>JAIFGZ020000117.1:2725117-4087675 GCA_019925245.2 Oryza australiensis
GCATGCTGCTGGCAGGTATATTGGGTCGTCCAAGTTTAATACAGTACATAGAGGCAAACACACTACACATGCCTATATATAGCATGTACATACATACATACGTATATATGCACGCTGTCTCCCACGTACTAATTAAACACAAACTACAGCGACGACGATGCCGCATACTTTAAGGATGTCGGGGACATTGACCTTCAGATTGACGAGGGCATTAACCTTGATAGCCTCGCATAGGCAGGCAGCAGCGGTGTTGTTGGGAAGGCTGGAGAGCTGCGAGCAGCATTGCTGCTTCAACATGGGCGGGCTGCCCAGACTAAGAGAAAGACACACGTCGAGATTAGCCAAGAGCAGCGGGCACTTGGGAGGCGGCGCCGGCGTCGGCGCCGGAGGTGGTGGGCTGACAGGGGCGACGGTGGGTGAAGGTGTTGGTGCCGGCGATGGTGTCGGGACCGGAGTTGGTGCGGGTGTCGGTGGCAACACCGGGGCTGGTGCTGGGGCTGGAGTTTCGGCCGGGGTTGGCGCCGGGGCTAGGCATGGGTTAGATAGTAGTTGTCCCTTGGCAGCAAGAGGCCCGACCGAAATATGCCCATTGTCAGCAGAAGTCAAGACCAAAATAACTAATGCAAAGAACAAGGCAGAGTTCCTTGCCTGTTTGCTTGCCATTGTTGCTTCTGTGTGTTTGATGCTTTTAGGGTATGTAGCCTTGTAGTATTTATAGGCTTGTAGCATGCAAGTTGGTGCAGCTTAAGTCAAAAAAAAAAGGAAGCTTTTTGAATTTTGGCGCACTGATTAATAGATACATTGTCAGTCTTTAGTTTAGCTTAACTCCATACGCTTTCCCATATATAGTACAACTCATGCCACACACTCTCTGCACATAACTCGCATAGTTTGCACATATGTACGTCCCGAGTACATTCGAAAAATAATTTTGAACATTCAAGAAAAAATTAACTTTTTATTGGGTGAAACAACATGGGTGTTTACTCTAAATAAATGTGAAGTGTCGATCTTAGGGTGGTGAAAATAAACACCCTTTTCACTCTACTAGAATACGAGACTAGTACCCGTAAAAAATAGGTAATCAGTATCGACATATTAGATAGGATTTTTTATTAGAATTAAGAATTCACTATGGGAAAGCTCTAGTTTGCCGAGTGTCTAGGGCACTCGACGAAGTCCAAAAAACACTCGACAAAGATTTTGTCGAGTGTTGCACTCGGCATATCTCACACGACGAACTATGCGTCGGCGAAGAATTCTTTGCTGAGTATTTTTCGTCGGGCATTCAGGGAAAACTTCGCCGAGTGTCCCTTCAACACTCGGCGAAAAAAAGGTACCCGGTTGGTGGGTCGACGGTGACGGACTCTTTGCCGAGTAAAAACACTTGGCGAATTTTTTGATTTTGTCGAGTGACACTATAATACATTCGGTGAAATTAACATGTTTGCCGAGTGCCAGCGAAAAAACACTCGGCAAAATGGGAGAACTCGCCGAGTGTATTTGCAAAAGCACTCGACGAAGAGGGGAACTTCGCAGAGTGCTTTTACCAATGCACTCGGCAAAGCCTAGATACTCGGCAAAGATGGCTCCCAGAACCCCCCGTTTGCCCTCTTTGCCGAGTGTTTTGGCTATTGCACTCGGCAAAGAGCTTATTTGTCGAGTGTAACACTCGATGAAATGACATTTTTTAATCTTTTTAATTCTTTCGGTCGCATATTTCACAAAAATCAAAACATACACAATTCACAATTCACATCCACATCCACAATCACATCCACCTCCACAATCACAATTCCACAACGACATCAACAACCACAATTCCACAACGACATCCACATCCACAATCACATCCATAATTCACATAACATAGATAGTCCACAATCTACAATAGCTAAACATAGTCCACAATCCACATTTAGATATTCTAGTTTTGAACACAATCACAAGTGAAACATATTTTACCGAGGTGGAAATGGCGGCGAACCTCCATGGTCAGTGGTGGGGTTATTCGATGCCGCCGACTGAGGCTGCACAAAAAAAAGAATTCGATATCGGTTGTCACGAGAATGTCATTCGGTAACAAGAAAAGAACATATGAGGTTTTCAAGTGACTCACCGGAGTGCCTACAACAGGCTGTGGAGGAGTGAATACCACAGGCTGTGGCGGTAACATAGGAATACCCATGTTCTGATTGATTGTTTGCATGTAGCTATACATCTCAGTCATCCTCATCTCAATTTCCCGCCGTTTCCTTCTCTCCTCTTCCAACTCGTCCTACAATATTCCATCCAAATGTTACAAAGCGAAGCAAACAATCAGTAAATATTAATGAATTGAGCAAAAAAAAGAAATTTCTAACCCGTCGTTTCCTTCTCTCCTCTTCCAACTCGTCCTACAATATTCCATCCCAATGTTACAAAGCGAAGCAAACAATCAGTAAATATCAACGAATTGAGTATAAAACCGAAAATTTCTCACCTGGAGTTGCTGCACTTCGGACTGTGAAGCGGTCGGCCGTGTGCGTATGGCAGGGATTTCGTTCGTGCTCCTTGCTCGAAGTTGGGACAGAGTGGGTGTACTGGCTGTGTCGAGGAGGTTGTCGCCAATCCAGTACCGCCCATGCTTCTTGCCTCCTCCCACCCTCATGACGACTTCTCCATCAATATCCTGGGTGGGGAAATCTTCCCCATGGAGCTCCCTTGCCATCGTGGTGTACTGACTAAGGCGGCTGTGGACGGTCGCATTGGTGTACGCCGACGGCCCGTCCTCTGGGTTGTAGTCGACGTCGGACGTCGCCTTGCCCTTGTGGGCCAAAGCCCATGCCTTGAATTGGGAGATAGGCTGCCCATCATGCGACGCCGACTACGAATAAAACAATAGTATGATTAAGAACTATTGAGCCTTGGTCGTTGAAATGAAAAATAGAATTCACGTACCCATCTAGCTGCATACTGGTTGAGGCTAAGGCTGCCTTGGTGGTGTGATGCACCTGGCATCATCAAACGTCACTCCCGGCAAGCAGAGTGCGTCTCCTGCCACTCGACAGCGCACCACCTGTCCACCATGCACTCCCAGCAATCGAGAAGCTGGCCGCACCACCAAATAGGCACCTACACGTCATCAAGTATAAGATATATACCTAGATCAAATCAAATGTACTTAATCGTTCAAAAATCCGGTGTTAGATTTACCTGCATGTATTGTTCCTTTGTCAGAGTCATGGTTCTTGCTTCGGTTTTGGTGACCTTCAAGTTGTTGTATGCAGCGTTGTGTGCAATGATGGCCTGGATGCGTGCCTCGTAATGCATGTCAGTCACGAATTTGCGACAGGATTTGTCAGCCGCCGCAGCCGCTCTGGCCTTGTATCCTGTCTGGCATCTAAAAAAATCCTACATAAACACATGATGTATTGAGCCATTGCTTCAATAATATGCAATGAATGTGATGTATTGAGGGACGTGGTTTGACAGAAGACTTACCCACAAAGTGTGCTTCATCATGTCTCCTACCCCGGCATCAAAATCAAACTCCTCGATATGTTGTCGGACGACCTCGTCTCTCCCACGGTAGGCTTCACCATAGAACGTCCACCAGGTATAATCAGCTGTAAAACCATTCTTGCAAAGGTGTTTGCCCACAATTGCTATAGGGACACCAAGTGGTACGTGCTCCTTTAACCTTGGCAAATGCAAGTTCCAAGAAAGCATCGGTCTTCTCGATCCATTCATCGGTTAACGAACCGTGACTTGAGCGGCCCGTATACATCCACTCATTATCGAAGAATCATATAAATATTATTTGCATCTACCGAGTGCCTATACTGTCTAATAGGTAAAGATAGTTCCTAATCCCACCCGAGGATGTGTAGATGAGTTTAGTTCTCATGCTCTAGTACTCCGCTCCGAGACATAATTTCGACAGCACCTCCCCGCTGTTCTCCAAATACACGTCCCGACATGGAGATTGTGTATCTGGAGAACAACTGGGAGATATTGCCAAAATTCTGAGTCGGATCGGAATACTAGATCATGGAAACTAAACTCATCTACACATCCTCGGGCTGTCCAAAAAACGTGGACAATTCAAAACAGATATGATTAAACATATGCAAGAAGACACATATTTTCATCCGTATCTCTTTTGAATGGGAGACGCCTAAGGTTACATTATACACAGACAAACGACGGTGAAGGTGAAGGCAGCGACACCTGCAAAATAGGGAAGCACGGCTCGATGGCCGGCACACAAGCGACGGCATGGCTGCGTGATGCGACTCCATTCATCATCTCAAAAAAAAGGCTTCGAACATACGTGGATACAATAAACTTCAAAATATATACGTGCATATAGCATAGATGATTTTTTAGTAGATGACTAACAAAAATACGAATATTCACAACATTTCCTACTCAAATCAAAGAAGATAGACGTTTCCTACACAATATATTTTGCGATTGTTTTCTTACACAATATATTTTGCCATTTTCTACTCAAATCAATATTTCCTACACAATAGATTTTGCCATTATTTTCCTACACAATAGATTTTGTTATTTCTTACTCAAATCAACATTTCATACACAAATCAACATTTCCTACACATTTTGCCATTGTTTTGTATGTATGAAAAAAAGAGAGACGTTTACCTTGTGACGACGCCGGAAAGGTGCGGAGGGAGGGCGGAGTCGGCTGGGGCGTCGGCTGGAGGATGAGGGGCGGCGTCGGCGGGGGCGTCGGGGGGAGAAGGAGAGAGGGCGTCGTCGGGAGGGAAGAGGGGGAGGGCGTCGGCTGGGGGAGGAGGGAGGGCGTCGGCCGGGGAGGCGCGGGGGGAGGGGGAGGGAGTCGGTCGGGGACGCGTCGCTGGTGGGGAGGTGGTCGGCCGTGCTGGCGGAGGCGGCATGGAGGCGGGCGGCCGACGGGGCGCCGGGATGGCAGGGCGTCGGGGAGCCGAGGCGACGGGGTGCCCGTGCGCCGGGCAGACGATAGTACGGCGCGGCGGTGGCAGGTGGTTGCGGTGAGGCGGCGGCGCGCTATTTGGGGAAAATTTTGTCTAAGTCCGAAAAGCTTGGGCGGGGAGGAGCGGCCCTATATAAGATGGTTCGCCGAGTGCCCTGTATGCCGAGTGTCCCGATTCCGGGCACTTGGGCACTTGGCAAAGAGCTCCCTTTGCCGTGTGCCGACTCGGACACTCGACAAAAGCCTAATTTGCCGAGTGCCCTCCACTTGCACTCGGCAAACCTAATTTTTGCCATGTGTATTTTCTTTGCCGAGTGCTACGCCCGGCAAAAAAAATTACATTTTACGCTTCTAATAATTTAAAATTATCAAACTGACTCGAAAAATACCAAATTTTTCCATAAACTAATCTACACTAATTATTGCCTATGGAAAATTTTTGAAATCAAACGACAATTCGGCCGTCACTTCCTCTCCAAATCTAACCAATCCGTCTCAACACCTATAATCTTCTTCGGAGAATCTTCAGTTTTGTGAGCGTCGTACCTGATAAAATATTCGAAACCTTCTTAATTTTTTACCAAAGACTCGATGTATAATATCATGACATCCAGACAATTTTATGATTTTCTGACTTTGTTTGTTATTTTTATAATTTTAAAATCAGTCAATGAATAGGTTCCTAGTCATGTTCCGTGAAGAAAATTTTTAAATTTAATCTCATTTTAAGAATAATGACTCAAATGAGTCTAAATAACATCAAACATACTTTTTCCACTAATTTTATTCCATTTTTTATCACTTGCAGGTTCAAATTTAAGACTTGGCAAAAAAATTATGAAAATAAAATAAATCAAATATATATATATATATATAAACCAATTAAAAAATTATCAAATTTTATAATTATGATTGACATGTTGTATTTACATATTAGAGAAAGTTTGAAGGGTGGGGAGAAATTTTTTAAATTTGTGTCGAGTGCCAGGGAAAGCACTCGATAAAATTGTCCTTTTGCCAAGTGCCTTGGTTAGACACTCGGCAAAGTTTCTATTTTGCCGAGTGCCTAGCCCCGACACTCTACAAAGACCTTGAGGAACCACCGTTTTGGTCGTTGGGTGACGGCCGTTACATTTTTGCGGAGTGTCCCAATGTGGCACTCGGCAAAATTAATCTTTTGCCGAGTGCCTCAGGAGGGCACTTGACAAAATATAATATATGCTGAGTGTATTTCTTCGTCGAGTATAAACACTCGGCAAACAGTATATTTTGCTGAGTGTTTTGTTTGCCGAGTGTGCACTCGACAAAATTGTTGTTCGCCGAGTGCTTGATAAAAAACTCTCGACAAACTGAATTGCACTCGGCATACCTTGGCTTTCCGTAGTAACCGGATATTATCATATCTAAAAAGTACATATTTCTATATAAAATATATAATATAGGAAATCATATAATACTGATAAATTTAATTGGTTTTTATTTAAACTCGAGCATATTTATTCATATTATTATCAATACATCATGTTTTAAATAATATTTTCTAAGGATCGTAGGATCGTAAAATCGAAATACTACATAAGATTTTATAGGATAAAAATTAATAGTAAAATTGAGATACTATAAAAATTAAAATACTAGATGAAATTAATATTGTTTTGACTTGAAAAGATCATAGTATCGTAACATTCTATGATACGGATTGGGATACTGACAGCCTACTGGTAGCTAGGTTAACCAGGAGTGAAGCGGGCTGGATTGTTTTTTAAGTATACTCCAATAAAAAAATACCCCCTCCCTCTATAGTTACTATAGGATAATTTGTAAGCCATGTATACTGTTATGTGGTTAATTATTTAATGGTATAATTTACTATTATAGTATGATATTTCAAGCATGAACCGAACTTCCTATGTTATAATTTATCTCTGCATTTCATTTTCAAATTTCTAAAATAATAGTTAATATTTAAAGGATACGGAGTAGATAGTCTGTTGCGTATTTTGTTATGATCTAGTGTTTGTTCTTGATTGTTTGCTTATCTATCTACATTTTCAGCTCGGATGATATTATCACCGCTTATCATATATATGTTTGTTTAGTACTTATAAAACTAAACTAATTAATATATATGTATATATATGCGTATATATATATATATATGTATGTATTCGCCGTGTAGCTACCCGCCACCTATATTTGATCTGTCATCATCAGGGTTTACCTTTTCGTGCGCGGGTGTCGTGCCGCCCTTCCACAATAGCGCGGTTTTCGGTGAAAACCGCGAAAACCACCAAAACCGGCCGACGATGAACAATAACATATTTGAATTTGGATGATTTCATGCGTACCGCGAAAACCGCGCCAAAAAACGCGAAACAACCACGAAAACCGCCAAAACCGTGAAAACCGTAATTTAAATTTGAAGCAAATCTGAATCCGTGTCGTGCCGTGGTTTTCGTTCAAACCACACGAAAACCACGCCACATGCCACGGTTTTCGCGGCAAACCGCGCGAAATTTATTTTTTTGATAAATATATATATATTTGTGATAAAATGACTTTTTTCAAATTTTTTAAATTCACGCGAAATTATTAAAACAAAACCACGGAAATGACGTACCGCACCCCCGCAGAACGCGCGAGAACCACGAAAACCATGACGGTTTCGCGGAATCGCAAACGCTGGTCATCACCACTTATCATGTGTTTTTGTGTTGGTACGAAAACCGTGACGGTTTTTGCGAAATCGCAAACGCTGGTCATCACCACTTATCATATGTTTTTGTGTTGGTACGATATATATATTACTATGGCAGCCCTCAAACTTGCACGTAGTGTTTATGTTTTTTTTATGATCGTAATCACTTGTCAATTTTGTCTTCCTTATGCTTAGGTTCTAGCTTCAGCTTCGCCATGTTGTTCTCAACCTCTTCCATCTAAATACTTGTGTGATTACCAACTTAAAATCTTAAGTAATACTGCTGGAGAAACCTACTATTGTCTCGGTTCGTAACCCCTTTAATCCCGGTTCTCAAACCAGGACTATGAAAGCGGGACTAAAGATCAGCATCTTTAGTCCCGGGTTAAATAACCGATACTAAAGATATATCTTTAGTCCCGGTTGGTAACACCAAACGAGACTAAAGATGACGACGCCATATGGCTGGCTCCGTCATCTTTAGTCCCGGTTGGTAACTTTTTTCTGCTAGCTGCTAGCTTGTTAATTATATATTATGCATACATATTTTACAGACATATATATTTATACATATATATGCAACATGCATATATATTTATAAATATATATTTTACACACATATAAATGAACTTAATAAAGGAAATATATACATATATATTATAAAAATATGTACACACATACAATATTCACATATATTTCGTATGTTACAAAAATTGTCTACTTTGTGGATCCAGTGATGAAGTTACTCAAACTAAAGTAGAACTCTCATGCGGGATCAATGATCTGCTTATTTATAAATCTCATCAATTCTTCTTAGCAGCTTGTATGAAAGTCACGTGGGGGAGGTTGTCTCTTGCTTGCATAAACTGTCATTAATTCGAATAAACGAGAAATAAATATATAAAATGAATACAAAATCAACACGTAATGTATGAATGTCTGTTATATGTACATCTATATCGTCGAGACTTGTCACTTCGATAACAAAGCGGTGAATGTATTCGCAGACGTAGTAGCCGCATAAGTTGGTCCCCTGCGCCTGTTTTGCATACTAAAGAAGAAACAACGACAGATTGAATATACATTTCATATTTAGAATAAATTAATGATTCAATACAACTTTGGAGCATGTTACTCACTGGAAAGTTCATCCTCACAGAAAGCTTATCTTTTCAATTCCTGTGAACATTCACCCGGAGCCGTGCCCATGCCCTACGTGCAGGTGAAAGATAGCTAGTAATTATCCGAGAACCACATATATGCAATAGCAAGTAAGATGTCATTACCTGTTTAACACTCCAAATATCTTTGCGTACGTGGACTCTGGTTTATCCATTGAGTCAAAGACATGGATCCGCGAGTGATCCATGTGAGTTGTTTCTCCTAGCGTCGTCTCCCCGTATCCTCCGGGGATATCCATCTCAAGATCTTTGTATCCGCGTTCCACCTGTTCAACTTCCACTTTTGAGTACGCAGGTGAAATGGGCCTGTAGTGGTAGGTGTCGTCTCGTTCTACTGGAATCGCCATGCCCGACGTGACCTGTTCGAGAATGGCGCTTATTAGTTAGTAATGAACCTTGATTGTCAAGTTATTCAAGGAAATATACAACATAAAACTATGAACATACCTTTGTTGTTATGTTCTTGAGTGGAATGTGCAGCTCATACGGTGTCCGCTGCGTGATATCATCCACAGGGCATGGCGGACAGGCTTGAGCTTGTGGGGCCAACTCGCCTTTATTTCTTATTGAAGCGCAGCTGCTGCACTGCTACTGTAGATGAGCTGTTGTTGTTGGATCTGGCTGTTGGCTAACCCAGTGGTTCAGCTTCTCTACCAACCTTTGGGTCAACCTTTGGTCCACTATCTGATCAATCTGCAAGATTTGCATCTCCATTTCTGCAAACTTTGCATTCGTCTCTCGCTTCGACCTCATGCGGCTCCTATATGTGTCGATGTCCGCTTGAAACCCGTATTTCCAGGGAACGACGTCTTTTTCTCGCGTTCGTCCCGGATGCTCTGGGTTCTGGAGTGCGAGCATTAGCTCATCCTTCTCTCTGTCGGGCTTGAACGAGCCCGAGGCAGAGGCCTCCAGCACTCCTCTAATCTTCGTCCGGCTTCTTGGATTTCAGCGCCGAAGATAATTGATCCATCTCCAGGATTAAGTGATATGCCGTGAGAAGAGAACCAATGTTTTGATCGTTCTGGCCAGTTGGCTGTGCCCGGAACGATACCTCGTGCTTCCAGGTCGGCTTCCATCTTCTCCCATTTCTGCATTGCCTTTTGATAGCCGCCCGACCCAAGCTTGTGATAGTATTTCTTCTTGGCTGTGTTGGCTTTGTTCTTTTCAATGAGGGCTTGCACTTCTTCCCCGGTCTTATGTTCCACAAAGGCCTCCCGTGATCTCTCGAGCTTTGGGAACTTGTCAAATTCGGGTTTTGGCCCTTCAGACGTATTTTTATGTAACTCCTTATAGTTCCTAAAGAGCTCAGCCATCTTTTTTAACGCCCAATCCTTGACCTTTGCATGTTCGAAGTCTGGGATGATGAACGTCTGCAACATTGTCGTCCAGAGCATCTCTTTCTCTGTGTCCGGAATATAGCTCTGCTCATCTCCTCCCGTCCTTGATCGCCTCCAGTTCACAACGCTGATGGGTACATGATCCCTTATCACCCATCCGCTATGTGCCACAAACTTCCTTGCGACGTCCGCTGGGGCACTTGGGCGACCGTCCGGTGCTACTTCCGTTATGACATGTCGACCCTCAATGCGCTTGCTGACACCGCATTGCCCGCGTGTCCTCTTCTGTCCAACAGATGAGGAGCCCTCATTCCCCTCCTCGTTCCCCCCTCGTTCCCCTCCTCGTTGAGGTATTGATTTGGATCCTTGGTCCCTCCTCAGTGTAATACTGGGTGCTACCGTGTGCGATCTTGTCAAGGAGAAACTGTTCGTCGTCACGATCAACCATTTGATTGTTGTGGGTTCGAGGACTTAATCAAAGAATTCTGACAAGGAAAAAAGTATTCGGTTAATACATGTATCAATTATTCAGGGAAATCATGTATATATGTCTACCTAGAACAAAACATAGACAAAAAGAAGAAAAAGGAAAAAAAATAGATGAAATCCAGCAGACACTAGATCCAATTATGCACATCCATAATGGTGATATTCTTCATATCTTCATATCTTCCTTCTTCATATCTTTGTTTCTCTTTGTTAGACCCTAACCCTAACCCTAAACCCTAAACCCAAAACCGAACGAACAAACGAAACTATCGTTTGTTCGTTCGTTCACGTCCATTCGTTCTATCGTACGTTCTATCGTTCGTTCTATCATACGTTTACGTCCGTTCGTCTGGAGGAGAGGAAGATAAGAGGAGAGGAGAGAAAGAGAGGAGGAGGATGTGAGGGAGATAAGGTGGAGAGGAGAGGAAGTGGAGAGGAGAGGAGAGAAAGAGAGGACGATGCATGCCGAGGTACGCTATAACAACCGAACGAACGATCGAACGACCAACCGAACGAACGAAACTCGTTCGTTCGTTCATTCATTCACGTTTGTTCGTTCACGATGTATATACGTTCACGTACGAACTTACGAACGAACAACCAACCGAACGAACGAACGAAACTCGTTTGTTCGTTCGTTTGTTTTATCGTTCTCGTTCGTTCTATCGTACGTTCGCGTACGAATGACCGAACGAAATAACGAACGAACGACCAGACGAACGAAACTCATTTGTTCGTTCACGTCCGTTCAATCACGTTCGTTCGAAAAAACAAAATTCACATTCAAATTTAAATCTATTCATCCATGCATTCAAAATTAAATAAAATGTCCATAAGTCCATTTATTTAACATTTAATACATTGTTCGTTTACGTATGTTCCTTCTATCGTTTGTTCTATCGTTCGTTCTATCGTATGTTCACGTACGAACGACTGACCGAACGACCGACCGACCGACTGAACGAACGAACGAACGTAACTCGTTCGTTCGTTCATTCGTTCGATCACGTCCGTTTGTTCATTTTATCGTTCTCGTTCGTTCTATTGTACGTTCACATACGAACGACCGACCGAACAAACGAACAACCGACCAAACGAACGAAACTCGTTCGTTCGTTCACGTCCATTCATTTGTTTTATCGTTCTCGTTTGTTCGAAAAAACAAACTTCACATTCACAAGTTCACATTCACATTCAAATTTAAATCTATTCATGCATTCAAATTTAAATAAAAAGTCCATAAATCCATTTAATACACATTTAATACATCGTTCGTTCATGTCCATTCAAATCATCCATACACATAAAATCAATCAAAATTTACACATCAAAATTTACAAATTTAATTAAAATTCAATCAAATCGACGGAGGCGTGGCGGCGGCGGCGTCGAGGGAGGAGGCGGGCGGCGGGGGTGGCGGCGAAGTCTAGGAAAGGCTGCGACGGCGGCGATGGCGGGTGGCTGCGACGGACGACTGGGAGGCAGGGACGGCCGGCGCGCAGCAGGGAGAGGCAGAGGGCAGTGGCTTGAAGGGCGCGCAACAATGACGGCGAAGAGGAGGTGGTGCGGCGACGACGGCGACGGCGGCGACGATGCCACCTCGAGCCCTAAACCCTAGCCGTACGCATGACACACAAAGGGAAAAAAGGGGCGGCGGTGGCTAACCTGCGGCGGTGGCTGGCGATGGCGTCTCCCCGGTGACGGTGGGTCTCCGGCGACGACGATGGCGGCGTGGCGGCTTCGGCTTCTAGGTTTCAGCGACGACGACGAAGACGAAGAGCGCGGGTGCGAAAAACGACTAAGTGTTGGATCCCCCATGGCCCTTGCTATATATAGTCATCGGGCTCTTTTGTCCCGGTTGAAGCCACGAACCGGGACTAAAGATACATTAGTCCCGGTTGGTGGCTTCAATCGGGACAAAAGATATATCTTTAGTCCCGGTTGGAGCCACCGACCGGGACTAAAGATGGCGGAGCAGCCACGTGGCCGTGGTAGGTGAGAATCTTTAGTCTCGGTTGAAGCCACCAACCGGGACTAAAGATGTTTTCCCGCCTTTCCAAATTTATTTTTTGTCTCGGTTTGTGGTAAAAATCGGGATTAAATATTTCAACCGTGCTCTATTATAATATATTTTAAATTATAATAATCACATAGTATTTTAAATTTAAATAATAATATATAATTAACATATATATAATATAATTCTAACAATTATATATAATTAAATATTTTAAATATAATTAACATATGGCCTATTTTAAAATATAAATAATAACATATACTTAACATTTGTCATATTCAAAACTATTTTAAATTTAAATAATAATATATAATTAACATATGGACTATTTGAAAAATATTAAAAAACATTTTCCCTATTCAAAAGTATTTTCAATTCTAACAATCATCTATAATTAAATATTTTAAATATGTTAAATATGATTAACATATGGCCTATTTTAAAAATATTTTAAATTTAAATAATAATATATAACTAACAATTATCATATTCAAAACTATTTTAAATTTAAATAAAGATATATAATTAACATATGGTCTATTTTAAATTCTAACAATCATATGTAATTAACATTTGACCTATTCAATAATTTACAATAATATTCAATAATTTACAATAATATTCAATAATTTACAATAATTTAAAATAAATGAAAAATTGTTACAATAATATTCAAAAATTTAATTTAATTTACATCGTCCATACAAAAATTTAGCTAAGTGATGGTTGTCCTCACGTACTTTCTCCGCACAATAGTACGTGATGGTAACAAACACCAACCCTCATAGGTTAAACTGCTCCTGTTTATCCTCATCCCACACGGGGACACCTTCTTTCTTCCACAGCAGTTTTAGACCTTTGATCAGCGGTCTTAGGTACACATCGATGTCGTTACCAGGTTGCTTCGGGCCTTGAATAATAACCGACATCTAAATGTATTTCCGCTTCATGCATAGCCAAGGCGGGAGGTTGTAGATACACATTGTTATAGGCCAAGTGCTATGCCCGTTGCTTATCTCTCCAAAAGGATTAATGCCGTCCGTACTTAAACCGAACCTTAGGTTTCTTGCATCCTCGCCGAAGTCTTTAAATGTTCTGTCGATGTTTCGCCACTGTGACCCATCAGCGGGATGTCTGAGCATGCCTTCTTGTAGGCATTCTTTCGCGTGCCACCGCATCATCCTTGCATGCTCCTTGTTCCTGAACAGACGCTTCAGCCGTGGTATTATAGGAAAATACCACATCACGTTAGCAGAAACCCTTTTCTTCGAAGGTCGTCCGTCAACTTCGCCTGGATCATCTTGTCTGATCTTGTATCGAAGAGCTTTACAAACTGGACATGCTTCTAGGTTCTCGTACTCCTCACCGCGGTAGAGGATACAATCGTTAATACATGCGTGTATCTTTTGTACCTCCAGTCTTAGAGGGCAGACTAACTTCTTAGCCTCGTACGTTGATTCCGGCAATTCGTTTTCCTCTGGAAGAATGTTCTTCACGAGTTTTAGTAACTCGCCAAATGCCTTGTCACTGACATTATTTTTGGCCTTCCATTGCAAGAATTCCAGCGTGGTACCCAACTTGTTGTGCCCCTGTTCACAGCCTGGGTACAAGGACGTTTTGTGGTCCGCCAACATATGCTCCAATTTCTGCACCTCCTTTTCACCTTCGCAGTCCCCCTGTATGTCGCGCAACATCTGACCAAGGTCATCGGAACCATCATTTTCTTCAACATCCCCGCCCGCCTCGCCTTCTGTATTCTCTTCAAACCCACCGTATTGACCACAGTCCGGAATGTTGTCGTCGTCTTCTTGATCTTCTTTCATTGCAACCCCCACCTCTCCGTGCGATCTCCAGCAATTGTAGTGAGGCATGAATCATGACTGAAACAAGTGGGCATGAATAATTCTGGATGTAGAATACTCCTTCTCGTTTTTGCACTTTTTGCATGGACAACGTATGAAACCCTTTTGCTTGTTGGCATCGGCCACACTCAAAAAATAATGCACGCCTTGAATAAACTTTGTCGACCGTCGATCCGCGTTGTACATCCATTGCCGATCCATCTACATGGAATGCACAAAAATCATAAAAAAATCCACGAAATTCAAACAATTTAAATATTATTACAATAATTATATATATATATATGTAATCGACAATAATTATATACTAATCCAACATACGTAATGTGTTGCTCTAAAAAATTAGAATTCTTTTTAAAAAGTCTTTTAAAGTGGTAAACATAAAATTAATTAATTATTTTACAAGTTATTTTTAATGTACGCATAGTACATATTTCTAACTATTTTAACGATCTTAAAATTATCTTACTTTTCTAATCTACTATAAATTTTCTATATTTTTTCCTTTGACATCTATTTTATAACTTTTTTGTCCAAAAGTTTTTCTCTCATTATTTTTCATAAACATTTTTTAAGATGAAATTGTACGTAATAAATTTCTACAAGTGTAACGTGCTAAGCATACTTTTCTTCCTCTTTATTTTTCCTAACATTTCTCTCTTCATGTTTGCATAAAAATCTAGAGATGAAAATGTATAGAGAACAACCGTAAAAAGCGAAGTGCTAAGCATAGATCATAAGAGGAAGAAGTTGCTAACCTTATAGATAGCAAAGATTTGTGTATTATCACCAAAACAAAATCACAAAAAAATTTGGCAGCACCTCCGCTCTAGCTAGAGCAAAAGTTTGAAGACAAGTGGAGCTGGCTTGGGCTGGAGTAGGAAGAAGTATAAAAAGCAACTCCATCTTTAGTCCCGGTTTGTGTTACCAGCCGGCACTAAAGATCAAAATAATCTTTAGTCCTGGTTGGTAGCACCAACCAGGACAAAAAATAGCATCTTTAGTTCCGGTTGGTGTTACCAACCGCCAACCGGGACTAAAGACCCGAGGCGCTCTGACAGGTTCTGACAGGATTTAAACTGGGACTAAAGATCATCTTTAGTCCTAGTTCTTGACACGAACCGAGACTACAGTTCCTAAAGAGCCTTTGCCTTTTTAAACCGAGACTAAAAATATTTTTTAGTCCCGGGTACAACTCTAACCGGGACTATTGTGGTTTTTGCCGCTTCAACCAAAGATAGTTTCTTCAGTAGTGTAAATTTCACAAAACCCAGGTTTTCGGACACTCATAACACAAAACCTCAGGTATTACAATTTATTTCGAAGAACCCCATGTTTTGAGGCAAAATGTTAAAAAAAATCCCATGTTTGAGCTTATATTGTTATGTTTGCTAATATATTTATGCATAAAACTACAAAAATAATATGAGATATTTCAGAGCATATATACACGTTAGCCTCATTTTTACAAGCATTATTACGGTAGTATGATTAATGTTTATCTATATAAGTAACCAGTTAATATGTTTTTTCATTCGTAATATGTATATATAAGTAACTCGTAGTATAATTATGTTTTTTCAATCGTACAATGCAAAACTAAGAAACAAGATGAAGTAGATGGGCTGGGTATGTATTTTGAGCCCACTAATGTAAATATTGTTAGAGAAACAAGAACCAAGTAACCATCTCTAGCTGATTGGGACACATCTACCACTAGCCCCCCGGTGTGGCCCCTCATGGGCCGTGCTCGATGCACATCGTCTCCAGGCACGGCCCCCCATGGGCTGTGCTTGGGGTGCATCCTTCCGGGTGTGGCCTCCCGTGGGTTGTGCTCGGGACGTGTCGTCTCCTAGCGCATCCCTCCATGGGCTATGCTTGAGGTGCACCATCTCTGGCCACGGCCCCCCGTGGGCTATGCTCGAGGCCCATCTGTCAGTTTTCCTTTGGGTGCAGCCTCCCATGGGCTGATCTCGGGTCATATCCATCTCCAGACATGACTCTCCGTGGGTGTGCACGAAGCGTTATCGAGGCCTACAAGATTTACATATTCAAGGTGTCAAGAAGAGAGTAGGGACCTACAAGATCAATATCTTGTATGTATTGAAGACATGGCGTACCACTTGACACGCCTCAATTAGGTTATGTCCATCAAGAACACCTTCAATCATCGACATCTTCGAGAAGCTCATCCGAGCCAACAAAAAGTCTAGAAAACAGTGATGAGAGTGGATGCAGGCGCCTCAGGCACACACTATGCTCCGGGCATGCGCTAGTCCCGGGCACACTCCCTTGACCCAGGCATGGCACAAGCCCCAGGCTTATCACGAAGGGATTCACCTCCTGTCCCAGGCTCGCCTTGGGTTTCTCTGTATACCTGGGTAGCTCCGATGGTTTAACTGCTACCAACCTTATGATTATCATTGTAGGATGGTGCAACCTGAAGAACCACCTGCTTGCATATGCATCTTGGAGGTGGCGCCGCGTGCAGTCTCTTGCATGCCCATGTCAATCAGAGAAGCAAGAGAGACACAGCGTGTCACGTCCTCAAGCGTCCACCGCCCAATATCCCATCAGTTGCCTCGGGGCTGACCCATGGGTCCATGACAGCCAGACGGAGACTTCCTCAACCTCAGCACCATCTGACGACAGCTACAGGAGAACTATCACATTCGTCTGGCATGTTAGAAGGGACATTGACAAGACTAAGCATATCGATTTTGTTGGAGCGGGTCTTGCTACTGTATGCATGTATTGGTACTGTGGACTCTCCTTCGCCTATAAAAGGATGATCCATGCCAATGAATAGGAGGTTCGATTCCTCCAAAGTTAGATCTCACACAAGTCTCATATCTCATTGTAACTCTTGTTCTACATTCATAGTTCACATACACACAGGAGTAGGGTGCTATGCATCTGTGCGGCCCAAACCTATATAAATCCCCATCTCCATCTCTTCTCTGAGGATGACAGGAACTTGACTCGCCCCGACCGTATCTTCAAAGGGGGAGTGCTCACTCCCCTGTTGTTAGAGTCCCGCACTCCAAAAGCTGGCGGATGTGCCCCGAGCACAGCCCACGGGGGCCATGTCCGGAGAAGATACGTCCCGAGTACAGCCCACGGGGGCTCATGCCCTGAGATGGATGCGCCCCGAGCACTGCCCACATGGGGCCATGCCCGGAGGCGAATGACCGCGCCAGGGGACGATGCGTCCCGAGCACTGCCCACGGAGGGTCGCGCCTGGGGAGGATGCACCCCAAGCACAACCCGCGGGGAGGCACGCCCGGGGCAAGCCCTCTGGCCTTCACCTTGGGCACGGAGCCATGAGGGACCGGGGTTGAAGCCCTTCTTGTCAGTGTGGATTTGACTATCTTGAGCGTTAGTTGGGCTGGTTCAAGATTCGTCTGTTCCTGAGATTGGACATCTTGTGTGATTGAGAGTAGAGGAAAGCCCTCGAGCGTGTGGACATGAGGTGGTTGACTGTGACACCTGGACTTTGGTAGTGCCCAAAGTGGAACTAGCCAGACTAAGCACCGCAACCCGTCATCGAGGTCTAAGCTAGCCCAACAAAGGGGTTTGGCTTGAGACCTCGGGACTTCGGCAGTGCTCGGGGCACTGTCCATGTTCCGGACACCTGTCCTTCATACACAGGACCAGGTCACCTCGAGCTCATGTGTCATCTTTCACAACTCCATCTTGTCTTTCACATAATTAAGAATAGAGTCTTGCCAGCAATGGTTATTCGTGGTCAAGCTGCTTAGTTCACCCATCTTTGCCCTTCGGTGGCCTCTTGGGAAGCTGATTTTTGGCAACATGTGAGGGTAAACAGGTAACCAGTGGCACCTGGACTTCGGTAGTGCTCAGAGTGGCACTAGCCAGACCAAGCATTGCAGCCCATTGTCGGGATCTAAGCTGGCCCAATAGAGGGGTTTTGCTTGAGACCTCAAGACTTTGACAATGACCAAAGCACGGTCCACATTCTAGACACTTGTTCTTCATACATGGTGCTAAGGTGTCTCCGTATGGTTGTCATGGGCCCACGGGTCAGCTCCCAGGGCAGCTGATAAGACATTAGGTGGTGGAAGCTTGAGGACATGACGCGCTGCCTCTCTCTTGCACCTCTGGTTGACGTGGGCATGTAGGAGGATGGATGTGGTGCCACCTCCAAGATGCACTTGCAGACAGGTGGTTCTCTAGGTTTCACCACCCTGCAACGGTAATCATAAGGTTGCAGCAGTTAAACCATCAGGCCCACCAAGGTATACGTACAAATCCAGGGTGAGATCAGGGTAGGAGGCAGATCCCTCCGTGATTAGCCCGGAGTTTGTGGCATGCCTGGGTCAAGGGAGTGTGCCCAATACTACCGCATGTCTAGGGCATAGTGCATGCCAAGGGCACCCGCATCCACTCTCATCGTTGTTTTATAGACTTTTATCTTGGCTAGGATGAGCTTCTCGAAGATATTGATGATTGAAGGAGTTTTATGGACATAGCCTGATTTAGGCATGCCAAGTGGTGCGTCATGTCTTCAACACCTACAAGATGTAAAGCTTGTAAGTCTCCACTCTCTTCTTGATATCTTGAAGATGTAAATCATGTAGGTCTTGATAGCGCTCCAAGCACAGCACACGGGGGCTCGTGCCTCGAGGCGGATGTGGCTCGAGATCAACCCACGGAAGACCGCACCCAAGAAAAAACTGGTGGATGTGCTCCGAGGATAGCCCACGGGGGCCGCGCCTAGAGACGATGTGCCCCGAGCACAACCCACGAGGGGTGCGCCCAAAGGCGGATGCACCCCGAGCACAGCCCATGGGAGCCACACCCGGGGCTGAGTGGTAGATGTGTCCCAATCAACCGGAGATGGTAACCCTGGTTCTCATTTCTCTGAGACATATACTAAAACTATATATAAATAATGGAATTATGCACATGGGGTTTCTTGAAAACTATACCTCAAAACCTGGGGTTTCTTTGAAACAAATCATAATACCTTGGGTTTTGCGTATATTACATGTGTCTCAAAACCTGGGTTTTTTTGAAATTTACTCTAAAATCTTGAACGCTAATAAACATGAAAATAGTTAGATTTGTCAAAAAAATCCTTTTTAGAGTTCATTTGTGTGGGAGGTGTCACCCCAGGGTGCCTAAAAACCCGGATTCAACCCCAACAGAAGTCAAACCGAGTGTCCTCGGGATGTGACCGAGAGCCCGACCCCCCGGGGGTCAGGCATTCCGGCCTTCCCCCGAGTCCAACCTCGGCCCCTTCTCTCGTCTTCGACTCATCGCCCGACCTCGAGCATCCTCGAGAAAAAACTTGGCAGGCGTGGAGGAAGAGGGAGGAGACAGCCCGACAGCATCTGACACCACCTGGCGGCACAGGAGCAGGGTCCCAGGGCTAGTAGGAGCATAAGGTACCCACGGTGTACAGGACCTAGCAGACCAACATGTACTTTATCAAATATTCTTTGTATCCCACTGTTTGTCACTCTTAGTCTTACCTTTCTTGGCCCCCAAGTTCATCTGTTCCTGCCCCCTTGAGGTATAAAAGGGAGGACAGGGGGGCCGAGGAGAAGATCCAACTTCCCCATTCTCTCTCACGCTTGTAACTCTTGTTCACCATCCACCCCTAAGGAAGAACACCACACACTGGATGTAGGCCTATTATCTTTCGGGAGGGCTGAACCAGTATAATTCCTCGTGTCTCGTTTCTTGGCTCATCTTAGAATTCGATCGACCATCGGATCCATCGGAGGGCAGCTTCGCTACAAACTCTCTTCTACCTCCTTTGGGACCCCCCTTGGAGGACTGCCGACCCACCCGTCAATAATTTGTAAGTACGTCATCGTCAATATGTTATAAAAGTTAAATGGCAAATATTATTTTTATTATGTTTTCTAATTATTTTCTTTTGTTGCTTGATCAAGTAGAGGCACCGACTAATCATGACCTTTTTATGGATGTGGATTTCAAGTTCTCTACATATCTCTTTGTTTGTTGCATACAATCTAGATGATTGTGATTTTTTGAAAAATAAAAAAATTACCATACAAGCTTTTACTGTACTAACATGGATATAAGGTTAAATTAGATCACATTGAAAGTCAATCTACAAAATTAAGTAAAAAATCAATTTATAACTTTAGTGCAAATACACTAATCTTTTAAATACCATTTAAATAGTTATATATAGAAGAATTTTGGAGAAAATAATAAAATAGAATCAATGGTATATCCCACTTAACAAATATTTAAACCTAAATTCAATCTATTTATCTTACAACAGAGAACACAAATTTTGTTATAAACAATATAAATACTATTCAAAACATAATGCGTTTATCTTGTTTCTCATCGTAACGATTGACTTGAAATTTTTTATGATAATAAAAGTTTATTATGTTGATGTCATAATTTTTTTAGAATTTTTATATAGTTGACTAGTATTTAAAGATTGAGAAACAAACAAATACATATGCACTCGAGTTGTAAAAAGATCCAACTGCATATCTTCTTAGTATGAATTTTAGTATATGAATTGCTTTTTCTTACATGTGTAGGTCATTTTCTTCAATAAATAATTTAGAGTATATTAAAAATAGGTGATTACAACTCTATTATTACAAGATCGGCGAGACACCACATCTTGTAACACCGCGAGATATATATGTGAGCAAGCAAGCACATACACAACGGTGACGAAATTTGGCATGTATAAAAAAACATATAAACGAGTATATTGGTAACTATCTTATTCCTTTGGCATATCTGTAAACCGGTGTCACCAAACAAGTTGGCGAATTAGACTCCAGAGCTGATAAGTCAATCCTCGGTAACCTTCATATTCCATAGCCGATAATTCAATCCTCGGTAACCTCCATATTCCATAAACTTGACCTGCGGGGGTAAGACATCCCCTAGGCATTAGCCTAAAATTCGTTTTCACGGGGAGTCGAACCCAGAACCTAAAGAGTACTATTAGAGCCACCTAACCAACTGAGGTAGTGAGCTAGCCCCCCAACAAACAAACATTTATATGTCTTAATTGAGGACCACAACTTATGTAGTAGCCAAATAAAAGATTAAAATCAAGCAAAAGACTATCAACAAATCTATCTCCATGAACACCAAAGAAGAAGACAAGCCATAGACTACCTTGTAAATATAAACCTCTAAATACTCTATATGAAAGAAACATAAAAAAATTTAACTAGAGTCATCTCTCACACGGTGAAGACATTGAATGTAGAAGTGAAAACCAGTGGTAGAACTACGTACAGCGCTGTGGGGTCACTTGAGTGACCCCACAACTTGGGTCACTTGAGTGACCCCACAATTTTTTCGTAAACGTCATTGTGAACACCTGGCTTCGTGGCTTCGTGCCGCTGGTGCAAAAAGACCATAGGGTTGATCTGGCAAAAGAGCATGTGATGAATCCCGTGTCACAAGACATAATACGCTTACGTGAGGCTTACGACATATTTATATCTTGATAAATTACCAAATACTTCCTCTATCCATAAATATATATAAATGATTTCATAAATATATATAAATGATTCTAGGTTTTTTATATAGATTAAGGACGAAGGGAGATGCCTATTTATATAGCCGAGTGAGAGTGGTTGAGAGTGAGATTCGTTGAAAACTGAACTGAGGGGTGATGGTTTGGTCGGGAGAGTAGTTCTTGAAATTCCGAAAAATTGTAAACCCTAAAATCTCTTATGAGGACAGAGGGAGTAATCCAAGTTGTCAAAATATTTTGCAATTATTCATATTGGTTACGACAAACTAGGATATAGACATTGAGGTTTAAAATGTTTCTCGTCTTTTTATTGTACCAGCCCTTCACATTTAATTCCTTTAAGAAAAAAAATAGAGTTTGGTTCAAACGAACACTGCATGGGGCTGGAGATAGACCATGTGATATGTACAAAACAGTAACGGAAAAACGGAGGGACTGCCTAACAAGTACACATACATGGATTCAACAAATGGAACGTGTGCTCAGAGACACTGTAGGATGATCCCAAGACTTTGGCTCAAAATCCAATCAATGTTGGGTGTGATTGGGGGTTGGAGCAGCTGGTACGTCATGACAAACGCTAGTGATCATATATATTGTTCGAATTAATGGAGCGACCGAGGCCGGCGGACGGACGCACGGACCTGAAGAAAGGTTAAAGCCGCACGTCACCTCACCTCCGCCGCTGATGCATACCAAACCTCTCGCGGTCCAACGAACTACTTCCTCTGTAAAAAAAGTAAGATCGAATATAATTTAGTATAATAAATTTAAACATGAACATGTTCAATTTTGGATTAAATTTTTTTAACGAAGAAAATATATAAGAATACTGGGTTACACCATACAGAATTAAATTTTTTAAATGAAAAGAATATATAAAAATACCGGGTTACACCATACAAAATTAGAGTTTCCTTTCTTTTTGTTGAATCCATGTCCGGTTCAAGGCCCTAAACGGGTTGTGCTACCGTCTATGACCCACAGCCGGAGGGGGGCCATCCCGATATGACTTAGGGATGGATTGGTCATCGATGATGCTGTCGTTCCCATCCCAAATTCTTCATCAACTTGACGATTCCTCTCCTGCTCTTTTCACAGCGGCAACTATCTGATAGTACATCTAAAGCCGAAAGCCTGAAGTCCTGAACTTAGCTTGAAGTTGATTTTTTTAAAGAAAGCTTTGAAGTTGAAGTCGTTATGATACATACAGGCCAACAGTGAGTAGAGATACAAGTGGAACGATCCAAAAATTTATTCATAAGTAATTAAAAATTGATCCGTGGGTTACATATTAATTTAATCTATAAATGGATTGATACATCAAATCAGACCATAACATAGTAACCCATAAGTTATCTATTTATTTGATCTATAAATGAGTTGAAATGAGTTGATGGGTCAGTCTGCTTGCATCCCTACCAACCATTGTTGATTTTTTATCTGTTTAGTAAAATAATTAGGTTATTCCTCTCAACTTATAAATACTCACAGATGATGAATCGATTATACTCTATTAGTTAGCATCTTTGATTATTTTCGGGCTTACTAAAAATGCCCATGTTTTCACTTAACTTTAGTTTTTTCCCTATGTAATTGCTTATAAGTATGCTTCTATCTCTCCTATTTTCATCTTCTAAGTAAATAATAAAAATAATATCCTAACACTCTTATGCATTGTGAATTATAAAAATTACATACAAATATTGGAACTTATCATGTAATTATAGTATAGGTTTTTAAATTTACGTGTAATTGCAATGTAAGTATGGGTAATTTATAGTTTAAAAATAATTTAACTATTTTTAAAAAAATGGTGCCACAAATACAGCTACTCCCCTTATTTTTGTTATTGTTCTCGTTATTTGTCTTCCTTTTTAATTTCATTTCATTTCATGCGTTCATAGTTTACAAAGTATATATTTTTTAAAAAATATTTAGTCTAAAGGGCCCATAGAACGTCCTAGGCCTTGGAAACTGTAGCTCCAGCCCTGGCTGAATCTCCCGTTCCCCGATTGACTTGTTGCGCGCAAATATGATGGCTGTGGCTAGCAGCCACGCAAGTATTGCTGCACTACTGCATATATATTATGCAATCTCCGTTTTATATTTTTATTTAAACATGTATATTAAAAAATATGTAAAATTAAGTGAGACAATGTTTTAATTAATTAAGAAAAAATATATGAAGAATTTAAATAGTGAAAAATTATGATTGGTCGAGAAAAAATATAGATTAAAAAGTTGTTAAATTTTTAAAAATTTAAATGTTAAAAGTTATTGTAGTTTGAAACAGATGGTATTCTACGTCCGTATTCAACGGGCTCGAAATTGAATGCCCCGGGATCGAATTTCCCTGCGCTGACCACTAGAGCTGCAAGTGTCCTTGGCAATGAAAATGCTAGTGCTGATAGTTTTCTTGTTTTAGAAGAAAAAATAATTTATAGATAAATTTTTTTATTTGTGGCTTAAAATTAAGTATAAAAATAGATTGTGATGAAAATAATCCAAAATCAATCATAAAATTAAATTTTGAGTAGATTTTAAAATCCCATAAATAAGTTATAAAAGATGACTTGTGGAATATAGTTTCTATACGTGTTTCGTAAAACCCTATCTTTATTTAAATCTACGATTAATTTTAGTATTTTGAAACAAAATATTTTTAAGTAACGAAGAGCTAAACTATCAAGAACTCAATAATTATAAAAAAATTTAAACACACCCTATGTTTTAAAATATAAGTAAATTCATACAAATATATATAGAGGGATTTTGTAAAACTTTATAACCACAATGCCTAAAGTTTTGTGCCACCAATCAAAATAACTAGGCTTTTATACAACTAAATTTAACAGGGTTTTTATGAAATTTACTTGTAGATTTTAGCTGCAACCGAGCCAACAAAAAACCACTGCCCGCACTTTTATGGATCCAGTGTTAAAACCCAACATCCAAGGCTTCTACATTTTAGATAGAAGTTGTAAATTGATTTATCGAGGAACTCTGTACAAGATCACCCATAAATCCAAAATTTCAAACCAACTACGCTAAGTTATAAACCATGTTTGGATCTCATAGATAAGGTATTTAACTATTTGTTATTTTTAAATATGACATTTAATAATATGTTATTGGATCCACATGTCATATACACATAATCGTTGATAAATGGTTAGGCAATGTTTTTTCTTATTTAGATTAAGATTTTATCTCGGTTGTTGTTAGCATGTTTTTCAAACTGACATGTTTCGTGTGAAAAAGAAACTTTTAAAAATATCAAATATATTTATTTTTTAAATTCATAATAATTAAAACTTAATTTAGCATACGGTAATTGTTTTTTTCGTGTGTCTATTTTTAATCTTAATCCAAAGCATAACTGAACGGGACATGGTGTTCAGTAGTACTAGCTCGACCTGGCTAGTAGCATATATAGGACAAGCATAGCTGGTGGACATTTACACAACAAAGTACTGTATATGTAACGGGTGCATATGAATGCTACTCATGTGGAGAAGATCTTCCGTGTTGATGGAGTGTTCTGTACCGGTGATGGAGAATACCCAGGCACCCAGCCATGATAATACGTGCCTAACTCAGCTGGTACATGCATTTATGTGCATGCATGTGCAGCAATTTTCTAGCCTGGTTTCTTATAGTAATTTATAAGAAATTTGGTAGTGTCGGTTTTGTACCTTAAAAGCAATATAGCCATATAGAAACAGAAAGTCTATATATATACATATACTTAAAAATATATATACTATAAAAAGTCCGTGTATTGAAACGAAAATAACTAACATTACATAAACATTTAGATAATCAATATTTTATTTCATATGATTCAAACTCTTGTGTAAAAAATATTATTCGCATAGGTCTTAGATTCGTTTACATTGAACTTGCCATGTCGAGTACGATCTATGATAAGAAAATAACAAAGTTGAAGAGGGAGAGAGAGCGCACGGTTGACATATGAAAGAGAGTAGTGAGGCAACTACACACACATAACTCTAACCTGAGAGAGCAAGGAGAGAAGAGGATTGTGAATGGAGGGGAAATAAAATTAGTACATAAATTATACATCATGTCGTGATCTGAAAAGAGAATAATTGAAACTGAACCTTGAAACACTCGGACCGCGTCGTATGGAAACACAATCTCATCTAGACACTCAAACCCAATCCACTCAAATATTGATGAAAAAAATCCAAAATAACTTTAGCCAGCCTATGCCAATGTTGGCAAGCACAAGAGGCTGTAAATAACCAATCCATGTATGTGCCAAAACTGAAAAACAGAGAGACAAAACTTTTAATTAGTGACCTGAATGGAAGAAAAAAAAAAGTAACATTAAAAGCTAACTTGGTGTAGGATGACGACCTAAGCTAGTCCATATACTTTTATTTTGACATTTTCGTTGATTAGCACTAATAAAGCTTACTTAAAATATCTTTCTATTTATTTACTAAAAGAATTGAAAAATTAAAGATGCTTCTTGTTAGCACCATTTGCATCTTACAATTCCAATCGGCTCTTGCGATTCCAATCACCATGAAACAACAGAATCTTTTGTATCATGTCTGCCATGCAAACAGATAATTACAAACAATCTATAAACGTCACTATCTCAGCTCGTCATGCTAACTGAGTCATAGACATAGTAGATCGATCAGAACCATGCAAACTGAATCATACCATGTCACGTCTCCTTGCATGCAAACCGCACGAGCTACAACACGCAGTGGGAACGGCACGATTATTTCACTCAGACTCCGGCTGAGCAGCATGCGTGGCGACGAAAGTGACGGACAAAATTTTTGTGAAAAGTATTATTTTAACGAAACTACATAACGACGGTATATCGTTCTAACAAAATAAATAATATATGTTGACGTCGACATGATGTCAACACGATATAGTAGATAGATAGGTATAAGATATATTGATGTCAGCATGTCATATTATGGGGTCTGCTCAAGAAGGTTACCTCCCACAAATATCATATAACCTACCAGGAGTCTAGTTATGCAGAAACAGTACAGATACAGAAACTTCGTATATTAATACAAACTTTTAAAGTTTAAATACAACTCATACAATACATGAAAACCGCGACACTTTCACAGGGATAGCCCGAGTATAAAGTCGAACTAGAAATCGTACTCATCTTCCTAATCCTCTAGGATATTTGGGAGTTTTTCTTCTTCTTCTGGGTTACCTGGATATGTTTATGCAAGGGTGAGCACCGAAGATACTCAGCAAGCCAAACCGGATATAGTTTTATTTTAATGATTATGCATGCTATATCAACAAGAGAAACAATTTATTAAGAATAGCTCTAACATGTTAATGTATCATATTCCTTAACAGAATATCTAATGTAACTATTTATGAGTATGAAATATAAATTTAAGTCTATACTCCACCTCATTCCTAATGATATCTAGATATGCATATTTCATTTGATAATATTTAAGAAAAGTGCTCATGTCATTACTCTGGATTCACCCATATACACAACTCCATTAACCGGGAGTACCGCGTATTCGAATACAAATCGACTCTGCAGCGTCTGCCCAGCTTTACCCGAGGATTAACCTTAGTTAGCCAGACTAAACGGTAACATGGCATTTATATAGTTCTAACCTTTTCTGATGTGTGAACGAGACCTGAGGGCTATCTTAATAGGGGCACCAATTCTAACCAGTAATTGATGTCTCGACCCCTATTTAATAGTTGTTCGTCACACACTTGCCCTGACTTGGTGGAACCTGGATCTCTATCTTAATAGACGGTACCGATCTGGTTAGTATCGGCGTTGTTACCCGCTGTTTACATAGCTGTCCACCAATGAGACTTCAACAACAATACTACAAATCTCCCATGCATAGAGTCACATGAATAAAACTCCCAAGTCCTAGGGAGATCAGAGAGAAATATATAATTGCCATGTCGGTTTAACCGGTCCATCGGATGGGCAACACTATGTCTTTATTCTGGCACAAGAGTTTTTTATTTTTCTGTCATACAGCCAAAATCATTTAGGTCATATGAATTATATTTTCTGGCATATAGCCAAAATTATCCTTATATCATATGAGATGATAGATGATAGGACTTATATTTGCCTATCACGTAAAATAATGGATCATTTCTCCATTCTAGTGTATGAAATAATAATATAATTTCATATGACCCTTCTCATATTACATGAAAGATAGGTTTTATATTTACCTATCACATAAAATAATATATCACTTCTCTATTTTGCCACATGAAGTAACCTCTTATGAGTATGAATGAAATACTAATACATGTGATAATGCTTATTCTATCATGGTGACGGTTTTATACCTAGTCCTAGTTATCAAGGTATTTTCTAAGGAGAAGGAGAATATATCTATTAACATGAAATAATAAGCTTCTCCTTTTTCTATGCATGAAATAGCAAGATGTTTCTAATGCATAAAATAATAATCTATATGAACTAAAATATTCTTATACATGAAATAATAAGGTGTTCCTATGGCAAGATATCACTCTGTATGAACTAAGATGTTCCTTATGTCTATATGAAATATTTACATGTATAATCTGACGAATATATTAAATGATAGATGATGATTATCTAACCCATCCCACGAAATATTCCTATCTAAATTTTATTAGTTAAAACATAATAACTTACTATTTTAAATTTTATGAATGATCAAGTATAGTTTGACTTGCCTTGAGTGTCAATGGTCTCAAAACATGTATTTGGTTGGAGGACAACGAGAGCGTTTACGTCGGTTTCTTGACTGAGTTCTAATTCTTTTGCGGGTTCAACGTCGTAATCTATCGATAAAGTAAATTAAAGAAATTATCGAATCAATTCGAATAAAAATCAAAAGTTACCACAAAGTTAAGGGTATTTTAAAAGGGATGGATTCTTAAAATTTAAAAGGTATTATTTTTTGATTTAAAAATTTAGATTTACAAAAATATAAACTGAAGGGTTTTGAAACAAATAATTAAAAGGGTTTTAAAAATTATAAATAAAGTGGTTTTTAAAAGAATATAAAAATTTTGAAAGTATGGCTTTGAAGGTGTTTGAAAAGATCAAATTATTTTCTATGAGCTCCTCTAAGGTTTCTTCTATATTTTTTTCAATCTCCATTTCTAAAAAGAAAAAAAAATTAAAAATAGAAAAAGGTGAGAGGCTGGGTTCGAACCCAGGACCTCTCACAATGTGATGTATAAGAATTTGGGGTACTTGGGGGGAAATAAGGATGAAAGGGTAGCGATTAATTTCGATATAAATGATTTGAGCTGTCATGGTCTATTTATAATGTTCTAAGTCAGTTTTGGTTTGCGGATGATGCCGGTGACTATGGTGGCTTAGTTAGGTCGGTTCACCGGAGATAGAACTGTTGGCGTGGTCAAGCCAATTTAGTGTCTACACGTGCGCAAAGGAATGTCGGTTTACCAATGTCAGTTTGGTCTTCAGTGGGCGAGGTTAGCTCGTAGTATGGCGGCCAAATTCCGGTGGCCATGGTTAGAGGTGATCGGCTGTTCAGGAAGAGATATGCCCCCGTAGGTGAGCAGGTTGTTGGCTAGCACCTTGTTGATCTAGGTTGGTTCTTGGGGTTTATCTATGGTGTTGATAGGGATGGTCGATGCCCACAGGGCATCGGGCGTGGATTTGGGATGGCCGTGGGTTGGCCAAGATTGGAAGGAAGAAACAGGGGAAAGAAGGAAAAGAGAGAAGAAAGAAAAAGAAAATAAGAAAAGGAAAATAAAAAATAAATAGAAAAAGAAAAATTTAAAAGAAAAGGAAATATCTTTGAAATAAAAGTTTAATAAGATTTAATTTCAGAATTTTAAAATTAGTTTAAATTTTATTTTATAAATTTTCTTGATTTAAGGACTAAATTTAGATTTTTTTAAAGAGATAAAAATCAATCCTTAGCACCATCTAATTTAGAATTAAAGGGTGAATTTATAAATATTTAAAGGAATTTTAAATGTTTATCAATAATTATATAACAAAATTGTTTGCAAAAATTTTCTTCACTTTTTATTCATTTTTGAAAGTACAAAATTTCATACTGTTACATATATTGTCGTCAACAGGTATCTGATCTGATATCTTCAATACCAAATATAATATACCTTATCAGATTTAATACCTACGTGTCAACCTGGCGTTAGCATAACACCATACATACATGATCTGGTACCTCCGATACCAGTCATAATACATTACAGATATCAGATTTGATACATAGGTATCATGCTCTTGATCCAATACCAATCATGATACGCTGTAGGTACCTAATTTGGTACCTAGGTATCATGCTAACATCGGCATGATACCCTAAATATCAGATCTATTATCTTTGATACCAAACATGATAGTCCGTAGGTATTATATTTGATACTTAGGTAGCAGCTAACGTCATTATGACAACTATTCTGTTGAAACAGTATAGTATTTCTGTTTTCTAAGTAGGTTAGAAATCACGTACTCGCACACCGACATTGTATCAGAATAAGATGGTATACTAAAATTTTAGGCAGAAACATCTTTTTTATAGTAGTAGAGGTATACACGTAAGTACACTTTTCGTGTCCACATATGGTATTACCGACCAGTAAAAATAAAAAAATAACTATTAGTTTGGAATTGTTTGTCGTTAGGAGTTTCCATGAGTAGACAGTTGAACCTAATATAAAAAAGACAAAATTTGTTACAAGACACTTAAAATATAGTCTTTGCTAGAAGGAACATGAATTTACCTAAGTACATTAAAAACATGGTAATTTGCTATAGAACATTGTCAATATTAAAATACAATATTCGTCTAGTTGAGAAGCGAAAAACCATATGAAATGTTAATTTTACCCTCGTTCCCTCCTAGTCCCCTTTTTGCTCCCCCAATAAGTTGTGGTGCCAGCCGAGTAGCGCGGCCGAGGCAGCCAGCGCGACAACCGGTGTGGACTCGTTGTTGTGGACTCGGCACGAAAGACTACGTGATGATCGTCGCGAACTCGTTAGGGCATCCACAATGTTGGGCATAAGATAGACTTTAATCTCTAAAAACAACCTTATACATTGTGGGAAAGTTTGCAAGTAACCTTAAGCTTGAGGCTAGCTGTAAGCTTGAGGCTTGGCCATAGGGAGAACAAATCGATAATATTTGACTTTCTTCCCTTTAACTCTCTCATCACTCTTCATCAGTAAAAAGTAGTATTAGTTATGAAAAGTAGTATTAGTTATGACGCATAGTAAGATTTTTTAATTATGTGGGACCTAGCTTGATGCTTTTCTTTTGTCATATACATTATAAAAATTGTCTTACAACTAAAATTACATCTCAATGAAACTCATACATTGAAGATGCCTTTATGGAGGCGAGCATAGACTTAACACGATGGACAACGCGATGGCCGACGTGGACTCGTTGCTGCGGCTAGCACATACTCGACACGGCGATGGCTAGTGCTGACTCGGTGCGGTGGATGGTGCAGTGGCCGATGTAGACTCATAGCGTCGACTAGTGCAGAGTCGACGCAGCGGCCCCATGCGGTCGTCTGGCGTGCGGCAGCTGTTTGCCGCTTTCCTTCTTCTTTCTTCTTCTTGCTTGTTTCTCTTCTTTTTCTTTGCTTGTCGTAGATGCTGTTGTGACTCCCACGTGCTGCTGGTGCTAGAGTGTGGCAAACGGTAACGCAACACAGTCGGCGATGCGGCTAACTACGGCGCGGCCAACACGGGCAGCGCATGGTGCGTCCGCGCGGGCAGTCACTACGGACAAACAATAAAATCTATAATAGTCTCGATTATTATTAGAATCGAGACTAACAAATATTTTTAATCCTGATTAAATGTTTAATCTCGGTGGATAATATCAATAGAGACTAAAATTTATTTTTAGTCTCGATTTAAAAAATCTATGGCCCGTATCGGATTTTCATCATTTTTGATGGCGGCGACGGCGGCCCCATGCGGGTGGGCGGCGGTGGCCCCATGCGCAGATGGACAGCGGCGGCCGGCGGGCGGGCGGCCACGGACGCCCTCCTCCTTCACCCTTCCTCCTTCCCTCTCAGATCCGTGATGTATTGAGATGATTTTTTTAAGATCTGTGATGTATTTTTGTTTGAGACGATGTTGTGAATTTGTGTGATGATTTTGTTGTATTAAGATGTACTCTTGTTTCATCTGTGAAATGTGAGATGTGTTTTTGAGATATATTCTTGTTGATCTTCGAATTTGTGGATGATTTTGTTGTTGCATTATTGGAAAAATAACCGAAACTAAAGATTCATCTTTAGTCCCGGTTATTTCAACCGGGACGAAAGTTATGTATTTTTTGTCCCGCTTTCGTTGTCTCAGTTTGCAATCCGGGATTAAAAATGGTTGCAAACCGGGACAATAGTGAACTTCTCCAGTAGTGACCTACGCCGTCGATGCGTGCCACATTCCATCGCACGACGTGGACGGTTTGTAGGATGCACAGGGGCAAAGCTGCCATTTTGCAAGAATTCTCTCTCCAAAATAGCAGAAAATCATAAAATAACGTGTATAATGTCTACCAACAAATTATCATGTTTTTATAGTGTTCATGGACAAATTTACGTTCTTACAATGTCCACAGCAAACACCATTTTTTAATGTCCTACACCAAATTTTGCTTATAGAAAATTTCCTCAATTATTTTTGAAGGACAATATGAACGGCAAATTTTACTATATGACATCACGATTTCAAGTTATAGGACACCGTACAAAGTAATTTTTTGGGAAGACACTCTTTTTCACGCCCTAATTTTCTTTTGGGATTAAAAATCATTTAATAAATTATTTCTAGAATTTATATAAAAAGTTAAAGCAAGTATCAAGTGAAATTAATGTGGGAAATAAAAATTTTCTTTAAAAATCATGGCTGAGAATATTTTTAATTTTTTCATACTCTAAAGTTAGAAAAACGAATCAAATCTCCCTCCTGCTACTTGGGCCGAGTTTGACCCAAGCATGCTTCTCCTCGTTCGGCCCACTCGCTCCTCTCTCGCGAAGTCTGGTTTCCCTCCATCCCGGCCTCCTCTATCTCCCTCTCACCGATAGGTGGGACCATGGGCCCTACCTGTCCGCTCCTCCTTCTACCTCCAGCTGGCCAACAACCGCCATGGCCGTCACTTCCCCCACGTCGCCGCGCACACCTCCCGCGTCCCCGTCCTCACCTCTAGAGATGGCAACAGGTACATACCCGATGGATAGTGACCACCTATACCCGCACTCGTCAGGTTAAATTTTAGTCGTCGGGTTACTCGTACCCGTACGCGGCTAAGAAAATACTCTCATACCCGCCAAAACACCCGCGCGGGTAATTCTACCCGACGGGTTACCCGCACCCGACAAACAGACCTAAGAACATGCACAAATAACATTAGCTCATTCTCATTCCCATTCCATGCTTTCAGTTGCAACATAGTTAACTCCTAAGCACATACTTCATTACAAGTTCACATACCACAATAAAATATTACGAGTTCACATGGCTTCATCCACCATGAATTAAAGAGAGACCACACAGGTTTATACGGGTAAATAAGGGTGGCAGGACTTCTTTATACGGGTATTTCTTATCCGTGGGTAGACGGGTATGGGTAGTATACACCTACACCCGTACCCGACATACCCAATGGGTATATGTTTTCGTCGAACAACATACCTGTGGGTAGAAAATTCATTGTGGGTAGAAAATTCATCCTACACCCGTCTCTTTATTGGGTAAAACCCGTCAGGTACTCGGGTTTCGGGTACCCGTTGCCATCTCTACTCACCTCCAAATCATGCGGACGCGGTGGCTTCCCACCTTCTCCATCCCCGCGCCCACACCTCACTTTTTCCGTGGAAATCGGCACCGAGACGAGCCACCCTTACCCATGTCGGCGCCCCCACCTCGCCCGACAAATCCGCACCACGCCAACCTCGATCCCACGTCTCGAGCCTACATAAAGCTTCCTCGAGCTCCCCTTTCTCGTTTCCCCATCTTGCCCATGCTCCTCGCGCCCTCAAACCAGTCCCACGTCGCAAACCCCCATCGTCGCTGCACTCCTGCCTCCACGCAAACCCTCGTACTCTGCCGTCGCAAACCCCCATACTCAGCTGCGCATCGTCGTCGCTAGAGCTATCGTCGCACTGTGCAACCACCGCCGCCAGCTTCGTCACGTCGAGGCCTTCCTCGACCGCTCACTCCTCGAAGCACCCTGCTACCGAAACGTCACCTCCACCAACAACCCGATAGCTGTCGACTAGGGCCACCCCATGCTGCTCCGGTTGACCCCCCATCTTCGCAGCATCGTCGAGGACCCGGTCGCCTCTTCACTCTCACCAACCATCACCGGAGCGCTGTCCTTACCGTCGTCTCACATGGGCCGCCACCATCCCATCGCCGTCATGCTCCTGAGCCGCCTCTTCCGTTGCACATGATCGTTGAGCATGTCCCTCCCTCTTTCTTCCTTCCGTCACATCATGTACCATCGTCCCCGTCGGGTGATCGCCGCCGCAGCTCGGTTGAGTTGGCCGGTGGGCCAACCTGCCCCCTTTGCTTCCAGCAGTTGGCCAATCCAACCTGTTGGGCGCCCGTGGACTACCATGGTCCCGGTCCATGGTGCTGTCGGTCCCTGCGATGGACTCAGTCCACCGCAGGATGCATGGGACATACCTGTTGGCACCGGTGCCCCATGCTGTGGATAATATGGGTACCGGGTACCCATACGACCTACATGTCCGACTAAAGATAGGAGGTGGACCGGATCCATGTATTATGTCGGTTGTAATATTGTCTTGTGTTCTATGGCAGGATCTAGAGTCCCAGTTGAGTACTACCATGTAATAGATTAGAAACTGATGCCATGTCTGGCTAAGTTTTCCTCTTTGTAACTCTGCCCCTCAACCTGTATAAAGTAGGCAGGAAGCCCTCTAAGGGCAACTAGAGCAAGATAACCCATAATCAGATCGCCAGATCAATATACACCCAACGGATATAATCTCCAAACAGGAGTAGGGTATTACCTCTCATCGAGAGGGCCTGAACATGTCTAAATCTTTGTCTTTTGTATCCATCCATTTTTAGGTCTCGTGTGCTACTCCCTTTTATCATTACCGATTTTCGAAATCGATAGTTGATGCACCAGGTAGGGGTGGCGCCGAGCTTTCCATCGGCGAGTGAGATGGAACCAATCTGTGACATCGTCGGATTCATCTTCACCCCAAGTCTCCCGGACACCATGAAAGCTTGCGTCAAGCTTATTCTCTCTGTCTTAGATTCAGTCCAGCCATGGAGATCAATCTCGACGAGTTCAATGATTTAATATCTAACATCACCGGGTTTTTTCCCTTCCAACTTATCATCGTTTATTAGATTGATATCTAATCTTAGATTAATCTCTTGTTTTTTGTTGTTCGCATATAATTATGCCGCACTACTGAGGTAATTGATGTCGATCATAGACTCATGGCATCGCTTTGTGGTCAATCGACCAAGAGCCTATTCCACTACTGTTGTTGATAATTCTGATATTGTCACACCCTGGGTTTTTCTCTAATTCATTTAAATAATTTACCCTGAAATAATCGGAATTTCTGAAATTAACCTGGAGTCAACCTATAATTTTAAAATGCAATTAATAAATGGAAACGACATGGTAGGATTTTTCTTGAATTCTGCATGTCAAAATACGCTAACAGGATTTTTACTGGAATTTTTAGAGCACTCTAAGTATTTTTAATCAATTAAATAAGAAATCAGGAATTAATTAAGCCCCCAAAAATCCTTTTCCTTTTTCTTTCTTTTCTTTTCCGTACAGGCCGCACAGTGTTCCCGCTCTCCCCTTGGGCCGTCGGCCCGGTCCCCTCCCCGGCCCAAGTCGCCCCGCGCGCGCGCCCCTTCGGTCGTGGGCCGAGGCCCGCGACGCCCGCCGCGTCGCGCAAGTCCGCGGAGCATCCCTCGCCCGCGAGGCACCGACAGTGGGTCCCGCCTGTCGGGTTTCCGTCCCCGCGCCGGTCGATCCGGCGCCGCCGCCGTGCGCGCCGCCTTTCTGCTCCTTTCCGTTTGAATCCGAGCCACGTCGGCCCCATGCCGGATCAATCTCGCGACGCCGTTTCCATCCCCGCAAACCCCGCGCCCGATGGAAACCCTATCCACGCGGAATCCGTCGCCGATTGTTTCCCCTCTCCGATTCCGTGAACAACGGCGAGGAATCCGCGCCGTTTCCGTGTTTGTTTCGGCCCGTTGTACCCCTATAAAACTCCCCTTCGCCGCCGCGCTTTCCCTTTGGTTCCCCGTGCGCTAGCCCAAAACCCGCCGTCGCCATCGTCGTCGTCTCCGTCGCCGTGAGTGCGTCGCCACCCTCTTCCTTTTCGGTTTTTCGGTCTCCTCCCGAACCGCCCCGCGCGCATCATTCCGCCTCGGCCGTGTTTTCCCGCGCCGCGGCACCTCCGCCGCCGTCGCCGGTGTCGCCGGAGGCCGGCCGGCCGCCGCGCGGCCATGGCCCGCGGCGAGCTCGAGCCGCCGCCACCCAAACCCTAACCCTAGCGCCGCTCCCTCGCGCCGTCCGATCTTTCGAATCGGGCGGATCCGCACCGTCCGATCACGATCGATCCGTCGCCGTTCGATCCGGTCACCGCACGCCCGATGGTTGCCGCGTGTCCGCCTCGCCGCCGCCCGAACCCTAACCCTAGCCGCGATCCGCACCGTTCGATCCTTCGGATCGGGTGGATCCGGACCGTCCTCGCGCGCCAAGGCCGTCGCCGTCCGATCGCCGCCACCCCTCCCCGATGCGCGCCACGTGCCCCGCTCTCTCCGCCGCCGCCGTGGACTCGGTCCACCGTGGACCGCGCCCGCGCCGCTTGCGTCAGCCGCTTGCGCCCGCTGACGTCAGCCCTACCGCTTGCGCCATGCTTGCGTCACCCGGGGGCTTAATTGCGCAATAAATCATTTTAATCTTTTCAGTTTAGTTAAAAATCACAATTAAACTTCTAAAATTCATATCTTTTGAATCCGAGCTCCGTTTTAGCCCATTCAAATTTCATTAAATCCAGAAAAATGTCAAGAATCCATTAAAAATACTTTTCAGTGCTGTTTCAGTAGACTTTCTAGGGTGTTTGTTGAGTGCTTTGTTTGTCGTGTAGATCCCGAGTTTTCCGGCGAGCCCGTTCTCTTCGAAGTAGTCGCCGAGGTTCCTCAGTCTCCAGAGCAAGGCAAGTCATACCTTACATTGACCATATTGTACCTATTTTATGTAAATATCTCTTTTTCCTTCAAATGCTGCATATGTTTTAGAATGTCATTTTATGGGATGTTTATACCTATTGTACTCAACCATAGGATTGTTTACCTTATACCATTGATAACTTGGAGTTCAATATGACTAGATGTTAGATTAAGGTTTGCTTAACTATGCTTAGCGCAACTAGCTCACTTAAGGGAATCACACTAATCAAGTTTCATTACCGAAAGTTAAACCTCAGATGATGTTAAGTTGTGAGCATGTCTCTAATAATATTGATTTATGAAAAAGGTGGGTCGTGAGCACATGGTTGGACTTTGGTTAGCGTGCTCATGACGATTAAGGACCGGTTCTCGGGAAACCCTGGAAGAAATGCCGTGCATACCACAAGCCAGCATGGGTAATGGTTGGGTCTGTAGCATAGCTGTCTCTAGTCGACGTATCCCAGAGAGGGTGGGCGTGATGGAGTTGGGTCGGCCCCGGTTTTAAGGGTTGATCAGCTTTCGGATTCACCGCGGCACAAGAGGGGGCTGCCCATTGCCCGATGGGAATGGGGGCGAAACCTTGGTGTGGTACGATTGACTAGAGGGGTTATGTGAAGGGTCTGTCCACAGTTCCTTTCGGGGCACCGTGGTGGTGCTCCGCGCACGGTAACGTGTTGTGGGATTGTGTCTTGTGGGTACAGTTGTACACCTCGATCGAGTAAAAACTATTCGAATAGCCGTGCCCACGGTTACGGGCGATCGACCAGATTCACCTTGATTAGTCTTATCTATTTATTTGAATGAAATGTTGAAGTATGACTAGTGCGGTGGATGGATGGGCCTGTTGCAACGTGGTTTGAGCGTTGGACGGTGTTTATTTAATCTTGCTTAAATATTACTCTTGTTTCTTGTCTTCAAATATTGTCATTATATCTGCAAATCTTGTTTATGCAAATTGAGCCCCTTGACCTTTCCTTGTTATTTATCTTGCATCATGTCCCCTTTTTCCGGTGTGACTTGTTGAGTACGGTGGTTGTACTCAGTCTTGCTTCTTTTTCCCCCTTCAGTGCCAGAGGTTGAGCTCGAGGTCTCGAGGAGGTGTAGGCTTGTTCTCGTCAAGGTTTAGCTGTGGAGTTGGTGTTCCGCTTCGCTCGTGTCAAGTTTAGCTTAAGTCAGTTTTATTTTCCTTTCCGCTGCATTTGTGTGACTCTTTTATATTGTTTCTAAGACGAGAAATCTGTATTATCAATAACGTCGATTTGTGTACCTCGGCTGATGCCTGGACGAGGGTGTAATGCACAAATTAGCTGCAGAAATTCTGGTGTGAATTTCTGGGCGTGACAGATATCGTCTTCACTGTTGATCGTCTCCATTGTTGTCAATTGGTGCCTTCTCCACCACGGTTGGTGGATTCCGTCGCCGTTGCTGATGGTGACTTCTTAACCTCTGACTTGTCTCTATTGTTGCTGAATGGTACCTTCGTCTCTAGGTTGGTGGACACCGCTACCATTACTGGGCAATTTTGTCTTCACCACTGGTCGCCTTCGTCGTCGCCGACTAGTGTCTTCACCTTCATGGCCGGATTATTACGCCACAGTTGCTGGGCAACTTCGTCTTCACCACCGGCCGCCTTCGCTGCCACCGACTGGTGTCTTCGCCTTCACAGCTCGCATATTACGTCATCATTGATGGGTACTTTTGCCTTCATGGTTGGTTTATTTCGTTGCCATTGATGGGCAACTTCGTCTTCATCATTGACCGCCTTTTATGTCGCCACTGACTAATGTCTTCGCCTTCACGGCTGGCCTATTACGCCTCCATTGATGGGAATCTTTCTCTTCACCGCTGGCCGCCTCAGCTACTTCCATGGTTGGTGTCTTCGTTACTATTGATGGACGACCTTGTCTCCTCATCGGCCACCTCTGCCGTCATCGAGGGGAATACCAAAAAGCTAAGTCATCATTAATTTTCTTCTTTATATGATATTTTTCTTTCTCTCTGCCTCACTACATCAACTAGTTCTTCGTTGAGTGGTGCTTCCCGTTTGGTGTGTCAATTGATGGTTGCCATGAGACGATTCCTAGCACCTGGGAGCTTGTCAGGTAGAGTGTATACAAGGCACAAAGTACTACTCAGAAAAAAATCAAAAGCATAAAGATAAAAGTAATTTGTTGTCTGTTCTTAACAATTGCAAAAGTACCAGAGTAGCACAAATTCTTATCCGTGAAGCTTTGCTCCATAAAATATGAACTCATGTCACTCGTACGCTTGTCTAGGAAGTGCCATGAGCCAACTCCCAATGCTTAGGGGCTATGACTAGTCGGACAGAGTGTTTAAACGTAAGGAGTCAACTACTCGGCGAAATTAAAATCATCAAGAAGAGAAATACATATTTATAAATATTTCAAAATGTTTGAATTTTTCTCAGGTATTATGGTACTACTCATCCTACATATTTATACCGTAGGGATCGGATACGGATATCAAGAAGTCATGGTCATAAGCCATCTCCTATGCAAAAGGAATGAACCCAGTCAATGTGCTCCACGAGGGTCTACGCTAGTCACCGCCACTAGTGGTGGACTCTGTTGCTATTGATAGACAACATCATCTTAACTGCCAGCTTGATGTCACCGTTGCCGACTAGCATCCTCTCCTTCATGGTTGGCCCATTAGCCTTTTCTGATGGGTGTCTTTGTCTTCATCGTCTGCTTGCCTACGCCGTCGTCGACTGGTGTCACCGTCGATGATGGGTGTCTTCGTCTTCATCACCAGCTTATCTTCATCACCACCGATTGGTGTCATCGTCTTCACGGTTGGCTTGTTATACCACCGCTAATGGGCATCTTTGTCTTCATCGTTGGCTTGCCTTCGCCGTCGTCGACCGGTGTCATCGCTTTCACGGTTGGCCTATTATGCCACCGCTGATCGGCATCTTCGTCTTCACTGTCGGCTTGCCTTCGTCGCAGCCGACTAGTGTCATCACCTTCATGGTTGGCCTATTATGCCACGTTGATGGGCATCTTCGTCTTCACCGCCGACTTGCCTTCGCCATTGTCGATTGGTGTCATCGCCTTCACGGTTGGCCTATTATGCCACCGTTGATGGGCATCTTCGTCTTCACCATTGACTTGCCTTTACTGCCGCTAACAGGTGTTCTCATCTTCATGGCTACGTGTCTTCATCATCAGTTTGCCTCTGTTGTCATCGACTGGTGTCCACGCCTCCATAGTTGTGCAACTCTGCCATCATTGTTGGGCGACATCATCTTCATTGTCTTCATCATCGGCGATCTATGTTGCCTGTACTTTGTTAGCTTTGCTACTTCACCAACTTCGACGTCTCCGAGAACCTCAACACCTTGGCATGTGCAACCAGATACAACGCCCGTGCTAATCTACTACAACAAGTGGTGCTTCAATCCTCAAGCTTTCTACTCGGACATCCTCAATGTGTATTTTCTCTCAAGCGATGGATATTCGATGACAAGAAGCTACTGACTCTATGTTTAGTCTTTTTGCAACTAAGCATAGAGTCAGGGGCTACACAAACAGAAGACTAAAATTTAACAAGCGTTTTCACTTTAGCAACTCTAACTTTCTCACCAACAATTTTGGCAAGCTCTTCTTCTTGGAGCTGAGTTCGAATCAGACGGAGTAATCAACAATCAACCAGATCACGGAGGTTGGAGTCATCAACCAAACACTTCAGTTCGACTACTTGGACGATAGCTACTCTCCTCTACATAGAACAACATCAATGACTACGACACCAATTTCTACTGTCATCAACATAAATTAAGAAGCGTTACATCAATCCTCATCACACATGTGCTAACATCATGGATACTACTCGAGCTTGGACATCCTCTCAATGATTCGATGGACTATTGTCACTCACATCATTACTAGATCCTTTGCTGCTGATACTACCTTCATCTCTGGCCAACTACTATCAACCAGGTTCTTTGCTTCAAGAATGTGGGCTTTGTCAATGCTGAAATCTAATTGGATCATCAACAACATCATATTCATCAACATCCTGCCATGCATCTCTGGTCTCGCCTCTACGTCAACCAACTTTATCGTGTCATTAACGGATGACCTAGTCTCTACACCGACTGCATCCTCCATCGTCGACTAATGACCTCGCCATCATGCCGGTTACATCAGTTGCTACCAACGGACAACCTCTACTGTAACAGAAGGACAAACGACATGTTCGAGGGCTCATCAACTCTAATGTAAGGATCACACCTTTGTTCCCAGATCATTCCAAATATGCACAACATGAATTCATGACCATGGGCTTCTCTCCTATGCTCAAGGTCTGGATCAATCATTATTCCCCACGAGAATCATCAGTTGAGTACTTGCGCCGCTCAGGATTCAATTATCATATTTACTTCGGTACACCTCATGAGGGATAAACACTTGGATCAGAAGCCGCTCAGATGAGATACACTTGGTCTACATCACCCAAGAATTTGTCACTTGAGAGCAGATTACGAGGCGCATTACACACGTTACCTTTTTAAGGGTATCAGTAAGCGGTTTTGGGCCAAAGCCCATTAATCGTTTGTAGCCCATTTTCTAGGTGTGGTTCACTAGATGTCTTTTAGGGACTTAAGCATATTTGTTTTTACAATGTACCATTTTGTGAGGCTACAATTTCCTAGGTATGTGTTTATTTCGCTATCACAACCATATCGCGCGACACATTTTTAGCCTTGGATCGACATGTCATACTCTCAAACTTAGTACTAACTATGCCACACTTATGACCAACTATTTATTAGCCACACTTTTGCCACCATGCCACAACTTAGCTAAGCTTAGTTATGGCAATTTTAGGCATAAACCAAACATCTCCTAAGTAGTACGCAATGTGAGCCAATTCTTTTTACTAATGGTACCACATTTCTTTTTTAATAATGTATAATCCAGTCTTTACTTTAATAGAAGCTACAACCACTTATTATAATGTTTTTTAACCAAGTCAAATGATAATAATAACAACATATATATGACAAGAAAACAATCTTAAATTACACCAACAAGAAAACAATCTTATTTAGGAAGCAATCATATTAGTAAATCTCCATCAGTATTGGTGAAGATTTGCATGACCATATCTCCAAACTCCGGCAAGCAAGATGTATGAAATCATTATCCTTGTCAAACCTTTATAGTTTGGCCCAAAACCGAAGCTAGTGTGTTGCTATGAAAAATATCTACACATAAGATTTCAATGGAGCATTATAAAAACCATATCATTCCTCGTGAGCCATAGAGCACAATATAAAACAAATGTTCCTACTAAAATATGTTTTCTGGTTTTTGAATCAATACCACAAGCCAATTCCCAAACATATAAGAGAGATTATCAGGTGGTTTCAATTGAAAGGAAATATAGATTGTTCTCTAAAGAAATTTAACAAAGTGACAATCAAAGAACAACAAATATTATGTAGTTTCATCTTGCATACAAAAGCAACTTTTTTACTATACACTTCCCAGTTATTTCGTGCCAAATTATCCTTGTTAAAATTACCCCTTTAAACAAATACTACATAAAGATCTTTATTTCAAGAGGCATCTTCAATTTCCACAAAACATTGTTCATCTCCATATAACCATTGTTGATCAAAGCTAAATACATAGAATGGATCGAAAATTAACCATTGTGATTAAGATTCCATCTAAACATATCTTTATCAGCATTTAGATTAATATGCACAAAATTAGCAACCGAGTTATGCCATAGCACAAGGTTTTGAACCACCGATGCCCTTCAAAAAGATACATTGCCTGGAATAAAACTCAAAACAGTTGCAACTGACGCACTTTTTCTATGAAGTATCTTATATAGAGAAGGATAATGCTCCCTGAAAGAAGAATTACCAATCCACCTATCCTCCTAGAATCTGACTTGTTAAATACAAATCCTATAGACCTATATAATCCATCCCCACTAAGTGTAGTTAATAGCAATTCTCTGTGTTCTCATGTTCCTGTAGGATCGAATGCCCAAAGAAAAAGCCAACTAGAGGGGGGTGAATGGTTGAGTACCACAAAAACAAAGTTTTAGCGGAAATAAAACTTTACCTCTGTTTTTCTGAATCCGGTCTGACCGCAAGTGTCGCGCCGGTCTGACCGAGTAGCCTAGCCGGTCTGACCGCCCAATGACCTTCGGTCTGACCGCCCGTAGTATCTACGGTCTGACCGGATAGCAGATCCGGTTGAACCGACAATTTCGCCGCCGCACCGAGGAAGAAGAAGACACAAAGAATTCTCAAAAAGATTGATCTTTATTGAAACTCTCTGTGTTTACAAAGTGCAAACAAAGCACTCCTCAAAAATCTCAAGCCAAACTTGAAATCCTAACTTGAGAAACTCTAAACTAGAACTCAAAAAGCAATACCGAGAGGCCACACCTCCCCTCACTATTTATACCTAAGATCCGCAGCCAAGAGCCACGAATCCTACTTATACAAGAAGCCCTAATCCACTAAGAAACCTTCCCGTACAAGAAACAAACTATACATAAACCAACCATAACAAACTCGGTTTTCCTAAAACCGAAATTTCGCTTTCCATACACAACAATATATCCATTGTATGCTATATGGAATCCTTCCAATCATGTGCACTAATCTCTACCCTTCAACGTCCCTCATGATCCTATCTCGGATGTCACCTTATCTCCAAGTTGACTCCGACTCGATCACCGGCAACACTTTCCCGAGGCGTAAAGAATACCTGCACACAATTAAATAAAGAATACCATATCCGAGCACAAGCTATCCAAACTTGACTCATTGTTAGCATAAACAACCAGACACGTGCATAGAAACACGAAACTTTCATATATGTATAAGGAAACAAACCGAAACCAAAACCGAAACGAAATCGGCAATCAGTCGGACTGACTCGACCGGTCTGACCGCAGGCAACTGTCCGGTCTGACCGCCCAGACACCTCCGGTCAGACCGGTAGAACACGCCCGGCCGGGCCAGTGATGCACCCGAACACTGTTCATCGTCCGAAAATTTAACTCTCGAAAATCAAAACACTCAAACTAATAAATCTCTTATATCAATAGTTCATCATCAAATAAAAAGAATCAAACATTTTACAGTTCCCACGTCACCTTTCTCCTGGCTGTTGGATCTCAATCAAGTGATCAAGATTTTTTAGTTGAGTGACCGTTCATTCGCACGGCAACCACAGCCAGCCTTGAAGGCTCTGACACGAGAGTTGCTGCCACTCATTGCCTTGGACGGTCGCACCAGCCCGTGAGGACCTGATTACTGCTAACCACCGAATGATGAATATTAAATGATAGAAGTTGAAGCAATTTGTAACCGATGAATGAATGTTATTGATCCGCCATCTACTCGATAGTATCCTCTCCTCTTCTCCTTCCGGTTGTCCCATAATCTTCTAGCAACACGCCAACAATATAAAGCATACTATGTGCGGAAACGACAATACTGCAGCTGCTCCACCAGGATACGGAATTACGCAAGGGGCTTTGTCATGGGTTAAGCATCTGTGCTAACGACGTTGTTTGATCTGTAGGTGAACATCTATTTGTCACGGGGCACGCCAAGTCGCCGACGGCTGCCACTCCCGTAAACTTCAGACGGTGAAGCGGTGAGGCTAATGTCATGCCTGCTCCTTTTAATTCTTGTTGTGCAACTCCTTCGTTGTTTCAACCTTGTGGTATGTAGTTGCTCCTATGGCAATGTCTCCACACATTTTTTCTTGCTTATGTATACTGTGGCTTTTAGTTTGCAGAAAGATGTTGATATCCTCCTTTGTTACTCGAGCCTCTTGCAAAGAAATCACCGGAGATGTTCTATATAAATGCGCCCTAATTTTCTATGGGATAATCGTATGGTGCGCAATTTTCTTCATCAAGGTTTTTATGTGGTCCCTTTGTGTCATTTGCTGGTAATTTTTTATAGCGTCTATACCAAAGTTTGAGGCACGAAGAATTTGTTGTATCTAGAGATGGATACAATATCAGGAGATAAGTCAAGAATTATGATTTCTCTTCATTCCAAATGTAATTCCACGAGAATGAATGAGTCAATAATTTTGTGTAAAAAAATCAGTCAGTAATTCCGAGGACTATTTGGTTAATATTATTGTCTGTCTAAGCCTTTGAGAGAGAAGATTCATGAGTCTCAAGCAATTTTTTCCTTAATAATATACATATTCAACAGTACTTGGAAAATTAATTAGTTTTTATTGGGCATAACTCTGTTTTGTTCATCTGATGGAGTTAGCAAGAAATTAGTTTTGTATATAACAGTTTTGGACAGAGCTTCCCTCGTATAATTGATAAATAATACCAATACACAATTAATTTTGCACGAAATTAAGTTAAAGGGAGAGATTGGAAAAGACAATGATTTGTGGAGGTTATTTGGATTTTCCCCATTATTAATAGCGAAAGTACCCATACTTAAGAACTTGTCTTTTTATAAGTCCCGACAAAAATGAGAATCACCAGACTTTTTCACAACTTGTACAATTAACTGATTATTTAGATATTTCCTTCTAAGTAAACTCCGCCAAACACCATCATCCTTTATCAACATGAAAAGCTTGATTACAATTGTTATGGTGGAGCTTGAGGGTCGCATTGGACAAACTTCAGTGTAGCGAAGGGGAGGAAGCTCAAGGATGACGGTCGGGGGCTGGGTGAGAGATCGAGAGCCATGGCCAGGGCACAAGCTCAAGGGGTGGGGACTTGAGGTCACCGGCAAGGGGTGAACTCAATGGCCATGAGGGAACTCGAGGGTGACGGCCTGTTGCAATCTTGACGGCTGCTAAAATTGAGCTCAGGGAGAAAGGGAGATGGAGGCTGCCCAGCTGCCCATGGCTGATCTCGATTGCCTAAAGACGGAGATGAACAGGCTAGTGGAAAATGGAGGTGGCATTACAGGTATTTCACATCTTACTTTTGGAGGAAATAAAAATGATCGGAACTTAAGAACGGAACGCTATATGGTTTATTATTATGTATTTGTAGGTGAACCTTTAACAGGATTTTAGTGAGATTGTATTATTAGTTTTGGTTTTCGTCTCTTAGAGTTTGTCTCAGGAGACGTATTCGTGAAGATGTGAGTGTGGTGTTACGTGTATAACGATGTATGTGTTAGAGTTTGTCTTAGGAGACGTGTTTGTGAAGATATAAGTGTGATGTTGCTTGTATAACGATGTATTTTTGTGTGTGCGCGTCTGTTGTACGTATAATCGAAAGAAAACGTACGCTAGGAAAATGATTCATCATCAATAAGCTATAGATAGTAGTACATCAGTAGTAATTTCTGTTTCGGTTATGCTTTGTGCGTCCACAATTAGTACCATTACGGGAAAAGAAATTACAAATAGTGGGTCACCTTGCTAGTTAATCGGTTATTACAAATTAATTAGTAAATTGTACATCCCTTAATTAGCTTGAGCGTCCATTAAGTACATCGGTTAAGTTAATACCACATTACCACGACACATTGAGCATGCATGCAACGCGAACACGAAGCTAGCACAGATAGTAGCTAGCACCTCAGCGATGCATGGAGCCATGGATCGCTATTCGGAGCTTGGAGGTGCAGGAGGGAAGCCAGCTGCTGCACCGCCATGGCCTGCACAACCTTGCTGCCCTTCCTCGCTGAAGCTGCCGGCGGCGCCCTGATCCACATCCGGCGCTGCTCCTTGCTGCCACGCCGGGTCCCACGCCGGAACATGCCACGCCGGCATCATCGGCGCCGGCTGCCCCATCGGCGGGTAGTAGTACGGCAGCCCCGCGGCGGGGCTCCCGCCGGCCGCGCCAACGGCGCCGGGCCCTCCCGCCGCGAACCCGAGCGCGCTTCCGGGCTCCTCCTTGGCCTCCTCTCGCGGCACGATGTCGACGAGGAAGTCGAACACGTCGGTGCGCGCGATGGCGGCGGCGACGTCGTTGCGCTGCAGGGTGCGGCGCTTGTTCTCCTCGGCGTGCAGCCATGAGCGGATGGTGAGCTCGAGGATGAAGAGCTCGCACGCCTTGGAGAACAGCACGGGCGCCTCCGCGGAGATCATGCGCACGTCCTCGTCGGCCTTCATGATCTTCTTGATCCGCGCCAGCGGCAGCTGGTGGTTCTTGAAGTCCGACGCCGACGCGCGCTCCGCCTCCTGCCGCTGGTACGCCCAGAACGCCTGCAGCTGCGCCTGCTGCTGCTGGAGCAGGTGGTGGTGCGGCACCGGCGGCGGCCCGGCCGCGCCAGGCACGCCCGGCACCGGGGCTCCGGTGCCTGCGGCCGCCGGCTGACCGGCATAGGGTAGCTGCTGGTTGTCCATCACCTACCCTATAGCAGTCGATTGTAGCCGTGGCCTGGCTGCATGGGCAAAATTACGGCTATTAATTACGTGCTAGGAACGAATGATCGCTACATGCTCCACGTGTGTAACAACGTCTAGCTACATGCAAAGTGTAAACAACGCTTGTAGAGTTGTTGTCTGTAGAGAGATCGAAGGATTGATAAGCTGCACGTAAACCAGAAAGCATTTTCAATGTGTGTGCAAAGTTAGTAGAGATTAGGTTCACAAGCTTATAAATTCAAATTCAACGTATATTATAGAAACAAAAATAATAAATTGGAATGCGAATAGTTTCCCTGTAATCTAGAGCTTGGTTGCTCAGCATCTGCAACGGATCAAACAGATATGAGGACTCGAGGCTAGCCGCTAGCTATAGGTGGCGAAGTGCAGATGTAGGGGCCTACTTATCTTCTATCAATTACTCCAGAGATCATAGCATGCATCATGCATGAACATGAAACTATTTCGTATATATATGATGCAAATAGGATTTGACGAGGTCCGACATTTCTTAATTTCATATAGTACTACTAGATGTTTCTTATTTTTCAGAGATCCATAAGAATTTACTGTTATACAGATCTCAAACGAAAGAAAAGAAGAGGCCGGATGACTTCAGAATAAGTACTAGATCATAGCATTAGGAATAAGTAGATCATAGCATTAGGATGACAAAGGTATGCAGAGGAGAAGTACAAAACAAAGAAAAATGCAGATAGAACATAGAACAGTGATGACTGAGAAGTGAAGAGAACTACTTCACCTATCAACTTACAAAAAGCTCTAGGAAGCCAAACTGAATTTGTTTCTGTAGAAGAGAAAAAAAAAACTCTGTTTTCATTCTCTAGTTCAACAAAGAAAGAAGAACAGATCTAAAAGAAGGATGCAGAAGTTGAAGACACTGCAACATGTAATGCAACAGAACTGACAAAAAATATTCTGGAACAAAATCGAACTATCCATTAGAAAAATGCAACAATAGATTCACACAAGCATGCATGCCGATCTCAGCTAGTCAATTACGTTCTTACCAGAAAGAAAACCAGGCTAGCCTGTTTGAGAGATCGAATGAGCTCTTGCCCCTACTGCTTCAGACATCCAAAAATCTCAGGGTAAATTAAAGAATAGCTCAGTCAGATGCTTCTGCACGCATGGGGATCGTCAGGGGAAGCTAGCAGCAGGAGTAGGACACACACACTCCTCGCCGTCCTACCCACTGCCCTGCCTAGTGTCTGAACAAAATGAACATCTCCCCTCTCAACTGGGTTCTTGCCTTCTTGCTGCAATTAAGCTGAAAAAAATAAATCCATGAAGCGGACGGAGACCTTGGATATCTGAAGCATGCGTGTCACTCTCGGCTGCTTGGAAGCTAGCTAGAAACAATTTTTTACAGTGTTCGCTAATACTTTCCACTCCTTCAGACTGTCAGCATAATGCCTAGTAAAATCGATAGTACTCTGAATTTTTTAGCCAAAAAGAACAGTCTGAAAAGGGATAAACAATTTATCTGTACCGTGACACTGTCCACTCTGCCTTGAAAACCGATCAAGGGGTGCTGTTGTTGTGTTGTGATTTGTTTTTTTGGCTTGTACCTGAGGATAAGAAAAGATGAAGGGGAGATCCGGGAGAGCGCACATTCGTGGCCAGGCTTGGTCTTTTCGGATATGGATATTATCCGTTTTGGAAGTCTGGCAGCCTCACAAAATTCTACGCTTAGATTTGGGGACGACTGCCCTGCTACTGCTGGATGCGGCCGATCCATTGCCGAAATCTAAATCTGCAGCATGGTCGTCTGCACGTTATGATTTGTGGCGTGTGGGGTTCACGTAACCAACCACTGCTGATGAACACTCTGGCTGCCACACGAGGAAACATCTTAGCATGGATGCATGTCCAAACAGCTCAGAGATTTGAGTAATACTACTACCACCACACCGGAAGCTTGATGAAGCACACACTCAGACTTCACAGTCATACTGGTGTGAGAGATTTTTTTCGCATGTGGAATTTCTAGTGTTTCTCTAGGTAGTTCGTACGTAGTAGCGAAACTCCATGATTGCAAGTTGCTGTAAAAAAATTGCAGTTTTAAATTGAAACCTGTGTTATTGTTTTTCACAAGTTTTTCTGCCTACAATAAGCCACGTAGATGAGAGATCCATAAAAAGGCATTACAGTTTCTTTGGATCAGCAACAGAGATTATAGTTGATCACGCCTTGGTCAGCTATTAGAATCTCTGTAGCATATGTTCCCAGTTCCCACAAAAGGAAATTTTCTAGTAGCATGTTTCTGGGCCATGATGACTAAATGGGCTAAAGTACAATGAACAAAGTCCGAAGTAAAACACAATTGTAGGCTTAAGTTTGGCCCTTTTTTGAACTTTAAGTTTGGGCCTTAGGCCCAAGTGAATGTGTAAACTAGCCTGTCTGGACCTAAGGCCCAAACTTAAGCCCAGGATTGTTCTGTACTTCGGACTTTGTCCATTGTACTTTAGCCCAAAAGTTGTCCCATCTGACGGGCCATGTACTTCTATACGTGTCCCGGCCTGTTTTGTGATCGACCTGAGACCTGACTCATGATATCCATAACTCTCTCTGATACCTCTCGGCCCCACATGTCGGTGACGCTGCTACCTCCCGCGAAATCCAGACTCACGTTTGGATCCGAAAACTCGCAGCCGGGGGGCAATCACGAACTGCCACGGCACCGTCACTGACATCCTAGCCCCACCCCGTCAGGTGGGGCCAGCCCCACCGGTTCCCCGCCTCGCCACGTCCCCGCATAATAGCACATGGTCGACAACCCCCCGCCTGTCTCCCCGTTCACGCGAGCGAGAGAGGAACAAACCGATCGATCAGGGCGTCGCTCGCCGCCCCGCGACGCCACCCGCCGGAGACGGACGACGAGCGCTTGCCTTCCCCGCGCGCGCACGGAGGCGGGCGGCGGTTGGTTTGGTCGGTGCGACCGGGAACGGCGGCCATGGCGCGCGGCGGCGGATGCTGCCCGCCGATGGATCTGATGCGGTCGGAGGCGATGCAGCTGGTGCAGGTCATCATCCCGACGGAGTCGGCGCACCTCACCGTCTCCTACCTCGGCGAACTCGGCCTCCTCCAGTTGAAAGACGTAAGCCCACATATATCCTATTCCGCTGTTGATTCGGCTCTTCGTGTCTGACAATTTCGCCGAGAGAGAGGGGATTCCGCGGGGTGCCTGTCCCGATCGTGTTGATCTGAGGTGGGGGATCGGTTGGTAGTGCCCCTTGCTCGCGATTTTCTGGGAATTAGCTTGTCCCGTCGGCATTGTAAATTTGGTATTGAGATTGATGTGGGGTTACGGCGTGTAATTGTCGCACGTTTTTTAATCGAAAACCATGATATGTTGATTTGCATTGGCGCGAATTGGGTGACAAACTGACAATGTGGATTGGAACAGAATTTTACATAGCGATACATGATACTAATTTCGAGGCATTTATGGAGTTCTCTGTAATGCGCGCACACTAGCAATAGCAAGTTTAAGTTACTGTTAGTATTAAATTGTACTCTCTCCATCTAAAAGTTCAAGACCTATTTTATTTTTTGGTTTTTCCAAAATTCTAAGGCCATGCTAAATTTAATTGTTGATCGGAACTCAAGAAGTCATCTTAGCACTTATTGTTTGTATGCATGTGTATAATTCATTAGTTTTGTCATATGATGAATGAGTTAATTATTTTTTGGTTTTGGTGACAAATAGGTCTTAGACTTTTGATTGGAGGGAGTACTTTATTATTAGATCACGGGAAGTTCTGATATAGTTTGACCCTCACAATTCTGGAACAATTCCAAGAATGCTGCCTTTGTCTTTTTGTCTTATCCCTTAGAGGTTAAACTGATGATTTTATTCTTTTTTCCCCTCAGCTTAATGCAGACAAGAGCCCTTTTCAACGAACATATGCTGCCCAGGTACTTTGCTCGTTTATCTTCATTGTTTATTTTTGTTTATTTATATTATGCTATGGCTGAGACTATTTGATGAAAAGCTTTTTACAGCAGGTTGGAACTGTTATTTTCCCTTGTTCCTAAATTGTAGCCCTCTCAGTAATGGACTAGAGTTAATCTATTAAAATTTAAAAATTATAAGATGTGACATTTTATAAATCATAGTCATAGTCTATTTTGTGTTCATAGTTTTCAGTACCTTGCTGCCTTCTGTTAATTTTCCCTGTTTTCATGCTGGGATTTACTCATTGTGCAGATAAAAAGGTGTGGTGAAATGACTCGCAAATTAAGATTTTTCAAAGAACAAATGTCCAAAGCTGGCATATCAACATCTGCACAATTAACTGAAATTTCATTGGACTTTGATGATTTGGAGGTATGTCAGTCGATTGGATTTTTCCTGATTGCATGCAGAATATATATCTAGTATTATTTTAACACTTTTGAATAACAGATAAAGCTTGGAGAACTGGAAGCTGAACTAGCTGAAGTTAATGCAAACAATGAAAAGTTACAGCGGACCTACAATGAGCTGTTGGAGTACAGTACTGTTCTTCAAAAGGTATGACTCTGTTAGCTTCAAAGTACTTTTAAAGAAATGCACGCACGTCTGAAAACAAAGAGAGAACGGTGCAAGAGCTGGAGAGCGATATCAAGGAGGAGGCCACACTGTGTAAGACGGCAGGAGTCTGTGCAGATTTTTGCGAGTAATCGCCAGGGGTTTGTGCCGCTGGGATTACTACAGGGGTCACCAGCCAGCGCTGCTTTTTCACCTGTCCCCACCCCCCCCCCCCCATTTCTTCTTTTAATTTTTGATTCGCTTGGTCTGTGACCTTCACAGGCTAGGATCGGCATCGTTATGTCGTTATAATCACCTGTTTTTCTTCCTTAATAATCTTAATGAAATTGCTTGGCCTTTTTCTTTCGGCCAAGCCGACAAAAAAAATAGTTTCAACATCATGTTGAACTTGGGATATGGCATGTCTGTTAGATCTTTTGCAAACCACTTGTTTTTGTTCCTGGTTCCTCATCCTGTTGCCAGAACAGTACTACATCAAATTGCAACTATTTTAACTCCAATTGATTTCACCCTTTAGGTAATGGGGTAATGTGCACATATTTTTACAGTACTCTCACTCAAGTCATGATCATACTGCACATGTAGTATCTAACTAGCCTGTTTCTCTCATCAATCCGCTTTTGCTGACTCTTTTATTATTACTTTTCTTCTTTCAATTTTCAGGCTGGTGAATTTTTTTATTCGGCTCAAAGAAGTGCTGCAGCGCAACAGAGAGAAATGGAGGCAAATCAATCTGGTGAGAGTTCACTGGAGAGCCCTCTGCTGGAGCAGGTAAAACCATCATACAGCTTCCTCCCTTGTACATCATATATATGTCCTACATGTACATGGACATCCATGTAGTGTCATTGCCATGTGATGTGCCTTAAGATTGATGTTGACTTTCAATTTTTAAATGCACAAAATCTTGCAATAACTTTAATCTTTCACATGTACAGGATAGGACATGGATCATACATGCATATATACGTGTGTACCCCACCTTTTTTTTCTTTCCTGATTGCCTCTCTGATATGATCTTGGATACCCTTTCAGGATACTTTAACAGATGCATCAAAACAAGTGAAGCTTGGCTCATTGAGTGGTGTTGTACCAAAGGAAAAGGCAATGGCTTTTGAACGCATCTTATTCCGTGCCACGAGGGGAAACATTTTCCTCAGACAAGAGTCTGTTGATGAACCTGTCACTGACCCAGTCTCTGGAGAAAAGGTTGCTGTTATATTTTCTGCCATTTACAGTACATTTTTTGTTCCTTGCATATTTCACATGGCCATGTTGATTCCTTTCAAAGTTAATATCTTGGTATTTGGATTATACATCCGAGTTTGTTTGCACCCTGATAAAAAAGAACTTTCTTCTATGAGTGATGGAGTTATTTTATTATAAGTCTCAGTTCCTGTCTAGTCATGAAGTTATTTTATTATTTGTTCCAACTCTTATCTGACATTCTTTTTATGATAACACAGGTTGCAAAAAATGCGTTTGTTATTTTCTACTCTGGGGATAGAGCAAAAGCCAAAATTCTGAAGATATGTGATGCGTTCAACGCAAATCGTTACCCATTTCCAGAAGATGTTGCTAGACAATTACATGCTGTTCGGGAGGTCAGGTCTTGGAAATATGATTTGCTAATATTCTTTGATGAAACTCTTTCTACTATTTCGAAATTTCGACATAGGCTTAAAATTGCTTTCATAAGGTAGTGAGAATGTCAACCGTTGAGAGAATCATCTGCAAGAGTTGTGTTTTATGGACATTCTTGTGCTTTGCTTGTGGTCTGTCCAATGTTACCATCCCTATTCTGATGTCACTACTGTCATTTCAATTTCGAATTTAAAAAATATTACTTAATGATTATAGATTTATAGTAGCTTGACTTTGTTCTGTGCCTTCCAATCGTTACTTTTGCTGTTGGTGACTAATGAAAACGATTTGCTGCCATTGTATCTCGTTTGAAACATAAGAAGATGTCACTGGGAGAAAATTGTTTTGCAATTGTACCACTAAATTTCAGTCAGTAAACATATAATGTGTATGCTTCTGAATTTACAGGTATCTGCAAAGACATCAGAGTTAAAGGCAACAATTGAAATGGGATTAGCACATCGTGACAATATTTTGAAAATTATCGCGTCTGGGTTTGAGAATTGGAACCGTCTGGTAAGCTTGTATCCCCTTATGTGATAACTTTCATATGTTAGGAAATTCTGAAATCCACCAGTTAGGCCATTGTTTCAGTTCTATATATGTTACTAATTAGCATACAAATGCTCCAGGCAAATAAGGAAAAAATAATTTACCACACTTTGAACATGTTGAGTGTTGATGTGACAAAGAAATGCTTAGTTGGCGAGGGCTGGAGTCCAGTTTTTGCAACAACTCAGGTAATTGATACACAACCCTGGTGCTAACAATGTATTTCTTGCCTGTTGTTTCCATTTGTTTATTAGGGAGATTCTTCTTCATGTGATCTCATTGATTTACAATTTTATTTTGCAGATCCAAAATGCGCTTCGGAGGGCTACTCTTGATAGCAAATCCCAAGTTGGTTCAATTTTTCAAGTTCTTGACACAACAGAATCTCCCCACATATTTCCAGACAAATAAGTTCACTTCGGCTTTCCAGGAAATTGTTGATGCATATGGGTATGTTTCGGAGGGCTCTGAGATGCAACTTTTGGTTTCTCTTTTGGCTTTGGAACTGAAAATAATATATTTTCCTGTGGCTGTATTCCAAGTTGTTTATAGCACTATGGGATATGAGAGTTCTATTATTGTTCTCCTGCTTTTGGTTTTGATCTCAGAAATGATGCTCTTTTCATTATTCTTTTGCTGGACTAGCTATTTTCATGTGAAATGACGAACTTTTGGTTCATTTAAAGAAAAGAAAGGAAAAATGCCATAATTCCCTGTTATTTACTCTTCAAAATAATAGGAAGACATGCCACCACTCCCTGTTATTTGCTCTTCAATTGTGCATTCTAAGTGGAACAATTTCCTTTTTTTTTGTTTCCCTTTTGTGGGCGTGTCTACCACGTTGAAATCACTGTGTGCATATAGGTCAAAGAAGCACTTAAACTTGTAATAGGAATTTTGGGACTTTTTGTGCTTATGGGAAATATTATTTTATTCGAATAAAATTAGCATGGACTGTGTGTCTTGAAAAATCAATGAAGGGCTTGCTGTTTGTTTGGGCCAAATGCTTTAGTTGGGAACTGCTAACTTTGTGTTACATCTGATACAGGATAGCCAAATATCAAGAAGCAAACCCTGGTGTATTCACTATTGTCACTTTTCCTTTCTTATTTGCTGTCATGTTCGGAGATTGGGGACATGGGATTTGCATATTAGTTGCGACACTCTATCTGATAATCCGAGAAAAGAAATTTGCTTCACAGGTTTGTGTACTGGTCATCATTTTACTATTGTGTTGACAATCCTCTTGAGGACTTTGTTCTTTGGAATATATAGTAGTGATCCCAAAGAGTTTAGAGCAAGTTTTTTATGTTCTGAAAGCCCTCAAAAGTTACATATGTGGTAAAACATCTGATGTCTGTTTCTTATTACAGAAACTTGGAGACATAATGGAGATGATGTTTGGTGGGCGCTATGTAATTATGATGATGGCGCTCTTTTCAATCTACACAGGATTAATATACAATGAATTTTTCTCTGTTCCATTTGAGCTTTTTGGTAAATCTGCTTATGCATGCCATGATCCTTCTTGTGGGTAAGAAAAAATTCAAACAACCACGTTTGTATCCCTTTCAAAAAAGAATATTTATGCATAGTTTCTTATCATTTGTCTTGTGGATTTAGAGATGCTGCCACCGAAGGATTACTCAAGGTAAGACGGACATACCCTTTTGGTGTTGACCCTGTATGGCATGGCAGCCGTAGCGAGTTGCCGTTTCTCAACTCACTGAAGATGAAGATGTCAATTCTTCTTGGAGTTGCACAAATGAACCTTGGAATTGTGATTAGTTACTTTAACGCAAAATTCTTCAGGAACAGTGTTAATGTGTGGTAAGTTTATTGTCTTATGTTGAATGCACTTTTATGTAACACTCTAATTTGAGATGAGATTATGATCAGATTATGCTTATTGCTGCTGTATGCTTTTGAACAGGTACCAGTTCATCCCCCAGCTCATCTTCTTGAACAGCTTATTTGGTTACTTATCCATGCTCATCATTATCAAGTGGAGCACGGGGGCAAAAGCAGATCTGTACCATACTATGATATATATGTTCCTCAGTCCAACAGATGAACTTGGGGATAACCAATTATTTCCTGGACAGAAAACAGTGCAGGTCTAGATTCGTTATTGTTATGCTGACTATGACGTGAACTTGTGGATAAATCCTAAAACTTTCTCCATTCTTATGCAGCTTGTTTTACTTTTGCTTGCTCTGGTGTCTGTTCCCTGGATGCTGATCCCAAAGCCATTTTTCTTGAAGATGGAGCATGAGCGAGTAAGTAGTATATGGTATTTCAAATTCTATTGCTGCTTACGTTTTGAATTACTAATGTGCTGACAATATTTCTGTTTGATTTCTATCAGAGGCATCAAGGACAACAATATGCAATGCTTCAGAGCACAGATGACTCGGTGGTTGCTGAGATGGGACATCACGATGGCTCGAACCACCATGAGGAGTTCGAGTTCAGTGAAGTTTTTGTTCACCAGTTGATCCACACGATTGAATTTGTTCTTGGGGCAGTCTCAAATACAGCTTCATATCTTCGTCTCTGGGCTCTTAGGTACTAATAGACATTCAGCATCACCACATTACTTTGAACAGCCTCACTCTCTCATCATCCCACTTTGACACTGTACTCCTTGTTAGCTACTAATATCAACTTATATTCTTAATACAGTCTTGCACACTCGGAGTTGTCAAGTGTATTCTATGACAAGGTTCTCCTCCTAGCGTTCGGGTAAGAAGCCTCTCTGTTCGCCTCCTCTCCTTTTTTTCCCTATCTATGTAGTGCTCTCTGGAGCTCATTTTTATGTGCCTTCTTGTAGGTACAACAACATTTTTATCCGCATCGCTGGCATTATCATCTTCATCGCTGCGACAGTTGGTGTCTTGCTTGTTATGGAGACCCTAAGTGCATTCCTTCACGCCTTGAGGCTACATTGGGTGGAGTTCCAGAACAAATTCTATGAGGGTGATGGATACAAGTTTGCGCCTTTCTCTTTCACACTGATCAGCGAAGAGGAAGACTGAGTTTGCCCAATTATTGTATCTATTGTAGCATGTTATCTCTTGGGGCAGCCTTCTTTTCTCAAAGCGTCAGGTATTTATCACGGAAGAATCATAAAACCTCCAGTTTGTTCCTTCATCAGGAGAGGGACTAGCAGCATCATTTTTGCTTTGGTACGAATGATTCGTGGCAAGATGATTTTTTGGGGCGCCGTTGGCGCATCGGGTGGTATTGTTTCGGTTTAAGGCTAAAAATAATAAGTAAATAACGAGTTCTGCACTCGGGTTGCCGTTTGGGCGATTAGTATTCTGCACATAAATAAACATTGTATCAAATCTTAATATTCCATTGGGTTCTTTTATTGTCAATAAAGAGTGCAGCGTACATTCTTTAAAAGGTTTGTAAGAACTTGGAATGTAAAAGATGACCCGTTTCTATGTTATTAGCTCAGTAGTCTCGAAGCAATGAAACAAGTATTTCCCTAATCGTGCCTAGTCTCGTACTCAAATCAACTCTGTATTCCATACTAATCGACAAGTCTAAACCCCCAATACGCCTGTTTTTCATAATCAATACCCCTCTATCCCAAAATAACCTCTATCCTAAAATTAAAATATAAGACGTAACTATTTTTTTAATGTTTTATAATGCAATTAACTAGCACATCTTTTCCCTAAATTTGTTTTTTAAAATCCTCTTCCCTTAAAATATCTAATCCTATTAGGTATATGCATTTATACCTCACCCTCAAGATCTCTAATCTGAGATGATTCAAACCATCATATTTTATATTTTGAGATGGATGGACTACAAAATACAAACGAAAAGAAAACACTGCATGATCAAAACTCTTGTGTAATATCCATGCAAAGTTAAAAAGAAAACACTACACTGATCAACTCTTGTTGTAGCATCCATGCAAAGCAAGCCAAAGATTCTCGTTGATTATGGGAAATCAATGCCTATCACTAGTGATATACTAAGCTCCCAGTTTCGGTAAAATTTATTCGTCAATGGTGGGCACGCTGCTGGCGCTGCGCCTGGCGCTGCTGAACGGGCCAGTGACGGTCCGGCCGACGAACTTGCCGGCCTTGCTGAGGCCGGTGCCGAACGCGCCGATGCCGCTGCCCACCGCGCCGATGCCTGTGCCGACCAGCCCCACGCCGGAGCCGGCGGCACTGACGCCCGCGCCAGCCACGGTGGCGCCCGCCGCGACGCCCGCGCCGGCCGCGGAGGTCACCGTGGACGCCATGCCGCTCGCCGCGTCCGCGGCGCCGCTGACGGCCGCCGTCTCCTCCTTGGTCTTCCGCCGCTCCTCCACGGCCTTCTTCTCCAGCTCCAGCGCCTCGAGCGCCTCCGCCTTGGTGAACGGGTGGTACAGCACCTGCGTGTTATGACGACGGTCAGCGTCGAACACCTCGCGTTTCTTGTCCCAAGAGCGCGGTGTGGGCATGAGCTCACCTTGATGGTGAGCACGCCCCTGTCCTTCTTGTCCTTGACCTTGGTCGTGTCCAGCGACGACAGCAGCTGCAGGTTGATCTCCTGAACGGACTCCATCTCCAGGTCGTTCAGGGGCAGCTTGGCTATGCCCAGCCTCTTGTCTTGCTTCAGCTTGTCCTCGTCGAACACCTGCAGAGCAGAACAATTTCAGACCCAAAAAAAAAGTTACATTCTCCATGTGTTCGATCAAATCTAAAGCTTGAGCTGGGGAAATGCACCTGAAGGATGAGATGCTGCGTCTCCTTGTCCTCGGCGATGAGCGAGAACGTCTCGTTCCACTCGGGGTTGAGGTTGTCGTCGATGACGCTGGTCTTCTCCTTGAACATTGGGCGGATATACAGCACCACGTACGGGTCGGACTTGCCGATCAGCTCCTTGTTCTTGAGCGACTCCGCGCGCACCACTGTCACCGTCAGCTTCCCATGCGGCTTCAGCTCAAGGTCACTGCAGAAGAGCTCGAACAATGGCGACAGATCAACTAACTAGGTTCAAACAAAGATGTATCCTTTTCTTTTTTTTTGTTTGAAGGGAAGCTTCCTGTGACAAATTCAGTTTAGCTCTAAAAACACTGCGAATTGGGCGGATCCTGCGAACCTTACGTCGACGTCGACTCCGCCCAGTGGGACGACGATTCTGTGTGGCCATTGGAGCATATCAGTGATCAAAGATGCCACGGTGTCCTACACAAGGCAAATGAAAAAAAATCACTTTTTCCCAGACAGATAAGCAGCTAAATTTTTACTATTTGGCAATGGCAGGTAAATGCATCAGATGACATACGTCGATCATGTCTGAAAGACCAGGCATTGCCGTCAGGCTTCCTCCGACAGCCTTCAGTATGTAGTCGATCCTTGGTTTTGGCTGCCAAAGGCAGAAAAATCATTTGCCAAATCAAACAGATCAAGAAACCACTACTTACCATGCAGTGTGATGGCAGGAGCAGCTGGTTAGAATGATTATAAGAAGCTCACCTCTGCCAGAAGAGCAACAACAACAGCAGAGATGCAAGGTATTTCTTCACACAATTGGAAGACGACACGTATGATGGTGTAAACCTGAAGGTTCTTGAACTGTATGCATACAGAACAAACATGCCAAATGTTACTAACATGTTTAACTGAAGTAATAGTACAGTACAACTTGAAAAACAAGAACATGAATTACTAATGTGACCAGTAGATTTTACAAATCATGGCTTGCGGTTGCTATTTGAATACCTGAATGGGAAGTGAAGCAACTAGAGTGTCAACTGCAAGGATAATATTAGGATCCCCGCCCCAACGGAAGTCTATGTCCATTGTAATTTGCCCTTTCTTTAAGCTCTGAATCCGAATGCCTGAACATAACAGCAGCAGACAGATCAAGATTTCATCCTTGTAGGAGAACAAAATGTGGTAAGACTGACGCAACGTTCTGTCTGCAACCTTCGATTTTCGGAGGAACAGTCCCCAGGGAGAGTTTGCTGAACTTCAGAGAGGATATCCCTGGTGGCCTGTAATCATCGAGTATAGGCTCCACTGAATCCCGGATTACCATAGTTGCTGCCTGTAACCAAATGTAACTGCAAATCAGAGGCGACGTTAACGCCAAGATGATCAAGTTGTTTCTGTGGCTTGAAATCGAACTTCATTTGAAGTCTATGTAATTCTCTCCTAAAGTTCTCTATAAGAAAAGTACAAATTGAAGTTATTTGTATGTACCTCTTCAACAAAGGGCCAAAGCTTGGTCAATTGTTTGTTGAGCCATTTAACCTGAATAACCAAGCAAGAAAATACTCAAAACATGGATCAGGTTAAGCATGCCATTGAATACTATGATAAACAATTGTATGCCTAGGATGTTGGTTTCAGTGTTCTGAATATTAAAGATGCTACGATGATTAATAGGCACACCAAAAGAGTATCGTTGCACCTGTTCATACTCTGGGAATGATACCCATTCTGGGAGATTTTCTCCACATATTTTCTTCACATCTTCGCGGTCGAGAGATGCAAGTGCATTGACATCTGCAGCCTGTCACATAATTTTTTTTAAAGTTAGCCTCAAACCAGTCTGTATGCACCAAATAACGTCTCACTGTTCATCACAATTTATCAACAGTATACAAATTCAATTAAACATAGAATTCCCAACATGAATATACTCCATTGCATCAGTCATCACCCCGAGATAACTACGACAGAGTTAAATTTATAATGAGGTAACTCCCTCTTGCAAAACATGTACGTAACACAAACGATCATAAAAATTCTTTCTAAAAGGAAACAATGAATAACGTTCTTAAGCCTGAATCTTTCAGACGATTCACCACATTCAAAGTAAATATATCCAACAATTTTCTTCCACCTATCGCGAAACCCTTAACGCTGCCATGCATATGAGTCAGACCAGAACAGATGTCAAAAACAACAGATGCCAGATTCAAACTCATCAAAAAAAAGATTTGCATGACTGATGCACTTGCCTTGGCGCTGCGTTTGGCGGCGCGGCGAGCCATCGCGCGCGACCAGCCGGCGACGAGGGCGACGCCGACGATCATTCCCATCACCACTCCCGATATGAACCCCATTTCTCCTCTCCTTCTTCCCCCTTCCCAATGAAAAAAAAAGAATTTGAAAAGGACAAGATCAGAAGATCAAACAACAATTGTGTGCAACAATTTTTGGATCAAATTGATGCCAAACCTCTCTCCAAATTGTTGATCTGCCGCTAACGCTCCATTGATTTGGGGCCGAGTTTTTCGCGTGCTAATAGCGGAGTTCAACGAGGGTGAAAGAGATGAAGAGGGGCAGAGGTGTAATTACTACTACGTGCTATTGGTGGAGATGGCTGTGAGCCTGTGACTGTGAGCACAAGGGTAAAATTCGCATGGGTGCATCAGCGCAATGCGCGCTTTTTACGCATCAAACCTAGTGATTAAGGATTTGTGAAGGTGTCCAGTATTACCGACTACTTGGCCCAATGGTCTCACGGGTCACGGCCCATGTTTATTGGAGGCTGAGCTGAATAGAGCAGGCAGTATTGCAGCTTAATTTTTTCTTTTCCAACGTCAGTTTTGTAGTGTGAAATATTTCACCATATGCTTCTTATAATACAATGGTGTGCAATCCTTTTGCACATTTTTCTCTAAAAAATATTTCACCACTGTTATCACAATTTCTTTTGGTATTTTAGAGAACTGTTTAATTACCATTAGAATATTGAGGATACATATACTCCTAAGTTGTAAATATATTTTAGTTTTTGGCTAATAAGTACGACCTGTCAAAAATGTGATAACCCTTGTGGAAGGGCCGGGTCACCACTTTGGTCAGTGGCTCTGTGCTGGTCCAGTCCGTGCTCTCTTCTAATATGGTTTTATTCCTGTCCATGTGTCCATGGTGATCGGGTTGTCGGGCTAGGTCGTCAGGGCCATTGACAAGAAACACCACACCCTGTGGACGGGTTCGGACTCGGTCCAGGGACGGTGCCTTGTGTCTTGGACGAATGTTTGTCACCCCAAAACGGTCAGCGTGTTGGGTATTATTGACCTAAGGACGACAGGCTTCACTCTATGATTTCGGGCTTTGGCTTCAGCGCTCAGGCCAACCCTACTAGGTTGACCTGAAGGCCCCCTTAAGTGAAGCATCTCCAACATGTTTGCGGCGTCCACCTACTTCGTGCCACTTGATGGTGCGTCGACTCTTTTCTAGACGGACCAGTGGATTGAGGGCCACTCGGTGGCTTCCTTGGCACCTGACCTTCTCCTCACAGTACCGTCGCGTCTCCAAGCATCGCGCTCGGTAGCTTCTGCCCTCACTGACAACTCTTGCGTCAGGGACATCTGTGGTACTCTCAATGTTCCTGGTAGTTTGGGATGCAGTGCTTCCTGTCCAACTCTCTCCGGGCACGGTGGATCGTCTTGTCTAGCGTTGGACAAGCGACCAACATTACTTGGCTCACTCGGTCTACCAGGCCTTCCTTCCTTGGCCAACAATCCTTTGCTTGCGCTGATCTACTTTTGCAGACCAAAGGCCCTGCTAAATGCAAGTTTTTTCTCTAGCTTGCGTTCCAACAATGTTGTTGCATGGCCGATCTTTTGCAAAAGCATAGGATTGACAGCCACTCGGCTTGTCCTTTTTGTGTCCAGGAGCTTGAAACGGAGAATCACATCCTCGTCGATTGTATGTTCGCTCGCCAGGTCTGGCACCTTGTTATTTATTCACCTGGCTGGCTTGACCTCGCTCCCTTCCATAGTTGTTCTCTTCAAGTTTGGTGGCTGAAAGTTCAATTGCCATTAATTTGGCTTTGATGATTAATGATAAATCCGATTATATGAGACTAACATTTTTATAAGCACTTCTTTGTCTAGTGTCTCATGTGGGATATGAAAGTGAAAATCGTGAAAAGTGGTTCCCAAACTTGATATGAGTTGAGATAGAAACGTTCATTGATGGTGGACCTAAATCACAACAAGGATGAAGTGCGCGGAAATCAAGTTATATGTATCATTACTTCTCTCCATGCACATGTTTATATATTCATATATAATATTTTCATGTGATTGACATATGCATCTAAGACCAATGTGTTGTTTGAGCCTTATCTCTTGTTTAGTCTCTTTACATTGAGAACATGGAGATAATGAAGGTATGCATTTATTTTAGTGTCTATATTTGATAAATGTCTTCTATTCTTGTATAGGAAAAGCTCCAATGTTTCATATCTATTTATGAATACTCTTGTTTCACACAAATATTTTGTATGCATACATTTAGGGGGAGCAAATCCTATACGTTAGTTATGCATGTATTTGATCCAAGTTATTCACTTTCATTTAATTGGGTTCTTCACATTTGAGTATATGACACTTGTGGTGTTTGAGCAATACTCATCATTTATTCATATCTTTTTATACGTGTGATCGGTAGGTCAACAAGAGGAGGTTGACAACCGAATCATTGGGACTAACAATTTCATTGAGTTGAATGAAAGAAATAGGTCCCAAGCATTAAAAAGGTGTTGATGCTCAAGAGATATCATAACATCTGAAGATATGGATGACAAAGTAAAGATTGAAGATGTGAGGTACAAAGTGGTTACTATGGCAAGACGGTAAAAGGCAAGTGATGCTCGGGCGCGATGGACCATGTGGTAGTGAAGGGCAAGCAAGGGGTTTGCCGCTGAAGAACCAAATCCGGTGGTGAAGGGCAAGTGACGGTTTTGTTGTGATGGACCGTGTAAGACCATTTGAAGCTACAAGGAGCCCGCATCAATCATTTGAAGAATATATGGTGAAACAGTTTCAGCGTCGGCATCCCTTAAGACAAAGAAAGAAAGATAACATGAAGGTGTTTCTATTGGTATAATTCTTTTCCTATTTAAATTTGAGTACATGAATGTCGTACTATCAAGAGGGATGCAACATCGATGTGTTTGTGTATGTCTCGGAGCTTAAAGTGACCTATCCTAGTGCTATCTTGAGAGAAACCCAAGCTTTAACCTATCTTTTGAGTGTTTTTAGTCCTTGTTTTTGGTTGAGTTGGGTAGTCCTCTGAGTAAGCTGTAAGCTTTTCCTAGAGTCCAAAATCATAAAAATGGACTCCCGAGCAAAAAGTTATAGTTGTTTTACTCTTTGGTGTGTTTGGGAATTTCGAAAATTTTTTTGGAAATTCTGAGGTGTTTTTTCATATTTTTCCAAAAAAATCTCAAAAATTCCGAAAATGGATGCGAACAATGTAATTCCTCTTTGGTATTTTCAAATATTTTTGAAAATGATTCGAAAATTCTGAAAAATGAAATCTTGGCCTCCAACTGCTAGTTTTGAGAGGCTCGGGTATATAAACTCATCCAGCCCTCCTTGAGTGACTGTTGTTCTTGGGTAAATCATAGACACATAGCCTTCCCCATTCCCCTACCTTGGTGGTCTCTTTGTGAGAGGGATTTGAGAAGGGAGGAGAGTTGGATTGAGAGATTGAGAAGTTGAGAGCTAGTGAGCTTCACTCCATTCTTTGAGCACTTGAGTTCATAGCCCGCAAATCTTTTTAGGAACACATACTCACCCCCTTCTAGACGACAATAAGGTCCTTTAAGTGGCCAACTTCTAGGACCTACCTGTCATAGCATCTTCGTAATGGCTTCGACTCCTTAGTCCTCCTGGTCTTCTGGCAGTTGTGGAAGGAGCGGAACTCTAAGGTGTTCAATTACTCTCTTTCGTGTCTTTGTGGTCCTGGAGTCCATTCTTTGGGGCTGATCATGGTCTGCTACTGGTGTCGTAGATTTTGGGGGCCTATTGGGAGTTTAGGGTGGTTCTGCCGTCTTTCTCCCTGAATATAGGAGCAGTGTTTAGTTAGCAGTCTTTTTCTTCTTTTTTTCTTTTCTTTTTTCCTTTTCCCTTGGCAATGGCTACTGGCCAATTGTGTTGTGTAATTGAAATCCTTACTTTTTCTAATACATTGACATGCAATCATTTTTTCGCGTGTTCATGAAAAACACGAACATTACCCTATCTAGTTAGCTCGCCTAGTTAAGTTGTGGAAAGCGTGAAAGAGGTAACAGGGATGATGTGCACTATATCATCGTGGTATTTTTATAGAATTTGACACTGTTTAGCAGGTTTTAAATTCTAGATCATATTGGATTAGATCATGTTGGATTTGAAATTTGTATGTCAAGCTTAAAATTATATATTTTATCTAAAATAAAAAAATAATTTATTCAAATGTTATCAACATAAACTTAGATTCAAATCCATTGATTTGTCAAGTTAAAAATATTTTAACTTGAAAAATCTTAGATACGAAGTTGTGCCAAATATTACATTTACATACTTTAAATCTAGCTAATGAACAAATTAAAAGCTCCACAGTACCAGCAAGGTACCGTATCACAAAAAACAAAAACAAAAGACAAGATACTGCATTCCATTAAAAAAAGCAAGATACTGCAAAAGCTAAGTAGCTTGTCCTGATCTGAACAAAGTATCCAATCAAAAGCAATAACACACTAGTCTCCATTTAAGCCCAAAAGGTCATTATTCCTGGGGAAACTAACCTTTGGTTTCGTTAATCCTTTGTCATGTACATTTCGGAGGATGTGGATGTACATGCATGATGAAGCCTTTGAAAAAGAAATGACACATGAAGAGTATAGAGGGTTCAGATCATTGGGCTTCAAAAGTCCAGATCGTGCCTAACCTTTGGTTTCTACTACTACTTCCCTCCAGCCTAGTCCAAATAAATTTCAAGAGCCCGTTCAATAATTCCCTGCCGGGTAGGGAGCTAAAGGCTCAAAGCCCTCAAAATGATCCATGCAATTGTCCTGTTCGTCTTGTCCAGACTGTAGGCACACCCTCAACCGAGAAAAGTGTATAGCGATCAAACCTTGCACGGTTGGTTTGAGTTAATCCATGCAAATGCACTCACATTGTTCGAAGACTGTGAATCGAAAAACATGGTTAATACTCTATCAAATCTTAAAATATAAGTTAGTTTAGTTGAATAAAACATATTTCAGTACTACTATCTCTATGTTATTATAAATGTTATTTTATGATTTAAAATTTCTCGTATAATAATATCATTTTCTTTATAAATTTTTCTTCCAACCACTAGGATTTGTGATTTCGCAGGGTCATGCCGAGCCGCCTCTCGACGGCACGGCGAATTTCGCCCGGCTTTCGCAAAAGCCGGCGACAAGTGAACTAGTGCATCCATTTGAATTTGAACAATTTCGTTCATACCGCGGATTTTGTTAATTTCGCGCGAAAACCGTGACGAATGGTGTGAAAAATTGCAAAACCGTCACGAAAAATATATAAATATTATCCAAAAATTAAGAAGAAATACTAAAATTATTGAATACATAAATGTGATATTTGCACCAATATATGTGTGTGAAAAATTTGTAGTAATAAGTACAAAATTGATATAAGTATGGTTGTATGAATTACTTAATGTGATGTTTAAAATGTAGTAAAAAATAAAAAAATAATGATATATTTTGAATGATAAAAACCTTTTGTGCAAATGGAAGATATAATAAACTTGGTTTGGCCAACACCACGATATAATTATATTACGAAACGAGAACGAAATATTCGGCTTAGCATATGTTACAAAGTTGCAAATAGGTCCCATAACATTATTGGAAATAAAAATGATAATAAGCATCCACATATTTCGTCATCAGATGTTGCAATCTTCATGACCAAAGAGGTGAGCGGCGAGCGCGCACACATTTCGCCCGAGTCCGACACATAAATAGAGATATGTCGCAACAATATCAATTTTTGGCACAAATTAGAAGTACTCAATGAAATTGGGCTAAGTATGAAATTTTTTAAAAATTTTGGCATGACCTTTGCTAATATTTGCCTATAGGACAGATGTACAATGAGTATACATTCCCCAGACAACATTTCATAAAGCGACAACCTCATTATTCACCAACATAGGATACGAAGAGGATATTCACCAACATTTCATAAACAATATGAGGATATTCTTGTGCGGTGCAATACTTCACTCCTTCGCCACGGTGAGCCAAATGGAACTTAAATCTTGTGGCTCCACCCCTATTCCTCTTAGCACCATAATATTTACAATGGAAACCATCACCTTGCCTTGTTTCATGTTCCCACACGATGTCTTGGTCTGTCATTTTGAACCTACAATTGACAAATTAACATGTAAAACATCTTAATAACTTACTAGCAAACATATGTAAGCATAACATTTAACCATAACATATCATCAGTGATTCATCATAAGTTCACAACTAATTTAATACAATCAGCTATCCAAACTTAAATTAGCGCTAACATGTATAATATATTGCCTATAAATTAGAGCTAACATATGTAATATAATATATGAGCTAACATATTGTCGTTCGTAAAATCCGTAAAATCCGTAGGATTACTTAATTTCACACATGCATAATACACAACATCATATAAACGCATCATATACACGACGGTTTTTTTGTCACTTTCGTGCGATACGTATGCGCAACAACTGTGGCTTTCGCCGCTTCCCTCGCGAAAGCCGTCCCTGCCGAGCGCGAAAGCCGTGCCGCCAACACCGCACGAAACGGCTCCACATACAGACGAATTTCGTCTAAAGCCGCCGAAAGCCGCCGAACACCGACGAAAGCCGTGCTCCAACAACGAAAGGAAAGTTCGTACCTTCTTCCGCTCCGCGGCTTTCGCCTGTGCCGCCGCGAAAGCCGCCGCTTGCCGCACAAAAAACCCTCGCCGGCCGCGGTCCGCGTAGATCTGCCGCCGCCGCCGCTCACATGCGCTGAGGAATGGGGAGAAAATATCTGGTGCCGGATTGAAACCCTGAGAAGAGGGGTATAGATGGATGGGGAACGATTTGGGCTTCATTGGGCCGGATGAACAGTACAATGCCAACATTACAATTTTTCTTTTTCTTTTTCCCAAAACTGAAAACGATTTTTTAAGGGCCAAAGAAATATGTATTTTCATGTAGAAAATACCATAATTCTTGTAAAATCGAGATCTACTTGATGTATTTTTTCAATAAAAGTCTCCAAAATTTTTGAATTCTCCCGAAATTTTTCAAACCATACCGCGCATATTCCGTTTCGTTACCCTGCGGCACGGGCGAAAGCCGCGAAGCTGGCGCGGCTTTCATGGCATCCGGAACCCTGCCAACCACTTCTCATTTAAATTTCTTTCCTTTCACCTACCTTCTCACTTTTTAATGAGAGATATTTAGTTAATTCATTTATATTACTAATTTGGTCTTTAAATCTTAAAATCAGACTTAATATAAGAGGGAGGGAGTATGAATATAGGATAGTATTTTTATAAATTAAATCGTTTAGGCCGCTCTTCACCGCAACCTATATTCAAACCTACGTTGACCCATTTTGACTCCTTATCCTTACTATCCCCTTCATTAAATTTGATCTCAACTCTCCCCTCCATCCGATCCGATCCGATCCTGCCTACAAATCCGCCTCTCCTCCAACGACATCTCGCTCCCTCCCTCTGTCGCAACGACATAACGGATCTCCGTCAGGATACCGCCAGGTGGGCCACCGTGTCGTGTGGGCCCCAGTGGTCAGTGGGGTAGGGCTGTCCCCTCCCCTGATCCGCACGCCAGTGGTGGGCTGGTACACACACGCATCTGAGGAGAAAGGAAAAACATGGCGAAAAGTGAGTTGGCTTTTCGCCTCAGTACCCTCTGCTTGTCTCTTCCCAGTTCCCACATCTCCTCTCAGGTTTCGCTCTCCCTCTAGGGCCGAGATGCCGTCGCGGCAGCTCGCGGCCGCAGCCTCCCCGCCGCCGGCTGCGGAGGAGAAGGCCGTGGTTGACGGCCTGCGGTCTCACGCGCGGCGCCACGCTGCGGGCTCGGCGGTGGGCACTGGGGTGGCGGCGGTTGCGCTGGTGTTGGTGGCGTTGGGTCTGGGTGTGTTCGTGTGGCTGCGGCGGGGAGGAAGCGTGGGGCGGGCGTGGGTGGTGCGGCGGCGGGGGTGGGGGCGAGGACGCAGCCGGCGCCCGCGCTGCGGAGGCTGTCGTGCCAGCAGCTGAGGCGCGCGACTGGGGGTTCGCGGCGGGGAGCAAGCTCGGGCAGGGCGGGTTCGGGCCCGTGTTCCGCGGCGCGCTGCCGAGGTCGGGGCAGCCCGTGGCGGTCAAGGTGATGGACGCCGCGGGTTCGTTGCAGGGGGAGCGGGAGTTCCACAACGAGCTCTCACTGGCCTCCCATCTCCTCGGCTGCGGCCACGGCCACGGCTCGCCGTCCATCCTCCTGCCGTTCGCCTACTCGCTCTCCCCGCAGCCGCGGCACCGCCGGATGATGCTCGTGTACGAGCTCATGCCGAACGGGTCGCTGCAGGACGCGCTGCTCGGGAAGAGGTGCCCCGAGCTGGTGTCCGAGTGGCCGCGGCGGCTCGCGGTGGCCCGTGACGTGGCCGCCGCGCTCCATTACCTCCATTCCGTCGCGCAACCACCAGTGATCCATGGAGACGTGAAGCCCAGCAATGTGTTGCTGGATGGTGAACTCCGTGCTCGCCTCTCAGATTTTGGCCTCGCGCAGATCAAGTCGGAGGAGGGGGATGAATTAGAGAGTGCTGCAATTGGGGGCAATGGAAATGAGAATAGCAATCCTGGTGGTGGATGTGATGATGATATGTCTGTGGCTGATGAAAATGCTCCTGCTGTTGTTGTCAATGGGGAAGACAATGCTGCCAAGTCGCTGGAAGAAGATGAAGGGTTCACCATGGCTTCTCCTGTAGAGGCAGCATCCACTTCAGGATGTGATAAGACTAGTGTTGGTAGCGGATTTAATGGCCGAAGCTGCAATGGTGGAGGTGCTGCAGCATCAGGAGCTGGGAGTGACTGGTGGTGGCGTCAGGACAATGGTGGTGGTTCTGGTGGTGTCAAGGACTATGTGATGGAATGGATTAGGTCGGAGATCAAGAAGGAGCGGCCGAAGAACGATTGGATTGCAGGAGCATCTGCAACCACCCCTGCCACCTCAACAGAGAGAAAGAAAACAAAGCGCAGGGCAAGAGAATGGTGGCGTGAGGAGTATGCTGATGAGCTAACCAAGAAGCAAAAAAGGCGAGCACTTGCTAAGTCAAGGAGTGAGGTTGGTCCAATGGCTAGCATGCAGTGGTGGGAGAGGGATTGTGACTTAGAGGAGAAGGGACGATCAAGGTGGAGAATGATGAAAAGCTGGAGCCGTAGGAGCAGCACTGGCAATGGCAGCATTGATTGGTGGATTGACGGTGTGAGAAGGAGCAGCAGGGATTGGGCTAGTGGGGAATTCGTGCCCAAGAGTGGTGGAGCAATGAGCAGCACACCAAGCATGCGTGGCACAGTCTGCTATGTTGCACCTGAATATGGTGGTGGTGGACCTCTATCAGAGAAATGTGACATTTACAGTTTCGGTGTTTTGTTGTTAGTTCTTATTTCTGGACGCCGCCCGCTCCAAGTGACAGCCTCACCAATGTCAGAGTTTGAGAAGGCAAGTCTTATTTCATGGGCAAGACATCTTGCCCGTGTTGGCCGCTTGGTTGATCTTGTAGACCCTGCGCTGCGGGATGTTAACCGTGACCAGGCGCTGCTATGCATTACTGTTGCACTCTTGTGCATCCAGAGATCGCCAAGTCGCCGTCCATCTAGTGAGGAGGTGCTTGAAATGCTCTCTGGTGAGGGTGAACCACCGAATCTCCCAGTAGAGTTCTCACCGTCGCCTCCTGGTGGGTTCCGTTTCAGGTCCCGCAAGAAAGGTCGGTGAGTTTAGTTTGTTGGTTAGATGAAATAGGTAGTGTTACTTTTCTGCTGCTATGCTTGCCTTATCTTGTACACCACTAATTTGTGTACACTACCACTAATTTTTCTGCTGAATTGATTTGTTTATAAAGATCTTGACGGGGAAAAGTGACAGTTTCAATTTCAAATCTTAAGAACTAAGGTTCATATTATGCAAAATGCATAATTGCAGTTTGGCAATTTATGTACAACACTAACAATTTATCCATTTGATGTATCTTTGTACAAAGATCTTGATAGGGGGGAAAGGTGTCAGTTTCAATTAACATTTGATAACTCATTGCCCATTTTTCAAAATGCATAACCGTGGTTTGGTCACTCCTGAATTGCTAATTTAGTACATAAACTATGATATTAGATTGTTGTACAGAGATCTTTATGACAGAAACGGTTGTAATTTCAATTCAAGTTTGACAAGAATCCTGTCCCAATAAATGGCATACATCATACATGATGATAGTTGGTTAACACCAGGAATGTGGAATGTTGTGCGTGCTAGAAAGACAACTTCAGAATATTTTCTATTTTGGATTGGAAAACTCGCTTCTTTTGCTGGTAGACTGGGAAGCATCTTGCTTTTGGACATGCTTTGGATGTAGTGTTTTGCTGGGCCCTGTGATAGCTGCTTATTTCTTCCCCTGTTTGACAACAATTTTCTCCAGGCGTGCCTAGTTGTGTGATGGCTTCAAGCTTTTCATGTTCACAGATCTCTGACAATTCTTTTTGCACTGAGATGGCATTATCACTTTATCCAGCATTCCAGCTAGTATATTCTACATATATTCATGCTACTTCGACTATGAAAAGGGCTTCTTTAGAATCTTTTGCTGATGTGGTCAGAGTTTGGTAAGATGGTTTAGGTATATGCCTTACTTTTCTTTTGAGATCTGATTGCTGGATACCGTAGAGTTGCCCGTGCTTTATCTACAAAGTGGGGTGCATTTATTGTCACCTTTGGATTTAGGGTAATCAATTCAACAATGCTTTTATCTACAAAGTGATATACATTTATTACCACCGTCGGATTTATGATAATCGATCCATCAATGCCTTATCTACCAAGTCATGCATTTTATTATGACCTTCTGATTGATGATAATTCAGTTCATCAGTCGGTCAGGGTATCCACAGTATCCACATATTATGGACTAAACAATGTATAAAAATAATAACATATATTACCGTCATCTCAACATATAATAATTTTTAGCTGTGCATTTGGACAAGCGTTTATCCAAATGCATAGCTAAAAGTTATAATTTAATGGAGGTAGTGACATATACTACTACTACTAGCAAAATGCCCGTGCGTTGTAACGGCTGTGCGTTGTAACGGGACGACGACGCAGGGAGGGAAGCAGGCGAAGGGCGAAGGTCCAGGTGGCGGCGCGGGAGCTCCGAGCGGCAACGGGAGGGAGGGGTGCAGGCGCGGCGCGGGGCGCGATGCGGATGAGGACGAAAGAGAGGAGCAGGAGGTTTTTTTTTAATCCAAGCCCTCCCTTTTTTGAGCATTAGGACTGCAGGTTAATTTTATAAACACTCAAGAAGTTTTCTACAAAATAACCCTTTTTCTTCTTTAACTTTTTTTAATAGCCAGACAGACTGTGGATTAATTTTGGAAAAACTCAAGGGGTTTTCTGCAAAATAGCCAAACAAAACAAAATTTGGGTAAAAACACTACTTTCTTATATAGTTGTAGATAAGTTGTAAATATACTTTTACACATTTAAATAATATTAATAACGTAGTATTAGTCAACTAGGCTACAATTAAAATATGAAGAGATGGGGTGAGTGTTTTGGACCCTACTTCTGTTGTCCTAAAATAAATCAATCTCTCGTATCCCGTAAATCTCTCGTATCCTGAAAAACATTTTGTAGCGAGAGCAAAAGATGAAATGCCTCTCTTTCCGTGCCACTCAGGAATTGCCACTCAATTTGTGAGAGGCGACGCCGACGGTGGGGGCAAAGGGACGGATTGACAGCGGACGACGAGAGTGGCACATAACTAAGAAATTCACAGTCATGGTGATAAAATCTGAAAAACCTTACTAATCGAGTGGCATTTTCTAAAAGCACTGTGAATTGAATGATAAATAGTAAAATTTCTCCAAAATAAACCAGTCTCTCATATCCCGAGAAACATCTAGTAGTGAGAGCAAAAGATCAAAATATCTCATAATAAGAACTCATAGGTAAGCAAAATAGCATTGGCAGGTGGATAGAAAAATAGCATTGGTGGGTCGGTTGGTATGTAGGAGGTGTTGATGGGATAATTTTTTTAAGTAAATTTTACTTTGGGTCACATTTTATTACTATTATTATTTTGTTTTGAATCATCTTTTAATGAATGTTTTTAAATTTATTTTTATGATACATTAGACCACCTCAACTATTTTATCCATATGCATCAATTTATCGAATGTTAAAATAATAGTATAATGGAAGTTTATTGATGAGAGAAGCTGACGTACTCGAAATCATTTATATACTTGAGAAGAGAGTTTGGGTGATCCAAAGTGAAACAAAGATAAAATTACCTGATTCAAAATAATACATTGGTTAAGCGGTAGTCCAAATGAATCGTCGGTAATAAAAGATGGACCAAAATAAAATTTACTCATTTTCTTTTATTGATGGACCGAGAATAGGTAAGAATGTACACATTGATTTATTTTGAAGTATAAGTTTGAACTCTACAAATTGATTTGAAGGTAGTAATTAAGAAGGAATGAGGCTAATTTCTGCTGATTAGGCTTCTCCCATGTGGAGCCCCTATACGTTATCTTAGGACGATTTCTATCAACAAGAAGCTTGGAGGGCTTAGATGGAGAGGATATATCCGGTGAAAACAACAAACTGTTAGAAAAATCGTGAAAAACATACCTACAATTTTTGTAAATTTACAAAAAAATTACTAAAAATAAATGTAGATATAAAATACATTCTCATCAAATCTTAAGTTTAAACTAGTAACAAAAAGACAAATTCGGATGAATAGTAACATGACACTGTTCACCTAAATTTTATCTTTTTTCTTTCAAAAATAAAGTTAAGGTTAAACATAAGATTTAGTACGAATATATTGCATATCTACACCTATCTTCAATAATTTTTTATATATATTTACTAAACTTTTAAGTATGATTTTATGTTTTTAACACTTAACTCGTTTTTCCCGGATCTGTCCTCTTGGATGGGCATCTTAAAACTCTAGGGCAATTTATAATGCACCGGAGAAAGCATGAGCGAAAACTAAACATTAAACATGAATCAAGCAGCTTAAACTGCCAATCAGCGCTATTCAGCACGACAAAACTAACAGTAACTAACAGTATGACAAACTATCATTTGTTGTGACAAGGCGGTATACTCAGGCCCGCGAGTGCAGGCTATCCGACCATGCAGGACAAAAAAAATTAGGGTCCCTAAATTTTTTGTTTCAATTCAATCCGATGTGTTCTAATAGGTTTCTAGACATTCTTATCTCATTTTTGCAACTTTCACGTTGCCGATGAAAACACGTCAGTGTAGGAGTTTTGCTTAGCTTCAGAGCAAGTCCAAAACGTCGGTGGAATATGGGTGTGAAAGTTAGTTTGATTCAATAACCAACAAGACATGATAAACGTTAGAATACGATAGCCGATCGGCCTATAGACTGATACCGTATCATGATGACCTAGCCGATGCGAACGAGTCGAATTGATTAAGGTAGAAAATACCATTCATGAACTAGATCTAGATTAAATATAACCACAAGCAACTTCTTAACAAAATCAATCCTACATGTCGAGAACCCAATTGATGCAACATAAGATTAAGATTATTAGAATCAATTGTTATATAATTATATGATCTAAATAACTAGCCAATATACGGATATTAAGATTTATACCAAAAACAATCATGATCGGCTGTAAATATAAATAACATGTAATTATTAATTTAATCTTTTTTTTAGCTACAAGCAATTACGATAGATTAAACCTAACCGAGACAATATTAATTGTTTATAACCATGATCTAACAAATTAATAATTATATGAGCTTATATCATAGCCGATGAAATAGCTTTGACGATTAGATAACATATCGGCTAAAACTCTGATATAGCCTTATATAAGACTATCAACCACAATTAAATTCACTAAACATGTTATAACCTCAACAGATCAGACCCAACCGGGACAGTGTGAGACTGATAACAAGCTTAGTAGATTTAAAGGATAGATAAACTTAAATAAGATGACATATATAACCAGTTAAGCAAAAAAAGCATATAACTTGAAGCAAAACAATTATACCTGGTAAAATCGACTGAAACCCCGATACTACCCCTATTGCCAGTCTAAAAGCAAGTTAGTTCTTATAATTTCAATTATGACTTAGTAGGTCAAACTTAACTAATGCAACACTAAGTATGAAAGAAGTATGAAAGAAAAGGTAAGGTCTCAAGTCTTTGACTGTTTTGCAGGGTGATAGATATACTAAGCAATCTAAACCGTCGAGAACAATTTAGTCAATATTAGTAAACCCTAAATGACAACCGATACAGGTAAACAGTACTAATGACTCAGATTGGATAATATATATGATAACTTAGTGTTTGTTCCGTAATAGAGTATCGAACTCAATCGATGGAAGTTCTAGCTCCACCGATACAAGCAACATAGATGGAACTCACCTCTCGCTGGAGATCGAACCTAACCGATGCAGCCCAACTCGAAATAAGAATTCATCGAGATAAAAACCTAGAAAAACTAAGGTAACGATGCGCCAAAAGTGTTTATTAAACAGTTGTTTAACTATTCCTTTACAAGACTCCGGGTGTATATATTTATACCCATGAGCATAACCGAGTTCATATCAGATATGACAGACTTTGCTGAAGATAAAACACAAATTACAAGTCCAAAGCAGACTCAACTCAATCTTTCCTAAAAATCACAAAAGAAAAATAATTAAACCTATCTAATTAATAGATAAATCTTTGTTTTGCTTCCTTCCCGAATCCGACCTTTTCTTGGTAATCTCTCCAGTCCCTTCAACCAAATCTGACAAAAACTTGAACTCCTGTACCTATCAGCAACCGCCAAACGATATATTCTTGCTAATGCCGCTTGTCAATAATCCTTAGCCGATGCAATTTCTTATTTTTGGTAACTAAAATCAACCGATATATTCTTGCCAATGCCGCTTGTCAATACATCCTTAGCCGATGCAATTTCTTATTTTTGGCAACTAAAATCACGCTGTCAACCCCGTTTTACCCTTTTTTTGTTTAAGGGAAACTTACCCTTGTTTAACGGAATATGCCAAATTTTACCAGAATATGCCAAATTTTACCGTTAACACACGTCCCCACCTCCACCATTGATCTTGCTCGGACCTAGCTAGAACGAGCTTGGCATCACCTCCTTCAACTACAATGAGCTTTGTTTTTTTTTTTTGACGTTCATAAGTGTTCGATGAATTTTAGCCACCTTAAATACTATATAGCTTATAATGACGATGTGAACACATGTTTTAGGGAAATATTTTGTTTTTATACTTCGTATAGAAAACATAATCATTGCGTTATGAAGCAATTATTTCCCTAGTTTAAACAAACCATCGTCGTTGACAATTGTTAAGCTTCCTTGGCCTTCAATATATCTATATTGTGCTCTCCTATATAACTTTAGCCGTCCTTAGTCGTCCACTCTTCTTTTTCTAAACGGAACATATTAGATCTATAGATTTATCACCAGTCAAGACATAAATTAGAAAAGCATAAAGACGATGGATACCTTTACAATTAATTGTAAAATATATGGCAGTTAAAAGCGGTTTAGTTCGTGGTCTATTTTCAACTTCAGTTTATTATACAATCTCAAGTGAAATTTCTAAATAGAGGGCTTTATTATAGGTTTAGCACCGGGGCCTCCAATTTGTAGGTACGGTCTTGGGTATACTGGTATGAAGAATATAAGGTCAGTCAAGAAGATGTGTTAAGCTTGTCACATACTCACATTGTGCAACTGCCAACTGCGAGCATCTAATTTTCAGGATCGAAGAGCAGGCATGCTAAGCTAGAGCCAAGTGGAGCATAACAGCATATACAACTGTGCAGGTTTTGTCATTTTATTTATATTCCTCTAGAAGGATGATGTACTTCATGCCATTGATCTTCTGCACGCGTGAGATATTCCTCAGTTTGGCTAGAAAATCTTCCCTGTCCTGCAGTAGAAGAATAACCAAGAGATCAACATTTTGCACATGCACTGGGATTTGGGAAGTATAATGACTGTAGCAGGGCATTGACAAAGGAGAAAAAAACATTGACAAAATAACACAAGTATGGAGTATGGACTACAAAGTAATCAACAAATAAAAAGTATGTGCTCCTTACAGTGCCTTTATGGGCGGGTGGTTTTATGTAAGGCAACAGTACCTTTATGTGATGTGTGTGTCAAGAAGGAAGATATCAAGAAAATATGTGATGTGTGTGTCAAGAAGGAAGATATCAAGAAATTATGTGATGTGTGTGTCAAGAAGGAAGATATCAAGAAACTCAAGTAGCATTTGATAAATTAAAGGCCAAATAATAAAACCTTGAATTCCAAGTAATTGGATTATGGCGTCATGTTCAGTATGTATAAAAGGATTAGTAGTACTAGATGTAACAGTCCTGAACAGAACACATCACAAAGATGAAGCACCCAACCTCTGAATTTCTTAGTCGAGGCAAAAACCTGGGCATAAAATCTCTTGAAAAATCCCGCATTGTGATAGGTGCATATAAACGAAGTACCACCCTGATTTCCTCCACTGTAATAGGAGATACATTTGTATCACTTCTTGCTGAAGCAAATGGTTCTGAAGTTGGTTCCAAGGAACACGGGGTCTCCTCTTTCACGACTATCTCCTTGGTATCCTGTACCAAAGATATCATTAGAGAAAGAACTCAGTGCAATGTAATTAGATGGTTAAAAACTTCGTTCACATGTTTTGGGTGAAAAGAAGCAGTAACTTACAGGTTCTATCTTCGGCTTTTTAGGGGTAGCACCATTAGAAGATTTTGAATCATCACCCCTTTGTCTCCTCTTTTGATTGGATTTAGAAGCATGTGGAGTGCTATAAGGATGTCTGGGAACTGTTGGTTTAGAATGGTTGTCTTCCTCTGGTTCACTTTTGAGTTGATCCTGCTGTTTTGAAGCAAGTACTGGCGATGGTGACTCATCTTCCTGTTTGGATGAAACAACTGTAAGCATAACATACATGCCACAAAAAGCATTATATGAAGGCTTTCAAGAGGAACGATGGTTAAAAATTATTACATCCGTGTCTTCCTCGTCATCATCAGACTCGTTTTGCCCAGCAGCACGGCGGAGCAGCTTCTTTAGTTCCTTACCAGATTTGCTCAGGCCTACCCCTCCATGTTTCTCATTGTCATCCTGTGAGTAGTCGCGAGTTCATATTTGAAAATGTATCTATATCAATAGTTCAATACTGTGGTAAATGCATCAGCAACTGTAATCCACTAAATAGCGTACTGGCAGGATATTGCACGAATGCCATATTGCCATGTTAACTGATAAGTATGATCCCTGAAAAAGAAAAACTGATAAGTATGAGCTACATCTATTTCTGCCCACCTGCCTAATTTCTGGTGGAGCAGGGATTTCAGGATCAGCTAAATCAGCTCCTTCCTCTGGGTCAACGTCCACAGCTTCATCATCATCAGTAAAGATCTCTTCATGTTCCCAATCATCACCTGATAAACAACAGAGTCCAGCTAAGAACTTAGTAGGAAGCCCATTAAAGGGCTGACAGACATGCCGATACAGTAATGGTTTACTTTATTGTACGTAACAATTAACTCTTTGGAATAAATAGAAATAACCACGTCCTTATGATACATAAATTCTATAAAAAAATCAAAGAATAGTATTTAACCAGCTTACCCTTTTCAATTTCATCATCCAAATCAACGTCTCTGTCTTTTCTACCTTCCTCCTCCCTGCCCTTTGTCATAGGCACATGCGCTCTTTCTTCCCCACTGCCTTTATCAGATTTATTTTCATCCCCATTCTTGTTGCCTTTCTTCAGGTGAACCTGACCTGTTTCTTCTTCATTAGCATCATCGAACTTCGTCACATCTGAACTAAAAGCAGCAGCTCCATTTGTAGCCGCCTTCATCATCCACCGTCCGTACCCAGTTGCTGTGCTTCTCCTCTTGCTCATCTTCTCTTCAGCTTCTTCCAAAGTCAGCTGTTTGTACTGTGAAATTTTACTGAAGTTATACCTGTAAAGGCATACCAAATATGTAAGGATTCAAAGAGTGATTCCTGTTTGGTGGGGCTCTTGAGCACAGGATTGCTATTCCTTGTCAAAAAGGTTTTGTTGAAAATGAAGTGGAAAATAAATAAACATGTATATCATGAGTACCAGGAGCCAGCGGGAACAGCATGTACATCCTTGCCATGCATGATCAACAAATAGTATGTCGAGGCTGCAGATTGTAAGCCCTGAATTTGACCTTGGTACTGATATTCACCTGTATCATCTTCCAAAATACATGACTTTCTGTTGTCGCAATTCTCCTGTTATTTGTCAAATATGTGTGCCACACGTTAAAGAGGATCAAAAGCAAAAGGCAGGGTTAAGTTATTGAGTTTCTATCACTGAAAACAATTTACTGCAGATAAGCGATTCAAAGTTAGTGCCAATAAGGGCATCTAATAGCATGCAACCAATCAATGATCTTAGATATTTATTGCTTCACTGCTTGTTGCTTCGAATTTATCATGTTATGCAGAGAAAAATAAAAGGCTATGATGATCATCCATGACAACGAATTAGTACCCATATATTGCCGGTAGGTTGCCGTCGTTGCTGTCCCTCGTGATGAAGAGACCAGCTGCGGCTCCCCGCATTCTCCCTATCGGAGAAAGGCGGCACACCGGTGGTGAATTTGCCGATCGTATGTTCCTTCTCTCCGGTGGTATCCACCAGGACATTGTGCTCCTGCGCGCGAGCAAAGGGAACATCAAGAACGTCAGGGTAAGGGCCGTAATTCCCAAAACAGCTACGCGGCGGCGGCGGCGGAGACAATGCCGACGCGCACGGAACCAAAGCCCTAGATCGCCGGCGCGCGGGGAGTAAGTAGTAGTGCAATACCCGGATGAGGCTGGCGATTGGGGCGGCGCAGACGGGGCAGCAATCGCCGGAGCGAGCCATGGCGCCGCCGCAGGAGAAGCAGAGGGTGACGTGGCGGCACCCCGTGCCGTGGAGGTTCGACGACGAGCCGCAGCGCTCGCACGCCGCCTTGAGCACGAAGTCTGCGGCGGCGGCACCCATGCCGCGCCCGCGTGCGCTCTCCGCTGCTGCTCTGCTATCCCCTTCGTAGGGTTTGGTTCGGCTCCGTTTTCGGCGGAGCGGGGGAGGCGACGCACGCGAGGGCGAGGCGCGGGGTGGCGTGACGTGGCGGTTTTAACAAGAAGTGGGAGGGGCCGGAGGGCTCAGAGTCTGTCTCCGTGTGGTGGGGACAAAACGGAGTCAAACTGATCTGACCCATGCGGACTGCGGTGCCCCGCGCGGCTACACGGCAGTACTGGACCGCGCTTGGCTGGGCCGTCTCGTATGCTTTGGATGGGCTTCCGTTTCGCAGTGGCGGCCCGGGCAGCCTGGGCGGCGTTTCGTGGCTCGGCCCACCGCTGCCGTGCGGGCTGCAATTTTTTAGGAATAAGTCCACTAAAGATTTTTGTGTCAACGAATATGATTTTCGTCCTTCATCCACAATACCAGATACAACGGGTTTCTAAACTTGTAAAACCGGTGCGAATCTTGTCCTAAGGCAGTATGGAGGCTGGTTTTGTCCGACGTGACATGTTGACTTCGGTACGTGGCATTTAGACCGTTGAGTCAGCACGACGTGGCGCTTACGTGGCAATTTGATTTTAGAGAAATAATAAAATTTGTGGACCCACCTGTCAGTTACACAAAAAAATAAAAAAATGATGGGGCTCACGTGGGCCCCACATGTCATTCTCACCCTCCTCTTCTTCCTCCTCTCTCCCCAACTCCCTAACCGAGGTCCAAGCGGCCCGCACGGCAGCAGCAGCCGATGAGGATGCCATAGGTGTGCACCGTGGGAGTCACCATGTCGTCGCCGGATCATGCCATGCGGTTGAAGCCGGACACAGCGGCCGCGGGGCTTAAGCGCGCGACATCGGCGAGAGCGCCGTTCAAGCTGCGGATCGAGGCGTCCCTGCCAGGGTTGCCGATACCGCGAAAGCCGGCCTGGCTTTCGTGAAATTCGGTCGTTTTGCGGGGGTGCGGCACGGCATCCCCACGGTTTCGTTTAAAAAATTTCGTGAAAATTAAAAAAATTTGAAAAAATTTATTTTAACACAAATATATATATTATAAAAAATATAAATTTCGCGATGTTTGCCGCGAAAATCGTGGTATATATGGCGCGGTTTTCGCGAAATCCGCGCATGACGCGGATTTCGATTTGGTTCAAATTTAAATTACGGTTTTCGCGGTTTTCGCGTGTTTTTGGCGGTTTTCGCGGTTTTTGCGCGGTTTTTTTGCGGTTTTTTGCGTGGTTTTCGCGGTACGCACGAAATCGTTCAAATTCAAATTTGTTACTGTTCATTGCCGCCGGCTTTCATGAATTTCGACAAAATTCGTGCCGCCGGCATTAGTAACCCCGGTCCCTGCCTTGATGGAGCAATTCGTCGAACATGTGGCGTGCGTCCTCGGCGCCACCGCCCCCCGTGCTGCGCTGGCAACGGACTGCACCCTCCGAGCGAGGGTTTGCCTCCAAGGAGCGAGGGCCGCCGGCGGAGCGCGCTCGGGCGGGTACGCGGCGTGCCATGCGCAGCCTGAAGCACGTGGGTCAATGGCAGCAACCGGTGGCAGCGCTGAGTTTACTCACACGAGGAAGGAATCAGAGGAGGAAGAGGAAGAAGAACATGAGGCCAGGAGAGATGAAGTAAGGGAGTTGGGGAGAGAGGAGGAAGAAGAGGAGGGGTGAGAATGACATGTGGGGCCCGCGTGGGCCCATCATTTTTTAAATTTTTTGTGTAACGGACAGGTGGGTCCACAAATTTTATTATTTCTCTAAAATCAAATTACCACGTAAGCGCCACGTCGTGTTGACTCAGCGGTCTAAATGCCACGTACCGAAGTCAACATGCCACGTCGGACAAAACCAGCCTTCATACTGCCTTAGGACAAGATATGCACCGGTTTTGCAAGTTTAGAAACCCGTTGTATCTGGTATTGTGGATGAAGGACGAAAATCATATTCGTTGACACTTTAAAGGACCTCAAGTGGACTTATTCCTTTTTTTACTATTTGTCATCTTTCGGATCATGTATTCTCAATTGCCACTCTTTCAAATGACTTCGATTTTTTTTTCACCGGTGAGAGATAATTTCTTTCTTATGTGCCATTTTTCAGGCTGCGAGACGTCATATCACCACATCTGAGGGCAAAATGATCATCATGCCCTTCTTCTACCTTAGCTTGGGGTTTTTCTCCACTAACTTTTCTTTCTATGGGTGAGCCGTCACCAATCGTCGAGGAAGATGTGGAGACGACCTCAGATGTGCCGCCACGGAACGATCATGGAAGAGACGGACGACCTCAAGCGTCTCCACTATTGGATGATCATCCCAGCTTTCGTCACCTGCATGCGCTGCCAGATCTGTCACCGCGCATGACACGGAGTACCGCGCCGAGGCGGCGCACCTATGGGTGGTGTTGGAGCGGGCCGGACTCACATAGGACGCGCTCTCGCTGCACAAGGCCATGTCTGTTGTCGCCAACCTCCTTGCCATCCGCGACATGGAGATGAGCAGGTGAAATGCTATGGGCTAGGTTTTTTCCCTTCTGTGCGCTTAATTCTTGAATGAACATGACTATCTGTCCTCGCGAGGCCGAAGGAGGTGTAGAGGCTTCTCGGTTTGCTGAGTTGGCGGTGAAAAGTGGCAAAATAGATACAACTCGGTAAGCCTGGATGCAGCTGCCAGAGTTGTTGAGGAAGATGACATTTGAAAATTTGCCATCCGAGGAGAGGCAAGTAGTCAAAAAACCCGCGAACGGTGAAGTGGATCGCCCGTTCCTCTGGTACTCTGGTGAGTGCATTTTGAGAGTGGGCAAAAGAGTTTTGGCACAGAATGAAAACTTTTTGTATTTTTTTTGAAAGACAGTACATATTCATGCGCTCATATAAGCACACACATACTCACCAATGTTAAGTTTAGGACTTAGTCCGGATGGACATGTTTTACCATGAGAAACCTAACCAGATAAGTTACGCTTACTCCGTAGAGCATAAAAATAAAACGATTATATGTTTTCCTTAAAAATGACAAATGGACATATGGTATGCGTTTTCCCCCCTTAATTGCATGGAAGAGTAGAAGACTCGAATATACCCCACACCACTACATATGCACTCCTCGCAGGCTCACACATGCCCACGAATACATGACCTAACATATGCTTAGAATTGAGATAGATAGGGTCAACGGCAAAACCGAGCACCATATGGTATCCTTTCCTTCTATATAGAAAATGGAATCATTAGGGAATTTTCTCTAAACTTCTTATATGTTCCAAACAGTCCTAATTTTCAATTTTTAAACATGTGCAAATTTGGCCTTGATACATGGTACTAAGTACCCCTCCATCTCATATTATAAGACATTTTGACTTTTATTTTAGTCAAATATTTTTTAGTTTGATAAGTTTATAGAAAAATCAAAATCTCTCTCTATATATACTACTAGCAACTGGGCCCGTGCGTTGCAACGGGTGAAGTCGGGACGCGACGTGGATGGGGACGGGAGAGAGGGGCGCAGGCGCAATGCGGGAGCTCCGAGCAACGACGGGAGGGAGGGGCGCAGGCGCGGCGCGGATGGGGACGGACGGGAGGGGCGCAGGAGGTCTTTTTTTCATCCAAGCCCTTCCTTTCTTTTTAGCATTGGGACTGCGGGTTAATTTTATAAACACTTTTGGAGTTTTTTTAAAATAGTCAGGCGGACGAAAATTTTGGGTAGAAATACTACTTGCTTTATAGATAGTTATAGATTATAAAAATGGATAGTGTTTCTGCCGGAAGTTTTTGTACTTCCCTCCCCGAGTCCGAGTCTCGATTGATTTTATCCATCGTTGCTTTTGCTAGAAGTTTTGTGTCCATCGCTCCCCGAATGTCAATCAATTTCGTCCATCGCTATGAAGTGTTTCCATCTTCCATCATCTCCAAGTCCAACACGAACTCTTGCTTCCCACACTAAGCTACGTGCAACAACCCTTCCACAGAGAACGCGTTAATCCTGATCTAAGGTGCCAATCCGTGATGGGACTGTCTAGAAAACACTCGAATGTTTTTTTATCCATCTCACTCGGATTTTTCAACGTCTAGATAGATGCCATGTTGCCGAGTGAAAACGGCTTTACTGGTTAATCGTTGTTACGGGCCCCATCTAATGGTTATATACATCTCCATGGACCGATTGCTTAGTGAAGAAAAAATCCTAGACATACCTTCATTTTTGTTGTCCACAAAAACCCAAGATGTTTAATAATATGTAAAGTTACATTGTAAAATTATAGTAGTTACAATGCAATTTAAATGTAATTATATAATAGTTACAATGTAGTTACAATACTTTTATCTTTTGGCTATGTAACTGAAAGCCCATAAATATTGCCTCGAGGGGGGTGAATAGGCGATCCTGGAATTTTCTTGAGAATAGAGCGGTTAAAACACACAGGCACCGAAACTTTCGGTTCTTGAACCTCGGAACTTTCGGTCAGCGTAAGCTGTCTGGAACTTCTGGTGTTCTGCGACTTAAGAGGATCTGAAATCAAATTTAAACTATTTCTACAACAAGTTTAGCTAGCAACATGAAGGTACAGATGGAGACAATATGGATAAGCAATAGGAGGTAGAGAGAGCACATGAGACACAAGGATTTTTTTCCCGAAGTTCGGATTCAAAGAATCCTACTATCCGTTGAGAAACTCCGTGGAGTTGGGTCTTAATTAACCCCTCGCCTCACCAAGCAAATCCTCAGGAAAAAGTCTATGATCTCCAACTCCAACATTCCTAGGTTCTTGCCTAGAGATCAAATGACCACTAAGATCCAACTTGATCCTCTAGCATGAACCACAAACGTGAGTTGCTATACCTATACAACCTCTTAAAGATCAGCTTGGTTTTACACTATCCATATCTCGTTTCCTTGCGGAGACGAGAAAATTCTTCACAAACTTTCCTGGGCCAATCCATAATTCTTCGGATGCTCACGGAAGACACCTAACCATCCAGGAGATTGTTCTCCAAGAGTAATAGGCACCACACCATAGCACCGCAAGAATCATCAAGTGCTCAAGTCATCCTAGCTCTCTCTCTCTCACAAACCTCTCAATCACTCAAATCTCTCACAAATTTGATTATGTGGCTCAAAAATTGAGTTGACTGGGCTAGAACACCAAGGAAGAGGCTAGGGGACAGAAAAACGAAAGTTGGATGGCCAAAAGTAAGCCGGAAACAAGGTGGGATATTTATAGGTCGAGGATTATGTCACCTAGCCGTTACTCACAAACTCAGCTGAAATATTGTCCGAAAGTTTTGGTCTGGGATCATCGAAACTTCTGGCCAACACTTAGGAAATTTTGCGGCTGTGAGGTGAAGAAGTCCAGAGGTTCCGTCTTTGAACCCCGGAACTTTCGGTCGGGTTTCTCTGCCTTGGAAAGGGTGAAAACCAAAAATTGCTCCAAAAAATCTCACTCAGGTGGAATCTGACTAAGAGCACTTAGATCATTTTATGGCATGAGTTTCACCCCTCTTAATAATACGATTTTTCCTAAAACTCGAGATTCAAGAAAAATAAAACTATAAACCATCGTCGAATCTTTTCTCCTTTTTGCAATGGATGTTTGAGGGTTCTTCTTTCTCATAACCTGCACAACTAAGCATCTAGGGACTAATTGTCCTACACACATCTCAATGAAACGTATTAGCCCCTTAACCAAATTGTTGTTAACCACCAAAACTCACTTAGAAGGTTAGATGCACTTTCAGTAACTACTAATTACTAATCTGTATTTATTCTTGTGAAGGAACTACTAACCAGCATTGTATACTTGCTTGGTTGGTTGTAGTGACCTTCTAGCGGAAAGCGTGGGTCGCTGGATCGACTCCTCACCCTTTGCACAACCACCGCCCATACTAATTAGTATTTATTCTTGTGGGGGAACTACTAAGCAGCATTGCCTGCTTGCTCTGTTGGTCGTAGTGGCCTTCTAGCAGAAAGCACAGGTCGCTGGATTGACTCCTCACCCTTTGCACATCCACCGCCCATACAAGCACGAAACTTGACATAATTCATCATCGTCACGGGTGTCAGGCTTCGCAGCCTATTCTCCCAGGCGCCGCCAACAGGGGCTGGCAAGGGCGGCTGAGGCATGTCACACCCGGAAATTCATCCCAAATTTCCTGACTATTTTATGTATTAAATCTCTATCCAGAAATCAACCAGGGTACATAAAATACAAATTAATACACAGATCCAAACGTAGAAACAAAGCATAAAAATAAAAAATACTTACTGAAGAGGCTCTTACTCCTCACACCCAGAAACTGCAGCGGAAAAGAAAGACGACACTAGCGGGGCTTCCGCTCCACTCCACAGGCAAACTCAACTGGGGTCTGAGCCTTGGTCTTCTAACTCCATCTTCAACTCAGAAGCACTACACTTCTGAAAAGGGAAAAATCGCAAGACTGAGTACAACCACCGTACTCAACAAGCCACACCGAGAAATGCAGACGTGTAAGGGGAGACAAGAGTGGCTTGTGGCTATTTTGCATAAAGGCGGTTTACAAACATTTAATTGTTTAAAAATAGTAAAACAGTTGATTAATTAAGGCAATATTAATCTTCCACTGAACAACGTTATCCCCACGTTAAACAGGCCCAACCGTTCCACCTGAACTATCCAGTTCCATTAAATCAAATTATTCAGTAGTAGGACTAATCATAGTGAATCTGGTTGATCGCCCATAACCGCGGGCACGGCTATTTGAATAGTTTTACTCTGATTAGAGGTGCACAACTTTACCTACAAGACACGACTCCACACATGTTACCATGCCCCAAGTACCACGATGATACTGCAAAGGGGAAAATCGTGACAAAACCTTTCGCATAACTCTCCCTAACCAAGCGATACCACACCAAGGTTTCGCCCCTACTCCCCTAAGGGTAATGGGCAACCCTCTCGCATGCCATGATGAATCCGAAAGCCGATCAACCCGTAAAACCGGGGCCGACCAAACTCCATCACGCCCACCCTCACTAAGGTACGTTGGCCAGAAGAAAGTTATACTACGAGTCAAGCAGTTGCCCATTTTGCTTGTGGTAAGCGTTGTAATTCTTCCAGGGTTTTCCGTGAACCAGTCCTTAATTACCATGGGTGCGACAATCCAAAACCATGCACCCACAGTCCACCATTAAATTATATTTTAGTTGAGGTAATTATGACCAATAAGATATGGTCACGTGTATCGAGTTTGCAGCTCATCAGAGATTAGAATAAATAGTGTAGTTATCCCATTTAGTGAGCTAGTGATAATTAAGCATGGCTAAGCATATAATTCAAGCTAAAATCAACATTAGTGACTAAAGCTAGTCAAATTAACACCCAAGGTTAACAATGGACGGATAACAAGTAAATAAGGCTCAAACAAGCACATAGTAATCCATCATCTCATGTAATTAGTAAAGCAATGCAATTTTATTTGCAAACATAAAATATTTATAAAATTAGGATCAATATGCTTCAAGGTAAGTGTGACTTGCCTTACATCTTCAAACAGACTTCTGGGCTCTTTTCCTCGCGAGCGCGAACTCCAGAAACGGCGGAATCTACACGCTGGCACGCGAAACATGAAAAAAAACCTTAATAAAACCAAATAAACAATACATAAAAAGTAAACAAACATGTAGAGCTCAATTTTAGATAAATTTTGCAATTTGCATGACCAGGTTTTGGAGTTCGTATGAATTAGATATGAATTTTAGAAGTTTTTGATCATTTAAATGAATTTTGAAAATTAAAACGATTTATTGCGCAATATTTAATTAATATTACAAAGGAAAAGGCTCGGGGTGATGTAAGCAAAACAAGGGCTGACGTCAGCGGCACGGCGCGGGTAACGTCGGCAAGCCGAATGCGGCGTCGACAAGCAGTGGCGTCGGCGATGATGCAAGCAAGGGCGCGTCGGCTAGGCGGCGTCGGCGGCCAGGGCGGCGTCGGCCGCCGCGGCGGCGTCACACGGGGTTCACGTTGGACCGGTCCACGAGGGACCGTCCAGTCCACCACGTGGAAGGTCGGATCGCCAGAAGAATCGGACGTCACGGGGCCAAGCGGCCCCCGATGCTGTAGAAGCGAATCGGACGGCGAGGTGGCTGCGGGCGACAGCGGCCGAGCGGCCGGCCGGCCGGCGGCAGCGGCCACGCGCTCCCGATAGTCACCGGCGGCGGCCATCGGCGGGTCGTGGCGAGTGGAGGAGCGGGAATGGAGGGAGGGGCCTTACCGGGCACACAACGGCGGAGAGAGGCGGCGCGGCGAGCGACGAAGAGCGGAGGCGACGGCCGGCGTTCGGGACGCACGGCGACATGGCGCTACGACGGCTTCCGGCGGTGGCTGAGGTGTGGCCGAGGAGCGAAAGGGCGTGGCGGAGCGGAGGGAGGGACGGCTCGGCTCGGGAAGCAGCGTGGCGACCGGAATTGGCGGCCGAGGACGGCAATGAGCGGTGGCGGCGGCTCGGGATCACGGTGGTGGGGCGATCCGGAAATGCCCCACGGGCGGGAGGTGGCGGCGGGGTTCGGTGTGGTGCGGAGAGTGCGGCGGTGGCCTCGGTATGCGCGCGACCAAAGCTCGGCGATGAGCGGCGGAGCGAGGAGGAGCATGGGGAGTGCTCTAGGGCACACGACGGCTTGGGTGAAATCGGGGAAACGACGAGGAGGAGCTCGGGTTGGGTTTATATAGGCTCGAGGGTCTTGGATTTGGCCGGGAGCAAGCGGATTTTGCGGCGGGGTGATTCGGTCGGCGACGGTTTTGGCGCGGCGTGAAAATCAGCGTCGGCCGTTGAGCGGGCGCGACACGTGCGGGAAAGCGGCGGAGAGCGGTTGCGGAGGTGCGGGCGCGGGCCCGCCGGAAACGCGGCGGTGTAGACGCGAAAATGGCGACGACGGCTGAAGGGTGCGGGGCGGGAGGAAGGGGACGACCCTGATAGGTGGGGCCCACCTGTCGGTGTCTCGGGGAGAGAGGAGAGGGGCTGACGGGTGGGGCCCGGCCGTCGGTTGCTCTGAGAGAGGAGGGAGGCAAGGTGGACTTTGCGCGAGGAGAAGGGGAGCGGGCCGACTTTCGAACCGAGGAGAGGGAGAAAGGAGGGCCATAGGAGGCAAAGCGGACTTTTCAAAGGATTGGGCCGACGGCGGCACAAGAAGAAGAAGGGGTTTAAATTTGTTTTTCATTTAAATTAATCCATAAATGATCTTTGATTTTCTATAAATACTTTCAGTACTCAAATAATTCTAGAAAATCCCTAAAAATAGATGGACACCCAAGGTATTTAATAAAAATATCTCCAGCTCATTTAAAGATTAATTAATTTATTTAAATAATTATTATAGTGTTCTTTGTGTTATTAAAATTATTTCTCGAGCTTCAAAATTTCATGAAAAATTTCGAGAATATTTTAGGGCATGGAGAATATTACAAAAATATTTATAACCATGATTTTTAGAGAAAATTTTAATTTCCTTAATAGTTTCACTTGATTCATTTTGCTTTTCATTTTATTTAATTTCTAGGAGATGATTTATTAAATAATTTTTAATCCCGAACGAAAATCGAGGTGTGACCGGGGTTCACCTTTTCGTCGGTCTATGCCATGCCGCACCTTGGCACGACGAATTTCATACAGAAACCACGAAAACCGACCGGCGATGAATAGTAACAAATGTGAATTTGGACGATTTCGTACGTACCGCGAAAACCGCGCCAAAAACCGAAAACCATGCAAAAACCACGCAAAAACCATGAAAAACGCGCAAAACACGCGAAAACCATGAAAACCGTGAAAACCATAATTTAAATTTGAACCATATATAAATCCGCGTCGTGCCGCGGTTTTCGCTCAAACCGCATGAAAACCACGCCACATACCGCAGTTTTCGTTATAAACATTACGAAATTTATATTTTATAATAACATATATAGTTTTTTGTGTTAAAATGAATTTTTTTCAACTTTTTTGAATTCTTATAAAATTATTTAAACAAAATCATGGGGATGTCGTATCGTAACTCACCAAACCGGCGAAAATCACGAAAACTGTGGTGGTTTTCGTGAAAAAAAACCCTGGCTGTGACAAGGCAGCACAACCGATCCCGTTGCTCTGTTGGCCGCGCCATGACGGGAATAATAACAACATCAGTTCGCGGAGCGGGCAGTCAGCAAAAGACCGAATTTTTATTCGGTCAGTGACCTTGGTTAACCGAATTATGATTTATGATGTACTGTCATGTGAAGTTGATAATTAAGTGTATGTTGCTTGTGATTAATTCTTGCTACTTGATCCAATCTTGTGATATATTGTTTGATGTTTGTATTTTTGTGATATATAAGTATCAAAGTTGTCTAAAGTCCTTCCAAAATTTATCAATACAAATTTTATTTCTTGAAATTGGCACAGTTCGGTCAGGACCAAGACCGTGACCGAATATGTCGCTGCACGAAGAACAACCCAATTTCTGAGGGTTTGGCCCTGAAAATCTCCAATGGAGATGTTCCAAATTTTCCCTGTGACATGTCTTAGAGGGATGCAATTATGTTGGTTGTAAAATTTTGCTTTGCTCAGTATTAGTTAATACTTCCTCCATTTTATATTATATATTATAAGTTCTTGTTAAAATTTAACTAAGTTTATAAAAAATTATAACAATATTTTTAATACAAAATAAACATATTATCTAAATATATTTAATGTTAAATTTAATCAAACTAATTTGACGTTAAAGATGTTGCTAAATTTTTTATCAACTTGGTTAAAGCTAAAAAAAATTGACTAGAAAAAAATGTTAAAGTGACTCTAAAGTTATGAAAAAAAACTTTTTCATCACCTGAATGCGCTGTCCGATTTTCATGCCAGACGATGTGAGCCATCGGATCCTTCAATTGGTAAAACCTCCTAGCGAACCCTTCAAGAAACTTCTGTTTATTTCTACTATCATATAAAACGGAGTGAGTAATACCTAATAATCGCCACTAATTAACATGATTATACAAGTAAAGCTTATATTTTCACTGGCTCTACTCAAATATATATAGAGAGAGTTAGATTACCGTGTGACGCGCCCCACAACCTCATCTCATATGGCATGTTCGAATCTTTTAAGATGAAAACTTAAATTGAAAATTTAAACCGTTCAAATTGTTCTACATATTACATATTAATATCGTCTTGTATACCAAATTTTATCATTTTTTAAATTTTTTTACTATTTTATCGGATAGGTCAAAAATGTATTAATCCAACGATTTCAAGTATCTATTTTATTGCATGATCTATCGATAAAATAATAAAAAATTTAAAAAAATGTAAAATTTGGTATACAAGACGATATTAAGATGTAGAACAATTTAAAAGGTTTGGATTTTTAATTTGAGTTTTCAAATTAGAGATTCGAATATGCCACATGGGATGAGGTTGCGCGCACAAAGATACATATATATATATATATATATATATATATATATATATATATATATATATATATATAAAAGGGTGAATTGGAAGACAAAGTGGGCCCTAATAGAATTATACATGACTAGACACATAAACTTGTTATGGTTATAACTTATTAGCCCATACAACATATTTACGTAGTCTATGTATTTTATTAAACAATTAAAAAGATTTTAATGGAAATTATTATCCATTTTACATGGTTATTTAATGTGCCTTTCTAGAAAAATTGTATATTAAGTGAAAACAACTTGTGTTTTTTCAATAACGGAAATCTAACCTATCTATATACGTTGAAAGCTAAAAGTGTTTTGTTTTATTTAGAATGTATAGAAATGTTTATAGTATTTCACTGTATAACACCAAACATACATTCTTTTGTCACCCATGCAACACATAGGTATTTTGTTAGCATAGTAACATTCGCAACATTTGAGTGTTACTCTATTCAATATTCAATATTAAATTTAATGAAACTAATTTAATAATTTAGTATTACAAATGTTGTTAAATTTTTTTATAAATTTAATCAAATAAAAAAGTTATTTTAAAAAATCAAAATATTTTATAATATAAAAGGGGGGAGTAATATACAGTAATATCTTTAACCTCATTGATCACGGCCGAAGTGGAAAAATAATACAAAGCACACATCTGATACTATGATATAGCTTGGCAGATCGAATCAATTATTTTCTGAAGAAAGGCCCAGCAGCTTGAGCCAGCCAGTCAGCCACCGATGTCCACTTTCTTGTTCGAAAAAAGAGCAACCAATGTCCAATAGGAACGGGTCAACTGTGTTGTACGAGATCTCTCTTTAACTACCATGCGGCTAATTAAGAGGCATTATTAGACCTAGTTTGGATCTTTAGTTACGGGACTAAAACCTTAATCACATACAGTTTGGATCAATGGACTAAAGGAAACTAAATGTCATTAATTGACCTGTAAAAAACCATATTACCCTTCCTCTCCTCTTTTCTTGTCTTCCCTCCTAGCCTCTCCTCGTTCTCTCCTTCTCACTCTCCTCGATCCCCTTTTCTTTTTTTCCCTACCGATGCGGAGATGACGGTCGGCGCAGAGACGGCGGAGGGCACGGTGACTCGCAACTCCTCGCGCAAGTGAAGCTCCTGCTTCGTCAACGCTCTGATGTGGTTGCTCCTTGCGAACTCGCCCTCCTCGGTTATCTTCGGCAGCAGATGGAGCCCGGGCGACAACGGTGGGGACGCAAGGGGCCGGGTTTGGCCTTGGCCCTGCCGCCGAACTCCCAGTGGCAAGAGGCCGGGCGGTGATAGCGGAAGCGCGACGGCTACGCTTATACCCGATCAGATGGGCCAGGCCGTGCCATGTCGACCCGGGCACGGTTTGCATTGTTCATCGGCCTAGCACGGAACGACATGGTAGACGGCGGGCCATGCTGGCATGGCCCGTTGGGGCGTGCCGTGCCTGGGCCGCTGGTCGAGCCCGTGGGCCGACACCGCATGTCACGGTTACGGTACCGTACCAGCCCAGGCACAACACGTCCCACGGGCCGGCATGGCACACGACGGGGTGAGGGGCGAATCACAGCGCAATGTGTGGCGGAGGGTAGCTGTGGGAGGCAACGATGCCGTTAATGACTATTGGACAGTGAATCAGGAAGCGTCATGTGTCCCCTAACGGCTAGTAACGGATAGTTTTTGAATTTGACCGTTGGAGCTCGAAAAAATTTAAAAAATCCAAAAAAATATGAAATTTCATCCTACAAATAGGCATCCACCCCAACCATTTCTCCTCACCCCAAACATCTCATCTTGTGCTCTCAAGTGCTCTCTTGTGCTCCCAAGTGTTTGATTTTTTATTTAAAATTTGCTTAATTTGTCTAAAACCAAAATTAGTTTTGGAGTTAAATAGTGCAATGGTAGAGGTGTGAAGACAACGCGGTAGGAAAGTATGTAAGTAATACTAATATTTATGTATTATTTGTATTTTTGTGAAGTAAATAAATATTTTTAAATTTGTTTATTTCATTTCAAAATTTCAGAATGGATCCGAACTATCCATATCAGTCACTATCATTCACTTTGGGTGATTTCGAGAATTACATGTCGGGGTCATTCTCAACTGGTGATGACGATGCCTCCGGATCGGCTCTAACTCCACCATTTGTGGAGGAGGTACTGGTTCAGGCAGCGACGGCGGCTTCAGAAGGATATGTCCTTACTGTGAGCGGTAGTGCTTCGACAAACACCGGCTCAAATAGATCGAGAACTTCCAGTGTTTGGAAGCACTTCGATGAGGTGGTCGTGACCCACCCCGACGGAAGGCAGGTAACAGTAGCTAGATGTAGAATATGTAGGAATAATTTATCTGCAAAATCTTCTGATGGTACAGGACACTTGAAGCGCCATGCGGAGGCTTGTGCGAAGAAGCAAGGAATACAACTCCAGCAGGAACAACTTATGCTAAAACCCGACGATACGATATGTAGTTGGGAGTACGATCCCATGGTAGCTCGGGAATCTCTTGTCTGGTTAATCGTCAGACAATATTTACCCTTGAACTTTGGTGAGTCTCCTGCTTTCAAAGGGTACATTCAACAATCGCATAATCTTATGTTTAAAGTTGTTAGTAGACAAACAACAACCTAGGATTTGCAAAATGTTTATCAGAAGAGTTGTACTGAACTTAAGGAATTATTTAGTGCATGCACATTCTCTGTTAGTGTTACCTCCGATATATGGAGTGATAGAGCTAGAAAGGATTATCTTAGCATAGTTGTTCATTATATTGATGATTATTGGCATATGCAAAAAAGAGTTCTAGGTCTTATATTAATAGATGTTTCACACACACGTGAAAATATAGTTGAAAGAATTAGGAAGGTTATTAATGAATTTAATCTTGCTGATAAAATATTTGCTGTCACCCTAGATAATGCATCTGCTAATTCTAGGACAATGAAAATATTAAATCCTTTATTTTTCTGTATATGCTCAGTCTTTTCTACTGCATCAACGTTGTGCATGTCATATAATTAATTTAATTATTAAGTCTAGGATGAAGAGAGTGGGTGCTCACATCGATGCCGTTTGTCAAGCAATCACGTGGTTAACTGCTTCTAACATACGGATTGCTGCATGGAAGAGGTTTTGCCATGCATCTGGTTAGCAAGCATGTAAGTTTGTGGAATGCAACTTATTTAATGTTAAAAGTTGTTTTACCTTATAATGATTACTAACTGATTTTGTTCAGTCACGTAATGACCTAAGAAACAGTGACGGTGGACCAATCCGACCGAGCAAACCTAGGAAATTATTCAAAAGTTTTATCAATTTCTTTGAAACTTTTTATAACTGCACTCTTATTTTATCACAAATTTATTATCCAACTGCAAATTTAATTTCGCATACTATTCTTGAAATTGCCACTTTATTAAAAGAATATTTAAAATATGCGTATGTTATATTTGAAATATTCATGTTTTTAACATGAAACAAAAATATTTAAAATATTAGAAAAATATATGCATGTTGTATGCTTTTGCTTTCATACTAGATCCTAGGGAAATATTAAGAGGATTCTATGTTGTATGTTTTTACTTTCATACTAGATCCTAGGGAAAAATTAAGGGAATTCTTCACTATTATATCACTCATTAAGATACTATAGGGGTAGATTATAGTCCTTTATAGTGAGGTTAAATCTAAATTATATGAAGTTTTTGAAAAGTATCAACTAAAGTTTCAGGGATTTCACCAGCACAGACCCCCTCCTGCCCATACAACAGGTAAGAAAAGATACGGTGGAGCAGAATTTGGGGTGGCTCATCTTCAAGCCATGATGGTGACAGTTCGTCGGCAGCAAGTGGAGACGCATCTTCGCATGGTGCTGTCGAAGAGTTGTCCAGCTATTTGGACAGCGACGCCATCAGGCATGAAGCACAAGACTTCAACGTCCTCGGGTGATGGATGATCACAAGATGACATATCCCATGCTTTCAAAACTAGCACGGGATGTGTTGATGGTGCCCGTGTTAACGATGTCCTCCGAATCGGCCTTCAGTCTATGCGGAAGAATCATCGAAGACAGGAGGACGAATTTGAGCAACGACCACATCAAAATGTTACTAAGTGTTAAAGACTTAGAGCTAGCTAGACAACATGCACAATATACTGCTGACAATCAAGAATTGTCCAATACACTGCTGACAATCAAGAATTGGCCGCCCAGTTCGAGAACCTCTACTTAGATCCAGACCAATCCCAATAGCTTCAAACTTTGTTATAAGTAGTAGTGACCTTTGAGCTGTACTCTTTTTTAATGGTTTTCTCAGATTCCCCTATAAGTTTTTAACGAGACAACATGTATCATTGTATCATATAATGATATAAACATTAATAAATGTCATTATTATTTTAACATATTCTTGCAATATTTTACTAAGTGTGAATGTTTTCTTTCAATATTTTCAAGACGAGGAATAAATTATTTTTAAGATAAGGAATATAACATTTTTTTTCATATTTTCAAAACGAGGAATAGATCATTTTTAACTTTTATTTTCAATTTTTTCGGAGAAGGAATAGTGCAGTCGGGTTTTTTTTTTCATTGTCGTGCCTGGCTAGGCCCGTGGGCTCCAGGGCAGCCCTTGGGCCTTTAGCGTGTCGTGTCGGCACGAGCACGGCCTTGCCACCCGTGGGCCGTGCTTGGACCAGGGGTATGGCACGACCTATAACAGTAGTCGTGCCTAACGGGTCATGCTGTAGCCGTGCCCGGGCCGGGTCGTGTCGTGCGGCCCATTTGGCCATGTATAGCTGCGCTCCCCATCGCGGTGATGACGGGAGGTAGGGCAGCTCACTGGCACGTCGGGAGGACACCGACGATAGCGCTTGCACGAGATAACGGCGGCGATGGCGCGGGGTCCCGTGAGGTTGTTACGGCGCATGTTATACGGGGCAGTAGGTGAAAAAAAAGATTTTAGTTCCTATAAACTCTTTCCACGTAGACTAATGGACTAATGTAATTTTATTCTTTTTTAATATCTTTGTTTGGGATTTTATGTTGTAATAGACCGGGTCCCTTCAATCCGGACCTTAGTCTCTTTTAACAACCATATGCGCTAATTAAGCGTCATTATTGGTCTTTATTGTGGTTAACATTTCTTCTCCTAACAGTGCTCTCAGTACTAATAACAGGGTGTGAAAGCCATTAAATATATGGATCGATCCACAAGCCAGCTGCTGCAAGTTGATCGAGGGGACATGCTTGAGATGACACGCTCGAACAGTGCACGAAAGCTGCAGCTACCAAACAACGCTTGTCGGCTGAACAGGGCTGCTGCTCGTGCGTTTTCTCCAAGCTGGGCGCCTGGGCCTGGAGGAGAACACCGTACGCACTTCTACACAGTACACTCGCCAGCTGAGCTACTGCCCCTGCGCGTCTTAATAGCAGGATTTAGCTGCAGATTGACCTCGCAACAGTCGGATATGACATCTAAACAAAACGTTGTCGATCGATTCCTGGTGTTACTAGTCATTATCGCTCTCATTGGTATTGTGTTTATTTATTGGCTTATCAGTTGTGATCAAATTTTAAACTTTAAAACATAATTTTGAAATTTGTTTTTCTAAGGATTTTCATCACCGTATTAATTCATTTTTCAGCATTAACTTGCTAATGTCATAAAAGTTTACCATTGAATTACATATGCACGATCCTGCAGGGTGATTGTACATTGTTTCTACCTGATGATGCCATCGCTACAGGTTGGTGATGCGTCGTCACGCTGTGCCTGGGCCCTGGGGGAAATGAGTCGTCTTCCTACAAAGGCGGCTTAGCGCTGTAGTCAATTAATCCGTGAGTTAATACTTTATTAAAACTGCATCCTGCAGTCCGCATTAAGCTGTGTTTAAACCTTCACTTTGAGAAGTGGTGCCATCTTCAAAGTCTTCGACCGGTAATTTCTACGTGATGTAACGACTCCGTATGGTAGACTGGAAACACCGGGTGAGAATATGCAGGTGAAACTCTACGTACGACCTGCGCACACAGCTTTGATTGATTGGGTGGGAGAGTGCAGCCGTGTAGACCATGAGGAGACGGTAGAATTGAGAGCATACAAAAGCACTTCCTTTTGCGAATTTGTAGTAAGTTTGTTAGTGATACATGATGAATCTCAACTGAAAAGGTATAGAATAATCTCTCAAGTACCATGTTATTATGCATCCGCCTTGTGGAGGCGGAAGCAGTAAAGACCAGCTCTGGAGCTTATTCGCCCGGAACTTTCGACGGTGAACCCATGCCAAACAACCCGATTAGCCGAAAGTAAAAGGGTACTTCTTCTATTTTATAATAAATTCTTTTATTTTAAAATAAATAGTTAGTTATATTTATTTTAGTACGAAAGAGGTATAAAATAAAAAAATTGATTAAGAAAGAAAAGAAAAGAAGAGGAAGAAAAGCCAACGTGACAACCGCCCATCCAGAAAGCAAAGATAAGGGGTCGTTTCGTCAGTACAGGAGTACATTGGCTATGGAGAGTCTACCGCTCATCACTCTCCCGTCTAATGGTGATGCTGATATGATTGCCAATGCGTATCTTGGGAAATTGTCGCAGCTCTCGCTAGATAGTGCCATGGCAGCAACCAACCACCACCAGTACAAACAGTACCAATACCATAGTGGTGGTTGTTGCAGTCAAACAGCATGGACTCCGATCGATCGATCACAACCTGCTCCTTCCGGCGTGTACGTCGCTGCCGGCGCCGGCGTGGCGGCGGACGAAGTCGGTGACCTGCGCGATGAATTCCGCGGCACGGTCTTGCTTGAAAAGCTCCATCGCGTGGTACCCGGCGCCGTCGAGCTTTGCTTCCACGGTGACATCGGCTTTCTGGAGTGCCTCCACCAGCGTCCTCTGCCGGTCACGCGGCGGGTCCTTCTTCCGGCCGAGCACCAGGCAGGGCGGTAGCCTCCGCAGCCGCGCGGCCTCCACGCTGGCGAGCATGGTCTCCGGGTTGCAGTACTCGTGGTCACGGTCTGCGCCCAGCGGCAGCGCGAGCTCCCAGAGCAGGTCGTTCGCCGGGAGCGGCAGCACGCGGTCGTCCACCGACGACTCCTCGGCGGCCGTACGCTTCACGCCGCCGTGGTGCGGCTGGTTGAGTATCAGCCCACGCAGCTCGACGCCCTCGTCCACCGCCGCCAGCGCGGCGCGGAACGCGATGCTCGCGCCGGCGTGGCTGCCCATGAGGAACAGGGGCCTGCCGGGCGAGCAGGCGGCGTACGAGCACACCCACCGGACGGCGTCGGCGGCGTCCTCGAACGCCGCGGGGAGGCGGTGCTCGGGCGCGAGGCGGTAGTCGACGGAGGCGACGACCGCGGGGATGGTGGCCGAGAGGGCCGTGCAGGTGTTGTGAAACGGCTCGGACGCCGCGCGGAAGAGGACGTACCCGCCGCCGTGGAAATACAGGACCAGCGGCAGCCTGCCACCGTCGCCGACGTCGACGCCTAGGCCGGACGGCACGAACAGGCGGACGGTGGTGCCGTTGGCGTCGTTGAGCGGCGCGTCGTTGGAGTGCACAATGCGGCGCGCCGGACCGTCCCCCTCGACGGGCTCCCCCGCCGGCGCCGGGGGGAGGAGCCTGGCCGCGCCGTTGCGGGTGAGCGAGCCGTCGGGGTTGAACCGGATGTTGAGGTACTTGTACGGGTCCATTCGCGATCGAGATCGACCACCGCGCTCCGTCCGTTCGATCCGTTCCACCTCCCTCACCACGAGGTAGTAGTTGTAGTACTGTATGTGGTAGCTAGGCAACTCGCTACGGAGCCTGGAGCGCGCACCGCAGCGCATATATAGCTCGCGCGACGCGCGGGGGGCGGCGCGGGAGAGTGTGGGAGGGGGCCATACCGGTGACGGCGACTCAAAATAGTCGCGCGCGCGCGGCGCCGTCCACATGGCATGGCCAGCGAACGGCACGCGCGGTGGATCGCGGAGGGATAGATAGATTGATAACCGAGCCGGGGACGGGGAAAGGGAGAGGGACGTGACGGAGCGGCCTGTCGCATTTACTAATGGCGCCCCAGCTAACTCCGCGAGGTACGTACGCACGCGCGTCCAGCGAGTGGCCGGGAAACGGGCACGCATGCAGGCTGTCGCGTGGGGTTGCGCGGTACACGGCCACACACGGCGGGTGCTTGTACTACCGCGGTTTCCGCCCTGCATGGCAGGCTGCCCGCATGGTTGTAACTTGAGATCTGCGAGTGGCTGGATCATTGATGATAGTTGATAGGAGTAAATAGAAGTGACCTGTCACTTCCCTTGATATTTCTTTTCCAAAGCGTAAACTAGAAGACGCCGGTCGTAAACACGCGCGCCGTCTCAGCCCCATAAACACCCACACACATTCTTTTATTAGCACATTCGAGAACCGAGCCGTCTAAGATGAGTAAAATTATTTTGAGTCATATTTTATTTTTGTTATTGATATTTCATTTTGGACTACTCCATGATCAATGTTTTTATTTTTTATTAGATAATTATATATATTTTATTTTAGACCATCCAATTCTCTTCTCAAATATTTAAGATTTTAAATACGCCAATTTTTACTAGTTAATGAACTCTCATCACTGTATTTAGATTATTGCTATAACATATAACAAATCGATGTAAATAGATAAAAATAGTTAAGAGTAGAAAGTATCATAAAGAAAAATTTACCTTGTTTAAAGTAAAAATATTTGTTAAAATGATAGTTTCTATATTATTTAATGGTGATGGTGGTCCACCACCATCACTCCCAATTGTCAGGTGGGGTTCACGAAAAGTAATGGGAGACTTTATATTTTTCCTATCCATGCAAACAAGATCTCATAAAAAATATATTAATTGAATATTTGTACTGTTAAATTTTTCATCGCTCTATAATATATTAGATAATAGAAATAACTTTTTTAGTTGTAAAATGAACTGTTTAAAAAAACCGTTGCAACACCATCGGTATTATATTAGTAAAGCGAAATAATGACAATAAAAAATAGTTCAAAATACAATTTAGTAGGTTGACGAAGCCACTATAAACAATTAGATATCTTGTTGTAAACGTATCATTTATTATTAGTAAAATAATTAATCTTAAATTTAAACACCTATGCTGAGACAAAGAGAGATGAGAAGAAAAGAGATACGGAAAACACATGATTAATTAAGTCTTAATTATTTCAAATAAAAAGGATTTATATAATTTGAAAGTACTTTTTATAGATTTTTTTTAAAAAAAACACGCCGTTTAACGCTGCAAAAATCGAGCGGTTTCTTCTCTCTTGGCTTGCGAACGAACGCAGCCTAATACTTAACATGAGGTTCTACCTAAAAAAACCTAAGCTCGGTTCGCGACAAAAATATATATATATATATATATATATATATATATATATATATATATATATTACTCCAGTACAAAATGTACAATCAATATGTATTGCACGATACTACTTGCACTATTATTTTTTACTATATCTGTGTTTTGTGCAAAATAGTTGCTCTATTTCATTTCAAAGCAAACATATTTCATTTTATAGTCCTTGTCAAATGATATTGCATATCTATAGTCTTCATACTTAAATGTCTTTTGTTTTACAATACTAGATAAAATTATTAACTGAAACACAAATATTCATCTTAGTGCTCACTCATTGGTTATATGCATATAGTTTTTGGTGTTTGTTACATGCAGAATGAGTTAATTTTTCTCGATGATAAAAGAAATATGTCGAATGAAACGAGTAAAATTATAATTCTTTTTTATTTATACTACAATAAAATGACTTGTTTTTTATGTGAATGTGGTAATTGCGTTTATTTAACACACTACAACGGTTACACTTTTTTAATCGGACGACAACCCTCATCTGTGTGATGGGTATGACGCCCGTCATGGCGCAAAGATCAGTGATGTGAGAAGTCATCTTTATCGGGCAAAATCCTGTCACCGATGCATTTATCTTTGTCGGGCTAAACTAAAGCCCGTCACCGATAGGTTTGACCCAGAAGACCAGTCAAATAAAGGCCTGTCACCGATGATATATCTTAATCGGGTCCTAACTAAAGCCCATCACGAGATAACTAACCACTCAATCAGGCTTTAATTTAAACCCGTTATGGATGATGTCATCTTCATCGGGCTTAAGTTAAAGCCCGTTACCGATGAGTTTTTCCCAAACAAAAAATATATTCAGTTTTTTGGCTAGTCTCACGCCTTTGCTAGCTATGTCCGCTCCAAAAATGAGAGAAACAGAGATATATATTTCTTTTTCCAGCATCCCCATTCGTATATTTCAGAAATCACATCTGACATTCACATACATTATTCACGTACATTCACATACATCTGACATTCACATACACATCCATTATTCACACATTTCAAGTTAACAGTACGAGTATAGTCCATTCATCCAAATTATACAACCCACTGGTAACAAATCGATCGAGCTCAAGAACAGTCCAAATTATACAATCAACTGTCCTAATTCATCCATATATCATCCAAATTATACAACCGGGGTGCCGCGGGGCAGTGAAGTGGCTAGGTGGACTTACCTGGAGCAGAGGGCGCCCGCTCGGGCGAGGGAGGACGAGGGCGAGGGAGCAGAGGGCGGCGAGGGAGGACGACGGCGCTGGGCTCGGGGACGGTGACGCCGAGCTTGGGGATGGTGGCGCCGGGCTCAGGAGGGCGCGAGGGAGGACGACGGCACAAGGGCGTGGGGTCAACGGCCGACGACGGAGGTGGCACGAGAGCGCTAGGGTTCTGAGAGTGAGTGAGGACTTATAAATTTTCGTGCTAATTTATAGATCTGAATCAGTGCCCTAGACTAAATGATTTCGAAGCACATCTGTAATCGGGGTATTTATAACCTACAATCGATGCCGGTCCTAACTGTTATCTCAATCGGGCCTCAAGTTGGAGCTCGTCACCGATGACACTCTTCGGTGTCGGGCCTAACTGTTATCTCAATCGGGCCTCAAGTTGGAGCTCGTTACTGATGATGTACATCAGTGACGGGTTTTTATTGGGGCCCAACAAAGATATCGTAGGTTATCTTTGTCGGGCCTTGAATTGAGCCCATTACCGATAAGTATTATCCATGACGGGTTCGAGTTTTATGCATATCTAATATGTTTGTGTAAGTATATCTTTGTCGGTCTCTTTTTAAGTTCATTTGAGATGACTTCGTTGTGACGGCTCGCAAAACCCAGACATGTAAGAGGCCGCCACAGATGAGAAAATCTGTACTAATGACAAAGATAAGCATGAAACGTGAAATAGAGAAGTCTACTCTTCCGCCCACAAATATAATATATTGTGGGTTCAAATTTTGTCCATAAATACTTAGCTAATTACATGTGCTTTACTAGAGATAAATATCAATTATTGGTTGGAAAAAATTAGCAATTGTGAAGTTTTTTAAACAACTTGTTCCTATACATATTAAACTTGTATTTTAGAGATACAATAAGATAGAATAAGATTTTTTTAAATAAAAGAAGCTTTACTGATCCGATAATTATATTAGGATGACATAATTAATCTAAGATCACTCATAATTTATGCATAACTAATAGCAGATAGTCATTACCATCGTCTTCTTTTATATAATATAGATAAGGGATTCCGATGAATACACCACATATTAATTCTGTGATTTACCCAATCAAAATCTGTGTTCACCAGCTATGATGAAGGGTGCATGCGCCTTTTTGTCCGGCTTAAACTAACCAAGTCCCAGAATCCGTTATATTCGTAGACGGAGAGAGTAACTAGGAAGAAAAAGAAAATGTTTACATATATATAATTGAGAGGATAACATCTTAATTACATCATTCAGATAAAAGGTAATGTTTAGAGCAATTGCAATTTATAATATTATAGCATGTTTATGACATATTTTTGCACATGCAGATGAAAGGCAAAATAGAATAAGAAATAAAGTAAATTTCAACATACTACATAATTTGAACATATTATCAGAGAACTACATATGTATCACAAAATCTATCACATAATCTACAGATTTAACAAGAAAGTTATCACAACACTAAAGATTTAATGTCAATTTAATCGTAAAACTTAGACATTTATAACTTAAACATGACATTAGTGTTATGGATTTCAACTAAAATATATAGTTTTATGATAATTTTATTGTTAAATCTGTAGTTTTGTGATATTTAGCTCTAAACCTATAGTTTTGTCATACATTTATTGTTAAATCTATAATTTTATGATACATCACTAGTTTTATAATACATCACTAGTTTAAGCCGGACAAAAAGGCGCATGCCCAAGGATACTACCGAAGTATCTGTAGTATTATAAATTTTACTCTAAGAAAAATATGCTCTCACGGAAAAGCATGAAGAAGAGTTAGATTTATACATGCTCCGAGAGAGAACAAAGAGAAGCAAAATAAAGTTTTTGTGCCATTTCAAGAGAAAAGGTTATCTAGGAGTATACTGTAACCACTAAAATGATGGCTTATATTATTAAACATATGGTCTTCAATGAAATAAAAACATGTGTCGGAGCATGGAACCCCAATAATGGAGAAGCGAGGACCCCTCTTTAAAGATTCAGCTGGGGGGCAAGTCGAGCCTAAATCACCCTCAGGGATCAGATGGACACAAGAAATTATAAAGTTCAGGGCACACGGATACGTAACACCCTACTTCTTTGTGTTGTGGCACACGGATACGTAACACCCTACTTCTTTGTGTTGTGGGTTATCTGTGAGGAGCTTGAATTACAATAAGATATGTGACTTGTGTGACGCTAATTGTTCGGAATTCAACCCTCTATCCATTGGCATGGATGTTCCTTTTATACACCAAGGGGAGTCCACAATGCCAACACATGAATACAAGAGCGAGCCCAACTCTAAAGAGTTGGGTGTGCTTAGTTTTATCGATGTCCCATATGGCAAACTATCCGGATGTGACAATTTTGCTCTCCAGTTAACATATGACGCATGAGTCAAGTAATCTTCACCCAGTCACCATGGGGCCTACCAATTAGTACTTGAGAGGTGGCAGGATGAAACACACTAGGGCGATGTGAGCGCGGCACGTTGCGTCCCTCCTATTCATCCGACAGACGTGGGTGTCCAGGAGGCTACATGGAGCGTCACGTCCCTGAGATGTAAACGGATGAGTTTTTCACCAGCTGTCTCCTTCTTACAATAGAAATCATGATGTTGGGTTGAAGTTAAGCCCTCAGGCTCACCTAGTAAGGTGGAGAAACCCTCAAAGCATGCCCGAGGCAACGAGGTATGCTCGGGCTACCGCCTGGAGCCCCTAGCTGCCTGTACTGCGCCCCAGGGCAGCCTTCATTTCTTGGGGCAGCCATCTACCCGAGGCCTCTTCTATGCCCGAGGCTCTCAGGTGGACCCAGGGCCCCACGTGTGCCCCCTCTGTTTCTTTACAAAATGTTTTGTTAATTTGAACAAGCTTCTCAAAGATGTTGAAGACAGGGGTTTATGATGGACATGGTCTTGAGAGAATGCCGACGTCAAGATGTACCTGCTTCAGCACCGTAAGGAAATAAATCTTGTACGTCTCCATATTCTTTTTGAAATCTTAAAGATGTAGATCTTATAGGTCTCTACATCTTTTAGACCTTAAAGATCTATATTTTGTTGGCCTCTACGCTCTTCTGAAGACCTTATAGATCTAATAGGTCATCGATGCCCTAGGTCTATGGAGAAAGGAGGAGAGGGGACCCCGATCCCTGTTTCTCCTGTAATATGATAGTATAACAATACTAAGTAAATGGGTTCTAATATGTGAAATAGATGTTCATTTGCATGCTTTTACTACTTGAATGCACAACATAGATAATATATTGCTATGAAAAAACTTTTGAAATGACAATACTATTAGTAAACATAGTGGTATTTGTCACTAAAGTCGCTCTATATATGATAAGCAAAGAAAAGCACAAATTTGGGGGTGGGATGCTATTCGTCTTTTTCAATATGTATACACCAGTAAATATGCTAGTGTATTGTAACAGACGTCATTTTATTTTATCATAATTATTTTAAAGTTGAAGTCTCATGTAATTCTAATTTATATTTTTTTCTTTATGTCTTTACCTGAGACCTATTTCAGCATTGTGACTACGGGTCACTTTTATAAACACTCAATGAGTTTTACGCAAAATAGCCGGACGAACTACGGGTTAATTTTATAAAAACTTAAGGGGTTTTTGTAAAATAGCCAGGCGAACTGCGGGTTAATTTTATAAACATTCAAGGGTTTTCTGCAAAATAGTCGGGCGGACTGCGAGTTAATTTTATAAAAACTCAAGGGTTTTTTTGCAAAATAGCGAGGCAAAACAAAATTTTGATGGAAACACTACTTGCTTTATAGATAGTTACATATATATTGTGTGTCTATGCGCTGAGTGCATTCAGTCTGAGAATGCACCAGCCAACCGACCCAACCAATCTGATTCGTCGGGACCCACACTAAAGCACCGGATCCCATTAGAACGCTGAAGTTAAGCGTGTTTGGACGAGAGTAGTACTAGGATGGGTGACCTCCTGGGAAGTCCTCCGGCGGAGTTGCAACTGGTGTTTAGATTAGATTGCAACCATCATACCAAATGTGTTGTAACTGGTAGCCATACCAAATGTGTTGCAACTGGTCAACTACCAGACCTACACATCAGTTGCAACTAGTGTTTAGATGAAGTTGCAACCAAATGTGTTGCAACTGGTCAACTACCAGACCTACACGCAGTTGCAACTAGTGTTTAGATGAAGTTGCAATTGGACGGACAGTCGATGATATTGGTGTGTCACAACTGGCGGAGTTGCAACTGATGTTTAGATGAAGTTGCAACGGAGTTGCAACCAGTTACAATTGGGCGGGCGATGATATTGGTGTGTCGCAACTGGTGTAACAAACTAGTGAAGTTGCAACTGATGTTTAGATGAAGTTGTAATTTATGTGTAAATAAAGTTGCAACTAAATTTCCTAAAAGGTCACCCACTTCTCATGAGGTCACCCATCCTAATACTATTTTTGTCCAAACATGTTTAACTTTAGAGTTTTAATGGGATTCGTTACCTAGTGGAATCCGGCGATTGTGTGATTGGTTCAAGCGCGCGCATGAAGATAAAGTTTGGACGAGAAATATGTGTGTCTGTGTCTCGGTTTGAACTTGGTCTGTGTCACATCGCGTCGTGCACGACTCGATCACGCGCATGGTTCGTCCGCTCGGCCCCTATGTAAGGTAGGGCTGAAATGCATATATATATATATATATATATATATATATATATATATATAAAGTGTGAGTCATTCATGTTTATGCTTACGGCACATATTGTATCAAACTATTAATGTTTTCAAGTGCTATAAACAATTTTCATACCAAATGCATGATATTTGACGAAACGAGGGATAACGACAACAACCCCCTCATGGATTGGAAGGGTTTTCTCCCGTACTAAAGTTTGTTAGTGTTCCCTTTCATACAGTTTTCCCTTTAATTTTTTTATGAGTAACAAGTGTGTGAAGTGTGATATGGGCTGCAACTGCTATCCTTCCTTTTTCTAAACACGTCACTCTTGTTGAACTCATTACACATGACTCCGATTCTACACCCCGATTCTACACCGAGTCTACAAAAGTTTAAGGCCAGTCTTAATGAGGTTTTATGGAGGGTTTTAGGTATCACATTAGTATATTTATTATTTTTTATGAAATGAGGAAAAGAGAAGGGAAAGGTTTTATGGGGATGAAATTATACAACACTGTTTTCAAAACGTTAAAAACCGGATAAAACCCATACTGAGAGCATTCCTTAGTTTTATAGACTGTTTTTCATTGGTCGTTTCATGGAACTATGGGATCGATGAAAAAAAAATAAAATAACTTATGAAACTGTACGATAAAACTATACATTGAGGAAAAATCTGTTTTATTATCTTTTATGATCATGGAAACTAGAAGATAAAATCTTATATTAAGACTAATTAGCGGGTGAATAAACACGGTCGGCATACATTCAGACTTCAACACTATAGGAGTACGGAAGAAAAACCACCTCGGCAGCAGCGCAGCACGGCGCATTGCGTGAAACACGCTGCAGATTGTTCGGTAGGCCCAACGAAATTTTGTCTGCAAAGCCCCAAATAGCATTGTGCAGTGAGTGTGCCAAATGCCAGTGTGTGCTTCGTCTGGTGCCTAGTTTAGCTGACCTCTGAGACTGGACCCAACTATGCGACTAGCCGCACCTTTTGTTTTTGTCCGCCGATGACCAGGCGATAGCAATCGTGCCACGTGTACGTGTATCAGTTTCGCGATCTTCGCGCGATTGGTGCGTTCTGTTCCATTCAGTTCCGTCTCCTTTTTCTGCAGAAAGGACGCCTATCTCCGAAACCGGCCCAAAACCGGCAGAGATACGTCAGGTAAGTTTGGATCATTGACATATAAGCCTATTTTACGTGAGGTTCATACGTGAGTGATTAAGTCACTCTGACATAAGTCAAAGAATTTACGCTCATAAAAAAATATAAGTCTCCTTTTCTCATATCAAGGCTAACAATAATACCTATATATTACGAATGATATAAAAATATTACATCCATGATAATTTTTGTTGTCAATTTATTAAGAAACTGAGTTTTAGCTTTAATTTATAGCTTGACTAATTTATAAATAATTTAGTTGTCTAATTATATATCAATCATTATACTTAAGACAACCAAAATAGTTCATGACTATATTCTGTTCATATTTAGTTTATAACAATCATTTTTAATAAAAATAACAAAGAAGTAATAATATATGGTCGATATTGAGACGTAACAGTGTAACATTACATGAATATTTAGATTTAGCATATAATGAATATTGACATTGTGACAAATGATATATCTTACTCACTGCATAATTCACCATCTATTCTTTATACTATTATTTATGACAACTAACTGACAATAGATAAAATATTTTCTATCACTATTTATGACAACTAACTGAAAATAATTATAATAAATTACATCATATAATGTAATGATACTTAACATGATATATAAAATATGATTGTTAAATAAAATTATGAAGAGCATTGGTCAATGAATATTAACATGTAATGTATCAATATATAGTCAGTAGTGCATTTTTCAGACAATATGTATAGCGACATCTTATGTGTCGTGGCATGTCGTCGGTGGGGTACAAGACAACGCTGCAGGTCTACCGCTTGTCTAAGTACCTCTACACGCATGAGCACTGGTTTATGGCGCATGCTGTCACCATCACAGCCTCCAATGTGGCCGTCCACATAGACCCACGATCGCTGCTCGCTGCCGTGCCTGTTCGATCTGTGGACGTTGCTGCATCGATAGCCAAGCCACCCTGGCCTTTACTTAAGCTTGCCCCCTATCTACGTGTGCAGTCTCTCGAGAGTAATCCAATCCTACACTCACTCATGCTTCGTGTCTTTGTCTTGACACATGCCCTCCTCTCTTGGAGGGATGGCGCCGCCGTCGAAGGAGTGGACAATGGGCCAGGTGCTATGGACGAGCTGCGCACGATGGAGGTGACGCTCACTCCCAGCTAAATACGACACCCATGGCAAGAAGCCTCGTGTGGCCAGTTATCGATCTGGGACAAACTCGATGTGTTGCGTGATCGTGCGTCTCGTCAACATATATCAACACACATACACATATAAATATATATATATGATGAAATAGTCATAGCATTAGGCTTAATTAACATCGTAGCATCCAAGTTCTCTCTAACAACGAAATAAAAACAGAATCAGGATTTTTAGCAATCGAGAACAAGTCCAGAAATCGGGTTTTGCGTTGGTGTAGCATCACGCGCGTGAAAAATCTATACGATTGACAATAAAAACAATACTAATGTTTTAATAATAAGTAAAGTAAGTAGGTAACAAGATAAAAATAAAGAAATAGAAAGCTTTGTAGCTTGGTTGCGAGGCAAGTTAGATTAGATTTTTTATTTTCTATTTTTATGCAATTTGACTCAAGCATGGTTTGCGTCGCGCGGTATGCTTCCGTATAGTATGCGATATGTCAGGTAGGACGATGGAAACACTACGAATATTTCAAGTAGGTAAAGATGAAGATAAAGATAAAGATATACTCTCTTTTTTCTAACACACCTAACGTCATTGATTTTTAATACGTTTAACCATTCATCTTATTCAAAAATTTATCTATTATCATTTATTTTTTATGGCTTGATTTAGCATTAAAATTTTTTAAACACGACTTATATTTTTTATGTCTGTAAAAATTTTAAATAACATAAATGATCAATTTGTAAAATAGTCAACGACGTCATATATTAAAAAACAGAGATAGTAGTTTTTATCTTGATTTTCATTAATATGCATTTCAAACTGGTAAACGATATATTTTATTTAAAAATTTTCAATATAAAAGTTACTTTAATAATGGACAAAACTATTTTTACAAGGGGTATTTGCAAATTTGCGACTGTTTTTTAATCTTATAACGGATGCCACTCGATTGATTGTTCTATTGACATTTTTGCAGTTTTCTAGTAACAGTCTTACCATAACAATTCAAACTAGCGATAAATTTATAATTATTTTTTATAATAATTAAAACTTAATTAATTATATGCTAATTTAAACTCTATCTTCGTCACCACCTTAGCTGACCTTATGAACCTGACGTGGGTATCGCCGGAACAGAGCCCGGATTCCCACCGCATCGTTTTTGGGGGGTAAAGACGGGACGATTCCGGCGTACACACCTGGGCGCGGCTGGGAGCCGTCGGCATCGGCAACCGTCCGTCTCGTGGCCGGCAATCGGACGACGCGAGAACGCCGAGAAGCGCACAGTGCGGTAGCTTTAGTTGCTATCGGCGCACGACGCACTAGGCATCTGTGCTCCCGCTTTCTCTTCGTCCGTCCGTTTCACCGTGTTCGCGGTGGTATGGGCGGCGACCACCGTCGAGCTCCCGCCCCATGCGCGCCATGGGATCGACCTAAAACGAAACGACGCCGCGTCGCTTTCGGTTTCGGCACGGAAGCGGCACGCGCTCGTGCGCATCCCCCGGCCGTGATGATTGGTGGCGACGGGTTTGACGGACCAGGGAGCTTAGCCGGATCTTGGACGGCATGGAGAAGGTATGGGTGGGTCAGCTCTTGGAACCTGGAAGAAGTGGACGGAATTGGGAATCGGGGATCTTTCCGCCATGTGCATATCCAGTCGCCACCGGAGAAAAAGTTGACGCTCCGTTTTATCCATTGCTTTTTCCAAACGTAATTGAGAAGAGGCAAAAAAAAATCTTGACTTTTTTCTGTGTATTCATATACTGTACATAATATTGGAGGAAGGCTAATGAGAAACCACTAAGAGCATCACCAAAAGGATGACAATAATCCATTTCAAAAGTTCTGTTGTTGGGTTTTTTAAACTGAATATAGGAAGTGAAAATACTCCTCTCTCTCTCTCCAAGAGAGAGCCTAAAACTAATTCCTTACAAATAAAAAGTGGGCTCTTTGTAAACTACCAACAGAAGTATGTTTTTTCTCCTCCTGCGATCGCGCGCCCCAACTCTAACGCCAATCTCCTTCTCGCGCCCTCATGCCTCTGACGTCGATCTGTGTCGAAACTTGGTTTCGGCAATAGAAAATTGGGGTCGCAGTCAAGATCGCCAAGCACAATGGGTTAGGAGAAAAAGAAGATTTAGACGAGTTCGGGCCCTCTCGTGAGGTAATACCTACTACTCTGTTTCGGTGGATTCGATCCGCCGAGTGTCTTTATTGATCTCGTGTGTCTAAAGCTCTTGCTTATGAAATCGTATCTCGCATCTAGCATAAGATATCCCTCAAGGGACGCCCCTTACCCCCCTTATATAGTCTTAGGAGGAGGGTTTACAGATCGGAAACCCTATCTTATTCTAAGTCGGTTTCCTCAATCTTACCAAACTATGACTATGAGCCGTTGCCTTATCTAATCGGCAACGTAATACCCAAGTCGTAGTTGGTTTACATATTTGGTAGGCACAACCTATCCCTATCTCCGGTCGGATAAGCTTGCCATGTAGATACCCGATTGCTATAATCTCCACAGTAGCCCCGAGTCCTTTTCGTCGACGAGACAACTCGGCTTGAGACCAAAATAGTACGCAGCCAAAAACCTCTTTGGCCGTGTGCTCCTGGCGCTGAGTGATTCCATCATCTCTGCCTAAATCTTCCCGAGTGGCTCCAAAGACTGTGAAGGGCTGGAAAAATATATATATAAAAATTTCTCAAAAATAAATATTTAGGTGCATCTCCTGATGCACCTAATTATAGGTGTAGCCCCCGACTATGTGGTTAGTCAAAAATAGACTAAGCATGTAGTCAAGAACTATAAAAAATTATTCTCATGTAGATGCCTAGCTCATGCTAAAATAATCATAAAAATCTCATTACTCAGCAAGTTCATACTCAACCGAGTGAATTTGCCCGAATCATCTCAGAACAAATAATTCAATCATCCCTCATGGGTAAAAAGCACTCAGTAAACTCTTGCTCAACCGAGTGGATTCGCCCGAGTAATCCCGGAATAATAACTCAATCAACCCTAGCGGGTAAAAAGCACTCGGTAAGCTCATGCTTATCCGAGTAGATCTGCCCGAGTCATCCCGGAACAAATATTTTAATCATTCCTCATGGGTAAGAAATCAATTCGCTCGGTAATCTCATGCTTATCCGAGCTGATCTTTCCGAGTCATCCCGGAAATTTGCCCGAGTCATCTCGGAACAAATAGTTCTCATATAAATGCTTAGCTCAAGCTAAAGCAATCATAAAAATCATATCACTCGGCAAGCTCATGCTTATCCGAGTAGTTCGCCCGAGTCGTCTCAGAACAAACAATTTAATCAACCCTTATAGGTAAAAAATTAATTCACTCGGCAAACTCATGCTTATCAGAGTTGATTTGCCCAAGTCATCTCGGAACAAATAGCTTAATTGACCCTCGTGGGCAACAAACGCTCGGCAAGCTCATGCTTATCCAGGAGTTAACTTGTCCGAGTCATCTCGGAACAAATTATTTAATCAACCCTCGTGGGTAAAAAACACTCGGCAAGCTCATGCTCATCCGAGTTAACTTGTCCGAGTCATCTCGGGACAAATAATCTAATCAACCCTCATGGGTAAAAACACTCGGCAAGCTCATGCTCATCCGAGTTAACTTGCCCGAGTCATCTCAGGACAAATAATCTAATCAACCCTCATGGGTAAAAAATATTCGGCAAGCTCATGCTCATCCGAGTTAACTTGCCCGAGTCATCTCAGAACAAATAATTTAGTCAACCCTCATGGGTAAACAAATTTTCAGTCATCGAAAAATATGACCAAAATATTAAATAGCTCCCGCCATAATATTGGTCTTAATCTAAAAAGATCTTCACCAAGGTGGAAAAATAGCATTGATATAATCATTTAATCAAATACTTAGAAGCCAAACAGTCCTGTCATCGGATGACCATGAAAAGCTTAAGCTGTTTGTCACCTTTCAAATTGCATCGTGCCAACTTCTCATGAAGTTATGCAAACCGCGGTATGAAAGGATTTTAAAGGTATTACGCTATGTGACACGTGCGTATTGCCAATGCAAATCTGCTTAAGTCCATCCACTTAAGTCCCTAAGGACACGTGTCAAGCCACACCTTAGCTGGGCCGCAAGTCTCTCATGGGCTTGGCCCAATCACGAGACGACTTAGCAAAAACCCTCAAGTCTTTTACGAAGCTTCGAGGTCGTCCCCACCACTTCATCTAATCATCTTGGTCTCTTTATGCCTCCGATGTGAACTTGTAGGTATCTAGCTTATTTATGTTGATGCCTTGACCCGAGTCTTCATAGAAAATTTCTTAAGTAATTTTCGTCCGACTGTCACCAAGCCTAAAACTTGATTAGATCATCAAAAATTCTCAGTCCTTATCTATTGAACTCGAATCAAAACAATAAACAATGATAAACTAAATATAAACAAGTTACCAAAGAAAACCATGCTTTATTGACACGTATACGACCCATGTCAACTCAAGAAGTCATCTTGCTTGAGGTTGACAGTCAAAAACAACATAAAACTTACGGCAATTTAAGCATAGTATCGTCGAAGATGTTCAATATTCCAGGAGTTCTCCACCATAGATCCGTCTTCGCGCTTTAGTCGAAATGCTCTTGGCCGAGTCACCTCAGCGATTATGTATGGTCCTTCCCATAGTGGAGATGATTTGCGATGGTCCTTGATGGTCTGGATCTTGCGTAGAACCAAATCATCGATAATGAAAGCTCGCGCCCGAACATTGCGGCAGTGGTATCTTCTAAGTCCTTGAAGATATCTTGCCGATTGGATCAAGGAAGATTTTCTTCGTTTTGGCGTCGCCTTGTCCCGTCTTGGCTATCCTCTTTGTAGAAATTTCACGCTCTTCAGATGTTGATGTAGCCAGTCGGATTTCTTCCTGGCCACGTGATCTCTCACAAGATTGGGCCATATCGCAGCTTTCTTCGTCGCAGGTGAAGGCTTGTTTGACGTCGCTACGCAGGGTGATGACGCCGTTAGGCCCAGGCGTCTTCATGCGAGAGGTAAGTGTAGTGTGATATCGCCATGAATTTGGCGAGTGCGGGCCTTCAGATGATCACGTGGTAGGCCGTCTTTGAAGTCGACCACCCCGAAGGTGGTATTCTCTGTCCGGAAATTCTCGCGAACTCCGGAGGTGATGGAAAGGCGATGTGCCGAGTGGTGTGGGCGGCGCCGGGATCACTCCATGGAAGGGGTGAGCTTGCCTTCAACTCGGTTCTCAAGATTTGTATCCCATTCGGGGTCTTGGCGAACAGTGGATTGAGGACGCCGCCCCATCGATGAGGACGCGCTTGACTTGATGTTCGAACCACGGGTCGAGTACCAAGGGATACGCCTGGGTGAACCACTCGGTCGGGATGATCCGAGCGATTAAACGTGATGGCCACCTCCGACCATCGTAGATGTTGTGGGACTCTCGGGTTGTCTTTGCGTTGACCTCGCGGTCCATCGGCTTTTGCTTCTCTTGGACTCATAAGCCCACGGCCCCGAATATGTGATTGGCTCGCCCATGTGGCCTTGAAAAGGCTCAGAATTTTCAGTCGGGTTGTTCTTCTTGGTTCTCGATGGACCGGTTTCATTAGTCGGCTTCTTGTTTAACCGTGTCGCATATTGCTCGAGAATTGCTTGTAGATGATGCGTGTGCGAGCGTTCACGATCGTTCATGATCGCGTCATAAGCCGCAACTCGGCGACGGTGTTGAGAATCGGACGTTGTGGCAACCAGGTCTTGGTGCCGGCGCTTGCGATCTTTACGGGCACGATTGTTGCTGCCGTTATCCTTCCTCGGATGTCGGCTTCCTTCCGAGTGCTTGTCATCCCTTTTGTCGGGCGGTCTTGGCGTGCCGCCTTGATTGCATCGTTGGACTTGGCGTAGGAGTTCGCCGTCTCGAACATTTGTTTCACCGTCTTCGGTGGCTTGCGCCCGAACTTCCCGATCAACGGTTCATCACGGACTCCCTTCGGAAGGCGGCGATGATGATGCCATCGGTGATGTTGGGGATCTTGTTGCGCTTTTCGAGAAGCGCCGAATGTAATCCTTCGGAGGCTCGTCCGGCTTCGAATGACGTTGTATAAGTCAAAGTGTGTCTTTGGGCCTCTCGAAGGTGCCACGGAAGTTGGCGATGAAGTGGTCCCTCGGCTCGCTCCACGAGCCGATTGAGCCTCTTGGCGGGTTCGTGAGCCGGTTCCGGCTGAGTTGGCGAGGGCCACGGGCAAATAATTGGCCATAGCCTTGTTGTCGCCGCCGCGCGCGGATGGTGAGAGTATACACGGTAAGCCACGACTCGGGGTCGGTCTTACCGTCGTACCTTCGATTCTGTGGGCTTAAAACCACTTGGGCCAATGCACTCGGCGAAACTCCAGTGAAGGCGGTCTCCGTCATCGCCGCTATCGGGTGATCCCTCCGATCTTCCCGAGTGCGTCGGTCCCGCTCTGGTAGCGGCGATTGAGGACTTCCCGAGATCACTCGGCGGGGTCTTGGTTAGGTGGTTGGGTAGGCTGGAGCATTGTTGCGGTGGACGCGGTGGTGGACGGGTGGACGTCCATGTCGTTTGTCGCGGGAGTCGGCCGTTTGCTCTGAGTACTTCTGCGTGGACTCGCGAGGTGGGCCTCTTGGCTTGGTCGTCGGCCGATCGGCTCGGGCCTCTTATAGTCTCCCGACCTTAGAGGCGGAAGCCGCTCTTGTACGGCGTTTTGGCCACGGTTGATCGGCCTTCGTGCGAGGTGGTGGGGTGGCCGTTAGGCGTGGCGGCGACGATGGTCTTGATCTTGTCGAGTATCGGAGTCACGTTGGCGGTGCCGTCTCCATGACGGTGTCCAAGAGGGTGGCGCGGCAACGGCGTTACGCGTGGCGTTTGGAAGATGTTGGTGTTGCGGACCCGTGTTTGGAGGATGGCCTCGGGCGGATCGTCCCCGCACGTAGGTCCTGCTTCCTCTTGTCGGCCTCGTCCTTGCGTTGTTTTTCCTCTTCGGCCGTCTTGCGCTCGTGCTCCATCTTGGCTCGCTCTTCTTGACAAGCCTTCGGCCATGGGTGAGTCGGACTCATCCGGCTCGGCCATGAGGACATCAAAGCACTTCGGCTCATAGTCCATGCGGCAATTGGAGTTGTCGGCTTCGTCGGAAGGGATGCCATAAAGGTTGTCAAAGCGGCGGAGGCGAGGTATCCATTGAGCTCCGAAGATGGGCGGGAGCCGAATGATGGGAGGATGACGGCGACCTCCTTGATCTGGGTAGCCGGATCCGGATCATTCTGTCCGAGTCGAGCTTGGGGATGTGGGCTCCTCCGAGTGGGTCGTCGCCGCCGACTCGGGAGAGAGAAGTTTCTTGTAGATCTTGGCGGCGTGCGGTAACCCAAACGGCACCGAGAGGTCTTCGTCAGAATAGATTGCCTCCGTCGGGAGGTGAGAAGATTGGCGCGATTTCGGCGGTATTCGGTCATCCGAATGGTGCCGAGTGAAGTCCGTCATCGGAGAAAGTAGATTGCATCTTGATCTTGAAGATGTCGTCGAAGATCTCGGCGCTATTGGGGAGCCGAACGGCGCCGAGTGAGTTTTCCTTCCGTGGTTTGAATCCGAGTCGAAGGAGGAGTTGTCGAAGAAGTTGGCGGCGAAGTCGCCGAATCTTGAAGGAAATCCCATCACGCTTGTCGGCGAGATTGTTGAAGAAGTCTCGACGCGCCCCTACTACTGGCGCGCCAACCGCCGAAACTTGGTTTCGGCAATAGAAAATTGGGGTCGCAATCAAGATCGCCAAGCACAATGGGTTAGGAGAAAAAGAAGATTTAAACAGGTTCAGGCCCTCTCATGAGGTAATACCCTACTCCTGTTTCGGTGGATTCGATCCGCCGAGTGTCTTTATTGATCTCGTGTGTCTAAAGCTCTTGCTTATGAAATCGTATCTCGCATCTAGCATAAGATATCCCTCAAGGGACGCCCCTTACCCCCCTTATATAGTCTTGGGAGGAGGGTTTACAGATCGAAAACCCTATCTTATTCTAAGTCGGTTTCCTCAATCTTACCAAACTATGACTATGAGCCGTTGCCTTATCTAATCGACAACGTAATACCCAAGTCGTAGTTGGTTTACATATTTGGTAGGCACAACCTATCCCTATCTCCAGTCGGATAAGCTTGCCATGTAGATACCCGATTGCTATAATCTCCACAATCTGCCTGACGCCGATTTCCACCCCCATGGCAAGATGGATTATTGCTAATCTCTTGCTGATGTTCAGATCAGCAAGAGAGCAGCAGATGCATCAGCTTGCTCAGGAAATGTAGCAACCAAAAGCAGCAAACAACAGCAGCTATATCAGGTTCAGATCAGCAACAGGGCAACAGCACCACAGCAGCAAACAACAGCTGGGATATTAGCAACAGTACCAGCATAGCAGTACAGCTCAATCCAGCGTATATCAGGCAGCACCAGCAGCATAGCATCACCACAACAGCATCAGCAAGCTAGAAGCTCTCAACAGCATTGCCAACATCACAATTACATCCCAGGCAGCATATAACCAAATTACATCTCACCAAGTCCATAACCAACATATTATGAAACAATAGCATATAACTAGCAGACCAGCTCTGTGGAGATACGGCCGAAGAAATACGGATAAGAGGGGATATAACGTCGCACCTGGTCCTGAATCGATAGAACGGGGACGAGGCAGATGCGGAGCCATCCACGGCGAGCTCGACGGCTAGGGCGGGGCGGCGAGCTGGGCCGGCACCGCGAGCGACGAAGAGGAACATGACGAGCCTTTCCTCGGAGACCACCACCAGCGCCATCGCCGGTGACGGGGAAGGATGGCCAGGAGGGAGCGCGGCACGAACTGGGCGGGACGGAGGAGGTGTGGGCTCTGTCCTACGCGCGCGCACACGGCGACGACGTGGCCCCGTCGGTCGGTTGGGTCTGGGTGGTCTAGAGCGGTGGGGCGAATCGCATATTCCTCAAGCACCGCCGCCGCCTCGTTTCGCCGTGCCGCCGGTTCTACGATTCCATTCCAATCGGCTGCGGTGGAGATGGGGACGACGACATCAACGGGCGACCTCGCGAGGAATTTCCTGGCGGCAACAGTTCGCGAGCACAGCGGGAAGAAGCGCGGGGATGGATGGAAGAGGCGCGGGAGAGAGATTTTGGGAGCGATTCCTCTCCCCTAGAAGAAGAGAGCGACTAAATTTTGGAAGATGGTTAGGGATACTGTTGAAGCAAGTTTTTTTTTAAAAAAAAAAATTCTAAATTCAGGTAGTGGGAGTGTGGGAATGATTTACCCAATTTGTCGGTGATGCTATAATAGAAGATGAGTCAAATATCGGTTAATAAAAGCCGATTGCAAAAGAGACTAAGGAGAAAGAAATTTTGAAGTCATGAAGGCTAGAAAAAATAATTTTAAAGCATGAGTTTTTATACTTCAAAATTAGAGAGCATGTATTAACACTAAAATTTAATACGATTTTTAGTGAATTCGGTTAAGAAAAGAAGCTGATTGCTAGATGAAAATTTATCCAAATCAAGCTGAATTCAAAGAGAAATCGTAAAGACCACGGCATGACAGTTTAATTTTATCTATTAATAAGGTAGTATTTAGTAATTTTTTTATCTTTAGGAAACTTGTACTGTGTATCATAACTAGTATCAACCCGAGGATATAAATATATACACCCAGGGTTTTCGTCATCTATTTCTCGATCAATATATAACTTTTAACGCATCGCCCCCCTTTTACTCTCGACGAGTTCTTAGTTTCGAGTTGGATTGCATCGGTTTCGATCTTCGGTAAGGAAGTAAGTCCCATCAACTTCGCTTGTATCAGCGGGGTTAGAAATTTTCTCGGTTGGGTCCAATATTCTATTCCAATCGACGCAAACGTTGCCTATCGTATATATATTGGTTAATCTTAGATCATATCACCATTTACATCTGTATCAGTCGATTCATTACTTTGTTGGTTGAGTCCAATATCTTATTAGATTGATATTGTTTTAAACTGCTCTACTATCTTAAATTGATCAATATATCTACCACTTTGAATATGATTTATCGCTTGTTTAGATCTATCAAGTTTATCTACGACATACTGTCTCGGTTGAGTTCGATCTACTATGTTTTAGCTAAACTTTTAGAGCTAACTTGCACAATAATTTTTACTAAGAGTTTTATTGGGGTTTTAATCGATGAATTATCATTACTGTGGGCTTCAAATATAATATGTATCGATTAGTTACCGATATGCATTTTAGATTATCTACATCGGATCTAGCCGATGTATCTTTAACCATCGGACTTATATTTCTTATGCTATATTAGTTTTGATCGATTGGTTCACATTGAATTATCTCATTACAAACTCATCTCATTACAATCTTTGAGTTTGTATCGGTTCATACTTAAACTTTATAATGTTTAGTTAAGTCAATCTTTATTAATTTCAATATTATATTGTCCTGGTTCAGTTCGATCGATTAAGATTGTCTTTGATAAAAAACGGTTTGTTGATGGTTATGTATACGGTTTGTTGATGGTTATGTATAGTTTTAGATCTAACCGATGATAATATAAGTCTTATTGTTCACCTAATTATTCGAATCAACATTGGATCTATAATCGATTGATTAACACTACTGATATAGGCTGGTTTCGCTACACTACTCAGCCGATAAGCTCTTTGATTATTAATCTATTTTCATCTTATTCGTTGCAAAATTAAACTAACTGTTAAGTTCTAAACCCAATTTTAATAAAAACTATACTGAAAGTGAATCTTTTGGACTAAACTACCTGTTACGTTCTAAACCCAATTTTAATAAAAACTTACTGAAGTGAAGCAAATCTGTATTGAAGTGAATCTTTTGGACCAACACCACTAGAAAGTGATGAATAGAGGCCAAAATTATCGAAGATATATCCATTGCTTTTCAATTTCTAAGTGATGAATAGAGGCCAAAATTATCGATATACTCGGTACAAGGAATGCTACCGGGAAACCACGACCAGAAGACGAGTCGAACGATACACAAAACACACATCTAATTTCACTGTTCTACGTCTATTTTTCAAAGTGTTTGTAGGTATGAGCGACAATGGGAATCATCGGAACCTAGAAATGTACAGGTTATGTACATTTACCAAACATGCACACACAGATTAGTGCACAGCTCGTAGAGAAAGGGCTGAGTTCGCCCTTGAAAGGAATTGCGCTCAGATGTAATCTGACAGAACTGATGCTGAGACCCGCTTCAAGGATGAGGACACTTTGGAGATGTCTGATTCGGTGTGGCCGGCTGACACGAAGAGGCGGATTCCGACGGGAAGTTTGCACCTATCCAAAGTGGACCGCTTTGACGCCACGATAAAAACTGAATCTTCCTTCAAGACCTGTTGGAAATGGGATACTGTAAATATATGCAAGTGAAAGTTCATTTGCAGCTGGAAAGGTTCTGTTGTGTCGACATGTACTTACCCTCTCAGCAATAGTTTCAAGAAGATCTATGTCGGTGTTTGATGAACCCGTCGATTTCTTCAGCTTGAGGAAAACGATAGGTGACAGAACATTGCTTGAAATTTCAAGTCCTGGAGTACTTGACAGTTCTGCAGATAAAAAACATCGAAGGCATCAAGGTGGTCAGCAGGCACCAGTAACGACATATTATGCCTGAACAAAATCAACTATTGCATCCCATAATGTGTTTCACATAACAGTCAATGTAGTTTCACAATTTCAATGCAGCTATTTTGAAACTACCGCTAATGGGAAAAATACATGGTAAAAGTGATACCACAACATTACATGCTAGGTATTACAGCATTCAAAATTTTACATCTACATTAACCACATTAAAAAGTAAGTAAATGTTGGTCAAATAAGTACATAAATAACAAGATAATATTCTTAACCTTTATGCAGGAAAGAAATGTTGCTCCTCAGGTCTGCAAGAACTGACGGGTTCTCCTCCAGATAGTTGACAGCAGAAACGGCAGCGCTGGCAAGATAAGGTGGCAGAGAAGCCGAGAAAACATAGCCAGAACTGCTTAGACGCTGCAAAAGCACAATAACTTAATTGGTCAAGATATTTAACAACATTCTATTGCAATTGATTTTCCGTCATCTGGAGTTGCATTACCTGATGATCAACAACTCTAACACTTCCTGTACAAAAACCACCATCAGTAGCTAATGCATTTCCCATTCCAGCAGTGATAATATCAATTTTGTCAATCTGCACATGCAAGAAAATGTAAGAAATAAGATGTGCCAATATATCCAATTAAAATGGTCAGTAAAACAATTTTAATAAATTAACAGGTGTCTACCAGGACTCGGTGGATTACACCTATTCTTTTTAATCTTCTACTTTGGTGCAATGAGAGAACAAAAATGTCAGGGGTACTCACTGGAACTCCATAATGTTCAGCAAGGCCTCGTCCAGACTGGCCAAGCACACCAAAAGAATGGCTTTCCTCCAGAATAACACGGAATCGATATTTCTCCTTCAATCTGACAATCTCATCCAAGGGAGCAACTTGACCAGAATTCTGCAATCATCACAGTAAGAGAGGATATATCCAAAGTCATATGATTAAAACGATTTCATGATTTTGTAGGTTGTACAAATTTATGAGAAAAAACCATACACATATCCAATCAGAGTTATCACAAAAGGCACCGCACCTGGTAGATAGATTCTACAACAATGTATCGTCTGATCTTTTCTGCTCGTTTATTTCCACGTGTAAGTTTTTCCAAAGTGTTTGCAAGTGAAGCCATATCATTGTGTTTAAAATAAACAACAGTGCTTCTTGACAGATGAAGACCATTTTGCACTGCCCAGTGCACACCTTCATCACTGCAATGCATATAAAAAACTGGCTTAGGTTCAAACATGAAAAATCAAGAAAAGCTACCTAGTAAAAGAACTATCCAGGTATGGAGCTAATTGCATGAGGAAGAATAACAACTAGAGAATAGATACATGTAAGTGGTGACAACTTTGAAGATTACAAGGCAGACATATACATGTAAGAAATGAGCATGTCAAAATTATATAAAAAATGTGAATAACTAAAACATTTATATAAGCTGTTGTACTGAAAAAAAAGGATAAACTCTATATGTGCATGTATTGTTAATATTACTATGAGGGCAAAAGGTTAACTTACGCAACTATGATGTCTCCTTTCTTACAAAAGGCAGGTATCACACTAAATATTGTAGAAATCCCATATGAATACAGAATTGAGTCCGGAGTTCCAAGAAACTTCGCTATTTTTGCCTCACAGTCAAGGTGGACATCTGTAAGTGTTCCACGATGAAAAGATAAGTTTCTCTTCCATATTTGCAACACAGATCACTAGCAGCAAAAAGAGAATATACAAACCAATTGTTCCATAAAAGCCACGTGGACCACAAGAACCAACACCATATTTCTCCAGTGAACCAACACAAGAATCCTGAAATTCACCGACGTCAAGTATCCTGGAAGAATAGTGTCAAAATTAACTCCTAAACAATAGAGTTTTGGCTTACAATAATCTTCTCATTGCCAATCAAACCAAGATAATTTGCTGATGCAAAGTTTATAACTTCTTTCCCATCAATGGTTGTATGTGGTGCAGCAGCGCTGTAGCAAGAAACATAATAATAGTGTTAAGACCCCCAAAATTCAGGAGAAAAAACATGCAATGCCCAACAATTGCAGGTATTCTGCAAACAAAACATTGTCAATTCCAACATTACACATCTACATACAAGGAATATCTCAAGCAAGATTTCTACTAATATTGAGCTCTCATCAGACAGATGATATATCATGTGTTGACATATCTGAGGGAAGGACAACAAAATGAATATTCTACGAGTGAGAGTTACTTGAGATTGGCCACGCTATGTTAGGGATGCTGGCAGTTACTCCTAAATTTTTATTACTCAGAAAGTTGCTGTCCATTATCAGTGCAACGTAAGCACATAAATAGAGTATTGTTGATAACTGGATAAAGATACAAGATTATAACGGATGGAAGACACTTGTTATAACAAAATACTAGCAAGATGCATTTGGCAGCATGTATTAAGTCATTTGATGTTCTTATTAACGTCGTAAAAAAGAAGAAGAAAAATGTTTGCGAAGATACTTCAAGTTACAGAAAGTAGATGGTGATTGTGAATCAACTATAACAACTTCAAGAAGAGTTAGTCCGCCTAAAGAATAAAAGATTGTAAGCATTTGGAAAGCAAGGGGTACATGATACTTCAAGTGATTCATGATGCCCTGTATTCGTCTAAAATTTGACCAGATTTGTGGCATGCAAATCATTTTTTGCATGCAGTATTTGTAAAAAATAAAGGTTCAAGTCAATGTTGCCTTCCCACATACCGCACTGCCTAGTTAAGTTATACCAATGCTTGAGCTTACAACTGGCCCCAACATTGTCATGCTTTCTCTCGCAGTTTATCCGGTAACTCGCTACTTATGAAATAATATAGAGGAATACTGAAAACGAATTATTTCCTGCAAGGAGCTTTAAGAAACTAACTTCAGAACGGGCACCATTAAACATAAAACTTCCTTAAAGTAAGAAAAAAGAACTCCCATATGGTGCATCAACTACCGTTTAAACTTTAAATTAGAATGCAACCATCATACAAACCTTTCCAACATTGGTGTGTCAATTCGGGCCCCATCCTTGATCGGAGGGCACAGAGGTTCTGGCTCCCATTCATCACATAGCTCATCAATCTCCTGCAAAGATCAAAATGCTAACTTTCACCAACAAGTTTTGGAAAGCAATGACCAAAACCAATACTAACACAAAGTAACAGCGAGGAACAGGCAGAAGATAACTTTACCTTTTCACTGAGTGGCTTCTTGGGCGGTTTGTAGCTCTTCCTGGAAAGCTGAAACACTATGACCGCTATAAGGAGCCCTTCAACAACCAGGTGTCCTGAAAAATGGTATGTTAGCAAATGTCGATCGCCCTTATCACATCACAAGTTCCTCATTGATGTGGACGAAAGAGGCGTACCATCGATATGAACCCCGAAGACAACCGCACGGGCAAAAGGGGCATTGAATGCAGCTGAGACGCGAGCAAGCACTGCTGCGGTGGCATTCACTACCGGCAATGCCATGTCCATGTCCTAATGCAGCTTTTCGTAACACAGAATGGAAACTTTAGCGCCTCAAATCTGCCAAAAAAGGCAATGGGCTGCTCATCAATCAACCAGATCGGCTGCAGAGCAGAATCAACGTTGAAATTCATATAAGAGTAAATTTTACTTTGGGCCAACTTTTACTACCAGTGTTTCGCTATGGACCACCCTTTAACCAGTGTTTTCACTTTGAACCGAATAATCTTACCTTTGTGTCACTTTGGAGCATACTCAACTCTTTTATCTATCTACATTAAACTTGTCATATGTCAAATAATTTGTCTATATAAAGTGGTGGGAGTTCAGTGATGAATTGGAGCCAGAATACTCGAAATCGTTCATACGCTTGAGAAGAAAGTTAGCATAGTCCAAAATGCAACAAAGGTAAGATTATCCGGTCCAAAGTGAATGCATTGGTTAAAGGGTGGTCCAAAGCAGAACACCGATAATAAAAAGTGGTCCAAAGTGAAATTTACTCCTTGAGGTCAAGGATTGAACTATAAACACGGAATGGGATCAGGTCCAGGGGCGGACGCTACGTGAGCCATGGCGGTTGCTACTAGTAGTAAAACTAAGGCTACTAAGAAGACAAGGTGAAAAACCTAGCTTCCAGATCTAGAAGAGAAGAGAAGGTTAAGGAAAAATTCGAGAAAAGGCGCGGATAGAACGGGATGGATGGAAAAGAGAGAGGATGTGAGGTCGGCACGGGTGCTCACCGGAGCCCGGAAGGGAAGCGGGGAGCAGGACGACGGCAACCGGCCACCGCTGCTCGCGGAATGGATGGAGATCGGCGCAGGTGGCGCGGCGCGGAGCGGCGGGAGGACCAGCGAGGAGACGTCGGGGTCGACTTGGGCGCAAACGAGCCAAGAGGGGAGAACAGTATGCGGCGGCGGCGGCGGCAGCGAATTACTCCAGCCGGACGCCGGCACCGCCTGCGACTGCCAGCGCAACCCGGATGTGACAAGTCAAGAGGCCCAATCCGTTATGCTTGCACGTTGTTGTTAGCGGGACGGGCTTTCCAAATCACGTTTTTATCTACTGAGGACTTATCTTTTTTGAGTTGGTATCTACCCAAACAGTTTTTTAGCTTTAACAGAAAAAAAAAAGAGTGAAGCGTAGTTTCACAATTTTACTTTAATTATTAGAGTTAAATTTAGTTAAATTTAAGAGTTGGCATCCTATTAAATAATTTAAGAGTTGGTATCCTATTAAATGGGCCCTAAACCTGGGGCATTTTAAATCACGTTTTTATCAGTTAAGTCTGGTAATGACCGAAATAAACCCAAGTAGCACAGGAGTATATGATATTTGGTGGTCACTTCTGTAGACTATATATCGCCTAAAATAGCTTAATTAATAAATCGTTGTCAATTTTAATTTAATTCGAGACGCTTGTTAAGTGAATTTATAAGAAAACGCCAAAGAACCTATGTTGCTTGTTTGTTTTTTAATAATGTTTGTAGATATTATAAAATGATATAAATAGTTTTACAAATATCTACGTTTTTATAAAAATCAAAGTGTGGTAATTAGTTATAACACATTACAAATATTGTTTAAGTGGTTTTTATCATCTATATTTATATATTTGTTTAGACAGTTTAGAATTGACGATAAGTTATAATAAGTTAACTTGTATTTTATACTCCATACAATGCATTACTACGGTTTATAAAAGAGCAATGATATGGTGGATGACCTTTCACTAACCTTACCTTGTGCACAGTGTCCTAGGTTGATGAAGAACATTAGAAATTTTTAGAGTCGCAACAAGTGTGAAACCCTAGGTTGACACCCTGCTTTTGGAATTCAAGTTGCATCACTGGAAGCTTGGCTTAAAAGAAACTGCCATGGATGGGTTTGGAACATTCAAGGAGTCACGAACCGGTTTCATAATTGCAAAATGAGGTTAATGGACAATGAACAAATTGAAATCAGAGAGAGATACTTTCTCAATAATAGAAAGCCAGCAAAATTTAAATTGAATTGTGTTCATTGTGTTATACTGATCCAACAATAGGATCGACGATAGTTCACCAGCGTCGACGGTAAAGGAGGCCATGGCAGGACGGAGGCAAGCCTAGGGCAGCTATGGTTTGAGCCCTAGGCTTGCCTCCAAAATCATGTTGAAATTCTCTTAAATTACCATGTAAATTTTAGAGAAAATGAACTACTTATTAGTTAAGCCTTAGGCCTAGCCCTACTCTTCAATTAGTTAAGCCTTAAGCTTAGTCCTACTCTTCGATAATTTCTGGCTTTGTCACTGGGCCAAGGAGGGTGGAGAGGCACTACTTCTAGGGCTGATGAGGAGTGCTCATACAATGGAGAAAAGTACATAAGCACCTCGTGGATGAAAACACCAAGCAAACCGAGTGATTGATGTAGCAATTATGCAAAAGAGGGAAAAATCCAGACAATTCGTGTATGTACAGAGAGGGTTCATAAGGATTTTTTATTCTTCCAGATTAGCCTACCAATCGATATTCCTCAGCCGAAGACCGTTCCAATCCACGCCGATCTGGAAATCACTTGCACCACCATGCTGTTGCTACTTTGCCTGGTTGGAGGCATTAGATGTTGGATAGCTGATCGGTTATGTACTCATGGGCTGCCACACCCAGACCGTTGTGTCCTCTGTGATCAACATGACGAGAGCATCGATCATCTATTGGTCGCATGTGTGGAATCCAGACAACTTTGGTGGTGGGCGATCAGTGCAATTGGGCAACCCGACTGCATGCCGATGAATGAAACCTCCTTTCATCTTTGGCTCTGCAACAACCGAAAAAAGGTTGGAAAACCACTTCGGCGAGGGTTTGACACCGTTGCAACTCTCATAGCCTGGACAATTTTGAAGGAGCAGAACAACCGAGTGTTCAATCAAAAGCAAAGAAGTTGGGTAGAGGTAGCCAAAGGGATGACCAAGGAGGAAATGCTATGGCGGTTGGCCAATGCGTCGATACCGGCTATCAACAGCTAGTCCCCAGAGAGGTCATGATCATCAAGCAATGTCGCGTGAATAGGCTTGTCAAACATTGGAAGATCCCATTTCCTGTCCCTTTCCTTCTCTTTTTGTTTTGTTTGCCCCTCGGCTTGAAAATAACTTTTATTCCTCATAATATAAAAATACGCACCTTGTGTATTCAAAAAAGAATTTTTTATTAAAAAACTGCAAATCTATCGACGGAAGAACTATTCTACATGCTATGTAATTAGTACCTCTTTGTTTTAAGTCTGCAAAGCAAGGGGTGACAGAACTTTTGAATAATCGAATCCAGAGTACTATGTAAGATTGAACAAGACCAAACAAAACTATCAGAGGAGGGGTGAATAGTAGGGAAAACCAAAACCCAAAAACTTTTAGCAGAAATAAAAGTTACCCTCGAATCAATGGAGATCACGACGTAGTATTGTTGCTGCCGGTCAAACCACCCTCACGCCGCCTGTCTAACCGCTATACCTGCGTCGGTCAGACTGCTCGAATACCTCCGGTTGGACCACCGCTGCAACCCGCCGGTCAGACCGTCGCCTAACCTACGGTTAGGCCGTCGGGATCCAAAAACACCACCGGTATATGACAAACTCGAAGAGGTAGATTAGAACTTTCGACTTTATTGCATCAACTAGTGTTTACAAAGTGCAACAACAACACTCCTCACCAAAATCTTGAACTAGACTTGAAACCCTAACTTTCTCTCAACTTGTGTCTCTCTAAAAACGATACAAGGAGGCCATACCCTCACTTTCTATTTATACCACAAAAACCTCCTACTCAAAGTAGGTGTAGAACTCCTATTAAGAATAGGACTCAAAAAATTTCTTCCACTCCTATTCCCAATAGGACTCAAGAACTTCTATTCCCAATAGGACTCAAGAACTCCTATTTCCAATAGGACTCAATCACTCTCTTCCCTTATCTCAATCTATCTTTTCGAATCCTTCTCGAATCCGGACTCCCTTCCAAATTCGACTCGTTTTTCCATAGGCACACGATTTCTCTCGTATACCATATGGATTCTCCATCTTCCACGTGCATTGTTCTCTAGCCTGATCATCCCGTGTGATATCCTTGATCGTCTGGACCTCAACTTCTCCCAAGCCTAGTCCCGATCCATCACCGGCTATACTCCCATGGCCTCAAGCAACACCTGCACATGAACAACAAATAAACTCCATATCCGAGCACAAGTTTGTACCAACTTGACTCACATCAGCATATAATAGTATCACATACGAATAGAAACCATCTAGAAGTCATATCCATAAAGAAATCTAGAAATCCAACGAAAACAACCTGAAACCGACTCCAACCCGGAGTCAGCCGGTCTGACCGTCGGGTAACCCGGTCAGACCGCCCGAACACCTCCGGTCTGACCGGCGACATCCAACCGGTCTGACCGGCCACACATGTCGACCTATACTATGCATCAACCGAAAATACTATTCACTGTATTTTCATAAAACACTTACCTTTGACAACTGTTCATCACATAGACTAAATCATCCCATGACTCTACAATCTCCCTCTTGATGAACACATTTGCAACATCTTATAATGTAATGTGGTGTTTTTGAAAAATGAAAAACAAAAACGAATCAAAAAGCACAAACGGCTCACAAAGCATGTTTTCAAACGCAATGAAAAAAACAACTCTCCCTCTTTTAAAAGAAAGAATTTTCTCTCACGTATTGCAAAATAAACTATTTTTAATATGCATTTTGTATATCTTTCTCCCCCTTTGACAACGAATTCATCAAGAAATTTAAAATAGAAAAATATAACCAATAAAGCATAAATATCATGATAGTCACTTGTAAAACCACTTCTTTTATTTTCTATTTTTTCAGAGCTTTGAAGTGTACCAAAAGCAATTCAAGGTCATGTTTTGCAAGACAAAGGAGATACATTCATCAACTAGTTAACAAGCATGCACTATAGTATAAACATGAATCAAAGATATTACAATTAAGCTCAACTTAGCAATAAAGATTCATGATTTCAAACGATTTATAATGCAATATATTCACAAGCACATAGGTTGAAACAAAAACCCCTATATATAAACCTATTGCATTTATCACTCTTTCTCAAATTAGCTCTAAAACCAAACAATGAAGAGAATTTCTGAAATTTATTTGAGCCTTTTTGTTTTTGCTCATTTTTTCTCTCAATTATTTCGGGCAAGTTCTTGTCGTCAAGACTGTTTCCAAGGATTCGGCACCCATTATTTTTCTCACATCGAATACGTCCTTGTCGTCATGACTGTTTTCAAGGATTCGGTATTTATTTTTTCTCTTATAGAAATATTTTTATTCTCTTGAACAATGAATAATTAAAGAGCAATTTGAGGAATAACAGTCCAATAAGCATATATATATAAGCATTAGTCATCCAAGCTATGTACAAGCTTCAACATTGCATATTTTCTTAATTCAAGTAAAAGAATTAGTGCCATGCATCATCTCACTTAAAAACAATATCTAAGCCTCATATAAAGACTAAAATGCACACAAGCTAACATAGCAACAAATAAACCTCAATTATTTTGCTTAGCATGCACAAAAATATACTAAAGGTATAAAACAAAGCTCTTCTTTTACTCATTTTATTTATTTTCAGATTTAAAAACAATGCATGAAATTAAACATGAATGCATGAAAAACATAAACTCCCCCTCAAATTAACCTCCTATTCTCCCTAAAGAAAAATCAAGAAGAAATCAAAGATTTTTGAAGAAGACATCCAATTGCCAGAAGACATCCAATTGCCAATGATATCACCAAGGTTCTCATAAATTGACATATATCCACTTGTACTAACAAAAACTACTATCTCAAACACTAACATAAGAAAAACTAATAATCAATAGAGTAGAACAAAATTATGTCAATCCAAAATTACCTTGATGTTACCGTGAAAAGCAATCGTTGTCTCCACATTGCACACACATGGGAAGTATGCCATCAAAATACCTATAAACGAGAAACCATCGAGGCCTCCGTGTTGGGATTAGAAATAAGAAATTTTGAAATCCAACACTGAGTCATACGACCAATAGAACCAGTAGGTACATATGCACATACAAAATCAGAACCAGACTTACCTAAAATCTTACCTTGTCGCTTCACAAAAGTCTGATTTGAATTATGCACAAAACTGCCCTGAGGCCGGTCTAACCGCCGCTATACATGCGGTCGACCAAACACAGTGTCGGTCGACCGCCGGTTCACCTGCGGTCTTGACCGCTGGCTGGTCTGACCAACTGGTCAGTGTCGGTCTGACCGTGTTCCTCGAACAAAAACCTAATTTTTTCCGTCGTCATTTCGCAAAAGCAATTTCTCTTTCCTTTTTCTATTTTCGGGCAAGTCTAAAACAAAATCTAACCAAATGTTCATCTTTTCCACAAAACGAACAAGTGCATTTCTCACGATGATTAGAAGCACAAGTAGAAACATATGGTTTAGCAACAGAAGCAGCAACAAGTGATTTTGCAATCACAACATTAGTTTTGGAAGATGATGCATTCAAAGAAGTCATAATGCCAGCAGATTTAAACACAATGTTCTTATATTGAGGTTTAATCAAAATTTCATCACTTCTATAACCAACATCTAAAACAATAGGAGGATGTCTAGTATGATGAGCATAAGCATCAAAACCTAAACCATGATTATTTGTGCTAACTTTAGATTGATCAAAAATCATGTTGAGGTTCTTTTTATCATCAGAAAATTTTTGCAAAGAACTTTTCAAGTAAAAAACCTCTTGAGTAAGAGTAACACAATTTTTACAAGCATCCAAAACACTCTTTTGTTTTCTACAAGTCATGCAAGACATCACTTCATCTTGTTTAACAATTTCCTCCATGTGCTTAACATGACCCAAAGCATCTTTTAGTTTCATCTCATTAGCAAGACATGTTGAGCAAGGCTTTGCACTAGATTGTTTTAACCTTTTAGAGCTAATCACATTAAATATAGAGCTAGCAAACAAAGCAACTCGATATTTATTTAAAGCTTTTTTTTGTTAAAAACAATTCATCTGTCAATTTAGTGTTCATAGCAAAGCAATGAGCAAGACAAGATTCAAGCTTCCTAGATTTCTTAGATTCAACATTAAGCTTTTTGCAAGTAGTTAAATTAACTTCTCTAATAGAATTAATCTCATCAAATAATACTTCACATGATTTGCAATCATCATCATCAGAAGCAAGAGATCTTAATCTATTATTTTCAGCTTTAAGAGAATCAATAACTACTTCATGTTGATTAATATTCTTTTCAAATTTAGAAATCTTGTAACCAAGTCTAGCAATAACATCTTGAAGATATTCAACACTAGGAGCGCTTACCTCATTCTCTTCAGAATCTTCATCAATGCTACTAGTCATGAGACAAACTCCAGCAATGTTCTTACTCGTCATCATCTTCATCACTTTCAAAATCAACATCACTTGATTCTTGAACCACTGCATATGCTTCATCAATTGCCTTTTGGTAGAACTTCTTCATCTTCATTTTCTTGAATTGCTTCTTACTTTTCTTGGCATCCTTGGCGTTCTTGGATTCATCTTGATATACTTCCTTTGCATCTTTTCTAAGCTTGGGACATTGAGGACAAATGTGATTTGGTTATCCACATTCAAAGCAACGAATTGGTCCACCTTTTCTCCTGAACCTGAGATTACTTACAGCTCGAAAAATTCTGTTAGCAAGAGAAACCAAGTCCTCCTCACTGATTTTCTCCAGTTGATCATCGGACAAGGTATTAAAAATAGAAAGAGTTGTCATAGGAGAAATATCCAAAGAAGATCCAGATGAAGAACCAAAGCAGTAGATTTAGAATCAGTTCTTTTAGAAAGAATATTCATCTCATAGGTTTTTAATTTGGTGTAAAGAATATCCAAAGTCAAAGTGTTCATGTCAATCGATTCCTGAATATAAGTCACTTAAACATCCCAAATTTTCATATCAAGACCGTTCATAAAGTGACGAGCAACCTCACACTGAGAATAATTAACATCATAAGAAGAATCAACAGATCTAAGATTACTCATAATTTTGTTAAAATGGCCCAATAGTCATCCAAAGACTCCTCATGTGTCATCTCAAATTTGATGTACTTCTTTTTGAAAACGTCTTTTCGCAACTTTTAATGTTTGAAGATCCAGTGTGAAAATCATTCAAAGCTTTCCAAATCTCATTAGCAGTAGCAAGATGCAAAACACGATCAAAGTCGGAGCGAGAAATTACATTAAGAATAATATTGCAAGCTTTGCAATTATTTTCGAAATCTATTTTGAGAGCAGGAGTATCAATGCACTCGGGGATTTCAAAAGGTTGAGCAATTTTTAACCAAATATCATATCCTTGAGATGTTATGTAAGATTCCATCTTTTTCTTCCAAAAATCAAAATCAGTTCTATTGAAAATATGAGGTTTGTTTGAAAACTTTTCAACCATGGCAAATAGATCAGAAAAGCAACAGATATCAAATCAAGAACGAGGCTCTGATACCATTTGTATGATCGAACAAGACCAACAAACCTACCAGAGGGGGGTGAATGGTAGGGAAAACCAAAACCCAAAAACTTTTAGCAAAAATAAAAGTTACCCTCGAATCAATGGAGATCACGATGTAGTATTGTGCGCTGCCGGTCAAACCGTCCTCACGCCGCCGGTCTAACCGCTATACCTACGCCGGTCAGACTGCTCGAATACCTCTAGTTGGACCGCTACCACAACCCGCCAGTCAGACCGCCACCTAGCCTGCGGTTAGACCGTCGGGATCCAAAAACACTGGTATATGACAAACTCGAAGATGTAGATTAGAACTTTCGACTTTATTGTATCAACTAGTGTTTACAAAGTGCAACAACAGCACTCCTTACCAAAATCTCGAACTAGACTTGAAACCCTAACTTTCTCTCAACTTGTGTCTCTCTAAAAACGATAGAAGGAGGCCACATCCTCCCTCTTTATTTATACCACAAAAACCTCCTACTCAAAGTAGGTGTAGAACTCCTATTAATAATAGGACTCAAAAATTCTCTTTCACTTCTATTCCCAATAGGACTCAAGAACTCCTATTCCCAATAGGACTCAAGAACTCCTATTCTCAATAGGACTCAATCACTCTCTTCCCTTATCTCAATCCATCTTCCCTAACCCTTCTCAAATCCGGACTCCCTTCCAAATTCGACTCCTCTTTCCATACGCACACGATTCCTCTCGTATACCATATGGATTCTTCATCTTTCACATGCATTGTTCTCTAGCATGATCATTCCGCGTGATATCCTTGATTGTCTGGACCTCAACTTATCCCAAGCCTAGTCCGGATCTATCACCGGCTATACTCCCATGGCCTCAAGCAACACCTGCACATGAATAACAAAGAAACTCCATATCCGAGCATAATTTCGCACCAACTTGACTCACATCAGCACATAATAGTATCACATACGAATAGAAACCATCTAGAAGTCATATCCATAAAGAAATCTAGAAATCCAACGAAAACAACCTGAAACCGACTCCTACCCGGAGTCAGTCGGTCTGACCGTTGGGTAACCCAGTCAGAACGCCTAAACACCTCCAGTCTGACCGGCGACATCCAACCGGTCTGACCGACCACACATGTCGACCTGTACTATGCATCAACCGAAAATACTATTCACTGTATTTTCATAAAACACTTACCTTTGACAATTGTTCATCACATAGACTAAATCATCCCATAACTCTACATACCATACAATTGTGCACAACTCATGATCAGATCTTGGATGACTTGATGAACAAATGCTAAGCGTGAAAGTGACAGCTTGCAATTAGGTTCTAACTGTTGTAATGTCCACTTGCAGATTAGTGAAGAACTTGCTGGTATTGAAAAGCAATTATAATTATGTTGACAAGTTTCTATCTTTTCAGTAGAAAAAGTGTACGCTAATGAATTTTGCATGGAAAAATTGAAGAAAACCACATAGTAACTGAACTCGGTGTAGGCTCACGATCTGCTAAAACTAAAAAAAAGATCAGCACTTCGCCTATGCTTGATAAGAATAAGTGAATCCATAATTTCATACACATTCAGACCGACAATATTTAACATCAGAAAACCCTCACCCTATTAACAAAAAACCCTATCCTGATGGCGCTTGCAAAACAGTGAAAAGCCTTACAGTCGATATTGCTTATTAGGGTTGATCGGCAGCGGAGGCGAATCGATCAGTAAAACGACTAACGCTTTCAGTTTCGCCCCCACGAAAGTTACCGATCTGTACATGGCCCGCGGATGCAATCGATCTGGATGTATCCTCAACAGTATCATATTTTGTGACTTCGATACAATCGATCTGGATGTATCCTCAACAGTATCATATTTTGTGACTTCGATACAATCGATCTGGATGTATCCTCAACAGTATCATATTTTGTGACTTCTTGAACTATTATTAGTGAGATAGAAAAATTATAATAACAGAACCAAAATAGAGTTGAAATATGTTATAAGTACAGGGGATATAGATCCACACCCGGTACTAGCAGACCTACCTAGGTTTCATGCTAACACCGGTGCATAAACTATACCACATCCTCGATAGTATCATGTTTTGCAGACTTCTTGAATTATTATTATTGAGATAAAAAATTACAAGAACAGAATCAAAATAGAGTTAAAATCTGTTGCAAGTATAGGGGATACAGATCCAAGAATGGTCCGTGTCACAGTTGAATGGAAGCTAAGAGTCGTCTAATGATTGATCTCATAAACGTTTTAAAACATCATTGGCATGCTTTATCTTTTTAAGAATTATATCCGTAAACTCAATGTTGAGTTTACAAATTCAGGTCCTGTTCGGAAGCTAGAGATTTTAAGAACTAGCTGGTAAGCATCCAGTTGGTGAAAATATATAGAAATTAAATTAGGTGTTTTTGGGGTTTAACTACTAGCTACTTTATTCTCTAGATTTTATAGCTATTGCTTCTCAAAACCTGAATAAAAATTTGGGCTATTCGGTTGAGCTGGATATTCTAGAAGTAGTTGGAGCCGTAAAAACTTCTCAAATAGGGTATTAGCTCCACCATTAGGGATGAACACAATAATGCTTCAAAGTATTTGTGGTGCCAGCTACACAATATAAGAAAGAATAAGGAGGGTGAGTTGATCGAGGAAAAAGTTACCACACAAAAGAGATGGAAACCAAGGTTGACGAAAACATAAGATTGTCGATAGGACTATTCCTTAAGGAGAATAACTTCATGCTAGCAATATAGTTGTAGTGATAAGAACATCTTCAAAAGTCTTTCTAAATTTCACTATCTAAATTATTATAATATTATCTAGGCGTAAAAATCACTTTCTATAACTTTTCACTCTCCAACAGTTTTTATATCTCATGTGCACTCTAAAGAGTCATTCTTGTCTTCTATTTTTGGCTAGCGAAAAATCCAAAATAGAAAATGGTTATATTTGGATGACCATTTAGAAAAGTTGTTGGAGGATAGTTTCTCACTAAAATCTCTATTTCTAACATTTGAAAAGAATATAAAGAGCCTCTTGAAGATGCTCTAAGGCGTGAAACAAAGAAAGAGACCAAGAGAAACACTATCTCTACAAATTTGATAAGGTATTTTGACAGTTAATCTATACTACTTAAAAAAATATTAGTAGTGGTGGTGTCTATCCCCACACCATGTGTGCCTCACAATCTATATTATCGTACCATCTTTCAATGAGTCCTCTCCCATTTTAATATTGGCTCTTTTTAAATTTCAAAATCACATATTTGTTTAATAAGAAAAATCATAGTATTACCTGGACTAAGTAAGTTCTTATTAATCAGTTATATTATTAAGACAACTTTGAAAGACGACACCACGTTCATTGTGGGGGTTAAAAATTTCCATATTAATCGAAGAAAAGCAAAATAATATTAAATCGTCAGATGATTTTAATGGTGTTGATTAATTTTAAGAATATAAGTCTGAATAGAAACTACTGCTCCAAGCTAGCCTATTATGTCCTAATAGAAAACTGAAAAGTAATTACAAGATTTTAATTGATGAGGAGTTACACACATGCACGTTGCATGCATATATGTGTTGGAATAGGTAATTAGAATACAAATTCCCCATCCACCTATGAACAAAAAAATATGATAAATATATTAAGTGATTGAAAAAAAATCGGCATGTTCTGAAGATGCAAACGGAATTAACAGTGGCATAGACATATACATACATAATTACATATGCGTCGATCAGGAATTAGAGAAATAATGCATACAATACTGTATGTACACGCAAAGACTAGAAACATTAGGTTGATATAGCTAGCCCAAGACGAACAAAACAGTCTAATATGTTTTTATACTTAATTTTATAAAGCCTTGAGCCCTCGGAAAAAATAAGTTTATGGCATTGTGGCTTCATTAGCATGGTTTATGTCTGCACTTTGAGCATGGCATAATTTGAAAACACTGGTTCAATATATCACTGTTTTTTTTAAAAATAACAACCCTGATAAAATCATGATAATATGAAAGTAAATCAATATATATATATATATATATATATATATATATATATATATGGCCGTAATACCCTATCTTCTTAAAAGAGATAACTAAAATAAGTTGGTTCTCTGGGTTTAGAAATTCTCACGGTAACAAATAATAATAATTGTTAGACAATAGCATGTCAAAATTATAGTGGTTAAATTAAAGATGAGGTTGTACAATAGTTTTGAAGATATCGTATATCATTTATGTATTGCCTTATTAAAGTATGTCTGCATGTTAGTTCTCAAAGCTTATAAATTCATATAGAAAGCGAATAAGTCCCTGTAAACTAACACCGCTTGAAAGAAAATATCACGTTCGCTCTAGAGAAAATTCTCACATTAATCAAAGAAAAAAGAGTTCAACTAGAAATATAATTTAGAAATAACTGATATAAGAATAAAAAATAAGAGCAATTAAAAAATAGTCCATCTAAAACATAACACGAGTTTAATTAAAGTTTAAAATAAATTCTGAAATTGAATTTTTAATACGAATTCCAAATAAACTTAAAAATCATTAAAAATCAAAATAAAATAATAAAAAATTTGATCTGGGCGCTAGAAATTTTCATATTAATTAGAGAAAAAAATTTAATTAGGAATACAATTTAGAATAACTAAAATTATGAATAAAAAAGGAAATATTAAAAGAAGAGTATCAACACAACACGAGATTAACTAAAATCCAGAATACAAATAAAATAAATTTTGAAATTGGATTTTCAATACGAGTTACCAAAACAACAAAATCCAAGATTGGCAATAAAAAGCACATCAAGCTTTAGAAAAAGTTTCCGTAAGTTAGTCCTACTGTGGGAGGGTGAGCTATTCAAGTGACGAATAGTAAGAGTTGTGAGAGGATGACCCTTTGGATGAAAAACGAGAAGGCAAGGGATGCAAGGGTGGCAACAACTAGCGGGACTTTAAACATAATCATGGTCATGATAAGTTTTAATTTTATTAGACGTCGACAGCAATAAAGAAGAGATACGATGCAAGCTGACAAGTGGATAGGTGACAAAGGAGCGGGAAGACAGTGGTTGCCATAGGAGAGCTGCCATGGGAGAGCGAGCCGAGGGGCACCAAAGGAGTAAAGTGGCAGCGACGGCTTCTAAAAACAATAAAAAGGAACTCCAACAAGGATAAGGTTTGTTCTTATAAGGTGTCGATGACAAAAAAAAATAAGAGACGACAAGACAGACAGACAAGTGGACAGATGGCAAATGAGTAAGAATATGACAGTTGCTATGGGAGAGTGAGCAGAGGAGTGGAAAATGAATAAGGTAGCGGTGACAACATCTACAAACTATGAAAACAAAACCTCATCGTGATTTTGTAAAGTGCCTAATGAATAAGAGTAGCAATGGACAGGCGAGCGGAGGGGCGCAAAGAAGTAAGGAGATGTTAGTTAACATGGGAGAACGAGTTGAGAACAACGAAGGTGTAAGTTGGCAATGACAACTTCTAAAAACTATTAAAATATATCCATGATGACGATGAGGTTCAAGTAGATAAGTGACAACTAATGTTGGAGGGCGACGAAAATGAAGTGAAGAACAGGATGCAAATGAGCAAAAGGATGGTAGCGCTTGCCGGGACATTGAAAACCTATTAAAATATAGATGCTTGATTATTTTTAAGTCAAAGCATAAAATTTGTTATTATCACTTTATTTATTATTTTCTTTAGCAAACATATCATTGAATCAGATAAGCTCTCTCTGTTTCAAAGACATGCCTATATATATATGCAATACGATACGATTAATGTTAGACATGTCAGTAAGTCGACTATTTCAATTTTTATGGAGATTAGGCTTAAAATATATATATAATTTTGTATCATAATATAATTTTTTTGGTGCTAGCCACCCTACAAGTTGATTTAGTTAGGTAGAAATTTAATTTGTTTTTCGTTGCAACGCATCATATTAATAAACCAAAAACACATATACTCCTGTCACAGTCGGAAACCAAACCTTGCATTACATTACATTAGTTAATCAAGACCAACAAACCACACGTACGTTACAAAGTAGAGCCAGATCATTTTACATCCATGATAACTGCTGCATACGTAGTTGCATACCACTGCTGACTGCTCGATGCATGGCAGAAGCTTTAGCCCGCACTCCAGCAGCCATGCACATGCATGCTCTTCTCTTTCAGACTCTCCCTACATAACAAATTAAGCTACAGCTAGCAAGGTAGACGATTCCAACAACCAAAGCCGTACACCACATTCAGACACGTAAATACACATATATAGCACACATAATATGTATGTCGTACTGTTGTTATCTTTACGTTCTTCTTGTTGTTGATACATTTCTCCGTCATGTCTGCGGCCCGTTGGCTCTGCATGCACAAATGCATTATATAAATCATCAGAGACCCATCTATCGAAGGCGATATGATCACTGATCTTGCGTCAGTTTTTACCTGCTTTGGCGCCTGTTCGAGTTGCCGTCGTTGTTCCTGCCATTGCCGTTGCCGTTGCCGCGGCCGGCGCCGGCGGCGCCGCCGGTGCCGGGGTAGCCGTAGTTTCCGGACTCGATGCTGCCGCAGTCGTCGACGAGGAGGTCGAAGTGGCGCCTCACGTCGTCCGCCGTCTTCCCCCCGCCGACCACCGCCGCCACGCGCTCCCACCGCCCCGGCGTGTCGCGGTCGTACATGGCCAGCGCCTGCTCGAACCTCGCGTTCTCCGTCCTGCTCCACTCCATGTATTTATCACACACACGCAAAACCCTTCTTTCTACTCTTCTTCTCGCCGGCCGACCGATCGTTTGTAAGCTCACTGCTCAGTGCTATAGCTTGCTGGCTGCTACTGCTCTTCCAAACGAGCACTCGGCTGAGCCATATTTATAGGGGAGTGTAAGCTACCTACCTAATTAGCCTCTTAGCCAGTTTGTCGCGAGCTGCTGCAAATGGCAGTGCAGATTATACACTAATTTAAGAGGCGACTTGCTAAAGATGAAAGCTTAAGAGAAAGGAGAAACTGCAAATTGCTGGAAGGATGCAGCCTGATCGGCGGCCATTGCCATGAGAGGATCGGAGAATAGCCCAACAGCGGCCACGACGAGCGATTGGAGGACGTTTTATTCGACAGACGTAAGAAAGTATCAACGCTTTAATTTAGCTGGATGGAAATGATCGATCAATCAATCCATTATTTTACCCCCCGCCAGCCTCTTGGATTTTTTTAAGTTCCAGGGAGTTAATTGGTCGCCACATCGGCCGGATCGATTCCATTTTGCATCACTCGGCAGATTAATTAGTTTATGTGCCGGGGTTAGTGAGGTATAAAATCCAGTTATACTTGGGTGATTCTGAAAGGTAGATAATGCATGCACATGTACATTGACATGTTTTTTACTTGCTGAAACACGAGTGTCATTTGGAGTGCTGAAGATATTACTTACTCGTAATTACAGCAAGATTTATTTAACTATAAATGTGTTGTTAATCGATCAGTATTAGCAAAAGAGATAGCTGTAAGCAGTCGGCCTGAATAATGCTTCCACCAAAACATATGTGCAGGTACATTGTTCAGGAACTGGATAGTCTGGAATTTTTCCCTTTCCTCTGAAAAGAATTTTTCACTTTTCTTAGGCGCAGAGTAATTAAAGAAAAAGCTCCAACAAGCTAGATTTGCACTCTGGATCTCTTTTACCTTATATTGAAAAGAGATGAGCCAATCATATATGATCTCACATATTTGGCATGGCCCATGACTATCAGTCTAGCCCATTTAGGTTCCATCAGAGAAGAAAAATAGTCAAGTTGACAGCCTGACTTTATGCCCAACACTAATATACATGCATACTGCACCAGGCTTTAGGTCCCTCAGAGGAATTACAAAATCACTTGTTTGGAGATCATGAACAAAAAGCAAATGATAAGGAATAATTTCATTTGTTAATATGGAACGTCTAGCACAAGTGCTCAAAAGAGAGGGGGCCATAGATGATTCCTCCTCCAGCATTATGTACACTAAAAACTGAACATATCAAACACAGCTAGCCCAAGTGGATTAATGCTAAGCTGCTTTGAGCGATTGCACACCTGAGATAATCACGCACCAGATAGCATATTGGCATCAGGAATAGGCTCTAATATCTATTGTTTTTGTGGTGATGGTGGCAGTGGATTTAATTCAACTTGGACGCTGTCATTCGTCAGCCTCTCTGTAGCATGCATCGGCGAGTGGTCTTCAGAGTTCTGACGACTAGTCATTGTCGGCTAGAGGTTCTGTGCTTGACTAGTCTGGGACATTCAGATTCATATATTCAGGTGTAGCTCTGCCTTTTCAGAAAAGAATTCATGTAGAAGTAGCTCTGTTTGGATGGTGATGCATTTTCTGTGTACTGTGATTTCAGAGAACCTCTCCTCGACAGAGCACAAATACTCGTTGAAAGCTGCAAATGATACAAAATTTGTTAATCTTTTTCCACCTAGAAAACGACATGTATATACTTGATCGGTGTGAATTGTGGCGTATCTTCTTCTGGTTCGGAAGAATCAAAGAAAGAAGCTCAACCATAAACAATACATTGCAATTTGTTAATTAATTAATATAAAAAGAATTCTAGTGCCGAAAGAAAGGTAAAAGGCATGCGTTGGAAGCTCCTGGATAGAGAATTTTCAGATGCAAGCATTGATATTTACTGTCCTGCATTATTATCAATGTCCAATACTGATCCATAATGCTAGTGTACTCCAAATTTTGTGAGATATTATTGCGTACTACATCAGCATTTACAACTGTATTTGACAACTACTAATGTTTCTACAGTCCTCTAACAAAATATTTCTACAGTGATTACTGTAGACACAAGTACAATATTGTTAAGTTTATGTTGTACAAATTTTCTTTGCTCTCTCCGAGGAATGTATGGTGTTTCAGAAAAGTCAACTTTGTAGATTTGTCGTTAGTAATGAAGCCGCGTATTTTCTAGGGAAAACATTTTCATAGCACGATACATTAATAAATTTTCACATACATATAAACAGTAAAAGTCAGATGTGCCAAAACTTTTTTTTAAAAAAAAGCACAACACAGCATAGCACAAAACCACAAACTTAGTCTAAAACCTCGTGCGAACCAAAAAGATTTCTGCCCACTTTAAAACACAGATTGAAAAAACGCATCAATAGGAGAAAACAGTGAATTGTAAAACATGGGATAAAAATACAAAAATAGCCATTTGGTTAGACCGTACAAAAAATAAAGGATTTTGAAAAAAGAGAAAGACTCGAAGGAACATTCCATAAGGTCGAACCTAATGCTAAATTTTCTCCGAAACTTGTATGGATTGAGGCATTCCATAAAAAAAACATTTTATAGTGTCCAATCCTTTGTTTCAAGGGCCATTTAGACAAAAAAAAATAATTTAGAAAAAAAATCCTATAGAAATTAAAACCCTATAAAAATTTTATGTTTTTCCTTTAAATCAAAGGGGTCTATGTAGGGATTGATTGGCCTATAGAAATATGTCGACTATGAAGGGAGGCGTGAGATTGATTGGCCTCTACATCCCCACGGGAGCTTTTGAACCTTTTCAAATCGTGTATAGACAAAAATTCACCATATATTCCTCCTCTACGTAAGCAGATCTAGCATATGGGTGGCCACGCCAGGTGAGCCATCGATGAGAAACAGCTTTGCATCCAGGGAATGTGTGCTAAAGATCCGGTGTTACCTGGAGCGAAAACGACGACCACTGCCTCAGCTTCATTCCGATGCTCCCACAGGTACGTAACGTACCATTCCCCAGTACCAACATGCCTCTTGTCTTAGAACATGGTAGGCACCCTGCTCTCCAACCAGCCGCCGTTTTAGTGGCCTCCAGCTTTTGCTGCCTTCTCCTCCTGTTAAATCCATCACAATTTTGAAAAGCGACGACTTCTATTGCCAACACTATTTGTTAGATTCTATTCTTGGGAGGCTTTGAGATTATGATGCAGCTAGCAAATAACAATAGTTAGATATGATGCACAAAATTCGCATGGTTATATTTAGGATGCAACATAAATTGATAATATAAGATGTTTTTTAAGTATTTATAAATTTATTGCTTATAGATAAAACAAGTAGTCACCTAAGTTTTCAGGATGAGCTACAGTGACAGGTACCTGAAATGGAGAGGTGGTACTTTGTAATAAGAGAAGTTCAACTTGATTGGTGATGAAATGCATGGCCCAAGGAAGAGTGCGCACCCTAGGGACATTCCTTGACCCTGGGCATTTCCGAAAAGCTAAAGCCAAAAGCCCCAATGCCTCCTCCAAGGCTCAACTTTGAAAAGCCTTTGGACGCATTTCTTGCAGAATTATGCTCTCAGCATTTCCTCACCAAAAGCAGTCCTTATCGAAGGAGATGAGATGATGACACAGCTCACAAGTCACATTGTCACAACAACTTTCAAACACACGAAAACAGGTCCAGTTCTGTGATAAACCATGGAAACTTTTACAGCTGCTTCAGTTCTAACAAAAAACCGTGGAAGCTATTACAAGAGTTCCGAATCAAAGGCTCGAACTCCTATACCTTTGAGTTTATTGGAATGCTTAAGTAGGCATTCTATGCGTACATTTCCATAGTTACAAGCATTTTCACATGGCTATACCATAATCCATCTGTCACAACATATGCAATCTTGCTCCGTGCACAGCACTTATTTTAATCATGTCCATGTAGCCTCTTCAACATATCATGTTTGGCTAGTGCTACATGAAAGAGACACCAAAACGTACACATCATGAATAAATATAACGGAATTCAAACAACATTATCAGTTGATTTGTATGGATGATACAGCGGTTGAAACCTCCCTTGTTCTTGGATCACCAGCTTCCAATGAAACACCTCGGGGGTCTTCTCGAACAAGAAGAGGGAGAACACCAGCTGAGCTCCAAGCTTTCGCTACAGCATCACTGGCTTCACCCAAAATCACTGAGAAAACTGCATCAAAGCCACCAGCACCAGGAACTCCAGCTAGTAGAACACCTTCCATATTCATAGTGGCATCCAAAAGTCGAGTTTGTGATTCTGGCTCAATCTTGAAATTGAGGACAACAAGACAGGTTTAAGTATATCATATTAGTATAATGTTCCCATTATCTACAACTTCATAGCTAAACAATTTGTCAGGATGTAACTATGCCAGCCACCATGTAGAAGAATCGATCATGTTATACTTCAACATTCATAATTTCATGAAAGGAATTAAGTCTTACTGGAACACCAGCTGCTATGCCCATCTCTCGCATATGAAGCCTTATTTCAAGGAAAGCATCTCTTGTGGCCAGTAATGATCTAACAATTAACTCATGGTGTTGATTAGTAGCCACCTCTGTCCACTTACAATAACAAAGAAAAAAGGTTTTAGCATAAAGTACTGAAAGAAGGGTTTTCTTTCCAAAATTCACAGATGCACCTAGTGATAACTAGGAACAAGTAGCATGCAAATGACAAAGATAAGTATTTTCAGAAATCAGAATCGTGTAGAAGATGTTGTTAAAAAACTGGATGGTTCAAGCTCTGGTCCATCAAGCAGCACTTTTCCAGGATAACAGTTGCATTTGTTATGCAATTTATAACCGTGATCCTTGATGCTCTAAACAGTTAACAGTCATGTTATCAACCATAATAGCATGATTTTCCCTTGCCCATTGAAACAAACATATTATACGTTTACAATATTGAATGACTGATATATAAAATATGTAATCTAGTTATTGCCAGTAAACTAGTGAGAGTATCAATTATTTACCTTATTGCACATGAGACGACTACAGGATCGTAAAACAGATTCATAGGGCTCCCAGTGATCTTCAGCAAGTTTGTTTAGGTTCCTCAGTTGGCTCTCAAGCACCGAATTAGCAATACCCAATTTACTCCATGTTTCCTTGGATTTCTGAGGGTCTGACTTCTGCCACTGTTTCACAGATCCAACCATTGACGGAGTAGATGATCCTCCAGTTCCAGGTTCCCCTAGAAGCTAACAAGAAATTCCCAACAGTCAGAATTATAGTACTTATCCTTACAATCAATGAACAGAACACAATCTCCCTAATCAATAAGGCAACAAACCATCAAATAACACTGCAAAGAATATTGGATAGATTGTTCATATTGCGTTCTCAAAAAATTTGTCTGATCTCTGCTGTGCCTTGTGACAGAAAGGCGTTCTTGGGTAGTGTCCTTAAAAGCTTCATCTAAAAGTTCTGCATTTCAAGTCACCTAAATCAAAAGGATATATACTTTTAAGAGAATGCAAGCCTACAAACTACATTCTGGTTGAGGAATGCATAGTGATCACAAAAACTAGCATGTTCATTTCTTACTGACAGAAAAAACAAGCATGATACATTCATGCTTATAACAGTATTTCCTCACAAACTGTCATAATAAAAATCAGCCATGAACTAATGGTTAAAGAGGCACAATAGAAGTGCAACTAACCTCTAATCAAGCTGTAAATCATATAATGCCAGCATCATACCCATAATTTTTCTAGTGACTGGTGACAGCCCGTTAAATAGTTTATTAGCCATTTAGGAAAACCTAGTCATCAACAATGAGATCTTTTTTAACTTACAAGGGACATTAGAGGGGGCAAGGAAAACTTAGCCTTCTCATGATCCCAACTCCGTGTAACAATATCTGCCACCACATCTGCCATGCAGTGCCCACTTGTAACCTGTAAATATTGTTCAGATATATAATCAGCCAATCAGATATGGCAAGCTTTATGATAGCAAATTTGTTGAGATAGATAACTATGTGGCAATGACAGTTTTTTTTATATACCTGAGCCGACGATAATATTTCTGGAGAAAACCTTGTGTAACGTTGACTCCCATAGACAGCAGCACTAACATCAAAACCACTGCCAATTTTTCCTTGTGCTATACAATGGGCACTTTGAGCAATAGCATGCAGTAAGTCAAGATCTCGTCCAGCTGCGTTGCCACTGGACGATTGGCCCAAACATGAAAGGTTAACAGCTCCAAGATAGTGAAGAAGAGCTGCAACTACTGATGTGGTCATGGCAGCTGATGACCCCAGTCCAGTTTTGGCAACTTCAGGTTTGCAATTTTCTCCAGTCATTGTTCCATTAGCAACTTCTGAATTAAATGTAATTGAACAGAATGGAGGCAACGAAAGCAATACCTCTGGAGTTAGAGGGAGGCCACGTGCTTCAATCTGGAGAAACGATGGAAAATATCAAGCTAATTGTTTGACAGTGGCACAACTCTTTAAGTGTGTGTTGTATTGTAATTCACACATAAGTTAAACATGGGAAGAGAGTATATTTGCAGTTTATAGAACCATGCAACCTATCCGCATTGATTTTTTTTTTACAGCTGGTTCATCCTTCACTCGCCCATTGAATCTTTATTTGTTTCCACGATAAAGGATATAATGACCACATAGAGCACAGTACAAACAAATATCAACTTTATAAACTGTATAAGAGAAAGAGCAGACCTCAAAGCAATGCCATTACGTTATAAATAATTGTGCAATTTATTGCAGTTTCAGATAGGTGAATTGTAAACATTTGTCACTGATATACAGAGAGAAAATACTGATTACAAAGCACAGTAAATCTTCTCCCTTATGGTTCTACCTGAGCTACCTCTTTTCAGTAAATTATCATTACAATCCATGAACACACTGCAAGTGGCAAATGAGTTTGTCACTGCTTTAGTGGAATATGAAGAAAATATATGTTTAAGATTAGGTGATTTGCAAAGCTGAAATAACCAACTAGGGCCACGTTCGGATTACATCTCACTTTTATTTTAACTTCTAGCCTGGGGTTGTTGCAGTGAAGCTCATCAAAAGGCTAAAGGCAAGCATATGTGCAAGCTAATTCAGGAAAGAAGATTTACCTGTTTTCTATAAGAATAGAAATCATTGCAGCCCAAAATTGTAATACGCAGACCTACGAAAAATAAAGATGAAAATTTAAGAACGAAACAACATGATTGGACAGGCAAAACCTCAGACTAAAATCGCAAAACCTTGCAAAAGCAGCTTGTCCAGTGCCTCCTTCCCCTCTTTGTCAGCGACTGTCACTTTAGCAGCTGCTACCGAGAATTGCACTGCCTGCTCCACAAAAGGGTTTGCAGATTCCCTGCAACATTAAGTTGTTAACACTACCACCAAAAGTGAATTACGACAACAACTACAGAGCAGAGCGCTGCTCAATGCCAAAATCCCAGCAAATGATCAATGATTTGCCTTGAAGACGTCAATTGGAGCGTCGATTTCTTCAGGGAGAGCTTGTAGGTGGCCTCCCGAGAGAGCTGAGGAGAGGTCACTTTCACATCCGTCCACGCCTAGTATGGTACAGGTGCTCGGCAGAGTAAGGAGCAATTCTCCGTGATGCTACTAGTAAGTTGTTCGAGAAATCTGGGGCTCGGGGCTCACCCATGCCCAGGAGTCGTGGCTGAGCTCGTCGCGGAGCGGGCGGACGATGGCGTAGAAGCGCGCGCTGGTGCTGAGGACGAGGCCGGCGTTGGGCCGCTCCAGCACGAGGTAGCCTCCCGCAACGAGCACCTTCCCCGGCGCCGACGCCACCCTGCCACGGGGATCGAACGATCAGATCGGAGCCCGCTCTGCCCACAGTTCCATGCCCAACCAAAGTCAAGTACAGAGCACTCACACTTCCATGCTCGGCTGGGGGACGCGATCCGGAGCTGCGGGAAGGCCGGGCGGCGCGCGGCGGGAAGCAGTACGACGACGCACGCCGCCGCCTTCCGAGGTCGCTTACGGCGTCGGAGGAACCGAGGACGATCGCGAGAGTGGCCGCCGGAACGCCGCGCGTGCAGGTGGCTACTCGTGGCTTGCTGGAGGAAGGAGAGGTGGCAAATGGGCCGGAAGTCCAGCAAAATCCACGGCCTCAAGTGGACCTAAACCCCACAGATATAGCTGGGCTGTACCGCCGAAGTAAAGACAAGAAGGCCGTCCCTCCCTGACGTATTGGGCCTTCAGCTCAGATGGCCTTGTTAACCGCGATAGGTTGAAACATGGTTTGGTTCTTTCTAAGCACGCGTCTACGAACAAAAACTTTGTATTAGGATACTTCCAATAAAAAAACTATTAATAGTTTATATAAAATAGAATATCATATCAAAGAAATTATTTTTTGCAAGTATATAGCATAAAACATCGTATCAAGAACTACCATGTTTGCTTTTCCAATAAAGTTATAATATTTTTTTGTCCATTAGTAACTGTGAAGATTTTGTTTCTTAGTTACACTTGGTTTTTAGATTTTTTTATTAAATCACATGTTACATCAGTAAATTATAGTGATGTAAATAATATATATATATATATAAACTATTATAGTTTTACATTAAAAGTGCCCAGAGTCGTTTATTACTTTGGCTGCTGCCTCGCACACTTATAAAAACCGAAAAAATATTACTGTCATGGCAGACAGGATTGCTGCAGTACTAGCCCATTTTCTTACTCCCTACTCTCCGAACTTATACTGTGGATTTTTAAAAAAATCTATAGAATTTTTTAAAAACATATTAATTTAATTTTAATTTTTTTAATTAATATCAAATTAATTATATGTTAATCCACCATTCTTTATACGTGTCAGAGGGAAAGATTCTCAACCCTTAGAAACGAACACAGCCGGAGGTTCCCTAGTAAACTCTGCAGGTCTGAAAACAACTTAACTAGTATGGTTATGATGCAGTTAGTTAGTTAGTTAGGGCATCTTCTCCTATCGGTAATCAGTGCGCTCTCTCTCTCTCTCTCTCTCTCTCTCTCTCTCCTGCCTGCAGGCAAACCACCAACACGGCAGGGCCCTCTGCCATCCAATTGGCAACCGCCCCATCTACTGACGAACTCCATCAGTCTCCACAGCTAGCCTGATCACATTGCTAAAACAAATTTCGCCTCGCGCGCTTGCTAAAACAAATCGCGGTCAATGGGCGTCGCAGGGCTAGCCATCGCTCGATCTGCATGTTTCTCCCGACAGGGACACGTTCTGTGGTCCATGATGCATTGATCGATCGTCTCTGAACCCTTTAGTTTAGTTTTCTTTTCCGAACAAATGATCTTCTCTGAAATGAAAGTGACCCGATGACGACGAGGCGATCGATAGAGTTGCAGTATGATAATTAGCTGATTAGCTCCAACTCCCAGCAGGAGCGAGGCGTCTATCTTGCTACAACCTGATGGACCCATCAGAAATTCAGAAATGCGTCTCTCCAAGAACCACTTGTTCAGTTTAATTTGAGCTGAGCTGGCATGAGCTCAAATTAAACTGCACAAGTGACTGGCTACAAATTAAGCTGTACAAGTGGCTGGCTATGCTATGTAGCATCACCTGATCCTCAGCGAGTAGTAGTTGTTCATGTGATGATTGGAGGCTTGGAGTTGGCATTTCTTTATGTCTTCTCTGTGGGGGCTTGTGAAATAAAATATGATGGGGAGCGCATGTGAGACAATGTGGGTGTGTTCCCTAGCTATTGAATTGTCAGCCTAACAAATTAGCCGAACTCCCTCTTTATTCGTCTCTAAACAATGAAGTCTGATCAATTTATGAGACAAAGTGTTCCAATATATTTCTTATTCAGAGTTTCAGACCTATTAAAAAGAATTACATTTCCATAGGATGATGGGTGGTTCGATGATCAAGGTACTAAAAGAAGTTTCAGGTGAGATGGTGATCCTAAACTAAGCACCTATGGTGTGTTAATTGACAGAGCTCTCTGCTACTAGTATCCTCCAATAAATGGCAAGATCGATCGAAGCTAGAGAAGAAGATGGTTATATACAGGTATGGCATAAGAAAGACTTGGCGCCGGCGGCACGGGGGCCAGCGGACGGCGGTGGTTCACGGAACCTAGACAATGATTGGTTCGTTGGAGCTGCCATGCCAATATGCCATGCAGTGCAAGGAAGAAAGAGACAAGGAGTTGTCGTGGGCTTGCTGGAGAGAAGGCGAATGATGGGCGGACCTTCGCTTTTCGTAGCTTCTTGCCTGGGAGTTCGCCAAAGCTAAAGCGGGAGAGACATGGACATGGCTAGCTAGCTAGATAGCACCTTCTTGAACCAAAACCCTTTTCCAACTTGCTGCTTTTGTTGCGCGCTGATGGAAAGCAGAGCTTGCGAATTAGGCATGGATGCATATGCATGCCTTGCCCAAAGCTGCACGTAGCTGGAGTCGCTAGCTGTGTTATGGCAAGGCATGTATCATGTACATGACTTGCCAACACGTTGCCACATGAACCTATATATGATGTCCCTTAATGCGTGCGAACGTTGCTTGGCTGCCATCATTAGCAATGATGATGATCGATCGATCGATAATTCGATAGGACACTCTCTGCTCCTCAAATCTCGTAGCTGGACAGAGAATTGAAACTTTTGCATTGAGCCCGCGATTGCCGGCTTAACACTAACACAGTACAGACCTAAATAAATTATTGGGTGATCTCGTACTCTCATGCATGCACATCCACTTGGCACATTACCGCCAGTAGTCTGCCTGCATCGCAAGCAGCAGGCATACAGCCGCCCGCACGGAAAACTAACTATGATTGTTGTTTGCATATCATCTAAATAATTATAAAAAATTTTAAAAATTAATAATATAGATTAATATGTAATACACTATTCTATAAATATGATAAATTTAATTTAAAGTGTGAGTTTATTTTTTTTTAAAGTTGAATTTTAACTTATATATGTTGTTGGGATCCTGTTGATTCTTTTAAAAAAATTATAACCATTTAAATGACATATAAACAAATATCTCTTGATCCACTCCCCGTCCACCCGCAACATAAACGTACAGAGATCGATCACGCTCTAGATACCGAAATGATATCCCCGGCCGATCTCTGCACACTTGGGATTCTGTAGGCGTGTTGAGCACACAGCTAGGCTAGCCGCACAAGCGACGCACGTAAACCGCGTTGGTGCTCACACTGTCACGCACGCTTGACTGCACAAATGCATGGTGCACGTACACAGTGTTCATGTAGTATGGCAGAGCAGAACCGCGTACACGGTGGTGGGGGCACGGAGAGGCGTGTGGAGCGCGACAGGCGCGCGTGGCCACGAGCCTCGGTGTCCGCGCCCGGCGCGACACGCCCCGGCGCGGCCAGGGCCGCGCGCCGGCTGGCTGGCCGAGCAAACAGTACGCGCGCGCGCGCGGGGCGGCGGGGGCAGCGTGTTTCTTCAGCTCGTAGCGACTGGACCGGACTTGGCTCGCCTGCATACGTGCGCTATACGACGGCGTACGCGCGTGCATGGAGAGGGCCAGTGCCCCGGCGCGAGATCGCGACGTGCGTGCAGCTAGCTCGGTGTGACAGGGGATCGACCCAGAGGTCGCCACGTTCACACGACACGCATTGATGGCGTCGCGCGACGTGGTGGGGGCGCGGCCGCGGCGCGGATAGACCTGGACTGCGCTGCGCTAGTGCGCAGCACACAACACGCTAGCATAGTACAATGTCACAGACATACAGTCACAATGCCTGTAGCGCGCGTACAGTGTATAGTTCAGTATAATTCTTTACTCTCTAGTACTAGCTAGTACAGCTCGCTCGATCGATCGTGTGCACACACTGATTCAGGCGTAAGTACGAGTATGCTCTGTTACGCCACACGCTCCTACGGCTTTCGCTACTGTACAGACAAATCCACCGCAGCACGCAGAGCAGACACTGTAACACCCTAGATCGCGCGTGCATGCGTGCAGCTGCATGCAACTGCTACGTTCGCCTGTACAGTCGTGCGCCGGTGACTCGTGCTGCGTTGCGTGGCGTGGAGATCGATCGATCGATCGAGCGCAGGGATAGCTATTCAAGCTGCACCAGCGCAGCCTGCAACTTTTCCCCGCGCGGGGATCCGCGACGTCCAACACGGATTCGCCAACTCCAACACGCACGCATGCGCACGCGTGGACGCGCCGGTGGACACAAGCAAGCAAAGTCGCCGCGCGCCGCCCGCATCCACGTGTCACCCCCTCGTTCTTAGCTCCGACGAGCACAACCGAGTCTCGAGTCTGTGCTCGATCGCGACGCCACAAACGGCGCGAGCCAGCCGGCGGCCGCCTCTGGCGTCATCCATGTGGGGGTTTGCCCCCCTTGCTTTTCCCGGAAGCGTACGCAGCGTCGCCGGAGCACGTGACGATCGTACGGCCGGCGAAAATTAATTTATACTCGTCGGACACTGCGGCCTCCAATTCAAGGTCGCCATGTTACAGTAGACCGCACAGGGCGCGTCAAGCTGGCAATTGGCATGGCGGCATAAATCATCACTTCATTAGCTACCAGTTGATGCTACTGGTGGTAGTATTTGCTAGCAACTCCAGATTCAGTGCAAAGGAATCAAAGATAGAGATCAATCGATCGAGATATAACTTTGATATGATCGATGAATTAACTTGGTGATAGTACAGTAACTAATGCTTAACTGCTAAGAATCTAGTAAGATGGATATATCAGATCGAGCTGCACAGCTGTTGCATATGGCAGCTAGCAGCGTCTCAGATCGCAGAGCTAGATCATGCGTGCTGGGGCGCGCGCGTAACTGGACGGTCAAAATGATCTGGTCGGTTGCAACTTGCAACAACTGACCGGTATGGTATATGTGCTCCTAGTACAGTGACCTGGCCGTTGTAAGCTGGCCAACTGCATCGCGTGAACAAGACTATAAGATCACTAACTGTCATCTCCGGCCGGCGGACGGCGCGATCTGAACTGTGCATAATCTTCTCCTTTATAACTGCAAACTGACACGAATCTTCTGTATATATTGACAGTTGAAGCGAGTCTTTTCTATATGTTCAGTTCATGTGATCGTTCAGTTGTCTTCATGCTAGCTGCATAAAGTAAACAGTACTACACTAGCTCCAGCCGGCATGCTCTCCTAATCGAAGCAGCGATGGGCTGATGATTAATTTGGGAACAAATGGTGATCTGATCTGCATATTTTGGAGGTGTGCGTGCTGTTAAGAAAAATCAAATCAATTAACATGCAAGTCATTTGTACACAACCAGCAGGCTAGCCCCATGCATCCTAATCAAATCACGTGTTCGACTTTTTAAAATTAAACTAAGTAGCCAGCATGAAAAACTCACAGACAGTATCCCTGGAAATCTTGCCTTACTTCCAAGCTATAAGAAAGTCGATCTGTTCTTATCGATCTTTTGCAGGGAAAGAACACGCCAGATAGCACGGCGGCCTCGATACAACTCTGTTAGCACTATAGGCGTTAGGTAGCTAGAGACTAACTAGCTCCTTATTACTCAAAATGGCATTATTAATTTTTTTCAGTGTTTTCGGGCTAAGCTGCTGGCTAGGGACACTATAAAAAAGCTTCTTTTTCATACGGCCAAAACCTGTTTCTTTTATACGATAGGAGCGTCCGTTTAAAAAAAAATATGCAAAAATAGTAATTTCTTTATGCGGGTGACACACCCTCGTGCAAAAATCCGCAGGTGCTTATATAAGTCGCATGCAAAAATAAAAATCTTACAAATTCAAAAAATGAAACCCTAGCTAGCCCGGTGCCACCCGTCGGCCCCTGAGCCTGGCAGCTCCTGCCCTTTTCCTCCTCCTCCCGTCATCGTCAGCAGTGGCGGCGGCGGCACGGATCCGGCCATCATGAGACCGACGACGGAGGATCTAGCCGTTGCGGGGCCATCGGATCTCGCCGCCTGCCAAGCCTGTCTCCTGCCCTATTCCTTCTCCTCCTATCGTCGGCGATGGCCCGCTCGTCGCCTGCCCGTGCCCTTCTCCTTCTCCTTCCTATAGTCAGTGGCGACCCACCTACCGAGCCCAACACCGCCCGCCGTCGGTAGCCCGCCCTTCTCTATGGAGGGAAGAGAGAGGAGAGGAGGTGACAAAAAATTGAAGTGTTGAGAGGGAAAAGAAAGAGGATGGGAGAAAAAATATATGGATGAGAGGAAGTATTTTTTAGCGGACTAATTAAGAGACCCGCATAAAAAAATTTATTTTTACATGTGGCCTTTTAAGAGGCTTGCATGTTAAAATAATTTTTTACATATAAACCTTTTAAGTAACCGTAGGCAAAAATAAAAATTAATTTTTACAGGCATGATCAGTTGTTCATGTATAATTTATAGGCTACTCGTACAGAAAAATAGTTAATAGTTAAGGTAGCAGCGGTATAGACAAATACAGAGGGAGGAGCACCAACCAATTAAAGCTGTGAAGAGCTAGCCGCAAAGTGCATGCAGATTTGCGATCGATTTAGTAATTAAACATCCCCCCATGCATATGCAACGCGCGCATCAATCATTTATCGGCGAAATCCTCGACATGTGCCTGCGTTCCTAACACTGTACTTGCGCCGACTTGTTAATTTTCACTGCTACAAGAAATTATAAAGAGAGCAGGGAATCTCTGCGTAGAAAACTAATTAAAACCAGCAGAATAACGAGAAAAATCAGCATAGATACGTACGTACCCCTCATGGCCTGAGCGTAGAGAATCTCGAGGATGGACGGCGCCGGAGATGACAATGTTGCTATTCGCACGCAGAATTGCAGAGGCATCAACGCGTCAGAATCTAGCTGTTCTCATGCACGCATGCTTGAGTTATTAGGAGAGGAAGTTAGCTGCAAAAGTAGTACAGTACTGGTCTCTAGATTAATCAGAGTTAATCTGAACGGTTGGTTTGGATTGGTTTGGGGTAGATTGTGCCACAATTTGCGCCTGAGTTGTTTAACCTGCTTAATCTTGTCCAAAAGCAAATCTGTTGGACAGCTAGCATAGGTCAGGGAGAGGACAAGATAGGGAACAATTTCATCATCATTAATTGATCAAAGTTAAGCGGGTGTGTTCGATTGATGGGAGCATCATTTTGGGCACTAGAATTACGACCGGGAATTGGGGCTTTTACCAACTCATATTCCTCATCAGCATGCATGCTAGCATGCATGCATGCATATACTACTATTGGAAAAACTAAGAGTTCTGGTTAGAGTTGTATCCGGAACTAAATATTTTTTAGTTCTTGTTAAATCTTTAATCTCAGTTGATAACACCAACAGGGTTAAAGTTTATTTTTAGTCCCGGTTCAAAAAATAAGTGATTCGTATTAGATTTTCTCTATTTTTAGTTTCGGTTGATGTTACCAACCGGGACTAAAGATTAATATTTGTTCTGGTTCTTTTAATCAACCGGGACCAACCGGTTCTTTATCTCCTCGTATCGCGCGCTCAACCTTATCTTCTCCACCTCCATGCTACCCTCACCCTCTCCCTCTCCCTCTCTCTCCCCCTCAGCCTCGTTATGTCCACCCAGATCTCTTCCTCTCTCAACCTTTTGCATGCGCTCGGCCAGAGTAAGAGCTAGGTGCCGGCCAGATCTCTCCTCTCTCCTTCTCACTGGTGCCAGCCAGATCTCTCCTTTCTCCCTCTCACTGGCGCCGGCCATATCTCTCCTCTCTCCCTCACTTGCGCTCCCTCTCAGCCTCGTTGCACCCGGCCAGATCTCTCTCCCTCTCTCCCTGGCGGCGGTCGGCGGTGCGGGCAGCGGCGGGGTGGCGGGTGGTTTGGGTGGCGGCGGGACGGGCGGCGATGGGCAGCGGCTCGGCCACCCATCCCCCCGCCTCCTTCCTTCCCATCCTCCTCCTTTGGATTCGCATCGGCGGGCGATGGGGCTGGGCGGTGCGGGTGGCGGCGACCTGGCGGCCCGGTGACGACGGATCGACGCCCCATCCCCCGCCTCCTTTCTCTGGAAGCTTGTGTCGGTGCTGATATTGGTGTCACGGCCCTGCTGCCCATAGGCGTCGCCTGTCGTTGTGGTTTGCTCCTACGGCTGCCGCCCTTGTTGCTGTCCGTAGGCTCTTGGTTTTTTCACCTTGATTTGTGGATCTATGATGTATTCATGTTTGAGATGATTATATGAATTTGTTTGATGATTTTGATGTAGTAAGTTGTATTCTCCTTGATCTGTGAAATATATTCTTGTTATAGTGAGATATATTCTTGTTGATCTGTGAAATTTGTGTATGATTTTGTTGTTGTATTGTGGAAAAAAATAATATGCAAGCAGAAAAAACAATGAAAAAAGAAAAAAAGATGGCAACACGTTTTTATTTTTAGTCCCGATTGGTGTTATTAACTGAGATTAAAAGTATATTCCCGGTTATTTTAACCGGACCAAAGAAAACAATTTTTTTCCCGATTTTGTAGTTCCGGGACAACAAAAGGTTATGAACCAGGACTAAAACCTCTTTCTCCACTAGTGAAATACATGCAGTAGTTAGTAGCTACACGCAGCATTTGTTTTCTGAAAAAAATATATCGATCAGGTCTCTCATGGCATCCATGGCATTATGCACGTACTGAATCGATCAAACATGTCGTGCCCGGCCGAATATATATATATATATATATATATATATATATAAGCGCGCGGGCGCGCGCACACACGCTCGCCTAACTCACCCATCTCTGCAATTACGCAGCATATATTCCACTGAACATTCGCACTCCAATCTTCAGTAACGCAAACATTCATTCGATTATTTCCACTGAATGTTGACACGGAGTTGGAAGCAACGACAAGTTTAGGAGCTCCTAAATTGCAATTTGCAAATGCATCTAGAAAAATGAGGCACACATGCACGTACGGTTGATGCGCCGGCGTTAGCATAAGTTGGAGGAATATAAACTTGTTCTGGTTTTACCAGACTCTCGCATCAACTACAGTAAGCATTTGAGCAGAGGTTTATAACATAAACATGCGCTGGATAGATTTGTTTTAATTTACATGATCTACACAAAATCTTCATATATTTATTAAGGTCTAGAGGCCAGGCTGGTTAAATGCAACACAAGAGATAATGCTATGGGCTATGTAACTATGGATCTAGATTTCTTTTTAGTTCTTCCTATCGCACTAGTATTATCTTGTCTGCCTGGAAGTTTCGATCAATCCTGCATGCTGGATGTCCAATCCGATCTGAAACCTCGAGAGATGGGCACTAGGTCAAGTCAGGCGACGTGCTAATCTGACGGGCCCCGGAGAGATGATCGTAAACTGAATATACATGTGTTCAGCACATCAGGCGCCATGCGGCCGATCGATGGATGGATCTTTCAACTGAAACTTCGATCACTTGACACTTCCAACCATAGAAAATTATGCACATCAGATCATCGGATCACACGGATCCATCTTTGTCCTATAGATGTATATTTATGCGTCACCCTCAACAGTTAACGAACAGTTGATTACAGAGACACGAGACCATGCCGTCAGTATTATTTCATACAAATCTTATCTTACCAAACAGGAAAAAGCAGAGAACAGCATATGTTCTGTGTACATAACGACAGGGGAACAAACCTTAAGAATATCAAAAGAAACTCAATTATATTTGTGATTCAGGGACAGAGAGCTGTACATAGAGAGGAGTATTACTGGCGAAAGCACGGGTGGAACAGTTGAGGTGACACTGGTGAATTGGTGATGGCAAAAACGATCAGTCTAATTTCTGAAGCTACCTGCTTGTTGTGACTTATGACTAGCTTCGATTGGTTAAACTCGTTAGGGCACATGGCACATCTCTACAAGACAACGTTACTTTCAACGTTCAAACTCTTGACTGGTCACTTCAGGGGAACCTGGTTCGATCACCGGCAAAAGAGAACAAGCATGCCGACCATGCATGGTAGCTGCTTTCTGGCAAAGAGCAGACCGTAAGCTCGATCACAATCAGAAGAGATTTTTGTTGGCAAAAACAAATTCTCCGTATCAAGATACTTTTATAGGAAAAAAGTGCACATAGTCAACAAAACAATGTATAATAGACATATCTGGATAGCAAGTCATGCCGAAAACCACAGACCGTCATTTGCACTACATAGACCTCTTTTTTTTTTCCCCAACGAACCGCATCACGGCACAACATAATACAAGGTTTTGTGTTGATATAGCATGGCAACATTACAATGCCATAATCTTGAAATGCTATGATCATGGATAAAAAACAGAAACAACAAGCTGCACCACATGCCTACACTAAAAGAACCTGCTGAGGAACAAATAGGAGTGCAAAGTCCCAACTACACTCGACTCTATTCACATATTTGGGTTGGAGAGGAAAATCATGAGAGTGGGAGAAAGCCACACTAGTCCCGATTAATAACCCTCGGTAGTCCCGGTTGTCAAACCGGGACTACAAATCGAGACTAGAGATGGGTGATCTCTAGTCCGGTTAAATAACCGGGACTAGAGATGTATCTTTAGTTCTGGTTGAAGCCATCAACAGGACTAAAGATGGCGACGCCACGTGGCTGCCTCCACCATCTTTAGTCCCGGTTTGTGGCTTCAACCGGGACTAAAGATTTTTTTATTTTTTTAATTCCTCCTCCTATTGTTAGCTTGCATGTTTACACACACATATATATATACACATATATATAGATTTGTATATATATGTCTAAATACATAACACACACATATATAACACACGTAACATACATATATATGCAAACAACACCGAAATCGAATACAATAAAATGCAACAACAAAATTTAAACATGTATACAACAAATTGTCCACAAATTTGTTCACACACATATATACAACAAAATCCATTATATACAATAAAATACAACAACATCAATTTTTGCTCGGCTCGCCGCCGCCGTCGGCTCCCGTTCGCCGCCGCCCCGGCTCTCGCTCCCGTTCGCCGTCGGCTCCCGCTCGCCGCTGGTGAGAAGATGGCGCCCCGCTGCCGCCACCTCCTCCCCCGCCGCCGCCATTTCCTCCCCTCCCCTTGCTTGCCGAGGGGAGAGGGAGAGAGGTAGGGAGAGGGAGAGAGATCTGAAAAATATGTTAAGTGTTGGATCAGTAGAGAAGACGATGCGAGCCGGGGATATATATAGTCAATTCATCTTTAGTCTCGGTTGGTGTCACCAACCGGGACTAAATGATAATTTCTCGCTATTTTTAATTCATCTTTAGTCCCGGTTATTGGCACCAACCAGGACTAAAGATAATTTTTCGCTATTTCTAATTCATCTTTAGTCCGGTTGGTGCCACCAACCGGACTAAAGATAATTTCTCATAATTTTCCAAATTTATTTGGTCCTATTGAGTTAACAATTAAATAATCCATTAAATAGAGCCAAATTAAATTCATTAAATATAGGTTTAAAACAATAATATTAAAATTAAATAAAATATAGATAATCCTAGACATTAATGTGCTCCTCTAGATATTGTTCCTCTTTTGCCCTCGGTTTTCTTCATTTTTATGTCTTGTTGAGCAAGACAGGAAAAATTTCACTTTTTATTTTTATTTTTTTATATTTTTTTATGGACTTAGGAGCACACGAGAGGTAACCACATAAAATTTGAGCGTAAACAAGCAAAAGACGTGGCCTTTGGAAAATTCGAAAGACACGCTCAAAATCAGAAAAAAGCTTCCGTGCTCGAAAAGGCAATCTTCTGAGGCTTTTTTGGGGAAAATAAAATCGCTGAACGTGACAAAGCAGCAAATGAACACATCCAATTTTTTTATGATCGATTTTCATATATGGAACGTCTCGATCGAAGTCCGTATGCGATAGTTATGACCGTTTTAAGAACCAACTCCGAGTTAGAGGACGAAACGGGAACAATGCGCGTAAAACTTGTTAAACGCGCATAAACTAGACATGACAACCAGGGTTTAAATGTTCTTATCAATATTGTATATCCCTCCAATTCGTATATTATCACCAAAATAATTTTATAAAAGATTTTGTATATTGAGAATCATTAGTTAATAACAATATGATGATATGTAATAACAAAATTAAAGCTTCCTTCTATCCGAAATCACCCACCTTCACACAACATCATACTTTTTGAAATTACAGATCCCCATAAATTAATTGTTGGCCATTTGAATCATGTAGCAATATATATATATATTTATTAGGTTCAGTTAAAAAATAAGCACATTCACTTTTGGACAAAAAAATAACATCTCTAGTCTCGGTAGGTGTTACCAATGGACTAAAGATAGTGTCGAGGCGACGAGTTCGAGAATCGTCGGAGCGGCGGACATCTTTAGTCCCGGTTGGTAGCACCAACTGGGAAAAAATGGCATCTCTAGTCCCGGTTGGTGTTACTAACCGGGACTAAAGGTGCCCGGCTCTTTGACAGGCTCTGACAACATTTGAACCTGGACTAGAGGTGATCTTTAGTCCTGGTTCATGACACGAACCGGGACTAATGTTCCTAGAAATCCCCAGACTTTTAAAACCGAGACTATAGATCATCTCTAGTCCCGAGTGCAACTTAAACCGACACTCTGTGATTTTTGCTACTTTAACCAATAATGATTTCTCTAATAGTGAATGGATCTATTTTCCCCAATATAAACCCATCAACATGGTCATCTTGTAGTTGTCAGAAGTAACACCGCAAGAGAATGAACCTCATGAAAAAAGATCAATAGGAAATGAACCTTCAAAACAATGCCTCCATGAAGGTTGAGATGACGAGTATGTTGTCATTACCCGTCTCAGCAAACCAGGAAGAGGGCATAAATGATATTTATTTTCCTGAGTTAACACCGTTAGGTTGCCTTCACGAAATAAGGTTAAACATGATCTTCATTTTTGAAAAAAGGAATAAAATGAGCAAACTTGAAAAAGCAAAAACTAAATTGTTAGTTAGACTTCTAAACGGATAAAAGTGCCAATTGCCCTTAAATAATAATTCAATGATTTAAAACTACTTCAAATTTATCTCCATCATCAAGACATATATAGCACAGTCATATTATTTAGACCATATTTTTCTTTTTTTTTCTTATTAAGCCACACCACCTCAGTTGATTCATCTATGGTTCAAATTGTCTCTCTTTTTTCTCTCTCATGAAATAGAACTATATTTGATCTAAATTATAATAAACCTTACCATCTCAATTGTTTATAACTTTTTTTAATGATTGGCCAATACAAATTTGTACAAAGTATATAAAATTACGACATTTAGCTTAAAAAACCATCTTACACTTTATTTCTATTACCATCACACAATATTCTTGCATCGACGCCCAGGGGTCCATCTACTATTTCATACGATGTTATATGTGTGCCTCTCATTCGACGTAACTAATGTTCAGTATTTCGGTGCCAAAAAATAGATTTCTTTTATACAAGTTGTAAACATTATATTGCACCCTTATATATGATAGTTGATGACATCTTTTGTCTAAACTTGAGTTGATTTGTAAAACAACCAGTTTTACATTTATTCAACAACTTAAATATAAATATGTCCCGAAAAAATTAAATATAAATATGGTGCAATACAACATCACAACTACAAAATAAGATGTCTTAGAGGGGTGTTTGGTTCCTAGCAAAGATAATAAATTCAAGTATATTTAGTGCATCTTCAGTAATAGCCCTCATTTTAAAGTCCCTAAAGATTAAATGGGGTTGCCTCCATTTCTTCACGACCAAAAAATACCCCCAACTCTAACAGTATGCCCCATTTCTTAGTCCGTATTTTTTTCTCTTTTATTTCAATATAAACTCTATGTTTATGGTTAGTTTAACACCACAATAATTTAAAAATAAATATTTCTACTCACATAGAATTCAACCATATTTAAATTCATAATTTTAAACACCACAATTTAAATTTAAATTCGAAATTTTAAACATGAAAATGACATATTGTACAAAGCAATTTTATTATTATACACCGTGATTTGACATGCAGTCTCAGCTATCGATCCTAGAGGAATTTGAAAAATTACCATTGCTAGCCCCGCTAAACAGTACATAGGTCGCATAAATTTTTTTCACAAGAGATGCAATAAAATTGCTAGCTCAGCTTCAGGCCATTAAGAAAACACCCAAGTATCATGGAGCATACTGGAACAACTTGATGTTTACTGTAGTACATGATCAGATTTATACTAATTAACAGATCAAAGCACTGACCAAAGTTCTGGACAAAACATGAAGTCGATCAAAAACTAAACCAAAAACAGAACCATGTAGCACTGCCAAAACTGCAGCAGATGACACATAAAGCATAATGGGAATTAACGCATAGAGGCTCCAAAGGCCAAATTGTTTAGTTGTGGCAATGGACATATCCTAAATAACACATTGGATTACCAATGTATTCCAACAAAATCATAACAAAAATGCATCCAAGAGCTCAAACTTCGCCGTTATCAGATAACCCAACTCTTCTAAAAGATTTCCGTCCAATCAGTTTGGTGCATTGCTTCTCTAAATTGGTGATGAAGATCTTGGCTCAACGGTTGGCACCAAGGATGGATGAGCTCGTCCCTTTCTTCCAAGCGGCTTTCATTAGAGGACGAAACATCCATGAAAATTACTTGTATGTAAAGGGCATGGTTCATCAGTTAATTACATAAACAGTGGAAAGCGACGATGTTGCTTAACATCGATATTTCAAAAGCTTTTGATACGGTGTCATGGACATTCCTTTTGTCAATGATGCAACACAGGGGATTCGGTCATCTCTGGCAGCAATGGATTTCTTCAATTCTCATGATAGCACACACGACAATTCTGATCAATGGCGACAAAGCAGATCCATTCAAGCTGGCGCGTGGTTTGCGGCAGGGTGATCCCCTTTCACCCCTTTTATTTGTTGTGGTAATGGATACGCTTCAAGCATTGATATCCAAAGCGACGTCCATCAATCTGCTTTTACCTCTGAGAAGAGGGAAAATCCTTCCGCACATTTTGCTTTATGCTGACGACGCAGCAGTTTTCTTCCGCCCGACGCAAGAGGAGGTGCACGTCGTCAAGGGGATTCTTGATCTCTTTGGTGCTGCAACCGGTTTGAGGGTAAACCTCTCCAAAAGTCAGATCATGCCAATACACTCAGGAGGATCAGATAATCCAGGTTCAGACTGCTCTGGCATGTTCAGTACAATAATTCCCTATTATCTACTTGGGTTTGCCTTTGGGAGTAAGAATGCCAACCAAAGCGGAGTTGCAATCTATGATGGATACATTGGGCAAGAAGGTGGCGGGATGGAAGCCTAAGATGCTCTCTGTAGATGGTCGTCTGTGTTTGGTGAAGTCAATGTTGTTAGCCATCCTGGCTTATCTCATGTCAGTGATCCAGCTTTCACGATGGGCCGTGAAGGAACTAGAGCGAAAATGTCGGGGTTTTCTTTGGAAGGGCCAAGAGGATGTCAATGGAGGCCATTGCTTGGTCGCCTGGAAGAAGATATGTCGGCCAATCGAAAAAGAAGGATTGGGGGTTAAGGACATCACTGTTCATGGTCAAGCATTGCGATTACAATGGCTTGCGAAGGGGATAGAACAGAGAGAGAGGTCGTGGGCGACGACGGGATACAAACCTGACAAAGATGTTTACTCTCTTTTCAATTCCATGAGCAGATTTTGTTTGGGGAATGGCCGCAGCACACAATTCTGGATGAACAATTGGACGGGGTCGGGGAGCTTTCACAGGAGATGGCCAATCCTAAACTCATACGTTCACCGCACAAGATTGTCGGGCGCGGAAGGCTTGACATGCAGCAAATGGGTGCGATGGTTGCAGGGTTCTCTATCGCTTGAGGCAATTGCACAATTTTTGCAAGTGTGGGATGAGGTGCAAGAAGTAAGCTTAACTACCATGGACGACAGAGTGCAATGGGTGGCGGCGGCGGACAGCAAGTTCTCTGTTCGGTCGGCTTATTCCCTCTTCTTTGCCGCTGCGGAGGATTGCCAATATGGGGCTTTGCTGTGGAAGACAAAGTCACCCTCCCGTGTCAAATTTTTCATGTGGCTGGTTCTTCGAGGGAGCTGTGTTATGGCTGAAAACTTGGCACGTAGGAACTGGCCACACGGTGATCGGTGCAACCTATGTAACCTAGAGGCAGAAACCTGCCGCCATTTGTTTGTGTCTTGCTCTTACTCGGCGGAGGTTTGCCAGAGGTTGAGAACGTGGTTTCGGATGGATTTCTAGATACCATTCGAATCGGGAGGGGAATTGGCTGATTGGTGGTTGGAGGTGCGTCGTTTTTTTCAGACAGTGAACAGGACGACATTCGATACAGTGTTTCAGTTAATCTGCTGGATATTTGAAAAGAGTAGAATGCGCGCAACTTTGAAAACAACTTGAAGACAACGGCGCGTCTTACGGAGGAGATTAGTGAAGAGAATTGCGGTGTGGGGTGCCACAAGGTTGTTTCCTCGAAACGGCGATTGATCAGGCATAATGTAAAGTTTTTCATTTTCTTTGTTCTTGTCCCAACCCCCTGCTGAATAAGAAGGTCTTTCAGATGAAGGACTGAGCGACACCATAGTGTCGTTACTTTGTAAAACGTTATACTTTTTAATTTATGAAAATCAGACGGGCGCCTCACCCGTTTCCCGGCAAACTTCATCGTTATTGTCATCTCCACCATCAAATTGACCACCAAAGCCATCACTACCACCACCGTTATTGACATTGACATGGAAAATGAATCAATATTGGTATCCTCAGACGTCATGTGCACAAAGGAATCACCTCCACTAACCATTGCAATCTACTCACTGCAATAGGTAGATGAAATGACAAATGGCAAGAAAATTTATTGTCAAACTACAAGCCACGATAATAATCAGTTTATATATATATATATATATATATATATATATAAAAGAATCATTGCATACTATGGTAGGAATCACTACTGGAGAAACCATCATTGGTTGAAGTGGCAAAACCACAGTAGTCCCGGTTTAAAAAGTCTACGGATTTCTAGGAACATTAGCTCGGTTCGTGTCACGAACCAGGACTAAAGATCACCTCTAGTCCCGGTTCAAATGTTGTCAGAGCTTGTCAGAGCGTCGGGCACCTTTAGTCCCGGTTGGTAACACCAACCAGGACTAGAGATGCCATTTTTTATCCCGGTTGGTAACACCAACCGGGACAAAAGTGAATGTGCTTATTTTTTAACTGAACCTAATAAAAATATATAAATTTTGCTACATGATTCAAATAGCCAAAAATTAATTTAAGGGATCTGTAATTTCAAAGAGTATGGTGTTGTGTGGAGGTGGGTGATTGCAAATAGAAGGGAGCTTTAATTTTGTTATTACATATCATCATACTGTTATTAACTAATGATTCTCAATATATAAAATCTTTTGTAAAATTATTTTGGTGATAATATACGAATCGGAGGGATGTACAATATTGATAAGAACATTTAAACCCTGGCCGTCACGTGTAGTTTATGCGCGTTTAACAAGTTTTACGCGCATTGTTCCCGTTTCGTCCTATAACTCGGAGTCGGTTTTTAAAACAGCCATAACTTTCGCATACGGACTCCGATCGAGACGTTCCATATATGAAAATTGATCATAAAAAATTTTTGGATGCATTCGTTCGCCGCTTTGTCACGTTCGGTGATTTTATTTTCCCTAAAAAGCCTCAGAAGATTGCCTTTTTGAGCCCGGAAGCTTTTTCCTGATTTTGAGCGTGTCTTTCGAATTTTCCACAGGCCACGTCTTTTGCTTGTTTACGCTCAAATTTTATGTGGTTACCTATCGTGTGCTCCTAAGTCCATAAAAATATATAAAGAAAGAAAAAGTAAATTTTTTCCTGTCTTGCTCAACACGAGATAAAAATGAAGAAAACCGAGAGGCGAAAGAGGAACAATATCTAGAGAGCACATTAATGTCTAGGATTATCTATATTTAATTTAATTTTAATATTATTGTTTTAAACTTATATTTAATGAATTTAATTTGATCCTATTTAATGGATTATTTAATTGTTAACCCTAGCTAGGACCAAATAAATTTGGAAAATTACAGAAAATTATCTTTAGTCCAGTTGGTGACACCAACCGGACTAAAGATAAATTAGAAATAATGGGAAATTATCTTTAGTCCCGGTTGATGCCACCAACCGGGACTAAAGATGAATTAGAAATAGCGAGAAATTATCTTTAGTCTGGTTGGTAACACCAACCGGGACTAAAGATGAATTGGCTATATATATCCCCGGCTCGCATCGTCTTCTCCACCGATCCAACACTTAGCACATTTTTCAGATCTCTCTCTCTCCCTAGCTCTCTCCCTCTCTCTCTTCCTCTCCCCTCGGCAAGCAAGGGGAGGGGAGGAAATAGCGGCGACGGGGAGGAGGTGACGGCAACGGGACGTCACCTTCTTACCACGGCGACGGGAGCGAGAGCCGATGGCGAGCGGAACGGGAGCCGGCGGCGTGGCGAGCCGAGCGAAAAATTGATGTTGTTGTATTTTATTGTATATAGTGGATTTTGTTGTATATATGTGTGAACAAATTTATGGACAATTTGTTGTATACATGTTTAAATTTTGTTGTTGCATTTTATTGTATTCGATTTCGATATTGTTTGCATATATATATATATGTATGTTATGTGTGTTATGTATTTAGACATATATGCAAATCTATATATGTATAAATATATATATATATGTGTGTAAACAGGCAGCAAGCTAACAAGAAGGAGGAATTAAAAAAATAAAAAAAATCTTTAGTTCCGGTTAAAGCAACCAACTAGGACTAAAGATGGCGGAGCCAGCCACGTGGCGCCGTTATCTTTAGTCCCGGTTGATGGCTTCAACCGGGATTAAAGATGCATCTCTAGTCCCGTTATTTAACCGGGACTAGAGATCGTCCATCTCTAGCCCCGAATTCGTAGTCCCGGTTTGACAACCGGAACTGCGGGATTACGAAACCAGGACTAGTGTGGCTTTCTCTAGTAGTGAATTTTGAACCACTCCACACAGCAGGGTGAAATGTTCTAAAAAATAAGTTGTTCAATCTTCAGAATTTAGAACCTTTCGAGCTTGACTATTCACTGATCAAGAATCTAATGCATACTACTGCACTCTCCCTGCTTTACAAGTATCATGCCTATATTATCTAAAGAATAATACCACATAGTTCATAGGTCATTTTTATTTAGTACATTCTGAAAAATTACATATGGAAAGCAAAAGTATAATTCTGGATAAGTTAATGTGGATGCATGCAACTTCACAAACATAACCTGAAGAACAATAGTACTGCAATGAAGCCACAGTCAAATGACTGAAATTTCTGCAAAATATCCACGGAATGCATCCACTTTCTACAATTTCTGCAACTAATGTACAAATGTATCCGCTTTTCTACAAATTGTACAACCAATCCATAAATTACATCCTTTTTTACATCCATAAATTGGAAAAATAAATTTAAAAACATTTCACCTTGCTGCGTGAAGAGATCGCTGGCCAGGGAAGATCAGCACGACGCGGAGCAAGCCTCCTGGATTGGGAGCGCTAGGAGGAGGTGTTGTGGAGGAAAGAGAGCCGTGGAAGGGAGGGGCGTCATGGAGGAGACAGGAGAGACGTTGGCCGCAGGAGTCGACAGGAGGACCGATGGACGGGAGCCACCGGGGGAGGCGAGGGGGCGCGCCGGGCGGGGAGGGGAGGGCGGGCGCCGTCCGGGGAGGCACCGGAAGGAAGTGACTGGCGACGGATGGAGATGGTGGCAGCCGGGAAAGGCGCGGGCGGTGAAATCTGGACGCGCGGTCGGTGCGCCTTTCCAACAAAGGATGGGGGCTGTGGTGGTGGCCCGTAGGACTGGGGGCTCGGCCGCTCGGGTGAAAGATTTTAGGGGTCTTTTGGTTCTGCTAGGACCCCTGCTAGATCAAAAATTTTTTACATCTACCCCTAAAAATTAATTAGGGGTTAGGTTTAAGTTCTTTTCTGAAGATGCTCTTAGAACGTATCAATATTTGCAGGGAACCAAACACTCTCTTAGAACACGTTTTTTGGCTGTGACAGATTAAATTATTACAAGCATGTTTTTCAAACCCGTTTGCGATTTAAAAAAACTTTTTATAAACAAGTTTATTTGAAAATGTAAATAAATAAATTTATTTTTAAATTTATAATCGTTAATACTTAATTAATAATATATTAATTAAATATTTTTGACCGATAAGATAGGCAGCTAATTGGTTAACAAGTCCAAAAGGATGCGCCCTTAATCTGTGTCGATTCCGCCGTTGCCTTTCTCCCTTGTTCACCCACCCAAGGTGAGTCTGACGAAGGAAATCTCACCGTTGGATTGCCCGGATCAGGTGGCTGAGATTTCAGAAAATCACCTGTAGCAAATCTGATCAGTCCATCGATTACAGAAACCAGATGATCTCCCGCTTCCTTCAACGCCCGCATGGACGTCTTTATAACCCCCACCCCCACCCCGCGTCCTACCCAGGCTTCCCATAATCCCATTCCTCTCCAGCTCTCCTTCCTCCCCGCCTCTCTCTCTCTCTCTCTCGCCATGCAAGCAGCAGCGGCGCCGCCGCCGCCAATGGACGTCCTCGACCACACCCCGCCGTCCCCGCTCTCCTCCGACATTTCGCCCCACTTCCCGCCCTCCATCGCCGACGCCGGCGCCGGCGCGCTGGACCTGTCCTTCACCTCCACCGCCTCCGCCTCCACCTCCTCCTTCACCACCGCCACCACCTTCAGCGCGCGGAGCTCGCTCTCCCTGCCGTCCTTCTCATCGTCCACCTCGCTATCTCCGAGGCCGCACTCGTCGTCCGCGTCCCCGCACTGGGCGCTCCTCGCCGCCGCGCGGGCCGCCACGCCCGACGGCGTCCTCCGCCTCGCGCACCTCCACCTCATCCGCGAGCTAGGCCACGGTCACCTCGCGCGGGTTTTCCTGTGCCGCCTCAAGAGCTCCCCGCCCGCCTCCCCGCTCTTCGCGCTCAAGGTCGTCGACCTCCGCGACGACGACCCGTCACGGGTCACCCACGTGCTCGCGGAATCCCGTGTCCTCTCCTCGCTCGACCACCCCTTCGTGCCCACACTCTACGCGCGCCTCGACGCCGGGCGCTACGCGTGCTTCCTCATGGACTACTGCTCCGGAGGCGACCTGCACGCGGTGCTCCGGCGCCGGCCCGGAGGACGCCTGCCCGTGGCCGCGGCGAGGTTCTATGCCGCAGAGGTGCTCCTCGCGCTCGAGTACCTGCACGCGCTCGGCTTCGTGTACCGCGACCTCAAGCCGGAGAACGTCCTGCTCCGAGGCGACGGCCACGTCGTGCTCTCTGACTTCGACCTCGCGCTCCCGGCGTCCGTGGAGCCCGCCGTCCGCCGCCGCCAGGTTCGGAAACTGAGCCCGCGCAAGAATAGAATCGTGCCGTCCTGCTTCTCTGCCAATGGCGGCAGCGGCGACGACGACGACGGCGAGGTTGACGCGAAGGAACAGTTCGAGTTCGTCGCCGAGCCAACGACGGCGAACTCAAAGGACTGCGTGGGCACGCACGAGTACCTCGCGCCGGAGCTCGTGAGCGGGAGCGGCCACGGCAACGGCGTCGACTGGTGGGCCTTCGGCGTCTTCCTCTACGAGCTCGTGTACGGCCGCACGCCGTTCAAGGGGCACGCCAAGGACGCCACTCTCAAGAACATCCTCGCCAAGCAGGTCACGTACCCGCAGCTCGACGGCGAGGCCGACGCCGCGCAGCTGCGCGACCTCATCGGCAGGCTTCTCGAGAGGGACCCGCGGCGGCGCATGGGCTCCGCTCGCGGCGCCGCCGAGATCAAGAGGCACCCGTTCTTCGCCGGCGTGGACTGGGCGCTCATACGGTGCGTCGCGCCGCCGGTGGTGCCGGACAAGGACGCGGCGGCCGCCGGCGCCGGCGACAAGAAGGCGAAGCTGGGGAGCTGGAACAGCATAGGAGGCAAGAAGCGCAGCAGCTTCGGGAGGAAATCGAATTACGAGGAAAGGCGGGGGGTTTTCCGCAAGCTGATGAGCTGGAGTAAAGAGAGTCGATCCAAGAAGGCCAAGACGAACAAAGTCAAGCTATAAATTTGCTCCCTTTTTGTGAGATTTGCTTCCTTTTGGGTTTCTTTTTCCAGGTTTTGTTTAATTAGCTAGGATTAATTTGTTACATGTATAGTGTGTGGTGTGGATTATGAGTTGTGAGGAGGCGCTTTGTACAAAGATCGAGGCGATGTATGTCACTGCGTTGACATGGTTTGATCCATGTTCATATATGGAGAAACTTCATCCCTTGTTTCAGTCAACTACTCGATTCCTTCTAATGGCCTCAATTAGCTTCTTTGCAATGAACTCTGCTGAATGAGTGGTTGAGCTTGATTTCATTTCAGATTTTTATTGGAGACTTCAGAAAAAAGGGACACAGTGCTTTGCCCTTTCATCTATAAACATAAGATTCTATGTGGAAATTAAATTAGAGTACTAGTTCCAGTTCTGACAGATAGCTCTGTGCGTTGTTAAGTTCCTTAGGATCTTATGATTCTTATCTCTTTTGTTTTTGAAAGAGAATTGTTCTTATCTCTTGAACAATGCAATGAACGGAAACGTGGGACTCAACCATTAATTTCTTTCTCCAACATTTCCCAATCTAACATATGGTCAGGCTTAGTTGGCTACGCTACACTATCGCCTCAATTGAAAGAGTTCTACATTAATCATGTCCAAATTATATTATTAACTCCTATGAAAATCCCTTGCACTCAGTAGTCTAAACATAAATTTACAAACACAGTTGGTTGTTAAATATATGATCCGAATTTCAGCTAGCAATATATTCGGATTATTTTTCTAATGGAAGCTTGTATTATATGATTAGTTTTTAGTAGGACTTCGAGTCTTTGCCTATTAGGACTCCTAGATTTCTCCTTTATATATCACTGGTAAGTTGCACGAGAAGAGTGCGACAGCCCAATGTATCTCATACGTTTGTAATCAACTCCTCAATAGTGATCATTGCTGGTCGACGCTCGTGATTTTTTCTCGTAAGAGTTTTCCACGTAAAATTTGTGTCTCCGTTGTGCATCTATTTTTCACAACAAGTGGTACTAGAGCATTGGAGATTTGATCTACACCACGTCATCGTTCGTCGTCTCGCAATCCGGACCACCGGCGTGTTTTTCCGATCGAAGAAATCAATCTGATCGGCGGTGATGACCCGCGTCATCTCATCAATTTTGTCAGCACCGTTCCGAAGTGGAGTCATTGTCATCGACTTCGAGTTGGTGTCTGTTCACATGTTTCGCTAGGTTTCATATGTTTTATACTAGCAAATTTAGGATTTAGTTCCCACGACGAGTTTAAAGTATGATCTACCGCTCCCGTACTGAGACACAAGATTTTTATTATGGCAAGTGAAGATATGAAGTGTCATATCTACAAGGAGGAGAAGTCAGTACCATCGTGCACCTGAGAGGCAGAAAAAAGGCACATTCAAGTCATCGAGAGGAAGGCTCATTCCTGTCTAGATCACAAGGTGATCAAATTTTTCGGCGAATTCTGCTACCATCATACCCAGCATATCAGAAGGTTAATAAGGAGATCAAAGTACTTCATTTTGTGCATAGTTTTTCGTGTTTCTGCTGTAACTATCTAGTTTCTCACTAGCAGACTGAGGATTTTATTCCCAAGGCAAGTTTGAAGTTTGTGCATCAGGTTTCGTGTCTCTGTTTGGTTCACACAGGTTTATACCAACATATTTATGATTTATTCCTAATGACGAGTTTGAAGTACGGTTTACCTTTTCTGGATTAAGGGTGTCATGGTTTTATAGTCTAGGTGACTATTTGGCGCATAATGATTTTATCTACATGAGGTTGTTTGGAGATTGAAGATTTTTATGCTACAAGAAAAATTCATCTCAAGGTGAAAATTATTAAATATATGATCCGAATTTTAGCTAGCAATATATTCGGATTAGTTTTCTAATAGGAGTTTGTATTATAGGATTAGTTTTTTATAGGACTTCGAGTCTTTGCCTATTAGGACTTCTAGATTTCTTCTTTATATACCCCTTGTGAGCTGCACGAGAAGAGTGCGACAACCCAATGTATCTCCTATATTTGTAATCAACTTCTCAATAGTGATCATTGTCGGTTGGCGCCTGTGTTTTTTTCTTGCAAGGGGTTTTCAACATAAAATTCATGTCTTTGTTATGCATCTATTTTTTATAACATTGGCTAGATCGAATTTCACAAATTAATTGTAGGACTTCTGAATTCTGATATGTATCATGTTACCCATCTCCTGTCCCCTGGTCACAATGGCTGTAGCAATGAGCATTCGAGGCAGAAAACGCCGGAGTCAGTAGCTCTGAAGCTACTCATTCGATTTTAAAATATAACAATATGTAATAGGAAACATGTTAGTACTATAAATCTAAATCTAATCATTCAGATTCATAGTATTAGAATGTGTCACATTCTCATACTAAATAGTTATATTTAAGATAGCAATATTTACGTGTGTGACAACTGACAGCTGACAAATCCTCACCTCGACCGATCGAGATGAAACAACACCCATACTGATGAATACCGATGCTGGTCCAAACCCAGGAGCTACATATGATACACACACTTCATCAAACTCCTCCAATCGCTGGCTTCTCTCATGTTACATGATGTGCGTGCATCGATCTTACATATTCTTATCCAATCATTGGGGACGGCAACTGCTCGTGCATGAACGTATACCTGCATCCAGGTCCCGCATTTATATCCGCCATAGCCCACAGTGCCATGCTCGTGCTACGGCCTTTTAATGTTCAGCCTCTCGAGGTGACCAGATCATCAGCGAGATCCACCGATCGATCGAGCTATAGCTTTGCTAGCTTGCCATTGAGAGAGTCGGTAGCAGATCGAACACGTAGCATGCGCCCGGGACGCACACGGATCGCGGAGCCGGCGACGCGCCACGCCGCCGTGAGATTTGAGAGATGCCCTTGTGTGCATCAGCGCACAGTGCGCTGGTTTGGCATGCAGCGCCGCCGTGCCACTTGCCATGCCGATTTGCTTGCTGCTGTGCTGGTTGCGATGCGACTTTGAGAGCAAGCAGCAGCAGTAGTAGTCGTGAGCTTTTGCAAAGGCAGCTGCATGTACTGATTTTAGCCAAAGCAATTAAGCGTAGAGGCAGATAGTAACAAAGGGAGGGTTCAGAAAAAGGCAGGAAAGACCCAACTTTACTGCAGGGGAGACGCGCGCCTTTGCAGCTGGGCGCTCCGCTGATGCGCTTTCCCGCACTTCCATGCGACGACGCACTCCTCTTCTCCTCCTCCCGTGCCTTTGGCTGGCGTTCCTTTTCGCTCGCCTCGCCTGAGACAGGCATGCGCGGCTAGCTAGCTAGCTGAAGAAGGTTCATGCGGTGCATGCGAGTCAGTGAGCTCGATCACAATGGTCAGTGGAGACGTCGTCAGGCTGAGTGCATCGCCGCATCAGAGGCAAATTATTCACAATCCCTGAAGAAAAACCGGGATAGGACAAAAAAGCTATTAGCACACAATTTATTTAGTTTTAATTATTATAAACTTAACAAACAAATTTATTTTATATTTTAAAGTAAATTATTATATACAAAAAATTTCGCACGAAATATACCATTCATTATTTAGTAAAGTAAGAAACGTGTTAAAAAAATCAACATAAAATCAGAATCTTAACAGATCCAACAGGAAAAAGAAAACCTAAGTACTAGTAGTACTGTTGAACAGTACATTGGTGAAGGGTTGTGAATCGTCCTGTTGGTCAGTTGGAGCTGGGACTGACAAGAACTGCGTCAGATGCGCCACGGCTGACAATGTTCAGAGAACAGTCGTCGTCGGTGCAGCCGCGCTGGAATGTGAACAAGGGGAAGATGTGCGTGGTGTGGACGACCGGTGAAGTGTTCTGGCCTCGCAGTAACAAGCCAATCACAACTATGCACACTTGTTTGAAAATCTCTGCTCATTGGAGCACTTAAAATACAGCCTGCAGGCTGCAGCCTGCAGTTATACCTCCCATGTACCACGAAAACATGCAAACTCTGAAGAATTGCTGGTGCATGCATGCATACGCCTACACTACAGCAGATACATCCATTCACACACACACATCTCGAATTCCACCAATGCAGGAGGATGCCTGCAGCCTGCCTGCCAAGCACGATGCATCATCACCCACACCACAACGCAATAATCGAGAGCGGGCAGATTCAACGGCCGTGCCGGCCAGGCCAGCTTCGAGCAGCGGATCGATCGCTAGCTCCATGGATGGATCGATGGATCGGCAGGCACAGAGACACGGCCGGCGACGCGTCACATGCGCCGATGCGAACCTCCTCGCATCGATTAACACCACCTCCCCGGGTTTCGTTAGTATTTTTTTCTCAAGTCTTCCCTACGGCGTGCTGCTAATCATACGACCCTCTCTCATTGACGTCGCCTTAATTAATCAAATATTTCTTTGTACTAATTAATTAATCAAATAATGTAACCCTCTTCTCTTCCCTCTTCTTTTTTTCTATAGCATCGAGCAGAGAAAGATGGAGCAACACAAACTATTATTATTTGTTTGTTTAACAGACTAATCAATGTATGATCATTCATCGATGCATTCACTTCTCTCACATAATATATATACTAGTATAAGGTTATCGCGAGAACGTACGTACGGGTGTATATAGTAGTAGATGCCCTCGTCCCTCCTCGTGGTATCTCAGCTTGGACGAGGCAGGCAGATCAGCAGGCTAGCTAGCTAGCTAGCTCATCTGCAGGTGCGTGATGAATTAATGCGTGTGTTAGCTAGAGACGGATGCATCGCATGAGTGAATGAATGGCAATAGCACGGAGAGATAGACCGATCGAGATGCTCCAAAACGTGACCATGTTGGCGATCCGGGGAATAGTTAGGGCCAGCCTAGATCTGATCATCATCAGTACTCCGAGATCACTGTGCATTGCTCATCAAGGGAGAGATAAGGAATTAAAGACTTTGAATTTAAAGTCGAATTGGGGATCAAAAAGAGGAACACACCACGCTTTATTCCGGGCTCAAGAAGGGCCTGGCCATGGCCGGCGTGACGACGTGCACTTTGTTCAGCAACAAAAACCGCACAGGATGAACATTCTCATTCTGCCCCTTTTTTCCCCTTACTTTTCCTTGCATCCCCTTTCTCTGAACCCCAAAAATGTCTTTGCCGGCAGCAGCAGCATATTCGCTTGGCCCTTTTTAGCCTGACGCCGATGCTTGATACATACCCCATCCTGGCTTAAAAACCACATGACTTAATTTTAACTTTATAAAATGGTCTTAACCACATGAGAGATCATGATTCACATGGATAAGAAGTAACAGAACCGACTGTATGAGTACTCTTCCGGTTCTCTGAAATGACGGTATTATGTAGTACATACTTTTTAGGAAATGGCAAAATATTGTTTCAGAGGGATCACTGGAATTTGGTGCCGGAGCCGCCATCCATGTATATGCTAGTTGTTCAAGAGCAGAGAGCAAGAGTACAAAGAATAATCAGTTTATTAACAAATTCTGAACCGTTAGGCACGAGGCCGGCCGGTGCGCCACCGTATAATTCAGAGTGCATTATGATATTGTAGTTTATCGATTCCTCTCTCAGGGATGTGCTACATGCAGATTAACTAACGCTGCTTCTGTCATTAAGCATGAGGACACTATGATCTGAGAAGAGATTCCCCTAATTGACATTGGACTAATCATTTCTCATGGGACTGTTGCAAGTTGGTATAAAGAAAACGGGGCTTGTCTTTGCATAGAACAGCAGCAGGACGTGCTGCATTGTGTGGGTTGGTTGGATGTTCTATCTAGTTCGCTGGGCTGCTAATTAATTTACTGCAATCTAACTCATCTATATATATGACTGATGAATGTATCTTGTTGCATTTCTTATACAATTATAGCACTTGAATTATATGTATTTGGTTGATATCCACTGTTGTAATTTGAACACACATGGATCAATCAAATATTATGTATTGTTTTTTTTCAACAACAGACAGGGTAATTTTGTATAGCTTGAGTGCAAATACAATGAAATGTGCAATGAACTTTTGACTAGCTATCATCAGTTTGGTCATACGGAAACTACACGCATCAATTTAATACTGTTGCTCTGAGAGGCTTGGCTCGTACTGAAACTTGGATGAGCTGAAGTTTTCAGTTGCAGCTGGTTTGCTTGTCCTTCATTAACAACCAGCAGTTTGGCCCTCTTAGAATTGGACGATTAGTTGATAATCAGCAAGTGCATGCTAACTGATCGCCATTGTTATTATTTTTCACTCAACTATATTTATATAAGTGCGTTGAGTGAGCTATAGCAAAATGATTTGCATGCATGCTGCAACCCAACCACAAGTATTATGCTGCACAGATAGAATCGACGTTGACATCTATCGATGGCTCCCGATTGAAATATAAGCAGCGAGGATTCCCTCATAAAAAAATTTGTTTTTTGGACGCCAGGATCGTACGTACATTTAACTGGTTCAATTTTTTTGGACACCAGCATCGTACGTACACTTGAGTGGTTCTCTAGGGGCCCGTGAAATGCTCTAGAAAATTGAAAGTAGTAGTAAATCAGTGTAAAATACGTGGAGCTAATACGCACATAGCGGCAATGGTTTCAGCCCACGGGCCAGAGGCTAGGCCGGGCCGGCCTTATCGAAATGCGAGACCCATGGGTAGGCCTGCTAATGGGTTGGGTTGGAATGGTCCAAACGGTTTGGATTTCAATATGGAGTGGCTTTGGATGGATGGAATCGGCCTAAGATAGCTAATGGGTTGTGGTTTGGATTGAGGCAAAAATGGCTTGGAGCGGTTTGGGGTTTGGTTACTTAACTGTGGGTCCAAAGTGGATTGAGTTCATGGATTTTCGTTGGATGAAACTATCAGTTCAGCCCAAAATCCATCTGTCTCCACTCTCCAATCTCGTCGTCTTGTCGCTACTCGCACGCCGGCGTCGCCAGCCCGCCACCATCGCTCGACACCACCCTCACTAGCTTCGTCCCTCTCCTCGGCTAGCCTGTTGCGTCACGCGGCGAGCGTCCTCTCCTTCTCTACCACCACTATCGTCGGACACGCTCTTCCAGTCGAGGCCTGATCAGTGTATGTCCGCCTGCTTGATCTCCGCACGCACGTTGAGCTCACGGGACGGGAGCATCGTGGATGTGACTAGGTCTTTGCATCTTGAGCGCTTTCGGGTCCATCTTCCTTGCCGCCGTGTACTGAAGCTCGTGCGGGCCGGCGCTGCGCCTTACGCCACCGCAAAACAGGCAATTGAATCGTCGGAGCAACAGGTCGGCGCACCACGTGGATAGTTGTGCGACTGAGCACGGCGGGTCCCTGCAAGCACCCGCCATCTCGGCAAGTGTCATCGTCGGCCATGAGCACACGCATGCCCTCGAGCGGATGCCATGGCCACCCACGGTTCTTTACGGTGCCGGCGTTTGATTCACCTCCGATTAGCTTGGCATGCTGTAGCCGATTTTTTGCTTTTTAGTCCAAATTTATAAAGATTATCACAAATAGGCTCTGGCGGTTTGAATTCTAGGAATGGACCCTAAGCTCGGTGCCAATAGTGATGACGCCGAGCTTGAACTACTCGGCGCCAATGCTATTGGCACCGAGATATTTGTGCCACGTAGGAGCCGAGTCCGACGTGGCAAAGCTCGGCGCCAGCGGTAGTGGCGCCGAGCTAGGCGCCAGTGAAGGTGGCGCCGAGGTCGGCACCAGTGATGGTGGCGTCTACCTCGGCGCCTGCTTACGGGTGGACCATCTTCTTCCTCTCTGTCAACACTTTCTGTTCTCCTATTTCTCTTCATCTCTGTCCTATTCAAGCTGTCACTGTGTTTCCTTCACCCTTCGTCACGAATCGGTATATTGGACCGTGGAAAAGTGAGTTTGACCTATCGTATTTCTGTTGTTTAAGCAATTGACACGGTTGAAAACTTTTGTAGTAATACAAGCATAACTCAGCATATATTAATGATACAATACATGACATATGTTTCATAAGGATTATTGCACGTAATTAAACCGCGGAATGTATGCCATGCATACATGATACAAACTAATCGGACCCGACGAGTCGAGTCTCAGGTATCCTACGGATCCGTTCTATGGCTTTCAGCTTGTCTTCAATTTTCTCTTTCTTTCTCGGCGTTGTACTCCTTCTGTGTTTCACATTCAGTTACTTTTAGGCCGTTATATTGGGGAATGACATTGTCGATCCACCTAGTGAATCCGCACCTCCTTTGAATGCCCTGGTAAAGAAACACATGTAATCAGTTAGAGAGCCACTAGATGGAAGACGTTAGCGGGATTGAGAAAACGAAAGACGTACAACGAAGTCGTTGTCTAAGTTGGGGCAAATGAAATATCTCCGACTATAGGTTTGTGGTTCACAGGAGGTAGCCATCTTGCAACGATCCCTACAACCGCACATGGGACGCTCCGACCATTTAGGGAAACCTAGTGGGTTGTTCCACCAATCTAAGCTTGCGATTTTCACTCGACGTTCGTACTCCATCCATGCCTGAAGGAATTGTTCGATTGACTCAGGTTGCGTTACAGTCCGACCAATTGAAGCAGGTCTAACCGTATCGATCCACTGTTCGTATGGACACTGACATACATCCTCCTGTATGTTCATTTGTGATGTTCGAGGTTAGAAAATGGAACAAGCGAATGAGGGTAGATGTCAACTGCTTAGCCCTCCATGCTTTACCGTAAGTTATCACATATCCTGGTAAATCTCGCTAACTGTCCTGATAATTGTCCTAACCTTCATGTTGGGCTCTCCCTGCAATATTCCCATCAACCTTTTGGCAATGAGGGTAGATGTCAACTGTCGCTGCTTCGTGTTGAGTTCAAGTGAGGCACAAGTGTGAGGCCCTACAACTCTTGTTATCTTCCATTTTCCGCTGACCTTTTGCTTCCTCGCACAAACCTTTCATGGGCAGCGTTCTTGTTCACAGACAACCGTGTATTGCCGCTCTGCATAGGAGTGCAGGACCTTGTAAGGCCTCTTGCGTATCACTACAAATGCCTGCAACCAACGCTTCAATGCAGGAAGGTCATTGAAAACCTTGTCCTTGCCAATTTCCATGCTAAGACCCGCCTCTGGAGCTTCCATCAGCTCATCATCACGTCCCTCAGCAAACGCCTGATCGGAAAGAGTAAGATCACTGAACTCGTGAACTCTAGGATCACGACGGCCGGGGAAGATACGCCTTAACATCTCAATGTCACTCTCCATCAGTTCTCCAACTGGTCGATCATCATCGGAATCAATAGCTCTTGCGACCTCATAAGGCTCTAAATCATTCATAACTTAAACACTGTTTGAGTCCTGGAATTGGGCAAAAAAAGGACCACCCACATGAAGGGTTACGCGGAGGCTACGCTAGCAGAAAAACAAAACTTTTATATCGCGCAAACCAGGAACACTTGCAAGTAAGAGCCGATAGATCGTTACCGATTGAAGTATGCGGCGGAAACAACAAATCGGGGCTATCCGTCTGGCGCGGCGGCCGATGACGGCCGATTCCATAAGCCGACGGCCGATTCTGGGGACGCCGGTCGCCAATCGGCCGATTCCACGATGTAGGCGATTCGCCAGGAGTCGTCGGCCAGGAGTTCTCGCGCCTCGCTCCGTGCGCTCGGCGCGGCCGATTCCACCACGCCGATTCGTAGCCGATCAACGGCGCGCAATGTAGCGGCGCCTCTACCGGTATCCACACGTCCGGGGACAGAACGCCAAACACCCGTGTGCTAGCACGCGATGCAAGGCTAGGGTTTTGGCTCGAAGGTGGGGAGGGTTTTCGTGGAGATTGATCTCGCCGACTTCTAAAGCCGCGTGTGATCAGATTGATTTCGGCGCAATTGCAATTTAACTGATGTGTCGCAGCTCTCCACCCCTCCCTCCTTTATATAGAGTTGGCCGACTGGGACTAGTGGCCGATCAGGACTCTATTTTGAATCAGATCCTATCCGAATCTCACAGAGTTGGCCGCCCATACGTCGTAAGCCCATAGGACTCTATCCGATCGGATCACCATCCGATCGAGCCGTATCCGAGTCCAACTCGAATGCCTGTTCTTATCCCCTTAAGCGTGCAACCCTGTAGGTTCAGGTATACTTGGTTCGGCTATAGTCTAACTTAGCCGATCGTCGGCTGAGTCCAACTCGGCCGACACGTGCTGACGCGCCTAGCGGTACATATTGACACCATAGTATACAAGAATATAATATCGGCTCGAAACTGTAATGTGTACACAAATCCCTTGGCCTCACGATACCGGTTAAGCTATAGGCAAGATGTGTGCCATCCCTTCAATAGCTTAACCATTCACTCGAACCGTATTGGATTATCTGTCTGTTGATTAACTCCTCAATCAACTTAGCATGGCCATGCATTTCCATAATCCATTACCTCAAGGGGCCAGAGATATCTCTCCCAAAGGAGGGGCAAATTCCATCTTGATCACTCACATCCCACTCCATGTTTCATAGCAAACCCGAAAACTACCTTTATAACTACCCAGTTACGGAATAGCGTTTGGTAGTCCCAAAGTAGGCTACTACACATGTTGGAATCCATGGTGATCTCGGGTCTAAGGACTTTGTACCAACACTACACGAGACCAACTAATGGCACATTAATTTCGTAGTATCTCATGGTGGATCTATCCAACAATATGTTCTCTAACACATGTGTCCATGTTTATTGATTTGGTATCTCCATACCCATGATCTATGAGACATGATCATCAATAAATAAACATGCCAATCTTAGAATCATATTAGTTCCATTAATATGATATATGATCAGGGATCATTTAGAAATAGATTCATACATATAGAGTCTCATAAATAAGTCACGTACTTATTGTTCAATACAAGATGTCTATTTCATGGAACTGAATAACACTTTATTCATAAATACATAAACATTGACGTGATATCCAACATCTCCATGTTGCCTCTAGGGCGTATCACTAACACCACATTGTCAGGAATGTCCCCTGCAACATATGCATAAATATGACGAAAGCAAGATATTAGCGGTTACAAAGAAGGGTGGATGATGACGAGAAACGATCCATTATTCAAACTTACTCGGATGATTCTGTGTCAAGGGGATCTCTTTAAGAGGACCTGCCACATTTCCATCCAATGGACATGCATCTCCATATGTGTCAACAATTTCGATCTCATTGGGGGCAGATTGAGCATCCGGAACCGTACGTGCAGCCTCCGCAAACCGAAGTGGTTCCGGAACATCTATGGCAAGGTTTGGTTGATCAGGCGTCAATGGGGAAACCTCATGACGAATGGGATCAACCACCACCCGACGCACAACCACCTTCAAGCTTGAGAGTTGACTCTTCATAACAGATCTCACATACTTCTCCCACTTATCTACACAACCTATTAGGGTCAGCCTCCTTAGGATGGTGGAAGGAGATACTATGTGAAGTACACCCTCAACTATGATGGAATCTTCTCCAGAGCAATGCAGTTACTCCCGAGCCCTTTCAAGCAACTCACTAAATATTGGCTTCTCATCAAATATAACAGGCTCGCTTTGCATGTCAACAAAGTTGATATACCCATAACAATCTCTTGCCATGGTGCCTCCATGATATATGATCACTACTTTGTCCATCTAGTAGTTCGAAAAAATTACAAATATATTTAGTTCAGTCCAAATTAATTGCTATATAGTACTCAATTTGTCCAATCCACTATAGTTTTTAAAACATACAAACTTTCTAAAAAAAACTCTAGCCCGTACGAAATTATCCAATCCTGCAATTTCTTCTTTATGAGATCTACCTTCGCGTAAACTAATCCAATCCCGTAAACTAATTACCATTAAAAAATACCATTTATCCAACAAAAACAGATGAGCCAAATTTATATAAATTACATGTTCGACATTTTACAATTCACCTTTTCAAAATTCACGTACATTGTTTTTTTATATTTTACCCACATTGCATCTTGTAAAATTATGTACATTGCACTTTTAATTTTTTTCCTACACTGCATACTCTAAAATCACATATATTGCATTTCTAAATTTTACCTACTAGCTACATTCCATACTTATACTTTACCCACATTTCATATTCTAACTAACAATACATTGGATTTTCAAATTGTATCTATACATTGCCTATTCTAAATTAAATGCATTGAATTTCTTCATTTGCACATTCTAAATTTTAATTTCATCTACATTGCATACTCGAAAATATACTTACCTCGCCGATAAGAAAGTCGGCGCGGCGGAAGCGAGAAGGGAAGTCGGCGCGGGCGGAGGGGGGCGGTGGCCGTGGGCAAAGGGCGCCGGCTGGTGGCCGTGGGCAAAGGGCGCGCGGCTGGGCGCGGTCGGAGGGCGCGGCACAGGGCGCGGCGAGAGGGGCGCGTGCGGGCGGGCGCGGCGGGCTATGCGGCGGCGACGACGGGCTCGGGCGAGAGGGCGCGTGCGGGCGGGCGGCGGCGGGCTATGCGGCGGCCGACGACGGGCTCGGGCGAGGGGCGCGCGTGGGCGGGGCGCGACGGGGCTGTGCGGCGGCGACGACGACGGCGCGGGCGAGAGAGAGGCCGCGGGGGGGGCGGCGGCGGTGTGCGTGGCGGGCGAGCGACGGGGTGTGCGGCGGGCGCGCGGATGTAACTCTGCTGGACGAGGGAAGACGGGACCCACTGTAAGCAAAGCTCGGCGTCAGCGATAGTGGCGCCGAGCTCGGCGCCAAGATCGGTGACGCCGAGGTCGGCACCAAGATCTATGGCGCCGAGCTTTGCCACGTCGGACTCGGCTCCTATGTGGCGCAAATATCTTGGCGCCAATAGCATTGGCGCCGAGTAGTTCAAGCTCGGCGCCATCACTATTGGCGCCGAGCTTAGGGTTCATTTCTAGAATTCAAACCCGGGGATCTATTTGTGATAATCTTTACAAATTTAGGCTAAAAAGCAAAAATTCGGCCGTAGCAGAAGGATCATGTGTCATGTATGTCAGCCTTGCGCGTGGTGCTGAGCTCATTGTTGATGAGTGGCGATGGAGGCAAACTCCTTGTCGTCGTCTCCGAGCAACTTGCACTTGCTGTCTTGCTGATGGGATGAGGATGAACTAGACACATACTCACAGTCTGATGGGAATGAGTAGCCGAGGTGGATTCCAAATGGGTTCAAATGGTTTGAAAAGTGGATTGAATCCATTCGAGGTAGGTGGGTTGGTTTGGTTTGATTGGTTTGGATCACAAGAGATGGTCGGTGGGTTGGTGCACTGCAGCTTAATATTATGGTTTGGACTGGGAATGGGTTGGATTTGAAACCATTAGCAGGCCTACCCATGGGCCAGCGTCTCTTGCCGTCCGCGTCAACGTGCCGCCGCGCGCGTACGGGAGAATCCTCTGCGTTTCGCGACGAAGCGGGGGTGCCGCGCGGGTGCGTGAGACCTGCGACGGCCCGCGGGGGAGAGCGCGCGGACGCTGCCACGCAAGACCGGGGCAATTCGGTTGGCATCGCGCAGTCGCTCTCGCGTAGGTGTAGCCGTCGCTGGGAGAGAAATCTCGAGCCGCGGCTTCTCCTCTCCCTTCACCGGTTGCCTGGCCTGGCTACTCCCCTGGCTCGATGTATACCGCGCCGACGAACTGGCGAAGCAAGCATCTCCAATCCCACACGCACGATTGAGATTCGTCACGAAAGCTAGTGGAAGGGAGGAAACGAACGTGACTTCAGTATAGAGGTGTATGTAGTTAATGCGTAAAGGTTTATTTTGATTTACGAGTGAGTTCATGAGTTAACCACTTATATTTTTATTTTGATTTTTTTACGCGTCTACCACAGGTGCTAGTGTTCATTAAAATAAAAGTTGCTTACCATGTACTTAAATTTTTTTATCATATATTCAATTAATGGATCATCGAATGTGTACATTACAAATTGAGATCCCTAGGTGGTCACTGACATATGGACCCCGCCGTTCATGGGCTAACTCATTAGTGACCACGTAAGGAAGGTGTAACATGAGAGGATCTCCTTTCTTACGCTACTACACTCATGACGTGATCCAGCCAGGTCGTGGAGATGAGAGCGAGACACATTGCCGATCCAGGTTAGGGAACTATTTTGGGCAATTGGGCAAGATGTAATTCTATTATGCACATGCTGCATATAGTAATCGGCCATATAAGAGCATCTTCAATAAATTATCCAAATCAGACTCTCAACAGACTATCCAAATCAAACATTCATATATTTTGCTATCTAATTGATTTGATAAGCCAAATTCATCGTTCACTCCAATAGTCTCTTCATCTATACTCTCCATTCTAAGTCTATGACATTGAGACCCATATGTCAGCCTCTACTACCACTTCTTCCTCTTTTCTCGACCCTTCAATGGCAGTGGCAAACAACGGCGGTGGTGGCCGGCAACCTCAGCTGGCCATCGACCAAATCCACGCGGGGGCAAAGGTGCCCCCCCGAATCCACACCACACCGGCTGAATCTGTCGGGGCCAAAGGCGGCGACCTCGGCGATGACTGCAGCAGATGGCGACCTTGGTAACAACAGTGGATGGCGATGGCGACCTCAATGACGATGGCGCCGACAGTCCTCCCCATTCAGAAGGAGCTAGGGCAACGACGACATCAGGAGATCCGGAGGCTAGGGAGGACAAGGGATGAGGGTTGTCACGAAGGAAGCAGTGGCTAGCGAGGAACATATCGGTGCTATGCAAGGGATGCAACGCGAGGTCCGTGTTGATGCCGAGACAAAGGTCGGTGCAGGACAGGGGCGACAGTGGCAACATTGACAAGGAGTGTAGAAAGCAAAGTTTTCGTGCGAGATTGGGATGAAGAGAAAAGAAAATGATGGGGCCACCTTTTGGCAAGTCAGGGTGGGCTAGCTAGAGGCTGGTTAGATTTAGCCATCGAGATGTATTTTGATCAGTTGAATGGTTTGAATGGCTTGAAGAGCCAGTTGAAGATCATTCTCTCACATATGTTAAAATTTGACTTGGAGAGTAGTTTGACAACTCTCTTAAAGATACTCTAGCGTGAGATCGTAATATCATATACGTAGTAGTCAAATACTAAGATACTAAGGTCTGTACATAACAATCTCTCTCTAATTGTCCATCTCGACACAGCATATGCGTGTCCGAACAATTGCACATCATCATACTTCATGCAGATCGCATTCTAGAATAAAACATGGCTCAGAAAGACCAGGAATGGAAATAGGATGGGGCACGACCGCACGAGATCAGAGTAGACGAGTGATCTGACAGTTTTACAAGAGTGCATTAGCAGATTAAACACAAGTCCTGAGCCATCGCATTTTTTGAAGTTTATCTCATCATGGGGACATGTGCACTACTTGTACCATTCCGTTGTGATACAGAATTACAGATCTGGAAAGTAGCACAATTTGTTCGTTCCCTTGTGCTGCTCAGAATAATGTAGAAAAAAGAACAATATTTCTGTACAGGAATTATCTCACAGTACATTGCGGAAGTAGATGCCAACAAGAGAATTGCGGAACCACAACTGCACTGGCACCTGCATATATCATTCCCAAGCTAATGAGTTTATGGAACGAAGAAAAGCTACAAATCAGAAATGAGATAATGATCAAGGCAATTCAGAGAACGTCGTAACTGCCATTTGCAAATTCTTGAGGCGGTTTTGAGTTTTCCATTGATTCGCGAATCAGAGAAAGGGCAGATCATACTTGAAATAAATAAACTCCAGTTGATTTTAAGTCAATAAACCCATGGGACAGAATGGCACATGTATCATCTGAAAGCATGTCAGTTTTCACCGCTTCGCGCAGACTATGATCTGCATGCATCATATAGGTTTAAAGATTGGATAGGTAAGTTCACCATGAACATAATAGATTACGAGAGACTGAAGCAAAATGCTGCACAGACAAGAGGTTTAAAGATTAAACTAATGGCTAATGACCCCAATGAGATACTGGTATAAGTTCCCAGAAAATGAACTATATGTGACGCAACAACCAGAAAAACGAGTATAGATATAACATCACAAGCAGGACAAATAATATAAATTCACCAATCACAAGAGATTAGAGCAGCTGGAATTAAAAGAAACAAGGTCTAAAGAGAACTGAAATAGCAGCTAGCACATCTTATCAGGCTCTACCCAACACTAGAAGTAAAATAAAATACACAACACCACCAATATTGATATAGATATAGGCGCACTCAATCCTTGCAAATATGACGACCCACATCATTCTTATGATAAATTTGTTCTCATCATTTGGCAAAATAATCATAGAGAATTCCCATTGACCAAACCCTACAAGCAACATTACAAGTGAGAATTATGCGAAGTCCTTTTGAATGAGGGAGAGCCAAGGACATAGCACACTAACAACCAGATGGAAATTATGGTTTTGCTACCGCATGCACATGCATGGCATTATCCTGCAATATTTTGTCCCTCCTTTCATCAGCAAAGACCTTTTACCTTCATTAGCAGATTAACAAACCCCACAAGATCTTTTGGTCCCAACTCACCACAATCATGCTGCAGGAGAATCATTAATCGCTCTCCATTCCTTGCTGCTATTGCCTCCTGCAGAAGCTTATTCTGATCTGTGGAAGCTTGTAGTTGCTCTTTCAACTCTCTTTCTTCACGTTCTAGCTCACGAATTTCCACATCCCTCCGACCTTGGGTTGAGCTACTCACACTGGTGTTGTTTGGAGCATGATCAGTGAGGAAATGATTTGCCACAGAGCTGACAGATGGGTAGCCAAATGAGATAAATCCCACCATTGGCATTGGGTGAGACAAAAACAGCAGCAACCATCATGCCACAGAGGATAGCGAGCTCGTTGGCCTTGTTGAAGATGGTAGTGTGGCGCTTTGAAAAGCATGCATCTCGTATCTTCTCGTCACCACGCTTGATCTCAATTTTTTTCCTAGTCATGCGTGGCCTACACTTCGCCATCTGTATCAGCTGGTAACTTCTAGCACAGCTTGCCTATGTATCAGCAAAAGAATGGTGTGCAGCGATTGTACCCAGTGAGCAGTGAGCTGAGGGTACACGTAAGGTTATATAGAGATAAAGTGAAGCATGGATTCAATTGGTACATATTAATGAGTCTTCGATAGATAACAGTGAAAATGTGAACTGTAGACGGTTTTTAATCCGTGAATTTACGAGATACTTAGTTTTGGATAGATAACAGCGAAAACATGAACTGTAGAAGGTTTTAATCCGTGAATTTACGAGATACTTAGTTTTGGATAGATAAAGATGAAGGCATGAATTGTTAGAAGGTTTTAATCCGTGAATTTATGAGATAGTTTTGTGTAGATAATGGTTGGACTGTTAGAAGGTTTAATCTGTGCATTTACAAGATACTTAGCCAAATTCAAGATTTGATAGTACTGCCAAAAGAAAAAAATATTTACGGAATTGTTGCTATTTGTGGTAAGGAAGTTTGGATAGATCTGTATTGATGAGTTCAGGATTGATCTCGACGAAAACAAAATTCGAACTATTAGTTCCTCACCAAAAAAAGGAACTATTAATTAGGAGGTTTTATTGCATGCATTTACAAGATAGTTCGCAAAAATCAAGATTGATATCATTGCCAAAGAAAAAAAATTAAGATTGATGGAATTGTTGCCGTTTATGGTTAAGAATAGATGAATCAGAAGTTACTGATGCCAAAAGAGGAAAAAAATGGATGGAGACATCATGTGATGTTAAATGCAAGATGAAACATACATGCGGAGTAAGACTTGCCTTTTTTGCAACACCCATAAGCAATTGGCTTCTCGCTTTTCAGGCTTATGTTACCCCCATTATCACCTTAAAGTTACAAGCCACCAAGGACATCTTCGGGGAAAATTCCTCCATTTTTAAGACATAAATTAGGCCAGCAGTTATATTCTATATTACTAAGGCAGTAATACAGTAATATTCAGGTATTTACACATCGGTGAATAAGAAAATGGGCTTAAATCGATGTGCAATAGGGAGTGATGTGTGCCAACATAGCTGTAAGCTGCTGAAGGAACTTGGTCAAAAGCTGTGCATATTTGATGGAAGGTTATCGACGACCTCATTGTTGATTCTACAAACAACCCCATTACTTGTCAGCGTGCAAATGAAGAACCAGAAGGTGTAAGTGTTGATGGAATAGTGAGGGAAATCACAGGACAATTGACAGATAGATTGTGATGGGCACAAGAAATGCACCCTATCATTAGATATGATTAACTTAATCCACATTTACCAGTTTAATAGTGTGTTGCAGTAATTAGATCTTGTTGATTTGGTTATGGGCTTATGGCATCACAAGGTAATGTTTGTGAATGTTTATCTTCATCAAATCGATATAAGCAACCATTGTTCATAATATGCACACATGATACAAGCCCGCTTTTAATAGGTGCCAAGGGAGTGAGCCATTAAGGCAGATGAGTTGTGGCCCAACTATTGTGGTCATGTGTGTGCTTGCGGTGAAAATTAGTAGCATAATGATATGAATGTGGTGCTCCGCATGTGAATGCGACCGACATGGGGTATTGTGATCTACAAAGTTTGGATCCCACGGTGTGCCAATAGCAATCAATAGCCAACATAGGAGATGATTACAATATAAGAGCAAGTCTTTATATGAACTCATAAGCTCCGCGATACCTATTAATAAAAGAAAAATCTGATGATTTGCCACTTGTCACCCTGTGACAATGACATTTGGGACCCTCATCACATCAAATCTCCAATCTCAAGAGCAAATCCCCCTTAATAAAAACTCCACAAATTTTAGTATGGTCCATAGAGGCACTCTCCAAATATTTGAAAGAATTTCCTTCCAAGGATTTACACATTATGATATCCAAGAAAATCAACAGAACATTATACTTTAGTCCCAAGCGATTTGGGTAGGCTGATATTCAACAAAATTCCTAATTGCAAATGTACAGTAAATGTAAAATATAGTGATGCATACAAAAATATTTTTTACATGCTTAGTTTGCAGATATTGAAGTTCAACAGTCGGCCATGCCTAATCAACTCATTAGTAACCACAAAGATTGTTCTCACACGCATAGCAAGGCAAAAGATTTAAAGAACCTAGGATGTTCAGGGAAGCTTCCATGAGACCATCATTGGTAAATAACCCTTCATTGCAGGGCTATCAGAATCATCAATTATTGCAAGTATTGGGGAATCAAACGGAAGACTTACACAAACAAGTTGCTACTGACTAGAATGCAATGACAGTTTGCTTAAAACTTTAGAAAGAAACAAACACAGAGGAGACTTGAAAACAAGATGATCAGCCATTACTCAGGGTCTCAGAGAGCCTTCAATCACTATGTAGCAGACTTACACAAACATGTTACTGCAAAGCAAAACTAAGAATTTGTTCAAAACTTCACGTCCAAGCAGCAACTGATAGTTCACCATGAAGAGGAAATAGGTATTACCTAGCATGTAGAACTCTTGGTAGACAATGCTGGCTCCTCAAGAATAAGAACTAGTACTCAAGAGACTCCGGGTCTCCAATGTATTCTGCAATCTGGTCGTATTTCACACGTATCATGTCTTTTGAATTGGCTAGCTCCACCACTCCGGCCTCCTCCTCTGAATTCTTCTCAACAAGGTGCCCACATAACCCCTTGTGCTCCCCAGCAAGCAAAAGCACAAGCCCATTTGTCCGTGGCAGGACTGTTTCAAGCATATCCTGCTCTACCCCTTGCACCAGCTCGGACCGATCATCCATAATGATGTCACATGTTGTAGGCCCCACGACATCGAGAACTCTCCCCTTCTTCAAGTACAGCCTCTTGCTCAACCTCTCACTAACCACCCTAACCTTGATATCGCTATGTAACCACCGCATCTTGTCACCACCACCACCACCAATGTTAACTTGTCTAGTATCTCGAGAATTTCTATCCTTTTCTTGGACCTCTCTATCTGCCCTCCGCTCACCGGATCTCTTCTGGCGGGAGCTTGAGTTTCTATCCTCTGTTCTACCTCTACTGTCACGATCTCTCTTCTTCGCATTCCCATTCTGGGTCTCCTTGTTCCCACCAACAACCCATTCACCAGCGCGAGTCTTCTTAGGATCGGCCTCAGAGGGATTGTAGCCTAACCCTTGTGTCCCAGCGCGTCGGTCATATTCAACAACTTTGGTATCCCCCTTATTGTTCCTGCCAATACCTTTACCTTCTGACCAGCCGTATCCAGCAAGTAGCGCAACACCAAATCCCTCAACAGGCACCTCGCGGAACTCATCTAAGCCGCGGTGATCGGGGAGGCTGGCCATGTCCTCCTTGTACCGCCGCAGCATAAGGTCGCCACTGGGGGCATTAGCTGCAGGAGGAGGAGGCGTCTTCTCCGCCTCCGTCGCGGCTGGGGAACCCACCGCCTTCTCCGAATCCGCCGCGGCGTTGCGAACCGTGAGGCCATAGGCGATGTGGGAGGAGGGGTTGTCGGGAGCGGTGGAAGTGTCGAGCACGAAGGAGGGGCCGTCGCCGGCGGACGCGGCGAGGGCGGCCTCCTCCTCGGGGGTGGGGAGCGAGGAGGGCTTGCGGGAGCGGTGGTTGAGGAAGTGGCCGGAGTTCTGGAGCGGCGCGATGACGGCCGGCGCGGCCCCGGTGGCTAGGGTTTGGTTGGGGTCGAACTCGGTGACGAACTGCGGGGCCGGGGCGCGCGCCGAGTACTCGCCGTCGTTGGATGCGGCGGAGGCGGCGGCACTGGAGTCGGTTGGGAGCGTGGCCGGCCTGGGCGGCCGGGCCTTGGAGGGGATGGAGAAGGACAGCTTCTTCTCCTTCTCCATGGCGGCCGCGGCAGCTGCGCGATTTGGGGAAAGCAAAGCGAGGGGGAGAGGGAGAGAAGGGACACGACTACACGAGGGAATATAACACGTGTGCGACGGCGAAGAGAAGTCCCCGTGGACTTGTTGCCTTATTCGGAGGGAATAAGTTCATTTGAGGCCCCTTAAATTTACACTGAATCCGGATTTCGTCCTTCAGATCAAAATCAGATATAATGGGTCCCTAAACTATTAAAACTGGTGTAATATTAGTCCCTCGACGGTTTAGAAGATAGTTTTGACTGACGTAACGCATACGTGGCTGCTTTGACTTGGTCTTCATATGACATGATAGTGATGTGACGCTTACATAGCAATTTGATTTGAAAAATAATAAAAATTATGTGTCCACATGTCAGTTACACCAAAAAATTAATTCAAAAATGGTGAGGCCCATGCGGGCTCGCATGTCATTCTTATCCCTCTTCTTTCTTAGCGTGCTTAAATGTTCCTTAAGTTGCTTCTTCACGCATGCAGCTTTCTTTTCTATCCATGTCCGGAGCAATGGAACTTTCTTTCGCTCGCTATTTGCATACCTTTTTATTTTTTTCTAAAAAAACTTTTGAACAAACGCATAATGTATTTTCTTCAGCATAGCTTGTTGTCTGGCTTCGACCTACGAGCAAGTGGATCGTGCTTGTGAGAATTTGCCTTGGACTTAGCAGCTGCTAGCCTGCAACTGCAAAAATGATATTGGTCATCGGGCGATGGCTTTCTGCTGCTCCTAATGAAAATGAAGTGCTCGTCGGCCAAGACTTTTCAACCCCTATAGTCTTGTGCAGTGGCAAGGTCGGCCATGTCTCTCCTACCACGCGGTGGCATCGATGCCGCAAAAGCTCGAGCTTAAGCCTTCACTGCGAGGCCTGCTCACTCGATGGGAGACTACGAGGCTGCAACACTGTGGCTCAAGATTGTGTCGGCGTAACCGTCAACGGTGTCCCCGTGCTCATATCCAGATCCAACTCTCTCTCCTCGACACACGCCTCGTCGGCGAGCGGGCGCGAGAAGCTGCCTCGGGGTCCCGCCACAGGCGACGACTTCGATGAGACATAGAAACACTCAGTAGAGCTCTATAAATTGACGCCAAGAGTGAGAGCTAAGCCATCACACATTTAGTAGCTTGTAGTGTTCGTGGTTAGTGAGCTCCGGTTCGCCATGGACACAACGATAGCGGGGTAGCGATGCTGGGATGACACAATGATCTCGGTGGGGCTGGTGGCGGTGCAATTGGGCAACGTGGCGTACATGGTGGTGCTAGAGATCAGCCTCGACCTGCTTTTCTCGTTACCTTCGGTAGCCTCTCCACGGGCCTCTTCACCCTCCCCTTTGCCATCAACCTCGAGAGGAAGAAAAGGCCATCGGAGCTCAACAACAACCGCCTGCTTCTTCGCCTCTTCTTGCTGGCTCTCAAAGGGTACCACATGAATTTTGATCATATTTTGTACAACAAGATTTAACCAAACATGTCTGATCGATCCTTCTTGGTTGTAGGGTGATGATGTTCCGAGCAGTGATGTTGCATGGCATGAAGAAGACGTTGTCGGCTCCACCATGTCCAACCTCGCCCCAGCCTTCATCTTCATCGTCGCCGCCTGTCTTGGGATGCCAGTAAATGAGGGCCAAGATCGTCGGGATGGTGCTTTGCCTTGGGATGCCAGTAAATGAGGGCCAAGATCGTCATCACCATGAGCGTCCTTCAAAGTCCTGCCGCCAGTGCCGTGTTGCGTAGTACAGTGGCGAGCCCATGGCCCGACGACCTTGCCCCCCTCCCTGGCTCGACTTCAAGGCCCATTTGTATGTTGGGCCTTCAGAAGAAAGTTGGCCCAACATTTGTCATACAAGGAAAAGGAAAAGCGGGCATGCTCTCGGCCCATTTGTATGTTGGGCCTTCAAAAAAGCAAGCCCATTATTTGTCATACAAGGAAAAGGAAAAGGAAAAGCATGCAGGCTCTCGGCCCATTTGTATGTTGGGCCTTCAGAAGAAAGCATGCCCAACATTTGTCATACAAGGTAAAGGAAAAGGAAAAGCAGGCAGGTGGGTTACTACTGTTCGTCGATACGAGTTGTCGTTTCTTGCCTGGCCATTAATCTCCTCGGCAGCAGGCACTTATGGATTCGCCCAGGCTACTAGAAATTTCTGGGTCCGCCACGGCGCAGTAGCCACAGGATGACGATGGCGACGGTGACTGCTAGGTCGAACAGGGGCTTCGTGCTACCGAGAAGGGAATCAACGGTGGAAGCCGACAACCTGTACTTCGTGATCAACCGTGGTGAAGATGCAGAGAAAGCATCGTTCAAAGGGACGATGACGATGGCCTCCAGCAAGTAGAGGGGGAGGAGGGAGAATAGTTGGGCACTAACATGTGGTGCCCACGTGGGTTCCATTCACCATGTCAACCAAAACCAGTCACTATACTGTTGAGGGACCAAATTGACATGGTATTGTGAGTTGGGGGTGAACTATACCTAGTATTTCGATTCAGGGATGAACTTAAGACTCGACGACAAATTAAGGGACCTAAAGTAAACTTATTCCTCCATGTTAAGATACTTTTTTGCACATGAGCTAAAGGCTCATGCATTGCAATGGTTATTATAAGAGATGAAAACAAAAGCACAAACTATAAGTTTGTAGCATAGTTAGTTGATTAGTCATATAATGTCATATATAAAGAAAAACACATTCATCTGTGGGAAACTTATGTCTTACATGTTAGTTCGTGGTGTTGCAGGCAGATTCACTCAGATACCATCACTAAATTAGTATAGATATAAAGTAGTACAGATATAGATAGTTTTGCACATAATTTGCATATTTTACTTTACAGTTTGGAAACTATTCGCTCAATTCTGGGAATGCAATCGCTGAGTGAAAATGTGTGACTAGACAAAAAAATGTTATGATTTTCTCTTCTGGCAAAATGTGAGTTATCTACTGACTTGAGATAAGCAGGAAATGGACTGTAGGCTTGTATAATTGTTGTATACTAATACTGGAGAAGCTAAGAAAAAGGTAAATTCTACGGGTTTCTCTGGACCGCATGAATTTTGCAGACATTTTAAAAATTTTAGTTTAGTTACTGTAAAAATCTTTCCAAATTGCCCGGGAAAAAAAGTTGTTTTGAAATTCCTGCATTCCAAATTCCAAAGGGGACTGCTTGTCGTCATTAGCCATGTTTGGATTAAGGGCTAGTTTAAGCTAAACTAGCAAAAAATATCTAAACAGGAGCGCTAGAGCCAAACTAGCCTATCTAAAAAACTATCTAAAAAGAATGATTATTTGGGTCAGTTTAAAGTTAGGTTGGGTTAGTTTAGAGTTAAAAACTTCCGAGAGAATGATCAAACATGACCATTGAATCAAACTTTAATAATTCAAATTGTACGATGAACTGACGGCAAACGTTCGTAGCAGTGACAAGGAAGGCAGCCCATCGACATTGGTCATTGGTCGTAAAGAGCCAGTCAAAGCGTGCTTAATTAGCCTTCCCCCGAAACAATTGTAAATCAATACTAACAAAGTCATGTGTACGCAATCAGACACGCTACAGGAACCAAGATCGCTACATGATCTATAAACAACTATGGCGCACACTCAAGTCAGAACAGCGACCACCTAATAAAACTGCCACAACAGCGACCGGGTCCGCACGTAGATAATCTTGCCTCAACACGCAATGGAAAGTAGCTGAATCATACTGAAATAATAAACTCTAGTTTAAACTTTAATTAAACCATAGAATTCAGCCCAATAGTAACTACTACCAAAGTTGTCAAAATCTCGATTCTATCGTATGATTTTACGACTTTATGATTCTAATTAAGATGGATTTTGACGGATTTTTATGTATACGATTCCACGATTACGATTCTACTAAGGACTTCCCGATTCCGATTTAGGATCACGATTTTAACAAACCTACCATGTCCCGAGAGAGGATGAAAGGTAATGTTTCACAGCAGTGAATGCAACCCCTTTGCATCAGTACCATTGAAAAATTTTGGAGGAATTTTGCAAGAAACGAACTTTTTTCTTAAAAAATATCCTATAGAATTGGTGTGTTTCAAAGGAGCACCAAAAGTTGGAGTTGGATCAGTGTACATCCGATGCATCTTTCTGTTGCACCTTCAGTTACTTCCAAAGCGCATGGCACCATCACAACTTTATATGCACATGGTTGTAAAGCCAAGGGAAAGAGAGTTGGAAGACAAGGATGTTACAAGCATGAGCCGTCCTGCTCCTGCACACTTGTATCCACAGCCACTGGCTCTGAAAGTGACAAGATGCTATCAATCAACTATATCCTTAAGCTTGGTTCCAATGCACGATGAACTCATTGATTTTGTACAATAATCTTGACCAGAGACCCATTCCAGTTCGTTGGCCTGATCACCGATACCTAATCATTCGCAAGGGGAAGTCTGAAGGCATTATGCAAATGACCTTTTTCCTTCAGACCTTTTCATAAGAAGAGCAATGACCTTTTCTTTCGGAACTGAGACAATGCACGAGGCAAAAAAGCTGGGATTCCATCTAGCCAAGTCAAACGCTTTGTTCATTGCAGATCGAATTGTTGCTACCCTTCATTTCCATTCATCAAAAGCAGATTCTCTGCAGTCCTTGCATCAGTTACTGCAGTGAGTATGTACTTATGTACTGTTCTTGCATTGGCTCAATTCGCAACCAGGCGAGACATTAGGTGAATGCTTCAACCACTTCGGCTCAAACGGGGAAGGATTGATTGATGACAACGAGAAGGAGCAGAAGGAAACAATTCTCAGAGAGAAAGCCTCCAAGAACTGGCTCGCAGAAGCCGTCAGTTGTTGTGTCATTGGCTGATGATCACTTGACATGTCCTGAACCACCACATTGTCACTGGCTCATTGCTGGTTTGTCCCATTCACTTCTCCTGGCACCATTCTCATCTGCCAAAATGGTGGCATTCTGACCTAACCTCAGGGTACTAACCTGGACATGCTTCTGCCAAATTGGAGCTTCAAACTAATTATAGCTCCAAAAGTGTAGTACACGTGTCTAATTCGAAGCTGAATGTATAATGTGTGCTATGATCAGGAAGCTGCTATAAAAAAATGGAAAAGAAACTCTGAAAATTCATCAGCATAAGTTCAGAATGGCTTCAGGGAACTTGTCTAAGCAAGAATAAAATTGGTTTCAGAGATGTATCTAAGCATGAAAATAATTGCAACTTTGGTTTTCTCATTGTGTGCATTGTACAAATGAACAAAAGGTGAGCTAAGCAATGGTTTCCTTTTTCTTTTTACAGATTTTTTTTCTTCTGACGAGTAGTAGTGTCATACAGCGCTATGGCAGAGGCTTGATTTCCATTGAGATTGTCTCGTCTCCAACCATGCCAAGAATCTGTAGACCTTGCCGAAGACGCTGAGGAAGACGAGCCCGGCGACGAGGCTGTACGCCAGCACGCCGACGGCGCTGCCCTCGACGGCGACCCAACCGACGAGGTAGACGGCGTCGGCCGCCACGAACACCCAGCCGGCGGCCTCCAGCGCCGACCGCGTCCACGCGCTGAGCCGCTCCTCGCCGTAAATCCGGCACACCATCCGAGAGCACAGCGCGAAGATGATCGCCAGCGCCGTCTTGGACAGGCCCCGGTACCGCACCGCCGTGCCGCCGACGACCAGGGGCTCCATCCGGCAGAGGCAGGACGCGCACTCGCCGGAGAACTGCGACCACCGGAGCGCCTCCAGCCCCGTGTAGTAGGGCAGCACGACGGCGTCCAGGTACAGGCTGGCGTGCAGCACGCCGGAGACGGTGGACGCCTCCAGCACCGCGTACCGGATGTCCCCGTCGGCCTCGTTCCGGAACGCCAGCGCCGACGCCTGCAGCAGCAGCAGCAATGCCGGGCCGAGCTGCGCGAGCGGGAACACAGCGTTGATCCTCTGCCCCTTGGCGAGCACGAGCAGCACCACCGGCAGCAGGAATGGCCCCGAGGGGAGTAGGTACTTCCTCCTGATCCCCCTCACCCCGCCCGCGCCGCCGCCGCCGCCGCTCCTCGCCAGGTCGAGCACCGTGAACGCGAGCGTGGAGAGGAAGCAGTACGCGGCGAAGGCGGCGACGAGCACGCCGACGGCGGCGTGGTAGTCGCCCGGGTAGGAGCTGTCGCAGTAGTAGTGGTACGGGCAGGTGACGAAGTCCGTCGTCTCCTCCAGCTGCCACCTCGTGCACTTGAGTATCTGCCTCACCACGGCTTCTCCACCGCCGCCGCCGCCGCCGTCGTGGGCCGTCCACGCCGACCGGCCGGCACCCAGAAGCGGCGCGAGCATCTGGTCATACGACGACATGGCGGCAGCTGTCTCCTCTTCTTCTTCTTCCTCCTCTGCTTCTTGTCCTGTCAACTATATGATGCATGCCTGCATTTGGTGGCTGATGATGGCTTGTCTCTCTCTACCTTCCAACTCCTCCTCTTCTTGCTCTTCTTCTTCTTGGGTGTTGGTGTGCTGCTCTTGTTGCTTGTGTAGGGAGGGAGGGAGTTGGAATTGGATAGGGAAGGTTTAACTGGAGCTCTCAAAGGTGAGGTTTGCCATGATTACCCTTGCTCTGAAACCTCTGAAACTCTGATAAACTCTGAAACAATGTGCATTACCACCAATGGAAGAAGATTCAGTGATGGTGCTTAGAATGATTCATGGATGATTAGCCTGGTTAATTAATTGGGGGTGGTGCAGGGGTGTTTTGGTCAGATTGTGTTTTATGGTTTGCTGTCATGGTGGTTGGAGGTGAAGAGAAAACTGAAGGATTGTTTGACTTTGTTTGTAGTACTGGATTAGATTGGCAGGCCAGCAGGGAAGTAGAGAAGAGAAGGGAACATTTGTGTTGCAGCAATAGTAGTACCTGGCTGTTAGTTAAAGTTTGTTGAGGATTTGGTGAGCAGGAACTAATTAATCCATTTCCTTTGATTTATTATTCATTATGATTGGACCTGCATAATTAACATCTAGCTAAGCTAAGCTATATGTTCATCTTCTGATTATTTCATCTTCCAAAAAAGGTCCATACTGACAGAGAATGATGGTGCTATCATTTGGATTCTGAGGCATCATCTGGGTAAGTCTTTTTATTCACCATGAGTTATGAGTAGTACCAATTAAGGGTTCCTTTTGTTATGACTTGGTCTCTAGGGAATTATTTGGTAGGTGGCTTGATTAGCTGAAGGCCAGGTAGGCCATGATCGTGGAGGTAGGAGGAAGGAGGAGAGTTTGTGGTATCCCAGTCCCTGATGTGTTGTGCTGTTCATGTCTCTTATGAGATGCTGTTGCTAGTAGCACAAAACCACACCTCTTTGTTTTTACATAAACTAGCCAGTTTTTGTATGGTCTTAGGGATTTCCTTGATATTTGCATAGGTGACCCCAGCTGCCCACTTGGAAGAAGCTGTAATATGATATGATATGAAATGGATATGTGCATGCATCATGTGGGGAGAGTAGTATTACTTCTTTAATGTCACCCCCCTAAGTTGTGATGTCCTTTTGCTTGTCTTCTCTGCTGAACATGTGATGACAGACACAGAGGAAATTGATAGGAAATAGTAGTGGCGAATTGGCAACTGCTCAAGATATTGGGCATGCTTTAGGGAGACATTTTGCTGAGAAACACAAGCAACCGATCTGTTTCAGGTACTTCCTGGCCTGTGGATTGATTTGAGAAAACTTCAAGCAACTTTAATAAAAATTTGATATTGAAATTAGTGAGAATGTGGCAAGCAAAAAAGAAACGTGTCATCGAAAATGACTGTATAAAATTGTTGTGAAGCATGCTTTGCTTGCAAAGACCGTGAAGAATGTTTCAACATCCGAAGCGTCGGCCAGAACGTAGTACTATGGTTAGTTTCTTCTAGTTCTATAATTAATTTGAGCAGGCCTTGCCTGCATCATGCAGCAGTGACAGCCAATTATTCCAAGCTAATATGCATACGTCAGTGTGTTTACTGTGCAGCTGAAACCTTCAGAAGTCAATATTAAGACACCTTCCAGACCAATGCCGAGAGATATTATTAACCCATCATAAGTCATTGGTACGCGCCAAACTTCCTCGTTAGTTTCGTACTAACTACTACTAACAGCTTACGATGTGTGCCTCATCAACAGCCGTAGGTTGTCATCGAAGAAACAATGGGCCTATGGGATTAAAAAGAACGGCACAATTGTTTCTGTGAATTGGTAGTTCAGAGTTCAGCAAAAGAAAAAAGAATGACACAACTATTCACTGGATTGTTGACAGGATTATATCTACTTGAATTGATTATAGGGATGAATTAAATATTTTAAAAAATAAACTTTGAATAACTTAGAACAAGTATTCTAAACAATATAATAGATTTTTTAAGAAAACATATTTTTTAAAAATGTGGAGCAAATGACACAGTAAGAGTGGACAGTAACCCCCGTGTCTCTCAGTGCGTGTTTGTTACGTTGACCTACTGATTCGACAGAGAGCACAAGTCGGAAATCGTTTTGATTAGACGAATCACCTAATCCTAAGATCATTTGGTCCTGACAACGAACATAAGCTTTCATGTTCTTAGCCCATCACCATACAATTCCTTGCGAGACATGACCGCTACACCGATAGAAATAGAGAGAGTGAATGAGATCTTTGAACAGACTGGAATGGACAACACGATGCATCCACAGGCAAGAACTGAGACCCCTGAAAAATACACCCACTCCTTGCGTTGTGGGAGCAGGTAGATTAAAATCTTAAGCTAAGCTATACCAGCAGTAGTAGCTTGGCTCCAACCAAGCATGCTGATCTAACAGATGAAAGCAACCCTGGTAAAGGCTGAACCAAGTAGAGGCTTGATGGTGGACAGATGGATGGATTAGTGTTCACTTCGTTCCAAAATATAAAGATTTCTATGTTATTTAACAAATATTAAAATTATATCAAAAGATTTTTTAAAGTCACTTTAGTTGTCAATTTTTAAATTTTGAATTGCTTAGTTTTTTTAGCTATTTGATTGGGTTTGGAATCAATGAAATAATGAGAATTATTGAAATCTGTATATTTTAAAATGGAGGAAGTAACAGCCATGCTAAGCTCTGGTCCCTTGGCTCTTGAAGTTGCAGATGGAGACAAGAGGATAAAAGGGAAGAATATGTCTCCCGCATATACAGTACTATTTGCATGTGAGAATGGCTCTGGTCTATGAATGATGAAGTAATGAGGTGATCGAACCACTGATATCTGCATGACCTTGCACTGGAAGTCTAAAGAAAGAATCTGCACTAGGATTTCTGATCTCATTGTGGATAAAAGATGATCAGGGGTCCGGAAGTGGCCTGATAATTGGGGCCGAGTTACAAACATGATCATGCAAAAGTTGACATTTTACCTGCAAACTGCAAAGTGCCTCCCACATAGTATCACATATGATGCTCTTTTAGGGGGCGCAGGTAGTCATATCACTTTTGAAATGTTGGTGGGGCGACGTGTTTGAACAAATTACTGTTCATCTTATCGGTATAGAGAACACATTGCTCTTAATTCTGAAATAAAGGTAACGGTAGAGTTGTTCAATAAACGGAGCCTTTATAGAACGTACAAAAAAATCCTTAAGGATGACTATCATTGAGCTTATTTCTCAACAGAATTTGGTCAAGTTATTAAAATAAAAAATTCCAAAGAAGAAATTAGCAAATGAAGAAACGGCATATAAATTTAGGGACACGCCTTGAAACTCTTTAAAAAAATTAAATTAATCCTATAACTAACCCCCTTACTCAATGATAGCAAGCGTACAGACGTCATGTGTATGATTTTTTTTATATACATCCGATTTATTTAACAGGTAATACGTAATTTGCTAGAAGATTTGCTTCCCGTCATACACGCCGTCAGCCCGTGTATGGCCTTACCTCTGGGCTCTGGCTTGAAAGAAATAAAAGGATTATGAAAGGTAATCTGTACCTATATATAAAACAAACAGCGTTTCCATCCAAATTTTGTTTTGTCTGGCTATTTTGCAGAAAACCCCTTGAGTTTTTTTAAAATTAACCCGCAGTCCGTCCGGCTATTTTAAAAACCCAATTAAAGAAGAAAAAGTGTTATTTTACGAAAACCCCTTGATTGTTTATAAAATTAACTGCAGTCCCAATGTTGAAAAGAAAGAGAGGGCTTGGATGAAAAAGACCTCCTACGTCCTCTCTTCTGCTCCCATCCGCGCTGCGCTTGCGCCCCTCCCTCTCGTCGCCGCTCAGAGCTCCCGCGCCGCCGCCTGGACCTTCGTCCTCCACCTGCTTCTCTCCCTACATCGTTGTCCCGTTGCAACGCACGGACATTTTGCTAGCTATCTATAAAATAAGTAGTGTTTCTATCCAAAATTTTTATTACGCCTAGCTATTTTGCAAAAATCCCTTGATTTTTTCCAAAATTGACCGCAATTAGGGGTGGATCTGGCTCGGCTCGGCTCGGTAGAGAGCCGAGCCGAGGCTCGGCCTCGGCTTGGCTCGGTTTGGCGGCTCGGTAGAGCCGAGCCAGGAGGCTCGGCTCGTGAGCCGGCTCGTTTAGCTCGCGAGCCACTTTAATACAGTGCAATTTATGTACAAATTACATTTTATTTTTTTAGTCTATTAAACATGTAAATATACAATTGAAAAAAATTAAAAGTGATACATTAAGTTCATAATTAACGTAATAACACTTGTCCATCGACAATTATCCATGCAAATGTAATGATGCAACTAGATTAGATATTATTACTATTATAATCTAAAGCATTATATCCATATTGACCATCACAAAATTATAAAAATTATTGATTTATTGTCACATCAACAACAAAACAAACAAAAGAATAGCAAAACAAGCAAAATATTAGGCCCTACTTTGTACATTGCATCTGGCTCGTTGAGCTCACGAGGAGCTTACGAGCTGATTCGAGCTGGCTCATTATAGCTAACGAGCTAAACCCTTGGCGCAGCTCGTTAGCATTTCTCAACGAGCCGAGCCATCCACGAGCCAAACGAGCTAGCGAGCCACGAGTATTTCGTCAGCCCTACCCGTAATCCCAATGCTGAAAAGAAAAGGAGGGCTTGGATGAAAAAAAGACCCCCTTCGCTCCTCCCTCCCTACGCCCCTCCCTCTTGTCCCCATCTGCGCCACGCCCAGCATTGCGACTGCGCTCCTCCCTCCCATCGCTGCTCGGAGCTCCCGCGCCCCTCTGTGCCGTCCCCATCCGTGTCGCGCCTCGACTTTACCCGTTGCATCGCACGGGCACAATTGCTAGTCGAATATAAATCCAAGATATCCAGAGAACATCGGATGATCCATATAAAAGAAGACTTCAAATAAAACAGGAACCGAACTCTGGTAATCTTGCTCTTGTTTATACCATTGTTTAAGCAGTGATATGAAAATTGTGATGTATGCATGTGTCTTAATGGCCTTCAGCTGAACAAAGTAACATTAAGGTCCTTCCATGCTACACCATATTTAAGACACCAGAAATGATCCGACTCAGATAGTTCATCTTCCGCCTACTTGTGCTACTGGGGAAGTTCAAAACTCAAAACTTCTGTAATCAAAGGACGATTTCTAAATATGAGAGATGTACACATAGGATAGAAAAGTGTGAAGGTACGAACCTTACAACAATTCTGCCACTGCTAACTGCTTGTTTCTTGCATCCTTACGCTGGTACGTAAGATTCTAACATTAGTTGTGCACGATGTGGAGACACAATCTCAACAATAAGGTACGTGAACTTCCAACTCCTGTCATTGTTATCTTTGAACATCTCTGAATACACCTTTCCAGCTCCATGTGGTCCTCGGATATAGAAGTTTACCTAAATAAGATGTAGTATATTTCGAGTGATCAACCGAGTTTAACCGTGTGCATAACCATGCAAACTATATGACTTAGTATCAAAACCCATCCTAATGCCCCCTTTCCCAATAAGCAAAGAATTGTATCTTCATAGAATAGATGGGACAACTGAACATCTTTGCATTAAGCAAGGATAGAGTACCATAAAGATTACACCCGACGATCTAGTTGCCCAAACAGCAAAGATTGCAATCAAACAACAGTCAAGTGTGAAAGCATACGAGGACTATTACACAAAGAGCAAAGTATCATCCAGAAGGCCATAAAACTTGTAAAAGGCCATTAAACGATGATATCTATGTGTAAATATTATTATTGGCATTGACTCAAAGAGTCTTTCTAATCAAGAAGCTTGTTTGCTCATTTCTCATTTCCTCTTGCTATGTTATCATTCACAATCTCCCCTCAGTTAAATGAAGCCATTAGCCCATGCCATATGAATATAATAAAATGTCAAGGAGCATGTATCCAACTGACTGATTTGACCACCTACAGCCACACTAAACTTGAGGGGCAAATAAATCAACATACTTAAAAGAGACAGAACAACAGAGGCAGGAATGTATGCTACCTCCACATGTTCAACACCGTCCTCATCTGTCCAAACCTTGTTAGGAATGCGCTGCCGAGCCGAACGACTTCTACTTTCATTGCCATATCCAGTAACAGGATACCCAATTTTTGCTGTAACCTGACAAAACGTGTGAAAACATGAAGTTGTACCAAGTGGAAAACATGATATGTATGAAGGAAATGGAATAGCACTAATGCGCACAAACCTGACTATCATTCTGTACTCTTGCTAGAGCTTTTCCAAAAATCTTGTACCTGTAGAATGGTAACAACAGTACAAGCTCTTTTAGATTGCACATAATAACACAGGCATTTAAAATAAGAAAGAAAAAGATCCAAAGCACAAAAAGAACTTTCACTAGCAAAAGTAACAAGAACACCCATGCTAACTTGCTAAGTGACTTGCATAGGATCAAATCAGAAATGTGCTATGGCACTCTGCTGCAGCATACAAGAAAAAAAATCCATAGCTTACTATTGTTTCTTTAAAGTTTGGTACCGTTAGTGGCTACATGTGCGGGTTTTTAAAAAATAAAAAGGAACTATTTACTATTTCCATATTATACATAATATTAACGCTACAAATTTGAACAATTTGCAGAAAGATGGAATTGTAATTCAATGTGAAGAAAGCCCATTGCACAGTGCAATATTTGTAGGACTTACCAAATTATCATAACTGGTTAGACTTGAATGTATTTTACTGTCATAAGCCCAATATACGATTATGCGGGCAATTATATTATTAAAGTCTCTTTGATTTCAGTCAAAATGGAGGCTTCCTGAGGAACTGGTTCATCCTGGAATCTTAAGCCATGTGAAAAATACAAGGCAGGGGTTGGATAAAACTGAAATGGAAGAAAGTGGTAAAAAGGCCACTGAAGGCATGGAGTGTATCCAAAGATTTGGCTTTGCATAGGAGTATGAGGAAGTTGGCGATCCAACATCCAATTGCCAGAACTACATAATTCTTTCACCGGTATCATGCCTAGTAGTATTAGGAATATGTGGAAGTTGGCGATCCAACATCTAACTTTTGGTTCTCGTGGCTATACTTGGGTTTCACCTCTAGTCCACCCCAGCTTCCTGGGACTAGAGGTTGTAGTGGTTGTTGTTGAGCTAAATGACTAAGTCAAAAGAATTAACAATTAATGCAGAAGACTTACTCTTTTGGTTCAAATATAAGTTCTTTGAAAACAGCATATCCAGCCACCGCTGCAATTCCAAGTCCCGCAACTATTACAAGACTGTAGGAAGCCCCTTCAGCAAATGTCACTGGCTTCTCAGGTATGTTGTAGGTAGGGGAATCAAATGGATCTTCAACAGTTTTCAGGTCTTTTGTCCCCTGAGGATGAAGACATCAGTCTTTAATAAGCAATAAAATAAGAAAAAGAAAACAACAAATCAGGGGGAAATGTCTGGAAAATTACAGTTCGGAGCAATGTATCTGTTGAGATTACAAGGCGACAAAAAGGTGTCAGGTGATTAGTTTGTTGATGGGAATTACGATTTAATTATTCTCCAGCAATAAGTTGCAAACTGAAAACCAAAAGACCATAGACAAGACTGCCCTGCCAGTAAGGAGGTATGGGGCACAGCAAACCTATCTCTTCTATCTCTATTCCCTTCCTCTCTGCCTGGGAGCTGCTTTTCCTCTCTTATAAGTCCAGCCAGCAAAGATTGAGGACCACATTCAGCAGCCAATGCCAGGAGGATGGAGGTGAGAGGAGCAGTGAAGCATCACAAGAAGCCTACCCAGACTACCATGCCTTGCTCCGACTTGGACTGCCTTTGGCTAATTATGCAGCCTCCCAGCTTAGATTGCTGAGCATGGGCCACTCAGGGTGCCTATGTGCTACTGAGTTCCTTAGGTGGCACTTAGGCTTTGTGGTCATCTTAATTCCTTTTTTGTATGAGGTAGTACTATAGTCTACTCTTCTGGCTTAAGTAAAATGACGGAGCATATTTGGGTAGGCTGAGATTATGAACACCAGAGCACCTAGCAGTCAACTATGTTGATATAACGAATAAAACATTATATTTCTGACATAGACGGAATCACCCCCATCTCATAGCAATTGAATAACTCCTAACATTTTTTTTCTAACAAGATTATTCACCAACACATTACTGAGATGATGCACATACATTAATCAACAGTTTATCCAGCAGTTCCCTGAGGCAAGGTTCCTGACAGATTTAATCGTATGACATGAAAAGAAGCCTACTCAAGATTACACGTGCATGCATACAAATGCTCCCTGAGGTGGCATTGCTTAATAGTGTCATGTATTGTACTTAAATAATCTGTAGTAACATGGTCAACAACATTGATGAAAATTGTACCCACAGAGGATCAAACAAACAGGAAAATATACAGGAACAAAATATTGAACGATTTAAATAGCAAAACAGACAAGCTGGTGCTTACCTCTTTTGGGTTCTGCTCTGAAGCTTGTGTGGAGTAGGATGCAGAAGGCCTAACCAAATGAGTAGATACTTTGTGGCTTTCACGCTGTGTTGTGAGAGGACTTGAAGGGTTTGACTTGATCATGTACCACCTTGAATTTTTTAAAGATGAGGCTGCAAAGTTTCCCAAAAGAAAATTCACTCAACACTAAATAAATACAGATAAGATGTTGCAACTTGCAAAACATTGTTGGTGAAGATCCAACAAAAAAGAACATGAACGTGAGAGAATATTAAGTGTCTGAAAATTAATAAGGTTTTGATGAGACCATATAGACGAGGAACAATTTTCTGTAAATATGAACCTCATTGAATGTCTATTGAGTATTGACCTGAGGTTTAATGCCTATTGAGTATTCAGCATGATTTCGTTAGAGAAGCCAACAACACAAGTTTCATTAATATCGTTCAATTTTGAGTAAATAGCATACTATCATTTTGCAACAACTTAAATCATTTCAGTCTAGTAGGTTTGATTTATGGAGAGTATGCTACGTAGTATTACAAGAGCAGTGCATTCAGTAGTGCTCACTAAACCAGTATATAAAAGAGTACGCACAATATTTGAAATTAGAATATGCAATTCTCTGTTATACTATGCTTAAAACATTAAAAAACAAAATCTTTGATCAGCAGATAATATATATTTCATAAAGAAAGCATATTATATGCCAGCAACCAGCAATTCTTTTGGTGTGACTGAAAAAATATTGCATAAATTTGAATAAAAAAATGTGACGAGCAGCAGGTAGGCAGATAAAATAATTCTATATAGATTGTCCCTAAAACTATGATCAGGAAGGAAACAGAATTGAGGTAGCAGATGACATTTATAGAGATGTGAGTACATTTGCCACCACACAGTGAGTTTAGTGAGCATTCAGATACATCTCACATACGTTATTCTTATTTGCACTATCAATTTAGCTTCGATGCTTATTGGCAGTTAAACTAAATCAAAGTAACAACATTTATAACATGTAGGAGATGTTGTCACTCAGCACAAGAAACAGAAGTCGTTTCGTAGATGCAATAATACCCAGAACATCTTAAGAAACATGGACTCAACCGTATAAGAAGATTTGAAACTTTCATAAATAGATACTTGATCAACAAAGTAGAGAGCTTCAATATCGAAGATGAGCTTTGACCTTCAGCCTTTGCAACGTCATGCTGGTAAAAAAAAGAAGACAGAAAGGTTAAAAATAAATAGACATCTATGTCACCTAGAGCAGAAACACAAAAAGAAACTACCAGTTTATCACACAATGAGCAGATGCAACACCATCCTAAATGATCTATTCAGTCTCATATCAGGAACAGTTCAAAGTTGAAACGACGTCGGAGATAATGGTGTATATAGAAAAGGCAACTTATTCATTACCACTATAAGAGTAACAAATCACGCATTGATTTAGTCTCTAGATATATAGATTCAACGGGAACCACATGCTAGAATGGCGATAGGACCCCAGATGAGCTCACCGCATTACCCACTCACTGCACGGCATGCGTTAGGTCTGGCTCAACTAGGGCATCACATTTACTGGAAGGATCAGTTAAAAAAGCGAAGCTGTCAACGAAACAACGACAGCGGCACGTGAACCGGCTTCGGCATTCCGCCGAACACCTCGGAGGCGCGTGCAGGGTTTAAGCGGGTTTAGGGTTACAACTTCCCGATTGCCGCGGGCTTACCTTGGGGATGGCGCCGCCGAGGGGAGCGCGCGGCGGCAGGCGGGAGGAGGCCTCCGCGGCGGTGGAGAGGAGGCGGCGCTGCTGGTGCTGGAGCAGCCTCGCGATCCGGAACGCCATCAGGGGTCTCTCGCTTGTTTTACTTGCGGGAGGGGAAGGGAGGGGAGAACCGATCGAAGAGAGGTTGCGGTGCGGCTGGGTGCTCGCCTTTATTTTGCGGCGATTCGAGGTGTCCGACGATTACGAATCCAACGGCGAGGGTGGAATGGCGGAGAGGGAAGGGCAGGAGGCTGCAGGAGCAGGAAGGCCTGGAATCCAAGCCCGGAGGCATGGATTCTGCTTTTCGGGCTTGTTTGGATTAGATGCATTTTTTGATAGTATATGGGCCGTTTGGTTCTTTACCCTATTAATAAATCTTTGGTGTGTCAAACTCCTGATAAGTTTTGGTATTATTAATAAGGTAAAAATGTATTACATATATTTGGATTGATATGAAGTCAAATATTGATGATATAGAGAGAAAAGTTCTAGATTAGTGCCAAATTGATCATTGGTATTACCAATGATTTGACTTTAATCCAGATATACACTATTACTATTCAAACTATCAATTTATGGTATGGCACATTTTGACATCAATCCAAAATGATCCATAGAATTTGGACTAGTATGGATAAAAATTGGTAGCAAACAAAACATGCAAGTGACACTTTTAAAATTGTCAATATTTTGGTAGGGCATAATATAGCTTCAATCCAAATAAGCCATTCTTTTACTCCTTGCTGCGTGTGGTTGGTTTTTGAACCACTTCTCATATCTTGAATTTGAATCGAGTGAAAACAGTTATCACATATATCCATAAAATTTGGTATTTATGGGTTTGTTTGGTTTGCTACCATGCCAACATGTTGGCAATGGCAAAATCTAGGCAAATTTTGGTAGGGCTTAATTTTTGACAACTTATATGTGTAATTGACGTATTTGATAGCAAATTAAACACTAGTTGAAATACTATTCAAAATGTCAACAAGTTGGTACGGCACATTTTGACTTCAAATCAAAATGACCGTGTATTTCTACCGTCCTGTTCATACTTGTTGATTACTTATAGAATAAACTCGGGGGAAAGTCTTTTTATTTCTCAAGAGAATGTCCTCTCATGGCTTGTATGCTATTTAAATAGCTGTGAAAATTATAAAAAATTGATAACATAGATCAATATGTGATATATAAGTTCACAAAGTTTAAATTCAACTCACATGTTATAACAAAAAAATACCAAATATGAACTGTGAATAGTACATCTACCGGGTAGAGTTTAATTTGTTATTTTTTTATATTTTAATATATTGATTTTGAACTTGCATGTTTGTAGAGTAAATCATCATATATTGATCTATATTGTCAAATATTTTCATAATTTTTCACAACAATTTAAATGACATGCAATGCCATGTAAAAGAAGAAGAGGACATCCTTTAAAGGACAAATACCCATCTCCATAAACTCGTACTAAATGTATTCTATGATTTAGCAATCGGCGTTTTGGATGCTTTCTCCTTGCACCAGTAAATGTTTACTTAGATCCACATCTCAACATCTTTGTTCTTCTTCCCCTCCTCTCCTTGCTTGAGTATAGACACATCCACATCACACCCATTTCTTTTGCCTCTGTTTGTCCAGTCAAAGCTGGTAACTAATGAGTTCATGGTTTGCAATAGATCTTTTAAAAGTTCTCCACGTGAAAAATGCTGGAAAACATCCTAACAGGTCGTAGATTTCATACATAAATCTCATATTTTGATAAAGGAACCAGAACTGAGCTTAGCGTTATTCTCAAGAAAAGAAAAAGATATAACGAGATACAAAGAAAACTGGAATCGGCCCTTTTTAGTGACTGCTTAGTTAATTAACCGATCCATTTAGCTGCGGGGAAAGTCCAATTTGACTCCCTATTCGATTCATATCTCTCAATCAAAAAATTAAGTACAATGGCACCTCCAACTATTAAAATCGTGCAAGATACCCCGTGCAAGATATCTCCCTTGGTAGTATTGATGATATTTTATCCCGACGTGACATCCACATGACAACCCAGTCTTCAAAAAATTAAAAAATACATATGAGACCCACCTGTAAGTGACAAGAAAACAAAAATAATCAAATAGTCGCCTCTTCGCCCCGCATGTCCGCCCGTCCGTGCGTGAAGGGAAGGTGTGCGTCGGCTGCCGACAAGTCCTACATGAGATCCAGTTCGACCGCCTGTCTGCACGCACGAAGGGAGACAACGACGTCGCAGATGTATGAGTTCTTGGAGTACCTATTAACACTAAAATTTGGTACAATTGGATTCGGCTAAGGAAAGAAACTGATTGGTAGATGAAAGTTTATCCAGATCAAGTTGAGTTAAAAAGAAATCATGAAGACCACGATAATACAATTTTATGTTTTATTAGTATATCTCTTAAATATACATGATTAGTTGGTTTTATTTTCTTATTAGGAAATCTTATCTCGTATCTGATGAGGACTTGTATTAACTCGAGGGTATAAATATATACACCCGAGGTCTTTGTAAGATATATCTCTCGATCAATATACAAATTTTGGCGCATCGTCACCTTTTACTCTCGGTGAGTTCTTAGTTTCGAGCGGGCTGCATCGGTTAAGTTCGATCTTCAACGAGAAAGTAAGTTGCATCTACTTCGCTTGTATCGATTTAGCTAGAACTTTTCGGTTAGTTTCGGTATTCTATTCAAGTTGATGCAATCATTGTCTATCTGATATATTGATTTTATCTTTAACTGCATCGTTGTTTATAGTCGTAACGACTTAGTTAGGATTTTCTCAGTTATGTCCAATATTCTGACTAAGTTGATGTTTCTCTAATCATATTATTGTTTTAAATTAATCGATATATCCATCACGTTTGTATATATCTATCGGCTAAATAGGTTTTCTTATTATCTCTAATCTTATGTTGTTTCGGTTAGGTCCGATCTATCATATTGCTATTAATAAGTTTATTTCTACTAAGCTGATAGGTTTTTATGTAATGTTTCATCGGAGTTTTAGCCGATGAGTTATCTTGTTACGATTTCTTAGTGCTGCATCGACTCATATTCAAATTCGTATATTCACTAGTTAAATCTTTTTTATCAACTTCAATCTTCTACTATCTCAGTTCGATCCGATTTATCAAGATTGACTTTGATAAAAAATGATTTATTGATAATTATAGTTCTAACCGATAATAGCATGAATCTCATTGTTTATCTGATTATTTGAATCTACATTGAACATATAGCCGATTGATCAAACTCCTATGACATCCGCTGACCTCGCTACATCACATCGATTTATTGGTCGATCGGCTCCTTGTTTATCTATTTATTTCTATCTTGTTAGTTGTAAGATCAAACTAATAGACAACACCCTAAATCCGATTGATAGTGCCTATACTGAAGCTAACCAAATCTCAGCTTTCATGTATTGGTGTGAATTTTGAGCCAACGGTACCTGAAACGGTTCTTTGGCCACCACCAACGTCGCCGATCCCGATCTGCGACGGGGTTCGCCGACGACCTCCTTGGGCATCGATCTTTCACTCTTGTTGCCGCTTCGCCGCCGCATCCTCTCCCTTCTCCCCCACTTCTTCCACGGTTGAGGATGCCGCGACGGGAACTAGGAGCCGACTAGCGTGGCGAGAAGAGGAGCCAGCTAGCGTGGCGAGAAGAGGAGTCGGCTGGCGCGGCCCCCACTTTGTCGTCACCACCTCCCAGCCTCGGGTCGCCACCACCACCCTCCTGGCCTCGTGTAGCCGCCCCCGTTGGAGAAGACGAAGGCCACATCGAGTCGGAAGAGACAAACGATGTCGAAGAGGCAGCAGAACGACAGTTTTGAAGGGCCGCGGCCACTATCTTCCTCCTTCCGTACCCTTCCTGCCTTTGATGGCCCCACCGTCCTGACCATAGGAGAGAGAGAGAGGAGGGAGACCACTCCTCATCGCCGCCATCCGTGTCCTCCCCGTGTCGATGGCTGTTGCCCGACCACGGGAGAGAAGGAGGGAGGCCGCTCCTCGTCGACTCCTTCCATGCCTTCCCACCTGTGATGGCCTCGACACACCCACGTCAAGCACGCCCAGGACATAGTAGGCGAGGGCTGTGCAAACCTCATCCATCCCACGAGCCTCTCGCCGAGGCTACTGACATGGGGGAGCTAGACCCGAAGCTTCGATGATGGGAGAGAGAAAGGAGGAGCCGCCAGTGCCCTTCCTGGCTCTGGCTTGTCGCCGCCGCTGCCACCCTCCCCGCCTCTCTGCTGTCGGTGCCCAGCTGCTAGAAGTGTGTGAGGGAAGAACGAGGGAAAAGAAGGAGAGGGAGGGAAAAGGTGACGAAAAAGATGGGATGGGGACTTACATGTGGTGTCCACTTACGATCACAAAAGTGGACACACTTAGCATGAACGCGGAAGATAATCAGATATTCGAGTTTGCTTCTCTATAGCATAGGATAAAGTAGACATATAGGCCATGTTTAGTTCATGTAAAATAGTGCAAAGATTTGGAATTTTGGACATTTTTATGGATTTTAGAACTAAGGGCCTGTTTGGCATAGCTCCAGCTCCAGCTTCACCTCTCCTAGAGTTGGAGCCCAACCAAACGGTTTCAGCTCCACTAAAAATGAGAGTGGAGCTGACTGGATTTCTCTCATAAATTGAACTAGAGAGTTGGAGCTGGGTTTAGGCAACTCCACAACTCCACCCGCATCCAACTCCCGGAGTTAAATTTAGGAGTTGGAGCCGTATCAAACATGCCCTAAACACTAGGTGTAAAGTTGGCTTGTAAAGTTTTTGGATTTGGGAGGTTTGAGAGCAAAAAAGATGTAAAATTTTTTGGGAAATGTGATTGCCCACCCTACCCGCAGTACTCCCTCCCCCGTCGGGCTCCCCCACCTCCGCACAGAGCCGCCGCCGATGACCTCCCCGCCGCCACCGTGGACGCCGCTGACGATGACGAGGCCGTCGCCACCGCCAGATCTGGCCGCCGCCGCATCCGCCGCCACCGTCGAGGCAGCCGCATCCGCTGACGACGACGAGGCCGCCGCCGACGAGGCCGCCGCCACCGCCGAGGCCACCGCATCCGGCCGCGCCGCCGCCGCCGCATCCGCCACATCCGCAACCACCGAGGCCGACGCCGGAGCCGATATGGAGAGGAAGGATGAAGGAGACGCGGGGAGAGGGGGAGAGAGTGAGGGTAAATCTGTATTTTTATAGCATCTCAAAAATTTGGGTGTAAAGTTTACACCCAAAATCTAAAACTAAACAGGACCATAGTTTGGGAAAAAGAAAGTGCAATGTTCAGCGGTTGAGTTCTCCTTTTGGCAATGAAACACAAGACGTTCAAAAGAAACCGTCCCAAATTTAAAGGAGTGAAAAATAATCCAAATTAACAGTCTTCAAATTTTCCCTTTCCTTCTCAAATAAGTAGATCAGCACGTCTCCAAAACTTCAACCTCTGCATCGTCGGATGCACGCATGCGTGGCACGGCGACATTGCAGCGACGTTGTTCAGATCAGCACGGGCGCGAAGTAGGACTTGACGTCGTCGCTCGCCCACTGCAGCGCGCCCCACCAGTGCTTGTCGCACTCCACCCTCACCTTGCACTGCCCGCTCGCCGCCGGCCGCATCGGGATGTGCCTCAGCCGCGGGCAGCCCCTCGTCTGAACGCGCCGGAGCTCCGGGAACGCGCACTCCCCGCCATCGCCGCGGATGGACTCCAGCTTCGGGAGACCCAACAGCGCCAGCAGACGCAGCCGCGGGAACATCACCAGCTCCCCGGCGGCGCTGCCACCGTCCGTGGCGCCGCCCAGCAGCGTCGTCATCCCGTTGCACCCGCTGAGGTTGAGCGACTCCAGGTGCGGGAGGTGTTGCACCCACGTCAGGTGCGCCACGGCGTGGCACGCGCCGATGGCCACCTCCCGGAGGTTGGACGCCGCCCCGTAGGACCACGCCACGCTGCGGAGCTTCGTCAGGAACCCGAACTTGATCACCTCCAGCCTCGGCGCCCGCGCGTCGGCCACGATCTCCTCGACGTCGGACGAGTAGATGGTCATCTCCCTGATGCTCTCCTGGAAGCCGCCGAACTCCGCCGCGTGCTGCGTGGATAGCAGCGGGAGGGACCGCGCGCCGTCCTGCAGCTTGCGGAGGTGGAGCGACCGGGCGCGCACGCCAGGCGCCAGCCTCGCGAGCCTCGCAACGTCCCTGGTGCTGTCCAGCCACAGGCCCAGCGCCGCCAGCCGCGCGCCGCTGCTCTCGAGGTCGTCGATGACCGGCGCGATATAGTCGTCCGCGACGGAGACGATGCTCGCGGTGAACAGTTCGAGCACCTGCAGCTTCCCGAGCCGCGAGATCAGCCCAGCCGGTATGGTGACCTGGATGTAGTAGTTGTCGCGCAAGTAGAGGTACTTGAGCTGGCTTAGGTTGCTCAGCTCCATTGGCAGCGACAGGATCCTGTTCTTGGAAAGGTTGAGGTACTCCAGGTTGACCAAGCAGCAGATCTCCATCGGGAACGCGTCGACGATGCCGGTCTCCTCCAGGTCAAGGTAGGTCAGCCTTGTGAAGTGCTGGATCGCCTGGATCATCCTCTTCGGCAGGGCGCGGTTGCACTGGAGCATCAGCGTCTCCGGCTGCGCGTCCGCGAGGGCTCCCCCCGCCTTCGGCGGCGCGTCCTCGATGCCGTTGTGCATCAGGGACACCCGCCGCGCGTCGCGCCACAGCGCCTCCTCGCGCGGCGGCTCCCTGAGCCCGGCGCCGGCGCGGACCAGCCACTTGCCCGGTGCGAACTGGAGCGCCGCGTCGCGGACGACGTCGTGGAGCCTGAGGTGCGTGTCGGACGGGAACATGTTGTACCGGTGGTTGTCCCCCCGCTCCACCAGGCGCGACGCCTCCAGCACGGAGATCACCGAGTGCGCGTGCCGGTGCGCCTCGTCGACGTCGGCGAGCTCCGGGAGCAGGGCGAGCCCTGTCCAGCACTGGACGAGCTCGTCCTTGGAGATGCTGTGATCCTCCGGCCAGAGCGCGCAGGCCAGGAAGCACTTCCTCGCCATGTCGCTGTCCAGATTGTCGTAGCAGAACTTCACTAGAGGGTGAGTGCTCTTGTCCGGGCCGGGCGCGCTTGAGAGCTTCGTCTTCCTCAGGGCGTCGAGCGCGTCGCCCCACTCCTCCGGTGTGCGCTTGCTTGACATGGCGCGGCCGACGGTGACGAGGGACAAAGGCAAGCCCTTGCACTCTGCAGCAACCTGTTTAATCGTAGAACGAATTTATTAGTAGTTGCGAATAATGGAACAAATCAAATGTTCATCTAAAGTTACTAGTGTAAACGTAGATGAAATATATCAACTGATCATGAGCTATTCTTAATTGCACATAAACATTGATAAGTCGAGTAACAAATCAATGCAAAAGGATTGAAGAGACAGAAAGATTGTCATTGAAACAAAAATAGGAATGGATCGATTGCCTTTGTGAAAAATCAAACACATTTTAAAATCCTCTTTTATGACATGCCGCAAAGTATATTATTGTACCATTAACCATTGGATGACAATAATCTGATAACATGCAATTTGCGATTTGCAAACAATATGTTCATAGATACTGCACAGTTAACTTTGGTAAACCGAGAAGAACAGGAAATGACCAATTTGCAGTCTGGATGATCCTGATTTTAAAAAAAGTGGCTAATGTCTATCGGAAAATCCATCTATTCAAAAAATGTCAGGAAATTCAGTTAGCGGAAACATGAGAATTTGACCATCTCATTTCTCAATGGAGATAAATCCTTAGTATCAAACCTAGACTGAAACTTATGTACCATCGTATGATCTAACGGATGGAATATAGCTTTTGAAGGTAAACCAGGATTTTGGGGTCAACAAGCTAAAATTCTAAACGTAGCGTGCGTTTTGAACCAATATGATTTCAAACAAAGACAGATCAAGTGATTACCTGTCGTGCAAGTGCAGGAATCTGAGGGTGGCGATGGATCGTCTCCTCGCCAGCGTTGGCTTCGAACAGGCTCCACGCATCCTCCTCGTTCAAGCACTCCATCTTGATCTTCTTGCGGCATCCCATGTCGGCGCACACCGCCTCGCTCCTCGACGCCACCACCACCTTCCTCACCCGGCCGGCCACCACGCCGAACGGCTGCGGGATGCCGACCCTCTCTAGGTCCAGGCGCTCCCACACGCCGTCGAGGAGCAGCAGGAAGCTCTTGTCCCTGAGGAAGCTCAGGATGCCGGCGGCCTGCGCCTGCTCCGTGGGCGCGTCCCGCAGGCCGAGCACGCCCACGACCTCCCTCTGCAGCTTGGCCACCGTGCAGCCCCTGGAGGCCGCCACGAGCAGGACGTGGTCGAACGGCGCGACGAGGCCGCACGCGTCGCGGACGTGCTTGAGCACCGTGGACTTGCCCACGCCGCCGGCGCCCCAGACGCCGAGCGCGGCGTCGCAGTCGCCCAGGAAGCGGAGCGCATCGTTGATGCAGGGCCTCGCGAGCCTGGCCTCCGGCGGGAGCTCCAGCTCCTCCGGCTGGCGGAGCAGCGGCGGCGGGGCCTGCGGCGTGGCCAGCGCGGCCTCGAGGAGCGCCTCGCCCTGTTCCCGGAGAGCGCGCGCGGCCTTGAGCTGCTGCTCGGCCATCCCGGCGACGGGTGCTGTGGAGACGAAGTACTGCACGAGGCGGAACACATAGAGCTGCCCACCATCATGCCGCGCCTTGAGCGATGCGACCTCGTCCTGCGCCTCCTGCACGCGCCGCAGCCACGCGCGGGCCAGCTGGTCCGACTCCGGCGGCGCCGGTTCCTCCTTGAGCAGCTCGGACCGCAGCTGCAGCAGCGCCTCCACGGCGTCGGCGAGCTCCTTGACGCGCCTGTCGGCGTCGGCCAGCGGCTGCCACCACTTGCCGAAGACGAGCACGAGCAGCGCGCCGCCGAGGGCGAGCGAGGCGAGGACGGTGGCGAGCTGCATCTCCATGACTCCGTCTCCTCTCTCCCACAGCTTGCGCAGCGCAGCCCAGAGAGAGAGAGAGAGAGAGAGAGAGAGAGCGAGAGCGATATGCGTGGGGTGCAGCGGGCGGCGCTTCCGAGGACGGAGAGGCCGGGGCGCGCGTTTAAGTGGAGGGAGCAGAGGGTAGTTGGGGTAGTGAGTGAGGAGCGCGCCGAGTGTTAAATGGCGCAATGAAGGCGAGAGCAGAATTTAGTTGGAGTGTTTGGACGCCTCATCACTCACTCGGCCTGTGGGCTCTGGGCTGCCTGAGAGCCTGCTAGAGGTTGGAGAGGACGACAGGATAGGCGGAGAGGCCACGCAGTGTGGCAACCTGCACCCGTAACATTCAAAGCGCCATGGATCCATCTCGGAGTAGAGACCGTAGTGCTGTAGGGTTAGACGAAAGCGGGGTCACCCCTTGCCCGGCCAATAGATTTTACGGTTTTAATACATTTGAAGAACGGGATTGCTAAACCACATTTGACAGGAAAAATAAGGTCAAAGTGGTGTTCTTTTGTGGTGGAGATGGAGATGAAAATAAAAATTAAGTGTTTCACATAAAAACATTAACGTATGATTAACTAAATTTTAATTATTATAAACTTAAAAAATGAATTTATTTGATATTTTAGAACAATTTTCATATAGAAAATTTTCACATGAAACATAGCGTTTAACAGTTTAAAAGCATGTCAAAAAATGAAAAATTTCGTCCAATCCATTAAATAGAATCGAACTAGACAAAAGTTTTGCAAATTTCTAACCTTCAGATATGCTTCATGATTTGCTCTAGTGGGCCTCTTCTCCAACTCCGGCAATCTTGATGAACTTTGGCGACTGACGGTGACGACCATGTCCAATTAGGGTCTCAGGTTAGGGTGAGGATGAAAGGAGGAATATGGTTTTTTTTCCTGGCTTGGAAGGATGGTTGTGCGAAACGGCAACCCAACGATGAGCAATGGACATGAATGGGGACCGAGACGTCGATCACGACGCTGGAGTCGTGGAGATAGAGAAGGTCAGTGGCTCGACATTGGAGGTGGGATGAGGGAACAGAGAGAGGTAGGAAAGAGGATGAAGGAGGTGGCTGGTGTGTCGAGCCTTTGCTGGCGCCGTTCGTCGCCTCTGCGGTAGCCTAGAGGAGCGAACGGTACCGACAAGGTGAGGGTGGCTCTTTGGGGTGGAGAGGTGGCGCGGCGACTTCGTACATGAGAACACAAGCAACATAAGTCTCAGAACGATTTGGGATATTCAAAGTTTTACTAAAATTTAGGAGGATTTTCTTTCGAATATGGTATAAGCAGTTTCTGAAGAAGGAAGGGGGAAAGGAATAGGTTTGGCGCATGTGCTAACGCATTTCTAGCTTTTCTACGGCACTCTAATTTCGTACTCCCTCCTTTTAAATAGCTGTCCCCTGGTACTGTTCAAATTTTATTTTAGCTTTGACTATGGTCCTTTTTGCAAAAAAAAATTATTATATGTACTTAAAAGAGTGACAAGATAAGCTGTGGCGTAAATATAATCATACAACTCTCATTAGCCAAATTAATCATTTAAAAATATCAGTGATCAAAATTAAAACATTAATGGTCAACAGCGAGTGGCAGAAGACGGAGGGAGTAAGTCATTGCAAACTTGTACATACTTATAAATAAGAAAGGGACTAACAGTAACAGAAAACAGTGAAATCAGTTTTTTCGGAGCAAATTACTCACATTTATATTCTAATTACATTATAAATTTTATGAATTTAAAACATACAGGATAATTTTGTTTCTATACACACTGTATAAAAAGAAATAGGATTAAAATTAATTGATTACCTAGATATAGGAGAGATGGAAACATCCTTTTAAATGTAAAAAGAGATGGAAAAAGAAGTGACTGAAATAAAGTAAAAAAGGGTGCCATATTTTTAGGAAAACTATCGAGAAAACGATTCACGTGACTAACCTCCCTTCTGTATATACTACCTTTTCTTTTGAAATTTTATCTATACTACATTGAAAAGAAAAGGAAGGAGTAAATTTGGGTTTTGTAGATATACTTAACCCTATTTTTTTTAGTTTCCTTTGATTTTTTTCAAAATTAAGTTTCACCCCAATCTACTCTTGTACTATAAAGGAAACCAAATCAATTCTAAAATTAAGTACCAAAATTAAAATTAAGTACCAAAATTTAAATTTTTATTGTGGTTGATAAGTCAACAAACAGATAATGAAAAACTTTGGTATTTTAACGTGATGGACTGATGCGATCGAGCACTACAAGTCGTTTTTATTTTTTAAGTCAAAATTTAAAAATTTAACAACATCTAAAACAACAAATTAATTCCATTAAAAATAACATTAGATACATTTTAATAATATATTTTTTTAATTAAAAATGTTATTATATTTTTTTACAAATTTAGATTAAGAAATAAATCAAAGTGATTTATAATATGAATGATATGAATGGGGAGTAGCATTTAACCAGGGTACTTTGAAAAACGATGCGTGTTCTAATGTTAATGAAAATATTCCATATTCGAAAATGACATGTACTAATAAATTACTAATAAATGGATGGAATAGTACATGGAATAGTAGCAGTTGGGTATCTTACGGAACGCAGGACACAATTGTGGACATGAGAGTGAAACAGAATAATAATACTACGTATTTAAGTTGGTGTGACCTTTCGTAAACATCAAACTAAATACCTACTAAAAGTTCCTCGGCATGGACTCCGGACTCGTAGTATACTACTATTATACGAACATCTTTGTCATGGACCATATAGGTGGAAGCAAATTAAAAAAATGAACAAATAGTTACGATACGAGTATGTTGACCCACAAGACAGACCAATCAGAAAAAGACAAGTATTCTGTTCACAAATATGTTGTTTTATGTTTTATGATACATCCAATTAAGCAAATATCAAAAATCACTAACGTATGAAAAAACTAAATTTCATATGTAAAATTGATGTTAATATATATGAAAAAAAAGAAATCATTGTATTTGTTTTGGAGGCCTAGAAGTCAGGGTTTACTTTACCGTATTAGCTTGCCGGTGTTGCCCCTCGTTAGTAGGACGGTTTCGTACGAAAACCGTCCGACGATGAACAACACCAATTTTTAAATTTAGACGTTTTCGTGTGTATCGTAGTTTTTTTATACCGCGCGAAAATTGTTGTTAAGTGTGCGGTAAATCATAAAACCGTCGCAAAAAATATGTAAATGATGTCAAAAAAATAGAAAAAAACACTAAAATTAGTGAATATATATTTATGATATTTACACTAATATATTTGTTGATAAAATTTACATTAATATGTATAATATTGACATAAGTATGTTTGTATGAAATACCGGGGAAAAATAATCAATGTAATGTTAAAAAATATAGTAAAAAACAAAAAATAGTGATAACTATGTATAATATTTACATTAATATATTTGATTGATAAAAAAATTTTGTTCAAAGAGATGTAATAAACTTGGTTTCGCCAACTTCACGAAATAATTAGGTTATGGAACGAGATCCAATTATTGGTTAGCATATGTTACAAAGTTGCAAATATTTCGCCATTAGTTGTTGCAGTCTTCATAACAAAAAAAGAGGTGAGCGTGCGCATATGTCGCTCGAGTCCGGCACATAAATAGAGATATGTCAGCATTAATAAATATTTTTGGCACAAATTTGAAGTACTCAATGAATTCGGCTAAGTATGAAATTTGTTGAAAATTTCGGCATGACCTTTGCTAATATTTGCCTATAGGACATATGCACAATGATTACACATTTATGCCGATATATCATAAATCCACAACTTCATAATTCACCAACATATGATACAAGTTCTCAACAACACGATTCACATATAACACGAACATATCACATAGTCACAATGTAATAAAAATATAATGTAAAAAGAAGGGAGACGATACCTTAATTGTTGTAGATGTGCAGTCTATTGATTCCAATGTCTGAAAGCCATTGAATATTCATAGGTGGACATTACCATTAGCCCATTAGTTCGGAGCAACTTTGCCTTGTACTCATTCCAAGTCTGTCCAGTCCAGGCAGCGGTGGTTTGCCACTGGCTGTAGAGTTGAGCGTACCACTGTGGCTCTTGCCTCTCGTACACCAAAGTGATAGGAGGACTGTCAGCCGCACTTGGTTTAGGGTAGCTGTAAGTTGGATAATCACTGTCCACACTAGATGAGCTGTCGTCGGTGCAGCTCGATTGCGACAGATACTCTGGTCATATACCGTATGTTGGATATTGTCCCCCATGACGCATAGTAGTGTGTCGTGGAGATGTCAGAGCTTCATAAGGGCCATGATATGTGTCCTGAGTTGCATTGGTGAAGTAAGTCTCACCTGTTGAGTGATACACAGGAACGATTAGAAAGAAATGATGTGTTCAAAATCAATTTATTAACAATTGCAAATTTCGCATAGTACCGTGAAATGGATCGGAGCCATAGGAGTTTCACCGCCCGTTGAGATGATTGTTGTGTCCTAGGTGCGGTAATGGCAGCTTGTCCACCAGCATTGCCTCCATCGTCCCCATCGCCTCTTTCATCATTGTCTGAATCATCCTTGGACAATGGGTTGCTTTTCGTTGAGTCGTCACTGAGGACAGTTTTTGATTTTTTTTCCCCTTTAGTCGTTGAAGGACCCTTCATTGTCTTCCTTTTTCCAAGGTGGGTGACCCCCACATTCCTATCTTCCCATTGGTGAATGGAAGAATCCCCTGTGGCCTTCTGCAAATCATCCTTGTTGATCGGGAAGGTGTGGCTTGGCCACTTCCACTTCTACCTCCATGTTCGTACACACCTCCTCTTCCTTCCACATCCCTTCTGTATTCAGCCTCGCAGCGCGATGCTGCAACGCCGCCTCCATCTGCTCTTCCTCGTCAGCATCTGCAGTTAAATGAGTATATCTTCTTGCAGTTGCATCCTCCTTTCTTGACTTCTCAAGTTTTCGTCATCGGAAGCCTCGGCCATTCTCTCCGGGTGCCGGCTAAAGAAATCACTTACATCGGGTGGAACGGCGGTGCAATACTTTTCTCCCGTGTACCGATGAGCCAAATGGTACTTAAATCTTGTGGCTCCCACCATTCCTCTTCGTATCACAATATTTGCAATAGAAACCATCACCATTCTTTGCTCCATGTTGCCACACGATGTCTTTGTCCACCATTTCGAACCTACAATGGAGAAATAAACATGTAACGTATGATGTCACTGAATATATATAACCATGTTAATTATATGTTGTCATGGACTCTCACTGATTCAGTTTGACATAACTAGATATGGAATGATCGTGCTTGGGTAGCCACAAAAGTAAAGTCTACAGTTGTAAACCATTTTCATTATTAAAAAAAATTTCTAGGGAGAACTAAGTGTCTTGGTGCAAGCAACTCAAGTAAAAACTTGTTAATCGGTGCTTGTCTTGCTAGAGATGGCTAGACAAAAATTTATGTTCTACCATGATGATCAATCAAATCGAATCAGGTTGTTGATATGATAATCAAACGAAGTCTTTCTACCAAGGCAGTAACAAGGACTTGGTTGAACGCATTCAAAATGGGACTTGGATTTCTTATCAATCAAATCAAGTTTGCAAGTTGCCGAATTTCTATATGTTATCTTCATCGGTAAAGAGCACAATATTTATGCTAATGTTATTTTACCAAAAGTTTGATGTTTGTACAAATTAAACAGCATAAATACAACACCAAACCAAATACATCAATGCTAGTAACGATAAATGTGCTCTCTATTACATTTCAACTAATGCAAAAATCTTCCCAAACCGCACGATACGGCAGCAACACACCCGCGGTTTTCGCCCCTAACCGCATGGCATAAAATCTGTTCGAACAAACTCTAAGCAGCACGAAAACCATCGAATACCTCACGGCAAGCTAGCTCCATTGTCGCGATAATCGTGGCTTACTGCACGGCTAGGCTCAACTACCATGCCGCCGCAAATCGAACGATAACCACCCAGATCTACACAAAATGTAATGCAAAACGCGCGAAAACCGTTAGCTCGGAAAGTGCGGAGCAGGCATACCTCTCGCCGCGGTAACCGCGTCTACCGCCACGGCTTTACTTGCCTGAGTTGCGGTTTTGCCTTCACCGGCGGCGGCTACTCTTGCGCTGGCGGCGGCTTGCAAGGAGGAGGCCAAAGTGAGGGCGTCGGCAAGCTCTTGCACTGCTACCAAGTGACTAAAGGTTGAAGAATGGATAAGGAAAGTTGATGGGCTCAGAACGGGCTTCATGAACAGTACCATGTGCACAGTGAAAATTTTCCTTTTCTTTTTGGCCAAACTAAAAATGATTTTTAAGGGCCCAAAATTAGTGTATTTTCATGTATAAAAATTACCATAATTCTTGTAAAATCGAGATCTACATGCTGTATTTTTTTCAATGAATTTCTTCAAAATTTTTGAATCTCCTCGAAATTTCTCAAATTTTACCGTGCTACTACCGTGCCGAGGCCTCGCGGTAAGGGTGAAAACCGTGGCGTTTTTCGTGGTAAGCTGAACCCTGCTAAAAGTTTCTCCCTCTATCTCACAATATAAGACATGATCAAACTAGATAAAATCTTCAAAACTAATCTTTGGGCTTATAATTTCTCATATATTGTATAAGGTTTACAGCAACAAAATTATAATAATATAAAAATAAATTTAAATATATATTCAATAATATTGTTTTCAGCAAATAAAATTGTATTTATATTATACTAATTGTTAGTTAAATATTTAGAAACTGTTAGTTGAATATTTAAAATTGTTGTTGAATATTTAAAAAGTTAAATTTAAAATAGCATATTTTATATTATAAAATAGGGCATTATATTATAAAATAGAGGGATTACATGTTAGTCAGATAAAACATAAAGAATACACCGTCCATCTGTCTGTCTGTCTATCTGTCTACCAATTGGACATTTCGAGGGAGCACCCACGTAAACCAGAAAAATATGGATGTGTGGGAGTTTGTGCTAAGTAAAAAAATCGTAACATGACCTCTTCAATTGGCTAGATGGATAGTACATTTAGGCCAGTCTCAATGAGATTTTATAGGGAGTTTCATGCGCATTAAATAGGATGCCAACTCAGCTTTCTACATGAAATGGGAAGGAGAGAGAATGAAATCGTTTCATCCCGGTGAAACGAGATAGCGTTGTTTCCAAGGACTCTGAAACGGCGTGAAACTCGCGTTGAGGGGAAAAATTTCTTTCATCCACATCTCGTGCGCGCGAGTGCATCTATCCTCCCGTCTTCGGCGCTAATCTTCCCGCGCCAAACTCCAATCGTCCCGCGTCGCCGCCGTATTCTCCGCTCCCCTTCGCCAGCATCAGCGCTCCGTCCGCCAGCCCACCCCGTCAGCCATCCCACCCCGTTCGCCATCCCTTCGCCGACCATCTCACCAAGTCCGCCGACCCCAGCGCTGAGGACGGCCGACGCGATGTCCAGGTGCCATGAATCCGACGTCGGCCGAGGATTCCGGGCGGCGCACACTCGGCAAAGGAGGCAATGCGCGTAGGCGACTAGGATTGAAGAGGACAAGCCCGCCTCGAGGTTCATTAGCAACGCCGGGACTGGTTCCTCCGTCGCCGCCGATTTCCGGCTATGCTGCCCCGACTGCCACCCCTGATGCGCTGAGTCTAAGCCCTACTGCGTCGATTGCTCCCCCTCCGCCGCCGATTTCCTCCCCTGTTGTGTCGACATCAAGTTTGCCGCCATGGCCGCCGCAAGGAGCAGGACGGGGCATCTATTCCCCCAATTTGTCATCTCTTCCTGGAAACCTAGAAGGCCCAAATTCATGGTAAGCCATTGATTTCGATCTGTGCAAGTAGTTTACATTTCAATCCAGAGTGTCAGTGCAAATCAAGTTGTTGAATTAATATGCTGCACTTGTGACTTGCTGCTTGTTCTATGATTTTGTGGGATTTTGTGAGAATGCAAGATTGAGATTTGACCTGCATATGCATAGCCTACAGCAAGAAGATTTTCTAGAAGAGGAATACAAGTAGGTGAAATTTTATTTTAGGCTGTTACATGTATTGAAAGGGGAAAAATTACTACGTGGGGCATACAATTTTTACATACATACAATGATTTGTTGCATCCCTGGAATATCATTGATTTGTTGGATTCTTACTGTTGTGTTGCAAATTGATGTAGTATACATGGAGATCACATACGAAAGGATTCATTTCACTTTTAATTAGGAGATGATCAATTAGCTAGATAGAAATGTAAAGAGGTTAACTGTCATGGCCGCGTATACATTGACATGTCTTTCTGACCAAATGCAGATTCGTACTGACCAGCTGCATCTATGTATTATTTTACTACGTGGGACATCTTGATACTAATTGCGTGGTTTTCTAAATTTTGATGCCTCTTGATTGTGTGAAAATTTCAGGTTTTTTCAACAAGGTGGTTTTCAAAACTATTTTCAACGACCACAATATCCACCGCAGGCACAAGACACTTCAACTAACAAGCCGATGAACATTGAAATCACTGAAGATAACAACATTGATGCAAAAGGGCCAGCAAAGAAAAGATTTTGGACTCATGATGAGGAAGAGAGACTGGTAATCACTAATTTATTTTATAGTTTGTAGGTAACTGGTTTGTGGAACACTTGATGTGTTAATATTTTCTTTTTTTATTTTGTAGGCCAGTGCTTGGTTGAACGCTTCTAAAGACCCAGTTAAGGGAAATGACAAGAAAGGTGGTACATTCTGGAAGGAAGTAACTGATGAGTTTAACAAAAAAAGGGAATGGAAAGCGTACCAGGGAAGTGAACCAATTGAAGATTCACTGGTCACGCCTGAAGTCGTCGATCAGTGATTTCAATGGCTGTTGGAGTAAGGTGATTCAAGTGAATACAAGCGGTTACTCCGATGACATGTTGGAGGAGGCACAAAAGATGTATGCAAACAAGTTTGGAAAGTGTTTTTCGTTGGTGCACTGGTGGAAGATACTAAAAGATGAGCCGAAATGGTGCGCACAGTTTGAGGAGACAGAGAAAAAGAAGAGTGAAATAATTGATATCCCATAAGAACAAACACGTCCCATTGGTAGAGAAGCAGCAAAGGCCGAACGCAACGGAAAGCGCAAGAAGAACAATATCATGGAAGGAATTGTCATCCTTGGGGAAAACATAAGCAAAATTGTTAAGGTGCAGGAAGATCGTAAGTTGGAGCGCGACAAGGTCACTGAAGCACAAATTAAGATTTCAGATACAAATTTGAAGGCTGGTAAGGAGCAAGAGGAAGCAAAGATGTTTGAGGTTTATAATCCCCTGCTTAATCAAAATACAAGTGAAATGTCTGAAAATCAAAAGGCAAACCGAGAGAAAGCATTACGTAAGATCGAGGAAAAGTTGTTTGGCGAATAAGGTTAGTTCTTGAATCTTTGTATTGCATGTAAGAATTCTAGTGCATAGATGGAATGCTAATTAGTTCCTTTTAATCATGTAGCAGAAGAACCAAGTTTCATGCTTGTAACTTAGTATACAATATATTGAGAAATATGAGTTGGTCCTGTTCTTGGTCTTACAAGTCGCCGCGCTGTCGAAATCTGTTCTCTGCTATCTCCTGTTAACTTTGCAGCCTCAGCACATGTTAACTTTTCATGCTATTTTGATAAAATAAATGGAAAACACATGTTTCAGCAGTACACAAGTTTTAAGAATTTAGACATATATACTGTGTTGTTTGGGTCTTATTTTTTAGTAAAACCAGATTTGATTGATTCAGCTTTGTCTTGCCTAGATTGCAACATACAGGCTAAATCATTAGGTGTTTGGGCTACATTCATAATCTTATTAAGAGAAGTGACTGGTTTTCAAAATGAGTTCAGATAAAATCATTAATTGAAGTATATTTAGCTCCACATAATATAGGTAAATTTAACTCATATAAGTATGACCTAGAGCTTTTGTTTCTCCCATATCAACAAGAAGTCAGTAATGATTTAAATTACCACTCAATGACTATGGTTCAATGAGATAATTACTGCACAAACTATTGGTAATTATGGGATGATGTACCAAAACAGTCAAGAGCATATCCACTGGTTTGCATAATAGAACCACAAGTGAAGTATAAATCTCCGTGTATATGCAATCTTAATCTTCCCAATCATATGATCAGTGCAATCAACAGGTGATGGCAAAGGTCAAACAGGTAACTGCATGACCATAGGTGTTATTGTAATCTGAAGCATTCTGCTGCCTACAGGCTACAGAGAGGATTGTGTTGAAGGAGATTGAATCATAGGGAACACTAGCAGAGCTAAAATGGTCCAACATCTCCAATGCCCTCTGAAGATCCAGATCCATACAGAACACTTTTTGCTGTGTGATTCTTAAACAGTGGCATATAAGTAATTGGAATTTGGGATCTACTCAATTTATACAGCTATCTATGCATTTCAAGAACTTTTGAACAGTTATCTGTCTGTTATGTCGACCGTCAATTATCTGTGATGAAAAAAATTTCTGTATACTTGTCATGCATTCTATGAAATATATATGTACTCTTTGTTTGTACTGATGGTGACGCTAACTATTTTATTTTACTGATGGTGAATTTTGTGTGAATTTTACTTCTTGAAGACCTTTAGCAAAGCTGAAGCTGTTCTTGATGGCATCTTCAGAGCATTCAGTGGATCCCTGATGGGTTCATGTCATGTCGTCTGGATAGAAATAAAAAGGATGTGTTTGGTAGGTCCTTGTTCCCCAGGAAAGTTTGAATTTTAAATGTGGACATGTTAATCCACTACAACATGATTTATATGAAAGGTGAAACAGTTTAGTTTTGTTGCATCTAAGACAGGACATGAACAATCATTAGTGTATTTGCCCTTCATATTCATATAGTGGGTAAATAATGTTATCTTGGAAGGTTATTGCAATATGTTCAAATTTTGGTTATTGAGATGAGATTGGAGAACACCAAGTGAAGACTTCGTCCAGGAAATAAATAATATTTCCTAAGATGAATCTCATTTCCAACTTCTAACTAATACTTGCATGTGTTAGAATAGAAGAAATACATCTTATTAAAAATTCATTAGAAACACATGCTATTCAAAAGGAAATTAACAACCTATTCACTGTATCAAGCAACATATAGCAGAAAGTTGCATCGTCAGAAGATTCTAAAGGTACTTAACCGTATTTTTTGGTGGTTCCGAATAACAAACATAAACGGCTACAAAGTCATCTAACATATTTGATCACTAGAGAAACCAGAAATTAAATGCTACAACAAGTCCATGAAACAGTGCAATGAAATTATCAAATTATTCCATTGAGACATCTTGTTTCATTCATAGTTACTAACACTCCCATGTTTTAGAAACAGTGCAATGAAATCTTTCAATGAGACTGGCCTTACAACCGAGCTTAGATCGTGTGTATAGTTTGCACTCCTATTAAAATAAATAAAATGTTACTTGAAATAGTGTGGACTACTCTTCAGTTTTAGTTCATGATATTAAAAAAACAAGAGTCCATATCAATTATAAAACCGCTTGTTATTAATTCCACATTTGAGAAACATTAACACAAAAAGCTAGATTATATATCCTTCAAAGTCTGATCTGAGTGCAACTCTATATATTAATTTTGAATTTTGTTCATAATTAACTCCTTTTAAAAAATCATAATTATTAAATGGTGAGACACACTCAATAAAATCTCATATAATTAGATACTTACTAATTCAAAATTTCCAAAATATCAAATAAAACAAGAAAACAACATAGATATATTAGGATGATGGATCATGGATTTAGTAGTTTATTTGATTCTAAAATTGAATAATTAACAAATAATAATCGATGTGGAATTTTCTTTTAATCTAATCCATAATAGTCTAAAGTATAACGATTGTATTCAATATAATTAAAATTTTAATATTTATAAGTCTTTAGGAGATAGCGAATGGAAGCAGCATGTCACGTCTTGTGACTCGGCGTTCACCCTGAACCTCCGCGTCGTCATCCCTCGGTCTCCCTTCCTCCTACATCCCCTTAGTCTATGCCAACAACGGGAAAAGGGGATCCATCTCTGTTCTAGATGTAAGTAAGTTTTAGGTTTGTTTCGTATCAAGTTTTTATATCTGTTAGCTAGTTTAGGGTTTGTCTTTTACAATGTTTATAGAGTTGGATTTGTTTATAGTCTTTGATCTTTTTCGTCTCTTTGTCGGTGGCTCCCTCGTTTGCAAGGTCTTCAATTTCAGGTTGTGAGTGTTTTAGTTGGCGGCACCGACCTTATGGTGTAGGTCATTAATGTGTTTTGTGATGCCGATTTGACCGTTTGAGGATCTGCATAGCCGGTAGGGTGGGCATTCGGTTAAAACCGATAATTTGGTTTGGTTTTTTTCCTACTAAAAGTTCAGTTTTGCACAAAGTAAAAACCGATCAGTTCTCAAAATAGTAGAAATCGCAAAATTCAGGTTTGGTTTTGGTTCGTTTTTGGTTTTTACCGAAAAAACCAAACAGAAGAGGCGCGCGTGTCGGGGCGAGCGAGAGAGGTGGCCGCAGGCGAGCGGCGCGGTGGCGGGGGCGGCGAGAGGTGGCGCGCAGGCGGAGCCGGCGCGGCGACGACCGGAGCGGGACGGAGCGGCGCGGCAGCTGGGCCGAGTGAGACGCTCATGCGCGCGGGCCGAGCGGTGTTCGGTTTTTTCGGTGGTTCGTTCTCAGACGTAAAAAAGCGAAGCCGAACCGAATTAGTCGGTTTATGCAACACCATCAACCGAAATCCAAACCGAAAACCGAAAAACCATATACTTCGGTTCGGTTTGATGCGGTTCGTTTTTTGTTTTCGATTTAAATGTGCCCAGCCCTAATGGCCGGTGCCCATTTATATACCTTTATGTGTGAAAGAGTTGATCAATATTGTGGTTGTGCTCTCTTTCAACATTTGAACTTTCTAAGAGTTAAGAGTCTCTTCGTTCTATGTTGGTATTTTTTCTATCTATTTCATATAACGACAAAGTTGTAATAATCTCTTCATTAATGTATTGTGCCTTGTCTTAAAAAAATATTTATATTACAAATGGTCTATAACTTGTGAAAACAGGCAGTTGACAACTAACTAGTTTAATCATACTTATAGTAGAGAAAAAAAGAGGATATACTTGTTTATCACTATTTTATAGTATATACCGAACTTCAAACTATTTGCAAAAATAGATCCAAGTCGTGGCTGGGCGATATACTGTCGTCGTCTTGCAACCAAGCAACTTGGTATTGCTTGGTATATATTTAGGAAATGGGTTGAAATCCAGTATATACACGAAAATTTGGCGAAAAAAGTACATTTTAATTTTTCTTATAACTATTACTGTAAGAAAAACTGCAACAAATCAATGTAGTTATATAATTATATTTATGGATATATAAGCAAGAGTAAATAAAACATAGTAGCTCCAAACAAATTCTGCCCTTCATTTTTTTTAACTAAATTCTGCCTTCATGGTCCAGATTCTCCGGGCAACCGTGTCCGTCAGCCCGCGCGCTCCCCACCACAAACTGCAAAAGATTCCGCCGCCTTAGCGCCACCAGCGCAGCTCAAGATTCCACACGATCGAATGATCGACAGCCACTCCTCCTACGATGAATATACCGCCATGGGGATTCCCTCAAGCCTCCAGCTAGCTCACAAGTCACAACACCCCAAGAAATCTCCCGCGATGCAAGGCCTCATCGCGCGCGCCCGCTTGCACTGCCCAGCTAGATTCCACCATGCCCCGTACCGCTGCATCCGAGTGACGGCGACGACACGCCTGCCGGAAAAGAGAAACCTTCGCGGCGGCTCCGGCGACGGCACCCAGTGGTGCGGCAGTTCAGCCAGCGGCGAGAGGGCGGGAGCGCGCGTCGGCGGCGGCCCGGGCGTAGGCGGCGTCGAGCGGCCGCAGGGGGAGGAAGATGTGGCGGCGGCCGGTGAGGCGCCGTCGTCGGGCGGTGGCGCGAAGCGGGGGACCGTGGTTGGCGCCGCCGCGCTCGTGGTCGGGACCAGCATCGGCTCCGGCATCCTCGCCGTGCCGCAGCGCACGGTGCCCGCGGTGAGTCGCCGTAGCTAGCCCCACGTCTCGAGCCGTCCAATTGCTACTGGTAGCATGCATGGTGCATCAGAGTCCATAAAACGAACGATCACCTGCGCGATTTTGACGTGTGATCACATGATTAGAGGAAGACAACACGAAAAATCGATGGAATCAATCACCCTCTCTGCCTCTCATCATATCTCGGACAGGTCCCTCCCTTGACCCTTCCACATGACACTGAAAGATCCTACTCATGCTAGTCTACAACGTACGGCGGAGTAATTAGTGATCGCCCATCATCTATCATGATTCAGGACCATGAATTCGGCACAGAACTGGCAGGATATCTGATCGCCACAAATGAAAGTAGTAGTAGTAGCAGCAGCAGTAGTACTATCATGAGACAGATCTGAAGTAGCCGTCCACATGTACCCGCACAGCGCCTCAGACAGCTGAATTTCTGTGTCTTGGTTGTGAGTAGTAGTTACGAGCATTCAAGGTTCACTTGGTTAATTGTCGACCTACCAACCTCGAGCATTCTTGATCTGGCAAATTTGAAAGAAAAAAAAACTCACGCAATACCACAAAAACCGTCACGTTTTTTTTTCATATCGTGGGGGTGTGAAACAGCGTCCCAAGTTTGAATAATTTCATACGAATTAAAAAATTTAAAAAAGTTATTTTATTAAAAAATATATTTATCAGTAATTCAAAAAATCCTGTATATGGCGCGGTTTGAGAAAAATCGCGGCACTTCAAATTTAAATTCTGTCACTATTCATTTTGTCGTGGTTTTCGTGCTACCGCGAGAGTGGTATGGCATAGCTATACGAAAAAGGAAACCCTGCTCCCGAACAGAAATGGAACAAGAAGAAAAATCTGAACTTGAACTTTTGCTTTGTATGGCGAATGTTTACTTGGCTCGCTGGCATTGCTGACGGCCGTGCAATTGGCAGGGGTTCGTTCCGAGCGCGGCGTGCATGGTCACCTGCTGGGCGTTCCTGGTGATCGAAGCGCTCCTCCTGGCCGAGATCAACGTCCACCTTCGTCGGAAGAAGGGGAAGGACGCCGGCGGCGACAGAGACGGCGATGACGGCGGGAAACTGGAGGTTATATCGCTGAAGAGCATGGCGCAGGAGACGCTGGGCGAGTGGGGAGGGAACCTGGCAGCGGCGGCCTACCTGTTCCTGTCCTACACCTCCATGGTCGCCTACACATCCAAGTCCGGCGAGGTGCTCTCGCGCGTGGTCGCCGGCGTGCCCGAGCCCGTCTCCGGTGGCGCCTTCACCGCCGCCCTCGCGCTCCTCATCGCCGCAGGTGGCACGGGCGTCACCGACAAAGTGAACCAGCTGCTCACTCTCGTCATGATAGGTACCGTCTGCCCACTCTCTCAACTCCTGTGAGCTAGCTGTCGTTGTGATCAACACTAGAAACCGTTGCACGATTCATCGTACAGTATTTAGATCTGCATTACACTTAAATAACAATTCTTGGTATCTGCAACCATCTTCTTTCAGAAGAAATTCTGCTGTCTGAACATCTCCAAGCTAATCAAGCAAGAAAGAAAAAAAGGTGACTTTAAAGATGGTAGCAGCATATGGAACAGTAACTCATTTCTGAAATTGTAAAAACAGAGACGAACAAACACTGGTTCGCCCAACTGGAATTCAAATATGGTAGCATATAATGGAGTAGTAACTCATTTCTGAAAGTGTAGAGACAGAGACGAACAAACACCCGCGCTCCCCAGTCCCCACTGGAAGCTCCATGCTACTTGCAACACTGTTCACGGTGTTGAAGTAAAAGCAAACCTACTATAGCAGAAAACCAGATTACATCATACACCTCATGTTCTTGCTGTCACCAACGTGATCTGTCTAGTGCACTAGTACTAACTACCATCGTGATCTGTCTACTGATGCAGGATTACTGCTGACGATCGAGGTGTCTGCAGTAGCACTAGGTGCCGGCCTGAACCTGCCAGCGAACACCAACTGGGAGCAGGTCCCTGCAACGCTTCCGGTGATCATCTTCACGCTGGTCTTCCATGATATCGCGCCAGGTACATGCAATGCAACTATGCAAGCATCCCACGGATGAAATTTGCAACTTGCAAGAGGTAAAGTAGTGAAGATTAATTGGCAATCTCGCAGTGATATGCGCGTACCTTGGAGGGGACCTCGTGAGGATTCGGCTCTCGATACTCGTCGGGAGCATCGTGCCATTGCTGTCCTTGCTCGTGTGGGACGACATCGCGCTCAGCATCTCCACGGATCTTGATGGGTTTGACGTCCTGGATATGCTTAACACAGAGTGAGTGTCCCTACTGTAACACCAGCGAGATTGCAAGAACATGTGGGCTTCTTCACGAACGCGCAAAAAACTTGCACGTCAATATATTAGAGGATAAAATGTTCCGACGAGTACACAGCGACAACACCACGGCTACTAAGAAGAAACCGCAACAGAAACATAAACGAAAACAGAAAGAAAAATAGAAGAGAAAATAAAAAAAAGAAAAAAAAGAACATGTGTACAGCTTCACCAATATTCTTTCTTTTGTAGATGGAGTTACACGATTGTGGAGACGTTCTCACTCCTTGCTGTTGGGACATCGCTGATCGGAACGCTGCTGGGAGCTTCACAGTTCTTCATTGAGCAGATGACCAATCTTGTCTCTTCTTCAGCCCAAGGACATGTATGCTTCATCAGCCAAAGGACTTTAATTGATTATACTTAAGGAAAAAAAATGTTCAGTGTTCCTGAACAAACAATCGATGAGTGCAGGAAGAAGAAGAAGAAGAAGAAGGATTAAGGCAACGTGGCGTGAAAACAGCTGTGGACAACAACAGGCTCAGCTACATCGCGGCAGGGGCTGTGGTTGCCCCAACCGTGCTAATTGCAGCTACTGTTCCGAATTCATTCTCCATTGCTACTGACATTGCAGTTAGTGTACACCAATACATGTGAAATCCTTCAGTTATTTGCATCCTAGCTAGCATGGTTCCGACACTTACTGAAGATTAATGACTTGGTGGGTTGATTTTCATACGTTCAGGGCGGCTACTGCATGACCATCTTGTATGGCGTTCTTCCTCCATTGATGGCGTGGGCTATCGCCTCCAGGATGTCAGATTCGAGAGCTGGATCTGTCGAAGAGGAATCATCTGTCGCCGGTGGCAGTGGCAATGTGGACTTGACTAGTGCAAAGCCAGTGTTACTCGGGATGGGCGTGTTCTCTGTGCTCATGGTCTTTGAGCAAATGTCACAAGATTTCGTCAGTTTTCAGTCCTTTCTCCTTGCATGGACAGGTTAGATTAGAATAGGAACAGGTAGCAGCTAGCAAGTGCTGAATTGTCAGAACGTTTCTCATCACGGGCTGATTATTCAGAGAAAGAATGGTTAGGGTAAACATGTAATTTGTCAGTATAGCTTGTATATACGATTGTAAATATGTAAATAAATCGCTTTTGTTCTCAATTGAGTTGGGAGTTTGGAACGACGCGCACCGGACTTCGTGTCGCAGGAAGAAGGACCCGAGACAAAAGCAACAACCAACTAGGTCACGCACGAGATCGGCGAGGGAAGCGGACTGGCTCACGTGGGCTGGAGCCGGGCACTAGAGATATTGTGGGCCTCGACTGGATACGCGACTGAAGCTTTAATGGGCCGTCTGGTGCCGCGCATCTCGGTAAATAGCTGGTGGGCTAGTAGGATCGAGAAATGTTGGGCCGCGAGGTGCCCGCCCGAGGCGGGACCGTGGGCTTGGTGTGCGGCCGAATTTATTGATGAACCTCTATGGGCCGCGCCTCTATTCGACTCGGGGAAAAGTATACCTGAGGTGAGGGGGCATCCTACGTCTACGTGGTACTGCACACGATGTAGTAGGTGTCACTGCATGTTGTTGATAGAAAAACACGACGGTATGAGAGTTCTGCTTAGCTTTAATGCAGGTCAAAAACGTTGGTGAAAGGAACACGGACATGTCACTTGGTTTGATCCTATAACCAACAAAACATGATAAATGTTATATAACGATGGCCGATCAGTCGTAGTAGGTCATTTGCATGAGGGCTTGGTTCGACTTTTTTATTCATCAATCTTTCTGTCAGTTGCCGGTCTGACTATGGGCTCAAGGCTGGTCTGACCAGGTTGAGCTCAGTCTGACCAGGCGACTGGTGAGCCGGTGTGATGGCCTCAGCTTGGTGATCCAAAGCCGACATTGGTGTGACTGAGCTGAGGCCCGTCTGATTGAAGTCGTTTGGCAGTTTGATCGGCCGGCCTTCGGCAGTCTTACCAGCTGGCCTTCGCTAGTGCATTAAATGCACTGTAACGGTTAGTTTTCTAGCCATTATAATGGAGGCCGATATGACTGGCCACCCATGGCGGTCTGATCGGCAGGCATCTGATTATGGGGATTTCATCCCTAACGGCTAGTTTTTGTGGATGGGGGTATAAATACTCCCTTACTAGCAACAAGGGGACTCTCTTGGCACATGCTTCGCTCGCATACATCCATTCATTCTCATATCATTTGAGCTCTAGTTCATCCATTGTGGTTGTTTGAGAGTGGATTGAGCCAAGGCAAGTGCATTGCATCATCGATTGAGCTAGCGTGACACTTGATCATTTCCTACCCGGGTTGTTATTTGTTATTATTGGAGGTTGTCGCCTCCTAGATGGCTTGGAAGAGTTACCGGGTGACCTCTTCGTGAAGATTGTGGAGGAGATCTGGTGTTGATTGTGAGTGGTTTGGACTTCACCACCTTCGGAGCGAAGGAAAAACTACCCTATTGATCGATGCTTGGGTATTCCACTTCGGGGCTGGCTCCTACCTTGCTTACCCCTTGACGAAGGGGGTTCGGTGGCTTCGTGGTTTGAGCGGGAAAGTTGGGCTCGCCTCAATAGAGATTAGGAAACCAGTGAGTTTTCGAACCTCGGGTGGAAAATTTCTTCTCTCTTGCCTCATTTTTTTGTGCAATTTACTTTTATAGAGGCATACTTGAGCCATTATCACTCTAGGATTGCAAAACTTTATCTAGTTGCTTAGTTAGTCTTATCCTTCACCAAGCCTAGCAACTTAAGTTAGTTTTGATTATGTGTTATTTATTTTTAATATCGTCTATTCACCCTTTTCTAGTCGACATCTTCATCCTACAGCTGACGATGGGTGGGGAGAACCGGAGACGCGCAGCGGCTGGCGGTGGCCCTCGCCGACAGCGACGACACTCGCTGGCGAAGAAGGGCGAGGAGAAGAGCGACAGTCGGTGGAGAGGAGCTGGGTGTCGACGGCAGCGATGTCACCAAGCTCGACCGGTCACAGAGACAGGGAAGCTTAGGTCGGCCGTTGCTTGTCCTGTCCTCCAAGGGGGAGCAGGATGCGGACCGAGGAGGAGTGGCGAGAGCGGAGGAAGCCGGGAGGCCCCATGGTCCGACGCTGTCCTCGTCCTCCCTTATCGTGGCTGTAAAAGCCGACGTGTTGCGCCATCATCATCCATCCTCTTTGCCCCCATCATCCCGAAGCCAACATCTCGCTTCGGTTTGCGGGAAGCCACTACCGAGAGATGGATTGCGTGAGCTCCGTTGGCACAGGAGTGGGTGGCGCGGGTGAATCGGGAGCTCGACGACAACCTCGAGCTTGACAACGTGGCGACAGAGGCAGTCTACTTTCAACCTCGGTGAGCTTGCGGGGAAGCAAGGATAGGAGCGGTCGGGAGCCACCGCCGCGCTCCTCCCCCGCCGGCCCTTCTCCTCGTCGGTCGTTGCCAAGAAGATGGGGAGGACTGGAGGAGAGAGAAAGAGAGCTGGAGAGAGGAGGGAAAGTAGTCACTGACATATGGGGTTAATGTGGGTTCTAAAATGACTTAGTCGTCATGTCGAACAAAATCGGTGACAAAGCCACCTAAGGACATAGAGTGATCCAATTTATAGTTAATGGATGTCATATATCTGATTTTTTTTATTTACGAAGATTTTACGATTTTGTAACTCGATGGCAAAAAGAGTGACCTTAGATATACTTTTTCCTTCGACTCGATATTCCAGCCGAGTGCTGTTACTGGACCCAATAAGGATCTGAGCCGTAAGCTGACCTGGTGCGTATCCTCGCTGGGCTTTCTGGGCACATAGGCTTGCTCAATGAAGCGCGCCTCTTCCTACTAGACCGAGGGCCGCATTTCGGAACCAAGCGTTCATATATTCTTTTTTTTCCTGACGGTTATGATAATAAACGGCTAAACGCATCTTTCCATCGATTTTGTTGGGGGTGGAAAAAAACCCATCTCGTCATTATCTCGCAGGTTAAAAAACAGGCTATCGCACGTACACATTTCTGTCGCAGTTTAAGAGTTGATATTAATCAGAAGCAGCAACGGGAACGGAATCAGGAACGGAAACGCTCTTCGCGGTGTCCGTTCTGTGCCACCCACCTGATCGATACACGCCAACAACACCTAGGAAGACAAATCCTCCAGTATATAATATGCGCGTGCACGCGCTGGGCAATTAAACGAGTGAACAGCCACCCCTGCCCCCTACTAACCAGCACCACCTCTCACAGGTTTTGGCCTCTCTGCTGCATCATCACCACCCATCGATGCGTACAAAATCCACGACGGGGACGGCCACATGTGTCCTTGTACCACCAGGAAGCTCAAAAACTAAAACGATCCTGTGTTACTCCGTGTGTACAGGATAAAAACACTAGGGCAAGCTTACACTAAGTACACTTAACCATCTGCCATCAGTTCATCGCAGATGCTTTTCTTAACGTTTTTATCGAGCGCAACAGTGCATACATATCGCCGTCGTCGGTTGATCATACTCACAAGCTTGCCTTTAAGAGAAAGAAGACACGACATGGCTAGAAGTGGCCGGGTCCATCATCTGATCGATCATATGTTTAGATTTACGCCGTTGTTTTCTCTCCGACTCTCGGTCCATCGTCGGTGCAAACGGACATAGAATCCAACGTGTTGATATGTAGTACACCCTAGAGCCTTGGGAACATCTGTACGACTGTACCTACCGTACCAGCCCCAGTCAGGGGGCTGGAAATCGTGGCTGGTCAACTGCGAGCTTGTTGACTTGCTGTGTCGCCGACGGTCAATATGCATGGCCAGGACAGCACTTCGTTCATCTCCGTTCTTGTATGCATAAGACTGTCTTCAACAGGTACCTCATATGGTGACCCAAATTCAAAATGGGTCGCGGAGAGGCTAAAAAGTCTCTAACAGAGTAGACATACCGAGAACCCATTTTGGATAATAGGAGAGAGGGTAGCCAAATATAGGTTCTCTCTTTGTCTTCTCTCTTCGACCCAAATGTAAGTTGTATTTTTGGGTCGGCTGTTGGAGTGAAAAAGTTTTGGGTCCGTGACCTATTTACTGTGCGTGACCCAAACAAGCAAATGGGCCTTATATTTGGATTTTGGCTGTTGGAGACAGTCTAAGCATAGGGTTGGACTGTTGGGGTTGTTTTTATAGAAATATCATATGAAAACGAGCTAACGATCGAAAACTCTTAAAAATTATATCTAAATATTTTGAAAATTCATAAAAATTATTAATAGAAAACTTTTGAAAATTATACCTAAATATTTTGAAAATTCATAAAAATTATGAAAAATTCATAAAAATTATTAATAGAGATATGTGTAGATATGGAATACATTTTCAACAAATCTTAAATCTAAACTCAACTTCATTTAAAATAAAAAAGACAAATTTTAGATGAATAGTGTCATATTACTATTCACCTAAAATTTATCTTTTTTTACTCCCAAATAAAGTTGAGTTGAGATTTGGTGCGAACGTATTTCATATCCATAGCTATCTCTAGTAATTTTTTTATGAATTTACAAAACTTTTAGGTATGAATTTTATAAGTTTTCAACACTTACATTGTTTTCGCCGCCGGACATGTACTCTTGTTTTTAACATGATCAATTGATGATTTTCTGTATAAGAGCAACTCAACAGTCTCTCCAAATGATTCTTCAAGTCAAAATTTAGCAATTCTAAAAAAAAAGATGCTCCAACGGTCTCTCCATTAGACTTGCCAAGTCATCCGGCTCGCAAATTCCCTTCCCTCGCTCGCCAAATCTGGCCACCCACCCTTACTTGCCAACATGGGCCCATACAAAATTTTCTCCTCTCCCCATAGCTATTCTCCTCTTCTCTCCTACCGACTTTCTCCATCGGCATTCGCCTTGCCGATACCCACCGACGCCCCTGCTACCATCGTCGCCATGCCGATTTGCTACCGTCGCCTCTCGTCCCTGCCTCGCCCGTTCCACCATCGTTCACCTCGCCCGTCCCACCGCCGTCCGCCTCAACCTTGCCACCGCTACTTGTCTCGTCCTTGTCAATGTCACCTCGCGTCCCTATCATCGTCTCCCATCCCTGGCTCGCTTGTCCCACGCTGATCTCTTGTCGCCGTTGTCCGCCTTGCCCCTCCGTACGCTGGTGTCCCTGCTGTCGTTGTGCCGCTCGGCGTCCCTCTTGCTGCCGCGGCCGCTCGCCACAGCGGGAGAAGAGGAAGAGGGAGAGGAAGAGAAGGAAGAAGAAGGGATACTTCGAGGCCGACATATGAGTCCCATTTGTTATTTTGGAGATGTTAATAGAGAGATTGTTGGAGTGAATGCCTAAGTTGACTATCCAAATCGGTTGGAGAGTTGTCTATATGTGTATTTGAAGAGTTTGATTCAGGTAAACTGTTGAAGATGCTCTAAGGGTCTATTTGGTGAGGCTATAGCAGTTCAGCTTATGCTCCATATCTTCTAAAGTTTGAGCTCAACCAAACTATTTCAAACTTCCTTCTCAATCTAAAAAGGAGACAACAGACTATAGTGATATGAAAAAAATAAACTTTGTTTGAGCCGCTCCGTAACTCCGTTCCAAACTTCATACTTCGAGTTAGATTTAACAATTAGCGCCCTACCAAACAACCTCATGTTACCATAGAAAAAAATGTACTCGTTTGGACCAACCATCTGACACACCAATTCCAGGCAGGGTTGATGAATATAACAACGGCGACCACTTGGTTATGGTGATTGTTGGACTTATCAAGCAGGTAAAATTGAGAAACCACTCATACCAAGTTCAAAAAATAAACTGTAATTTAAATTTTCATAAATTTTATTAATATTTCTCAGTTTTCTGCAAGCAAGTCAGTAGTAATCGCGGTTATCAACGAAACAGCTAGATTTTCTCTGACCGAATCGTTTCGCAAACCATGATTCCTGATGATACATGTCTAACTAGCCCAAGACCGTTCAGTGTTTTTATTAAGGTACATATTTTATATCGATTACCCCATTAGTATTTTTTCAAACGGCTAAATATTATATTTCGTGAAAAACTTTTAATATAAAGTTGTTTTAAAACAGTAAATAAATCTATTTTTTAATTTTATAATAATACAAAACTTAATTAGTAATGTGTTAATGTTTTTTTGCATGTCCCAAATTTAACTTCTTCTTTATTAGAAAAGAACATCATCTAAACCTTGATTCTTCTGCTAATTTATATATTACCGTTCAGTTGGTTGCAATTATCTTATACACACGTAGCACTATCGACTCTATCTTGTTGGCGATTTCAGTCAATTATTCTGCTATGCATTTGTCTAATGCCCTGCCCATTTGTTATACTCCATGATAGATTGAGGATAAGTCAGTGGACAGTGGGTCACCGAACATCAATCTTAAAGGAGATGTTACTGTACAGGCATGCAACGGCAACATAGACAAGGAGCGTCTCAGTATATTAATCCCATGCTATTTCAGGCACCAAAAAACAATCAGTCTGCGTTTGCAAGTTGCTAATTAACTAGGTTATCATTCCATAAAAAGGCAGGGACCATATCATGATGATGTATCGATCGATGTATTGTCACCTGTATAAGGATTAGGATGTACGGCCTACCGTGAGTGGACTTAGACACGCAAGCTATTAGATTGAAGTGTATCAGACTAGTGCATACTGACGGCGACTCGTCACCATTATGGAAGATACGAAGACAACTGTTCTTTTGTGGCCAAATGACGAGGACCCGTGTGCTCGTCATTTCTTTTGTAAGTTTTATGATTAGATATGATGTTAAAGAGGAAGTTACCTAATTGGTTCAAAGACAAAAATAAATAAAAAAATTAAATGGGAGAATGTTATAATTGATTCTTAGCTATAATTTAGGAGGAAGTTAACTAATTAATTAAAAACGGAAATAGATAAAAAATTAAATGAGAGAATGTTGTAATTGATTAAGAAGAATAGCAGTAGAGAAGCTGCTAAATTTTGAGATAAATTTTGGATGCTACATTTTAGGACGGATGTAGATTGTTTATTTGTGTTGGCTCATTTCATAAGCATATGATACACACTAATAAATTAGATGTGGTAATGGGCCCAACCTTTTAGCCTGCAAAATATAAAGGTTGGGTTTAAAACGGGTTGAGTTGAAAATTAATAGATTTTTAGGTAAAAATATATAAGGTTTGAGGTGGGTTGTGAAAAAAGCACGTGGGTCCTGGCCCATTATCAACCCTAAATAAATAATTCAGTTTATAGAATTTGAACTTTATTTCAAAATAAATAAAGAGAGGTTAGTTAAGTGATTCTTGGCGCATGCTACAATTGTACATGCGCCTGCTTGCTCTTAAATATTTTGAAATAGAGATATTCTGTAAATATCTACATGCTAGAAAAACTCCTCTTATTCCCTATATATTTACTTTGTCACCAATATGGTTAGTGTTAGACATAATAGACTCAATGCAATCTTTTTCTTGTTGTTGTTGTCGCCGTCGCCGTCGCGATTTCTGACACCGTAGCCAGTGACATGCGTCGGGTTGGAGCCGAAGGAGGTAGACTTCCTGACGGTGGTTCCGGCAACAAGAACAGTTGGTGAAGCCGATGTGAAGCAGTGGTCTTTGGTGAGTTTTTTCGAGGAAGAGTTGCGATCGCTCGATGGCGAAGGGCAGAAGCGGGTGATGCATATAGATGATTGATCGAAGTTGATCGAATTTTTGTTTCACGCCTTGCAATGTGGTGAGGACGAGGGTACAGTCGGTGATGGGTTCGCCAATGTCGGCAAGGCGATCGACCAACGTTTTGAGGTGGCGCTCGTAATCCATGACGAAGAGGCCGCCTTGGGAGAAGTTATGAAATTCGGCTGTCAGATTCACAGCCTGGTACTCCTGATTGCGGAGGAACAAGTGCTCCAAGCTACACCAGGCGAGGCGCGCGACGGTCATCGAAGACATGACGTCGATAAGGAGATCAACAGAGATAGTCCCATAGAGCCACATCATAACGACGTAATCCATCCAGACCTAGTTGACGTGGTCAAGACGACAATTGTCGAAGAGAACGTGATCGCAGAGCACGTACTTGCCAAGGGTGACGATCATGATACCACACCAACGCATGTAGTTGCCCGTGGTGAGGTCAAGGATGACCGGAACGAGAGCCTACATGTTGAGGACACTGACAGCTTGGGCGTGTAGGGCAGCCGTGGAGTCATCATCGAGGTCGGCGATGGGAAAAACTGGAGCAGCGATAGCGAACGCCTGTGGAGCAACAACGGATTGTAGAAGACCACTACCGCGAAAGAGGGTGCCAAGTGGTGCGGTGGTATAGGGCCCATAGGTAGGAGGCCCACCGTGGAGCCGAGCGGTGGTGAAGGCCTTTAGGCCAGGTGGCATGGAGGACGCCGTGTGAGGCACAAGGGTTGCTGGGACGCAGCAGGATGCCATGTCCCATGAGGGGCCGGCGGTGGTGCACTGGGCGCAAGTAGCACTGCGGCCGATGGCTAGGACACCGATACCAAGGCAGATGACAAGGGCACAGGTGGTGATGTAGACGTGCCCAAGGTTGGCGAGGGAGAGCCGGATGAAGAAGAGTCCGGCGAAGAGGCAAGGTTGGCGATCTCGTACGAAGTTGACGGAGGAAGTAGGGCATCGAGGGCGTCAGAGAGCGTGGCTCGCACCGCCTTGGACACGCGGTTGGCAGCGGAATCAACGACAGCCGCCGTGGTTGTGAGGTCGATGTCGTGGTCGGTGGACGGGAGAAAGGAGTCACGAACCGCATCGGAGATGGTCTTAATCGTGGCGTCGAGAGCTTCGTGTGGAGATACGGGAGCATCATGGCACCGACGGCGCAAGAGGAAGCGCCAAAAGTGACGCAAGGCGCCGACATGGAGGAGGTGGCGAAAGTGAGATTAATCTGATACCATGTTAGACAGAATATACTTGATATAATAATCTATTGATAGACCCTTTCTTATCTCTAACCGACTTATAAAATCAAAACCGAGAGAATAGAAGGAAACCGAACCATGTATATATATAAACAATAACAAATTCTTAACAATTAAAGGTGTAGTTATCTTTGTTGGTCGCTCTACTAGCTTTTATCACCGTCTACTCCCATCACCCCTTTGCCATATAATAGGGTGCAATCGCTTGGCAAGCGTGTCAGGTAGGAGAATGTTCTTATAGCAGATTCCATATGGACCGGGAAATCGGGGACTTTCGTTTGGCTCTGTTCAGCAAGATTAGGAAGAATTAAAAGAGCAGCAGTAGTGGTGTCTCTTGCAGGTGCAGTGTCTCGATAAGTTTAATGTGATCTGCTCTTGATACTGTAGTTGTTTATGTAAAGTTGTTCCTGCGTTTTCTCTACTTCTATGTGCTGAGAAGCAGCTGTTCCTTTTTTTTCCTTCCTTATCCTGTTTCTTAATTTAAAGACACACGGGTTCTTATCTTTTTTTTAAAAAAAATGAATGATAGGTAGACGAAATTGAGTTAATCTACGCGTATACGTGCGTGGAGCAACACCTTAACACGTTTGGTGATGCATAACCATACAAAAACCGCACGAGCTGCAGTATTTTCCAATAGGACCACCTAAGCTCGAGACTATTAATAACAGCACTTACAATAATGCAACACTATTAGATAAGTCGCTGGTGTGTGTATACGTCTTCGGGACGCAGGTCCGGACGACCTATACTAATCTGTTAGTATTATCTTTGTTAGTATTATCTTAGGACTTTGAGCCGAACGCCTGATGAACGATCTAATAAGAATCGAACGTCCGTCTCGTCTCTCTTATATACTACCTTTATCATTAAGTATAACTTCTCTCTTATTATTCTCTCATTTTTCTATTTATGAGACTACACATGTATATCATGTCAACGTTCACGTAAGTTTTTAATCTCATTTACACCTTTTTTTTCCTTCTTCAAATGTTTTTTTAATAATTGTATGGTTTAGTATCAGATTATACCGTTGTATTCTTTACAACTAAATATTTATAACAAGATATTATATAATTATATTTTAATAAAAAATCGATGGTTATTTTATCTCTTTAAGGATATTGTTTCAGTTTATGGTTTTAGAGAAATACAACATTTAAAAATATTAAATGTAACACCAGTAGCCACCTGGATGAAACATTATCTCAACGAGCGAAACAACAAAAGTCATTTGAGAGGTACAATATATTTGAAAAAAACATGATATTATTGAAATATTTTTATATCACATATAAACAGTTTATTTGAAACACTACAAAATATTTGCCAAAATATTCCAGGAACACTGCATGCAACATATACAAATTAACGATCCAAACATCGTACAAATAACTGAAACATTCACATAAATACGTGTAACGTTAAAAAAACATTAAAAAGCTAAATATTTTTTCATCAAAATACATTAGTCTTGTTTTAAAATTTTAATTGCAACGAATTTAATGATGCAATCGGAAGAAAAAAATAGTTTAAAGATTGCTAAAAGACATTTAGACCAACCCAACTAACCATGGTTTTATTTACTTGTATGTTTCTAGTAGGCTCTGCAGGTTGCAACCTATGTCAGGTCTCTGACAGAGAGAGGCATAGACGGGCGCTCGATTTTTAGCTGAAAATCGGGCACACGATCTGGAGTTACGTCCATTATCTTGGCCCATTATGATAAAAAAAGTCTTAGCTTATGGACATTCAACCTTAGACCCTAGACTATGACCTAACGGTACATCGGGTCAGAATCCGCCTCGTATAACAATAGTTATTTTGGTCCTATTTCGTTCTGTCATGTCCTGTCGCCCTCAACGATAACGTAAAAACCGTTAAAACCGCGGAGAAAAGAAATGGAGAGTAAATGGATTTGAATTTAAATCGATTTTTTCACGGTTTTCATCAAAACAGTGCCAAAACTGTGGTTTTCGTTCAAATCGTGCGAAAACCGTAAAAACCATGACGAAATAAACAGTGATGAAATTTAAATTTGAACCAAAATTTGTGTCGTGGTTTTCGCTCAAACTGCGCCATGTATCACGATTTTCGCGACGGACAAAGAGAAATTTATTTTTGTGAATTACTGATAAATATATTTTTGTGATAAAATATTTTTTCAAAATTTTTGAATTCGCATGAAATTATTCAAACGGAACCACGGGGATGCCGTTTCGTACCCCATGATACGCACGAAAACCGCAACAGTTTTTTTATCACAAAGCAGCACTTGTATTGAGTACCATCACCATGCAGATTTTTTTATTTTTTAGCCTTTTTAATTTTTAATTTTAATAATAATTTTTTAAATTTGTTTTTAAGATCTAAACCATTTAGACTAGTGTGACAAAACAACACTATCATATTGGTATAGCTAGCATGACAACATCATTTGGCCAACTGTTATGTTCACTATGTGTGATAGTGTTATTTTGTCATGCCAATGGATTTGCGTGACAAAAAATTTATATTATAAAAATAAGTTTTGAAAAGAATTATTTTTAAAGTTAAAAAGAATTCCATCATGCACTCTGAAGGAGCATATGAACGTTACAAACTGAAGAGGACAGAATGTACTCGACGTAGTCCGTCTCCCCTACCTCCACGGTTACTCCTACTTATAGTATCAGGCAACTTCGATATCAAGCAAGACGTCGACACATCGTACACAACATTAATTTTGGCGGCCGAATCATTTCGGAATGCATCATTACAGTTCGTATCAGTAGGAGCAGTAACGAGCTAGTATTAGTAAGCTTTTGATAAAATTAGCTAGTCTATCATAGACACTTGATAGTACGTAGTGAGTTAGTGACAAATGGATGTCTGGTTTTAATTGTAAGGTCACATATTCCATTATCAACACGCTCATAATTATTTTTAATTATTAAATAACTACTACCTTCATTTTATATTATAAATCGTTTTTTTATGAAGTTTATAAAAAAATGGCAACATCTACAACACAAAATTAGTTTCATTAATACTAACATTTAATATATTTAGATAATATATTTGTGTTGGCTTAAAATCTACACAAACACACGAAGTTTCATGCCTAGGAAATTTATTTAACTTCAGTGTAGATTCTAAATTTAAAGTTCATAGCGTGCCAGTTAGTTTGATCCTACAACCAATAATGATGATAAAAAGAATTAAACCAATGAATTAATCGACCAATACTGATATATACTGATATAGTGAAGCCCGATGGTTAAATCATACATCGGCTTGAGATCCGATATAGACAGATATGAATGTATATCAACTAACTAACCGATATATCTGATAGATAAAGGCCATAATAATGAAACAAAAATAGTAATTATCAAATGATATGAAAAAGGCAAAATGATTTATCGGCTAAAACTTCGATAAATGTTGCATAGAAAACTCATCGGCTTACTAGAAATAAACTTATTTCTAGCAATTTAATAGATCAGACCTAACCGAGATGGTATAAGATTGAATATTATTAAAAAACCTATTTAACCAATAGATCTACATAACTATGATGGATATATCGATCAATCTAAAACATCAGTGTGGTTAGAGAAATACCAACTTAGTCAGAATATCGGACCAAACCGAGAAAGCCATAACTAAGCCGATACGACTCTAAACAACGATGAAGTTAAAGATAGAATCAATATATCAAATATGCAAACGTTTGCATCAAATTAGCTAGAATAACGGACCTAACCGAGAAAGTTCTAGCCATATCGATATAAACGAAGTTGATAAAACTTACTTTCTCGTCAGAGATTGAATTTGACCAATGCAGCCCTGCTCGAAAATAATCCGTCAAAAGGTTGGCAATGTGTCGAAATTTATTGTGTTGATCTGTGAATGATATTACAAAGACTTCGGGTATACATATTTATACCCTTGAGTTAATATAAGTCCAAATCAAACATGACATAAAATTTACCTAACAAAAACTAAAAATAATTAATCATGCCTATTCAAGAGATACTAAAATTAAAATTAAGAAATTGTTTTGTCGTGGTGTTCACGATTCATCCTTGAATTCAACTTTATTTATGTAAATTTTCATCTATCAATTGGTTTTTTCTTAAATATTTTTATATAAATTTGATTTTGGTGTTAACATAAAAATATTTTTATATAAATTTGATTAAACTTAAAAAGTTTGAAAAAAATCAAAACGACCTGTAACATTTGAGACTAATTTCCTCCTTGATTTTTTTCCTGAAATTAAATTTGTACTAGGTCACCGTGCCGTTGTCCAGTCTCACCAATTCAGACGTACGTCGGCCTGACGTTGATCATTGCCTCGCTCGTTGACAACGAGGTAGCCTTCCTATCCATGTCCATGACCGCCGCCGCTCACACCGGCACATGCGTGCACTGGTGCTGCGCTGCCGTCCCACACCGACGACCGACGGAGGCGTGCAGGATACGAGATTACGCCGCGCGGCGCGGTGCCGCGGTGGTATGTGACACCGACTCGCTCCCCTCCTGCCCTCCCTCGTTCGCGATCGTGGTAAGCGGCGGCGGCGGCAGGAAAAGAATGGCGCCGCGCGCCGGGCGCCGGTTGCCCGCTCTCGTGCCACCACCGGGACAGGGGACCGGTCGTGGCCGCGGCTTCCCTCTCCGCAACCGCCGCGGCGCTATCGCTGCCGTGCATGCACGGGGTTTAGGGTTTTAGTCCGTGCTTGCCTGCTTGGTCGGCGCGGCTCGGCCACCGTCCCCGCGCCGCCCGCACGCCCGGGCCGCGTCTCCACCACCACTCGCGTTTGACCGTAACCGAAAGCGCGCCCGCTCTCGAGAGCCGTGGACCCGGCGGATCGGGCCAAGAGGGTTTTCTGGCTCACGGACCGCCGCTGCGCCGATACACTGTTTGACCTGGCCCCATACTCCTCTTGTCTCCACCGCGAACCGCCCGGGGTGGGGTGGACCGAGCCTTCGGTATACCCAGCAGGCCAGCAACAAACGGACCGTACGCGACACGGGACACGCAGGTCCGTCTAATCCTACCTGAGATTGCAGCCTTCGGCTAAAAAAGCTCTACTGTTTCCACACCAACAAAGCAGAGCTACACGCTGCCATGTCTATGCTTCTGCTCCCGACAGATCCTCGCGGCTGTGGACCGGGTGCACGCAAGGTAGGTGCCGGGAGCCCTCAGCTCATGAACTGGCGTCCACGTCGTCACCACATCGGTGCTAAACCCAGCCAGGGTCTAGAACGGGAACAATCATTATTAACTCGCCATTACGCTGCCCCCGAGGGGATTTTCAATTGACCACGCATCTTTAATCCGGATTAATCACTTCCTTCCTTCGCTTTAATTACTTTTTGTATGTTTAATCACCCCCGAACCCCAGGTGACGACCGCGCGGTGCCGCCGTTACTCCTGGACCTGGTGCACGGCGCGGGTTCTACGCGCGAATCTCGAGGCAGATACGGACGGAGGAGATTTCTCCACGTCTCTCGACCTGGTGCGGAGCGTCCACGCCCGGGACAAGCGGGAGCGTTCTTTCCATCGGTTACGGTGCAGCAGTAAGAGAAGATCAAAGAGGAGAGAGGAAGACAACGACGACCTTTGTTGTTGTTTCCTTCTTTCTGTCCTCCTCCTCCTCCTCTTTAGCTTCGTCTCGTCTCTCGCTTCAACCCCCCTTCCTCCCTCCTCTCGCGTTCGCCCTCTGCTCTCTCTATCGGCCGCGCGCCTTTCTGTGTTGGTCGTCTCTTTCCTCGCGTGCTCTGCCGCTGCGCAAGATGAAAAGGCACCACTAGAGTGAGTGTGTGTGTGTGGCTTGAGTTGAGACCAAACGACCATCCGCTGTGATCTCAAAAGAGAGGGAGGGGGAGAGGGGCAAAAGCGCGAAGTGGGCAGACTTGGCGGCAATCCTTGCGAATCATCCGGGATTCTGTCTTTTCTTTTCTGCGATTCGATTGTTTCTTTGTAGGGGAGGGAGTGGTTGCTTGCCGAGAATTTGTTGACCGGGAAGGGAGAGGGGTTTGGGCATGGAGGAGGCGGAGGAGATGCAGGTGGAGAGGATGCACGAGGAGGTGGAGGGAGGCGGCGCGGATACGGATAAGCTCAGCTACGAGATTTTCTCCATCCTCGAGAGCAAGTTCCTGTTCGGGTACACGGACCCGCACCAGCTGTGGCTGCCCAAGGCGCCGGCGCAGGCGTCGGCGGCGACGGCCGTCCCGGGGAAGGCGGCGCAGCGTGGGAAGGTGTGCGTGCTGTGCGTGGATGGCGGCGGCGGCGGGCTACGGGCGCTGCTCGCTGGCCGCGCGCTGGCACACCTGGAGGCCGCGCTCCGGCGCGCGTCCGGTGACCCTGACGCCCGCGTCGCGGACTATTTCGACCTCGTCGCCGGTACGGGCGCCGGTGGCGTCTTCGCGGCGATGCTGTTCTCGACGCACTCGCGCGGCGCGCCTCTGTTCCACGCCGATGACACCTGGCGCCTCGTGGCTGACCACGCTCCACGGCTCTTCCGCAAGGCCGTGGGCTCGACGTCGCTCTTCTGCCGCCCCAAGAAGCGGCCCCTCGCGGCGCCGACGGCGGCGCTGGACGCGGCCATGAAAACGGCGTTTGGCGAGGAGCTCACCCTGCGGGACACCATCAAGCCGGTGCTCATCTCCTGCTACGACCTCAAGTCCTCAGCGCCGCTCGTGTTCTCGCGCGCCGACGCCCTGGAGAGCGAGAGCTACGACTTCCGCCTCTGCGAGGTCGGCCGCGCGGCGTGGTCGGAGGCTGGCCGCTTTGAGCCCGCCGAGGTCGCTTCGGTCGATGGCGCCACGTCCTGCGCCGCGGTGGACGGCGGGCCGATCATGGGCAGCCCGGCCGCCGCTGCCATCACGCACGTGCTGCACAACAAGCACGAGTTCCCGTTCGTGCGCGGCGTCGAGGACCTCCTCGTGCTCTCCATCGGGGGATGCTCCGCCGGTGGCACGGGAGCCGCGGCAGACGCTGACCTCCGACGCTTGCGCCGCTGGGGTCCCAAGGATTGGGCGCGCCCCATCGCTCGCATTGCTGCCGACGGCGCCGCCGACCTCGTCGACCACGCCGTGGCGCGCGCCTTCGGGCAGTGCCGCTCGTCCAACTACCTGCGCATTCAGGTGAGCAAATTCTCCCACTGCATTGCACATTTCAAACGAACGTTTCCTCGGATTAATCCTGGTACAAATTCTCCGCCGTGATCAGGCGAAACGGGAGAGCATGCCGCCGTGCGGGCCGGACGGGGAGTACGACCCAACCCCGGCGAACGTGCACGCGCTGCTCGCGGCGGCGGACGAGATGCTGAAGCACCGGAACGTGGAGTCGGTGCTGTTCGAGGGGAGGCGTGTCGGCGAGCAGACGAACGCGGAGAGGCTGGACTGCTTCGCCGCCGAGCTCGTCGCCGAGCACCGCAGCAGGGGCTCCCGGATTGGCCCCACCGTGGCGTTCAAGAAGACGCCGGGGAAGACGGCGGAGGCGGCGCTGGGCTGAGCCGGTGGCCGCGTGCACTGTGGAGTAAGGACATGTAGGCCCTCTCTTTCTTCTTGCTTTTGCTGGAATCCTGCTGCATTTTTTACGTGGCAGGGTGGCATTGCTCCAGGAAGCATTTTGCCAATGTGAGATTCGAGTTGGAGAAATATGAAAGAACGTCTGTGATATATAATGTCAGGTTCATTTCAACTTAGCATAGAATTGTACTATTGTCTTTCTTCAGAATCATATGCTTCTTTGTTTTCTCTTCACATACTTTGATGTTGGTGTTTAGTGTCAATCTTCTTTGGTTAGTTGATGCACGGCGATATCCGAGGGTGATCTTCAGATAAATTTTCATGGTCTACCTCCCAGGGTGTGGTGTTGCTGAATATCTGAACGTATTTCCAGTGCAAAGTACTTCTCATTTCCAGTGGTGTGGTGCAAAGTACTGAATATCTTTGTCATTTCCACTACCTTTGCTTCATGATTAGATGATCCTTCAAACAGTTCAAGATGTCAACTCTTGCTTCTGCTACTTGCATACTCCTACAGCACACAGCACGGAATATGTCATTTGAGCATTCATCAGTTTGCTATAGACATCTTGAAGAAGCTGCTTTACACCTGCATTGCATCGATTCTCCGAGTCTCTGGGAACCTCATCTTCTTGTTCAAGAAAAATCTAAACTTGGTGAAATATATTCAAACGTTCAGCATTTCTGCCATGTTGCTGCACTTCTCTTTTTTCAGAAGCAACCCTATGCAAAACTAAACCAAACAGGGAAGACATATTTCAGATCTGTCTGCGATAAGGAAAAGGAGAGAACTGTACATGCATGTCCCATCACCATCCTGGTGCTGATCAGAACGTAGTAGTCCTTGTTGTTTAAAGCGTATAAAGATTCCTCCAAGCACACTAAATCAAGTAACCTTTGTTTTTACAGCAACACACACCTCTTCAGCTCTTCTCAAACCGTCGGCAGCCACACAGAACAATTAAGCAAACCTTTCATGACAATAATGAGCTTTGTCACTTTGAGCTGTTCTTTGGCTAGCTCAGTTGCATACTCGTGTTGCTGTTTTTGCAGTGCTCCATTAGCTGACATGCGTGGTCGCTGTCACTGGGCTCTCGCAGCACTTGCTGATTGCAACGCCCATGATTTGATTGGGGAGGCCACATCTCGGCTGTTCTTGGATGTTCTAATCATCTTTCTTGTCGAAGCAGGTTTGGTTTTGGTTTTGGTTTGGAGATGAGCACGTCGTGTTACGAGACCGTGATGGGAATCGGGCGGTGGCTGCTGCACCATGATTGCTGGTTGTTGGGTTTGGGAGTTTGCAGCATTTCGCTGTCCGAAGAGAGGATCACATCAACACCAAGATGCCGGAATAGGGTGTCGTCCGTAACTTTGTCAACCGACAGAGATCATTAGTGCCACTCGGTTGTTAGTTGTTACCCCTGCTACTAACCCTGAACCTTTGCTCCTTTTATTCAGACTTCTTATCTCCTCACTCTGAATTCATGTCAGTAATTCATGACAGCTGTTAATAGGTATGCATACTACTACTAGAATTTGCATTCGAAGTACTGTCTGGAATGCAAGGATTGGTCGTAAAAAACTGCACACAACCTGGAAACATGGTATTGGTGCGGATTGGAGATTGGAACAGTGGAGGTTTAATAGTACACCGATCGGTGGTAGTAGTAATGGAGGTTTGCACGGTGTTTGGTGCACCGCCTTTGTTGGATCAGGTCGTATCTTTTGGTGTTATCGCCCGGAGGCAGCAGCGGGAGGAGCAGGGCAAATGCAACGCACGGCGCTACGGCTCGCGACCGAGCGGGGCATAGCATTGCTGCCGCTGCCGCTGTCGCTAAACACCCACGTCGCGATCACACCTCCCCTCCTTCCCGGCTCCGTTGCTCGCCGCCGCTTTCACGTCGGCGTCGACGTGTTACCGCATGGGCGAAATGCCCCGCAGAACACAACCAACAACCACTTCATGATCCTTCACTATATAGCGCTTCTGTTATTAGCTGGATCTGAAAAAATGATGAACTTTTTTCGGTTTTGGTAACTTTTGTCGTATTACCATTCTTTTGTCACGAAATGGGGGTTTATTAGGTATGTTTAGTTAGTAGCCACATTTTTCTCACGGTTGATTCGGACATCATTCAGACATTCACCTTTTCTAGACTTGTTTGACTGTATCTCTGTGGCTAAATTTTTTTTTCGGGGAATCTCTGTGGCTAAACTTTGAAACGATAGACATGAACTGCAGTTTTTTCCTACGTAATCTAGGCCTGATTCTGCTCCGTATCCAAATGCCATAGAGTAGCAGTTTAGCACGTTGTGCCGCGTGGGTTGCCATTTCGCCATGCTACCATATCCACAATCCACAGAGGCGTTCTCTCCCTCGCGGTTAAACATGAACTCACCGGGTAAATTCACCTTTGCTTGAGATTTGAGAGGTCAAAGTGCACGTTTCAGAACCGACAGGTTGGTCGTTAGTACTGGCACGGATAGGTTATCTGGTTCCCCTTAATCCGCGCCCTGCTTTTCCCAAATTTTTGTGCTCTCTTTGCATCGAAAGACGAGAAATGCTGTCCCAGCAAACAATGACATTTCTTTTCCGCGACGTGCAGAGCACATAACGAGGGGTTCTGTGGGTTTGTAGGTTAGAAAAAGGCTCGTGGCAATAGATTGTCTAGCTTGATGCATAATGTCGCCTTACTCACTAATGTTTGGGATCCGTAGAACACAGTATGAAATTTACAGAATTTCCATAGAATTTTGTTTAATTCCTCCAAGAGCCCTTCAAAATTGCACCTAGTATGTTAGATGCAGAGACTAAGTATTCTTTTTCGAAACAACCAGTACTATATGAAGAAGTTTCATATTGATATAGCATAAAACAATTATAAAATTATAGTTTTGGGAGACTCTGATTAGAAATAAAGAAGAACCACACCACCACATGTTGGTATCTCGTACACATCATACCGAGGACAGGGGTAACACCAACCGTCCGCGTTATGCGTGACCGGTCGCCATCAGTCACTCGAAGGGGAAACAAACGCATCGCTCTACTCTTCTTCTTCTTCAGGCAGAAGGGCACCATCGGACATGAACATCCCCACGAAGGAGGGTTGTCGAGAAAGAAAGCGAGAGAGAAGATGATCCACTCATCCCTCGTGCAACCTGACGAAGACATCCAAGAGTGCCGCTGCAGCCAGACCAGGTATTCTATTTATTATCTTTAAAAAAAACTTTAAAATTCCTCTGTTCCATATAAATCCCCTTAGCTGTTCAAGTAGTTTGTTAGGTAATGTTCAAATTTGAACCAAATCATTAGGATTTGGATCCAAATCCCCTTAAACTCCACTATAAAAAAATACACCCTCCTGAATTGCAGGGCGCTCACAATCTGCAGCTAGGATTTGATGATAGCGATGCAATCTACTCTTCGCTTGAGCCTTTGAAGCAAAAAAGCATCTAAACATAAGATGAGACTCCTCTGATGTGTGAGCCCACAAGGTTAGGTCCCATGTGTCAGTGTAAGGACATCTTTCAGTAGTAGAGGCAACTCCCTAGCAGGTCGGATGGTTGTTTGGGCTTCGCCGCTGTCACCTTCGCAACAAATTACTATTAACGTCTGGAAAAACTAGTTGGTCGTTAAAAACGCTATTAGCCATTCGAGCTTGACAATGCCGCTGGTTCCGCTATTGCTCTTACTCTACGTCGGAGGAATTGCTTCCGTAAACATGGGGGCCTTCTTTGCAATTTGTTGGATCTAAATCAAAGGGCTCGTGCAGCTGAACTTGACGAGATAAGTAAGCACGATCACGTTTAAACGATCGGCAAAACAGAGCTTAGCTCGGAATTGGACAGCCGGAGAAAGGGCAGCAAACTTCAGAGTTGAGAGGAACCCTCTATGTAGGAGAAAGTGAAGCGTGTTTGGTGGAGGTTGCTAGCTTTCGCTTTGTGCAACCTTTTTGCTCGTCGAGTTGTGTAGAGATGAATTTTTTTAGAAAACAAAAGCTTTTATTTAACCCAATCAATTACATCAAGCTATACAATTTTTTAAGGACACTTTCGGTTTTTTCGGTTTTTTTAGCTAAAATACATAGCCGAACAAGTACAACCACAATAAAAAAAAAAAAATAACATGAAGTATTAGGGGCCATCAATTCTAAAACTAAATCATCACCCATAAACAACTCCTTGATCATTTTTTTTCAAATGAAATGTACGATTAAGAGCCATCAATCAATCATAAGACTAGATCGTCACCATATACATGAGTAAAAAACCTTTTAACCAACTTCTTTATATATGTATATATATATATACTGTTACGAAAATAATGAAATTGTAGAAATTATTTACAATCAACTTTAGGCAAAGTTGATTATATTGCATAAAAAGGTCACGAGGTTAGGTATATGTATTATTAATATGTTCCGGATCACTTCGATAACAATGAAAGTTATCATCGTTACTCCATATAACATTACACTGGCACCACTGTTATCTCTTCCGAGACCTCGAGAGTGCGGACATGGGGAAGGTTGACTGTGATTTCCATGGTGGAGCTTGAGGGCAACGTTGTGAACTCTAAGATAACGAAGGGGGGCAGGAACGGGGGAGCTCGATCTAGAACGACAACCTAGGGCGAGCTCGACGGCAGCGGTTGAGGAAGGAGAGCTTGAGGGCCATGGCTACAGTAAGCTCGTAGGTGGTGGCTTGGCATGAGCGCATGGTAGTGGCCACGGCAAGCTCGACGGGAACAACTATGGGAGAGCTCAACGACCACGGGGAGCTTGAGGGCCACGGCCTGCGGCAATCTCGACGGTGGCTGAAGTTGAGTCGACTGCCCATGGTTGAACTTGATCGCAAGAGATGAAATGAAGTGGACAAAAGGAAGACGGAGGTGAAGAGCAATACATGTCTTCACATAAAAATATAGAAATGAAGGGAACTTGATAAAAATTTGGATGAACGCTAAATAGAAAATAAAGGAGGAGACTTTTTCGATGCTATTAAAGTGAAGCAACCCTTTGAATCTATAGAACCAATTTTGCTGCAGCTTTTATTGTTTACATTCAAATATATCTGAGGGAGCATACTAATTTGCGTAGATGGATAGTTAGACACATGAATGGTCAGATGGCTAGGTGGCACATGTGTATTAAGTTCTCGTTATGTTCATTTGCCACTGGTTTCTAGTTTTTTTGTTGGTTACACGCATGCCGTACACATCACCCATAGAGCCGCGAATGCACCGCACCGCTATGCACTCACACCACTATCACATTGCCCCTAATACACAGTTTAAACAAACGAAAGCCAATGATAAATCCTTATTTTCGCTAAAAAATTTTAATGCATATTTATGTATGTAATATTCGTGGATAATAAAATTTAAACACTAATGGACGAAGTATTGTGGGCTGGCGTTTGGTGAGTGTGTCCATCCAATTATACTTGCGGATTGTTTGGAGGAGTTAGAAATTCTGATAAAAGCAAGGGTTCTCCAGTTCCTAGCTACTAATTTATGTCTAAATTAACGTTTCATGAGCTAAAGAGATAATCTAGAATATCAGTGAGCTAGATATTTTTGGACTTAGAGTGACTGTAGCTACTAGAAGATCTTTCAAACACGTGTTAGAGTTTATTTGGACGAATTGTATCTTATGTACTTAAAATATTATTATACTATTTAAAATGTTAATGATGATGATGTCTATTCCCACATCACCCAATATATATTATTATACCACATTTAAACAATTTCTTCTCTATTTTATTATTGGATTTCCTAAATTTTAAAATCATCTACTTGTTTAATAAGAAAAATCATAGTATTACTTAGACTAAATAAGTGCTTATAATTTGATTTAATTAGTTAGAAACTAAATTTGTTTTTTATTGTAACACACGGGCTTTAGGCTAGTATATTTATATGTTCATTTTGTATACATCAATAGATCAATATTTCTACTTTTCATAAATCATTTCTAAACCTTGTGGACTCTTTTTTTTTTTGGAATATAATAGATGGATTATAAGGCTTATTTGGAGCAAAGCTGAAACTTTTTTCATGGCTCCTGAGGCAATTAAATTTCAATCCAATCAAATTCCTAGATAACTTGTAAAATGTTCCAAAAGATCTGAAACACTCTGTTTTCTACACAGTTCTTGCAAAATCGCGATGTTTAAATGGCTTCACTAGTCTGTTTGGAATAAAGTGTTTTACCCAATTCTTGTAAGAACCAAACTATTTTACTGTCAAATCCAAGTGATAAGAAGCTACGTTGCATTGGTAAACGTCGATTTCAACTGATGAAACGGAGACCCATTGGCAAAAAGTCAGACTAATTTTGAGTGGATGAGGCGTCTTTCGGCGACAGACAGGAGATGAGTAAAGCTCAACGTGCCGGTTGATGTGTCCGGCAAAAGTTACATTACACCACCGGAAACCGATTGATGGAGGGTGATTTCATGCCATCTGATAGACTGTTACAGTCACATGTGTATAGTACATGATATGTTTCTGCATGCGTGTGTCCAAAATACACTCTGCTCTTGAGTGGTTACATTACCTTGTTAGTTTTCTACTGCTACGTATTTTAGCTAGCACAGTGATGCGCAGAGATTCTCGACAGTAGACTGCTCAAATTTCCATCCAATGCAGCAATTCCAGGAGGCAAGAAATTGAAGTAGATTCCTTTCTATGAGATGTGTGATTGCTGCCAAAAATTATGCCACCAACATGTGAACTTATGCCAATTGAGATTGTCAGGCCATAAACAATGGTGTGACGTTATCGGCTGAGAAAGTGCCACACGTACTGGTGTCAGTGGAGGTAACGCAATCAAGTTCACATAAAACGATAGTTCTAAATTGATCAAACAACACGATGCATAATTTTTGTAGGAATACAAACACCTCTAAAATTTGAGACATTAGAACAAAAGGACGGCGAATCCGATGAACATTTTTACAACTTGGCGCGCCAAATTGCCACCCATTTTGACCAAACCAACCGTACATCACAGAACTTAGCGCCGACGTGGAAGTTTGGGTCGTGACCATGAGGTCCCAAGCCATTGCCACCACATTAGCTCACTAGCCACCAGTTTTGTGAATCTTTACATGCCAATTCCTCTGTTTTGGTTGAGACGCAACGTTCCTCTCCGTCATGATCGCGAGGCAGCCGTGAAAGCTTCCCCAGGTGCCCGACTGTAAAAGCGGAAAACTTGCTGCTCCAGCAGCAGCAGCAGCAGCAGCCGCTGCTGCAATTGTTATTCATCCAAAGTGGGAGTAATCTCTGCGTCCAGGGCACTAGAGCAGCCAGTTCCTGCCACTGCATTTTCTGTCCTCCACGATAGGACGAATCATCAATGAAGAGAATTAGTATTACTGTGTGTAATGGGTGGAGTACTCCCCCCAACATCAAAACATGGAGTAAGGATTTTAGCAGAAATTAAGGTTAAAGTTAAAATTCAACGAAATCCTTATATTTTGTCATAAGTGAGATGGAGAAATAGACCGAGAAATAAAATGATACTCCCTTCGTTTTTAAATGCTATACATATGATAGAATATTCACGCTGATAACACAACAGAAGGTATATAAAAGCCAGGTGTTTATTTGTGTCTAGTCTTCTTTTAGGTTCTGAATTTTTAGGCCCGATGAAAAGCTCCATTAATTTTTCCCCAAAAAATTTTCATGATCTCTTGTTTTTTCATGCTTACAGACTTTTAAACGAACATATCTTGTTTGATTCTAAAATCGATTTTATGAAGATGGCTTTGTTGGTGAGGAGGTTTAGAGTGATTCAAATGGCCAAGTTTACAAGTGGGTTTTTACATGCCGTTGGAAGCCAAATCTTTGATAGAAGCGGCGTGCGGTCATGTCAACGTTATCTCTTTGAGTTTGGGCTTAAAACTTAAATATATATGGGCTTGCCTATGATGTGGGAGCAGCATCGTGTCCGACCAAGTCATACCGTAGCCTCACGTTGTCACGTAGTTCAGTGTTTCACTGTTTTTTCAGTCTTTCGCCGATTGAATGGGTGAGTCAAAACGTAATAGTCATGTTGTTCCAAGTAGTCGATTGAGGTATATAGTATTCGTGGCACACTTTTAAAAGTACGATTTCCTTACGAACTTGCTACATCAGCATGGTTTAGATAACCTTTTCTACATTATATGTATTTAATCAATCCATATGTTTAATTATATTTTATCCATAGCCTATCCCTCATCCATTTGGAACGTGTCCTGACTTGTTTTTAAAATACTGCAGCAAATTATCTGATTCTCCCGGCCGTCGTCGATTAATTTCGAGATATATTGTGCTGATGGACTTGGTTGTCTTTGTACAGCCATACTCCAGCCTGAGTGTGTTCAAAGGGCTGCTATCTTATTTTTTATTTTTTATGAGCATATTTTTTAAAATGTTGAAGGTATGTTTCGTGTGTGTATATATAAAGAGAGATATATAACAAATTTAATTTTAAAAATTATAATAATTAATAATTAATTATACACTACTTGTTCATCTCATTTTAAGAGTGTCTGATTAGTTAAAACGCTCTACTGAACTCGCCCGTACTCACGCCAACTCCACTCTCCACTCCAGCTCTCCTGCCTCGGTCGTACAGCACAGGACTGCCCCCCGTGAACGTACGGTCATCTAGCGGATGGCCACATGACCACCTGGGCAGCTTTGCATTGCTGCGTACTAGTAGTGCGTGTACGAGGGTGATAAACAGAACGCAACGCCCAAGTACCAGTACTACCACTGCACAACTAGTACGCTGTACCACACTGGTCACATGTACTGATCCAACCAGTGCAGTGCAGTGCAGCAGCTCGGCTAGCTGCCCAGCTGTGGCGATCCACCGACCATGTCTCCCCCTGGAATGCAGCCATTGCATGCCAAAACACCACCCAGTCCTTTGCATCTTTCCCCAGCTAGAGCGTCTCTGATCTGATCACGCAGGCAGCCCGGTGCGTGCGTGCAACGACGACGACGACGCGGCAGTGGGCTCGATCGCTTTCAAATCTTTCCCAGACTGGCTAGTGATACGTCTCTCTTTTTTTCGCCATTACGTCTCAAAATAAACAAACTTAATACGTCTAATATATATATATCGTATTTAAATTATATAAAATAAACAAACGAGATATGTTGTTTAGATTCATCGTATTGAGATGTAACATATCTCATATTAAATTTATTTATTTTAAAATAAAGAAATACATATTTTGCCAATGCATACGCGGTACGAACGTACTACGCCGGAGAGCCGGGTTCAGCAAACCAAGTCATAAGGAGTACGTGAAGGACTGAAGGTACATAAGGTAGTGATGGCTTTGTCAGAGTTTCCTGCTTTGGCCGGCGATGAAATGGCACGCTGCAAAAGCGGCTGACGCTTCGTTGTTTCGCAGGCATGGCACGGCAGTATGTCAACATGTACTACAGCATAGAAACCATACCCCATGCGTGTAAAATCTCCCAACAATTTAAAGGCAAGGCATGAGCAAATAGCAATTGAATCTAGCAAGTGAATATGTGATGGTCGAGCTGCATTGTGCCACCGTGCTACGCGGGTGGCACGACAGTGGATGAAACAGCGCAAGACATGCTCAACAGCACAGCGATGAAGGAACGCAAACGATAGGAGCAGCAATTTACTTTCTAGTCGTGAATAAAAGGTGATAATAAGTTCAGACAAATTGTTGCTACAGCTTAAGCTACTTGCAAACCTTTTTTTTTTTCACAGCACGACAGACACAGCAAAATTAAATACTAGGACTAACTCTTCCCTCAATACAGATAACAGTGAGACATATAAGCAACAAATGAACTGCTGTTAAGCTTTGTCTTTTTATTCCGTCCGTTCATCGACTACCCTTGGAACCAGCTCTACGGAAGGGAAGCTGTAAGAGTGAAGTGCATCGTCTGCATAACAAAGAGGGGTCAGGCTGAACAAAGCGAGGTTTGGATATCAGCTTATGTCAACCAAAATGTGTGCATTCTTAACTAAAGAAAAGGTGAACATATATTATTCTTCATGCGTGCAAAAACACTTCAGGAATCCAATAGATATTTTTGTGGTAAATTAATCAAACTAATCATAGAGTGGTAAATTTATCACACTAATCATTGCAAGTGATGCATTATGATTGTTCTATATATCATGTCTCAACAGAGCAGCGAATCTGCCACTTTGTTTGCTTTCATGAACTTGTAAGAAGGCCCAGCGAATTAACTTGTAAGAAGGTACCTTGGTTAGTGAATTTGTACCATGCAAGTACAAAAAATGTAACACTTCAAACTCCTCATCATTATCTTTCTGGTTGATCAGAACTTGATGCTCCATTAGGAGGTGTGGACAAATTGCTGGTTGATCCATTCTCTGCTGGTGGAGGATTTCCCCATTTTCTCTCAGATTCCAAGGGTTCCAGTACATAAACACCACCATCAGTCAGGCCTAGAGCAAACTGATTTGCTTCCGAAGGATGTGCCGCCACAACGACAGGATAAACACTTGAGCTAGAAAAACAAGGAACATATAATGGTTAATACACAATTTGTCTGTTATAAGATAAGTTTGAACAAAAGAAACATTGGCTGAGCAAACAAAGATAATCTGCACTTTTCCTCCAAAAACTTCTTTTTCAGTTCAGCAGTTGCATTGGACATGTAGTAATGCGCTCATAAATATATTAGCCAATCAAATGGTGAAAAATAAGCCAAAAAAATTGAAAGATCATTACGACATCTCTCTCATCCCCTAGGATTGGTTGACACGGCTATGTATTGTAAAGATCTGGTTGCTTAAGGTATATTTCGTCAAATTTCAATTTGTATTAGGATTTATTGCAGCTATTCTGTCTGCTAGCATATGTGTGTTGGTAGTTGATACCCCAAGTACCATTTTCAATTACCTCAACTCTATATATTTTCTAAGTCTCAGCATAATATGTTGTGCACTGACTATTTGACTAAACTAATGAAATTGCTTGAGAACAACAAGACAAAATGTTTTCAGAAGCAAGAGTACCAATTTAATCCAGTACTTTAGAAGACAGATAGGATATATTGTGTCCTGTTGAGTTTTTGTAGAATACCTGATATTCTGAGGAAGATAGGAAGCTGGAAGAATTTGACATTGGAGTCTCAAACTCGATGCACTAAATATGCAGACAGTGGCATCCAGAAAGCTTGCATAAATCAATTGACTATCGCAGGAGAACATGGCATGCGTTATTGGAGGAGAATTCTCACGAACAGGCCACTGAAAGTAAAGTTTTAAGGTGAGTAATTAAATAGCCTTTGTAGTGAACTCGAACTACATGTGGAGAGAGACTTTACCTGCTTCACGGGTTCTAATTTTGTAGTTTCATATATGGCAATCTGGGTCTCATGCACAACAAGAAAGTGCAATTGATCCTGATGGAACTGAACACGTGTGTCTAAGATATTTGATGATGGACGACCTGATGGTATCTGTAACATTCTGCTCTTTAATTTATCCCACCCATCTGTGCTCCACACACATATCTACAAGGGGGAAAAGTATAAACAGTAAAGACAAACAGAAGTGGCTTGCTAGATATGGTAGTTGATAGTTCAGTAAATAACCTGTGCATCAGCTCCAGAAGATACTAACACATTTAATACATTTGAAAAAGCAAGTCCAGTAATTTTCTTAGAGTGCCCTCGAAGTTTGCTTTTGACCTGTGCAAAGAATCAAAAAAATATATTTTTATTGAATCTTGTTCTATTTTGCTAAGAACAATGCAGAGCATGCCATCAGAGGTGCTAATACCTCATCAATTCGAACATTGTAGATTTGGATGGTTGAATCATCCATTCCAATTGCAATGATGTTGTTATCTTGAGGATGGAAAGCAAGAAATGTTGCAGCCGGTGGCGGAGGCATAAAAGTTGTCATCGTCTACAGTCACCATATAATTAAAGTTCAATTTCTACAGAAGAGAAACAATAGAAATAAACTTGTAACTAACCTTAAAAGTCATCATGTTGAATAGAGATATTTTCCCTCCAGATGCAGACATGACATATGAATCATTCTTCGACAAAGCAAAGCAATGGACAGCTTCTTCAGGATTGTCAGTTATGTCATTAGTCATGAGGATGCCGCTTGGAGGTTGCCATAATTGAGGAGAAACACTTGCAGTAGCCTAGAAGAGTCAATAGCAAACATAAACAATTAGTAACAATCATATGCACAAATTGCTTGCCCCTGGACCTGGTAAACAGAGCAGGTAGGTAAAACTGAGCATATTTATGTGCGTAAATAATCCAGATTTAACCTTTCCACTTGAGTTTCGGTCATTGCGAGGCCATTTCCAGAGCAGATGAACAGCATTTGAAGCTAAAGCCAAGATAGCAACACCAGAATTTGTGTAAATAAGTCTTGAAATCTGCAGTTCAAAACAAATAAGCTTTATGGACAACCCTTACAGATAAAAACCAGCAGTTGATACTCGGATGTGGAGCAGAAGAATCTCAAGAATGCTAGTCAAAATGTGACATGACAAAACATTTCATTTTATTTGGCAAGCATCATTTACGGAAACAAAAATCTAGGTTATAGCACACAGCCAGTGGCTTTAGTGCAATCAACAATCATACTCTGCAATACATCAAATAATATTAGCTATGCAAACTTGCCAAAACATATGGTGTTCTATACACACTAAAATAGTACTTAATAATGTACTATAAATTATGTAATAGAACCATTGAGACAGTTACACTGCAGATTGCAACAAGAGTAAGGGGAGGGGTAAAGTATCACCTTGCTTGTTCTCATATTATCTGTTAGTTTCAATGATCTGCACTGACTTGACTCAGTTATCTCCATAAGTTTCCAGACTTTTGATTTATCCAATGGCTCATCAGCTATTCTAGGTTTTACATCCACCAAGCTTCGGCTATCCCCATTCTATAGGATTTTTCCAAGAATGTACAAGTTAGTTGGTCACTATAGAAGGTTTTCTGATAGAAAGATAAAGATCAATAGAAAAGGAATTGTGAATATGGTCAAACCAGTGCAGTTATTGCTGGTGGAGCAGCATTTCCTGAACTAGTCCCGGCAGCAGCAGCTGACGCTGCAGCCGCAGCAGCAGTCAATGGATTCATTAGGGGCTGCACCGAGATAAATCTATTGGATCAAGCTTGCAAAAATATTTAGTTGTAATTTTAAACGGTCACAAGAACTTACCTTTGTTACAGTCTCAGACGCACTGCGAGAAGCGTCAAATGAACGATTTTCCAACGTGCGCAGCAACCGTACTCCATCAGCATTTGCTAAGATCTTGATACCATTGTCATGGGTAGAAACAGCCAGCAGAGTACCTTCCTTGTTGAAGCGGACCCGTGGACTTGCCTAATAATTGTATGATAGGTTAGATTGAGATGGAAATTTCCTTACTCATTTCATTTGAACCAATCACCATTTACCAAAGTATGTACACATAAAGGCAAACACTCACAGGAAGACCACCATCAGCATCAATGGTAGTCAGAAGACTTGTGTTGTCCATGTCCCATATCTTAATCAAGAATTCATCTCCAGCAGCCAAAAACCTGTTCCGTGTGGTATCAAATTGGACAACACCCATCGATCGCTTGCGAAATCCCTGGTAAGTTCTCTTGACAGCTCCTTCACTTTCATTCCATTCCACTAGATGTGATTCACCATCCTTGCTAGTCCCACAAGAAAATAGCCTACTCACAAGAGGAAAAAGAATCAGTGAAAACAAAAGACAAAAACCCAGTTACCCACGTGAATCATGCTAACAAAGAAATAATTATGAACCTTGAACCATCTGCACTATATGCCATTGTCGTGCACCAATGTCCTGGCGCATCATAGTCAACTCTGGATCCCAAATTATCATATAGCCAAGCCTTTATCTTTCCATCCAAAGCAGTTGAGAAGATGAACTGCATGAAAAAAATAACAACAGGTAAAGAAAAGTAGCCTCCAATAGTTGATATTGATCGTTAGAGCATAAAAACTGCGTGCACCTGAATATTTTCCTTGTAATGCGGACAAACTGAGTAAACAGGAGCTTCATGACCTTCAAATGTAAATTGCTTTGCTCCACTAGTGGCCTCCCAGACCTAGAATGTGGTGCCCATAAAACTTAGCACTTCTGGGTTAAACAAAGAGACTTGTAATCCCAGAACTCATGCAATCACAGAAACTCACCTTAATTGTCTTGTCATCTCCGCAGGTTATTATACATAGCTGCTTATTTGGATGGGCAAATGCAATGTCATTTACACCACCGACATGCGCATCAATCTAGTTAAGAAAGGAGGGGTTAATCAAATTCAGGAATCAGATTAGATGATTATACAATAAGAAACTAATACCAATAAAGAAGGAAGAACGTCCTGTCAAAACAAAAAAGGAAGGAAGAACAACGAATACGCATTCATACCTCCAAGTGCTGCCTGATATCATCACCGCCATGGTATGAATAGATCTGTACAATATGCCTTGAATAAGCAACACCTATTAAAAAGAGACACATTAGAAACTGCAGGTAGAGGAAAGAAAAAGCAAAAGTCCACATCATCTTACCAAACAAGGTTCCATCAGGACTCCATATTATGCGATTAACTGAGACAGTAGGGTCTTTGACAAGCGATGCCTATTGAAGAATTTACAATTTTACATTGTATACATAGTTAGATTGAGGATAGTAAAGAGCAACAAAAACTCAACAACACAGTTTAACAGACAAACCTGGAGGGCCATTGAGCATTTTGTAAGATCCCAAACCTTGAAGTTTCTTAAAACAAGTCGTTCCTTGGTACCGACATCCCATAATCCAATGTCACCAACGTTGGTACCAACTAAAATACAAGCATAGTGTATATGAGAAGCTATGGAAGGGGCAAAACTTGATTTATCATGAGAAAGCAACAAGAATTTAAGAACTGACCAAGAAGAAGAGTTTGCTGAACTGGATGGAAGTCCATGCTCATTGGAGCTGATCCTTGGCTCAATGTCCGTGCAACGTTTTTATGAAAATCATCTTGCGGGTAACTATGACTCTGTGGATATGTCACAGGTAACATATTCACTGGAAGATTCACCTGCAAAATTAGATCATTATAGTTACAATCAAGTATATATATCAATGATGATTAGGCATAATGCAATGGTATTATAAAGTGTCAGCGTAAACTAGAAATAGCAAAATGTATTTCACAAAGAGACGTGACAAATACCTCCTCAGACATCCCAACTGGTCTCGTTCTCTTGGAGACGTGATCAGAATCTCCTGATGGATAATCCATAGAAGGATTTGCAGTTGTTGGTGTTCTAGGGTGTTTTAATATAGCAGCTACAAGATACAAAAGAACAACAACATTAATCAACAGACTATGTGCGCTGTTTTCAATTCAGACCACTCAATAATACTTTGTGACAGTAATAAGCATAGGTACCAGGATTTGTAGGAGTACCAAATCCAATAGCTCCACCAGACACAGCAGGATGTGTTACTGCTGGAGGGTTTGACATCCAGCCAGCCAGAGGTGGGACCGGTGTAGGTGCAGGTTGAAATGGCTGAAAAAGGACATGGAACCAATTTCAAAACAACAGTGTCCCTCACATAAAGATGAAGCATCCAAATATGCTAAAAGGACTTACTGCGTGAGCACCCAATGGGGGGAAACCTCCAGGTTTTGGTATAGATCCAAGTAATGGATTGTTTGCTGGCGATGGAGCACGAGCACCATTTGGTTGTCCACAAGAATGATCAACAAACAGAGTCTTGATATCAGGGTTAGGTCTAGGATTTTTGCAAAGCTGGTGCTGCCAGTTTAAGCTGCGACATATTATAAAAAAAGTCAAAGGTCCATGCATTATCCCTCCTCCACATTAAAAAAATTAAAACATATGATAAATCAAAAGTATACGGCATGGCACTGTGAAGTTAGCCCTAGAAATTAGAATCAGCTAGCACTAATTCTGAGTTCTGACAACCTACGGAGTAGATACCCAAATCTTACAGATAATAAATAGTGATAAGTAATTCGCCACATATAAAGAAAACAGTACAGATAGTTAACTCCACAATGATGTCTATCCACTATCCCAAAAAATGAATAATGCAACAGAAGATTTAAAATTTGATGTTTATACCACATATCCATAAGAGTTGTCATAAAAAGAAATTTTTGTTAGGATGTGAGTCATAAATGGATCAAATCGAAAAACAGTTTAATCCATCAGTTATCGCCTCGGAGAAATAATGATCTGTATTGCTTATTTAGCTCATGATAAATATTCAGTTATTATCACCTCGGAGAAATAAATCCATATTGCTCATTTAGCTCACGATAAATATAGCAGGTTATCTTTTCTAAACAGGAAGCAGTGATTTAAATAAACGTGAGAAAAAATGATTTGTGGGTCCTGTGGGACAAGGTAGTTGGCTTATAAACTAGAACATTATCACTGGAACCGTCAGGAGCTGACATGAGTTAAAAGTCCTCTCATGAGATGTACTTATGTAACCAGTTGCGTTGCAGGAAACAAAATTCCAGATGATTGAAAGTAAGGGGAACCCATGTTTTTCCATCATGTGCTACCTCTGGTTTATAAGTGTCCGCAATCTGGAGCTCTTCAGATTTGGAAACTGAAGCTTGTCACGGAACAAGGGATTAGCTTCAATCAGCTTCTTTAGCTCAACAAGCATTATTGCTCTGGCAGATTTTGTATCACCGTATTTGGAGAGTTGCTCATTTTCCCTATCAAGACAATAAACCCGTACACTAAGCAACCAAGTAATAGTTACAGTCACAAAAATAATGGCCACACTATAATGTAAGATAAATGCAAGGGCCAGAGTACCATTTTGGTATATTACATTCATACCTAAAGTTTTCCAATGTCAAAAGCTGTGTGATCTCCTTAAACAGCTCCTCATTAAAGGACGCGAAGACCTTCAGGTCCTTGACCAAGATTTCAACCGCCTTCGAACGATCATGCCTGCAGAGCAGCAAACAAACCCAGTTAGCATCGCTTTCCTCTCCAGCACCTAAAATTGCTGTAGGAACATGTCCCATCCCGCACTTACTTATCAAGGGCCTCAAGATACTTCTGTTTGCGGATCTCAAAGAATATCTTCATCGAGTAGCGGTTGTCATCAACCTTGGTGAAGCCACCGAGGTACCGCTCAACCTCGTCCCAATTCCCATTGATCACCTCGTCTTCGAAATACTTCATGTTGAAATAGAAACCAGATTCCTGTTCAAGCCTAAACAACAGCACGGGAACCCCAACTGAGTAAGAAACAAATGCTAGACAGACACGTAAGATTATTTCACCCATTTTATTTTGGCTAGATTGAAACACTCACTTGTGAACAGTCTCCTTGAACTTCTCCTCATCAAGGAACTGCAGGATGAGGAAGACTAGCTCCCGGCTTAGCGACGACATCCTCCCTCCACGCCGCACCCACCCAGGCGGCGGATGCGCCTCTGCTCAAACCCTACCCTATTCTACGGGTCACAGAAAACGACCCGACCCGCACGGCGTGCACTGCGGAAGAAGAAGAAAGCCGCGTTTGGATTCTGCTTTGGTCAGCCACAGCGGCAGCGGAACAACACAAATCAGAGCGAAATGGATCCAAGCGAGCTAGGGCTTTACCACCACGGAAGAGATCAGCTCGCGTGGATCTCCTCGCCTCGCCTCTCCGCTCCGCTCCGCGCCGGCCCGGCAGAGAGGACGAGGAAGGGAGCCCGAGGAGGCGCGCTTCGCTCGTCAACGGAGGGAGCGGCCGCCGGCGAAGATCGAGGGCCCGGCGGCTCCGGATTTGGGGGCCGGCCTCGATCGCTCTGCGAGGAGAGAGGAACGAGGGGAGCCTGGAGGATGAGACTGAGCGAGGGGCAGTATGGTAAGTCAACAATTTGGAAATAGGGGAGCCCTGAATTTTCCTATTTATAATAGGCAGGGAAAAGTTTCCTATCGGGAAAGGAAACAGTAATACACGCCCAAATAAAGAACGGACAAATCGCAGCAAAGAATGAACAGATCGCTGGAAACCTTAATAAATGTGTTGGATGGCTATTCTACAGTGCCTTTTATAACAAGCAGTACAACCATGCGAAATTAAACATTTCCATTAATTAAAAACGGATGAAATGATCCGATACTTTGGTAGCGTTATTACATTGCATGTGACTTGTGCTCGTTATTATGCTTATATTCAAAAACTTTATTCTTTTCTAATATATTATATAGAGATCTCTATCATAATAGTAAACCTTGAGCGAACCATATATTCGTAGATAAGAAAACAATGGATCTTTTAAGTTAATATTTTTGAAATAAACATATCAAATCGTGTGTAAAAAAATGTCATATTTTATATTTTTATTATCTTTAGTCTATATGTTAGAGTTAAAAGAAAAACAGATCTAAAACCAAAATCTCAAATGTACTTACGAGGCTAGATTATTTCCCTATCTAATAAGAAAATCACACATGCTTTCCCCATTAAAATCAATTCCCCAACCATCTTCATGGATAGAAAACCAAAAGGGGAAAAAACAGCATTTGCAAAGCCTTACATGTGAATCGAAGTGGCTGACGGCTAGCAGATCCGCATATGCGAGCAAGCACCTGGAGACCAAGGGGACGAGAAAATTATTCAGGGCGGCTCTTATTTATAGATGGAACACTTACCCTAGGAGTGATAAGTAAGTTTACTTATCATCTGCCCATCAACGAATCGATCTGCTTGTGCACTTATTGACTGTGATAAGCCATGGGATGTGATAGGTGATAAGCCCACTGGATACAAGGTGGTGGGGGTCCGTTGGAGCCATTAACGCAAAGGAATCCGGCGTGGCTGGGTGGAGTGGACTTGCTTTTTGATGACCTTTCAACAACCAAAAAAATGGCTTTGTTTAATGACCTGGTCATTAAGAAACATAGTATTTAACATTTATTAGTATATTTCTTAACAAAATAGGATGCCTAATACTTGTGCCAAAATAAGCCAACATTTATACATAAATCTGGACATAACATGTGTTCATATTTATGAATATATGTAGTATAAATTTTGGCTTATTTTAATATGGAGTAGTAGTTTGGCAAGATGATTCTTTCACGAGAAATTTGATTTCTGATATGGACGAAGTTGAATTGTAAAAAATGCAAAGCCTTTTCTTTCACGTTTTTACCGTCGTCCATTCGTTAGCTCCTCTAAAAAGATCATTTTATCCTTAAAATAAGTACATAATTAGCCATAGCCTCATCTATTATATTTCTACCAAATTTGTACGCACAAAATTATCCTTAAAACGACATATGAAAATATGCAAAACATTTTACCATCCAATTATTTGCAGAATTCCATTATAAGGGCAAAATGGTCTTTTGGTGGGGCTATCGGATGTCCAGTGACATATAGTAATTAACGGGAGTGAAAAATCGGAGTAAAACTTGTAAGATGGGAATTTTCAACCGTGTTGGCTATTGTTTTCATTTTGTACCAACCGTTTTATTCTACCGTTTTATTCTGATTCCATACTGTTTTTTATTGAAAATACTTCAGGCTTTTATTTCCAGTGTCTTAATGGTGTATTGTTTTCATCCGGAATTTCTAGAGAATTTCCATGTAGTACCGACAAATCATGGAAATAAAAAAAAAGTTAACTACAACACCTATGATATCATCAATATGAAATACTCAAATTTGTTAATTCGTACTTTAAATATTCACTAAAAGTGATGTGAATTTATAACGTAAATAAATATTTGTGATAGGGTGTTTCCACGGCTCTATTTCGATACTCCCGTATCCTTGTCCTTGCAACGTGTACGGTATGCTAGTATCTCTAAAGAAATCCACGTACTAATGTCTCTAAACAAATCCAATGTTCCTTATTTGGATTTTCCGTATCGACTATACCAAGAGCAGAGATTTGCAGCCTCGTCAGTTGGCGATTATATGCCAAAAAAGCTTATTAGTGAAAAAATAAGTTATAGGTAAAACTTATGTGTGTATATGTGTGTGTTTTTTCTAACTAAAAGTATGCTAAAAAGAAAGTATTTGTGTTTTTTTAGCTAAAAGTGTGCTAAAAAGAAAGTACGTTAGAAATACTTTAAAATTAACTGAAAATTAAATTTTAAAATTTAAATCTTCTACATAGGACTTTATGTCCTATTTGATAGAATTAACTTCACGAGTTGGATCTATTCTAAGTTTAACTTCACAGGTTGGATCTTTTTACTTCAATTTTTACTGAAGTTAAAACTGGCCACAATTTTGGAGATATGTCAAACAGGCCCTATATTATTATATGCCTTTTTAAAAAAACACAGAAACATGATAGGAATTTTCAGTGACGGGTCTTTGTCATGTTTCGTGCGTACGTTTTTGTTGGAGGATGATGCCCTAAACACCAAACTAGAAAATGCTACTGCATTCAAGTAGGGGTGAAAACGGTACGGATAATATCCGGATTTCGTTCGAAAAATCGGATACGGATAGTGTTAGTGGGATAATTTCGGATTCAGAAACAGAAACGAATAATTTTTCTCGGATACGGATACAAATACGGTAGAGGCATTATCCGACGGATAGCATATATGATCAGATAATATCCGGATACCTCATTGGATAATATCCGGATCCTAGGTTAGGGGTGAAAACGGTACGGATAATATCCGGATTCCGTCCGAAAAACGGATATGGACAGTGTCAGCCGGATAATTTTCGGATAATTTTGGATTCGGAAACAGAAATGAATAATTTTTCTCGGATACGGAGCGAATACGGTAGAGGCATTATCCGGCGAATAGCGGATATGGTCGGATAATATTCGGATACCTCATCGGATAATATCCGAACCCTAGGTATGGAGCCTTTGGCCCAGCCGGCCTATTATGTTCAATATGTTATAATTTATGAACTATTTGTGAGTTTGTGATATGTGAAATTGTAGACCATGTTGATAAACTATTTTATGATAAACTACTTAAATTATGGTATACGTAGTCATGTGAGTTAAATTTTTTTATTATGTATGTCTAAAATTATCATGCTTAATTTATAATGATATTTGATATGAAAGATGATATGATCGTGAAATTAGTAAAACAATGTTGATATGAACATTTAAAATTTATTATATGTGTTGCTTAGCTGAAAAATTATAAATATTGATTAGTTTGAAAGAGTTTAATATTCCTATCAATATCTGTTAGTGTATTTGTTTCGATTCGTATCCGTTTCGTATTTGTTTCCGATTTATTTCCGTTTTTGTATCCGAGGTTTTCGATTCTGAATCCGATTCCGAAAAATATGAAAACAAATATGATATAATTAATTTTCGACCGTATCCGATTCGTTTTCATTCGTACAGAAGATCTACATTGAAGAATGGCTAGCGCGCGAGCACATCATAAAGGCCGCTTAGCACATGATAAGGTCACTTCTAACGCGAATTTCATTTTATGATGTGGCGAGAAATTAATGAATTGAATTGGAATGAGTTCCACACCGACGAAACTATGCGTGCACTATGTTCAATATAGCAATATAGTCAGTTTCTTGCATTTTATTGCCTAATAAAACAACAAAAATAAAACAATACACTGTAAGAATAATTTTGACCAATTTATTACTTATGTGATATTCTTGAAAACATAAAAATGACCACCTTGCCTAGTAAGGGCCTAATTGCCGTAGTACGGGCCTAATTGCCGTATATTTTACGCCAACGCTTGAGGTTTTCTCCATAATCTTTTTTGACTCTGATCAACCTGGAACAAATAGGCTTGACATGAAAAACCTCCATCTCATGATTGATGGACGCCCTTCACTTTGCTTTTGTAATGAAGTTTCATGAATACGTCCTCAGTGATACAGGAGGCAGTCTATTTCATAAATGGAGATTTTTATTGCTCAAAATAACCTGATATAAGCACAGATTGTCCATATCACAAAACACGCATGAAACGCATTTCTATCCTCATGCTCACTGTATAACGGATCCCTTGGGTACAATAACTCGAGGTATAAACTAGGATACAGGCTTTGTGCAAAACTTCGAACTCCTTAGCAAAACCCAGAAATATGATAGACGAGAAAGAAACTGGGGGACTTGTTGCTCTAAGGTGGACTTGTTGCTCCAAGGCAGGCATTATGATAGATCTGGTGCAAATGCAGGTACGCTGCTGGCTGAGCCAACTGGTTCTTGTAGGGCAAGGTTCAGTGGAAACATCTCACATTGAGCAATGTGTGCCATCAGCTGGTCCATGAGGACTAATGCGGCCATGGACTCCACCATCGGAACAGCTACAAGAGTAATTGATGGAGAAAATGTCAGATTATATGGACTATCATGAGTGAGTGATTCAGGGAAGGAAAATTTAGGTAGAGCCGTAGATCCATTACCCCGAGGGACAACACATGGGTCGTGGCGGCCCCTTGCTAAAAGTTCAACATCCTCATGCTCCCTTGAAACAGTATGTTGTTTCTTCTGGAAAAGCGAAATCCAATATCTCAAATAAGTGGCAATATAGCCTTTTCAAAAATAGAAATCCTCAAATGTTACATATGATGCACCATAAAAGACACAAAATGTACTATGAGAACAGTGGTTTTAACTGCATCCATAAGACTGTAACATCGAAGTGCTTGCCATTTGAAAAACATGACATATCACTATTTCTAAAAATTTTTTAAAAAATATACTGATGAAAAAAGAGTTACTTGAGCTGGAGTATCTCACCCCAATAGTTGCTGTTGGCTTGAAAGCTACTTTGAAGTATATAATTTCACCATTTGATATCCCTCCCTGCATGGACATACACATTATAAATACTATAAGGCAACAATGTTATGCTTTTGACTAGTATTTTTTATCTAGAATGCAGCTAGATGTAGCGAAAACAGTAAATAATATAACTGTAAAACAACAGGGGACTAGGACAAAACCTGCACACCGCCTGAACGATTAGTTCTTGTTCTCACATTTCCAGCCTCATCCATATAGAACTCATCATTATGCTCACTTCCAGTGTAGTCAGTACCTGGGCACAAGTTATTAGTTAGTACCGAGGCCAGTAGCAAAGTACTAGTTGGCATGCACAGCTATTTGCAAACAATAAACCAACTAATTATGTGCAGATTAATTCAATTACCTGCAAATCCACTGCCGATTTCAAACCCCTTGCTTGCAGGAAGAGAAAGCATAGCTTTTGCCAATTCAGCCTCAAGTTTGTCAAATACAGGAGAGCCAATCCCCTACAAATTATTAGGGGATCAAACTTCAATGTTCAAACATAGTAAGATTTAGTCCAAATTCCAAAGCAGGGCAGTCATGAGCAGAGAGTGCAAACAATGAGCTTATTTAGTTTATTTTGGCTGGAGGACATATACCAAAATCAACATAACTGTAGGGTTTAAATACTTACCCGAGGAACATTTCTTGCAACGCATGTAACCACACCACCAATTGAATCACCTCTGACTCTTACTTTATCGATTGCATCAATCATCTTCTGTGCATATTCTGGATCAGGACATCTAACAATGTTGCTCTCTATCTGGAAAATAAAATAAATATAATATTCAGCAAATGCCTTCAGAGACTGTCCAGAAATGTTACTTGAAAATGGTGGGAACCACAGACCTGTTCCATTGTTACAGTTTCATAATCAACAGCATCTTCTGGTAGTACAACTTGATGCACCTTGGACACAAACGCCAAGATCTGCAATTGAATATTTTGCTGCTATGAGATGCTGGACAAAATTTGTTGCATGGCTTCAACATATTTAGGATGAATATTCGAATGCAGATTCGTTTTTCTTCAGCATCCAATTGTTCATGGATAAGTAAACATATCAATTGCGATGTCTGATACAAATCTCGATTAGTTAGAGTAGAAGGTTGCCAAGTAGGATCACACCTCTACTCCAGATTTGAGCTTAAGAATTTTCTTTGCAAGAGCCCCTGCAGCCACCCTTCCAATGGTCTCTCTTGCTGATGATCTTCCACCTCCCTATCATTCAGTTGATAGAAGACGTTGGTTAGACATCCAACTAAGAGAAGTTTAGGTACTACAGTGTTAGACATTCAAGTAAGAGAAGTTTAGGTACCACAGTTTTAAACATTCAAGTAAGAGAAGTTTAGGTACCACAGTTGATAATTCAATGTATGACTATATTACACTTATTATACGACATGAAAAGGGTACCTGCACTGCTCTAACACCGTATTTGAAGTCATAAGTTGCATCTGCATGTGAAGGTCTGTAGGCCTTAGCCATTTCACTGTAATCCTGTGGGAACGAATATGGTTATGTCCAGCTTTAATTTGTTATTTCAATACATTAATGTGAAAAATCTTAGGTACTTACACCCCCTCTCTGATCTGTGTTTGGGACAAAAACATGAATCGGTGTCCCAGTGGTCATTCCTGCAGAGAACCCATCAATGCTATCATGAATACGAGACAAGCACAAGCTAATACTCTAATTTCAAGAATACTTTTTCCAAGTTTATCCCATGTCCTGAAAGACACCATACCTTCATGTGTCCCTGAAAGAATTTTGCAAGTATCAGTCTCCTTTCTTGGGGTGGTTATTCTGCTCTGGCCTGGGCGTCTGTGATAATTAAAATTTCATGTCAGTTAACATTATGGAGTAATATAACATAGCAATCATATTCTGCAGGAGGTTAACAGGACTGCATTTGCATAATCCTGTTTTTGACAGAAGCCAGCTGTCACCACAGAAATAATGAAATTTGCATGAGACAAACCTCCGGTCGAGTTCTACTTGCATGTCTGCCTCGGTAAGTGGGATTCTGGGTGGGCAGCCACTGATTACGCAACCAACACCACCTCCGTGAGACTCTCCATAAGTTGCAACCTGGAAGTAGTTCCCAAAGACATTTGCAGACGCCTTCACCTCTGTTTTCAAATTTCAGGAGCAACGAATTTAGATTAAGTCCTTTCACCATCCTTCTAACAAAACAACAGTAATGCAAAGTAGCAGATCAAATACTCAATTTCCAATCGAGATACAGGGTCAGTATCCATGATGACACTCAAAATCTAAACACGGCAACGCTAAAAAGCTAGTTATCATCTTAATCCCCAAGATCTAAATCCTCAATGATACTAAACAAACTCTTGATGATAGGATAGAACGAAGCAGCCGTTTTTCTCTTATTTCAAATTACCCTACACAATAGACACAATCATGACATAAAAAATGGTGAATTCTTTCTTAGCCAGACAACAAGTAGCAACCCTCTTCACCCATGCCACGAAAGATGAGAAAAGATGACTAGACAAACTCGAAGCCGAGAAGCCATCCAAGCAATTCCCAGCTGCCCCGTAGCCGCAGAAAGCAATCTCTATCCAAATTCCACCCAACGGACCAGACAAGGGCGGAACGATGTCAATAGAGCAGTGGCCGGGGGAGCGGAGGCGGACCTAGGCGAGCGGCGCGGCGGCGGCCGACGGAGAAGCGTAGGGAGGCGGGGGCGGACTCCGGGAAGGCGCGGAACCCGCCGCCGCCGCGGGGGAGGACGCGCGCCACCGGCTGCGACGACGTTGGCGCGGCCATCGGAGCGAGGTGGTTGGTTTGGTTGGTGAGCCGAGGCGAAGGCGATTCCGAGGCGGGGTGGGGAGGAGGAAGGAAGCCGCCGGTTTAATACGCGACGGGGTGTCGCGTCGCCACCTACCCCTCTTCCCCCTCCGGCCGCCTACGACCACCGGTCCGGTCGGACTCGTCTCCGCTTCCGTAAACCGACCGGAATGGAATAAACCGCCCGGTTCACCAACGGAACTAGCCTGCTTGGCTCTGAGCCGCACAGCGGTTCACTGACCCAGTGTCTGAACCGGACAGACGTTGTGATTTTGACTTCGCCATTCTGCTGGAGTGATCGAATCTGGTAACACCTACCAACCGAGGAGCCGATGGCTTTGCATTTTGCACAGACCTCGCCCCAGTAGACAGCCAAGACTGGTCTAAAGTGGTCGCCTGCTACAACTCCCAGCAGCAGCCAGGTAACCGAGGTTGGGATCACATGTTTACTTTGATTTTACCACTAGCAAAACACAAAGTTTGAAGCGTGATCCCAACGGCAACGGCAGCTTGACCATTGCAATTAGCTATCTGGCCATGTTGCAAGTTTCTTTCCATGCAAAGGTAAGAGCAGTCAGAGCAGAATATACATGGTGCCATCTCATCTCATCATCAAGGCAAAGATATAATGGGAATCACGAGAAAATTTTGTACAAATCTGGAGTCCATCTTTCGTAACTCTTTTTACTCCTGATGGAGGGAATCCCATTAAGTATGAGATGTTCTCCACTTCTTCAGGTTAGGGCAATAGTACAAGCATGAATCCATGTGGTGTGTATATGGTACACCCACTCCACTCCTCTTGGCATCTAAGACCCCCCACACAGGTCAGGTCAGAAAGCCACATTATGCCAGAAACTTATGTACTAACATACACTGGAAGGTACACATCTGTTACATCTCCCCCCATGCTCAAGGCGAAAGCGAAGAGCACGATATGGGGAAGTCGGAAGGCCACAATCTACGAGCATATCATGGTCATATGCGCACGATATCTATCACAGCTACGCCTCTTCCCTATGTGGAAGAGGCGGTGATTGGGAATTACTGCTGCTCTTCGGCTTTGCTGTTGACTTTGATCGGTGAATCGGGTGACGGCTGCTGCTGCTGCTCTTCAGCTTTGTTGTTGACTTTGATCTCGAGCAGCCGCTCAACGGGCTGTCGGCATATCGGGCATCGGGTTGTCTGATACCTCAGGACCTTGGCACACTCACTGCACATGCACTGCACCAGAAGATACAAATGTCAGGGTTTATTGGAGATGGCTAAAAATGCATGGAAATGGCTGACAGTCAGCAAAACAGCATCGATTTGTTTGAACTAGTTTCCAGAGTATGAAATGTGAACCAGGTAAGCCATAAGCATGTATATGGTTTTATAAACAGAATGACTTTGCAGCTTTATTTAACTTGAGCATGGATCCCTAATGCTGCACATGAACTAGTCAATACACAAATTGGATACTTACCATATGCCTACATGGGAGAACGGTAGTATCCCTTGGCTCCGAGAGGCAAATAACACATTCTTTCCCAGGATCGTTGGCATCACCATCGCCTTCCACCGAGTTTCCTATTCCATATATTTCCTGCAACTCATACCTAGTTCCATTGACCCAAAGGATCTGGCTAGCAACTCGAACTAGATAGTCCCCGCTATCTTTCCTTTCAAACACAGCCTGTGTGATCTGTGAGTTTGGAGTGTTTGTCTTTTGATCTTCTCCTTCAAACTGCTGATCAACAGACATGGTTGTTTCAGCTTTAACTGCAAGTGGATATACATCCATGTCCCCCTGCTTCAATAACTCGGATTCCTCGAACACGGAGAAGTCGATTCCAGTGCCAGAAGGCTGTCTGAACTTCTGACCAAGACCCTCTTTGAAACTTACAGTAACAGGCTTAATCAGGTCTTCTTTCACCGCCATTAGATTGCAGTTCAGCTCTTCTTTTGCAAAGAAGTAAACAGTCATGCTGTCCAAATAAGTAGAACAAGAAGAATTGTTTAAGAACTTTGTTCATATAAAAAATAAAGATGTACTTTGCTTGTAGTAAAGATATTCACAAGGCTTGACACAGACAACATGAATAGTAATGATGACACTTGACTACACATAATTAACAATAACACAGTTTAGTACAAAATAGTAGGAATTCTCTAAAAGCATATCAGTACCACATTCCGAGGATGAGTCAAATTGTGCTGGGTAATGCAATTCCCACTACCACAGACAATTCAATGGAGCAAAATTGCAACATATTCAAATATTTAACACCCTATCGCATATCAAAGTATTTGTGAGAAAAATGTAGCCAGAAGCGGGATATAACAGAACATTGTTAAAGCTTCTGGAATATAAATGCTTGGTAAGGGAAAAAGGGATTTCTATTCATCATTTCCACTACTCCTACACTACAACTCGAAAGAACAGCCTGTTTGATTGCAAACTGCAGCTTGCCAAACTAGTTATGCTTCTTACCACAGATTCTGTTGCTAAAAGATTGTTTGCCATAAATCACCAAAAGTTGGCAACAAAAGTTTGAAATGTGATAGGTGGAGCACTAGACTAAAGTTTTGTGGTGCAGCAAAAGTTGGAAGCAAGCCTGCCAGAGTTGGACAAACATACTTATCAAAGCCTCAAAGGTCATTCAAAGTGTGGGCTCAAACCACACACACCCTAACTTAATTTGCCCCAACTGACATGTATATAGACTTCTAACCTAGAATGGATGTGCTGGTAAAGATGCTGATGAAATAATCAAAAAGGTTAAATGAAGAGTAATTAAAAACTAAAAATATAGACTTCCAAGAAAAACAAGCTGATATAAGGTATAAAATAAACTATCGATCATACAGTAACAAAAAAATTACCAATTAACACTAGAGATCAAGTATATTGTAGCTGAAGTATATAACTGATGCGACAACATGGTAATAGGAATAGCAATAAAAAGAATGGTTCAAATGAGGGAATTTCCAATCAATCAAGTTACTAAGGCAATGATGCAGCCACGAAGGAGAAGAATGAGGTTTGGACAATAGAGAAGACATATATCTATCACCTACATATACAATAGAGCCTCTAGTAAAGCCCTTGAAATTTTCATGAACATATTGCCCTTTCATCAGGTCCAGCGTTCACTGTTCTGCCTCCAGACTGGCAGCTGTTTAGGTTAAACAACTGCCAAGGGGAACAATATATGCAAGCTAATGGTCACTTGAGAACATTGAAATTCAACAATAAGGTTCTCAATGAGCCATTGGCTCATTGCAGTGTCATCGGTCGTAGTTAATTTGCAAAGGGCCCAAGAAAAATGAATACACAAGAACAAAACAATAGCTAGCCTTCAACTAAATTTGACAACCAATAAATTAAAGCTACTGAAGAAGCATAATTTGCAAGGAGCCAAGGATGACAGGTAGCAACTAGCAAGGGTACTGCAAAAGACAATCGAGGTACGAGGTCAAACGCCAGGTCTTATTAGTAGCTGTGTAGAAGGAGTGCCTCTGCATTCCTTTTCTTTATATTCTTTTACTATATGATCCCTCTAAATTGTCAGCTGATAAACAAACATAGATCAAAGATCATTGAAATGAAAATTGCCACCCTCAAGCACACGAAAGCATCTGTCACAATATGCCAATTCCATATTAGCATCAAATTTCAGTGAATCAAGCCACTCGATATAAACTAGAGCAATTTTCAGTGATATCTTAAGTATGCAACTAAACGGCAAAACTCTTTCAGCCCATATCGGAAATAGCACATAAGTTTGATGTAGAAAAGAACAAAAGATTCACCTTCCAGCAACGGTGGCGTCAAAGGTGAAGGCGACGAGGAAGCGGCCCGGGCACTCTTCGTCAGGTTCAACCCGAAGAGTCTCCTTCTTGAGGTTGACGTCGTTGCGGATTGTGATAGCCTTCTGGTGCTCGACGTACGGCGTCGGCATGGCCGGCTGGAATCCGCAGGGGTGTGGCCGCCCAGAGGCCCCAGGCCACCCCGGGTAGTGGTGGGGGTGCGCCGACGGCGGGAACTCCCCTCCGGCGGGCACCGTGGCGCTGCCCCTGTGGTGGTGGTCGTACGGCGCCGGGAGGGGCACCTGCAGAGACGGCGGCGGCGGGTAGTAATTCCCGTATTGAGGGTAGTACCGCGGCAGGTTGGGGTTGGTGTATTGCGGCGGAGGGTACGGCGTGGCGGCCGCGAACACGTAGTGGCTCGGCGACGACTCCGCCGGCGGAGGCGAGGACGGCTGGTGGTGGTGGTGGACCTGGTGGTGGCCGTGGCCCTGGGCGGAGCCTCGACGGCGGTGACCAGGGGAACCCCCTCCGCCGTTGCTACCGGCGTTGCCCATCTTCCTCGCGCAGATCAATAAGGAGAGCTCAAAAACGGCGTCAAAACTGGATCTTGAGGCCCGGGAGCATCGAAATCGGATGTAACCACCTCCCCTGTCGGGATTCGAGATTAACGATATAGAAAAATCGGAGGAAAAAACCGAGCTTGCGAAGAACACTTCCGGCTTCCGAGGATCACAGAGCCAATAGATGATCTAAACACCACAACAGAGCTCGATCCCCTCAAGAATCGAAATCGTTGAGGAGACCCACAAGCTCAAACGATTCGAAGGGAAGGATAGGAGACAAAAGGGGAGGCGATAATGGGGATGCTTGCACACAATTCTTTGCTTTTCTGTCTGTATTTTTTGGGGCTATAATGGAAGGTTGCGCGTAAAGCACCACTACTGTCCTATGCTTTTTCGGTGGGTTAATGGTTGGCACTCGCAAATACGCATATTTATCACCAGCTCCTCCTGTTCTTGGTTTTTGCGGCATGTGATTCTCGTTTTTACGGGCAAAAAACAGGAGGTGAAAAACCTTTGAATAGAAAGGAGTACATGTGGTTGTTGATGGAGGCGTTCTATCCTAGAGTCGTCCACTGTCTATTTTTAACGAGGTTGGAGAACCACGTTGGTTAGCCTACCCATGATTTTACGGCTAGTAAAGCTTGCACGTGTTTTTTAAACTCAAATGTTGTATTTTTCTAATTTGATATTGCATATTTCACTCTAAAGCACATCGTGTGATGGACAAAAATTTTGAACATAAAATAAGTTCAATCAAACGTTTATATATACGTACTGACTATACTATATAATATCTTTTTGTTATGCATAATTGTTTTATGATTTTTTATTATCTAAATATTATTTATTTTTTCTTCGTTATGTTATAATTCTGCCTTCAGTTTAATATTTTTATTCAACGTCATGGTTATCGGAAATAACTCGTGGGATCTATTATGTGGGCTCGTAAATAGATTAGAGTTTACTTTTACTACTTACCTTGAGCCTTAAACATTATACAACGGTTTAATGTGATTTGATGTACTAGGAGAAGTTAAAGTGCCTATGCTTTGGTAACAAGAAGTCGAATAAAAAAGAATATGATTGTGATAATTTGTTCCACACAATGATATCTATGGACAGAGGATCTAGTGTTTGTTGTTTGTGATGGTTGTCACTTGTTTTCGGTTTTAATTCTCTCATCCTGACTTTTGTATAATTTTCCTACCAACTGACGATTAGCGTATTAAACATAAGTTAAGTTTAGAATATGAAATAAAACTATATAAGAGTTGAAGAAAGGAGAACTCAAATGTCTTGTTACCAAAAGATGGTAAGTTTGCCTCTCCATTTTATTCACAATATATATGGCACTACGGCACTGGAAAGTGGAAAACTACTATGAAGTTTAGAACACTCTGATCAAAGCTACAAAATGCACATCTGAAAAGACCACATGGTTCCGTCAGCTTGCACTCGTGAAGTCATGAAATTTGAAAACCCTTTGGTCTTTGGAGGTTTGCTAATCCTGAAACCTGGAGGGGCTATCTGCTAACTGCCCACGGTTTCACATTTTTTTTCCTTTCTGAGCTTTTTGGAAAAAGGAGGGGTTTTTGTAGTGGGAAGTGGTTCGAGAGGAGCTCAACCAGAGGCGTCCCTATTCTGCTTTTGCCTAGCAGAATTCCGATTAAGATGTAAGCCAATTCATCATCTTTGGTCTGGAACAAAGTACAAGCACAAGTGCACAAATTGCAGTACAGTAGGTGTCAATAATTGGACGGAATCGAGGACACTGTTGCCATACTTGCATGCATAGGTCTGCGAGGTGATGGTTGGGATGGGAGATTTAACCTGAAACTGTGGATGCTCAAATTTATGCTCCTTTTGTTGATGGGGCAGGATCAACAATTATGTGGATGTATTATTTAGATTAGAGATTTCGTGTCACATTATATATTTAATATCAATTTAAAGGATATTTAACTAATTATAAAAATATTTATAGAATGAGAGACTAATTTATTAGACGAATTTATTAAATTTAATTAATTCATAATTAACAAATGTTTATTATATTGTATTAGATACGTATTGTAAATTAGTCTTTTGATTATAAATAAGTTTTATAAATTATTTATATTTAATATTTTAAAATAACATTGACGTGAGAGGGACACCTTATAGCTGGTTGGCTGGCTTGGTTAGCATCCAAAGTCGAGTTATGGCCCTACTTGACTAGATAAACACTATCCTGAGTCTTGACGAGCAAATAGCATTGGCTTTACCACGAGTGCCTGGAGCTTGAAGCGATCAATCAGGACAGAACCCGAAGAAATGGCTGAGCTAAAGCATGCAGCATCTCTCTCTCTCTCATATTGCCACAGGGAAAAAGGATCAGATGCAGAGCCGCTGTTCGCTGAGCATGAGAATGACTGGATGAAGTATATTTAATACACGACGCCGTTAAATGGGTAACCATTTTTTTATTCAGAGTTTTTTTCAATAATATAAGACAGTGATAACACAATTTACAATAAAATAAATAATAATCACGTAAAATTTTTAAATAAGACTAACGGCAAACTTGTATGCAAAAGCTACTGATGTCATGAAGATGGTATATAAACTATGGTTTTCGCAAGTTACGTCACTAACCAATCTTTGAGAGTATAATAATTTAATAAAAATATCAAATACTAACATGGGTTAATTATCTGAGTAACTCCAAAGATCCCAAAATATTGTTTCTAAAACTTTGTATTGGGCGATATTCCAAAAATTTCTTTTCCCAAAAATATGAACCCACAGCAGATAAAAAAATATTTCTAAAATTTTAAAACATGCCACGTAATCATAATTGGACCTATTTTATAGTTGGGCTGCCACCTTCCAACGCATTTATCTACATCACGACTATTAGGTTAAACATCGCCCGCCGCAAATGTCGCCTTTCCACAGCGACAAACATTACCGCCGTAATTTCTGAGCCAACTGATCGCGTATGTGTTGCTGAATTAAAAACAAATCAGCGCGCGTGGCATGACAACCAACGGCAGAAGCAATAAGAACGGCGGCGCGATAGCGGCCAACGCGACGAAGCACGTGGAGCGGCGGCGCGCGACGCTTGGAACAACAGATAGCATCGCAGAACGCAACAACAAGCGGATCGCGAACGGTGTTGACCAAATCCATACCGCCGCTGGTGTGCCAAAAGATGTGTTGACGTCGAATCATACGCTGGTCTGGGAGATCTGCTTAGCTCCAGTGCAGGTCCTAAAATTGATGAAGCGTGCGCGTGCCAGTCGGTTTGATCCTGCCGCTGACAAGTTATGCAAAACAGCATAACATAAAATCATATAGGCCTATAGGCCGATAATCAAAACAGTCGATCTGTTGACAGCCGATCGTGTGATTTCAGCCGATGCTGATGTCCAGATAACTCGTCGGCTGAAACCCCGACGAAACCCTTATTGGTAGCCACCAGGCAGGCTAGAGACTATGGTTCTAATCACGACTTAGTAGGTCAAATTGAATTGATGCAACACTAAGTATGAAAAGAAATGCAATATCTAGACAATCAAGCCCTTGTCTAATTTTTAGGGTGGTAGATGTCTAAACTAATCTAATCTAGTAAACAGTTTAGTAGGTATCGGCAGAAACCCTAAAGCGAGAGACAGTCGATAGAGCTAAATTGAGATACTAGGACTATATTAACAGAGACATATGATAAGACCGGCTAACCCTCCGGTGAAACATTAGCATGAACTTATCGGCTTAACAAGACTTAGATTATCAATAACAATCTAGTATGTCGGACTTAACCGATACAACACGAGATTATATATGATAATCTAATACTCGATGAGCCGATAGATCTGTCTAATGTGATGGATATAACAAATCAACCTAAAGCGTCATTACGTTTACAGAAACATCGACTTGATCAGAATATCGGACCTAACCGAGAAAGTTCTAACTAAGCCGATGTATCTATGAACGGTAATGAAACTAAAGATATATATGATATACCTGGGCCGACGGGACTTTGGACTTACCCCTTCGCCGGAGATCGAAGTCGATGCAGCCCCGTGTTGGGTGCCAAATCCCACTGGATGATGAACAAAGTAGCCAAAAGTAAAAGGTGATGATGCGTCGAGTTGTATTGATCATAAGAATAGATTACATGAACCCCCGGACTTACATATTTATACTTATGGACTAACAGAAATCCTAACAGATTACAAATCCAAACTTTTCTAAGATAAAAGGAAACAAACCGAGTCCTTATCGGATGCTAACACACTATCATAAAGATAAAATAGAAAGCTAATAAACTCTTCCTAATTAATAGATACAAGATGCATCCTTCCTGAACTTGGTCTCTTCTAGATAAGATCTTTTCAAACCGAATCCAACAAGAATCCGACCGCTGAAGATATTGATAATAGAAAACCCTCATCGGCTAACGAAAAAACTCTCAGCCGATTCTAGCTTTGAGCCGATATGAACACTCATCCGATGAGGATTTCGGGGCTTACCAAATTTTGGCGTTAACAAACAGCAACAAGCAGCTCTTGGACGAGGGCGCACGGGAAGGAGCGAGGTCGCGTGAGCAGGACGATTGAGGACGACGCTGCAGCGCTAATATTTGAGCGACCGGGTTCCTCGTTTTAGCAATGCCAAAATCTTAGGAGAGATTAAGGGGTAATGTTGGAGAGGGGATTTTTCCTATTTTCTTAAAAAACAAGTTATTGGAAGTAAAATAGAGGTACTATTGGAGTTGCTTTAAGCCATGTTTTTTTACGAGTGCCTTTTGTTACTTTTACACCTTAAAAGAAGCTATTGTTTTACCAAGCAATTGATTATGTAAATAAAAAGGTCAAATTTTGGGATATAAGACTAATGAACATATTAGGTGGAAACCAGTCTATTGATGCAACCTTGAAAACTCTCCATCAAAACCACACGATTCTCATCCAACGGACGGGAGAGGAGATTGAGTTTTTTGCGTTTTAACGCCCGCCAGTCGTAGAGAGGTTTGGACGGGTTAAAATGACGATGTAGGGGTTAAAACGTAAAAAAGTCAATCCATTGGATGAGAATTGTATGGTTTTGATGGGAAGTTTTTAAGGTTACATCAGATTTTCACGTGATAGGATCGTATGATCCCATAAGACTAAGAAAAGAAACAGTATTGTCGTTAATCATCTCGGCCACTCGGTTTTATGGAAAAAAAGGCATTGCTTTGGCGCTATACTGTAAAATAGCGCCACTCAAGATCATCGTTACATATGATTAGTACGAGTGTTGTGGTTATCCCATCTATTAAGCTTCAAATTAACCAAATATCAACCTCATCAATTGTTCAGTAAACAACCTGGGGCATTTAACGATAAAAAGTTTAAAATGCTCCATTTATTTTTATATCCACGCTTGAAGTAGGGCTAATGCCTAAGTAAGGGTGTGATGATATATATGCTCGTATATATTTTTTCGTCCATTTAAATCTCTTAAAAAATTCATATAAATTGACGTGTGCATATTTTTTATTTATTCACCTTTTTATTTTTACTGGCAAAATGTTTGTGCGTTGTAATGGGACGACGACACAAGCAAGGAAGCAGACGGAGGGCGAAGGCCCAGGCGGCGACGTGAGAGCTTCGAGCGACGACGGGAAGGAGGGGCGCAGGTACGGCGCGGGAGCTCTGAGCAGCGACGGGAGGAAGGGGCACAGACGCGACGCGGATGGGGATGGGAGAGAGGGACGCAGAAGGTCTTTTTTAACACCATCACCCTCCTAAGAGTATGTCCGTATTTGATAATTTGATTATTACGAGATAAACTTAGTGCTTAATTATCGACATATATATAATAGTAAATATGTCCGTGCGTCATTTTTTTATCATAATTATTTCAAAGTTAAAGTCTCATGTAATTCTAATTTATATTTTTTCTTTATGTCTTCACTTGAGGCCTATTGTTCGGCACACTTGAAATACTAAACATGCTTGTGTGAGTGATTTGGATTTAATTTAATTTAATTTGAATATCAAAGGTGAGTTTGTTTTTTCTATTGTAAAATACAAACTAAAGCTAGTATATAAACAACATCATATAAAAATCTAATGTGACTAACTATAACTTTGCACGTAACATTATCACTTTTCAGATGGGGCTGGGTTAATTTTATAAATACTCGAGGGTTTTACGTAAAATAGCAGATGGACCGCGGGTTAATTTCGGAAAAACTCAAAGGATTTTCTGCAAAATAGTCAGACAGAACAAAATTTTGATAAAAATGCTATAGTTATAGATTATATATATAGATTATAGATATAGATCAAAAGATGAGTTAGAAATTTCTCCAAAGCGAAGGAGCTGTAACCGGATGACCTGAAAGGCTAATAAAACCCGTACACACAAGTTTCCCTCGGACGGAAAAACAGATCAGCTCGGGCCCACGCGTCAGCCGCCGATCCCCGTCGTCCCCCAAGGCCCCAACCGCCACGGTGCCACATCCCCAGCCAGGCAGCCATGTCTCTAGTCGCAAATCCTTAGAGCCACCCGGAAAGGCAGAGAGCCAAACTCTCGTCGTCCTCCACACCCACACCCCAGTCTTCCCCACCTTCTCAGTCTTCTTCACCCCCCTCAATTTCCCTCATCTCCCCCGGCGACGTCCCCAAGCTCGCCGGCCCCGCCCAGATCGACGACCACCCGCGCGACCCCGCCGCTCCCCCGGTGCCCGCGGCCCCCTCCCCCGAGCCACCGTACCGCTGCCCGCGCCGAACCCTCGCCATTTCTCCCCGCGAGGTATCCGCCCCTCTGTACCTCTAGTGTTAATGCTTTTGGGAGGCGTGGCCTTGTGGTGGTGAGCGCGTGGGCGCTGGGCCGGGGGCGTGGTGCGTAAATAGGAGGATCAGAGAGAGCTATGGGGGAGGGTTCGGAGAGGCCTCGCTCCTCCCGCGCCGGGCGTGCGCGAAACCCTAGCTTTGAGGTGGTGGAGGAGGAGGAGGAGGAGGAGGCGGCTGCGGCCAGGCGTGTCAAGAGGGAGGTTGCGGATGATCTGAACGGGGAACCTGCGGAGGAGGATGACGAGGAGGAGGAGGTGGTGGTGGAGGAGGAGGACGACGAGGTGGTTGTCGCCTCCGATGAGGAGGGCGGCGACGGGGAGGCGGACGGCGGCGGCGGCGAAGGGGTTGAGGCCTTCGAGCCGCGCACGCTGGAGGAGGCCCTCGTTCCGCGCGTGGGTGCGGTGTTCGACTCTGTGGACGAGGCCTTCTCACTCTACAAGACCTACGCCTACCGCACCGGCTTCCACGCGGTGCGCCGTACCTGCCACAACTACGAGGGGCTCCGCTACCGCTCTACCTTCACCTGTACTCACGGTGGCAAGGCCCGGGCTGGCGCCAGCCCGTCTGATGGCTCAGGCACCCGCTACCCGCTCCGCAGCAGCAAGCGTGCAGCCACTGCCCAGGAGAAGCGGGCTCGTCGTGGCGCTGCCGAGAAGACAGGATGCAAGGCGATGCTGATCATCCGTGACAAGCGGGCGGATGATAAGTGGAAGGTGGAGTTCGTTGAGTTGGAGCATAACCATCCGTGCACACCTGACATGGTGAGGTTCTTGAAGGCTTACAGGGAAATGCCTGATTCAGCTAAGAAGAAGGCCAAAATTTCTGATGAGATGGATGATAGGGTGGAGAAGTCACTCAGCGAGATTGCTGAGACCAGGAAGTTCCCAACTCGGCCCAAGCGGAGTGTTGGTGGTGGAGCCTCTGTTGGTGGGTTCAGGTTTAGTAGAAGCAACAGTTTTGTGCAGCGGTTTGGGGAGGATGACCTTATTGCACTGAAGAAGTTTATTGAGGCGATGCAGTGCAAGAAGCCAAACTTTATCCACTACTGGGATCTTGATGAGGAAACTCATGTGAAGAATTTTTTCTGGACTGACTCGAGGTCCCAGGCACAATACCGCTATTTCGGTGACGTCATTGCACTTGACCTGATGTATTTACAGCACTCGCGTGCTAGCCTCCCATTGGCCTCAATCCTTGGCGTGAACAACCATGGTCACCTTGTTCTACTTGGTTGTGGTCTGCTCTCCAGTGACAAGAAGGAAAACTATGTTTGGCTGTTGAAGAGGTGGTTGGGCTGTATGAATGGCAAGCCACCAGAGGCGATCACAACCACCTATTCAGATGCCGTTGCAGAAGCTGTGGCTGAGGTGTTGCCAAATGCAAGGCACCGTTTCTGTTTTTGGCATATCTTGAAAAAACTCCAAGAAAATGTCGGGCGCACACATGAGAAAGAGGCAATTTCCTCAAGATTCAAGGAGGTTGTTTATGACACAGTCACACTTACAGACTTTGAGAGAGAGTGGGGGGCCATGGTTGAGCAGTACAAGCTCAAAGACAATGAATGGTTCTCTGCTTTGTACAGCTGCCGGAAACAATGGGCACCTGGTTATGTCAACCATTCATTTTGGGCTGGCACTTCTGCTATTAGGAAGGCCGAGAAACCAGATCCATACTTTGATGGTGTGGTGACAACTAAAACTACCCTACCAGTTTTCCTTGAGCAATATGAGACTACTCTAAGAGGGAAGCTGGAAAGGGAGGCATATGATGATTTGCGCTCCTATTACTCTAGGCTCACTTCGCTGTCAGGACTACCCTTTGAAGAGCAACTCATGGAGCTCTACACAGTACCTATGTTCCAAGCATTCCAAGACGAGATCAAACAATTAATGCATGTGATTTGCAAAGAGGTAGACAGGAGTGGAAATTCAATTACCTACATGGCTAGTGAGTTGATACAGGGAAAGAAGGTCGACTATACAGTTGTCTACAACAGTGCTGACAAGGATGTCTGGTGCATTTGTCGCTCCTTTCCGTCACGAGGCATTCTTTGCAGCCATGCTCTCTCTGTTCTGAAGCAAGAGAACGTGTTAATGCTGCCATCAAAGTACATCCTCAATCGTTGGAGAAAGGATTTTAGAATACTTCATGCATCTGCAAGCTCCAGTTATGTATCTTCTGATAAAGATTTGAGCATTTTCAATGATCTCTATGTCCGTGGCCACGAGTATTTAGAAGATGTCATTGACATTGGAGCCAGAGAACCTGAGCTCAAAGAGTTTGTGTTGACGGTTATGAAGGAAGCGAGGGACAAACTAGTTAGGCCTGACCATATTCAGCAAGGTGATCAGCGGGTTGATGTAAATATGTCAGTGACTGGTCAAGTGTCCGCAGATAGAGTAGATGTGAACATTTCATCAAATAGCACAGCCCTGATTCAGGGAGACAGAAGGGTTGATACAAATGTGACTTCAAACACCACAGCCATGGTTCATGGTCGTGGGGATTCCATGACGTCAAACACCACAGCTATGATTCATGGGGATAGAAGAGTTGAGATGAAGATCCCAGCACCCCACCTTATTCATGGAGAGGGAAGAATTGACATGAACATGGCATCCCCTCACTTGATGCAGAGGGACAGAAGAGTTGACATGAACATGGCCTCCCCACACATGATACAGGGGGACAGAAGAGTTGATATGAACCTGGCATCACCACACTTTATACAAAGCGACAGAAGGGTTGATATGAACCTGTCATCTTCGCATCTGATACAAGGGGACAGAAGAGTTGATATGAATATGACATCCCCTCACTTGATACAAGGTGACACCAGAGTGGATATGAATATGGTATCTACTGCTCAGAATGGGATGCACTCTTTTGATTTGGTGAATGTGAACCTTGAGAGTGGTCCTTTACCAATGGCTGCTACTGATTTCATGCAAATGCATCAGCACCCACCCGTTTATCATCCAAAACAACTCCTCAATATGAGAGATCAGGTGATGGACACAAATAAGAGGCCCAATATGGAAACAAACTCATATTTCATGGGAGGTGGAATGCATGTGGGGTAGTTTCTTGTCTAGAGACCCACTATGTAATCTTTTCTGTTTGGGAAGGAGATGTCCTTCCTTATTTTATATTGATATATGTATGTTCCTACAGCAGGCAGCAACTAATCAATTAGGTTGTAGTAATTGCAGATTAATCTTGCAGTGCTGGTAGCTTTGTTGTTGTATCCTCTTCTCTGTTCGGCAGCTGTAGCAAACTGATTGCTACTGTCTTGTACATAAGATAGAATGCAATAACCTTTTCTTGTCACCTGGCACATCAAAAGTGTGATATCTCTAGCTTCACAGGTTAGCTGATGCATGTTGTTGAGTGTTGACTGATGTTTGGTTTACACCTGTCCTACATCTTTGTGCCTCGCCATTTGGTTTAGATGTAGTACTTTAGCGTGAAGGGCATTTGTTTTTCTTTTTAGCGGCTAACTTATTGATAGGTCAAATGCAGTTTCATGTTTTTCAACTCTATTTTGATGATGATGATGATGATGCAACTTGGTCATATGTGTTTGCAAGGTAGAAGTATATTTATTATAAGTTAGCAGAGACACCTTAGTTTTGTTCGGTCAACAAAGGGTATTTGGTTGTAGTACTCCTAGCTGCTGCTAAAAGGGACAAATTGTTAATGTATTGTTCATAGACATGTTGGATGTTTCTTTTTGTAGATATATGCTTCACGTCCTCACCATTTATTGAACAGGTCTTGGTATTGCTTGTGCAGTTATGCTGGCTTCCTATTTTACACAATATGCTACATAATACATGCCCAAAAGCTACTGATGCATTGCAGATCAGTGGTCATTGAACACTAGAGGACGTATATATCCTTGGTTTCTCCATAGCTACTATTATTAGCATCTTTTGCGTCCAAACCAACCAGTTCTTAGAACATTGCAATCTGGAAAGTGGTGGAAGATGAATCATTCTGGTCTTGCAGGGAACCAAAGAAAACCACTTTTACAGGCTGAAGCTAGTGTTTCACAATAAACAATGATGCTGCAAACATCATGGGATATGAGAGTTTCGGGCTTTCAGCAAAGTGCATTCTTCAGCTGTTCACACAAGGGCTATATCTATTCGGTGAGTAAAAGATTTTGCATTTTGTTATTTATGCACCAACAGAACAGCAATCTAATGGACTTCCGTAAGGTGGCTCTGCACGCAAGATACCTCTGTTCAGACTCCAGAGTTCCAGATGCTTTTCTACACACGTGCATCAGAGTTTCAGGTGCGTTTCTAGTCATAGCAAACTTACAATTCAACAGATGAAGGTATGCTTTATCTTTGAATTACAAAGTATATCTCGAAAGAATTACAAAAGATTCACTCCTTGTACAGATGTTGAGATTTATCATGTTAATAAGTACAACTCAATCGACGCATACGATCTAACAGCTTGCAAGGCTCCAAAGCAATTTGGGGTTATTTATCCCTTTTCCACCTGCATTTTGGGAACATTTATTCCTTGTTGCCTGCTTTCTACACACAAGGTTTCTTGCTTCACCCCCTCAAAACTACTTTTGTTTCCTACTAACCAGCACTATCAAACTTGTCATGAGCATGCAGCTTCTACCACTAGACTTTTTGTGATCCCACTGCATGGATCTCCGAAGTTATTCGATGACACTGGAACACTGCAATTGCTCATTCCAACACAAGCCTGCAGAGTTCAACAAGTAAGAAAAACATCACTGGCATTGAAGCATGACAAGTATGGAAGTGGATAAGCTCAGTTTACCTCTTGAACAACTGCAAGAGCCTGAGAGCTGCTGCATTCACCATGGTTGTAGTTCCCACAGGTGCCACTCGGTGTCCCGAAGCTTGCAAACTTGATGTTGCTGATGACCTGGCCTTCTTTAGGGCACTGCAGGCGAAGTGCTGGTCCAGGCGTCTGAGACTTCTGTTGGGGAGAGATCCAGCTATCGATTTGGGCTGGATGCATCTCTGAAACATGTGCACATATACTACTTGTCTGCCGTGTTGTGAAGGATATCATGCTTGGATCACCACCAAACTGCTCAAAGAGGACTAGATCATTGCTGCCAGGTTGGAGAAATGAGCGGGGCACGTGATACCTGTTTAACAAGGCAAGGCATTCAATTAGTCAGCGTAATGGATTTCATGGTGATCATAGATACAATTTTGAGTGTGTGTGCCTTCATATTTTAGTACCGTTAATACATCAATGCTTAATAAGTGCTGAAATAGAAGTGAATTGTCATGCACAACTAAATGATATTATCACTAAAAAGTTTTAATGTCGGAACATGCTAATAAATTGGGACTGGTTCTGCATTAGGAAACAGATTGTAGATATGAAAAAAAAAACTGAAGATCATATTCTGGTGCTACTGAGCTTTAGCAGAACTCTTACAGAGTCTGTGATGGCTGCCCACATTTCTTTAGGCATTTGTTCGAACTATAAGCTCCTCTGTAGTTGCACGAGTTTACACAGCCACTTTGTGGAGCCAAATTTGTTGGCCAGTAGCGACCAATGCTCTGGCCATTCACCCATGCCTCCCCTTTCCCCATTCCTGTGAAGTCTATGGCAACAGGATCATCACCTGCAGGAGCTATAAACTTGGTCTGCAATTGGAGCATTTCATTTAGCAACTTTGCACATTATCCTAAGGTAAAATTCAAGAAAATGGATTGATCAAATAATGGAATTAGATATAGCTTATTGAGCCCAAAGTCATCTTACATGTACCCAAACGCCAAATACAACTTACTTACTGGGTCAGAGGATCATACTGACCTTGTACCATATCAATGGTTGGTTGGTCGGGTAAGCGTTGTCTGAAACCCATTCTGGTGAGGCTTCTGAAGGATTATACAGATGCAAGTCTTCTCCTCTGAGTCCAACCTGAAGTGGTGAAAATTATGATGAGGGAAACCAAACCATATTATGTTAACGGTTGGCCTACTGTATTGAAGGCATTCTCAACAGCATTAGCCAACAGTTTCCTCATATATATATAAAAAATCTGAAACAGTAGATGAATAGATAGTAGAATACCTGGTATGTCCAATCTGTAGAAGATAGATTAAGGGCACCATTTGGTCCACTCAACTTTACTGGACCAGTGACTCCAGCGCCAACCAGGTCAAAGAATGCACCATAATTCTGATGTTACAGAATACGTTGTTGTTTATTAAACAGAAAGAAGTAAAATAGGATATTAGTTTTTGTGCATCTCTTCTAGAGTAAGTGAAGAATGAATTACCGTTAGCCCAACTGTCGTGCTCAGAAGATCTATTTTATTCTTCCCAGGTACAAGTGTAACTGGTGTCTGCAATGAGATGAGCGAGCTGCTGGCACTGCCCTTAGAACTTCCTGGTAATGTGTCAACAATTACATTTCAGTACACAAATACTACTTGTGCATGTAAGACCATTGTTCATAATTAACATCAGAATTGGAATGTCATCTGAAAGGTCTTTGCATTGTGACCTCAAGCTTTACCTGCTAGTTTGCCATTGATGTAGACCTGAAGAACATGTCCAAGTGAGTTGACAAGCAGATTGGACTGGCTGCCGTTCAGATATGGTTCATCACCTTTGACAACGATGCTGCAGAAAGCACGATTAATTGAAACAGGTGAATAACCTTGTGACTGCCAGTTTTTTTTTTATATATATGGACCTTTACACCTGAGGCGTGTGAATGTGAACCCTGTACCTTGTTGAGTACCAAAGGAAATCACTGGCATCAGCTGTGGTGTTTATCTGCTCCATCAGCCCAGCTTTCGTCAAGGTATTCTCCTTTGTGATACCAACAGGCTCTATGGCATAACTCCAGCCAGCTGAAGCAAGTTCCGGTGTGATTGATGAATCATCAGACTCTTGGGTACTTGATCCCAGGCTTCTCATTTCTAAAGTTGTTACCTGAGAATTGATCTGCAAGGGGGTAGTCACATCCCCATGCGTCAGAATTACATCTCAACAATGTTCTTTCCCAAATGCAGATCATTTTCTAGCTAGGGCAAGGAATGCACATACCTGAGCTGTGTTCAATACCACATTCTTGCAGTCAGGAAGGATGCTTACAGACCACGCTGGGAGCTTATACGTGTTCCCGTTGAATTTGACAGTTTTATCAGACTGGGCATCGAAGTTGGCAAGGAATGCTGCGCATACTGAATTGTCAGCAGTCTGATATACTGTCGCCTGAAGCCAGAAGAGTACAAACACCCGTCATCATGTGTACCGGAACAGATAATCAAGGTAAACAAATAGTTTATCTCTGACCAAGATTAGCTATACATCTCTGCTCCTGCAATGTTGGTTGACTCATCTATCTTTTTCGTAATTAATACGGGTTAGTCACTTTTTGAAAGAGAGATCACATACCTCAGCATTTTGACCCAAAGAACTATATGATGGCTCAGCTGCTATGAGTGCAGGTTCGCACAGCTTTATTGCCTTGTGCACATCCCTTAAGTGGCCCCACTTTGGCTGCCTGATCATCCCTGAATCACACAATATTGCAAAGGATAAGTGTACCAGTTAGTGAGAAGAGTGGTTGTACTACACCAAGTCCCAGCACATAGCTCAATTTTTTTATCCATATCTTCTTTCTTAAAAAGACACAGTTCCTCATGGATATTCTTATTTTTTACCCATATTTTATCAAATCCCAATGCAACCATTTTTCATTTTATCTACTTCTAATACAGTTATTTTTTATTTTTATAAACTCTGATGTAATAGTTACTTTGAAAAATGAAAATGAATTTATTACGGGATTACAGGACAGAAGGAGTAATTGTTATTAGCCAACTATTGCCAGACGGCAAACATACTTCAATTTAACATTAGCTGCCATGTGGCAGTAAATAAGTACAGCTAGCTACTGGCAGTACACTCACCGTACTCATCAATAGGGGCATCGTAGTCGTAGCTCGTGGCGATGAATGGCCCTCCCGTGCTTCGTCCGAAGTTGGTCCCCCCGTGGTACTGCATGCCAACAAAAAAACCACAGTTAGAATCGCAGAGCCTCTGTTTACCCAAGCGAATTGGCAAAACTGCGGTAAAAAACACCGTCTCGTCTTCGCGCGCCCGGGGCACGCAGTTGAGCTGCTCACCATGTAGTAGTTCTGGAACGTGCCGCCCCGCTGGTAGAATCGCGCGACGGCGAAGGCGAGGTCCTCGGCCGGCCGGTACGGCACGGCGCCGCCGAAGGAGAGGAACCAGCCGCTCCAGTTCTCCGTCCACATCTTGGGCTTGCTCTTGGAGTTTGGCGTGAACTGGTCGCAGTAGAATCCGTTGCACGTGTTGATCTGCATGCGCAAGCACAGAGAGACGGGGGCCACGTCACTTCAGTGTCGGTGGTTCGTTCACCGCGCCGGTGATTGATGGCGAAGCAGGCTGAACAGACTTACGAGGGGGTCGGGGGCGTCGGACTGCTGGCACATGACCCACGGCACGCCGGTGTCGAGGGAGACGGCCATCCCGGCGGCCCACCGCATGTAGGCCTTCCCGGCGGCGCCGTACGCCGAGTCGACGTTGCCGTACTCGTTCTCGATCTGCGACAGGATGATCGGCCCGCCCTGCGACGCGTACAGCCCGGCGCCCTTCATCGTGTCCACCACCTTCTCCGTGAACCGCTGCATCTCCGCCTTGAACGCCTCGTTGTCCGTCCGGAACTTGATCCCCGGTACGAAGTGCAGCCATACCGGAAAACCTCTGCAATGTTTGCGTTTCTACCAATCTATCAATCAATCGCCCAGCGATGGCCAGTGCGAGCATGAGAGAGATGTGATGCGAACCCGTAGTTCCACTCGGCGCAGACGTACGGCCCGATCCTGAGGTGCACGTAGAGGCCGGCGTCGGCGACAGCCTTCACGAACCTGACGAGGTCCTTCCTGCCCTCGAAGTCGTACTGTTCTTTTCGTTGCAAAAGTCAGTTAGTTGATCGTTAAACGTCCGTGTAGCAGAAGCAGACTGTGATAATGCCGCTTTAGAATTTCCAGATAATGATATACTAGTAGTAGCAGCAGTTCACGAGAGGCAGAAAGCCTGGAAGTGAGTGAGGTGAGTGAGAGAATAAAGCATAGGGTGCAGAGGAAGCAAACCCCGCCCTTTGACACATGACGGACAGGAGGCAGGAGATGATGATGGAAAAAGAAAAAAGAGAGATGATACAGGTAATTAATTTGATAATTTCATTGTAAGTAGTACACTATTAATGGAGAATACTCGTAATACGACTAGGAGTACTCAGTAGCAGTTGGGAGAGAGAGAGGAGTACGTGCCTGTCCCCGGACGGGTTCGTGGATGTCCCAGAAGACGTACGTCTCGATGACGTCCAGGCCGCCGTCCTTGGACTTCTGGATCAGCCCCGGCCACATCTGCAACCGGCGACCGCCGCCGCCGCCATGGCAATATAATGTCAGCTTTTGTAACTACCAGTCTGCCTGCTCATCAAGAACAGAGGAGGCCGAGCGAACGGTGCGTGGGTCAAGAGAGAGGATGGGACGGCGACGTACGTCGGGGGTGCTCCGCGGGTAGTGGATGGACCCGGAGACGAGCACGCGGCGCACGCCGTCGATGACCACCGCGCGGTGGTCGTACGTCACGTTCGCCGCCCGCGACGCGCCGACGAAGCATACCACCAGCATCACGGGGAGGAGCAACAGCCGCAGCGGAGCCGCCGTGGCTGCCGCCATTACTGCCACCGCCGCCGCCACCCCGTTGGGTGTCGTTCTATTACCACCGGCGCTAGTGCGGTGCGGCCGTCGACGAGGAGCAGGAGGAAGAACAGGAGTTGCTCGGTGGGAGAGGCAAAAGAAAAGAGGAAGAGGAGTTGCTGGTTGGAGTGGCGCGAGACGGAAATAAATGGCACGCAGCGACGAGGCTCGCGCTCGCGCTCGCGCTCGCTAGCGGAGCAGCGGAAGCGAAAGCGAAAGCGGTTCTGTTTCTTTCCCGCGGATGCGGTGGTGGTGCGTCTGCTGCCTCCGCGGCTAATAAAAAAGCGCGGCTCGTTCGCCCGCCCGGCGAGCGATGGGCGATGGGGTGGGTGGCCGCGCCCGGTGGCGGTGGAGTTCGCGGCTGCTTGCAAGCAACGGCAACAACCCCGGCGCCGTGCGTCTAGCGGTAGCTTGGAATGAAACGAGCTGGCTCGAATTGATGGATGGATCGAGCAAAAGATAATTACTGCTGCTGCTGCGCTCCTGGGCTTGGCTAGTTAATGGAGGGGTACTACGTGATGGTTCGGTGGCGCACACGGTGTGGGTGGTAGCAAACACACGGCCACGCCATGCCGCATCTGATCTCTCCCTTTGCTTCCGCTGCTGCATGTGCCCTTGGCATTGGCCGCACGGGCTCACAGCTAGGACGAACCAGTAAACAGAAGGCGCCGGTGTGTGTGACCGACCGACAGACAGGGCAGGGGTCGTGCCCGACCCGACCCGGCGTGGCGTTGCCGCTCGATTTCTTTATCTCACTAGTGCTAGTACGTCTGCTCGGGCCAAGAGCTAGCGGCCTTGTCGCTTCCCGTCTCGCTCGCCTAGCTACTTCGACCGTGATGGCGTATGATATGCCGCACTAGCACACGGTTGTCACTACCAATCTAGCAGTAGATAGTGGTGTCATGGACTGTACGTCTATACTGCTCGTCTTCTTTTTTGTTCGTCGTTGTGAGGAGGTTTGAAAAAAAAAACGGTGGTGGTGGTGGTGAGACCGTCAAAAAAGGCTTAGCATTTCTCCCTCTTTTTCATCTTTTCGGGCGGTGGAAAATGATGGTGCGCGGCGACGACAAAAAACGTGCGGCAGCGGGAGCGAGGTGTCGCTGCACTGACCTGTGGCGTCGGTTCATGGGGAGGGGAAAGAGGCTCGGGACACGTCCACAGTGGAGCAAGTGAAAGGACATGGAAAAATGTATGTATAGCTGTATGTATAGCTTTACTGCTGATGCAAGAGTGTGACTTTATGTTGTCTTTGTTTGCCATTTTTCGTGTTACAAGCTTACAATAAGGTTTGTACTAGTAGTAAAGAGGTTAAGTAGATTTGGTCCACGGTGATAAAGGGGTTGCTGTAGAGGGGGGATTGTACAAGCAACAATATACTTCAGGTATGTTTGATTTGCAGTATATTTTGACTTTACTAAATTTTAGAATGATGAAAAACCAAACATGCTTTTAAATGTTTCTGCCACGTCAAAATTTGGATACACCAGACCCAAAAACCCTCGAAACGCTCGGTTATCTTATCAAGATTCAGCAAGGTAGGGGTAATAAACTAAACGGCCTTCGTATCAAACCAAATTTTATCAAGGTTAATATCAAACCAAACGGTTCTTCATATGGAATTTGTACCAAAGCATCACGCTCAACTCTAAAAATCTACCAAGGATATACACGTCCTTTTTGTTTGAAGAAAAAGCTAATAGAGCTAACCAAGTTTCTGTGGCATGAGAACCTTGTGAGGCAACTGCTACACTCAAGTACTTGGATTTCTAAGGGTTAGATATTTCTTTTTTGGCTACTGAAGAAACCGACTGCATAATCCTTCTCTGGTTGCTCGAATATTATGTAATTCAATGTGAAATCGACATGGCACACGCCATTGTTAACCTAGAAGTTGGGTGACCCACCTGAATATCTGATTGCATTCACAGGCCACAGCATATATGCCCGGACTGTGCCAGCAGGTGCGACTATGCAATTACTACTCTTCTTCACAAGTCACGGACATATATAAGTCTCATGTTTAGCTTATGTTTATATTTATAAGTCTAAATTTGAATTTTGGAATTTAATTTTGAAATAAATATTTTTCATTATAGTTTATTTTACAACATTTGATTTTGAGTCAAAGGACGCGCATATAAAAATTTACTGATAAATAATTTTTAATTTATTAATAAGCGATTTAAATAAGCGTATGAAAAGCAAAATAATGGAGCTCGAAGACATGATAACACAGAAGCATGTTGTTTGGACTGTCACAAGCTGGACCTGTTTGGAACGCTGTAAAATTCCTGTACGAATTGAACGGTTTTTTTAGTAAAAACTTTTGCAGAATTTATGTGTTTGGCCTAAATCTCAGAGTCGTAAGACTATGCTGAGTTCTAGAGGGCGTTTAGCTTTTTCAACTCTCTGCTACTAAACATTAATTTTACATAAAATTTTATTTTAAAAACCAAATAAACTCATTTAAATATTCTTATAATAATTAATACTTAATTAATTATATGTTAATGGCTGTCACGTAAAGTCACGCTTTACATGTGCGAAAAAATTCAACCGAAACGCTATTCCGCACTAAGCCGAGCCAAAGATAAGCAAGCAGTCACTAGCTTGATATTGCAGAGTCAAACCTCACCATTTATCGATCAGTGGCGCGTCTAATTGCTGTCTATCATATTTACTAGCGTCTGAAATTAGAACACAGTAACCACAAAACCGAGAACGGCGATGCCGAATCCTGAACCTAACCCACTACAGAGGCTCCAGAATCGAATTGCACATCTGGTTTTTCTCCAGAGCATGGTGCTAAGCTTATGTATGGCTCAGCTCAAGTCAATCGCATTTGTCGCATTTGGTGCTGATTTGCTAGTTACAGTGGGCAAACCACACATCTGGCACGTCAATGTAGAAGGCGTCCATTTTCCCCGTTCACTTTTAGTAACGAAATTACCAACTCCGCCTTGACAATCTTTAAACCCTTTTTGACACGGATGTACCATACTGTCCTGTGATCCACATTTCTGTTAACACATGGAAAACAAATCCATTTCTGAAAATTGTTGACTAGTACCAAAAACAAAATCTTGTGCTGCTGCTGCTGCTGCTGCTGCTCCATTTGCCACCTCAACCATTCCAATACCAGAACGGATAAGAGGGAGCGAAACGAGAAGTTGAAACCGGTGAAGCAGAACGTCTAGGCCTTTACTCGTAGGAGGTGGCAGGTGCGGCGTCACTGTTTGCCGCTGTTCGTTGCGGCATCCCTGTAGCATAGCAGCTCACATCCGCGCGAGATCGCTCACGTCTCGACGTGCGAATCTGATGTAACGCTCCCTCGTCCTTTGCGGCGGATTCGTCCGGGCTCTCGCCGTGCGTAGGGTGTATTGTACTACAGGCGCGCGCGTGCGGCACCGGCACCGGCACTGCTACCGTGCGCGAGAAACATAACAAAACGGCGCCTTCTCCGTTCGACTCCTTGTCGTCGTCTCGCGGCGGGGTTTTTGGAGCAGCGTGCGGGAGAACCGGCCGGCCGGGCGGGTACGTCGATGCGGACGTGGCGATGTACACGCCCAGTTTATGGGGAACATATCATATATACATAGATTTTTTACTTTTCATAAACACATCATACACACAAAATAACAAATTTTATCAAAAAATTAAAAAAATATATAAGTATTTTTAATAGTATTATAACTATAAGTAAAATGTTAACCTTAAATTTATTATATTTTAGCCATAGCAAAATTTATTTTTTTATATATAATGAATTTGAAGATGACACTATATATATATTATATATATTGTCGGTGATATGGACCGGGGGTATGTCGGAGATACGATATCTGAAAAGGAAAGGCGCCTTCGCCCGTCTGGACGTGCCAAAGATATGTTCGAACGGCTTAAGCGGGTCCGCCACGGCGGCCACGTGGCCACCCCAAGAGTGGCTTGGCTCGGGCTGCCCGGAGGCCACCGTACTCCTCAGTGATGTGGTCCGGATCACCCGAACCCCAGGCGGCAGGCCCGGATCACCTGCACCCTCGCCTCACCCCGCACCCTCAGAGAGAGGCGAGTCCAAATTCAACCACCACATTTAATGCTTAAAAAGATAGAGGCTAAGCGTCGCCCGTCATATTTAATGCAATGTGAGACGCGCCTGTCAGCCGCTCTCATCATCACCCTTTTACCCATCACGAGGTAAAAAGGGGTACAAAGTCTTTGACGGCGACCGTGGAATAACTGCTCGGTCACTCCACGCACGCCCCCCTCCACGCTCCGTCCAGTCGCATTGAATGCATCGGGCGGCCGCGTGGGGGAGAGAACACGAGTACTAGGGGTGTTGCATTAGCGTCTATCCACGTGAAGGGCCACTGACCAGTAGGCCCCACTGGAGTAGGTAGGCCGGTCCATCTTCACGTCAGCAGCATGGCAGCCACGACGTCCGCTTTTCTTCGCCAACTCCATGACGCGGCAACAGGGACGAAGACGGGGGGTGGCTTCTCCGACAAGACAAGGCAAGAGCCGCTCCATCACGTGGAGCGGAGTAGAGGAAATCAAGACTACTGTGGTGTCCCCTTGCACTATAAAAGAAGGCCCAAGTCCATCATAAAGGAGGTTCTGAAAAATTGGCTCTGAAGTCCTGCTATTCAACCTATTGAACCTTGGGCTTTGAACACTTTCCACCCCAGTGATCAGCTCTAGCTTCCCCAGGGAAGAACAACCGCATCAACTAACTCATCCTCCACATAGCACAAGAACAGGAGTAGGGTATTACGTCTCTCCGACGGCCCGAACCTGTATAAACTGCTCTATGCCCCCTGTGATTGCGATTTGCCTCCACCTTCCTACCTTCTCACCATCCCACCGCGAGTTTGAACCCTAATTCATCGCTTCCCTGTGCCGAACCAAAAAGGGGTCCCTCGGATCCCCGCGTGTCGATCGCCGACATCGACAGCTTGCGCGCCAGGTAGGGGAAGCACACTGCATTTGGGTTTTAAACTCCCGTGTTCCCTCGATCTCCCGCTGAAAACCCCCTCTTCCCGTCCTCGCCATGGTTCACGGCCACGTCCCACGGTCCGCATCAGGTTCGCTCGCTACCCGCGAGTGCGACTTGGCCAACAAGGCGGCCGAGGAGGTTGACACGGGCGGGCATAGCCCTAACTTCCGTCACCTCCGCTCAGGGGAGGGAGGACCTTCGTCCCCCTCACCACCTCTGATGGTAGCGGTGGCGGCCGGAGCCACGCCACCTTCTCTGCCCCCCGCTAAAGTGGCGGCTGTGGGCAGAGGAGGCCAGGCATCCCGCAGGACTGCCAACGCTCCTGCAGGACCCGACCCACGTCCGAGCGGATGTACCGGCGAACCTCGCCGGGGGGACGTCCATCGTCGCCTGGAGTTTGGCACGCCTGAGGGCGCCCTTCAGGTGGCGGAGGCTCTTTTGCGCCACCCTCGGTCACTCCGGGCGAGGGATCCAACGCCATGCGTTGGTTTGATGACGTGGCGAAGGCGGTAGGCACGCGCCCGGCGTCGGTGGCCGCCGACCTCGCTTCCTCCAGGCCATCAACTGCGCGGTTCGCATACCGCGGTCAGCTCGTCCTCTCAACGACGAGCTCGAAGGGCGGCGGCTACTGCGAGGGTGGAAGAGAGCCTCTCGGCTACAGCCCAACCAAAGACGCCCCGAGATCTGATATACGCAGAACGGGACGCCCGCCTCCGCATCGAGCAGCGCCGCGACGCGCGTCGCATGGGGCGGGCCCAGGACTGTGCCTCCTCGTCAGGATGCGCAAGCGCTCGGCGAGCGGCTGCTGTGGCCCTGCCGCAGGGAGAGCCCCTCAGGGGACGGCGAGCGGCTATGGTGGCCCCGCTGCGAGTAGGAGATTCCGCGGCATCCAAGGGGGCCCCTCAGCCCTCGTCGCCCCCTCCAGCCGATAACGACTGTCAGGCCTTTATCGCCAGCCTCCGCCATGTGCGCTGGCCTAACAAGTTTAGGCCGGCCCTCACGGAGAAGTATGACGGCTCGGTGAATCCCATCAAGTTTCTCCAGATTTACACCATAGCCATCGAGGCTGCTGGAGGTGACGAGCTCGTCATGGTCAACTTCTTCCCCATGGCGCTCAAGGGTCAGGCCCGCTCCTGGCTAATGAACCTGCCGGCCCAGTCGGTCGCCTCGTGGGACGACTTGTGCCGGCAGTTCACCTCCAACTTCCAGGGCACGTACCCACGCCCAGGGGTGGAGGCAGACCTCCACATGGTCCGGCGAGGAGAGGACGAGTCCCTGCGCAAATACATCCAACATTTTTGCCAGGTACACAACACCATACCGTCCATCGCTGACCATGCAGTGATCTTCGCTTTCCGGAGTGGTGTACGCCACGACGTCATGTTGGAGAAGATCGAGTCCAAGGCCTCTCGGACCACCACGGAGCTCTTCAAGCTTGCCGACTGGGTGGCCCGCAAGGAAGAGGCTCGGGTTTGGAATCCTAGGAATCCTGTCCCAGCCTCCACCAGCGCTACCCCCTCCGCGTCCCGGGAGGAACGACACGAACGGCGGCGGAAGCGCAAGCCATCGCGCGGTGGCGAGGAGGGCCACGTCCTCGTCGCCGATGGTGCTGAGAAAACCTGGCGGAAGGGTAAGCCCGCGGGCAACCGCAGGCACTCCCCGGACCCTCGCCCCTAGGGCCGAGTCGGGGGCAAGTGGTGCATGGTGTACCAAACCTCCCAGTCCGAGTGCCGCTCGGTCAAGAACTTGGCCGAGCGAGAACAAAAGTACGAGCAGGAGCGAAGGGAGAACGAGAAGGAAACCCGCCGCAAGGGCAAGGCCCCGGCGGAGCGTTCGGACAACCGACGAGAGGAGGCCAAGGGTGCGGCCCCCGTCGGAGATGAAGATGATGATCTGGGCTACCAAGATCCCCAGCACATCGTCGCCACCATTGACGGAGGGGCGGGGCGCCCAGGTGTCCCGCCGGAGCCTCAAGTCCATGAGACGTGAGCTCTTCGCGGCTGTGCCGTCCCACGAAGCGGCCCGAAGGTCACGCTAGGCGGAGGTGCCAATCACCTTCGACCAGACCGATCACCCGGGGAGCATCGCACGTAGCGGCCACTTGGCCCTCGTAACCTCCCCCACCATTTGCAACGTCAAGGTCGCCCGAGTCTTAATTGACGGAGGTGCGGCCCTCAATATACTGTCCTCGAAGGCCTTTGATGCAATCAAGGCCCCAGGGATGGTACTCGGGCCGTCCTATCCTATCATTGGGATGACGCCCGGGAAGGTGTGGCCCCTCGGACAGATCGCGCTGCCGGGTTACCTTCGGGAATCCTGCCAATTTCTGCACTGAGCGGATTGACTTCGATGTGGTGGACCTCAATCTGCCTTACAACGCCGTGCTCGGGAGGCCGGCGTTGGTGAAGTTCATGGCGGCCACCCATTATGCCTACCGCCAGCTCAAAATGCCCGGCCCCGGAGGCCCCATCACCGTCCATGCCGACGTTAAGACCGCGCTAGATTGTGCGGAGGCACGCGTGGATGACATTGCGGCGGTCGACCGCGTTGAACCCGAAGGCCCTCAAGGGGAGGCCTCGGGTTCCCGGGCCCCAAAACAGCATATCACCTCGGCCGATGAGGTGGCAATCAAGCCCGTCCAGTTGGGCGACGACCCGTCCAAAACCGCCAAGATTGGCGGCAACTTGGACCCCAAATAGGAAGACACGCTCGTCTCCTTCCTGCGGGCGAACGCCGATGTGTTTGCTTGGAAGCCGTCAGATATGCCCGGAGTCCCCAGGGAGGTGATTGAGCACCGACTTGCAGTACGGCCGGATGCATGACCGGTCCGGCAGAAGGTGAGGCGGCAGGCCCCGGAGTGGCAGGCGTTCATCCGCGAAGAGGTGGCACGGCTCCAGGAGGCCGGCTTCATCCGGGAAGTGCTGCACCCGGAGTGGTTGGCTAACCCGATGGTTGTCCCGAAAGCCAACCACAAGCTGCGCATGTGCATCGACTACACCGACCTCAACAAGACATGTCCTGAAGACCCTTACCCTCTGCCTCGAATAGACCAAATAGTCGACTCCACTGCGGGGTGCGACCTTTTATGTTTTCTAGATGCATACTCTGGTTATCATCAGTTCCGCATGGCTATAGAGGATGAGGAGAAAACTGCATTTATTACCCCTGGGGTACCTTTTGCTACATGTCTATGCCTTTTGGTCTAAAGAATGTCATGTCCACTTTCCAACGTGGTGTACGCATCACGTTGAAAGACCAAATAGGGCGTAATGTTGAGGCATATGTCGATGATCTCGTAGTCAAGTCCCGGGACCAAAGAACCTTGCTCCCGGACCTAGCCGAGACATTTGCTAACCTCCGGTCCCGCATGAAGCTGAACCTAGAGAAATGCGTGTTTGGGGTACCGGCAGGCAAACTGTTGGGGTTTTTGGTCTCTGCCCGGGGCATCGAGGCCAACCCCGCAAAAATAAAAGCAATAGAGGAGATGCGCCCCCTAGGAAACTCAAGGATATTGTCGAAACTTGGTTTCGGCAATATGTTTTCTGGGGTCGCAGTCGAGATCGCCAAGCACAATGGGTTAGAAGAATAAGAAGATTTAGACAGGTTCAGGCCCTCTCGTGAGGTAATACCCTACTCCTGTTTCGGTGGATTCGATCCGCCGAGTGTCTTTATTGATCTCGTGTGTCTAAAGCTCTTGCTTATGAAATCGTATGATTCAGATCTAGCATAGGATATCCCCCAAGGGACGCCCCTTACCCCCCTTATATAGTCTTGGGAGGAGGGCTTACAGATCGGAAACCCTATCTTATTCTAAGTTGGTTTCCTCAATCTTACCAAACCGTGACTATAGGCCGATTGCCTTATCTCTATCGGCAATCGTAACACCCAAGTCAAGTTCGGCTTACAGATATGGCAGGCGCAATTTATCCCTACCTCCAGTCGGATAAACTTGCCATGTAGATACCCGATTGCCACAATCTCCACAAGTAGCCCCGAGTCCTTTTCGGTCGACGAGACAACTCGCTTCAAACCAAAGCAGCATTTCAGCCAAAAATCTCTTTAACCGAGTGCTTTTGATGCCGAGTGATTTCATCATCTCTGCCTGAATCTTCCCGAGTGGCTCCAAAGACTGTGAAGGGCTGGAAAAAATATATAAAAATTTCTCAAAAATAAATATCTAGGTGCATCTCCTGATGCACCTAATTAGGTGTAGCCCCCGACTATGTGGTTAGTCAAAAATAGACTAAGCATATAGTCAAGAACTATAAAAGATCATTCTCATGTAAATGCCTAGCTCATACTAAAGCAATCATTGAAATCTCATTACTCGGCAAGTTCATACTTATCCGAGTGAATTTGCCCGAGTCATCTCAGAACAAACAATTCAATCAACCCACTTGGGTGAAAAGCACTCGGTAAGCTCATGCTTATCCGAGTAGATCTGTCCGAGTAATCCCGGAACAAATATTTCAATCATCCCTCATGGGAAACTAGTTCTTTCATTCATATGAGAAATATGACCAAGTTATTAAATAGCTTTTGCCATAATACTGGTCTCAATCTATAAAGATCTTCACCAAGGTGGAAAAATAGCATCGATCTAATTAATTAGCCAAATGCTAAAAAACCAAACAGCCCTTGTCATCAAGGCAGCTATAGAAACTTAGCTGTTGGCCACCATCCAAGTTGCACCGTGCCAGCTTCTCATGAAGTCAAGCAAACCGCAGTATGGAAGGATTTTTAAAGGTATAGGGCACTCGGACACGCGCATATTGCCAGAGCAAATCTGCTTAAGCACATCCGCTTAAGTCCTTAAGGACACGCATCAGACCACACCTTAGCTGGGCCGTAGATTTTCTTATGGGCTCGGCCCATTTACCAGAAAACCTAACGCAACCCTCAAATCTTTCTATAAAGATGCGAGGTCGTCCCCGCCTCTTCGTCTTCCAAAAGATTCCCCTTTTCGTAGCACTGTTCACCAATCCATCGCGGAGAACCCTAGACTCGCGCGCTCCCAAATACATCCATCTAGGAGCTCCCAAATACATCCAGCCTCCGCAGCCAAATCTCCCACGTTCCCTTGCCAAAAATCCGACCTTTTCCAGCCAGATCCACTTCCCATCAACCTCGCTCTCATGGCGGAGGAAAAGAGGATTCCGTTCGACCAATGGGCCGCTTCGGATGTGAGGGAATCCACCCTCAAGGAAATGGTGAAGCACGGCGTGCTTCCGCCAAAGGAACTCGTGGGATGGCGCCCGACAGCGGGGGAGGAGTTCCCGACCCCGAACACCAGTGAGCTCGTCGTTTTCAATTCTTTCTTCTATTGCGGGTTCAGTCTTCCCACCTCCGAGTTCTTCCGGGGGCTTCTGGATTACTATGGGCTTCATCTCTACCATCTGAACCCCAACTCAATGCTTCACATAGCTCTCTTCATTCATGTGTGTGAAGCCTTCCTTGGCATTCTCCCCCACTTCCATCTCTTCCGTCGCATGTTCTATCTCAAACCTCATCCGAACAAGGACCAACCTTGCGTTGTTGGCGGGGCAGGTTTCCAGCTTCGCGGATCTCTCCGCAAAGATTACTTTTCTCTCCCTTTGAAGTCTTCCAACAAGGGATGGCATGTGGGCTGGTTCTACATTAGCAACCTCGAACCCAGCCTGCCCGCCTTTGTCGGTCTTCCCCCTGTCCCCAAGCCATCTTGGAGCACCGTCCCGGTAGCCCAAGATTGGGACGAGGCCAACGAGCTACTTGCGAAGATCCTGGCGATGAAGAAAAGGGGTCTTCGTGGGGAACAAATCACTCGGCACTTCATCAGTGCCGGCGGCTCCGATCAAGGAACGGTCAAAGCCGCCTTTGAGTATGAAGGCGGAACGGACCCCAAGCGGGAAGACCCAGATCCACTCAAGTACGAGATCCTGAAGATCCGGATGTACAAGCTCTTCTCGACTGGAATTGCAGTTGAGTGGACCCTCATTCTGCCGGTCCTTCCCTTCAACATCCACCGACCTCCTCCTCCGGTAAGCCGATTAGTTGCTTCATAGTATCTTTCTACTTTGATATCTTGTCTCTTAACATTGTACTTTTCTTTCTTACGCAGAAAACGCCTCCATCTCCTCCAAGCCATACAAGGTGTCCCACGATGACGCGCCGCATCGCCCGCCAAGAAGTGGCGGCGGGATCAAGATCCAAGGCGACCCGGTCGGGAAGCGAGCGGCGCCGAGTGAGGACTCGAACAAGCGTGCAAGCAAGAGGAGGCTGATTATAGAAGACTCGGACGACGACGTCCCGGCTCCTCCCACCGAGACCCCACCTTTGAGACGATCGCCGCGGACAGCGCCGAAGATCCGCCGATCATCCAGGTATGCTCCGAAACCGAAGTCTGAACTCTTTTGTTGAAAACTCTCTTTATCTTTACCCTTGCTGTATTCACTTTCGCAGGAGGCCCCAGGACATAGATCCTGCCGGAGGGGGTGAAGGACCAACTCCTGCCGCTGCTCCCAAGGTGCCAAGGCCAGCAGAGCCAAAGCCCCAGAGCCCACAACCAAGTGCGAGCGCTCCGGGGAAACAACCTTCGCCTCCAAAGAAGGATGCCCCGAGGAAGGAGCCCCTAGCCCCCAGTCGGGACATCCCGACTAGAAACCAAACAGCAGCCGGGAAGCCTGAAGGCGCGACTCAAGCACCCCCGAATGAGGGCCACTCGGCGCAGAGTCAAAAGAAGGAGGCCAGCCGGGCCACTCCGCCCAAGCATGCGGCCGCCGAAACCGGTGAGATTTGTTTCGAAGTACTCTTTTACTCTTTCGATTTTAATCTTTCATGTCCTCATTTGTCCTTCCTGCTTGCCGACCACAGTGGAGGAGATCCCCAGGTTGCAGTCCTCTGAAACTTGGGTTCCCCCCATTCGGATCGAGTGGCGGGACTCGGAGGGCGAGAGGCAAGGCATCATCTTAGACCGGCAAGCCGAAAAAGATGAAAGGGATGCCCTTGTCGAGAGCCTGAACGAAGCGACCCGGCTGCTCAACGTAAGCCTTTGTCTTTCTCTTAAATTATATCATCATTATCTTTCAGTCGATCACTCCTCTGCTTTCGCGCGCAGAAGGAGTATTGCCGCTCAATGGCAAAATCTGAAGTGCTGGAGAAGCTGGTCCCCCACTTAAACTCCTTGGAAGACGTTCAGCGACAGCTGAAGGCCACTCGGGAAGAGGCCGCGTCAAGGGAGGTGGCTTTAAGGAGAGAGATCGCAGAGCTTCGGGAAGCGAACCTCGACCTCCGCGGATCAATCGGAAGTAAGCCCGTCCCTCCAAACTTCTTCATGATTCCCATGTTAATCTCGGTTGTTGACGATCTTCTTCTGTTGTAGAAAATTCTTCGGAGGTTCATTCGCTTCAAGTCCAGCTAGAAGCGGTCAGCCTCGACAAGGCCGAGATGGAGGCCGAGTTTGAAGGTAATCTTCTTTGAAGTGAAACTTCTTGTGTTGCTTTATTTCCGAGTGCTTTGAATGATCCGGGATTCTTGGCACTTACAAGGTAAAAACCCGAGCCCAATACGACGTCTTGCTTGGGCGGATCAAACGAAGCGACGAGATGCGGGAAGAGGTCGCCAACGCCGCCACGCCGATCTTGCTGTCCTTGTTCGATCAAGGAGTCGGGACGCTCGCTGGAGCCGATCGAAATATTCGATAAGCCGCGGCGGCTCCCGACCGATACCGGCCAATATCACCGGCGCGCAGGATGGGGGTCGGCTCTTGCACAAACCAAGTCCTTTACCCCGAGTGGATATCCACTCGGTTGGAGAAGGCTTTGCGATGGAACGACAGACGAGCGTGCCTTGGACATGCTAAGTGAGGCGCAAGAAGCGGCGAAGAAGATATCCCTTGATGTAGTAAATAACTTCAAGATTTGATTTGTCTTTCTGACTTTGTCTTGTAAATGTCGCGTAACCGTAACACTCTTGTGTAGTACTTGTGATATTTTTAGTTTATTTATGTTAATGCCTTGATTCGAGCCTTTGCGTGAAATTTCTTAAGTAGTTTTCGTTTGGCTGTCATCAAGCCTAGGCTCGATTAGGTCATCGGAAAACTCTCAGTCCTTAGACGCTGAGCTCAAATCAAAGGACATTAAACAATGATAAACCAAATTATGCACAAAAGTTGATGAGGAAAACTTGAGCTTTATTGATATGTGTACAGCCCCCGACTGCTAACTCAAGAAGTCATCTTGCTTGAGGTTGGCAGTCAAGGAAAACATGAAGCCTTAGCCGAATTAGGCATAAAATCGTCGAAGATGCTCGATGTTCCAGGAGTTCTCCACCATAGACCCGTCTTCGCGCTTTAGCCGGTATGCACCGGGTCGAGTCACTTCAGCGATTATGTATGGTCCTTCTCATAAGGAAGATAACTTGTGTCGATCTTTGGTGGTCTGGATCTTGCGTAGGACCAGGTCGCCAACAATGAAAGCTCGTGCTCGCACGTTGCGACTGTGGTACCTTCTAAGCCCTTGAAGGTATTTGGCCGACTGGATGAGGGCTGCCTCGCGGGCCTCTTCCAATCGGGTGAGGTCATCCACTCGGTCAGGGTCGTAGCGTTCATCGTTGAAGCTGCGGACCCGGAGGGACTCATACTCCATCTCGTTCGGCAACATGGCCTCTGCGCCATAGACCAAAAAGAAAGGAGTTTGGCCGGTAGCCCGACTGGGTGTGGTTCGCAGCGACCATAAAACCGAGGGAAGTTCTTGGACCCACTTGCCAGCGTAAGGGTTTAGGCGGTCGAAACGCGGGCCTTGATGCCTTGGAGGACCATGTCGTTGGCTCGCTCGACTTGTCCGTTGCTTTTGGGATGAGCTACTGATGCGTAGCAGATCTTGATTCCGAAGTCTTCGCAGAATTCCTTGAAGATGCCTCCCGTGAATTGAGTCCCATTGTCCGTTATAATTCTGTTTGGGACGCCGAAGCGGTGCACGATGTTGAGGAAAAAATCTCGTGCTTTATCAGCAGTAATTGTGGCGACCGGTTTGGCCTCAATCCACTTGGAGAACTTGTCAATTGCGACGAAGAGGTGTGTAAATCCTCCTGGAGCTTTTTGAAAGGGCCAACCATGTCCACCCCATACCGCGAACGGCCGGAAAGTGGGATTGTTTGAAGCTCTTGGGCGGGACATGGCTTTGTCGGCGAAAAGCGGCAGCCTTCGCAGTTCGTACGACTTTATCCGCGTCGGAGACCGCAGTAAGCGAAGAAACCTTGTTTGTAAGCTTTGCCAACTAGAGTGCGTCTTGCCGCGTGGCTTCCGCATATGCCCGAGTGGATGTCTTGGAGTAACGCTTCCCTTCTTCGGGTGTGATGCACCTCATTAGAATTCGGAGGGGCTTCTCTTGTATAGGTCGGAGTCAACCATGACGTATGCTTGTCAACGACCGGACGCGTTCTGCTTCATCCCGGTCATCCAGCGGCTCTTCTTGGGTTAAGAATTTGATGAGCGGCGTCCTCCGTCGGTATCGATCATGGCGACTTCGTTCGTGGTTTGCTCGGTGAGAGCCGTCTTTGCCGCGATGGTTGGTTCGTAGAGATGTTCGACAAAGACGTCTGTTGGGCAGCTTCGCGCTTAGATCCGAATTGTGCCGCTCATCGGCGGCTTCGTTGTTATGTCTCGGGACATGAGAGAGCTCGAGTCCATCAAACTTGTCCTCAAGCTTGCGGACCTCTTGTCGGTAGGCCTCCATAGTGTCGTTTAGGCAAGACCAGTCTTTCATCACTTGATTGACGATCAGCTGGGAGTCGCCTTTGACAATAAGCCGTCGTATCCCGAGTGAGACCGCTAGGCGCAGTCCATGTAGAAGAGCTTCGTACTCGGCAACGTTGTGTGAGGCGGAGAAGTGGAGGTGAAGGACATATCTTAGCCTTTCCCGGTCGGAAATCAGCACAACTCCTGCTCCCAAGCCGGTGATCCTCTTGGATCCGTCGAAGTGCATGGTCCAGTGTTGGAGGTCTTCTCGAGGCACGTTCTCTTATGTTCATCCACTCGGCCGGGAAGTCCGCCAAGGCTTGTGACTTTATGGACGTTCTTGCCTTAAAAGTCAAGTCCAGCGGCATTAGCTCCAGGGCCCACTTGGCGATGCGTCCGGTTGCCTCGCGGTTGTGGATGACGTCGCCGAGTGGGAAAGAGGTGACGATGATGACCGAGTGACCCTGGAAATAGTGTGCCAATTTCCTCATGGTTATTAGAACACCATAGAGCAGCTTTTGTACTTGAGGGTAGCGAATTTTGGCTCCTGCCAATACTTCGCTAACAAAGTAGATTGGCCTTTGAATTTTCTGAGCCCGTCCTTCTTCTTCGCGTTCGACCACAAGGACCGTGCTGACCACTTGGTGAGTGGCTGAGACGTACAGCAGCAGAGGTTCCTGGGGCTGAGGCGAGGCCAGGACGGGTGGCGTCGTAAGGAACTCTTTGAAATCCTCAAAGGCTTGGTTGGCTTCCGCGGTCCACTGGAAGTCGTCTGTCTTCTTTAGAAGTCTGAAGAAGGGCATGCCTCGTTCGCCGAGTCGGGATATGAAACGGCTTAGTGCCGCCATGCAGCCAGTGAGTTTCTGGACGTCTTTCTGGTTACTCGGGGGTTTCATGCTTAAGATGGCGTTGATCTTCTCTGGATTTGCTTCAATGCCGCGATGTGACACCATGAAGCCGAGCAGTTTGCCTGATGGAACACCGAAAGTGCACTTCTCCGGGTTTAACTTCATTCTGAAGGCCCGTATATTTGCAAAGGTTTCTTCTAAGTCGGCGATCAGGTCTTCTTTCTGCTTGGTCTTGATGACAACATCGTCGACGTAAGCTTCAACGTTCTTGCCGATCTGCGTCTGGAAACATCTTTGGATCATGTGTTGGTATGTGGCTCCGGCGTTCTTCAGGCCAAAAGGCATGGTGATGTAGCAGTAGGCCCCGAACGACGTGATGAACGATGTCTTCAGCATCGGATTCTTTTAAGCGATCGATGATAGCCCGAGTAATGATCCGGAAGCTCGGGAGTTTGCAATGCCATGTTGAGTCGATGACTTGGTCGATACGAGGTAGCCCGAACGGATCTTTGGGGAGGCTTTGTTGAGGTCGGTATAGTCAACGCACATGCGCCATTGCCCCGTCTTCTTGCGAACCAAGACGGGTTGGCTAACCGGTCGGGATGAAGGACTTCTTTAATGAAGCCGGACCAAGAGCTTTGCGAGTTCTTCCTTGACGTCGTTTTCGATCCGCGCGAATCTGCGTAATCTTTGTTTTATTGGTTTGGCGTCATCTTTGACGTTCAAAGAGTGCTCGATCACCTCCCTAGGAATTCCGGGCATATCGATGGTTTCCAAGCAAAGACATCTTTATTATTTTGGAGGAAGGTGACGAGCGCGCTTTCCTATTTGGGATCTAGGTCGCGCCGATTACACGGCGAGGGATCCGACGGATCAAGGGAGATCTTCTTGGGTCTTGGCGTCGCCGGATCCCGATTTGGCTATCTTCTTCACGGGGACTTCGCCCTCGCCGAAGTTGATGCAGCCAATCGGACTTCTTGTTGGCCACGTAATCTCTCGCGAGATTGGGCCATGTCGCAGCTCTCCTTATCGCAGTGAAGGCTTGCTTCACGTCGCCGCGAAGAGTGATGACGCCGTTGGGACCGGCATCTTCATGCGGAGGTAGGTGTAGTGAGGGATCGCCATGAACTTGGCAAGCGCAGCCTTCCGATGATGGCGTGATATCTTGTTTGAAGTCGGCCACCTCAAAGGTGGCGTTCTCCGTTCGGAAGTTCTCTCGGGCTCCGAAGGTGACTGGGAGGAGATATGCCCGAGTGGTGTTGAAGACACCCGGGATAACTCCGTGGAAGGGGCTGAGCTTGCTTTCGTTCGGCCCTCGGGATCGCATCTCATCCATGGTCTTGGCAAATAGGATGTTGAGGGCGCCGTCCCCATCGATGAGGACGCGCTTAAGCTCGATGTTGCGGACCACGGGGTCCGGGACGAGTGGATATCGCCCGAATGAATCACTCGGTCGGGATGATCCGAGCGGTCAAACGTGATGGCCACTTCCGACCATCGCGAGATATTGAGGACTTCGGGTTGAGCCGCATTGACCTCCGGTCGCTTAGCTTTTGTTTCCTCTTGGACTCATAAGCTAGCGGACCTCCGAAGATGTGGTTGAGCTCCCTCACTGGGTCTTGAAAAGGTTCGGCATTTTCAGCCGCGTTGTTCTTTTTGGCGCCGACGGGCCAGCCTCGTCGGTCGGCTTCTTGCGAGCCGAGCCGCGTCTTGTTGGCGAACCGCTTGTAGATAAAGCGATCCTTCGCCGCGTGCTTATGATTCGGATGATGGGTGCACCGGGCGTTCATGATTGCGTCGTAGGCGGCGACTCGGGGGCGGCCCGAGTGTTGGAGGTTGTGGCGACTAGATCCTCGGATCGGCGCTTGCGATCTTTCGGGTCAGTTACCGTTGTTGCCGCCATCCTTCTTAGGATTGCGGCTTCCTCCCGCTTGCTTGTCTTCCCTTCTATCGGGCCGGTCTTGACGGGCGGCCTTAATGGCGTCATTGGATTTGGCATACGAGTTCGCCGTCTCGAACATTTGCTTCACCGTCTTCGGTGGTTTGCGCTCGAACTTTCCAATGAGCAGCTCATCACAGACTCCCTTCTGGAAGGCGATGATGATGATGTCATCGGTGATATTCGGGATCTTGTTGCGTTTCTCGGAGAAGCGACGGATATAATCCTTCAGGGGCTCGTCCGGCTTCTGGATGACGTTGTAAAGGTCAAAGTGTGTGCCGGGCCTCTCGAAGGTACCTTGGAAGTTGGCGATGAAGTGGTCCTCGGCTCGCTCCACGAGCCGATTGAGCCTCTTGGTAGGCTCGTGAGCCAATTCGGCCGAGTTTGCGAGGGCCACGGGCGAGTAATTGGCCATGGCTTTGTTGTCGCCACCTGCGGCTCGGATGGCAAGGGTGTATACGGTTAGCCAAGATTCGGGGTCGGTCTTGCCATCGTACCTTTCAATCCTGTAGGCTTAAAGCCACTCGGCCAGTGCACTCGGCGGAGTTCCCGAGGAAAGTGGTACTCCGTCGTCGCCGCTATCGGGTGATCCCCTCCGATCTTCCCGAGTGCGTCGGTCGCGCTCGGTAGCGGCGATCGAGGACCTCCCGCGCATCACTCGGCGGGGTCTTCGGTTGGCTGGTTGGATAGCTGGAACTGTTGCGGCGAGCTCGGTGGTGGACGGGTGGACGTCCATGTCGTTTGTCGTGGGAGTCGGCCGTCTGCTCTTGGTACTTCAGCGTGGACCCGCGAGGTGGGCCTCTTGGCTCGGTTGTCGGCCGAGCCGGCTCGGGCCTCCTATAGTCTCCGACTTTAGAGGTGGAAGCCGGCTCTTGTCTGGCGTTTCGGCCACAGATTCAGTCGGCCTTCGTGCCGAAGTGGTGGGATGGCCGTTAGCCGTGGCAGCGACGATGGTCTTGATCTTGTCGAGTATCGGAGTCACGTTGGCAGGAGCCGTCTCCATGACGGTGTCCAAGAGCGTGAGTGCGGCAACGGCATTCTGTTGTGGCGTCTGGAAGATGTTGGTGTTGCGAACCCGCGTTTGGAGTATGGCCTCTGGGCGGATCGTCCGCTGCACGTAGATCATGCTTCCTTTTGTCGGCCTCGTCTTTGCGTTGTTTCTCCTCCTCGGCTATCTTGCGCTCGAGCTCCACCCTGGCTCGCTCTTCTTCGGCAAGCCTTCTGGCCATGGCTGAGTCGGACTCGTCCGGCTCGGCCATGAGGACGTCAAAGCACTTCGGCTCATGGTCCATGCGGCGGTCGGAGTTGTCGGCTTCATCGAAGGGATGCCGTAGAGGTTGTCGAGCGGCGGAGCCGAGGTATCCATTGAGCTCCGAAGATGAGCGGGAGCCGAATGATGGGAGGATGACAACGACCTCCCTTGATCTGGGTAACCCGGATCGGATTGTTCCGTCCGAGTCGAGTTGGGAGATGTGGGCTCCTCCGAGTGGGTCGCCGCCGACTCGGGGGAGAGAAGTTTGCTGAAAATCTCGGTGACGTTTGGTAACCCAAACGGCACTGAGAGGTCTTCATCTGAGTAGATTGCTTCCGTTGGGGAGGCGAGAAGATTGGCGCAGATTTCGGCGGTATTCGGTAGTCCGAATGGTGCCAAGTGAAGTCCGTCGTCGGAGAGAGTAGATTGCGTCTTGGTCTTCAAAATGTCGTCGAAGATCTCGGCGCTGTTGGGGAGCCCGAACGGCGCCGAGTAGGTCTCTCCTTCCAACTGGTTTAAGTCCGAGTCGAAGGAGGAGTCGCCGAAGAAGTTGTTGGCGGCGAAGCCGCCGAATCCTGAAGGAGATCCCATCGCGCTTGTCGGCGAAATTGTCGAGGAAATCTCGACGTGCTTCCCCTACCTGGCGCGCCAACTGTCGAAACTTGATTTCGGCAATATGTTTTCTGGGGTCGCAGTCGAGATCGCCAAGCACAATGGGTTAGAAGAATAAGAAGATTTAGACAGGTTCAGGCCCTCTCGTGAGGTAATACCCTACTCCTGTTTCGGTGGATTCGATCCGCCGAGTGTCTTTATTGATCTCGTGTGTCTAAAGCTCTTGCTTATGAAATCGTATGATTCAGATCTAGCATAGGATATCCCCCAAGGGACGCCCCTTACCCCCCTTATATAGTCTTGGGAGGAGGGCTTACAGATCGGAAACCCTATCTTATTCTAAGTTGGTTTCCTCAATCTTACCAAACCGTGACTATAGGCCGATTGCCTTATCTCTATCGGCAATCGTAACACCCAAGTCAAGTTCGGCTACAGATATGACAGGCGCAATTTATCCCTACCTCCAGTCGGATAAACTTGCCATGTAGATACCCGATTGCCACAATCTCCACAGATGTGCAAAAAATTACTAGTTGTGTAGCCGCCCTGAGTCGTTTTATATCAAGGCTAGGAGAGCGGGCGCTCCCTCTATTTAATGTGCTAAAGCGAACTGGCCCCTTCACTTGGACGGGCGAAGCAGAGAAAGCCTTGAGCGAGCTCAAGCATTATCTCTCCTCGCCGCCCGTATTGATAGCACCTCAAGAAGGAGAACCCCTCCTTTTATATTTGGCGACAACTCCCCAAGTGATCAGTGCGGCGTTAGTTGTGGAACGCGATGATGAGCTGGACTCTCACACGCGGCCAACCCCACCACACCCAGAGGCAGGAAACCTCAGAGCGGTGTTGGCTGAGGAGGCACCCGAACCCGGAGGCGGCCTTTGGCCCCGAGCTTCGGGGAGCCGCCCGCCCCTAGTCCGGGCTCCCGAGGCCCCTTCCACCCAGCGGCCCGAGGGTCCCGGGAAAGCGGCGGCCCGGCAGCCCCGGACACTGAGGTAACCCGCCCCGGTGCACCCGAACCTGTCGCCCCTAGTAAAGTATCTAAGGCCCGCACCAAGGTGCAGCGGCCGGTCTACTTTATCAGCGAGGCGCTACGGGACGCAAAGACACATTACCCGCAAGCCCAGAAAATGCTCTACGCCGTGCTCGTGGCTTCTAGGAAGCTGCGCCACTACTTCAAGGCGCATCGGGTAACAGTAGTCACGTCCTACCCTCTCGGGCAAATCCTGCACAACCGGGAGGGCACAGGACGGGTAGTCAAGTGGGCTATCGAATTGTCAGAATTCGACCTGCATTTTGAAGCCCGTCACGCAATCAAAAGCCAGACCTTGGCTGATTTCGTGGCGGAATGGACACCTGCAGCCGATAGCGATCCACCCCCGGGTGAACCCAAGAGTACGGAGGGTCGCGGCCAGCGGACCGCGCATTGGATGATGAACTTTGACGGTTCACTCACCTTGCACGGGGCCGGGGCAGGCGTGGTGTTAACTTCCCCAACAGGCGACGTACTCCGGTACATCGTCAGGCTTGACTTCCGGGCAACCAACAACATGGCCGAATACGAAGGGCTTCTAGCGGGGTTGCGAGCGGCAGCAGGCATGGGCATCCGCCATCTACTAGTCCTTGGGGACTCCCAGCTGGTCGTAAACCAGGTTTCCAAGGAGTACCAATGCACCGACCCCTAGATGGAAGCTTATGTCAAGGAAGTACGGCGTATGGAGCGCCAATTCGATGGCCTCGAGCTGCGCCACGTTCCCAGAAGAGATAATACCCTGGCGGATGAGCTGTCTAGGGTCGCGTTCGCGCGAGCACCAGCCCCGCTGGGCGCATTTGAAGAAAGGCTCACAGAGCCGTCGGCGTGCCCCGAACCGCCCCAGGGCAGGAATCGGCTGGTCTCGACGCCCCGGACCTGGCAGGCTAGCCACAGCCTGGTCCTGCCGGGACCGACATCACACGCTAGGTGGCTTGGATTTCGGAAATCCAGGCGTATCTGCAAGACGCGTCATTGCCCGAGCAACGCGAGGAAAGCGAACGCATTGCCCGCACCTCCAAAAGGTACGTGTTGGTGGAAGGGACACTCTACCGACGCGACGCCAATGGAGTGCTCATGAAATGCATTGCTCGGGAACAGGGTCTCGAGCTCCTAGCCGAGATCCATGAGGGAGAATGTGGAGCACACTCAGCCTCTCGAACCTTGGTAGGAAAGGCATTCCGCCAAGGATTTTACTGGCCCACCGCACTGGAGGATGTAACAGACCTCGTGCGGTGGTGCCGAGCGTGCCAATTCCACGCAAGCAGACGCACCTGCCGGCTCAGGCCCTCCAGACCATCCCGCTTTCATGGCCGTTCGCGGTCTAGGGGCTGGACATCCTAGGCCCATTTAAGCAGGCACGGAGCGGCTGCAAATTTCTATATGTCGCCATCGACAAATTTACCAAGTGGCCTGAGGCCTATCCAGTTAGCGTCATCGACAAGCACTCGGCTGTGTGGTTCATGAGAGGCATCACGGCAAGGTTCGGGGTCCCCAACAGGCTCATCACCGACAACGACACCCAATTCACGAGTGAGCTGTTTGGCGAGTATTGCGACGATATGGGCATCAAGCTCTGTTTCGCCTCGCCCGCCCACCCCCAAAGCAATGGTCAGGCCGAGTGTGCAAACGCAGAAATATTGAAAGGCCTCAAGACGAAGACCTACAATGTCCTCAAGAAGCATGGGGAATCGTGGACTGACAAGCTGCTTGCGGTCCTTTGGGCCAATCGGACAACACCGAGTCGCGCCACCGGAGAAACACCTTTCTTCTTGGTGTATGGAGCCGAGGCGTTCTTGCCTTCCGAGCTCACCCTGGGATCGCCCCGAGCCACGTTGTACACCGAAGCAGATCAAGACCAGCTGCGTCGTGACGACCTGGACTACCTGGAAGAAAGACGACGCCGAGCAGCACTTCGCGCGGCCCGTTACCAGCAGAGCTTCCGCCGCTACCATCAACACAAAGTCACCCCCCGAGCGCTGCAGATCAATGATCTCGTCCTGCGTCGCGTGCAAATGCGTGCGGGGCTGAGCAAATTATCCCCGATGTGGGAGGGGCCATACAAAGTTATCGGCACCCCGCGTCCGGGAGCAGTTCGCCTGGCCACAAAGGACGACACTCCGCTGCCAAACCTGTGGAACATTTCCCACCTGCGCAAGTTCTACCCATAAGCCGCATGGTGTGCTGAAACATACTTGGAAGTTCATTCGCTGCTTCCAGTGACATGAACAATGAGTTCGCTGTTACATTCCCTATGATTTTCTTGCAAAATACCTACTTGTAGTGTGTTTTCCTCCATGTGCTGGAACATGTGCTGCGGATGCTGGTTTCCCGTGGTCTTCTGGCCTTGCCCGCCTTAGCCTGAGAGCCCTAAGGGCGTTGAAGGTCGAGCGATGCTGCATACTATCACGCCTGGGGGCTCGGGTGCGTACTATCACGCCTGTCCCGGACCCCCCGTTGCCGCTACCCCCCGCTGGCCGTTTTATGCCTTCGCTCCTACCCGAAACCCCGAGGAAGGCACCAGCCACCAGCCAATGCATGCTGCCTGAACCCGGATCAGCTCCCAGGCCCATGAGACGAATCATGGCAGGAGACCATGCTACCATATTCTTGCAATGACCGGACTAACTAAAATTTGAATTGCCGTTGCAGGGAAGCAAACAGGCAGGGGCTCGGGCCAACTAACCGCCACTACGTGTGCGCTAAGTTGGCCCGGGGCTCCCAATATATATACACATATATATATATATATATATATATGAATCGTTGTGAATCATCAGAAGTGGCCACGATGGGCTGTTACAATACAAGTCCAGAATGATAAAGGCAAGTGCATTAATATTATAAACAGTATTGCAATATCTTTTCACAAGCACAGGTAAAGGCAAAAAAGGCGGGGGAGTCCTAGGCGGCCGGCGGGTCGTTGGGGGCGTCCTCCGGACCATCTTTGTCCGACGGGTCTTCACGGAAGGCGAGCTGAAACGCCGCCGGGGTGCCATCAAAGCCCACCATAATGGACTCAACGACATCCTTGACGCGGCGCCGAGCGGCCTCCTCGGTGCCCTCGGGGAAGTCCTCGGTGGAGATGTAGGGGTCGAAGCCAGGGTCGCGGGCTTGGTAGCTAGCCAGAATGAGCGTCGCAACCTGGCGGGACAAGTCGTACGACGACTCCTTCGCCACCTCGTCGACCTCCTCTGGCACCCTTTTTATCCCCTCAGCCAGCTCGTCTATGTGCGTGGCTAACCCCCCAAGGTAGGGACGCCGGTGAGGGGGTGGATAACCCCCACCTCGCGCGCCGCTTCCCGAAGGAGCCCGACGGACGAGGCCATGACCTGAAGCCCCAGGCTCAGGGTGCGCTCCAGCTCCGCGATCTGGCAGCGCGCCTCCTCCAACTCTAGCGCCTAGGGGTCGGCGGGGGCTTCCGCACCTGTGCCCCCGCGTCGCCAACCGCCTGCTCCCGGGCGGTCAGGTCTCGCTCCCACCGCTCCGGTTCGTTCCGCGGTGGCTCGAGGCTGGCCGCAGCAACTGCCGTGCTCCCGACGGCCTTTAGGCACCGGAGACCTCTCCGGGCCTCAAAGCACCGCCACCTCGCGCTCATCCACGGCGGCCTCGCGCTCGGCGACGGCCTTTTCCTGGGCCGCCATGTTCGCCTCCCGCGCGGCGGAGTCCCCCTCGGCCCTGGCAATGGCGGCCTCCCGGTCCTCGACCGCCCGCCACGCTGCCTCCAGAGCCTTCTCCCGCTCCGCTAGGCCGGCCTTGCGGGCCTGGAGCTCGACGTCGGTACTGACGGCAGCGGCTTCAGCATTGCATAGGGTGCGCTCGCGCCGGTCGGGCTCCTGGGCGCGTTCGTTGAGGTCGCGGATGAATCTTCCAGCGGTGGTGCGGACCCTCTCCTCAGCGGCAGCGGCAACCTGCTCGCGGAAGTCGGCGGCGTGCCGCTCAACGACAGTGTCCTCGAACACCTGGTTGAGCTTCCCCTGGCGCCGCTCAATCTCCGCCAGTCCCCGCTTGCGGACGAGGCCCTCCACCCTCGCCGTGGCCACCAGCTCCCGGCGGCCCTCGTCGACATCGACCTCTCGCCGTGCCACCGCGACCTCCCTGGCGGCCAAGGCCTGGATCTGGGCTCGGAGCCCCTCCAAGGAGACCGCGTTGGCTTCCTCCAGTGCCCTGGACACAATCGCCCTCGCCCGCTCCTGCGACCGGACGAGGGGTTCGGCGTCCAGAGTAGCCACGAACCCAGACCGAGCGCCCCCGGATTCGGAGTCGGAGCTCGGACCAAGGTCAACCACCGGCGCGGAGCGGGAAGCTGAAGGCGCTCCATGTCCAGAACCGCCCGCCGCCACTTTGCCCGCTAGCGCTGCCCCGCCCTCCGGCGAGGCTGCCCCCTGCACCAGAAGGTCGAGGTGGACCGGCGCTAGTGGTGTTGGTGTTGACCGGCGGGCGATGGTGCCGATGGTCCGGCGCGGCGATGGCCGTCGTGTGGCGGTGATGGCTCCCGCGGAGGGGACCCCGGAGCCGCTTCCCGTGGCCCGCCGCCGCCGCCTCCTCCACGTCGGGGCGTGTCGCCCGAACTCCGTCGCCGGAGGAGGGCCCCCAGCTTGTTCCTCGAGGGAGATCGGCGCCCCGACGTCTGGGTGGGCCCCCTCCTCAGGTCGCACCGGACCCGGGCCCGAACCCGTAGGAGGTGACCCGGACCCAGAGTGTTCCAGCACCTCGGACCCCTCCTGCGTCTCCCCCGCCGAGCCAGAGGCAGAACCGCCCTTAGGTATAACCCTGGGGCGAAAATGCCGGTGCTCACGGCTAGGGGTAGAAATAAACACGGTAAGGAATCAAAACACAAGGCCCACAGGGCGTGTACATGTATGCAAGGCATTACCTGCGAGCGGCGTTGAAGCCCCAGGAAACCCGGGAGACGACCCTCCTCCTCTTCGCGGGGCCGCCTGGAGGGCTTGCCGGGCTGTCGCCCACTGCCTCCGTCGCCGCTGGAGCGCCGCGGCCGGCCCCTGTCGGCGGCGTCCTCGCCGTGGGCATGCTCGTGGCCTCCGCCGTCGCCGTGGCCGTCCCGGCCCCGGCGGAGTGGCCCCGCGACCGGCCCGCCACCCGCGAGCCTCCGGATCTGCGGGGAGGAGCGGTGCGCTCCGCACCACCGCCATGCGGTGGAGATGGGGGGGTGCAGGGTCCTCCTCTGACCTCTTCCTCTTCCCCTTCGAGTCCAGGGCCCCAGCTAAACGCACACTGGACCCGGCGGCCCGGCCGCCCGATGGGCACTCGGTCGTCGGCATCGTCATAGTCGTCGTCCCCACCCCTCGGGACAACGCCCGCCGCTGCCGATGATGAGCCCACATCGTCGCCCACCACCTGTAGCGCTTGCAGAATCTCCGGCGCGCGAATCCGGCACGCGGCACCAACCCGGCGGAGAGCGTCAGTCCATCGCCGTAACACCGAGGGTGCGGCGGACCAGGATCATGAGGTCTTTCTCGTCCCAATTTAAAGCGGCGCCCACATGGGTCCGCATGTCGTCGTTGAAGCCCGTGTACATGTGGGCGGGGCGTGGTCTCTCCTGCAGCGGCACGATGCGCCTCATCTGGAAGTCTTGGAAGACCGCGTGGCTGGACAGGCCCCCCCTCCGGAGGTAGCTGATCCGCTCCAGCACCCCGTCCAGCTCCCTCCCGGCTCGCGGACGCGCCCCCCAGTTCCTCTGGTTCACCGGAATCCTCGTCGAAAGGGAGAGGCAGGGGTGGTCGCCTAGGCTGGTGTAGAACCAGAAGGCCCTCCAGTTCTCCCACTTGGAGCGAGGGAGGATGTCGATGAAGGGGGTGCCCACGGTCCTGTTGTTGCACGGCTGAATCGCCACGTACCCGACTGCGCCAGGGGAGCCCGCCCGGCATACCCGGAAGAACTGCTGGAAAAGATGCAGTGAGGGCATCACCCCCACGAACATCTCGCAGGTGTAGGCGAAGACGGCGAGGTAGAAGACAGTGTTGGGGGTGAGGTGGTGCAGCCGGAGGTCGTAGAACTCCAGCACGTCAAGGAAGAAGCGAGAGAAGGGCGACACCAGCCCGACCATGGCGAAAGAGGCGAAGAACACCATCTTCGTGGGGGGGCGCTCCTCTGGAGCATCGCCGCCGCCGCGCGTGCCGCGCGGTAGGTATTTGTTGAAGAGGCTTCGGGCCTCCGCGGTGCGAACCAGAGATTTGGGGAGCACGCTCCCCAGCTCCAAGGGAGAATCACGGGCCATCTCTAAGGCAGGCGCTGAAGTGCGAAAGAGGAAGCCGGTAGCTGAAAGAAGGGAAGTGGAGGAGCAAGGGCGCTGGGGAGATGAGAGGCGATGGTTGTGGAAAGCGTAAAAACTGATCCCCTCTCTCGTGGATCTGTTTTTATAAGCAACCGCGGCCCCCTCGAGTTCTCCGGCTTTAATTACGCCCCACTACCACACGACGCACCTCCTTGGCTCCGCGCCCTTTCGTTTTTTCGCATCCCCTTTGGTTCCTGCGCCACTAGGGTTTCACGCCGCCTAAGGTTTCGCGCCCACCAGGCGCACTACGCAGGACGGAGAGAGCTAGGCGGTTTGATGGGCCCCCGTGTGCGTGGCCAATAACACGCCCCCCGTCTGGAAAAGGCCTAGCCAAGCGCAGCGTCAGTTGTCGCGAAGCACATCCAGTGCCCGGGCCCACACACCCAAGAAATGGCGTTAACCGCGCCCGAATCCGGCTTCGGCCCGATCAACACCGGGGGCTACTGTCGGTGATATGGGCCCGAGGGTATGTCGAAGATACGATATCTGAAAAGGGAAGGCGCCTTCGCCCGCCTGGGCGTGCCAAAGATATGTTCTGAATGGCTTAAGCGGGTCCCGGTCACGGGCGGCCACGTGACCACCCCAAGAGGGGCTTGGCTTGGGGGCTGCCCGGAGGCCACTGTACTCCCCAGGTGGCAGGGTCCGGGATCACCCGGACCCCTAGGCGGTAGGGCCCGGGATCATCCGGACCCCCCGCCCCTCACCCTGCACCTCTCAGAGAGAGGGGCGAGTCCAGCTGCCAACCACCACATTTAATGCTTAAAAAGAGAGAGGCTAAGCACCTGTCCCGTCACATTTAATGCATATTGACGCCTGTCAGCCGCTCTCATCATCACCCTTTTACCCATCACGAGGTAAAAAGGGGTACAAAATCTTTGACGGCGACCGTGGAATGACTGCTCGGTCACTCCACGCACGCCCCCCTCCACGCTCCGTCCAGTCGCATTGAATGCATCGGGCGGCCGTGTGGGGGAGAGAACACGAGTACTAGGGGTGTTGCATCAGCGCCTATCCAGGTGAAGGGCCACTGACCAGTAGGCCCCACTGGAGTAGGTAGGCCGGTCCATCTTCACGTCAGCAGCATGGCAGCCACGACACCCGCTTTTCTCCGCCAACTCCATGACGCGGCAACAGGGACGAAGACGGGGGTGGCTTCTCCGACAAGACAAGGCAAGAGCCGCTCCATCACGTGGAGCGGAGTAGAGGAAATCAGGACTACTGTGGTGTCCCCTTGCACTATAAAAGGAGATCCAAGTCCATCATAAAGGAGGTTCTGAAAAATTGGCTCTGAAGTCCTGCTATTCAGCCTATTGAACCTTGGGCTTTGAACACTTTCCACCCTAGTGATCAGCTCTAGCTTCCCTAGGGAAGAACAACCGCATCAACACTTGTAACTCATCCTCCACATAGCACAAGAATATGAGTAGGGTATTACGTCTCTCCGACGGTCCGAACCTGTATAAACTGCTCTGTGCCCCCTGTGATTGCGATTTGCCTCCACCTTCCTACCTTCTCACCATCCCACCGCGAGTTTGAACCCTAATTCATCGCTCCCCTGTGCCGAACCAAAAAGGGTCCCTCGGATCCCCGCGTGTCGATCGCCGACATCGACATATATATATATATATATATGTAATACTACTTTATAGAATTTTTGATAATATTTGTTAGCTGATATGCACGATGTGTAGACAACGATGTGTAGACAAGAAGACTTGTGTGAATATGATACATTTTTCAGTTTGTGTGCCACAGTGCAAGAATTTTTGCCAATGTGTCTAAGACTTTGTAATGGGAACCCATTAGATTATTCTTTTGATTCTTGGTTAGCTTAAACTTTTTTATCTCAAAATATAAGTATTTTTAATGTGGGTATAGGTAGTAAGAAAATGGATAAAAATGGTTGGAGGAAGGTTGTGATTGGGTAAGAAGAAAAAATATTTAAAGAAATTAAATGAAGAATGATTTTTGATTGGTTGAGAGAAGGAAATAGGTAAAAAATAGTTTTATTTTAGATAAGGTATTATGTTAAAAATAGCTCTTTTTAATAAAGGAAGTAGATTCTAAAGATGTTCTTTTTAATCTTATCTGGTATGGGGTTTGGGGCGTACAAGGTGAGCCAAGTGATGCCATTGATGAGGAGAGTTTTGCTTGGAAGAGTTAGCAAAGAACTGGGAGAGTTCACCGGCTTGAAGCCTCCATTTTCTGCACGGATCCGATTGCAGCGTAGATAATGCCGCGGCAAGCAAGGAGAAGATGAGCTCCGCGAGAGGGAGAGTGACACGCTGACAGGGACACACGGTTGCATTACAAGATCATCCAAAGGCGATATTACAGAGCAGACAAGAGGCACGGTGCATCGCTGCCGTGATGCACGGCACCGTCGTCGAAGAGCGGCACGCCACGGCACGTCTCAGGATACTACTACTCTACTAGTAATAACTTCCCTTGGAGGCAGCGCGACAGGAGCAGAGTACGTGAAAACGATCGCCAGCGCAGCTTCTGACACGAAAATTTCTCAGCGAGATCGACAAGGACAACGATGAATTCATCGATGAAATCTACTGTACGACACAAAGCAAAACAGGGCCTGATCCAAGGTGCACTGTCCCTAAAAGTCTGAAACATGTTCTGGAAATGGAATGCCGAAAGGCGAAAGGCTAAAAGGCTAGTATCACTGGATTCCGTAACATTATCTTGACAAGATCCATCAGAGAATGGTCATAGCATCAAAGGACGGGGCCAAATCATTGGACGCGACAGCTTTGAATGACCATGTAATGTAGGAGAAGGCATCAGTACGGTATCTGAAACCAATTAGACGGAGAGAAATAAAGGAAGAGAAAAGGATGACTAGATCTGACGTCCTGCGTTTTGCACGTTCAAGTACTTGCTCCTCTTGTGCAATTATGCAAGTTACCTGCAGTTATGGAGTACACACAACCGCGCTTCGGATGTACAGCTAGTATAATAACATCAAGCATCACCAGCGAATCAATCAACCAGATACAGGTGAACCATAATAATATCACGCGGTTGCAGTATAAGATTTGCATAAGAGATGCTAATCTGTCCATTCAGGGATGAATCTAGCATGGGTGTCAGGGATTTGGAGTCCTTCTATTTCACTTGATCACCATTGATAGAAAAAAAAAGAAGGAAGAAGAGGGAGAGGAGAAAGAGTAGAGAATGCTGAAGGAGAAAGAAAGAGATGATTCCCTCCCTTTAATTTTATTCTGGATCTGTTCCTGTCTGCCATAGACGAAGTGATGAAGATTTGAGAGGACAATGGCAGCAACCCAATTAGCGAGTCAACTCAGAAACAAATAATTAAAACAGGAAAAAGGAACCACCAATTTTGCTAATTTCATAAAAAATACATTAGCCAATGGTTTAATAGAAGACAGATAAGAGAGTTTAGAGTTGTACCGTTTCAAGTGAAATCAAGATGTGTTGCGTATGCTCTATAATCTTAAAAAAAATAAAGAGCATATCATATACTATTTTTAAAATAACAAATATGAATCCACGTTTATGATAGATATATACAACCGAAAACGTATATATACGTGGGTCCGTTTTAACACCCTTAATATTACACCCATCAAGATTTATACACCTTTTACACCGCCACACCAAACATCCTTTCCATCCTCTTTTTTCTCTTCTTTGGATACCTTAGTTTGACCACAATTAGTGGGTAGGTGAGAAAAGTTGCTGACAAGAGTAGCCACTATGTATTAGCTACTCTATCCTCTAGGGTGCTCAAAAGATAATTGAAGGTTTGAGGCCATCCTTCAGTGTCATTTGACGCCTTGCCCAATCCACCACAAAAGGCTAGGGCATCAAGGTCATCACCATTCATCATCACATGAGACATCACATACTACAGATGCAACAAGCCTGCCCGACACAGGAACCCTATATATTATTAGCAACTGTGAAGCGGATCAAACCCCCTCCCCAACAGGAATGCCACCAACCTATCAATGTGATGACTGTTCCTCTGAATTCTTCCTGCCAATGCATTGCTGGCTTTCGGGTCACGGATTCACAGATCTGGAGTAAGGCCCTGTTTGATACCCCGACTAAAATTTTTAGGTCACATCAAATGTTTAGGTACTAATAAGTATTAAATATAGACTATTTACAAAACTCATTCATAATCGATAAATTATTCGCGAGACGAACCTAATAAGCCTAATTACATGTGATACATGTGATGCTACAATAAACATTTACGAATTATTCTTCGATTCTATAATTATTTTTATAATTAGTTTATATTTAATCCTTCTAACTAATGTCCAAAATCCGATATGATCATCCAAACACCCACACCCCCCTGAATGGCCTATCTCTCGGTAGAGAGCTGCAACAGCTGACTACGAAACGACAAAGCAGGCACAACAACTCAGAGCTGCCAAGATCAGATCAGAGCAGGCATAACAACCTAAGATATCCTATAGTTCCGGTCTTGCAAGCACAATCATTACAGTTGAGAAGCAGCACTCCAGGAAAAGGATTAAAATAAACTGTGACTGCCGTCAGATCCAAAAAGACGATTGCTGGATTGGACTGAGTCTCGCACTTTAATCCACATAAACGTTACCTCATATTATCTATCTGAAAACCAACTGTATTTAATACAGCATTGAGAATATCTAGAGAGGTATCAAACTCTCTGGCCAGGGCAAAAAATTGCTCTACACCTCACATTACGACCTTATAGTAACTATTAGCAACTCAGCAAAGGACTACATTTCCAACTCTGAAAAAAAGAAGATGCCGATGGATTGTACAAGCTATTAGAAGTGGGAATCATTTTGACTGTTGCAAGACTAGCGGCTAAGAAGAAAATGACAACATGGAGATTTCCTACTTCAGGAAGGCTGATGATACAAAAAGGAGTGCATAAGTAACACATGCAGTGCTCACTTCCAAGTTTCTTGGACCAGGCAGTATAGGCGGAATTACAGATACCATCAAGAATGTGGCAAGGAACCAGGAAGCAAAGAAGGATCCGAACCTGAAAAATCAGACAAACTTAGCATCAGGAATTGACCACACCTATGCATTTCAGCAAGCCAGAGACCACATCCTTTTGCATACTACACAAAATGTACATGAAAGGTTGACAACACATTAGAGTCACCTAAATGATAATCTTTAAACCATCCAATCCTTAATAAATGAATCCTATGAAGGCAAGTTTGAAGTGTTACTAGTATTGACATATGTTGATCACACACAACTGCAGTATGCCATCACAAAACAACTACTCTCTGATCCATCGGTTCGTGATAGTTGTCTCAAAATATAGAACTTTTGTAGAATAAACAAGATTCACTCATTTGGCACCGCTCCCATTGAAGAAACGATCTAAAGGAACAGATGAGATTGACACGCCATAATAGGTGGCGCCTAGGTTGCACTTGCACACAACTTTGTGTGCTTATGCATCTGCAGTCTGATTATTGATAATGAATAGGCATTGTGTTAAAATTTAGTTGACAGGCTCTCAAAACAATTGATGAGCACCTGGGACTGAATAGAGAAACACTTAGTATTGTGATGGCTGATGAATGAGTTCATAACTCAGGGTAAATCGGATCATGGATCCAATGAAAAACAGATTTTGAAGAATATTCTGGATTAAGGAAACTGGCTGCATTAGCAGTTGACAATATAAAATGATAGTGATATATTCTATTATATACATCAAATAGTGGAAACAGGTTCCCAACATTATTTTGACTAAGAAAGCTGGCCTCATTAGTAGTTGACATCATAATATGACAAGAGTGATACATTCTACTATGTATTTCACAGGAAAACCCTTTGCTTTTAAGTCCTAAATATCAAAGCTACCATAGAGTGCAGACCGGCAGAAATTAAATTCTCATGTGAAAAAGGTAGTAAATACTCAGGATTCAAAAAGCAATCCAAGACTGAATCCCAAGCAAAGTATTACAATCCAGTCCTTGTATTACGGGCTTGAAGTTCTAGAACTGCCCAGTGCAGCATGATCTGCACAACATAAAAGCTGCTCCCAGAATATTTTGAAGGATGCAAGTGTGAAGGCTACAATGTGCCAGGTGTGGAAGACAGAAAAAAAAAGTGGTTGCTTTCATGAGGTGAGAAGATGTTCTTGTGTGCATTTTACAAATTTGTCCTGAGAAACTATGCAGCACTGGGTGGCAGCAGTTGTGCAGAATTATGTTTTGAGCAGAGGAGAATGAGGAGTGATCATGTGCTGCGTAAACACTAAAGTGTATGGAACTAATCATAGATTACTCAGCTATACAGTTAGCAACCTAAAGGCCATAACAAAAACTGAAAAGAGGAGGAAAATATACCCATAAAAGAATGTTCTCCATCCACTTTTCAGCCTCTGATAAATGAAATAGATATTTGCGGCACAAGAGATGGCCACCTGGAGAGTTGGCCCTTCTTCAGTAGGGAAAACAAGGGTAAGCACTCCAAGCAATACAAAAGTTATTGCTGTCTGCCAAATCACTTTGCTAGAAGGTGTTTGAAATCTTCCCTGAATAGCCTTTACTGGACGTGACTGAGTAAGTTCCCTAAACTTTTTCTTGACATCCACTTTTGGTTTTTTTCTATCAAAGAAACTCTGCATGATGATTCTGTCATGGGCAGACTCAATTGCATCAACACTTGGCTTATGCCCTGCATACTTGTTTATCAGAAAATTCCTGGCAGCTCGAATTTCTTCTTCAGATGCTTCCTTGCTGATTCCAAGTCGCTGATAGGGATCCTTCACATGGATTCTAGGAAAGATGGCTGAAGAAATTAAGTGGTTAAAAAGTGAGGTGATAATTACAAAAAAGAACTAATCAAAACAACAGAACCGACAGGACAAGAAAAAAGTATATGTGATCTCAAATAAACAGGAGAGGAACAAATTGTGAGACTAAATGACATGATTTTGACATAATATATGTCCAATGCTTTGGCCAGGTATTTATAATTTACAATTTAATATCAAGCATGTCTTAAAACAAACTACACAATTTGTTACAGAGGCATACCAAGTGGTTCCTAGTAAACCATACTGCATGCTACTATGATTCAATATGACAAATTTGGTTGGTACAAGTACATATATGAACTAACTATGTAAGTTTTTTTACATAGCCCTGGGAAATTAAATACTTACGAGTTGACGAGTCAGCGGTGTCACCAAATGATGCAGTAGCAAGTGGTGTGATTCTAGTGTTTCGCGGTGCATAACAGAAAGGAGTACTATACTTTGTGTATCTGCATTGAAGGATCGCAGTAAGATTTCTCACTGCATAAACTAAAGAAATCTTTGACAGAGAGTTGGTGAGGCCAGAAGAAGTACAAGATACTATACCTATCCACATTGATGAAAAGTTTAACATTTTCCTTACGTCCCCTGCTGAAGGCCAACGAAGAGACGAGTCCCAAGGGTGCACTCGACGCCCTCGAAGTAACCGGACATCGAGCAGCCCTTGAAGGATTGATTGCTAGACTATGTGCCAACATCTCAAGGAATAGTTGAACAGCCTAAACTGAGGCCTTTCCCCTCCTGTGCATAGCAACAGTAAATTCATCAATCACCTAGAACAAATTTAGCAAGGAAGGCCAACGCCATGCACAAATATACACAACCGAATGCTCACAGATTACCCACCATTAAGGAAAAAAAAGTACAGTCATTACAATACAATTTAGGAACCTGGATAAGCAAGCAATGAATTCAGACAAGCAGGGAACATATCGAGCAATTAGCAGCCAACCGACCGTCACTCTCAGAAATCAAGGGGTGTAGCCTGAAACTTTACACCACTTACCACACCGTGCCACCGGAACCCTACATGCCATTACCAACCCTACAACCCACGGACCCTGCACCTGCATCAGCGTCCATCCCGCGTCTAACCTAACCTAACCATCGGAGCACCGGAATCGAGCGGGGCCAGGAAAGTGAAGAGGCGGAGGCTTACCGGGGGAGGTTACCCGCGCGTCCGGTGGACGAAGAGCGGCGGCGCGGCGCGGCGCGGGGCTAGGAGGAGGCCACCTCCGTGGATAAGGGTGGCGGGCGGGCGTCGGTGACGGTAGGGGAGAACGCTGCTAGGCTGCGCACGAAGGGTGGTGATGGTGGTGGTGGCATTTCCGTAATTCCGTTCTCGTCCTAGATGGGCCTATACCTTGGGCCTGATTGGGCCCAGCCGAATGGCGATCCTCATCAGCCCACGAGGAAAAAAGGATGGCCCCAACTGGGACGGAACGCAATGGCCACGGTCAAGGTCGTCCCCCCCTCCCGCCGAGCCACTGCAGGTGGGGCCCAATCCTCTTCCCACGTCAGCATCACAGCCCTGCATCCTCCCAAGTGTAAGTTTATCCACTTGGACACTGGGGGCCGGCGGATACACGCGGGCGATCCTCCGCCGTCCACTTCACCCCGCGCGGGCGATCCTCCGCCGTCCGCTCGGCTCCTCGGAGATCCGGCCTCATCCGCCTCGCCGTCTCCTCTCCTCCCTCCCCCACTCGCGTCGCGTCTCCTTTCTTTAATTGCTTCTCTCCTCTCCCTCCCCCACCCCAATTGCAGTACTCCCCCACTAATCCCACCCCGTAATCCCTTTCCCTGACGACGACGACGACGACGATGAACGGTCGCGGCGGGGATTCTCCGGCGACGAATTGCTGCAGCGGCTCTTCTTCTTCTTCCTCCTCGGCGTCGTCTTGGCGGTCGATGTGGGTCTGGTCGTCGCGTTTGTATTCGATTTGACCGCTACCACCTGGCGTGCTAGTTTGTGGTGCAAACTGTTCAAGCTATTGACTGTTTGGCTCTCTTGGCTTCTTCTCGGCGTTATTCTGTGGCCGTTTGGGGGATTGTGACTGTGAGTATTGGAATCCTACTCCTCCAGGTACACGATAAGTTCTTCCCTTCAAAAGAGTTCTTTTTAACCATTTCATCTTGCCTTCCGGAGTATTGTTGACCTGGGCTAAAGTTCACTTTTGTCTTGCTTAATATGCCTGTGCAATATGTTCTCTGCATGCATGCTGTAAATGGAAGGTTTTCTTTTTTCCATCGTGCATGGACCGTTTTGGAGTGTTTGACCGTTTTATGTGTGTGAAAAGTGGATCCATGAGGATTATATGTGTTATTCTAGGCGTACAGTGGAATAAGGTTCTTGTTAGGAAAATTCCTTTCTACGATCTGTTAATTTCACTGATAAAACTGTGACACATTCGACAATAGTAAGTTTCAGAAAAGTAACAACAAAGGTGCACTTTCAATATGACTAGGATGCTTGTTCTGCACTTTATATGCCCTATAGTTTCCTGGACACGCTAAAAAACGGCCCTTCACACTTAGCTTATAGTGAAGCCATTCAACTTAAGGGATCTTTTAGACAAGTTTCTTGTTTTATCTCCTAGAGCTCCGAGAGCACATATGGGTAATTTAACCTCCTACCAGTGCAGCGTTTGTCTCGTGGAAAACGGCCGGTACAGCCGTTTAGTTGGCCGCATGCATGCATATACAGGTATGGTAGGACAATTGTTCTTTAACCTGATACAGGATACAATTATCGTTGATGAATGCCAAAACTCCATTTTTAGCGATTAATCGGCCGCTTTTTGTTTAATCATCCAAATAATCGTCTTCATATTGCACTTGGTGATCATTTAAAGGTGTTAGTCACGATGTACCTTCAACTTCCCATCTAACTTTGTTAAGATCCTTAAATTATGTATTTTTTGGAAAATCAATAAATAGTTCAAGTAAATACGGTATGTTTTCTGTTTTTGCATATCCCAAATAGTTTTTTCCAGATACCTTTTTGGACCCATATGCCCATATTTACTTACTGCCTGAGTAACTGAGTGCTTTTTCTCTGTAATGTGGTATGTTTTTGCTAAGCTAAGGTTGTAGGCTTTTAACTGTTGAGTCATTACAGTTCTCCTTTACAAGATACGATGATTTCCCCCCCAATATCTGATCATTACCTTTGGATTTTGGACCAGTTCTCCCAAGTTCTTCACAGGAACAAGCTTGTAATAGGATGGTTTCTGAGGTCTTTGCTAACTTTGAGCATAGTGACTTCATAGGTAATTGATTCTCTCCAGTGTTGTTGCATTTGTGCTGTCACGTGGATAGTGGTCATGGAAGGTGTGGTAACCAGTACAATTAGCGAGCCAAAGCAAGACAATGAGCAAAGGGGTTCTTCAACAGAATTTCCCAGAACCATTACTGACATGGAGATTTCAGCCATGCATGATCCTGAAGCTCAAAAGCTAATTGGACATGAAGCTGATACTGAATTAACACCTTATGAAGGAATGGAATTTGAGTCTGAAGATGCTGCGAGGGATTTCTACAGCAAATATGCAAGACATGCAGGTTTTCGAATTCGAATCAGCAGGTACACTCGCTCTAGACGTGATAATTCAATAATTTCTCGTCGTATTGTCTGCTCAAAAGAGGGGTTTCATGAAACTCGTGATTGTGAAAACCTCCATGTGGACCAGAAACAGCAAGCAAGGGTAGGAACTAGAGTTGGTTGCAAGGCCATGTTAATGATTAAAAAATTTGGGCCTGACAAATGGGTTGTTACCAAATTCATAAAAAACCATAATCATGGACCGGTTCCACCAAGAAAACTTCATGCTGGAGAACATCATGATTGTGATCTAATGGAAAATCCACATTCTATTGAGGTGGACCCTATTGATGAGCCAGTCGAGGGTATGGAATTTGAATCTGAAGAAGCTGCTAAATTGTTCTATATAAACTATGCAAGGGTTAATGGTTTCCGTGCACGTATTAGCAGGTACTGCCGTTCAAGACGTGATAATTCAATCATTTCACGCCAGATCGTGTGTTCCAAGGAAGGCTTCCGTGAGGTTCGAGCCAGAAAAGATATTACAGATGGAGGGAAAATAACGAAGCGCCCTAGAATGATAACAAGAGTTGGATGCAAAGCTATGATTGTAGTGAAAAGGATGAACTCTGGAAAATGGATGGTTTCTAAATTTGAGAAGGAGCATAACCATTCTTTGTTATCTTCTAGAGCAGTCCCTATTACATCAAATGATGCTTCTAGAGTAGTTGCTGATTTTGCTGCAACGAGTAAAGATCCTAATGAAGTAAAGGCTGAAGGATATAGCGCAGGAATTCAATGTAATTCTACAGATTCGCTCACTGTCCTTTACAACCATTTATGCCAGGAAGCCATAAAATTTGCAAAAGAAGGGTCAGTTACAGAAGAAATTTATCATGTGGCAATGAATGCCTTGAAAGAGGCTGCAGAGAAGGTTTCTGAAGTCAAACGGAGTCACCCGATAATGTCACAGAGTGGATATTCTATTAGTGAAAGTAAACATGAAGTTATGCAAATGGAAACTATTAGTGCTTTGCAGTGTTCAAATGAGGACAAACAGAAAAAAATGACACCACAGCTCAAGTTTTTGCAGGAGCCTAATCCCAGTCTTGTGCTAATACCAACCAACCTTTTGACTCATTCAAGCTCGAATCGTTCTGACAATGTTCCACTCTCATGTGATTTAACTATAAATGGTAACTATGTAACTATCTCTTGATAATGATAAGCTAATCCAGTGCTTTGTTAGTTTCTCCACACCAAATGATGTTGGGATAATTGTTCTATTTGTAACTGTTGCTTTTGTATCAACAGCGGAGGAAGTCAGGCATGGATCAGAAAGTTCTTGTTTGGCTGCGAACAGAAAGGATGACTCTTCCCAGAAATCTCAGGTTACAAATTACCTGCTTGCTTATATGTCATACTGTTACTAATATACCTAGAAGATTTGTGTATTTCGTATTGCACTAGAAAGATCTTATTGTGTAGTTCTGACCGCGAATTCCACTTGTAATCAAGCCTTACAGGGAAAGGATGAAAGATTTCATGTACTTTCTGAAGAAACTACAGTTGCTATTCCTGCGATACCTCTCACACTGTACATGCCTATAATGAAGAATCCAACTGGAGATTCTGCAGGTAATCCATTCCCTTCTGCTGTTTACAGGAAGGAAGTATAGAAGTAATATTTAAATTTCTAGATAGAAATGACAGATGCATCTTTATATGAGTTTAGAAATCTATTAGATATTTTTTAATGGAATTAGCATGAGATTGTGCTTTTTCATTAAATATAGTGGGAGAAAAAACAACCCCTAGGGGTGAGAAAAGGGGAAAAACAACCTATACAACCTATATACAAAGTTAGGTAAGAACTCCCGAAATCGCTTTGCTCCTACTAGAGCCCATGCCCTCGCTTCTTTCTTAATTTTAGCGAAGAGGTTGGCTGTCGTGGCCTCCTTATGCTCAAAGATTCATCGGTTCCTCTCCTTCCAAACCTCCCAAACGACGAGGAGGATTATGGTGCACAATCCCCATTTTGGGACAACTGTCGTGTTTGCTAGTGCCTCCCACCAATCTTTCACATTTTGGGTTGCTTCCCAGTGCCCGGGACCAAGCTGATGATAGGCCACCCAAGTGGCTACCGGGCTCCATATTCTTTTCGCGTATATGCACTTGGCCAAGAGGTGGAGAACCGTTTCATCTTCTCTATGGCAAAGAGGGCAGTGCCCATTGTTTTGCATCCTCTAGTTGCGAGCCGGTCCAAGGTCCAAACCCTGTTTTGGATGACAAGCCACACGTAGAATTTGTATTTCCCCAGTGCCCATGCTTTCCAGATCAGTGAATTGAAGCCCATGCTTGTTGCCCCTAGGCATTGGGCTGGTATGTTGACAATGCTGAGTAGTGCCCATGGTTAGTTAGTTTCCACATAATTTGATCAGGTTCCTCATCCTCCAACTGGACGTCTCGCACAGCAGTCCATAAGGCGACTAGCTGGCTAATAAGGTCCACAGAGACTGATGGATTTGCTTCCAGGTCCAAGTCGTCAACCCAGGAGTCGTTCTCCTTCCCTTGGCGCAATGACTTCCCTTTCTTCTTAGAGATTGCATAGACCAGCGGCATGATGTCCTTTGGCATGCGTCGTTCTATCCACGTGGAGTCCCAGAAGAGTGTTGTGTTTCCTTCTCCGATGGTTGTTTTGGTTGATGCAGCGGAGAGGAGCTTGTCTACTTCATTACACGGCGTCTCTAGCCCTACCTAAGGTTTTTTTGGGTCCTTCCATTCGTGCCACAGCCACCTTAGATGCAACGCCTTCGTGAATTTTTCCATGTTGAGCACCCCGAGACGACCTTGGTGCGTCGGCATGCACGTTTTTGTCCAATTGACCTTGCATTTTCCTCCCGTGATGTCCCCCGTGCTGGCCCAGAGGAAGCATCGTCGCTGTTGCTTGTCTAGATGGGCCAAAGCTTCCTTTGTGACTTTGAGAGCAGTGAGAAGGTAGATCGGCTGTGCTGAGATCGGCTGTGCTGTTAGAACTGATTTTACTAGCATTGTCCTTCTGGCCGGACCCATAGAAATCTATTAGATATTTATGCCTGTCAATTGTTTTCTTCATCATATATGGCAAGATAGTACGATAATAAGCTTACAACATTAAAATTTTAGAAATGGCCCAATAATTATATGTGTAGTAATGTCTCTGCTCATCATTTTCTTTTGAAGGAACAAGAATATTCATGTATGGTCTGCTGTACTCTTCTGCACAATTTTACCAATTATTTTATCTACTATAGTAGTTTTGCCTGACAATTAGTTCGGTAGATCTTGAAACTCTTCAGTTTGGCATTTCTTTGTTTATTTGCAATGATTGGAGCATTGTGTTTATCTGGGTTACTTTTTTTTTTTGGCAATGTAAGTAGGTCAGGTCGTTTAGGATACTTAATAAAGCTTATATAGTTGTACGCACATATGGTTATAGTTTCATACCATTACTGATAGCTTTAAAAAAGGAGTTATGACATTTCTAGTGAATCGATGTTCACTGCACTTGTTAAACATCTATGTTTGTTTTCAATGCTCCAGCTATTACATACAGTAAGTGTTTACTTATCATAAAGCTTTTGCACTGTACTTGTTAAACATCTACTAGTATTTGTTTTTAATGCTCCAGCGATCACATGAGTAATTTACTTATCATAAAGATTTCCATCATTTAGTTTATTTCCCTACTTGATAACTATCTGCTAGTGGATCTTGATTGATCGTTACCCTGTCGTTAGAATTTCTGTCCTGACATCTTCCCGTTTTCCTGGAATGCAGATGGCCCATACAGGTTGCTGGCCGCACCTATTGAAGCAGTTCCAATTTCATACCGTCCTGCAGAGCCCATCCAACAACCACAGAGAAGTTTTCCTGATTTAGGGCCACTGCCTGATTTTCTACCTAAACCGAACAAACAAGGAAACGGTCCAAACTCGCTGGTGCATGCTACTGCTCTTGCTTGTGGTGCTCGTGTTGTGCCTCCTGAGGAGGCTGCCTCGCTGATCAAGGCTATTGAGTCCAAGATCAGATCTGGAGGGGCCACAATAGCAAAATTGCCTTCAAGCAGCTTGACACCTCTAATTCCTGAGGTCGCTTCTATGTCATCTTCTAGCGAAGATGATGAGGAAAATGACCACAGTGAGTCACTGATGGCAAGTGCTGAACACAACTGCCTTGATCAGAGCTCTGAGGAAATGAAGTTGGAAGCTGATCCATCAGAATTGGAAACTGAAGCTGAGAATTGTTCTGCCCAGCCAGAAAATAAAAACCACGATTCTACTCATTTCTGACAACTGATAAGTGAGAACTTCAAGCTTTTGAAATCAAAGCCTCAGAAGGTGGAGATTTTTATACTGTAAATTTTGAGCATTTACGTAAGATTGGGTTTAGGACTCTAACAGCTTGTCTCACTTCAATTATAGATTCTAATTGTGTTAACTCAAATAATTAACTTCAAAGGACTTGTAAAGAACGACATCTTGCTGTTACAATATTTGTGGATAATGTATACGTGCACTTTTTATAGAAAGCAAACGAATATCACAGTATCTATATTTAAACCGAGTCCATATGTCTGGAGATAACATTTAGCCTTGTTATATGACTTAACCATGTTATATGACCATATTTCGAAGTTTAAGAATTTCACAGACGAAAATCCAATTCGTGCAATAATTAGGAAAAAATCGCCTATTTTTTGACAATTCCTAATTAGTTATATCACTAATGCTTTCATTTGAATGATCTCACCAAAACTCCTGCAACCTGAAATATAGACAGTAGACATGGCTGCAAATAGTTCCTTCCATGCTAACATCTCCGTTCTTGAGAGCTAGAATTTTCTCAAATAAATTTTCTCTGTTTTTTTTTCTCAAGCTAGTTTTGTTTCCTGAAGCTGAAACTCAATTTTGACTGCAATATAAAGCATGCGTGATGATGTTGAGCACCACAGCGTTTACCTCGTCTCCTCATTTATTTGAAAAATAGCCCCCCTCTTCATCACTCCTTTATTTATGCCTGAATAATCCCAATCAAAGAGAAATGTCAGGAAGAAGCCATGGTAGTTTGCCACTCATGCACATTGATTACAAGGTTCAGTATCCTACCAATAGTGTCAAACCATATATATATTTTGGCACTATCTATTTGATAGGGTAGGGTAAGATAATTTTGAGCCAACTCTTTGGTAGAATGGTCGTACCAAATTAAGCTTCAAACCACATGTTAGAGTGCATAGTCCGGCACACTAACCGTAGGTTACCTAAGTTACATTGGACCTGCTCTACCAAGTCCAACCAAAACTACAACTTTAGGTGTTGTGCCTACACAATCAAAAACTGGTATGATGGATGAGTATTGCCAACGTACTTTAGGTCCTAAGCCTACACAACCCAAAAGACTAGTCTGATGGATGAGTATTGTCCTCACCTTTTAATCCATGCTCCTCCATCATCAATTACCGATGTGAATTAAACCAACAATCTTCTCCGCCACATCAACCCGAAGACTTATTACCTACCCTCCACCATATGCCCATGAAAATCGTTCTAGGTTCCAAACCTAGACTCTGATACCACTTGTTAGAGTGCGCAGCCGACCCCACCAACCATAGGTCATCCAAGTCACATTGGGTCTGCTCCACTACAAGTCCAACAGGAACCATAACTTTAGGTCCTTTGCCTATACAACCAAAAAGACTAGTCTGATGGATGTGTATTGTCTTCACCTTTTAAGTCGTGCTCCCCCATGGAACTAAACCCAACACCAAACTTTATCACATCTACTATCTAAGCTATCAGAAAAATATTGGCAAGAGATGTTTTGATACCAGTCCAAACACACCAAAATTGAAGTCATTAAACAATGCATGTTTCGTATAATAACCTTAAAATAATAATATATGAGTAAAATTTTTATACACGTGTATTTAGCAAATGCTGAAAATAAATTATAATGAAAAAACCCTAAAATCAACTTCAAAATTAAATTTTACTACATCCTTCCCAAAATATAAGGACTTTTAGTGTTGGGCACGGGTATTAAGAAAGTTGGTGAATTAAATGGGGAGAGTTATGATTGGTTGAGAGAGAAGGTAAATAGGGAATTTGAATTGTGAAAGTTTGTGATTGATTGAGAAGAGAAATAGATGGAGAAGTTGTTATATTTTAGGATAAATTTTAAAGGTTAGAAGTTGTTATATTTTAGGACGGAGGGATTTACCGATGAGCAGATGATGGGCAACCTACACGGCACACAGGCATTTGGCGGCGACGGTGTAGGCCCACAACAGTATTAGGCCATGCACGATGTGTGTAGCCTCGTGCAACTGCCACAGCAAAAAGGTAGTAATCCACCAAGGCTTGGTGTTATAAAAGTTAGTTGATAAAGCGAAACAACGACTAACATTCTCGACTACTTCAGTCATTGATCACCCAAGACACGTCAGATGACGACACAAGAACACACGATATTTGTTAATGAAGTTCGACCGAAGCCTATATCTTCGAGGCTTTGATTATGGCCGCTCCTCCCTAATCAATATAGCAACGAGCTGCTACGAGTCCATGGCCTCACCACCATCCTCTCTCTGCATATCTACGCTACATTATAGTCGCCATGGTTACATTGTGGTGTCCCTCCTCTCTATTTAAAAGGGTTGCTGGGTTACAGAGTCCGACTCTAACTTCACTTTTTACCACCTATTCCAACTCCAAGTCCTACTAGGACTAGTATATTCAACACCTATTCTAACAAACTTCACCTTGACCTAGAAGTAGTAGAATTATCATGTCGATCCACCGATCCTCCTGACATGGGTTGTCTTATTTTGCATCAAGAGACTCTCCATCACTGTAACTTCTCCTTTTGGACTTCACCTGCAACAACGCTCCATCTTATTTTCTATCATCATGGTCGTCTTGTGAAGCGAAATTGGACTCCTCCTTAGTTGTTACATCACAGACTCCCTGAAGACCATGTTCACTTTGATCTTCTGTCTTTAATTTGATTTTATCTAATCCACGGCCAGATAATTTGTGTCATCACTAAATAGACAAATCAAACTCATTAGACCGTATGTGGAGACCCTTTCTTTCTTATTGTCTTATGCACTGAGCTAACAAATCCAACATCCATGCTTTACGCATCATTAGACTGAGCTCCATGACACTTGAGAAGTTCATTGTTGCTTTGAATCTCTCGAAGAATTACCATGATAACATTCACTCTTCATCTTCAGAGAGAAAGATTTTCATATATCTCCATCATGCAGACCTGCATATTTTGGATATATCTTATACTGCCAAACAGTATCGTTGAACCCATCAACGATATTTGATACATTGTTGCTCGGATCTTTTCTTCAACCTGATCCAACCGTCCTAGCACCCATGGTATGACCGTCGGCTTGCAGTCTAATCTTCTCGCTCTGACCGGGTTCGGTCCGGTCTGCACACGCCTTTGCCGCACACTTGCCTCGAGCCTTTTTGCGTTCCTTCCATGACAATGATTCTCAAGAGAACACCACGTCGAGCGTTGCTGAATACACTTGTTGCTATACGTCGTTCTTGTTGTCATGGCTCAAGCTTCTTCCTAGGCCGCAAAACATCCGAAGTTTGAGTCAGCTTCAAAACCAACTGCTCCATGATGAAGAGTTCGGCCCGGACTTATCTGAATGCCACCATGCTAGAATCCAACTCATGCACAAGTGCAGCCTGATCTCCAATTCTACCCTGGTTATCTGACTGATTACCAGCACCGCATATCAATGTGGTCCTAATTGTCTGCCCCCTCCGCTCATGGCCTCCTGATCTGAATCTCCTAAAACAAGCATAACTTTCGTATATGGACTTCGATCGAGACGTTTCATATATAAAAATCGATCAGAAAAAAATTCCGGATGCATTTGTCCCCCGCTTTGCTAGGTTTGGTGATTTTATTTTTCCCAAAAACTGGTCAAAAGATTGCCTTTTCGAGTCCAGAAGCTTTTTGTCGATTCTGAGCGCGTCTTCTGATTTTCCACTGGCCACATCTTTCACTTGTTTAGGCTCAAATTTTCTATGGTTACCTCCGTGTGCACCTAAGTCAAAAAAAAATAAAAAAATAAAACAAAAAAGTCAATTTTTTCAAAAAGGACAACAACCTAAAAAAGAAAAAAAGAGAGGTGCAAAAGAGGAACAATATCTAGAGGACCACATAGAGAGATGCAATGTCTAGGATTACCTATATTTGATAAAATTTTAATGCATTACTTATTATTGTTTTAAAACTATATTTAACGAAATTAATTTGGCCCTGTTTAATGGATTATTTAATTTTTAGTCTTGGTTGTTAACCTAGCCAGGGACAAAAAATTTAGAAATAGCGGAAAATTATCTTTAGTTAGGTTGGTGCTACGCGGACTAAAGATGAATTGAAAATAGCGAAAAATTATCTTTAGTCCCGGTTGGTGCCACCAACCAGGACTAATATACCTTAGTTACGGTTGGTGGTACAACAGGGACTAAAATTCACGGGTATATATATATATATATCCTGGCGTGCATCGTCTTCTTCGCCGATCCAATACTTAGTTGTTTTTTTAGATCTCTCTCCCTCTCCCCTAAGCTCTCTCTCCCTCTTACCTCAGCTCTCATGATGGCAGGGGGAGGAGATGGCGGTGGCGGGGCGCCATTTCCTCACCGGCGGCAACGGGGCGCCATCTCCTCACCAGTGGCGGCAAGTGGGAGCCGATGGAAGGAATTCGGCGGCGGCGGGGCACCATCTCCTCATCGGCGGCGACGAGCGGGAGCCGACGGTGAGTGGGAGCAGGAGCGACGGGCGGAGCCGATGGTGCGTGAGGAGGAATTTGGCGGCGGTGGTGAGGTGGCCACCAGCCGCAGCAGAATGAATTTGTTGTAGATTTTTAGATGTTTTTGTGAATTTGTGGATGATTTTGTTGTTGCATTTTGTTATATTTGATCTGTGGCGTTGAAAAAAATAATTTTGATGTTGTTGCATATATATGTATAAATATATATGTGTGTTATGTATTTATACATATATATGCATATTGCATATGTATAACTATCTATAAAGCAAGTAGTGTTTCTACCCAAAATTTCCATCCGTCTGGCTATTTTGCAGAAAACCTCTTGAGTATTTATAAAATTAACACGCAGTCCCAATGCTGAAAAAAGGGAGAGCTTGGATGGAAAAAAAGACCTACGTCCCTCCCTCCTGTCCCCATCCGTGCCGCGTCCCACGCCGCGCTTGCGCCTCTTCGTCCCGTAGCTGCTCGGAGCTCCAGCGCCACGTCCCGCGCCGTGCCCCTCCCTCCCGTCCCCATCCGCGTTGCACTCCGACTTCACCCGTTACAACGCACGGACACAATTGCTAGTATTATATGTGTATAAATATATGTGTGTGTAAATAAGCAGCAAGCTAGCAACAAGAGCAAAATTAAAGAAAAAAAACTTTAGTCCCGGTTGGTGTTACCAACCGGGACTAAAGATGACGAAGTCAACCACGTGGCGTCACCATCTTTAGTCCTGGTTGATGTTATCAACCGAGAGTAAAGATGAATCTTTAGTCTCAGTTATTTCAACCGAGACTAAAGATGTACATCTTTAGTTCCGCTTTCTTGTCCCGATTTGAAACCCAAAATTAAAATTGGTTACAAACCAGAACTAGAGGATTTCCCAACCAACCCATTATCTCCCGCGACCACTCGCACCACCTCCCGCTGACGCGTGCGCATCACCTTCCAGCGCTGTCTCCTTTTCGTTTATTTTAGTGTCATTTTCTCTGATTTTTCTTTCGCGCCATTTTTTCTCTGATTTTTCTTTCGCGCCGTTTTTCTCTGTTCCTTTCTTTCATTCGGTGTTTTTTCTCTTTTTCCGTTTCCTATGTTTCTTTCTGTTGCTCTTGTTTTTTTTCCTACGGTTGTTTTTCTCTGTTTTTTCTTTTTTGAAAAAATAAAAACCAAATTTATAAAGTCTAAAGTTAAACTCATGGCTCTATGGTTTAAAGCAAGTTCTTCTAATCAATTTTGCTTGTTTCTTTGTAGCTCTGTTCAGACTTTGTGAATAAGGAATAAGTTGACCAATTCTTATTAAATAATGATAGATACAAACCAATTCTGTTACAATTTCATAGAAACATCACCATGGAATTGTACTAACACGCTCAACACTCTCAGTTACTGCAAAATGTATAATCTGTTACTGTTTTTTAGCACTATATTACTGTACAATTTTAACTTCATCAATGTTGTCCCGCTTAGAGGTTTGATTAAGATTGAACATGATAGATTCGCTTTGACTAGTTTGAAGCAATGTGGGTGTTGGGTCTTGGACCTATTTTCTATGAATTTTAGAAGATTCATTGTATTTTGCTATAAACAGAAGAAGCCTTAATCGATTTATTGCGCCATAAGCCCTAGGGTTGACGTCAGCGAGGGAGAAGACCAGCGCTGGCAGACGGGTCTCACCTGGCAGTCACATGCAGGAGTGCCGCACACGGTGGATTGAGTCCACGGGCCGAAGGGAAGGGCGCAGCTCGTGGCACAGACGTGACGCCGATGCGGCAACCACATGGCGGACATGCGGGCGAGATGGCACCGACGTGGCGCCCAAGTGGCGTCGACGCGGACGGCATCGGGGCGACACTCGGACGGCCCAGATTCACCCAGGGATGGATCCGACGGTACGGGGCAAAGGGCGGCGGTTTCACCGAACGAGGGGTACGGCAGCGCCCCGACGACGACGTGCGGGATGGTCAACCATATGGTCACCGGAGGCGTGAAGCAACGGTGCAGGAGAGGTGGCGCATTCGGCGGAGTGGCGGCGCACTCGGGAAGAGTGGTGGCCGAGAAGGGGAAGAAGGGAAGGGTGCGAGCTCATCATGGTGATGGCGACCGACGCAGAAGGGAAAGGACGGCGGGACCACAAATGCGGCGGCAATTCGACGAATTTAGGGACGGACGGGGTCCTGTGATACCGAGGGAAGGTGAGGAAGAGGTATTGAGGGGAAGAGAGGGCACACAACGGCCAGAATCGTCGGTCGAGAAATGGATGAGACGGTGCTCACTAGCGCACGAGGAGAACGGTGTTCCGGCGACAGAGAGCAGCATCCAAGCGGCGGCTAGAAGTGACCACAGCGGTGGCTAGAGCAGCGACGCTAGGGTTCGACGGTGCAGGAGCAACATACGACGTGAGAGCTGCTAGCTTCTTGCGAAAAAGGAGTGGAGCTCAGGGGCGCGATTTATAGTCATGGGAGGTTCGGACGTGGTCCGAAAGAGGCGGAAATGGTGGCAGCGTGGGAAGAGAAGGGAGAGGAACAGTCAACATATTAGGATTTTGAATCCTCGCCATTTCGTCCCATGATGCGCACGAGAGGAGTGGGGAAAGAGGGCGCACGGTCTACGGGCGGCGTGGAGTAGGCACGAGGGGTGCGGGGAGAGCGACGGCGTGGCTGATGTCAGCCCGCTCTCTCCGGCCGGAGGTAGAGGATGACTCTGAGAGGTGAGGCCCACCCATCGTCATCCCGAGAGATAGGGAGGAGCGAGGGCGAACCGCCGGCCCGGCTGGGCGCCACGGGGCGGCGGTGGGAGGGAGGAGACGCGTGGGCGTGCGATGCAGGCCGGAAGAGGAACGGGCCGAATACGGTCCATGACCGGGAAAAGAAAAAAGAAAAGAAAAAAGAAAAGAAAATGATTTGGGGATTTAATTTAATTCTAATAATCATATTTCAATTATTAAAATTATTTTCTTTGCTTTGAAAATTCCACAAAAATTCTTGTTAGTGTATTTTGACATAAGGAATTTATGAAAAATCCCACCAAGCCAATTTTACTTATTAAATGGATTTATTAATTGGGGTTCCACTCTAGGTTGTTTCGTGAAAATTTCTTCGTGCAATTTCTTAAATAATTTAGGGGCTAGAGAGGGAAATTTTGGGGTGTGACACCCCCTCTCCCATGCTGCCTCCTTTAACCTTGAAGGTGTGCGGCAGGGGAGCTCGTAGTCGGGTGAAGCTTGGGCTCCTGGCTGCCATCTCCTATCTCTCGAGTGGCGCTGATAGTGGTAGCGTCACCGAGCTCGAGCGACCGCCTTGTCTCCTCTTTGTCGAGCGATGCAGGTGAATCGGGAGCTCGACGATGGTAAGGTAGGCAGGGAGGCTGCAACGTCACAAGAGTCGACAAGGTCAGTGGTGACAGAGCTCATGGCCACGGCGACACGAGACTCGAGCTCTACCACGGGGCGGCAATTATGGATCTTGAGCTCGAGGTCACGAGGAAGGTAGGCGACACTCAACCTTGGCAAGCTTCGCGCCATCGGTGTCTGCCCTGCTGCCCCCTCCACCTCCCGTTGTTTCTTCCACCCAGTCGAGCACACCTTACCCAGGCCATTCTCCTTGGCCTAGCACCCCTCTTCCGAGCCGCCGATGCGGTCACCCTTCCCTTGGTCCATCCCGCTACCCTCACCGTCACTAGGTAGCCCAATTTGAGCGCAGCTTGCATCCCTGCTCCTCCCGCTACCTCCCATCTCTCCACCGCCACCCTCTTCCCCTGCATCCTGTCGTCGTCCATCTCATTGGAACCATCGCCGCCACCATCATGCCAGCCCCTGACTAGGACACATCAACGGCCCAACCATGTCGTCACTGTTGCTCCATCTAAAAGCTCCCGGTGGCCTAGAGCCGCCGAGAAGGAGGGCTCCTTAGCAGCCTCCGCCCGCCTCGAGCTCACTTCCACCTCAGCGCGTCTCCAGGTTCAGCATATAGGACGAGGTACAAAATTGTCTTTTCCTCCATATTTTGCCACTGCCAAGCCTGCCTCCCATGGCTAAAGAATCATATTGATCCACAAACTGCTGCTTGCGAGCAGACAACTGGTCAAAATAGCTAGCGGAAATCATCTGAAGGTAACACTACATGCATGGATTTGGGTTTTTTTTGCTTGGCTCTTTCCTCTTTTGCCCTTGTTTTTTTAGATTATTCTTCCATTCGTTAGGGATATGATTGATTTGTTCAAGTGGTAGATGGATTTTGTTTGGAGTGCGCGATGCAATAGGTGCCAAGATTTGTATGGGCCCATTAATACTTCACTTAGGAGTACAATGATCAAAGGGCTAATGACTCTTTTTTATAAGAAACTAGGTGCTGATCTTCCGATGGGTATTGATAACTCTCGATATGGCAGAAAATGGACACATACGATTCGGCTTCCGATCAACATGATCCAAACCCTATAAACGCAACACCACATATCCTCTGGTTATCAACCGTACCGAAGGCCGGTTGACCTCGTCGAGAAGGCTAATCCCTACATGTGAATCTAAGAACACAAGCAAGAACAAGGTGAGTTGCAACTCAATTGCATATGAATGATTAGGCACTCAAATTTGGGGTTCTACAAATCGAACTAGTGGTGAATTTTCCATTGGCAAAATAATCTAAGCAAAACCCGACTCTAAACTATGACGAGTACGGAATAAATATGATTAGAGACATCCTGCAATTAGCCCTAGGACTCCACCCCCTTGGGCTTAGCCCACAACACAATTACAAGGACCAAGGCCAGAATCTGACTCGGACTGGATGAGGTATGTGGCTTGTTTTGCAGATTCCCAATAGTTTGGAAGGAATTTTGACGTGAGACCAGAACCATCTGAAAGTAAACTCTATAAGGTTTCCAACAAGTATTCATGGTCTCCGAGAGTCCTTTTTGGATCAGTGGCTAGGTCTGTTTGAAATTGATGCTGTCATGAGGCCTGAATCTGAATCCAAAACATGTAAAACTTACTCTCTTGCATTCTATGAACCAAAAGTGACATGGTGATAGAGAATTAGATTTGGGAAAGGTCTTGATTTGGTCCCCAATCAATTTCTTTGATAATCCATGCATTTCGTGAGCACGCTCTCCTTTCCTTCACCCACGCAAGTATTTCGATAGACGAGAAGATACAAAACTCATGGTGCAGTAACGTTTGTTTAAACATATAATAAGTAAACCTAATATAGAACATATGCACCTTTGGCTTGTTGATATGTAACATAAGCATGGCCATATCCAAGCCAGTGATGCCCTCACCATTTTTCTCCTCGGGTAGCAATGACCAACCAAACAAGTAGAAAATTGGGTGGTGTTTCTCATTTACACATCTGTTCTTCTCCCTGGATTTACATGTGTCAGCTTCTGCCTTTCAATTGGGATGGTTTGCTCTTTGTGATTCAATTGCTTTTAGTGTGATTCCTGCACTAGCACTACTGCTACAGTTGTGGAATTTTGCGACTTGATTGAGCACCGTGCATTGCCGCTCACTCTATTAGTATGTTAATCATGCATATCTTTTTGGGCTTTTTACCTTAGTTGGGGAAAATGATTTATTCATCTTACATTACACACGTTTAGAGTGGATGTGATCCGTTTGTTAGTGGTGATATAAGAACAAAAATGTTGCCTTTGGCCTTATCCATAGTTGCCAAGAAATGCTTTCTTCCTCTTATTGTTAATCAGAGTTATATCATCTATGATTAATGTGTTAATGGAATCACACCTAAGATGTATTAGGTTATGCTCACTTACTAACATAGTGTATTTATATGTCATAGAAGGCCAAATAATCACAGGGAAAACAAAAAGGATGCAAAGCATACATTCCAAGAATCTAAACCCTTGCACCGTCCTCTTCGAGCAAAGTTGGTGAGTGCATCACGGTCATCTCTCCCCAACCAACCAAGAAACCTCACCGCGGCCATTGCTAACCCTTGTGTTGGAATGTGAAATATGCATATGGAAGCTGCTAGACTTCGTGCTGCTAAAGAGGAGCTTCATGTCCTTATTTGTCATCGAGAAGCATGAATCCACAGTCAAATGAGCGAGGGCAAGAACACGAGCAACCAAGGTGAGCATTTCATGGATTCACTTCCAAATTGTTTATTGCATTTTGGTCAATATCCAGCTCTTGGTCTCATTTATCTTGGACCAATTAACCTGAATTCTACACAAATTTAGGTTGAAAAGGGTTTGTCCAAGGATGACTAAGCTCAGAAACTCACATTTCAGCACTGTTGACGGTCATTAAATACTGATTTCGACCGTCAATTACCTCCATAAATAAAGGGAGAATTAACATTTTTTACACTTATATTAGTTATAAATAATGTAGTTCCACTTGCCTTAGAGAATTACTATGGATGTAGGAATTATACAATAAAGTGAAGGAGAAATGAGCCAGCATGCAAAAAAACACCTCCAGCGAATCTCGTGCGAGCACACGGATTGAAGAGCCCACATGTCAGCTCAAACCGACTCAAAGTGGGGCCAAACCACCGTGCACCTACCAAGGGGCCCACATGTTAGCCTCTGGAGAAGGTCGATGGGCTATGGTGGTTAACCTGGTTCGATCGAACCAGCGAGGGGTGGCACCCCTTGGCCCCAACCTTCACGTGGCAACTCCTCACCACTCTCAATGATGGTTATACCAGATTCCTGGACCATTACTGACTTAAGCAACTGCCATTAGAAGCTATAAAAGAAGGAAGCCTTCTCACTTCACAACACATACTCAAGGTTCCTCTTGTGTTCTCGTCTCAAGTTTGAACAAAAATATTTGTTTCTTTCTTCTTTTGTATTTCAAGTGAACCTTAAATGTTGAGGTATAAGGACGTGTTGTGATGGTACTACTACCCCACAAGAACAATTATTGTGGTGTGGTCTCGCCCACAAGAACGATTTTGTGGAGTGTCAAAGCACCAAACGATTCCTCGGTGCAATGAAGAGGGCAATGAGTTCGAGCACCCGACACCATTTCTGTAGCACGAGCGTGTGCCCATCCACCAAGTACGCATCGAGCGAAGAGCAAGCAGAGTCTCATGGCCATGTGCCCATGAAAGAGGACCAAGGCGACATGAACTTCCATCCAAACATCGACCTCGACTTGGAAGGTGACCAAGAGAGGCAAGCCTACGTCATTTTCACGGATCGGGTGTTCGCTCACATGCGAGAATACGACTCGGACTTGCTCACCAAAACACCGATCGAGATGCAGGATGATAAAAATGATCGTGGTCAACCTCCATCCTCAGGAACCAACAAAGCCACATTGTAGCCTAGTGTAGGGGTGAAAACGGTACGGATAATATCCGGATTCCGTCCAAAAAATCGGATACGGATAGTGTCGGCCGGATAATTTTCGGATAATTTTGGATTTGAAAATGAAAACGGATATTTTTCTCGGATACGGATACGAATACGGTAGAGGCACTATCCGTCAGATAGCGGATTCGGTCGGATAATTCCGGACCTAGGTGGCCAGCCCAGCCGGCCCATGACCATCCATTGCCCAACACAAAAATCAGTAAACCCTAGATCCATTGCACACCGTTCCAGCCTCCACCACCAGTCCACCCTCCACCTCCAGCCGCCCGCGTCGGCGTCAGCATCGGCGTCGCCTCCAGCCGCCCGTGTCGGTGTCAGCGTCGGCATTGCCTCTAGCCGCCCGCGTTGGCGTCGGCTCACCTCCCGCCGCCCGGTGACTCGGCGTCACCTCCCAGCTGCCCGACGCCCGCGTGACCGCGTCGTCTTTGGCGTCGCCTCCCGTCGCGCGGCGACTCGGTGACTCGGCACGGCGTGGCCACCCGCCACCCGGCAACTCGGCGTCGCCTCCTAGCCGCCCGGCACTCGCGTGACCGCGTCGGCATCGGCATCACCTCCCGCCGCCCGGCGCTCGACGACTCGGCGTCGCCTCCCAGCCGCCCGGCACCCACGTTGGCGTTGCCTCCCACCGTCGCCCGGCCGATGCCCACCGTCCAGTCTCCACCCTCCACCTCCAGGCGCCCGCGTTGGCCATGCATACCTCGGTCTGTCCAGTCCAATATTGTTTAGGTTTGGCCTAGCTCACTTTCTATCTCAAAGAAAAGATTCACAATTCCTGCATTGTTCCATCTATTTTGGCTGTGTTATGACTTGCTAGGCAACTACAATATATATGTTCTTCAGTCTTTTTGCAATATAGTACAAGATACATAGGTATATATAAGTTTACTTTACTCTAAGAAATACATGTACGCTTTCAATTTGAATGCAGCTTTGTACCCTCCATGTAAATTTACAATCTATCATAATAAAATGTGACTGGTGCTTTTAAACAAGAAAGTTTTGGTGTCATGGGTGTTCATTTACCCAGTAATGAGCAGCATCTTTTTGTCTTAGTGCAGTCAGTTTGTGATGTGTTCTCTACCTTTGGTCAACTAAAAAAGACTTAAAGGCATGTTGAACTTTTAAATCTATGTATCAACCATAATATTAGATGTTGCCATTGAATTGTTGTAATAAATCTCATTGTTAGGACCTTATGTTTGTTCTATCTAAATCACAGGTCATGGATTCATCTCATGCCAGTAGTAGCAGCGCAACTGCCTGGAGTGCTAGTGTAGCAGCTTTGCAATCATCAGAACCAACCACGACAATGGGGGAATCTAATGAGAATCAACATTTGGTTGTTGCAACCGCCCCAACAGCAGCAGCTAGAGTTGATGTGGATTTGACGTGGGATGCCACTGCTGGTCAAGATATTTCTCCTGCAAAAAAGGCAAAGAAGTGTAGTTCTAAGGTTTGGCAACACTTTGATAAGTTTGAGAAAAAGATAGCACAAGATGATGAGGATTGAGGATATTTGATGGCAAATGTTGCTGAATTAAATCTGTTTGTTGTCCCTAAATTTCAAAATATGTTTGTCATGAACTATGAATGTTTGAGATGACCTAAGTTTTAATATTATGATATGAGTTGTGACTATGTTGGTTGAGTCGGTGGGTGTGAATGTTATGTTCAATATGTTATAACTTATGAACTATTTGTGAGTTTGTGATATATGAAATTATGGATCATGTTGATGAACTATTTTGTGATAAACTAGTTAAATTATGGTATACAGTCATGTGAGTGAATTATTTTTTTATTATGGGTGTCTAAAATTACTATGCTTGATTTACAATGATATTTGATATGAAAGATGATATGGTCGTGAAATTAGAAAAACAATGTTGATATGGACATTTAATATTTATTATATGTGTTGCTTAGCTGAAAAATTATAAATATTGATTAGTTTGAGAGGGTTTAATATTCCGATCAATATCCGTTACCATATTTGTTTCGATTCGTATCTGTTCTGTATTTGTTTCCGATAATATCCGTTTCTGTTTTCGTATCCGAGGTTTCCAATTCCGAATCTGATTCCGAAAAAATATGAAAATAAATACGGTATAGCTAGTTTTCGACCGTATCCGATCCGTTTTCACCCCTAGCCTAGTGGCCAGGAAGTTTCGGGCTCGTTAGCCAGGAACCTTCGGGAGGAAGTTCTGGGCTCTCCTGCCAGGAACTTCCTAGCACCAGACAGCCAGGAAGTTTCAGGCTCCACTACTAGGAACTTTTGGGCCAGTGACTCTGAAGGCGTGTCTCCGACACAAGTGGATGGGATTGATACCATGGGCACTCAAGGGCAATCTGATCAGGCTCAAGTCCCCATGGTGCACCATCCAAGGATACATCATATAATCCAAAGAGATCACCCCATCGACAACATTCTTGAAGATATCAAAAAGGAGTAACCACTCGCTCTCGAGTTGCTAGCTTTTGTGAGAATTACTCTTTTGTCTCTTCTTTGAAACCAATCAAGGTCGAGAAGGCACTTGGTGATCCGGATTGGGTGATGGCCATGCAAGAAGAATTAAACAACTTCATTTGTAATCAAGTATGGTCGTTGGTGGAGACACCCAACCAAAATGTGATTGGCACCAAGTGGATCTTCCACAACAAACAAGATGAGAATGGAGTGGTCACTCGCAACAAAGCCGGGCTAGTGGCACTAGGGTTCACCCAAGTCGAGGGCCTTGACTTTGGTGAAACTTTTGCGTTGATTGCTCGTCTTGAATCCATTCATATTGTATTAGCCCATGCCACTAATTATGATTTCAGGTTATATCAAATGGATGTCAAGAGCGCCTTCTTGAATGGACCAATCTCAAAGTTGGTTTATGGGGAGCAACCGCCCGACTTTGAAGACCACAAGTATCCAAATCACGTAGGGGTGGGCGTTCGGTCTGACCGAACTGATCGGTCTTTGGTCTTCGGTTAGTTCGGTCTTTAGAAAGTCAGGACCGAATTCGATGTGTAAAAAGTTAGGACCGAGCACTTCGGTCTTCGGTTAGTTCGGTTCGGTCTTCGGTCAGGACCGAAATTTTCAGCATAGGTCACATTTCAAGAAAATTAGCTAGTTCACTAGACAACATGATGCCATTTTCCAACATAAAAGTGGTTGCAAGCAACAATTAAATAAGTTCAAACAAACATACAACTTACAAGTGTCAACAATTAAAAGTTCTAAATAACAATTGATAAACAACAAATGAGCAAACAATAGGTTAGGAGACGACAGACCAAACTTCGGTCACTTCGGTTAGTTCGGGTAACCGAGGCCATAGACCGAAGTTTATTCGGTTATTTCGGTTATTGCATTCTTGAGACCGAAATTTAATTCGGTCTTTTTGGTTTTGGTCTTTCAGTTTCGGTCTCGGTTAATTTGGTTCGGTTCTTCGGTCTCGGTTATTTTTCCCACCCCTAAAACCACGTATACATGCTTCACTAGGCGCTCTATGAATGCCTTTGTGATTTTCTTCTCAAAAATGGCTTTGAGATAGGCAAAGCCGACACTATTCTCTTCACTAAGAAATTCAAGAATGATTTGTTTGTGTGCCAAATTTATGTCGATGACATAATATTTGGCTCAACTAATGCCTCCTTTAGTGAACAGTTTAGTAGGATTATGACTAAGAGGTTCGAGATGTCCATGATGGGTGAGCTCACGTTCTTTCTCGGACTTCAAGTCAAGCAACTCAAGGAATGAACCTTCATTTCCCAAACCAATTACTTGAAGCACATTCTCAAGAAATTCGGGATGAAGGACTCAAAGCCCATCAAGACCCTCATATATACTAATGGGCACCTTGACCTCGATGAAAATGGCAAAAGCATGGATCAAAGGTATATCACTTCATAATTAGATCATTACTTTATCTTTGAGCATCTAGATCCAATATCATGCTTAGTGTGTGCATGTGTGGTCGCATTCAAGCGACACCTGAGGAATGTCATTTGTTTGCCATAAAGAGAATCCTTCGGTATTTGGTACACACTTCTAACATTGGCTTGTGGTATTTTAAGGATTGTACCTTTGAGCTTATTGGCTATTCTGACTTGGATTATACCAGGTGTAAGGTTGATCACAAGAGCACTATCGGGACATGTCAATTCCTTGGACGGTCCCTTGTTTATTGGTCCTCCAAGAAGCAAAACTCCATTACCTTATCCACCGCTGAAGCCAAATACATAGCCGTAGGGTCATGTTGTGCTCCACTCCTTTAGATGAAACAAACCCTCCAAGATTCCGATTATACATTTTCCAAGATTACACTTCTATGTGATAATAAGAGTGCCATCACGATAGCCAACAACCCCGTCCAACACTCAAGAACCAAACACGTTGACATCTGTCACCATTTCTTGAGATATCATGAGTCTAAGGGAGATATTGTTCTATCACATGTTAGAACCAAAAGCCAATTAGCCGACATTTTTACCAAGCCGTTGGATGAGAAAAGGTTTTGCGAGCTTAGGAGTGAGCTCAATATCTTGGATTCTCGGAACATTGCTTGAGGAGTGGTTGGCTAATCAATAACCAAGCATGTAATAATTGAAAAATGTTAATTAAAATTGAACTTTTGTATTGTGAGATCGCTTCCTAAGTAAAAGTTGGTCTTGATACCATGAATGAAGTTCAAACATTCCCCCATAACCCAAAACCCCTGTTGTCAAAATGTTTGCAAAAATCTTGTGTGCCTTTTTCTTTGTGAAAACATGGTTTTTATCCTCTTTGTTGTATTGCATTGTGGCCATAGATATGTAATGATTGATTGTTGGCTAGTCACATGTAGTGCAATCCCTTTACATGTCCATCCATCCCCCAAATCCTATTTTTTGTGTCTGCCAGGAAGTTTCGGTTCCCCTGCTAGGAACTTCCAGGCAGCCCTTTCTGTCCCATTTATCCTTTTTTTTGTTTGTCTGGAGGTTTCTCCCAAAAGTTTTAGAAGAACCGAGTTGAGCCTTCGTAGGTTGTCTTGATAGAGCAATCCTCATCTGTGGTGTTCACTAGAAGTTCAAGTTAAGAATCTTTATGGTCACTTGAATCCTAGTGAAGCACATAGGGGTGATGAATTGAAAACTGAGGACCTCCTCCTAGGGTTTTGCTTGGTGAGGCAAAGGGTTAATCGAAACCCAGCTCTTCGGAGTTCCTCAATGGATAGTAAGATTCTTGTAATCCAAACTTCGAGAAAAATCATTTGCCTCACTTGTGTATGATTTGTGCCTTTCATTGTGTTTCTTTGTTTCCTATTGATTCACTTCTCCTCCTGTACTTCGGCAAGTCTTGGGGTCCCTGAGAATAGAGACTTTAGCCTCAAGGTGCTAGAACACCGTAAGTTTTGGACAACATTAGCTCCTAAGAAGTTTCGGGGTTCTTGCCAGGAAGTTCTGGGCCCTGTTTGAATTTAACCGTTGTGATTTAAAAATTTTAGAAACACCTATTCACCCTCCTAGGCGACATCTACATGTTTTCACTAGCTGCTACGAGTCCATGGTGCCTCACCGCCATTATCTCCCCTGTCTACGCTATATTTAGTCATCATGATTACATTGTGGTGTCCTCTTTTTATTTAAGAGGACATATGAGAGTCCGACTCTAATTCTATCTTACACCTATTTTAACTTCAAATTCAATGTTTAGTAAGACTAGTATATTCGATATCTATTCTAACAATAGTAACAGAGGAGCAAGAACCTGGACATACGATCAAATCAAGATGCTTTCCAATTCCAATTCAGTAAATGGAGATAAGTACAGGTGAAGGAACAATGGAGCATAGTACACACCATCGAGCTTGACAAACTGACAAAACTTAACAGACACGCATGAAACTTGTAGGAAGCTAGCTAAACTCTACCGGTAGCGGCACATCGATCCAACATTTTCGTCATCATCATTGGCGAACACGCATAGACCCACTTCTTTATTGTAACCAACTGACTCGCTTCGTCCGTTCTTTATCTGCATTTTGTTTTATTCTTCAGTAACTCAAAAGTTTGGTCCAGCGGCGAGGATCTCGTCTGTCAGGCTGCTGTCTCCCCCGATCTTGTAGTTGGCGAACACCTCGAAGTTCTTCTTGAACAGGCCAGCCAGCTTCAGGAGCGTCTCCTTGTACGCGCCCTTGTCCGTCCACTACACGGAGGTCACAATTCAGTCGTGGAATTTTTTACATACATAGAACAAATGGCATGAGCTGATGCGTGATGCTATGGAGCTTACGGTGTTGATCGGGTCGAGGATCTCAGATGGCACGCCGTTGATTTCAGTGGGGATCTCGAGGCCAAACACCTCCGTCTTCTTGTAGTTGGCAGTAAGGAGCTCACCGGAGTGGATGGCGTCGATGATCTTCCTGGTGTACGGCAGCCTGATCCGCTTGCCAACTCCGTACCTGAACAGTGAATTCAGAGTTAGTTCATGCTCGCAATGCCACTCGAAAATGGGCAATGGTGTGGACGCTGTCACAGTGGGCAATAGCAGTACCTTCCACCGGACCAACCGGTGTTGACGAGCCACCCGGTGGCGCCATACTTCTGCATCTTCTCGGCGAGCATGGCAGCGTACTTGGTCGGGTGGAGCATGATGAACGCTGCACCGAAGCAAGCAGAGAATGTAGCCTGCGGCTCCTTGATGCCATCCTCCGTGCCGGCAACCTGTTGAAATGGCAATGCAATAAGGAATATTCAGGCTAAATTCCTTTGTTGATCATCAGGGTGATAGGAAGGTAAGACAGCTGACTCTGCTTCTCAACAAAAATTGTTTACCAGAGCAGTGTAGCCACTGATGAAGTGGTACATGGTCTGTGGAAGGTTCAGCTTGCTGACAGGAGGGAGGACGCCGAACGCGTCGCACGCCAGGAGAATGACGTTCTTTGGGTGCGGCCCGACGCACGGTATCTTGGCATTGGGGATGTACTCGATAGGGTAAGCAGCACGGGTGTTCTCTGAAGAAAAAGTTCAGAGTTGTGACATTTCCAATTTCTTGTGCTGTAACTTTTGTGACCGACTGAAATAGGATTGCACTTTGGACATTGGAGATACTTACCGGTGACAGATTTGTCGGTGTAATCAACTTCACGGGTGTGCTCATCAAACACAACATTTTCCAACACTGCAAACGCCAAACATTTTCGATCAGAGGCAAGCAGGAGAAACTAAAACGATCCGCTAAATTAAAGAACTGAAGGCTCAGGCAACTACCGGTCCCAAACTTGATGGCGTTCCAAATATCAGGCTCTTTCTCCTGCGACAGGTCTATGCACTTGGCATAGCAACCACCCTCGATGTTGGACACGCCAGTGTCACTCCAGCAGTGCTCATCGTCGCCGATCAGCAGCCTGTTGTGGTCAGTTGACAGCGTAGTCTTTCCAGTACCTGCCGATTAAAATAACACACAAAATCAGCCAAAAAGAAGACAGTAAACAACAAGGGCACTAACAACAGAAATTCGTCAGCGAAACAGACATCATGCACACAACAGCAAAGATCTTAAACAGATATGTATTCAGTTATTATTGTATATATATGGTGATCAAGGGGAACGCGTCAGATGCGACTGGGCAGGTGACGGCACCACGGGCGTGTTGTGTTTTCACCCACCGTGGAGAGCCATCTTATTACCTGACAGTCCAAAGAAGAGGGCGACGTCGCCCTTCTTGCCCATGTTGCAGCCGGAGTGCAGGGAGAGGATGCCCCTCCTGGGCATGAGGTAGTGCATCACCCCGAAGAGCCCCTTCTTCATCTCCCCGGCGTACTGCGTGCCGAGGATCACCATCTCCCTCCTAGCGAGGTTGATGTCTACGCTCGTCGACGACGTCATGTAGTGCGTGTACCGGTTGCAGGGGAACTGCCCGGCGTTGTATATGGTGAAGTCCGGCGTGCCGAACTCCTCCAGCTCCTCCTCCGTCGGCCGGATGCACCTGCCAAGCCCATTCCCCCACATATCCATTCCGGTTACTACTACACTTCTACTACTTAGTACGTCGCTGATGTGATGATCCCCCATGTCTTGGTAGGCATGCAATAGGATTCCAGCACACATACAACATAGTATATAGTCGCATATATCTCATAATCATATAGTATATTGTTTTCATGAGGGATCAGGACAACGTCAAGGTGAACTTATCTGGTGGCGACACGTACGAGCAACCTAAAGATAGTGCAAAGTGACGGCTTCACTTACATGTTGTGCATGAAGAGCGAGTGGTACGCCCTGGCCGAGATGATACGCACTTTGATCCGGTTCTCCGTGTCCCAGTTCAGGAACTGGTCGTTCACAAACACCTACAGAAATGGCAGAACAAAATCTAGTTATCAACTGTTGATGTAAAATTGACTGACAGTCTAACACATCACACGATCACTGAATTTTAAATAGTAGTGTCAGGGTCACCTTGTCAAGGGAGTTGAGATAGTCGACGGCCCTCTCCCTGTTGGTGAGGAAAGTGTGCTCATCCATCTCGATGTTCGGAGAACCCCTGCAGTAGGAGAGAGACAGGCAAAACAGAGCATTCAGTCAGCTGCAAATCAGCAAGCAGAGCCTGCAGAGGCAGAGGTTGACATGCACAAGTAGTAGAGTAGTAGGCCGGTAGGGGGCGGTGAACTCACTTGCCCCACCAAAGCTCCTCCGCGGCGGCCTCATCCTTGACGATGCGCTTGTCCCTCGGCGACCGGCCGGTCTTGGCGCCGGACAGCGTCGCCAGCGCGCCCGTGGACGTGATGAACGACCCCTTCTCGTACTTGATCGCCTGCTCGTACAGCTCTGCTCGGCCACATCCCACAACACGTCACATACACATGTCAGTCTGGATTAACAAATTGCAGGAGTTTTCTCGTCTGTGCGTTGCAATCGCGGTACGTACCAGCAGGCGAGAGGTTGTAGAGCACATGGGTGAACTTGAGGGAGCTGTCGCTGACGGCGATGGTCGGGGTGACGTGCGGGTGGTGGTGGTGGTGGTGCGGCTTCGGGTGCGGCGACGGCGCGCCCTTCGCCGCGGCCTCGCCCTTCCTCGCCGGATCTCCCCTGACGACCTTCGGCCCGGTCTCACGCGTCAGCGACGCCAACGACGCGCTGCAACAATCGTCATCGTGACAGGGATCGTTCCATCAGTTTACTTAGCACTTTACCAGGTCAAAATAATAACTAAAAAGAACACCTAAAAATATCAGCACTTGCTCAATTGCTTGCTACCACTGCTAAACTTATACTACTAAGACAAAATCATCGTGTGCCTATCAGCGGAACGGAACATCAAACATCGCTGTAGACGTATGTACGCCGCTAGCTAGTCCGAATAGAATACTGTGTCGAGCGGCTTGTATAGAACGATACGAGGTTTCGTCTAATTTCTTGTGGGGAATTCAGGCGGAAGTTGTATCCCCGCGGCGCAAGTTGCAGCCCCAAATTGCGCCCACGTTCGTTACGTATGAGACACCGCAACGGCCGCTGGTGCATCGTATCGTATCCCCAATCCCAAGCACTATCTTGATATCGTCAACGTTGCTGATCGACACGAACGGCAGCGTGCATGACGGCAGCATATTGATCTCCCAAAAATATACTGCTAAATCAACGCCTCTATTGTCTCTACCGCCCAATCGAATTCTGTCACGCCAAGGTTCTTGCTCCCCAACATGACGGCGAAATCGTATCGGGAGATGTTGGGAGTTTGTGGATTCGGTGCGAGGGGAATGCGAACTTGTGCGGTGCGTGCAAGCGGGTGGATGTTTTTTGGACAAATTTGTGATACGGTGCGATGCACGGGGAGGTCACGTGAAAGGCTGCGGTCCGCGAGCAGCGGGCAGCGGGCAGCGGGCGTGCATGGCACGGTGCGGACATCTTGTGATGATGGTCCTTTCTGCTGGAAAACGACCTGGGATTGTAATCCGGCACTACTTTTTCTGTCCAGCTTTTTGTGCGGACTAGCAGATTAGCCCACGGTAATCGTCATCCCAACATTTACTTGGCTTGGTCCCGTGAATTCCCTTTTGGTTTATCTTTATTCGTTTCATTTACGCCCTAAACTTTACGTGTCTGTTACGAATTTAGGTTGCTGGATATGGTTGATATGTCCGTCCTCAAATGTCCACGTGGCAGACAACTACCATTGCCATGGTCCATCCTTCGTTCTCTTCCATGTGGGAGTAAAATACTATATACATCCAGCAACAACACCATCTCTTTTTTTTCTCTTTACTTTCTTCCTAGCTATAAGGGGATTGTTCGATTTCTCCTCTTCATTTTCCATTTTTCATGTGTCATTTCCTTATTAGTTTTCTTAACAAATGCATTGGCCAGTGGCCATTCCTAATTCAGATTTTGCTCGTTAAGATGCAAAACGGCAAAGCCGATTAATAAAGGAGCAAGAGATTAGATAGAGCGAGGCGTCACCTGATGGACTGGAGCTGCTGCCGCTGGCGCTCCTCCTCAGAGAGCGCCGCGGCGAAGGGCGAGGAGGCCCCGTCCTTGATGGGCGTGGTGGGCGCCGACCGCTTCCGCTGCAGCGAGTGGAGCTCGTCGATGGTCTGCGCCCGCACTGGCGCCGCGCTGTCATCGTGGCATATCCCGTTCTCGTGCTTCTTCTTCGCCCCGTGCGTCTCGATCCGAGCCAGCCCGTTCGGCGTGCTCGCCATGGCCGTCTCCGGTCGCGTGAAACCTTCAAAAAGAAAAGAGGAAACAATCACGTTAATTAGCAACGCCAACATAACAGCGCTACGAACCGGTTCTGCCATTGATGCTTTCCAGCATCCAAATGCCGGTGCAAAAACCACGGAGAAAGAATAGATGATGAACACGTACGAGGCAGTCGAGGAAGAGATCAGCAACGAGAGTAGGGTACAAGATTACAGGACAGGAGTGGAGAGGTGTGGGGCGTATGGGACGGAGCCCGGGTGCGCTTTTAAAGGGCACCAGTTAACCATGGTTAGCTGACCATGCTTTGGTGCTCCAACCGGAGTTACCAGACAACAATACCACATCGTTGATCAGGATTGAGAAATGAGACTTCCTGGCCCGCTGGAGCTTGTGGTTAACGTCGGAGGCTCGGAACGAGGAATCGCCACCAAGTTCGCTGCAATCACACTTTGCACGGTTGCACCAGGGTTGGGATCAATGAATTCAGACGGCGGTTAACTGGAAACTGACTGGATTAGCTAAGCTACGGGGTGGATTTATCACACGCTTTTCCTTTTGTAGACGCAATTAAAGTTTACGGTAGTTATCCATCGAAACGTTCCACATATACACTATTATACTTACTTTTCCTTTGAAATCAACAAAACGAAATTGTGATAAGAGTTTATATAAACATACTGTATTAATTTATTTGTACAAAACTTATCTTTTACATCAACTAGGTTTGGAAGAATATGAAGAAATAGATTTATGGTGTTGAATCTTATCCATCCAATTTTTTTATGGGTTGATTTCTTCACAGAAACACTATTTTTTTAGTGGTATTTTAGGTGACATGGTTTTCTTATGTGGCGGATGAAGATGGTGTGAGAAGATGAGGACGCCTCAGATTTTACAATATTAAGTGGAGATATGTAGAAGCGGAAAGAAACGGACCATCACTAATCACAATTCCAAATAAAGCAATTTGAATAACATTATTTATGTGGTTAACTTTTATAAACTGAGCAGGAGATGGAGTTGGCAATTAATTGAGAGGAATAGGACTGACCCGTAGCAAAGGTGAAAACTAGAACGCACAAACGTCTATAATCACCATATAGACAGGTACGTAGTCGATCATATAACCCATCATCTATACAGAGTTGTCTTTATCTTTTTTAATGTTTTCTCTCTCCTACTTCTTTCCTATCCGGTCAGTTCTAGAGAAATCCCCTTGAGTTCGGTTGTGGAGCGTGGAGTGTGGCGATGGAGTGCGGGCAGCGCGGGCGGGCGGCGGTGGAGCGCAGCGAAGCGTGATGGAGCATGGGCGGTCGGCGGTGGAGCACGGGCGGCGACGTCTTCTTCTTCTCCCCCCAAGGCCCCAACAGCAGCAGGGGCGATGCGCGCGCCGGCGAGGTGGTTGGCGGCGGTGAGGGGAGGGCGCGCTGGCGGCTCCGAGAGGGGCGGCCGCGGCAGAAGCGCGCGCAAACGGGAGCAGCACCGAGTCGACGACCCAGAACAACGCTGCTTTTCGTGTTGGTATAATCTCGGTCCACGAGCCACGCGTGGCGCCTAGTGAAACGATGGGGGTGCTGTCTACAGGCATGGACAGGGTGTTTTTTTGTAAAATAACATCGTATAGACGGGTCTTTATAGATTCATTGTACATGCCCTTAGAGCAAGCAAATATTATAAACCTCTAAACAATACTATGTAAACTTATACGATAAGATGAATGAAAGAAATAAAAAATGATAAAAAAAGTCATCTCATATGCAAAAGAAGCAAACTCTTTTAAGAGAGATAAGAGCAAGAGACTAATAAATTGATAGGAAACAAATAAAATAAAATTAATATGATGCATTAGGATAAGTGTGTTAAAGATAATTTTTGTATATATTACATCTTAATTAATGAGTTGACGACGTAACTAAAATTAAAGGAGACTATCGTATCCACTTTTAGTACTAGAAAGTAATTTACAAATAGGATTACCTTGCATGCTTATCATCTACACCGCCAATCCTCCAGCTAGATCACTAGTGCGATTATAAGCCCTTTGTCGTCGCCATTATCATTCGCAGATAATCTGATCGTCTTGGGTCGGCGCAGGTCGGCTTCCCCTGTTCATGCCTTTCTTTTTTCTTATTAAGATTTAGGTTTTATCTCAAATTTTATTAACAGGTTTTCCAATCTATTAAACGATATATTTTATATAAAAACTTTTTTATATAAAACCTATTTTAAAATATCAAATATATTCGTCTCTTCAATTTATAATAATTAAAATTTAATTAATCATATATTAATGTTTTTTAGTGTGTAAATTTAATCTTTGTTCTTATTGATTTCAAACGCTACCTAACTGTTATCCAACCTCAAGATAATCCAACAAAACATATCTTTCACAAAGATAATCCAACAAAAAAGGGTACGCACAGCTGAGCAGCCCAACGTGTCATCTAAAAATAATAATAACAGAGAGCAAGTGTTGATATTTGATCTAGTCCCAACTCTCTGTCCGTGTGCGTTGCAAACATGCAATTGCAGTCATGCAGATGTGTGCGTGAGATGGATTTGGATAGGGACAACAACCTATTGCTCCTACTCTGCTAAGTTGAGACACCCTTTTCTACATTTTTTTGTGATTAAGTGGTATTAGTCTTCCATCTCAAATAAAAGAGTAGTACAAGTACAAGTCTTCAAACACTTGCACTATACTAGTCTAAAAGCCACGAATTTGCTGTGCATAATTCAACACAAGCGACTCTACTTCACCAGCTGATTAATTGACAGATATTAACTACTGAGCATAGTCATTTTCTTTTCTACTTTTATGATGTGTATCTGTCCTTTTCATTATCGTTCCCCCCAATTACTACTCACCGCTAACTCCTCAACCATGAGATTTCTCGAGATTTTGGTGAATGAAGGGGATACTGCCGGGAAGCTGAGGGAGTAATTAATTAATGGTTAATCCATTCGCGTTCGGGTGCATGTAACCAAGTTGGTTATGTGAACCCAGTTAAGCGTAGTGGATCAGATGCAATGAAATCGGGGAAGTATTAATTTTCCTGATCATTTTAGTAGAAGTGCTTTCTGCACTCGGAAGCGAAATGGAATTGTGAAAACTATGGTGAGTTTTCTTGTAAGCTTTTATTTTTCTTCCGTCAATTAATGACCCTTGATAATGCTGGAAGGGTCATTTCTATGCGCATCCCCTGTTATACAAGGAATTTTTGTATTTTTAATTTTTTTTAAAGATTTACAAAAATAACTTGCGAGTTTGAAAAATTTCAAAACTAATCTCCTCCCGCTCTCTGGGAGGGCGTGAAGGGAAAAAACGCCCTCCCAGAGGGCGAAAAATCCGACGTGGCAGACGGCCCCGCACGGCCGTGCCGCGCGGTGGCTTTTGCGGGCGGCCCCTTCCCGCCCAGGAAGGGCGTTTTTCACTGTGCACGGGGCCGCTGCAAAAATGCCAGGGAGGCCGGCCTTTTTGCAGCGGCCCCTTCCCGCCCTTGGTAAGGGCGTTTTTCACCTTGTGCACGGGGCCGCTTGCAAAAGGCCGGCCGCGCTGTTTTTTTGCAGCGGCCCCTTCCCGCCCTTACCAAGGGCGTTTTTTCACTGTGCTTAATTGGTCATTTAAGTTGAAGATATTTTATAATTTTTTGAAATGATTGAATGACTTTAAATATTATTAAAACTTATTATTGGTCATTTGTAATCCAAATAAATTCTCCTCAAGCAAAAAAATAATAATTGGTTCACGAGAATATATTTGTTGCATCTAAATAAAATCATTACCGTGGACCAAAATATATGTAGGCTCCAGATATTACAATGTGAACCTAACATATTTGAATAATATTTTAGTTCAGTTATAAAATTTAGAAATTCAAACAAACAGCGCATGGCTATAATCACATTTAAATTTTGAAAATTATCAATTAGTTCAAACAATTCTGTAGAAGTTCTCAACTACATATTAATTTCTTGAGACCTACTACACTGGTGGGCTATTTTAAGAACTCACTGTTTTTAAACTTTTCTTAAATAACTAAATTGTTGTGTAACTTTGACCATTAGTTTCTGTCATTAGTATTTTTCTACCTATATGATTTTTCATGTTTTCAAACCAAACACATTGAGATTTATCGATGGTTAACGTTTTAAGAGTTTGATCATCAATAAATCTCAAAATATGGAGGAGCATATGTTGTTTGCATTACTGTGAACATATTATTTTAACGAAGTTAACTTAGTTGCAATGGTTAAGCGGTTGTTTGTCACGGTGTTACATAACCTATTAGGTACGGATGATGCAATACAACTAACTCATCCCCCACGAGTGAAGGCTCGGCTACCTACGGAACCGTTCAAGGGCGATAAGCTTGTCATCAATTTTCTCTTTCCTTCTCGGCGTTGTACTCCTTTTGAGTTTCACATTCAGTTACTTTTAAGCCGTTATATTGGGGAATGACATTGTCGATCCACCTAGTGAATCCACACCTTCTTTGAATGCCCTGGTAAAGAAACACATGTAATCAGTTAGAGAGCCACTAGAGCGAAGACGTTTGCATAATTGATAAAATGAAAGACGTACAACGAAGTCGTTGTCTAAGTTGGGCCTCATACGAACGACTTGGCATCGAACTCTCTCCAAGAACCAATACCAGCTTTCGGTGTTCTCACTCTCGACAAATGCAAACGCCATAGGTAACACCTGGTTGTTCCCATCTGCTCCAATCGCCGCGCATGTCGACCTCCGTATTTCCAGTCGAAAGGTTCCATCTATGCACAAGCACGGGCGACAGATGAACAAATGCGTTGATGCAAGCACCAATCGAGAAAAAGGCTCTTTGCAAAGCACGCTCTTGCTCGAATCAGTAGATGATGGAAATGTCTGAATGTCGTAGTAGGTATTGGGGTTTCTCTGAGCAATGGTGGCTAATAGACGAGGTAAATTGTCATACGATGCTTCAAATGTGCCATACCTCATCTCCAATATCTTTTGTTTCGCCCTCCAAGCCTTCGCATAACTAATAATATACTTGAATTTGTTCTCAATGTGCTTAATAATGGAGCACGGTTCAAAATCCGTGTTTTTAACAACATGGTCAGTACATCTCACCAAGCAACAAACGCCGAGGTGATGTTGCGGTGGTACTTATCAACCCCCGGCAATGACATGTGTGCTCACCAACAATGCTCACTTTCCAATAGTCATTCCATTTTCCCTTGTATGCATGAACGCGCCACGGACAATCATCCTTCATACACTTCACATCATACACATAGTTCGTAGACTTCACCACCCTAAACTCTCTATGCAAAGACACCGCCGAATGCTTCACCGCCTCTTTCATGTCTTCCTTATGAGCATACCTAGCACCATGGATGACCTTGTTATCTTTGTATTCAAATGAAACATGCTGCCCTTCCGAGATAACAAGCCGAGAGAAATCAGCTTGTTCCCAATCGACGGGCATGACATCTTCTTCCTCGTCCGATGATTCATCGCCCTCCGCCTCGCTCATTTTCAGAATCCTCCCTCTCCATTTCTTCAACAATTGCTTCGATTCTCTCTCCTCGTCCGCCACGCCAATCGCCTCCTCTAAGCTTGCTTCATTGCTTGGACCTTCGCCATACTGTTTGCATTGTATTCGCTATCGATTTCGTGCGGTGCCATAAAAATAACAAGGGGCCAGGACCTTTCAAGTGCCATGTCCACATAACGTCTCCACGACTCGGTGTTATCAATAGGCATAAGTTCCCAATAATATCCTTGTTGCACGACTAACTACAACGGATAGAGACATTGTGTTCACTCTTGTATCCACTTTAAATCCACGTAGCAACCAACTATACACCGACTCAAATGTTTTCTCGCCTGGCCTATCGATGCCCTTTGATTTCATCCTAAATTCTGACAAATCTACACCTTCTGGACCGTATCTAACGTTGCCTTCACCGTGAACTATCTTAAATATGATCTTACTTGCCATAGTGCACGACAAACAAATTGAAGCGAGTTTATTCCATACTACGAATATATTTCCTAGATGATTCTGTGCCTAACTTAATTTCTTTAACAATATGTTCTCTGGTCTACATCTTAAATTTTCCCAAATCGATTTGTTCGTTCCATCTACCGCCAATCGTAACTCGTTCATTTCAGTTTGCCAAAATTTATAAACTAAATTTAATTCACTCGTAGTTTATATCTAAACATATTTTGATCATCAACAAAATTATACGTACGATTTTCTATAGTGCTTACCATCTGCTCACATAATTTACACTTACATCCAAACACATTCTACCTAAGTTGATCTATCTATTCTACCTATGTTAATGTCCATTAAATATCCTTGTTGATCTATCTATTCTTCTTATGTTACTGTCGATTAGATTATCTACATTGATCTAAATTAAACCATCTGTTTTACAAATCTATAACAAATTATTCAATACCTATTCAAATATTACAAATTTATATTTTTCCTAATATTTCATTTACATACTAGCTAACAAACAAAATAATGCCAAGATATTGCATTTACCTCCAATGAAGTACGCAATCCAGCGGGGCTTCGCGCGATCCTCCTCTTCCTCACCTCTCTCTCTGTTCTTTTACGGATCCGGAAAGGTGTAAATGAGGTTGAAATGATTGAGAGTCGGCTTATATCGCCATGGGTAAAAACGCCCTTCCGAGAGGGCGGGAAGGGGCGCCGCAAAATTGCCAGGGCGGCCGTGGCAATTTTACAGGCGGCCCCTTGTAAGCACCGTGAAAAACGCCCTTGGTAAGGGCGGGAAGGGCCGCCCGCAAAAGCGCGCGGCCGGCCTTTTGCGGGCGGCCCCCGTGCACGGTGAAAAACGCCCTTACCAAGGGCGGGGAAGGGGGCCACTTGCAAAAGGCCGGCCTCCTGGTATTTTTGCGAGCGGCCCCCGTGCACGGTGAAAAACGCCCTTCCCAAGGGCGGGAAGAGGGCCGCCCACAAAAAAACCACCGCGCGGCGGACGGCCGTGCGGGGCCGTCCGCCACGTCGGATTTTTCGCTCTACGGGAGGGCGTTTTTCCCTTCACGCCTCCCGGAGGGCGGGAGGAGATTAGTTTTGAAATTTTTCAAACTCGTAAGTTATTTTTGTAAATCTTTAAAAAAAAATTAAAAATACAAAAAATTCGTTATACAAGGACGTGGTGACATGAGGAACAGAGAGAAACGTGTACTACATCCCGCCGTAATGCAAGTGTAAGCATTTGACTCGTTTTATAATTGATTATACTACCTTCTGCCGGGGTGTATACAGGAGCTTGTATTTGCTGTCCATGTGCAGATACATTTCTAGTTCTCTTCACAAAAAAAAGGGGAAGTCAATTGCCACGGTGTATATCCGACGCTAATCCGGGTCATACACTCATATTCCTCAATCCTCGTCTGCATGGCATTGGCTATGCACAACATTATCCGCTGGATTTTTTCTGTGTGTATATAGACGTGTTCCCTGGCTGGATGCCCTCGGTGAGGCGGATTCCACCTCCATGACTTGAACGAGTCTCCATTACTCCAAGCACGAGCGTGATTGCCTAATAGCAGCAGCGTGCCCTTGCCCCTTGGTCTTGGGGCAGTAACGGGAGGACGAGATTTCGCCGAAGTTATTAAGCTGACTAACGACGGCACATACGAGTGCACGTCTTTGATCATTCATCACTGGGTCAGTTAGTCAGTCAAAACAATCGCCGTCGACCAACCAAACAATAAAATAGGATTCGCCAGGAGACATACGAGTAATTCATATGCTACGGCGCCTATACATCAGGCTGTGCACAACGCACCGCTAGGCCATGCTGAAAGGAGACGTGCCTGTTGTGTTGAGCTTGGACGATGGGGCACGAAACGCGATCGAAAGAAAGACATCTCGTATTGTCAGATCGAAAGAAAGACAATGCACCGCGTTAAATGCGTTATATTATATAAGATGGGGCCAAATATCTGACGATTCCCCCCCATCTGGGCCATCCCATCCCATATGAGATCGGTGCATGCACGCGTACGTCGGTGACAGGCGCCGCGCGCAATCGGGAAACCGGGAAGGAACGAGGAGCGGTTGCGTACGTCGATTCGCCCTGGGGTCATGGTCATGGACGCGCGCGTGGGGCGAACCGAGGCTCGCAATCTCGCAAACACATGAACCGTGGCCGGTGGCCCTTGCGCTCGACGTCACGCACGTAACAGGAGCAGTTATGCACACCAACCGCCCGCCGTCCTCGCTCGTCGTCACGTCGTCCCGCTATCCTCTCCGCGCGCTCGCGCGCATATCTATCTATCTCCGCTTTTGCGTGGCGTGGCTGCGGGGGTGGCTGTGCGCTGCGGACTTGTGGCACTGGCGCGTGCATAGGCAGGCGCGGCGAGCCACTCTGTTTTCAATCGCCCGGGGCAGGTTCAACCGGGGAAGTCGCTCGCGCTTGCGGTAGTACCTGTCAAACTCGGCGTAACGACGCTTGTATGTACGTGCTGCAGTCCCAGTCCGTCAGTTGCTTTGTTGGTACGTTTTCTCGACGGGCCATAAAAGGGGCAGCTTTTTATGGGGGAGATGCGTTCTTGTGGACTCGCCATTTCGCTGCCAAATCGGTGATTAATTTATCAAAAAAGTATAGAGATATAGCTACAAAAGTACTGCGTGATTTTCTTTATTTTTTTCCCTCCACAAGGCTCGCTGTCTCAGGTAGGGAGTGTATCAGATCAGCTAGTGCGGGGTGCGGGTGCCTTTGGGATAGCAAACGTGGCCTCGTGGTTTTCGTTGGAGCATCGAGTGATTGCCCAACGTTTCCGAACGTTGCTGTGCTAAACAATCTAAGATAGTAACTGTTCAGACTTCAGAATGAATATATATATATAGGCCTTGTTTGGGACTGCTCCACAAACTTTGCTCCACAAACTTCATCGTGAAGCAGCTCCACAAAAAACTAAAGTTTGTGGAGTACCTCTTTAGGTGCTCTCACAACTCACCTTTTTTTTTCTGGATGCTCTCACAACTCTCCCTTTTTTTCTGGAGCTGCGTGTGTGGAGCTGAACCCGTTTGGCTAAAAAACATGGAGTAGAGCTAAAAAATAGAGAGCGGAGCAGTCCCAAACAGGCTCATAGATGGGTTACTGTGTGACGCGCCGCACAGCCTCATCCCGTGTGGCGTGGCCGAATCTCTAATTTCAAAACTCAAATTGAAAATCCGAACCGTTCAAATTCTTCTACATATTAATATCGCCTTGTATATCAAATTTTATATTTTTTGAATTTTTTTACTATTTTATCAGATAGGTCAAAAATGCAATAATCCAACGATTCTGGAGTATCTATTTTATTGCATTTTGACCTATACGATAAAATAGTAAAAAAATTAAAAAATATAAAATTTGGTATACAAGACCATATTAATATGTAGAACAATCTGAACGGTTCGGATTTTCAATTTGAGTTTTTAAATTAGAGATTCGGCCACGCCACACGGACGGGCCTGCGGCGTGCACACAGTAGCCCATCTCTTATATATATATATGAGAGAGAGAGAAACACCGGAAGAAGTTCTAATTCTGTAGTGAGTAGAAAGAATTGACATTCTGAAAGGTGGTGTTCCTTTCTACTCGAGGGAAACATAAAGTTAGAAAAAATAAAAATGATTAGTTTATAATTAATCTAGTTTTAATTATTAATTTATTTGATATTTTAAAACAATATTTAAATAAATTTTTTATAAAATATATTGTTTAACAGTTAAAAACATGTTAATAAAAATCTAGGTAGAATTTATATCTTATTAATAATAAAAGAAAGAGACATAGGAGCAGTGCAGTAAAAGGACCAGACTTGTAAAGACAGCCGCTTGATTAAAGTGCAAAAGGGGCAAACATATTTTCCGTGCTAGAGCCGACTTAGGGTGCGTTCTTCTCAATTATCTATTTCTTTTTTTTAACATGTTTTACAAATTGATAAATGATACATTTCGTATGAAAACTTTTTTATAAAAACTGTTTAAAAATAATAAAGTTATTTATCAATTTTTTATATATTAATATTTAATTAATTATATGTTAATTATATCTTTTATTTTTATGTGGAGCTTAGCCATTGTAGATAGTTGTAGAACACAGCCGTATCTTCAATGTTTATTTTATTGCAAAACTGAATAGTAAAATGGACTCATGTCAAATAGAAGGTTGGATAGACACCACAATGTATATATGTGTAGAGCGTGTAATAAAATGAGACCCATCTAAAAAATTATCCAATAGCCATGTCACAATTAAAAGAATAGATGAAGCTCATCATAAAGTGCTAATATCTTATAGTGTTTATGTTATAGTAGAACTTGTGTTATCACTTCTACAATATATTTTATCTAATAATAGAAATTCATTCAATGCTTATTACCTGTTATTTCATGGATGCCCTTATGCAGGGGCACATCTAAGCAGTGGTAAACTGCAGAGACGCCAGGATTAGGCCAGCTTTCTTTTGTGTAGCCGGTGTGGTCCGGTGGTGCCTCCCCCGGGCAGGACCTTTGTTCTGCCACTCACAAGCTATTCTGGCCGAATCAATTCGTTCACATTGATCAAATTCAATGGACGCAAAGTGCGCTTACCAACCAGGCAGGGTCAGTGAGTGAGTCAGTGATGTCGATGAAAGGTACGTGTGCATGCTGACCTGAAGATGCAGGGGGGCGTAACCGAGTGAGGAGGAATAATAGACAACGATTCCAGAGGAAAAGGGAGAATAATAACGCTCACGCTGAGAAAAAAATGGCTGGAACTTGCAACATGACCATTCATCACTAAAGTAATGCACACGGACATGGTTTATTTTTCTGGATTTACCAAAAGCAAGTTCCTATCTGTGCTCTTCTCTGTTATCATGGTAAACAGAGAAATGTCAGCTAGCCTTCGATCCGCAGTGTCACGAGGTAATAGGCACGCGGCACACAGGCGGCAGTGGCACCCCGTGAGGTCAAAATGCATAAATATATAACTATGTGAGCTCAATTTATATAAATTTTCATTGTTCCATGTACCTTTTTACTGTTTTTTCACATGATTAAGGTGTATCTTAAAAAACCTAACCTATGGGGTCAACTGACCTCACAATTTTAACATCGTACTAATAAACGGTAGAGAATAGTCATGTGTGGCACAGCCTTGGCTCTCCTATTGAAACTTGAGTTTTTCTATTACTATAGGTCTTTTTTTAATAATTTTTTATTTGGATCATTTATTGTTTTTTTTATTGATGTTTTGTTTTGGATCATCTACTAATGTTTTACTGTGGCACAGACTTGGCTCTCGCTCTGTTACTATAGGTATTTTTTCAATAATTTTTTATTTGGATCATTTATTGTTATTTTTTTGTTATTGATGTTTTGTTTTGGATCATCTACTAATGTTTTACGGATGAAACTTTTTTGCTTGAGTAAATTCTAAGACGTGATGACTCTTTTGTTCTTTATGAGCAGATCTTACGTATCTCTTTTATGTTATAGTAATAATAGGGGATGCAACTGCATTTTCTGTTAATTATAAGGCCTAAATGTAATCTATCTTGAAAAAAAAGGAAATGACCTATGCAACGTGTCATGAGAGCAACTCGAACACTGGCACCCTGCGCTGCACATGTTTAAAAACTTTGAACAAGCTAGCCGCCTAGCCCCTTGTATCCGAAAAGGAAGAGAGGAAAAATGCTCGAAACAAAGGCCGGAAACGCGCCGGCGTAGCGTAGCAGAGTCGTACCGGGGGAGGTGAAATGCGTTACTGGTCTGCGTCGAGCTTAGCGTAAATGAATATTCTTCGGTTTCCATCAAATCCAGACGATGCCGCCTAATTGCCAAACGCCGAGATACTAAAGCGAGGTTTGCTCTGTATTTATCGTCTTTTTTTTTACGGCGTGGGGTGCTACAGAATAACAAAAACTAGGGCCCTGCATGGATAATGTCTGAGAACCGTGGGGGCAGTGGGCATCTATCCTTGTGGATATTTGAGTTGAGTACTACCGTGTAACCAGCCGGTTTCGTGTGATTAATTCCTCGTTGGTTGGGGCTGGACTCTGGAGAAGGCGTTGCCCTGGGGAGGCCGTGTTTCTCCGACAAAACTTCACTATTTCACACGGGTTCTCACGTTTGCACCGTCTCACTGTTCGCGCCTCGCAGTCTCCACTCCAGACCGAAATGGGCAGCTATTGCCGGTCAAGCTTGCCTCCCCGTTCTGCCGTGCCAACTCCCCAGTCGGCCGTGTCAACTGTTGAGCTTGGACTGGGATGTCATCAGTTATATCTACGCAGCCTACTGCCGATGGATACCCCAAATCAACTCCGCCCGCCGTGGTGTCTTCCGGATCAGCTGCAGTAATTATTGTCACTTAATCTTAACGTGGTTTCATCATATCCATTAAATAAGATGTTAAATCAATAAATTTATAGATTTTTATAAAATGAGAAGAAGAAATGTTTCATAAGGATAAAACTATAAAGCACTGTTTTCAAAACGTTGAAAAACGTCGCACTGATAGTCTTCCTTAGTTTTATGGATTGTTTTTTATTCATTGTTGTTGGTGATATGGCCCTGGGGTTATGTCAGAGTACGATAACTGAAAAAAAGAAGACGCTTTTGCCCGTCAGGGCGTGCCAAAGATATGTCCTGGATGATCCAAGTGAGTCCCGGCCATGGGCGGCCACATGGCCGCTCCAAGAGGGGCCTGGCCCGGAGGCTGTCCGGAGGCATCATACTCCCAAGCGGCAGGGTCCGGGATCACTCAGACCCCCGGGCGACAGGGTTCGGGATTACCCAGACCCCCCATCTCTCACCCCGCACCTCTCTGAGAGAGGGACGAGTCCAACTGCCAACCACCTCATTTAATGCCTAAAAAGAGAGAGGCTGAGCGCCTGCCCCGTCGCACTTAATGTGATGTGAGGCGCGCCTGTCAGTCGCTCTCATCATCACCCCTTTTTGCCCGTCACGAGGCAAAGAGGGCATAAAGTCTTTGAGTGCGACCGTGGTATGGCAGCACACCCCCTCCTCGCACGACTCCCTCATGCCCCATCTAGTCGCGTTAAATGCATTGGGCGCCCGCGTGGGAGAGAGAGTACGAGCGCAGGAGGCGTTGTGTCAGCACCTACCCACGAGATGGGCCGCTGACCAGTGGGCCCCATCGGAGTAGGTAGGCCGGCCCATCACCGCGTCAGCAGCATGACTACCACGACGCCCGCTTTTTTTCACCTACTTCCATGACGCGGCAACAGGAACAAAGATGGGGGTGGCTTCTTCGACAAGACAAGACAAGAGCCGCTCCATCACGTGGAGCGAAATAGAGGAAATCAGGACTACTGTGGTGTCTCCTTGCACTATAAAAGAAGGCCCTAGTCCATCATAAAAAGGTTGGACTGGAGGGTTCGATTGGTTGGTTCGACCCGTTCGTGGGCTCAGAACCTAGCTAAGGACAACATTTTCATTTCCCAACTGCTCTAGCAACCCGAAAAACAAGTCTAAGGTACTGCCATTGTTGGAGACCTTGGACTTGATACATCCCGCCTTGACCACCAGTTCCAGCATCCCCAAAGAGGAACACCATCACCTGTTTCTGTAATTCATGCACCATATTACACGAAGAACAGGAGTAGGGTATTATGTGGAGATTGTGGCAATCGGGTATCTACTTGGCAAGCTTATCCGACTGAAGGTAGGGATAGATTGCGCCTGCCATATCTGTAAACCAAACATGACTCGGGTATTACGATTGCCGATAGAGATAAGGCAATCGGCCTATAGTCACGGTTTGGTAAGATTGAGGAAACCGACTTAGAATAAGATAGAGTTTCCGACTTGTAAACCCTTCCTCCCAAGACTATATAAGGGGGGTAAGGGGCGTCCCTTGAGGGATATTTCGATAGGAGATCAGAGATCTTAGACTTGATCAGATTCTAGATCTGAGATACAACTTCATAAGCGAGAGCTTTAGATCACGAGATCAATAAAGACACTCGGCGGATCGAATCCACCGAAACAGGAGTAGGGTATTACCTCACGAGAGGGCCTGAACCTGTCTAAATCTTCTTCTTCTTCTAACCCATTGTGCTTGGCGATCTTGACTGCGACCCCAGAAAATATATTGCCGAAACCAAGTTTCGACAGTTGGCGCGCCAGGTAGGGGACGCGCGCCGAGACTTCTTCAACAATCTCACCGACAAGCGTGATGGGATCTCCTTCAAGACTCGGTGACTTTGCCGCCAGCTTCTCCGACTCCTCCTCCTTCGACTCGGACTCGAACCAGTCGAAGGGAAAGATCTACTCGGCGCCGTTCGGGCTCCCTAACAGCGCCGAGATCTTCGACAACATCTTGAAGACCAAGATGCGATCCACCTTCTCCGACGACGGACTTCACTCGGCGCCATTCGGATTATCGGATGCCGACGAGATCTGCGCCAATCTTCTCGCCTCCCGACGGAAGCAATCTACTCGCGAAGACCTCTCGGTGCCGTTTGGGTTTCCAAACGTCGCCAAGATCTACGAGTCAATCGCTCTCCCGAGTTGGCGGCAATCCACTCGGAGGAGCCGATCCCCAAGCTCCGACTCGGACCGGAGCGATCCGGATCCGGATTTCCCAGATCAAGGGAGGTCGCTGTCATCCTCCCGTCCTTTGGCTCCTGCTCATCTTCAGAGCTCAACGGATACCTCAGCTCCGCCGGCTTCAACAATCTCTACGGCATCCCTTCCGACGAAGCCAACAACTCCGACTGCCATATGGACTGCGAGCCGAAGTGTTTCGACGTCCTCATGGCCGAGCCGGATGAGTCCGACTCAGCCATGGCCAGAAGGCTTGCCGAAGAGGAGCGAGCTAGAGTGGAGCTTGAGCGCAAGACTACGAGGAGGACAAACAACGCAAAGACGAGGCCGACAAAAGGAAGCGGGATCTGCGTGCGGCGGACGATACGCCCGGAGGCCATCCTCCAAACACGGGTTCGCAACACCAACGTCTTCCAGACGCCGCAGCAGAACGCTGTCGCCACACTCACGCTCTTGGACACCGTCATGGAGACGGCTCCGGCCAACGTGACTCCTATACTTGATAAGATCAAGACCATCGTCGCTGCCACGGCTAACGGCCCTCCCACCACTTCGACGCGAAGGCTGACTGAATCCGTGGCCGAAACGCCAGACAAGAGCCGGCTCCCACCTCTAAAGTCAGGAGACTACAGGAGGCCCGAGCCGGCTCGGTCGACAACCAGGCCAAGAGGCCCACCTCGCAAATCCACGCCGAGGCACCAAGAGCGACGGTCGACTCCCGCCACAAACGACATGGACGTCCACCCGTCCACCACCGAGTCCGCCGCAGTTCCGGCTACCCAACCAGCCAACGAAGACCCCGCCGAGTGATCTCGCGGGAAGTCTTGATCGCCGCTACCAAGAGCGCGACCGTCGCACTCGGGAAGATCGGAGGATCACCCGATAGCGGCGACGATGGAGTACCAGCCTTCACTCGGGAGCTCCGCCGAGTGCATTGGCCGAGTGGCTTTAAGCCAACAGGGATAGAAAGGTACGATGGCAAAACCGACCCCGAATCTTGGTTAACTGTATATACTCTTGCCATCCGAGCTGCAGGTGGCGACAACAAAGCCATGGCCAACTACCTGCCCGTGGCCCTCGCAAACTCAGCCAGAAATTGGCTCACCAGCCTGCCAAGAGGCTCAATCGGCTCGTGGAGCGAGCTGAGGGACCACTTCATCGCCAACTTCCAAGGCACCTTCGAGAGGCCCGGCACGCACTTCGACCTTTACAACGTCATCCGAGCCGGACGAGCCTCGAAGGATTACATTCGTCGCTTCTCCGAGAAGCGCAACAAGATCCCGAACATCACCGATGACATCATCATCGCCGCCTTCCGAAGGGAGTCCGTGATGAGCCGCTTATCGGCAAGTTCGGACGCAAGCCACCGAAGACGGTGAAGCGAGATGTTTGAGACGGCGAACTCATACGCCAAATCAAACGACGCCATTAAAGCCGCCCGTCAAGACCGGCCCGACAGAAGAGAGGACAAGCAAGCAGGAGGAAGCCGAAATCCTAAGAAGGATGGCGGCAACAACAGCAACCAGGGCCCGAAAGATCGCAAGCGCCGATCTGAAGACCTGGTGGCCGCAACCTCCAATACTCAACGCCGTCCTCGAGTCGCCGCCTACGACGCCATCATGAACGCCCGGTGCACCCACCATCCGAATCATAAGCACGCGGCGAAGGATCGCTTTATCTACAAGCGTTCACTGAACAATACGCGACGCAGCTCAACAAGAAGCCGGCGACGAGGCTGGCCCGTCCGCGCCAAGAAGAACAATGCGGCTGAAAATGCCGAACCTTTTCAAGACCCAGTGGGGAGCTCAACCATATCTTCGGGGCCCGCTAGCTTATGAATCCAAGAGGAAACAAAAGCTAACTGACCGGGAGGTCAACGCGGCTCAAACCCGAAGCCCTCAATATCTGCGATGGTCGGAGGTGGCCATCACCTTTGACCGCTCGGATCATCCCGACCGAGTGGTCCACCCGGACGATATCCACTCGCCCCGGACCCCGTGGTCCGCAACATCGAGCTTAAGCGCGTCCTCATTGATGGGGGCGGCGCCCTCAACATCCCGTTTGCCAAGACTATGGATGAAATGCGATCCCGAGGGCCGAACTCAAAGCAAGCTCACCCCTTCCACGGAGTTATCCCGGGCTATCTTCAACACCACTCGGGCACATCTCCTCCCGGTCACCTTCGGAGCCCGAGAGAACTTTCGAACGGAGAACGTCACCTTCGAGGTGGCCGACTTCGAAACGGCGTATCATGCCATCATCTAAGGCTGCGCTTGCCAAGTTCATGGCGATCCCTCACTACACTTATCTTTGCATGAAGATGCCGGGTCCCAACGGCGTCATCACTCTTCGCGCAGCGACGTGAAGCAAGCCTTCACTGCGACAAGGAGAGCCGTGACATGGCCCAATCTCGCGAGAGATTACGTGGCCAACAAGAAGTCCGATTGCGTGCATCGACTTCGGCGAGGGCGAAGTCCCCGCGAAGAAGATAGCCAAATCGGGATCCCGGCGACGCCAAGACCAAGAAGATCTCCCTTGATTCGTCCGATCCCTCTAAAACCGCCGTAATCGGCGCCGACCTAGATCCTAAATAGGAAAGCGCGCTCGTCACCTTCCTCCAAAATAATAAAGATGTTTTTGCTTGGAAACCATCCGATATGCCTAGAATTCCTAGGGAGGTGATCGAGCACTCTTTGAACGTCAAAGATGACGCCAAACCAATAAAACAACGATTACGCAGGTTCGCACAGGATCAAAAAGACGCGATCAAAGAAGAACTCGCAAAGCTCTTAGCTGCCGGCTTCATCAAAGAAGTCCTTCATCCCGACTGGTTAGCCAACCCAGTCCTGGTCCGCAAGAAAACGGGGCAATGGCGCATGTGCGTTGACTACACCGACCTCAACAAAGCTCGCCCAAAGATCCGTTCGGCCGCCTCGCATCGACCAAGTCGTCGACTCCACCCGGCCGCGAACTCCTAAGTTTCTTGGATTGTTACTCGGGCTATCACCAGATCAGTTTGAAAGAATCCGACTGCTTGAAGACATCTTTCATCACGCCGTTCGGGGCCTACTGCTACATCACCATGCCTTTCGGCCTGAAGAACGCCGGAGCCACATACCAACGCATGATCCAAAGATGCTTCCAGACGCAGATCGGCAAAAACGTTGAAGCTTATGTCGACGATGTTGTCATCAAGACCAAGCAGAAAGAAGACCTGATCGCCGACTTAGAAGAAACCTTTACAAACATCCGGGCCTTCAGAATGAAGTTGAACCCAGAGAAGTGCACCTTCGGCGTCCCATCAAGCAAACCGCTCGGCTTCATGGTATCACATCGCGGCATTGAAGCAAACCCAGAGAAGATCAACGCTATCTTAAACATGAAGCCCCCGAGTAATCAGAAAGACGTCCAAAAGCTCACTGGTTGCATGGCGGCACTAAGCCGTTTCATATCCCGACTCGGCGAACGAGGCATGCCCTTCTTCAGGCTGCTGAAGAAGACAGACGACTTCCGGTGGACCACGAGAGCCGACAAGGCCTTTGAAGATTTCAAAGAATTCCTTACCACGCCACCCGTCCCGGCTTCACCTCGCCCGGAACCCCGTTGCGTACGTTTCAGCCACTCACCAAGTGGTTAGCACGGTCCTTGTGGTTGAACGAGAAGAAGAAGGACGGGCCCAGAAGATTCAAAGGCCAATTTACTTTGTCAGCGAAGTATTGGCAGGAGCCAAAACCCGATACCCCCAGGTACAAAAATTGCTTTATGGTGTTCTAATAACCGCAAGGAAATTGGCACACTACTTTCAGGGTCACTCGGTCACCGTCATCACCTCTTTTCCACTCGGCGACGTCGTCCACAACCGCGAGGCGACCGGGCGCATCGCCAAGTGGGCCCTAGAACTGATGCCGCTGGACTTAACTTTTAAGCCCAGGACGTCCATTAAGTCACAAGCCTTAGCGGACTTCCTGGCCGAGTGGACTGAACAGCAAGAGCATGTTCCCCGAGAAGACCTCCAACACTGGACCATGCACTTCGACGGATCCAAGAGGATCACCGGCTTGGGAGCAGGAGTTGTGCTGATCTCCCCGACTGGGGAAAGGCTAAGATATGCCCTTCACCTCCACTTCTCCGCCTCACACAACGTCGCCGAATACGAAGCTCTTTTACATGGACTGCGCCTCGCAGTCTCACTCGGGATTCGTCGGCTTATTGTGAAAGGCGACTCCCAGCTGGTCGTCAATCAAGTGATGAAGGACTGGTCCTGCTTAAATGACACTATGGAGGCCTACCGACAAGAAGTCCGCAAGCTTGAGGACAAGTTTGATGGGCTAGAACTCTCACACGTCCTGAGACATAACAACGAAGCTGTCGATGAGCTAGCACAGTTCGGATCCAAGCGCGAAGCTGCTCCAACGAGATGTCTTTGTCGAACATCTTTACGAACCAACCGTCATGGCTAAGACAGCTCTCAACGAACAAACCACGAACGAAGTCATCATGATCGATACCGACTGGAGGACGCCGCTCATCAAATTCTTAACTCAGCAAGAGCTGCCGAATGACCGGGATGAAGCAGAACGCGTCCGGCGTCGTTGCCAAGCGTACGTCATGGTCGACTCCGATCTATACAAGAGAAGCCCCTCTGGAATTCTAATGAGGTGCATCACACCCGAAGAAGGGAAACAATTACTCCAAGATATCCACTCGGGCATATGCGGAAGCCACGCGCAAGACGCACTGGTCGGCAAAGCTTACAGGCAAGGATTCTTCGGCTCACCGCGGTCTCCGACGCGGACAAAGTCGTAAGAACCTGCGAAGGCTGCCGTTTTTGCCCGACAAAGCCATGTCCCGCCCAGAGCTTCAAACAATCCCACTCTCCGGCCGTTCGCGGTATGGGGCTGGACATGGTTGGCCCTTTCAAAAAAGCCCAGGAGGTTTCACACACCTCTTCGTCGCAATCGACAAGTTCTCCAAGTGGATTGAGGCCAAGCCGGTTGCCACAATCACCGCCGACAAAGCGCGAGACTTTTTCCTCAATATCGTGCACCGCTTCGGCGTCCCAAAAGAATCATAACCGATAACGGGACTCAATTCACGGGAGGCATCTTCAAGGAATTCTGCGAAGACTTCGGGATCAAAATCGCTACGCATCGTAGCTCACCCCAAAAGCAATGGGCAAGTCGAGCGAGCAAACGGCATGGTCCTTCAAGGCATCAAGGCTCGCGTTTTCGACCGGCTAAGCCCTTACGCCGGCAGTGGGTCCAAGAACTCCCCTCGGTCCTATGGTCGCCGCGAACCACACCCGGTCGGGCCACCGGCCAAACTCCTTTCTTTTTGGTCTATGGCGCGAAGCCATGTTGCCAAACGAGATGGAATACGAGTCCCTCCGGGTCCGCAGTTTCAACGATGAACGCTACGACATCGACCGAGTGGATGACCTCACCCGATTGGAAGAGGCCCGCGAGCGCCCTCATCCGGTCGGCCAAATACCTTCAAGGGCTCGGAAGATACCACGCCGCAACGTGAGAGCACGAGCTTTCATTGTTGGCGACCGGTCCTACGCAAGATCCGACCACCAAAGACCGACACAAGTTATCTCCCTTATGGGAAGGACCGTATATAATCGCCGAAGTGACTCGGCCGGTGCTTACCGGCTAAAGCGCGAAGACGGGTCCATGGTGGAGAACTCCTGGAACATCGAGCATCTTCGACGGTTTTACGCCTAATTTCGCTAAGGCCTCATGTTTTCCTTGACTGCCAACCTCAAGCAAGATGACTTCTTGAGCTAGCAGTCGGGGGCTGATACACATATCAATAAAGCTCGAATTTTCCTCATCAAATTTTTGTGCACAATTTGGTTTATCATTGTTTAATGTCCTTCGACTCGAGCTCAGTGTCTAAGGACTGAGAGTTTTTCGATGACCTAATCGAGCCTAGGCTTGATGACAGCCAGACGAAAACTACTTAAGAAATTTCACGCGAAAGCTCGAATCAAGGCATTGACATAAATAAACCAAAAACAGTCACAAAGTTCCACGTCAGAGTTTTACAATTACATGATATCTACAAAGCAAAGTCAAAATACAGTTCAGAGCTTAAAATTGTTTACTACATCCAAAGAGATCTTCTTCGCCGCCTCTTGCGCCTCGCTGAGCATATCTAAGGCCTGCTCATCTGTTGTCCCCTCAGCGAAGCCCTCCCCGATTGAATGGATATCCACTCGGGGGTAGAGGGACTTGGTCTGTGCAAGAGCCAGACCAGCTCCCATGTTGGCCGCTTCGGTGATGTTCTTCGAGATCTGTCGGGAGCCGCCGAAGCTTGTCGAAGATCTCGATTGGCTCGCGAGCTGGCCCCAACTCCTTGATCAAACAAGGATGTTAAGATCGGCGTAGCGGCGTTAGCGACCTCTTCCCGTATCTCGTCGCTGGACTTGATCCGCCCAAGCAAGACGTCGTATTGGGCTCGGGTCTTCATCTTATAAGCTGCAAGGAGTCCCAGATCATTCAAGGCACTCGGAAATGAAGCAGCACACGGGATTTGACTTCAAAGAAGGTTACCTTCAAATTCGGCCTCCATTTTGGCCTTGTCGAGGCTGACCGCTTCCAGCTGGACTTGAAGCGAGTGGACCTCCGAAGAATTTCCTACAACGAAAGAGGGTTAACAATAGCCAAGATCAACATAAGAATCATAATGAAGCTGGGAGAGGCGGGCTTACTTCCGATTGATCCGCGGAGGTCGAGGTTTGCTTCCCGAAGCTCCGAGATCTCCCTCCTTAAAGCGGCCTCCTTTGATGCGGCCTCCTCCCGAGTGGCCTTCAGCTGTCGCTGAACGTCCTCCAAGGAGTTTAAGTGGGGGACTAGCTTCTCCAGCACTTCGGATTTCGCCATTGAGCGGCAATATTCTTTCTGCATGCGAAAGCAGAAGAATGATCGACTGAAGGATAACGAAGATATAATCAAAAAGAAAGACGAAAGCTTACGTTGAGCAGTCGGGTTGCCTCATTCAGGCTCTCGACGAGGGCATCCCTTTCATCCTTTTCGGCTTGCCGGTCGAGGATGATGCCCTGTCTCTCGCCTTCCGAGTCCCGCCACTCGATTCTGATCGGAGGAACCCAGGTCTCAGAAGACTGTAACCTGGGGATCTCTTCTACCGTGGCTGGCAAACAAGAAAGACCAATGAAGACATGAAGGATTCGAAATTGAAAGAACGAAGGAATGTTACGAAGCAAGTCTTACCGGCTTCGGTGGCTGCCCGCCTAGGTGGGGCAGCCGGACTCTTCTTCTTCTTCGGGCTCCGCGCCGAGTGACCCCCAGTCGGGGGCGCTTGGGCCGCAGCCGTGGGTTCCCCGGCAGCCGACTGGTTTCCAGTCGGGATATCCCGACTGGCAGTCGGGGGCTCCTCCCTAGGGGCGTCCTCCTTTGGAGGCGAAGGCTGTTTCTCCGGAACGCTCGCACTCGGTTGCGGGCTCCGGGGTTTTGGCTCTGCTGACCTTGGCACTTCGGGAGCAGCGGCCGGAGTCGGCCCTTCACCCCCTCCGGCAGGATCTATGTCCTGGGGCCTCCTGCACAAGTGAATACAGCGAAGATAAAGAAAAGTTTTCTGCGAAAGAGCTCAGGACTTTGGTTTCAGAGCATACCTGGAGGATCGGCGGATCTTCGGCGCCGTCCGCGGTGATCGCCTTAAGGGCGGGGTCTCGACTGGAGGAGCCGGGATGTCGTCATCCGAATCCTCGATGATCAGCCGCCTTTTGCTTGCGCGCTTGTTCGGGTCCTCACTCGGCGCCGCCCGCTTCCCGACTGGATCAGCTTGGATTTTGATCTCGCCAGTCGGCTTCTTGACGGGGCGACGCGGCGCGTCATCATGAGCCGTCTTATATGGCTTGGAGGTGATAGAGGCGTTTTCCTGCAGAAGAGAGAAAGTGCAATATTAAGAGACAAGACGTCAAGATTGAAAGATACTACGAAGCAACCAATCGGCTTACCGGAGGAGGAGGTCGATGGATGCTGAATGGAAGGACTGGCAGAATGAGGGCCCGCTCGACTGAGATCCCGGATGAGAAGAGTTTGTACATACGAATCTTCAGGATCTCGTATGTGAGCGGATCTGGGTCTTCCCGATTGGGGTCCGTCCCGCCTTCATACTCGAAGGCTGGCTTTGACCGCTCCTTGATCGGCGCCGGCACGATGAAGTGCCGAGTGATTTGTTCCCGCGAAGATTCCTCTTCTTCATCGCCGGATCTTCGCGAGCGATCGTTGGCTTCATCCCAATCTTGGGCTACCGGCACGGTGCTCCAAGACGGCTTGGGAACAGGAGGAAGACCGACAAAGGCGGGCAGACTGGGTTCGAGATTGTTGATGTAGAACCAGCCCGCGTGCCAGCCTTTGTTGGAAGATTTCAAGGGAAGAGAAAAGTAGTCTTTGCGAAGAGATCCGCGAAGCTGGAAGCCTGCCCCGCCAACAACACAAGGTTGGTCCTTGTTCGGATGGGGTTTCAGATAGAACATACGACGAAAGAGATTGAAATGAGGAAGAATGCCAAGGAAGGCTTCACACACATGAATGAAGAGTGCTATGTGAAGCATCGAGTTGGGGTTCAGATGGTAGATGTGAAGACCATAGTAGTCCAAGAGCCCCCGAAAGAACTCGGAGGTGGGAAGGCTGAACCCGCAATAGAAAAAGGAAGTAAAGACAACGAGCTCACGGTGTTTGGGGTCGGAAGTCCTCCCCCGCCGCCGGGCGCCATCCCACAAGTTCCTTCGGCGGAAGCACGCCGTGCTTCACCATCTCCTTGAGGGTGTATTCCCTCACATCCGAGGTGGCCCATTGATCGAACGGAATCCTTTTTTCGTCCGCCATGAGGATGAGTTGATGGGAAGTGGATCTGGCTGAGGAAGGTTGGATCTTTGGCGATGGAGTGTGGGAGAGTTGGCTGTGGAGGTTGGTTGTTGCAGAGATCGAGCTCTTAGATGGACGGATTTGAGAGCGCGCGAGTCTAGGGTTCTCCGCGGTGAACTGTTGAACAGTGCCGTGAGAAGGGGAATCGTTTGGAAGACGAAGAGGCGGGGACGACCTCGTGTTTTTATAAGAAAGATTTGATGGTTGCGCTAGGTTTTCTGGTGAGTGGGCCGAGTCCATAAGAAAATCTACGGCCCAGCTAAGGTGTGGTCTGATACGCGTCCTTAGGGACTTAAGCGGATGAGCTTAAGCAGATTTGCCCTGGCAATATGCGCGTGTCCGAGTACCCTATACCTTAAAAGATCCTTCCATACCGCGGTTTGCCAGACTTCATGAGAGGCGGCACGATGCAATTTGGAAGGTGACCAACGATTGAGTTTTTATAACCGCCTTGGTGAACAAGGGCCGTTTGGTTTTTCGGCATTTGGTTGGGTAATCTTACCGATGTTGTTTATTTTCCACCTTGGTGAAGATCTTTATAAGATTGAGACCAGTATTATGGCAAAAGCTATTTAATAACTTGGTCATATTTTTCATATGAATGAAAGAATTTGATTCCCATGAGGGATGAATGAAATATTTGATCCGGGATTACTCGGGCAAATCCACTCGGATAAGCTTGAGCCTACCGAGTGCTTTTTATCTATAAAGGTTGATTGAATTATTTGTTCTGAGATGACTCGGGCAAATTCACTCGGATAAGTATGAACTTGCCGAGTAATGAGATTTTTATGATTGCTTTAGCATGAGCTAGGCATCTACATGAGAATAATTTTTTATAGTTCTTGACTATATGCTTAGTCTATTTTTGACTAACCACATAGTCGGGGGCTACACCTATAATTAGGTGCATCAAGAGATGCACCTAGATATTTATTTTTGAGAAATTTTTATATATATATTTTTACAGCCCTTCACAGTCTTTGGAGCCACTCGGGAAGATTCAGGCAGAGATGATGGAATCACTCGGCGCCAAAAGCACTCGGTCAAAGAGATTTTTTGGTTGAGTGCTGCTTTGGTTTGAAGCTGAGTTGTCTCGTCGACTGAAAAGGACTCGGAGGCTACTGTGGAGATTGTGGCAATCGGGTATCTACTTGGCAAGCTTATCCGACTGGAGGTAGGGATAGATTGCGCCTGCCATATCTGTAAACCAAACATGACTCGGGTATTACGATTGCCGATAGAGATAAGGCAATCGGCCTATAGTCACGGTTTGGTAAGATTGAGGAAACCGACTTAGAATAAGATAGAGTTTCCGACTTGTAAACCCTTCCTCCCAAGACTATATAAGGGGGGTAAGGGGCGTCCCTTGAGGGATATTCCGATAGGAGATCAGAGATCTTAGACTTGATCAGATTCTAGATCTGAGATACAACTTCATAAGCGAGAGCTTTAGATCACGAGATCAATAAAGACACTCGGCGGATCGAATCCACCGAAACATGAGTAGGGTATTACCTCACGAGAGGGCCTAAACCTGTCTAAATCTTCTTCTTCTTCTAACCCATTGTGCTTGGCGATCTCGACTGCGACCCCAGAAAATATATTGCCGAAACCAAGTTTCGACATATTACATCTCATAGGTGGCCCGAACCTATATAAACCCTTGCGTCCTTGCAGTCTTGATTTTTCCCGGTTTATCGGCGTCATCTCATCCTCACCGCGAGTTTAAGCCTAGATTCACCGCTCCCCTGTGCCGAATCAAAAGAGGTCCCTCGGATTCCCGCGTGTCGATCTCCGACATCGACAATTGTTTTATAAAAATGTTAAAAAACTAAAATAATTCATGATTGTACGATGAAACTATATAAAACTATGTATTGAGAGACATATATTGTCTATTTTATGATTTTAGAAACTAAAAGATAAAATCTTGTATTGAAACTGACTTACCGAGACTCCATCGGATGTAAATCGGACTGGGGGACTTACGGAGACTCTCGCCATCGGATGTAAATCGGACTGGGGGTTACTTCACGCTGTTACTGTAGCGGTGAATCTGAACTGTTGATCACAGAAATTGACAGAGAAAATTACGTACGTGTAGTTTCTACAGTTGTGACTGCACCTGATCTGAACCTAGTTGTTTGCTATCCTGTATAGCACATGTATGGGATTTTCTTGGACGGTAGGGCCAACAAATTACCCTCGGGTCTTTCAACATGAGAATCTGAACGAGGGCCCGCTGAGCGCTGACGAGTCCAACGAATTTGGGATGAGTCGTGACCCGTGACGGTCCTCCTGGAGAGTCCCTCCGCACCATCATGTGGCGGTTATATATGAATCATATCCGATCTATATATGAAAGAGTAAAATTAAACATTTTTTCATATCCGGGATGGCCCAGGAGCATAGCGTCATCGTGCATTGTCCATATGGGAAAGCGTTAAGCGTGGGCCTTAACTCGAGCCTGGGCCATCCATAGCATCAGTGGTCGCGGATACTCCCGCAGGAATCATGGGCTAGGATGATGGTTCTACCGTCTCACCTGACGATTGAAAAAAAAAGGGACAGAACTCGATGAGTAGCGCTTGCATAATTGGGGAATTGGGGAAACGTTGTAGCAGATGTATAGTAAATTAGTGTAAATTTCAGAAAACCTAAGACTTTGAGACAAATATAGTGTAAAACTCCAAGTATTATGATTCGTTTCAAAGGAATCGTAGATTTTGAGATAAAAGTGTTTCAAAAAACCCTAATGTTTATGTCACGTACTCATAATTCCATTATTATATATAATGTTTTTAGTATATATTTATATTAATAGGCTCAAAATATATATTCGTTCGGCATACTTCATCTTTTTCCTTACTCTTGCATTGCACAATTAAAAAAACATAACATAACTCTACTAATAACAACATATAACCGGTTAATTATATAGATAAAAATTAATCATACCACCAATAACCAATGCAACGATGTTCGTTAAAATGAGGCTAACGTGTGTATATACCTAGAAATATCTTATATTATTTTTTAATTATTATGCATAAATAGATTAGAAAAATAACAATATAAACTTAAACATGTGGTTTCGTGAAACATTGTACTTCAAAACTTGGGGTTCTTTGAAATAAATTATAATATTTGGGGTTTTGTGTTACGGATGCTTCAAAGTTTAAAGCATGAGGTTTTGTGAAATTTACTCTAATTATAAATCTGAAAAGATGTATAATTTTTTTACAAAATTGACTTATAGCATTCAAAGTTCTCGTTTTAATTTTATACTATTGAAAATTCACTGTTCAATTTAATAGCATTGATAACTTCTCTCCATAGTGTTCATAGCACCTTTCTCAGTTGTCTACTTGTCTCTCGTTTCCGTCAAAACTATCGCTGCTGTCTACTGCCCTTCTCTGCCAACCACTCCCCATTTTCTATCTGAGCGGTGGGTGTTTCCCTCGCTAGGTGCTCGACATGAAGCTGTGCTCGCCCCTCACTTGCCATACGCCGTCGCTCGCCTGTGCCACTCCATCCGGCAGCCTTGCCCCGTCGACGCCACTGCACAGTCGTCAGTCCATCGACACCAAGTCTTGAGCAACCTCGCCCTGCTGCCATCGTCCCGACCCATCCGTGCCGAGTAGCTACCCTCTCCTGTCTTCGAGCCGGTGCAATCCGAAGGGCATTCATCTGTAGCCAGCAAAAAAATTCAACTATCCATTTCAACAACAATTCAGTTATAGCAAATAAATGACAATTCAAAAAATGAATTGATGATCGATGGAGATCCGCTGGCCATCGTCGACTGACAAAAGAAAAGGAAAAAGTTCATATTTGACCGTCCAACTCTTGTCGAAGTTTAATTTTGACCATCGAACTATAAGACCGGGTATAGGACACCCTCAACTTGACCAAACCGTGCACGTTCGGACAACCTAAGTGGTTTTGAGATTGTCCCTTGCCACGTGGCGCCGAGGGCTGAGTCAGCACGGGCTGACTCAGCATTTGCCGTTAAAACACCCCGCCTCTCTCTCCCGGCTGACTCAGCACACACGCAGCCCCACGGTGGCCGAGTCGCATTTTCGGCCGAGGAACCAACGCCGAGCCCCGCCGCCCGCGGCCGCAGCTTCAGCGGCCGCGGCAACGAAGTCGAGGAGGAGGTACCAGGAGGTGAAGAAGAGCAACGCGGCGAGGGCGAAGAACCAGGCGATCGGGCGGCGGCAGGAGACGGCCGCGGCGACCATGGGCGCGCGCTAGCAGCGACAGCAATGCGGGTGGAGGCGCGCGGCCATGGCCCGGGATTTGGTCGGTGCGTGGGCGGCACGCACGGTCGGGGCGACAGGTGGGTGGATCTAAGGAGGAGAGGGGAGAGAGCTAGGCGGGGGGCGTGGCCGCTGCTTGCTTGTCCTCCCTTCCCGATGAAGCTGCGAGGGTCGGATCTAGGGTGGGTGAGGGTGGAGGGAGGGAGACGAAGGGAGGAAAGCGGTTGGGGTTGGGAGCGGCGCAGTGGAGCGCGGGGATTTAACGGCAAATGCTCCGCCGACGCCGTTCCTGGAGGCGTCAAGAGGCGCGCTCACGCCGGTGGATGCGACGGAGGAGTGGTCCTCGGTGGTGGCGACATCGTCGATGTCGTCGGAGCTGCAGTGTGAGGTCGGGATCGGCTGGTCGGCGAGCGCGGCGGAGGAGAGCTTGGCACCGACAAGGAGGAAGTGGGTGTGCTTGGCGGTGAGGTCGTTGGCGGCGTGGATGGGGTCGTCGCAGTCGGCGCACAGGATGGCACGGTCCTCGACGCAGAACACGAGGCCTCTCTTCTCCTTGCAGACGTCGCAGAGCGACGCGGCGTCGGCATCGGCGTTGGCGGTGCCGAAGGACGAAGACGGGTGGATGAGCGGGAGGCGGTGGTACTTGCTTGTGAGGCGGTTGGCGCGGTGGACGCGGCTGTCGCAGGCGGAACAGAGCGCGGCCTCGTCGGTGCAACAGAGCACCGCGGCTAGCTCGACACCGTAGACGTCGCACTGCACCTGCATGGCGGTGTGGTGATGAGGTCTCCAAGTCAAGGAAAAAGTCCATATTTGAGGGAGAGAGAGGTGGGGTGTTTTAACGGGAAATGCTGAGTCAGTCAGTGCTGACTCAGCCCTCGGCGCCACGTGGCAAGGGATAAGCTTAAAACTGCTTAGGCTGTCTGAATGTGCACGGTTTGGTCAAGTTGAGGGTGTCCTATACCCGGTTTTGTAGTTCGATGGCCAAAATTAAACTTTGGTAAGAGTTGGATGGTCAAATATGGACTTTTTTCGAAAGAAAACGAAGGCAAAATCTTTGGCTATCCCTTGTCGATTTTTAATGTTTGGTAAGATGACAAGACTAGCTCGCAGATTTTTCATGCACCTGTCAAGGGGAGCCCTGCACGAGGCAACAGTGACGGCCAAGGCGTCAACAGTGTTGATGGGGTGAGGCTGCCAGGCACCTGTTGCCGTTGGACCCGGTGGCAGCAGCCGCGCATTCGGAGGCACAACGTAGGTGAGGAGAGCGAGTGCGGCTTCACCCAACGACGAGGTAAAACTCATGCTAAAGGTTAGACCTTAAAAATCGTTTAAATATAGATATTTATAAAAATTTTTAAAAATTATTTAATAATTAAAGGAAATGTTTAAATAAACATATATAAAAATTTTAACATAAAATTTTATTAAATACTATGAGTTTTCAATAAATACTATGAGTGTCCAAGTATTTTCAGGATTTTTCTTAAAATTATTTTAGCATTTAAAGTATTTTTAATCAATGAAACAACAGTTCAGTATTTATTTAAATCAAAAACTAAATTTAAAATCCCTTCCGGAGTTTGGGCCTAATCCAGTCCATCTCCTTCTCTCTCTTTCTCCGCTCGGCCCAAGCCACGGAGTGCCAGCCCGCAGGCCCTTCCCCTTTTCGGAAAAGTCTACATTGGCTCCCTCCTGAGCTGGCCCAGCAAACGCGAGCAGCCCATAAAGTATATTTCATGTCCTTTGCATTTCTTTTCTTTCAGCCCAGCAAGAAGTCTACTTCACATACCTATCGCTACAGTGTCATCTTTAAGCTCCAGTATAGAGATGGCAACGGGTAAATACCCGATAGATAGTGACCGCCTATACCCGTACCCTCCAGGGTAAATTTTATTCGTCAGGTTACTCGTACCCGCATGTGGATAAGAAAATACTTTCATACCCGTACCTACGCGGGTAATTCTACCCGACGGGTTACCCGCACCCGACAGCGCACCCGACAAAGTATATACATGCAGGTCATCCCACACACCAAATCCTTTCATTTCAACCTCCAAATCCACAGCACGAGAGTGCAAGCCGTGGCGGCGGTCAGACGGCCCGGTGACGAACGGCGTCGTGGCGTGGGGGCGTTTCGCTGAACAGAGAGGGGGGCGCCGCCGGGAGTAGAGCCGGGATGGGGCGCCGTCGGGATGGGGCACCGCCGGGATGGGTCGCCGTCGGGATGGGTCGCCGTCAGGAGTAGCGTCGGGATGGGGGGCCGCCAGGATGGGGTGCGACGCGAGTAGAGGTGGCTCAGCTGGGTGTGGTGTGCGTGTGGCGGCTCGGCTGGGGGAATGGATTGGGACTTGGGAGGAAGACTAAAACTAGGGTTTCACTTGAGAGAGGGCTTATGGGCCATATAGGCTAAATGGGCTGAGGAAAGACAGTTAGACTTTTTATAAGGGTATTTCTTACCTGCGGGTAAACGGGTATGGGTAGTACATACCCACACCCGTACCCGACATACCCAATGGGTATGTGTTTTCATCCAAAAACATACCTGTGGGTAGAAAATTCCTCCCATATCCGTCTCTTCATCGGGTAAAACCCGTCGGGTACTCGGGTTTCGGGTACCCATTGCCATCTCTAGCCGCTCTCGTGTCCAACCCGGCGCCACTCTCCTTCCCAAATTCAGTGCATCATTGATCCGTTTTCAAAATTGGTTGAGGGGATTTCTTTCTTATCCTCCTCTTTCTTTCTCCTCAAGAATCGGAGCAAACCCGATTGTATATCATGTGGAATCGGTCTCGGACTCGAGCTCTCTCTCTCTCCGGTGAACCCTAGATATTTCTGGCGCTGCCATAGCCGTCTTAGGCCCGGACTCGTTCCCTCACGGCTATAAATAGGATCTCCTCGGCCTCCTCTACGGTTTCCCCTCTTTTTCCTAGCCTGCCGCTGAAAATCATCTCCCCGAGCTCGCCTTCTCTCTCTGCCGCTGTTGCCAACTTCGGTCGCATCACGCCGCCTCCTTGGTCGCTGACGCTCCGTGCCGTCGCCACCCTCGGCACCGTACCTGCCGTGCGAAGCCAGGCCTCAACCTCTTCTGTGCCGGAGTTCCCCGAAGAGTCGTCAACACCCTGAACCCAAGCTCCACGACTGTGTTTAAATCTTCACTGGAGACTCATCGTCGACCCCGTCACTGCCAGAGCTCGCTGAAGCCTCCGTGGGCATTGCAACGAGGAGGGGGACACCGTCCACCAGACTGTTGCTGTTGCCCGTCATCAGAGCGCCGTCACCGTCGTCGTCCCGAGGCCGCTGCCGTTTGAAGCTCGCCGCCGGCCATCTCCCTTCGTCGCCCGTCATTGCATAAGTGTCGTTAAGGATCACCATCGCCTCTTCGTCTCCCGGTGTCATCGCCTTTCGCCAGAATGCCGCCGTTCACCGTTGTCACCGCTGCCTTGCTCCGACTAGCCATCTGCCGACATGGCCATATGCGTGGCATTCTAGTCAGTGCCACCGCATCCTCCTCGCTTGCGTGACGCCCACATGTTCTGTCCACGTGGCGTCCATCTAAACCTTAAGGCGGATTCGATCTCGGTCGTCCGATCTATTTCAAAACAGATCTAAGCCGTCCAATCTCGTGAACATGTGGACTTCCTTGGTGCACTGAGTCTATGGTAGACATGGTCCATAGCTTGCCTCTTTGACAAGTGGGTCCCACCTGTCAGTGGCTCAGCCTTCCCTCTCGATCCAGGGCTGACGTCATTAATCCCTCTTTTCTTTCAGTAAAATAATTCAATATGACGCAATAAATCTTTAGTTGTTTTTATAGGATTTAATTGATTAAAACTTCACTAATTCATAACTAATTCATACGAACAAAGAAATGAGGTCGTTCAAGTCCCAGAATTCATCTAAATTCAAGCTCTCCCTATTTATGAACTTTATTTGTACTATTTATTTGGTTTTTATTAGTCTTTTTTCTCGTTTTGTGTTTTAGGTTTAGTTTTTTGTTATTTTGGAGGATCGTTTGTTCGTTTGAGAAGTTTTTCTGAAGACGAACTGAAGATGTTTGTTTGCAACGCGAGTCACACAGATCCCAAATATTCCTTTGAGCATGTTGATCCTATGTTTAAATTCTCTATTTATTTCAAATATGCATTTATTTTCGAATGTCATCGGGTGGTGTAAACCTATTCCTTTTGTTATTGCCAATTTCCTTTGACTACCTTATTCCTTAATACCTCGGATTATAATTTGACTAGTTGGACTTTATATATTGGTTCAACTAGAGATTAGCTATATTTGATTAGCCATGTTTAGAAACATTAGTATTTTAAATGGAAATAACTAATGTTTTACTATTACTTAATGATGGTTATTTAATGGTAGCTCACAATGATTAATCATGATTGGTTAATAATATTCAAACTAAAACTTGACTAATGGTGGATTGTGAGCACATGGTTTTGATGATCATGCTCATGACAATTAAGAACTGGTTCGCGAGCTACTATTGTGAAACATTAATCGTATTAACCAGAAGCCAGTGTGGGCAATGACTGGACACCGTGTATAGCGTGGTTCATTATAGAGTGCCAGACTGAGAAGTGGCAGAGATAAGCCCACAGGGGTTGCTGGGGAGCCCATGCCTTTGTCTAAAGGGGGTGGCTATGATCCGGGAACAATGCACTATGTTGAATTGTGTTATGCATAGTATCTTGTCACAGTCTCTATTAGGGTACTTTCTCGGTATTGCAATGCATGGTTGATATGATGTTGAGGCTCTGTCTTATGGGTAAATTTGTACATCTCTGCCCAAAGTAGTAAAACTATTCGAATAGTCGTGCCCGTAGTTACGGACGAGCCTAATAATGTTTTTCGTGATTAGTCACACATTACTCATTTAATGCTAGTAATGTGAATAATGTTGATAATTGGTTTAGCTCCTGTTTTGGAATGGTTAATTCCTGGTTTGGAGATTAGGTCTGTGCAACCGGGATTTGTTGTTTAGAGTTGGTTGGGCCTATACAACATTGGAGTGCTGCTGAGTGTTGATTAATATTGATGACTAATTACTCTGCTATGTACAATTCTCAAATGTTTGCTAAATATTGCTTCTGCAAATGAAACCCTATTATTACCATCCTTTGTATCTTTGTGCATTTGCATATTTGCTGTGTGGTTTGAGGAGTATTCAATATACTCACTTTGCAATAATCATCAACCTGAGTTGAAGAAGGATTTCGAAAGAGAAGACCTTTTGGCTTAGATCCTAGTTGAACTGCTTGTGGGAGTGGAGTTGAATCTTTTCCGTTGCAGTTTTTTTGTGGTAAGGACTAAGTGCCACTTTTATAAGTGTTTATCGCATTAGTTTATTTGATAATGTACATTAGAATTGTCGATCTGTGTATCTCGACTGATTCTTGAATGATGATTTAATGTATAAATTAGTTTGAGAATTACTTGTGAATTTTCGGGCGTGACAATCAACATCTGTACAAGGGATGGGAAACGAAGAAATTTGACGAAAGTGATATAAAAGGTAATGGAGCTTTCGGTGCTATTAATATGAACTGTGAATTTTCGATGCTATGAAACCAAAAACGAAAACTCTAGATATGAAACAAAAAAGAAAACTTTAAATGCTATAAAACTAATTTTATCTTTTTTATTTACGTTTTGTAACAAATCTTACCAGTTTTTGCAGTTTTTCAGTGATCTCATCTGACTTGTTTTCTTTGGTTCGAATCCCTTCTGTTTTTCTCCATTATCCTCTAACCATATTTCCATTTCCCTCTAACTTTTTTTCTTTTCTTTTCCTGAATAAATAGTGGAATGCAAAGCACTCGTGCTGTCATGCGTGCACGGACCATAAGGTCAGCAACTTCACTTGGTTACCTCTTTCATAATTTGGAGCCCATATCCTGAGATATTGGTCCATCCTGCCAGTCAGGATTGGGCCAAGATTCCTCCGAGGAGCCCAATATTGGGCTTTTCTCAAACAGTCCCTCCGGTTGTAATATGCATGTTAAGAAAATTACATCGGCGATGTCACGACTTGCAAGATAAATGTATTTTAATTACTCTTTTTTTTCAAAATACTTAAATAAGTTATTCTATTTTGTTCGAAAGTGCTAATATTATCAAATACATGTCACATGGACTATTTATTTTATTTATTTTGATATTGAAAGCTGAACCTAACATGATGATTTTTTAGCCATGTGAGCATGAGAAGCAATAAATGATAAATTAACACTCATATTTTTATGGATATGCTACTATTCGAGTGCTTTTAACGAACAATGTCATATAATACTTGGTAATTATCAACAAATTCATTTTTAATTAGATTTTAATGTTAGTAGTAGTGTTATGAATGGTATGCGATCATATTTGTGAAAGAAATTAACACGACATCTAACTTCATTGCAAATTCTAACTTGTTTAAGCATTTTACAAAATAATTGACTAAATTACATTTATCTTACAAGCTATGATATTACCAATGTATTTTACTCATATAGGAATTTGCAATGGAACGCAAAACGTGGCACGAGACATCAATTCATTCATTTTTACTACCAACCATCTCAAATTCTCCACCCAAGTAAGCACGGAAGCGTTCACGAGTCGTCAATTAGCGGGGAAAGAAAATTGTAACAGAGGCTAATGAAAGGATTCAGTGGCGGTGCGCGCGGTTCTTCAGCTGTTGTGGCCGCAGTAGATCGCGCCTGGGCAATTTTCGCGCGGCGCTCCGGGCGGAGGCTGATGGTGAACCAGTGGAAGGCGAGGACGGCGACCCATACGAGGATGTCCAGCGACAGGTGCGTCCTGGGCTGCGACACGATGAAGGTGAGCACCAGCGTGGCGTACGCCACCGCGAACGACCACCGGACGTTGCGCGACTCCACGGGCATCCGCACCAGCAGGCTCAGCGTCATCACCATCGAGCTCGCGAACCCCACCCAGCTCGCCCCCATGAACACCCAGAACCTGCATGCTCAGTACACACCATGCCGTTCAATTCGATCGTTTGTTGAGCCCTTCAGATGCATGTAGCTGTGTGGACGTGTCAAAGTACGCGTGTATGTACGTACCTGGGACGGTGCAGGTCGCGCATGATGGGGTCGCCGGCGCGGTGGTCATCCTTGCTGTCCTGCCAGTAGCCGCCGGGTATGTTGGTGCCGAGCTGGTACGTGAGCGTGGTGATCAGCGTGGCAACAACCAGCAGCGTGTTGGCGTCGTTGCTCGCCCAGTGGTTGGGGGCGCTGCTCCCGCCGAGCCGTTCCTGGTTCATGACCTGACCGTTCGGCAGCGGCGGGTACCCCGCGGCTGGGACGCCCATCTCCACACCGCCCGGGTCCGGGCGCACTCACGGATGCTGCTGTGCCATGGCGCCACACGGACTTGCTAGCTTCTGAACCAGGTCAGCTCACACAATTCACAAGCGAACCTCTGATCCGTTGGGTGCGTGTTGCGGGATGGAGCTTGAGATTATAGTGGAAGTGGAGGAGATGCTCGCCGAGCCGGTTATATATGGTATGGATAGCTCGGGTCAATCGTCCGGGTCGTCAAGTCAACTACTGCCGTGCCATTTTCCCCCAGCATTGCCTGACCGCGTTAGCTCGGGTCAATCGTCCGGGTCAAGTCCACCGCCGGTAATCGATCCAAGACCAGCCTTGTGCACCTAGCTGAGTACGGGGCGGCAATATGAGGAAGTAAGGAACCGCGTCATCTGAGGGCGTCACATTCTATCGTATCTATTATTTTAAAATATTAAATATATTATTTATAAAATTTATTCATAATCGATGAATTATTCATGAGACGAATCTAATAAAAAGCGTTACAAATTGGACGTATGATATTTTATAAAATATCGAACAATATTGTAACACATACAAAGAAATATTTCACTGATTAAAAAAATGATTCAATTGTTTGTATCTTAGAGAGAAATTGTTCCATTGCTCTTAAAAAAATATTCTATCGATCGGATAAAAAAGTTTTAAGAAAATATTTTATTGATTGGATAAAAAGTTTTAACTAGATAAATAGTTGAAAAGTACTGATTGCAATATAAAGACATCAATATTTGTGAATACATGCTTAAGACATTGAGTTGTAATGGTTGAAACACAAAAAAGTATTTTATAAAACATAGAAAAACATAGCGTAAAACATTACAAATGAATTAGTGAAACATTAATATGCAACAAGTAAAAAAAAGTCATCGGAATATAGTTATGTGAGATCTTGTTATAAAAAGATTTAATTGTAACGAATTCAATAATATAATTAATTTAAAATTCGGATAAATAGTTTTAAGAGAAAAATCTTTTAATTTTGAAACATGCTTGCATGCACGCTCCCTTTATTGTGAGTGCACCTGACTAACTGCCTTGACATGCACCCGCGTGGTTGCTCTCTTAAATTGAGGCATCCGATTTTTCCTTTCCGGCCGAATGGGTGATGGTATGCATTTCCCGAATCTAATAAGTCTAATTATATCATGATTTGATGATGTGATCTTACAGTAAACATTTGCTATTTATAGATTAATTAGGCTTAATAGATTCATCTCGCGAATTATCTTTTGTAATTATTTTTATAATTAGTTCATGTTTAGTCCTTTAAATTAATGTCCAAACATCCATGTGACACGGACAACGTTTAGTCACTGAATCCAAACACCACTTGAGCCATATGAGGCAGAGATGGAGGAAGGGTGGAAGGGAGAGATCCTGTAGAAACACTCTTTCGACGGTCTTATAAAAAGCACCGATAAGCTCATCTGTAATCAAACGTGAACAAACACCACGAGATCTAAATTTAATTATGACATCGAGACATAATATTCGAAAATAAGTTTTTTTTCTAAAGAACAAAAGTTTTCTTATGTATGTATTAATTTATTAATAGAGAAAAAGAACCCAAACATTAAAAGAGAATGTAATGTTATAGCCACGCCTGCTAGGCTATCAATGTTAATTATGGCGTATAAATTACCAATAACCCTAGCTAGGTTATCGATAAATTGTTAGAGTCCTCGCGTGTGGTTATAACGGTGTGTCTCCAATTTTAATAATAATTATTACACTGTAGCTTGAAGTACTACAGAATGACTTCGTACGTACATTTGACATAAACTTTATCTATATAATATACTATACTGATAACTTTATCAATTATTATACAATATGTCATTGGACTAGTTTTTTTTAAAAAAACCCAAAATACCTTTATAAACATACAAGGTTAACAATTGATTATCTCATTACAAATTTCAAACAATATGAAAATTTTTATGTGGTCTCTTTACACAATATGGAAGTTTATATATTAGTTACAAGTTATTTTTGGTATTTTTATTTTTTGGAAAAAAATATTTTTGGATGGTATATGAGAGAAAAATTGCTTACACAAAATACAATAGCCAAATTTATCTTATATAGCATATGAAAGTTGATTTACATTAAAAATAATAAAATAAAAATATTTTATATAACATATAACAGATGTCAGTGTCATATATAAGACATACCATGTTAGACTCAACGGGACCCACCATATATCAACCCTTATACGGAATCAAACCTCGTATACGAAATCAAACCTCATATCAAGCGTCTAGAATATAGCAAATCTCATATTCTATATTTAAGTATATTTGTATCTCTCTTGTCTCTTCCTTATTGACGTTATTTATTCTTTTACTTATGTGTTAAATATGCATGAAATTTATTATATAAGATATATAATTTACAGTGTAAATACATGCCAAAAAATTGATTGACTTATATGAAAATTTTGACACAAAATAAATGTAGATAGTCTCTTAACTCTTAATAACTAAATAGATATCTATATATTCCCTCTTTCACTTTCCAAGACAAACGAATACGATCAGAAAAATGCATGCGCATACTTAATTTATTCTGTTTGCTAAATTAGAGACACCTGCACATACCTAATTTATTCTCTTAACTAAACAGGGACGGATCAGGGTGACCGCTGGGGCGCTCGCCTCTTCTACTTCAGCTTCTATATATCTCTACCAAACCATTTAAATTTTGGAGATAAACCACCATACTTGGTGATAACTCTCACCTTATCTTGGAGATCATAAGAGCACCGTACATGGTTATAACTCTCCTTAAATTGTTTAAAGGATGTATAGCTGGCTATATATATCTTCATATTGTTTATTGAAAACAAACGGATCTATACAGCCCACAAGATCGATACACGATGCATGCTGAAGACGCCGACGACGTGAAGAAGAGCCTCAAGCTGCACGTCGACATCGAGCGTCCGGTCTACGAGCGTCCGGTCTACGACGGCTCTGAAACCTGTCTGTCCAGCAACTGCTGGCCGTCGCGCTGCGTGCTGCATGCGTACGTCGACGGCGAGCACCTGGGATGGTGCAGGCTTCCCGAGGGCAAAGACCACCCTCGCCGCGTACAATGCTGGAGCGTCTCCTTCGAGCTCCCCGTGCAGCGCGACTGGGGGCGCCTGTCCCTCGACCTCGAGGTGGAGCGCCGCGACGTCTACTACGACGAGGACGACGGCGTGGTCAGGCTGTTCCACAGGGAGGATCCGCACACCTCCGACCGAACCGCGGTGATCGGCAGGGCCCGGGTGGCGCTGCTCGAGGCGCTGCTGCGCGACGGTGACGAAGACGAGGATAGAGAGAGGAGAAGGAGGGAGGATGCCGGCCTGCCGGCTCTGGCCAAGGGGACCCGGGAGTTCGATGAACCGGTGAGACTGAACGGCTTGAAGTTCCCGGCGAAGGGTCCGCCGGCCAACGTCGTGCGCGGCTGGTTGAGCGTGCGCATGTCACTGGAGCCAAGAAGAAGAAGCGCGTTTCGATCGGCGATCGAGCAGACGTGAGACTTGAGAGAGCTGTCAATTTCTCACGGGTAAGAGAGAGTATAAGAGTTAGTACACCTCCAGTTTTACCAGACTTGAGAGAGTATAAGACTTGATCCCATCTTCTTTTTCTCTCTGACGAACTCGGACTTTTTTTTCTTTACTCTGTTGCAATTCAAATTCAAAATAATTACTATGCTTTTTTTCTTTATTCCGTTGCGATTCGAATTCAGAATAGTTACTATGCTGCAAAAAATTATTAATTAGAGAGATCATATTTGGGGGGGTGATGGTGAACAAGCTGTTGTGGTTTTCATATATTTATCACGTGAATTATCTGCCTTCATTGTCTCCAGTAAATATCAAGCTGGGGCATTGTTTTTTTCTTAGTTCAACAAGATGCCATCTATATTACTGTGAATTATTTTCCTAAAACAAGCTAAATGCATGTGCAGTTGAAACAGGTAATATCCATATGCTTATAATATTGTTCGAACAAAATAAGTGTTATTTTTTTTGCATCAAATATGTCGTTCACACTTTTTCTCAAGAGACATATACATTACATATATTCACAATACTTTGAACATCTTAGATTTCTTTTCTTGTTATAAATTAAGATTTTAAAAAGCCAAATGATGAGGGAATAACATAAAAGACCTATAAAATATAATAAGGAGAATTCTCTACTAATAAGTAGAAGGATGTGGTGGCAAGGCAGGAGATTCACCACTTGCTACCACCACTATATTATTTTCAACGGAGTTATACGGTATCGATGCCTGTTTCATAATTCGACATCCTTAATGGCATCTGAAGAGGATGATTTAAAAAGAAGTATAATTATATTTTCTTAGTAATTCAATTAGATTAGGACTTTCTGTCATTTATTCAAAATATACCATCTTTAAGTAGAAGAAAACAAATTAAGAAAGAAACGGACTACAGGTTTCAAGCATCGATTTCCAAATTAAACCAGTGCACGAAAAATAAGGAAAGTTTTGTTTTTACCACAAACTTTTGAAATGAGACGCACAAGATAGCGTGTGTTTCATTGATAGAGCAGAAAAAATACAAGACTACAACCCCGAGAGGCCATAGGCAAAAAAGGAAAAGAAATGAATAAAGAAACTCGCCCAGTTGGATTGGGACGTCAATCCGGACAAATGCTCAACTCGAGCCTTCACAAGAACCCTAACAAAACCCACTCACACCACGGCCGATAGATCGACGCCTTGTACGACGACACCCACTAAACATACACACACCTAGCCGTGAAAACTTTACCATAGAGCTCCAATTCAACTAGACAAAAGGGAGAGCTCCAATTCAACTAGACAAAAGGGGAAGATAGACCGCACTTCACCGAAAGGGTTCTCGCCACCACAGAACTCCAATAGTTTTCACGGCAGAGCTCCAATTCAACTAGACAAAAGGGGAAAATAGACCGTACTTCACCAAAACGGTTCTCGCCACGCGGTACTCGTCGCTGCTGTGTCGCTGCACGCTAACCTTTACCCGACAGGGTGATAACCACCAGATCCAGATTTCTTAGAGGACTCAACGCGCGGGGGCCACACCACGTCCGCTACAACACTCCTCTTCACGGATCTATTTCTATTGTCACCGTCATAGCGAAAGAGTAGTTGCCCTACTTTCCCCGATCTCCGCCAAACAACTAAGCCGCCGCAGCGAGTCGACCTGGCCTCGTTGCTTCACCCTCACGCTTAGCCTTCTCCGCTAAGCCAGCAAACCAGAGAAGAAGCTTGTGTCGTCTTTTGACGATGCACCACACCGGATAGCCCAGCAAGGCTGAAACCAGGGCCTCGACGTCCCAGTGACAACTCAGGAGTAGGCGGAAGACATGTTCAATGCCAATCGGCGATCCGTCATACATAACATGTCGATTGGTAACTACTTGCCGGATCCACCTCATAACCCCGGCGGCAATCGGCCTCTCCCCGAGCAAACACCACCATTTGCCTCTCGGCCGCCCCCTGCCATGAACCAGTTTCAGCATCAATTCCTAGGAAGCAACTACAAGCAGCACCATCAGCCTCAGACACCACCAATGCAGTATCGGCAAGGACCCCTCCACCACGAGCAATACGAGCCAATACCACAAATGCACGAAAACAAGCCTTGGACTGATTTGATCGCAGACGTTATGCGTGATCAGTTCGGCCTCAAACTGAAAGACTTTGACAATATGTACCGGTACAGAATATTTTGAGAGGGTGCCCCTGTCGAACCGGTACAAGGTGCCGGATTTTTCAAAGTTCTCTGGGCAGGACAATATCTCAACATACGAACATGTCAACCGATTCTTAGCCCAGTGCGGAGAAACATCGGCCACCGACGCGCTCAGGGTACGCTTGTTCCCACTGTCTCTCTCGGGATCGGCCTTCACGTGGTTCTCATCCCTACCTTACAACTCGGTCCAGAGTTGGGCCGATCTCGAGAAGCAGTTCCACTACTATTTCTACTTCGACACACATGAAATGAAATTGTCGGACTTAACTAGTGTCAGGCAGAAGCACGAAGAATCGGTTCAGGACTACATCAGTGCTTCAGGGATATGAGGAACCGATGTTATAGCCTGGTGCTGTCAGACTCTCAACTAGCCGATTTAGCCTTCCATGGTCTCTTGGCCCCCATCAGGGAAATGTTTTTGGCTTAGGACTTCGAAAGCTTGGCCCACTTGGCCCGGAAGGTGACAACTCATGAACAACGGTTTCAAGAATCAAAGAAGGCCTTCAAGAAAGTCACCCACGTCGCTTACGCGACGGACTCGGACTCAAGTAATAGCGACGCGGAGGTGGCAGCAGCCAAGTGGACCAGGAATAAGAAGGCTATAACTTGCTAATGGCTGAAAAAATCGGCTAAGGAAGAAAAATATGACTTTGACATAACTAAAGCCGATAGAATCTTCGATCTACTACTGAGGGAGAAACAAATACAGCTTTCGGCCAACCATGTCATTCCATCGGCCGAGGAGCTCAAAAAGAAAAAGTATTGCAAGTGGCACAACACCACCTCCCACAGTACCAATGATTGCAAAGTCTTCCGCCAACAGATTTAGTCGGCCATCGAGGCAGGGAAGATTAAGTTCGAGGAATCGGCTAAGCCGATGAAGGTTGACGTTAATCCCTTCCCTGTCAACAGGGTCCAAGCCGGCCAGAGGCGAGCTGATCGATAGTACAGCATGGCGTACAGCTCAGCCAAAGCCAAACAAACAACCATGGCCGACTCAGACCAACAGGAGCCATCCAACAAGCCGACTGCAACTAACGCCGCGCCAATCAACACGGTCTACACCAGTGGCCGATCGTCGGCCCAGACAGGCGGACAACCGACTTCAGTTCCAGTTGAGGGTTGAAGAGGAGGAAGAGACCCGACGCGGCAAACCATACCAGAGGACACCTGATCGGCTAGGTGTGGCATATTTTCGCCGCCATGATGGTCGTGATCCACATTGGCGCTGCGAGTTCTTCCGATTTTGGTGGGAATCGGGGATGAGGTTGCCCACCCTTGAGAACTGCTCGGCCTGCAGCGAGTACAGGGAGGACAAATATAGAGATCCACCGACGGAGAGCTCTAGCCGATTCATCACCCGAGCCATTCAACTCAACCAGCGCAAGCTTTCCGTCCATGATCGGTTCGGCTCAATTCATCATGACTTTTTCCAAGAAGAGGCTGAAGAGGAGCAATCGACCAACCCCCAATGGTGCCCTTCGGACCTGTTCACCAAGACTCAGAAAAGAAAAATTCAGAGGCTAAAAAGTGAAGGATAGGAAGAGGAGGTCCAGCAGATGATTCAGCATCAACAACGGCAAGGTAGGAAGCAGTGGCGCGTGAAGAAAGATGATGCCTCAGCCGATGAAAGTCTAGCCGACCGGGCCAAAAGGGCAGCAAAAGGCAAAGGAATAGCCTCTGCATCAGTCAGAATGGTGTTCATACTGCCAGCCGAATTCAAGGCTGTCGAGGTCGATGCATACACCATTGAAGACACCTTGGCCAAGCTAGTACTATCCCCAGAACAAGCCATCTTTGAAAAACCCGAGGGGACTGAGAATCGGCACTTGAAGCCCTTATATGTTAAAAGATTCGTGAATGGAAAGCCGATGTCAAAGATGCTAGTCGATGGAGGGGCTGTTGTTAACCTCATGTCCTACTCAACCTTCAGGAAGCTAGGCAAGGGAGCCGATGACTTGATAAAAACCAACATGGTGCTCAAGGATTTCGGCGGCAACCCATCGGAGGCCAAGGGAGTTTTAAACGTCGAGCTGACCGTCGGTAGCAAAACCATGTCCACAACGTTTTCCGTCATCGACGGGAAGGGATCATACAACCTACTGCTCGGAAGGGATTGGATCCACGCCAATTGCTGCATCCCTTTCACAATGCATCAAAGCTTAATCCAGTGGCAAGATGATAAGATAGAGATCGTGCCAGCCGACAGGTCATTCAACGTTGCTAACGCCGACTTAACTTTATGAGAAGTCGACGACATTGATTGCCTGTCCGGAAAAGTTTGGCAGGCCAATTTTCTAAAGGTGTCCAATTCTGACATGCAGCCAATTAGAGACGAATAGCCTCAATTATTACTTTGAGGGCGTCGTGGAGGGCTCGAGCGTCTACACTAAGAACACCGTGGACGACATCGACGATAAACTAGGGCAAGGTTTCATGTCGGTCAATGAGCTAGAAGAAGTTGATATAGGTCCAGGGGATAGGCCTAGGCCGATATACATTAGCAAGAATTTGTCTTCTCATTTTAGGACCAAGCTTATTGATTTATTGAAGGAATATAAAGATTGCTTTGCTTGGAAGTATTTTGAGATGCCTGGTCTTAGCCGATTCATTGTTGAACATCGGCTCCCTATTAAGCCTGGATATCGGCAGTACAAACAGCTTCCCAAAAGGTTTAAAGCCGATATGTATGATGTGATTAAGGCCGAGATTACTCGGCTATACAATGCTGGTTTCATTCGGCCCTACCGATACGCCGAATGGGTTTCAAACATAGTTCCAGTGGTGAAGAAGAATGGCAAACTTAGGGTATGCATTGACTTCAGAAATTTAAATAAGGCTACCCCTAAGGATGAATACCCCATGCCTATAGCTGATTTGCTGGTAGATGCCGCCTCTGGCCACAAAATCATAAGTTTTATGGACGGCAATGTTGGTTACAATCAGATCTTTATGGCCGAGGAAGACATTCACAAGACAGCTTTCAGGTGCCTTGGAGCAATCAGCTTATACGAGTAGGTCGTCATGACTTTTGGCTTGAAGAACGCTGGAGCTACGTATCAGAGGGCCATGAATTACATCTTTCACGACCTAATCGACTTCTCGGTGGAAATCTATATCGACGATGTCGTTGTCAAATCCAAAGAAGTGGAAGACCACATAGCCGATTTAAGGAAGGTATTGGAGAGAACAAGAAAATATGGCCTAAAGATGAATCCAACAAAGTGCGTGTTTGGCGTGTCAGCTGGCTAGTTCTTGGGGTTTCTTGTCCATGAGAGGGGAATCGAGGTCACACAAAGAAGCATCAATGCTATCAAGACTATTCAACCTCCGAAGGATAAGAAGCAATTGCAGTCTCTGATAGGCAAGATTAACTTTATCAGGCGCTTCATAGCTAACTTGTCAGAGAAGATGGAGCCGTTCACGCCTCTACTACGACTGAAAGCCGATCAAGCCTTTACCTGGCAGGCAGAGCAGTAGAAAGCTTTGGACAACATCAAAGATTATCTAGGTTTCCCTCCAGTATTAATTCCTCCAAAAAGAGAGTGTCGTTCAAATTATACATGTCAGCCGACGAGAAGTCCATCGGCTCAGTTCTGATTCAGAAGGTTGAGGGAAAAGCGAAGGCCATTTTCTATCTTAGTCGAAGGCTTCTGGATGCAGAAACAAGGTATTCTCCCGTGAAGAAGTTATGTTTGTGCCTATACTTTTCCTGCACAAAGTTAAGGCATTATTTGTTATCCAACGAGTGCACAATAGTTTGCAAGGCCGATGTAGTGAAATATATGCTATCGGCTTCAGTTCTGAAAAGGGCGAGTTGGGAAATGGATATTTGCTTTGACGGAGTTTGATTTGAGGTATCAGGCACCCAAGGCAGTGAAAGGACAGGGCATAGCCGATTTTATAGTGGAACACAGAGATGATTCAATCAGCTCAGTTGATATCATGCCTTGGGCTTTGACTTTTGATGGCTCGGTCTGCACGAACGGATGCGGCATGGGCTTGGTGATAATCTCTCCCAGGGGGGCAAGCTTCGAGTTTGCTTTTTCCATTACACCTCATGCAACAAATTATCAAGCCGAATATGAAGCCGTTCTCAAAGGATTACAACTGCTCAAGGAAGTTGAAGCCGACACCATCGAGATAATGGGCGATTCACTATTGGTCAACAACCAATTATCAGGAGAATACGAGTGCAAGAACAACACGCTGATGATCTACTATCAAAAATGCCGAGATTTGATGGACAACTTTCGGCTAGTAACCTTGAAGCATATCCCTAGAGAGCAGAACTCAGAAGTCAAATGATTTGGCTCAAGAGGCATCAGGCTACAAGCCGATGACAAAGGAGATTGAAGTAGAAATTGCAACCATCTCAGCTGACGACTGGAGGTATGACATCTACAATTATCTACAGAACTCTTCTCAGTCGGCTTCAAGGAAATTGCGCTACAAGGCTTTGCGATATGTCTTGCTCGATGAAGACTTATATTATCGGACGATTGATGGCGTGCTACTCAACTGCCTAAATGCTGATCAAGCCAAAGTTGCTATAGGAGAGGTGCATGAAGAAATTTACGGTACGCATCAATCGGCTCATAAGATGAAGTGGTTACTTCGGAGAGCAGGGTATTTCTGACCGACCATGCTGGAAGATTGCTTCAGGTACTACAAGGGCTGTCAGGATTGCCAGAAATTTAGAGCTATCCAGAGAGCACCAGCGTCGGCTATGAACCCCATCATCAAGCCTTGGTCGTTCAGAGGCTAGAGAATCGACATGATCGGTCAGATCAATCCACCCTCAAGCAAAGGACACAAGTTTATATTGGTGGCAACCGATTATTTTACCAAGTGGGTGGAAGCAATTCCCTTGAAAAGGGTTGACTTCGAGGATGCAATCGAGTTTGTTAAGGAGCATATTATATATAGATTCGGCGTCCCTCAGACTATCACTATGGATCAGGGATCTATCTTTGTCTCCGACGAGTTTGTCCAATTTGCTGAAAGCATGGGGATTAAGCTGTTGAATTCTTCACCGTATTATGCTCACGCTAACGGACAGGCTGAAGCTTCAAATAAGAGTTTAATCAAGTTGATAAAGAGGAAGATCGCTGAGTACCCAAAGCAATGGCATAGCCGATTAGCCGAGTCATTGTGTGCTTATCGGATGGCTTGCCATGGATCAATTCAAGTTCCTCCATACAAATTGGTCTACGGACATGAAGCAGTCTTGCCATGGGAGAACATCATCGGCTCAAGAAGGATTCGATTGCAGGACGAGTTGACAGCCGATGATTATTACATTCTGATGGTGGATGAATCCGAGGACCTAGTTTTGTCAAGGATGCACGCTTTGGAAAAAGGTGACTAGAGATAAGGAACGAGTGGCTCGCCACTACAACAAGAAGGTGTGCCTAAATCTTTTGAAGAAGGCGAGCTGGTTTGGAAGCTGATATTGCCGATCGGCTCAAGAGATAGCAAATTCGGCAAGTGATCATCTAATTGGGAAGGGCCTTTCAAGATCCACAAATACGTCTCTAAGGGAGCCTATATGCTAGAAGGATTAGACAGAGCAGTGTTTGGAAGGGCTCTTAATGGCAAGTACTTGAAGAAATATTACCCCAGTGTTTGGATCAATTCATGATTCAGCTAGGTTCTTGCTGATCTATGCTAGCCAATGTGTTACACACATCGCCTTTAGGACGTTTTTCACTCAAGTTTTTCCTCCTAATTTTTTCAAATCGGCTGAATCTAGCCGACAGCTGATGGCCAGTTCCGTCTTATAATTTTATCAATGTCGGAGGCAACATTGAAAAAATTAGGGGGCACATATGGTACAAAGTCAGGAATCGGAAACATCGGACTTACAAAATTTTTACGGCTTTGAAATTTTTGAGGCATTCAAGACATGGGAGACGAATGAGTCGGCAACAGACATATGGATAATATTTAAGGCACAGCAAGCCGATTACAGGAGTTATGTATACAAGCCAAAATAAGAGCAAGGCTAAAACCTATTACATCCCCAAAAATTGCTCTATGGCCGACGTCGCCTCTTCTTTGATGGCTTTGATTTCTTCGACCGTCGCCATGTCTTGTGCTTCGGTGCCCGGATCGTTCGGCTGATTTGTGGAGTTCTCTAGGTACTTGATGGTGGAAGTCACCTTAACCTTCTGTTCTTCAGTTGCCTTGGGGAGATCGACTAGCACTTGCTTTTCTGCCGCAAGCTTGGCCCTGCACAGCTCGAGTTTTGCCAGCAAGTCAGCCTCTTTTGCTTCGAGTTGGCCGATCTTAGTCTGTGTAGCCGACGGCCCAGCCACCAGTTCATCCAACTTGGCCTTCTCGGCCACTATGTTCTCCATGGTGGCGTTGATTGAGGCTGCCAGGTCGGTTTGAGCTTGCCGGTCTACCATCCTTTGTATGACTCGCTCAAGTTTGAACCGGTGCTGATCGATGAAGACGACTCAGGAAATTTTTCAGCCAAGTCGTCGGGGAGCTGACTCTGAATATCATTGAAGCGTGCTCGGGCTGGCCCGCACTCCATGACCAGTTGATCTACGTTGATGCTGAGACGACGATGGATGTCTTAAAGCTTCTCTCTGATGTCGTCGGCTATGGTGGCCTGGTCCTGGATAGTGGCCACTTCTTCTTCATTGACGAACTCTTTTATGTCAAAAGGGAGTAGATCGGCTAGAGTCTGCAGAGTAAATCAGAGCGATCAGAAAGGAACGGAACAATCGATTTTTCAGATTTTTAGAAAAAGAGAGGGGTGAAACTTACTCGTACAGCAGGAGCTGATGCAACTACTTCTTCGGTGTGATGGCTGCCCGTAGCCGATGGAGTCCGTTCGCTCGATACCTGGGGGGCAGCCGGTGGAGATCGAGGAAGCTATAAAGAAGACAAGTGTTAGTGTTGGTCGGCCAAAAGGGGAATAAGCAGAAGGAAGACATAAGTTCAGAAACTACTGGCGAAGCTGGGCGAGGAGGCCGATTGGCTAATCTCTTGAACTACAAGGAGGATTTGGTCAAGACTTGAATGATTATAGTTTAAAGGCCAGATTCGAGAAGACAAGGTGTTTACCGGTCGCTTCGGAGCAGGAGGGCTTGGTGGAGTTGGATCATCGGCCGACGGGCTGACTGAGTTATGGCTTGAGCTGCTCGATTCAGCCGCTTCTTTGACAGCTTCTGAGATCTCCTCATCCATGACCTCTTTATGAAGGGCTTCATCAATGCTAGGGTCGAGGGAAGGCAGGCTATCGGCTGGAGCGGTAGGCTTTGATTTCTTTTGCTTCTTCACGGGGGCAGCCGATGGTCCCGTAGCCGATGGAGCGGCTCTTTTCTTCCTTGTCACCGCTTGGCGAGTTTGGCCGTGCATCAAGGTCTTCAATCTTGGTGCGTCCCAGCCGATGGCCAATGGAGCATATCCGCATCCGTTCGCGAGAACGCCCAAGCGGTACTCAATGGCAATACCAGAGTTACTCACTGTGGGGGGATCCGAATCTATCGTCTGCAAGAGAAAAAAATGTTTAGAGTGTTAGCAAGAGACACAGTCGATTGATCAAAGGGAAAGGTGCTTAAGGACAAATTAGAGGGGGTTTCATCTGGCAGGAGGGTGGTGAGGTACACGGAGGCGCGCTGATGGAAGATATGTTGCTTGATCTCCACCCACCACTTGTCATAGGTCACGCTCCTCTTGTGGGCCAACTCCAAGATCCCGATGCTGCCGAGGGGTGGGCTCTCTATCTCCATTAATTTGTTCATCACCAGCTTTGATTCGATCACCCCTCGGGTCTCAATCTTGTCGGTGTAATAGCATCCGATCGGCAGTTGCCCAAGCCCAAACTGTCTTCCAGCTGACATAGGGTAGTAAAATTCATAAGTCTTTATCACACTGTGGCCTTGGTGTACCCCAGTCGGCAAGATGCACAGAGTAAGCGCCATGGTAAAAATTTCTCTACATCTGGGGTATTTATCTGAGTTGATCTCATCCAGGTTTAGATCAATCGGCAGCTCGAATTCCATTCGGTCTTCATAGAAGAACCAAGTCTGATTGCTTTTAGCCAGGCCGTCATAGAAGGAGATAAACCACTTGGCCAGTAGCTCATTTGATTGCCTTGATCCAGCGTGAGTGGCTGCGGCTTCCCCAAAGGACAGACATCTCCTGGTAGCTACTTCATTTCCCTCATCGTCTTCAACCGGCTCCAGGAGGAGGAAGCGGGCGTCGACTAGTCTCCGCCGACCAAATACTTTCTGCGTTAACAACACAAGCCAGAGTTGCAGAAACCACCAAGGGCCTCCAGTGTTGATGGTTGCATCGGCTGCGATCTTGGATACGGCTTGGCTCAGCATTTGATAAAGGTAGCCGAGGAGGAATTTGCCTAAGGGGAGTTTTTCCTTATCAACCAAGGCTTCGGCTAGTACTTGCCAGTTGGCTGTGGGACCACAGCTCGATCCGCAAGATACAAACTTTTCCAGCCACATCAGTAAAAAGGCAGTGTGTTCTCTGGCATTAATCGGCCCGGTTCTCATATTTATGGTCACATACCCGTTCCAACCCCCAATTGCTTAGGTCTTAAAAAAATTGGCCCTTGCTGTCCAGTTGATTGGGGTTAGCCGATGACATGATGTCAAGTCCTGTTAGCATGAAGACATCAGCTAAGGTTTGGGTCATTGGGCCTTGCTGGAAAAGGAAGAGAGTGTTGTTCCAGAAATATGTGGCAGCCGATACTAACGGTTCGTCCTTGGGCATGTTGGCTACTAAAAGGGATAGGCATTGGGCTATTTCGATTTCTTCCCAGTGACTCTGTTTGCTAGCTTGCATCCTTTTATACCATGACGGCCAAGATTTGTCAGTTGAGGGCCACGATTTAAAGGTGCCGTTCCAATGGCCTAGGTTTGGGTTCCTCATCTTGTACGGCACTCTATTGGTTTCGGCTATGATGAACTCAGTGGGATCCTTATTGCCAATAGGCCTAAGTAGTATCTCCCGTCGCTAATTAGGCTTGGAATTGCTACTTGATGCGCGAGATGCTACAATCAGAAAAAGAGGCAGATTTCAGATTCGAAAAACCTAAAATTCAGACCTACGGCTAAAAAGCGGGAAAAGAAAAGGTTTGGCCGATTGGGCGTACCTCGGGGAACTCGGCGGGAGGAGAACCTGGCTGAGCAGCAGGGGTCGCCATTGCTACGATTAAGGTCGGTGGAGAGATGGGATCGCCGTGACGGAGTCGAGAAAGCCGAAGAAGTCGCCAGGGAGCTCGAGGACGTTTGCTGGTTTGTGGATCGTGTTGACAGCGTGAGTTGTTCGGCGCGGAGAGGCGTTATTTAAAGGATTTTCATAACGGCCGAGACAGACTCGACCTAGGGTTGTGCTGGAAATAAGATTGTAAAAAATCCGCAACATTATCAATTGTCACGCCCAGAAATTCAGACCCGAATTTCCGAAGCTATATGTGTATTAAAATCCGTGTCCAGGACTAGCCAGGGTACACATACGATAATTGTTGATATTACAGTTTCACGTCTTAGAAATATTACAAAAAGATTACAAAAGAGCAGCGGAAAAAGGAAAAAAAGGGCCTAAGCCAAAGCTTGACGCTAGCCACATGGCTTGGACCACTCCACAGGCAACTTCGAGAGTGTAGGACAAAGCCTACTCAACTTCGTCTTCTTCTTCAGCTTCTTGCTCAGGTTCTGGCGAAGATGCAAGGATGAGTACTTCCACGTACTCAGCAAGTCACACCGGGAGGGGGAGAGAATGAATGCAGGAAGACAAGGGTTTGACTAAGGTTTGCTTTTGCGCAAACAGCACGGGTTTTCCAAACAATAAGAATTTTGAACATAGTCAAAACAACAGTAATTTAAGTAATTAAGGCATTTTGAAATCCACCACTGTCCAACGTTATCCCCACGTTGCGACAGGCCCAGTCCATCCACCTATACTAGTCATGTTTCAATAATCACGGTTTTAAAAGTGTGAGACTAATCACGGTGAGCTCGGTTGATCGCCCCATTACCGTGGGCATGGCTATTCGAATAGTTTTACTCTGATCAGAAGTGTACAACTGTACCCACAAGACACAGCCCCACGACACGGTCTCCCCTGCGCCAGAATACCACCATGGTTCCTCGGAAAGGAAACTGTGATAGGACCTTTCGTATAACCCCCCACTAACCAAGCGAACCCCACCAAGGTTTTGCCCCCACTCCCGGACCCTAGGATGTGGGCAACCCCCCAAGTGCCTCAGTGAATCCGGCAGCCCAGCAACCCTTATACCAGGGCCGACTGAAACTCCATCCCGCTCACCCTTGCTGATGGGTTCGTCAGCTAGGAGAGGCTACACTACGGGACCCACCTTACCCATTTTGGCTTGTGGTTTGCACGGTCATTCTCCCAAGGGGTCCCATGAACCGGTCCTTAATTGCCATGGGCGCCACTAACCAAAACCAGAGCGCCCACAACCCACCATTTGTCATATTTTAGTTATTAATCCGGTTCACCAAGATCTTTAATTATTAATCCTCCGAACAGAAGTCCAGGAGAGACATTAAGTGAGAATGACCCATTTAGTGAGCTAGTGAATCTAAGCCAGGCAAAGCACAACCTAGTCCTGAATCTAATCTTATTATTTTCCCAAGTTTAACCAAAGGGTTTGGAGTGTCAAACCTAAGGCATAAACTAAATATATGGTGTACTATTTCCCATGAAATGTCATTATAAAATACATGCAATTTAATAGAATAAAACAGGTGTTTTAGCAAAATGGGAGCAATATGATCAATAATATAGCATGACTTGCCCTGCTCTTCGACTTGGGGAACTTCGGCAACAACTTTGAAGTAAACCGGAACGGCGAAACTACCGGGATCTACACGGCAAACAAGCAATTCAACAAAACAGGCTAAAAAGCTACTGAAACAAAGAACAAAACTATTTTTCATGTATTCTTGGCATTTTTATGAATTTAATGAAATTTGAATGGGCTAAAACGGACGTCGGATTGAAAAGATATGATTTTTAGAAGTTCTCTGGTTTTTTTACTAAAACAGAAAAAATCCTTAATTGATTTATTACGCAATAAAGCCCGGGGAAGGCGTCAGCGGCTAGGGCTGATGTCAGCAGCCGAGGGCTGACGTCAGCGGTTCACAGGAGTGTCGGTCCACGGTGGACCGGGTCCACGGGCCGGACGGGCGGTGCACCACGTGGTGCACACGTGGCGCCGAGGTGGCGACCATGTGGCGTGCCACGTGGGCGAGCGGGAACGGACGGTGCCGATCGGCCGAAGCCGATCGGACGACCGAGGAAGGGGTGCGGCGCGGCCGGCGGGCGGCGGGGGCCGGTGGCCGGAGGCCGGCCGGTGTCATTCGGCGGCGACGCGGGCGACGAGTGCCGCGGCTCATGCGCGGCGGAGCCGCACGCACCCGAGAGGCGGCATGAGCGGCCGAGAGCGGAGGGGAGAGGCGGCTCCCCATGGGAATCGCCGAGTTGGGGAAGACGACGGTGACGGCGGCGAGGAGACGGTGGGAGCTCACTGGGAAGGGCGGCCGAGGGAGGACAGATGCCGACGACGGAGAGGGAGGCGACGACGAAGGTCGGAACGACTCGGGGCGGCGGGAAATCACGGCCGAAGGCCGGCGGCAAGCTCCGAAGAAAGGGCGCACGGTGTGGGGGCAAACGAGAGCGAGGGAGCCTTGAGTGAGAGCGTGGGGAGGATGGCGAGGGTGCGGGGATGCTTAAATAGGTTGCGGGGAGGTAGGCGGCGACCGGATAAGGGCGGAATTACTCGCCAGAGTGAATGGGGAGAGAGAAATGGGGAATTGATTGCCAGCGATCAATTCCGGCCATTAAGGGGCGCGGGAGAGGCGGCTGGGGGCTTTAAAGGTCTGCGGACGCGGAGGGGAGTAAAGGCGGCGAGGTCCGGGCATGCTGGAGAGGCGGTCGGCCGAGATCCGCATGGAGAGGGGCGGCGGAAATGGCATCGGGGCGGCCGGAGGTAGGGGACGACGGCCTGACAGGTGGGCCCCACCTGTCGGCGTCCCGGGGTAAAGGGGGAGGCAGAATGGACTTATTTTCGGGCGCAAGAGTTAAACGGGCCGTGGCCTTGGCCCGGCTGCGAGGAGAGAGGGAGAGAGGCGCGCGGCGGGAATGGTGGGCCATTGGCCGGCGTGCACGGAGAGGATGGCCTTGGCCGACCGGGCCGATCGGTGGGGAGATTGGGCCATTGGCTCGGCCGGCGGCCCACGATCGATTTTTGGGCGGGAAAAAGGACGAAGGAGAGAGAAAAGATTTTCCAAGGATTTATTAATTCGATTTCGATTTTAATTGGTTAAAAATTATTTCTAGTGCTTTGAAAATTCCACTAAAAATCCTGTTAGTGTATTTTGACATGTAGAATTTAAGAAAAATCCTACCATGCCATTTCCATTTAGAATTTGGCTTTTTAAAATTATTTGTTCTCTTCAGTTAATTCCAATGATTTTCTTTTATGATTTTATTGTGGATTTTTTTAAAAAAAACACCTCAGGGTGTTACATCAATGTCGCGGACTTGGGGGGTATGTGTTAACAACCAAATTTGGTAAGCAAATCCCCAAGTTTGAAGCGAGGATTGAAGTGGAATTGGAGGAAACACACGATCTGCGGAAAGAGATCGCATCGGCCGAGTCCGAATAGGCTACGGAGCGGCCTGGTGAGTCCGAGTCGGAACAGATGACCGATAGCCGATTCCGATTGAAGACCGAAGGAGGGCCATCCCGAAGGAAAGCTTAAGATATAACTATTGGATTCGGTTTCCAAAGTGCTTCAAAGATATTGCCATCTACGAATAAGGTCCTACAACGGAAATTATATCTTTAAGTTAGGATATTTTGTATAGTTTCCTTTATAGATAATGTCGGTTTGTTTAGAGATATTTGAGACTTAATCTGTAATAGAAATCGTGTCCGTTACGGACTCATTGTATATTCGGGTATAAATATGACCCGAGACTTTATAAAAACAAAACACACACCTCAATACAACTTCGGCGCATCGCCAACCTTTCTGTTTTTAGTTTTTCTCGACGAGTTCTTGCTTTGATCTCGGGCTGCATCAGTTTCGATCTCCGAACAAGGTAATTTCTTGTTGTAAGCGGCTTGTATCATCGGGGTTAATGCTTTCATCAGCATGATACTCTAATTCTGATGTTATAAACTGCTTAATTTATCATATGCGGCATATAATCTAGATCAATGTCTAGATCTATCTCGCAATCGGTTAATATCTCTTTGAGGATAGTAGCCGACAGAGCTAGATCCAGAGGTTGATTTAGATTATATGGCGTATCTACCATCTCAAGGAGTTCTCATTAGCCTAAATAGATCTCGTACCTCTTTTTGTACTTAATGCTGCATCAAGTTGATCTATTAAGTCACTCTTAGATTTATATAGATCTATTCGGTTCAATGTAGAGATAGTACCAGGATTTCAGCCGGTCTTACCTATTTTGATAATCTTTTATGTCTCGTTACTACTAGATGTATTAGAACTGCCTTTTATATAAAGATCTTAATCTCCTTAAATGTGTTAAGCCCGACATTAATCTGTTAAATCACATTAACAACTGATTGATTTTGGCTTAACGCATTTAGTTCAGATTAATATCTTTTTATAAAATATGTCGGAGTACTAGCCGATTTACATTAGATCTACGGCATCAGCTAGGTTATGAATATGTATAATTATTATTCTAACGTGCTTTTGGATACAAGTGGTTTAAACCGTCTCGTATACTATCGATCTATCCCAATCACTTGGTCTAAATGTACTTTGGGATAACAATTATATATTTATTGATATCTATAGCCGATCGAGTAGGATCTAACCCTAATCAAACGCCTATTCTTTGTTTCTTGTTGGTTGCGGGATCAACCGACACGTTTGTTCAATCACCAAAGGCAACTAATTTTGAACCCGCACTAGAGCTAAGCAAATCTCCCGTGCCGGCGCGTGGGAAAAATTCTCATCAACACCATGCCACGCCCCTAGCTACCACCAAAACCTCGAAAGCCTCGCCATGCCGCCCGCCCGCATCTCCGAAATTATCACCACCAGCACAAGCGACTGCCGGGTCCGGACGCGCAACTACTACTTCCCTTTTTTTTCCTTTTCTCATCTTTTTGTTTTTTTCTTTTTTCTTCTTTTTTTTTCCTTTTTTTCTCCTTTAATCTCTTTTTCCTCCCTTTTTCTCTCCCCATTTTCTTTTCTTTTTATTTTTTATTCTCTCTCTCTCTTTTCCTTTTTTCCCTCTCTCTGTCCCTTTTTCTCTTTTTTTGCCTAATGGTCGAGCTTGCCCGCCTAGTGAGCACGCCTTGCGCACGGCCCCACGGCTCGCCGGCGCGCGGCCCTTCGCCGCTGTTGACGACCAAATTTGGTAATTCATGTATCAGATTTGGAATTAAGGCCGAAGAGGATTTGGAGGAAATCATGATTCTCAAAAATTGAGTTTGCATCGGCTGATACCGAATTGGCTAAGGTGTTCATCGGCTGATACCGAATCGGACAAGGGTAGCCGATATAGCCGATTCTGGTAAGGTAACATTGGGGTCGTCATCAGATTGGATTGATGTGCTTAATGAAGATTGCCATATATGGATAGGGTCTAGAAAAGGCAATTGTATATATTAATTAGAAATAGTTTGTTAGCTTTCTATTTTATCTTTAGGAAAGCGTGTCCAATAAGGACTCGGTTTGTTTTCTTTTATCTTTAGAAAAGATTGAGTCGTAATCTGTTAGGATCTTTGTTAGCTCATGAATATAAATATGTAAGCCCATGGTTCATGTAATGAATCAATCCATAGATCAATACAATTCGGCGCATCGCCACCTTTTATGTTTACACCTTGTTCATCATCCGGCGAGACTTGGCACCCGACGTAGGGCTGCATCGGTTAGGTTCGATCTCCGGCGAAGGAGTAAGTCCAAGTGTTGCCTATCTAGTATATCGTCTCAATCTTTAGTTCTATTACTGTTTATAGTCACATCGGCTTAGTTAGGACTTTCTTGGTTAGGTCCGATATTCTGATCAAGTTGATGTTTATCTAAACATAATGTCGCTTTAGATAGATTTATTATATCCATCACATTAGACAGATCTATCGGCTTATTGAGTATTAGATTATCATATACAATCTCGTGCTGCATCGGTTCGGTTCGACCTACTAGATTGTTACTGATAATCTAAGTCTTGTTAAGCCGATGGGTTTGTGCTAATGTCTCATCGGAGGGTTAGCCGGCTTGCTTATCATATGTCTCTGTTAATCTAGTCCTAGTATCTCAACTTAGCTCTATCGGTTGTTTCTCGCTTTAGGGTCTCTACCGATACCGGCTAAATTGTTTACTAGATTAGATTAGCTTAGGCATCTACCACTCTGAAAATCAATCAAGGGCTTGATTGTCTAGATATTGTGTTTCTTTTCATACTTAGTGTTGCATCAGTTCAGTTTGATCTACTAAGTCGTGATTAGAAACATAATCTCTAGGATGCCTGTTGGTTGCCACTAAGGGTTTCATCGGGGTTTCAGCCAATGAGTTATCTGGATATTGCATCGGCTTGTAAGGATTGTACACAAGTTGGATCTAGCCGATTGCAGCAGAGGCTTCATTGAATATTTGATCATTTGAATTTTATGACATCGGACTTCCAACCGATGTGTGCTTTTATCTTTAAATTAGTATCTATTTTGTCATGTGATTGGTTTATGCAATGTTATATGTCATCATGTTATCGTCAGCCGATCGCCTTTATATAGATATTTGTGCAAAACACAGCCGATGGATTTAAACCCTAACACCATCGGCTGGCATCGACATCGGCTGAAATTGCACCATCGATTTATCAGCCAATCAGCTAGTTTTTGGGTATCGGCCTACCAGCCGATACACTTTATATTATGCTGCTTTGTATACCTTGTTAGTGACAGGATCAAACTGACTGGCACGCCCACGCTTTATCGTTTTTAGGACCTGCACTGGAGCTAAGCAGATCTCTCAGGCCGGCGTGTTGATTTTTCACATCAACAGCCACGCCCTGGGCCAGGAACCATCGCGCCGTGGCGGCCGTGAAGAACACCACGGAGTCGTACGATTCCACCATGGAGGCCGCGTTTCGGACGCTGCAGAACGCGTCGCTCTCTGACGACGAGCGGGTATCGTGTGCCGCGTCCAGGGACACCTACAACGCGCCGGCCAGAGCTCCACTGTCGGCGCCATGAACCTCCTGGTGGAGTGCTCGTTCGGGCAGCTCAGAGGGGAGTACGCCTCCGCGGCGGACGCCATTAGGGCCTGCCGGGACATGCAGACGAAGCTCCAGTCGTCGGCGACTTACAGCCTCGCCGTTGCAGATCTGATGGTGGCGGCGCTCCGTGCCCCCCAGAGGAGGGAGGGGGCGTTGGACGCTATTGCCACCGCCGCTAAGCCTAGGAGCTTGCCATTCTCGTCGAAACTCGTCGCGTCGCCTTCGTCGCCGCTGACCCTGACGGCGCCCGTCGCCGGCGCCGACTCCCTGGCCAACTTCGCCACCATGGACGAGCTCTACGAGTACATGATGGCTGGCGGCCTCCCCACACCACCGTCTGCCTTGTCCACCACCAGCGTTGGCGCCGGGAAGCTCCCCTTGCTTCCCGCCACTGTGGCCTGCACGTCGCCGATGCAGACAGCCCCGCCGCGACGCGCCTAGGGCCATGACCACCCCCGGCCATCCGTCGCCGCCCGCCATCCGTGCCGCCGCCCTTCTCGCCGCCACCGCCATCCCCGCCGCCAACCACCATGGGTCGTCCGCCTTCAGCCGCCATCCCCGCCACCGCCGTCGCTTCGCACTAGCCGCCATCCTTGCCGTCAGCCGTCCTCCCCGGCGCCTACCGCTGTCCAGCCGTCGTCGCCGCCTCGTCGCAGCCAGCGAGAAGCACCGCCGTCGGCGGCCGCTCGGGCGGCGGCAAGGCGAAGGAGGAAGGAGGGGGGAGTGGGCGAACGGTTGGAAACGTCGAGGCCGGCGACGGTGGGGGAAGAAACGTAGGACGTCGCGGTTTCGCCTCCAAGCGTGCTCTCCTTTTTACCACAAATTAACTTGTGACAACCTGTTTTGCATTAGATCTGTCTGATATGCCCACTGAATTATCTTGCGTATATGTGGACCCAAACACTATTTGAGAGATAGCAAACGGTAACACCTCATATTGCCATATGTAATAGACAACTTTGGATGAGTTTGATTCCCAAGTTATCAGATTTCTTTTCTCTAGTGTGAAACCATGCTCATATGTATCGTCAGTATCAATGTTGAAGAAACATTGAAGTAATTAAAAAACATGTTGTTTTTTTAAAGTAGTGTGACCAATGCCAACAAAAATATCTAATTCAGCGACAACATTTTTTTATAGCCGTTGCCCGTTGATGAAATATTCCCATATAAACAATATAATTTCACTATTATGCCCATTATCTCAAGAATATAAGTGCTTATATTTTCATCAATAGCCAAATGTCTCTTATTCAGATGGAGGAATATCTTGACAGTAATGTTTTCCTACTAACACAAGATTAGGACTTCCCCCAACTTATTCAAGGTATACCATCTTTCATTCCAAATTCCAAAAGTAGAACAAACAAACAAATTAAGAAAGAAACGGGATAAATATAGTTTTCAAGCATTGAAACATGTAAATGAAATAAAAGGAAAAACGTTTTTACCACTAATTAACTTGTGACATGCATCTTATTGTGCATTCATCTGTCATATTCAGATATGCCACCATGTACATGTGGATTAAAACACTATTTGAGAGATTGAAGAAATGGCAACGCTGCCATATGTATATAGACGAATTTAGCAGATTTTGTTCCCCAAGTTATGAGGCTTCTTTTCTTTAGTGTGAAACCGTGCTTATATGTATCGATGTTGAAGAGGCATTGAAGTTTATGAAAAAAAGTACTACCATGTGTTTTTTTATACGTGGGTTAGTTCAGAAATGAATTAACCAACGCCATGCAAAAGAAACAAAGGGAGTGTTAGGGTTTTTTTTATAAAAGTGTGACCAACGCTAACAAAATGTCTAATTTTGCCACGCATTTTTTTATAGCTGTTGATGAAATATTCCCATATACAAACAATATAATTTTACTATTGTGCCCAAGATCTCAAGACTATAAGTCCCTATATTTTCATCAATAGCCAAATGTGTCTTCTTCTAGCCGCCTCCTAGTCTCTCCGATGGTCCCTTGACGGTTACGAAGAGTTGCTCTGTCACCATCCATCACAACAACCAATCTAGCTACATTCCTAGGTACGTGCAAGGTGAGAAAAATACCTTCTTCTTTCCTTTACGGTACTAACTTTGTCGAATAACTAGTTGAACAACTTGAGAGCAGTTTCGCTTCTATTTTCTCACTAATCGTTTGGAGTTCTTTTTTGCGGGATGCTAATCATTGGAGTTCATTGCTACGCCATTTATTTCCAAACATATCCATGCATGGTAGCGCTCCATACAGTTTTTCATGCAAGAATCCATGTTATATGCTCTTTTTTAATGGTCATGGAGGGTGAAAACATCCCCTGGTGGAATAACTCTTCATTCGAAACAAAATTTAAGCCTTGTAAATAACCAAGTTATATGAAGAGGGAAGATAATATTGGTTTCCTAGTAAGAAATGCATATGTTTGTCTTTTCTAGTGCCCCAAACCTTGCAACGGACAAAGAGAAGTTGCTTGAAAAGAACATTGTTTAATTTTGGTGATGCAATCCCCTATAAACATGCAGAAAGAACCCTAGCATGGCAAATCCCCTATAAAATTCTTAGATGGTTGGGTTTGCTGACAGACATGAGAAAGCTGTTGTGCGGTAGCTATGATACTGCACATCGCTCGGCATGGCTTGCTCGGTGCGCTTGCTGTCCGTTTGCACGGTGGACGTTAGCGTAGACCCAGAGATCTCATCGCAGAAACCGATGCCTTCAAGCCGTACCCACAACCGAATTTTTTGTTTTTTGACATATTTTTACAAAGATTCTCACAGACAGACCTCTAACAATTTTCATTGCAGGAATGGACTCTAAACTCAGCGTCAATAATGATGACGCTAAGATTAAACATCTCGACACCAATACAATTGACGTTGATCTCGGTGCCATAAACATTGGCGCCGAGCTCGGCACCGTGGATCTTGGTGTCGAGCTCGGCGCCAGTTAGTATGGCGCCCAGTGTGGCTCCTGTGACGGCGGCGTCGAGCTCGGCGCCAATGTCTATGGCGTCGAGATCAGCGCCAGCCGAAATCGGCGCCAATCTACTTTAGCTCATTCCGGCACCAATCTACTTCAGCTCATTCTCTTCCTGTTTCTCTTCAGCTCTCTCCTTTTCACCCCTCTCCAGTGTTCCCTTCGCCTTTTCTCACGAATCGGCATGACCGTGAAAAATTGAGTTTGATCAGTGGATCTACGGTTTATCATAAAAATTGTTGTGTAGATTAGGGCTACGCAATATGTTGCAACATAGTGCACTGAAACTGTTATTTAGTTATTCGTAATGTAGTTAAAATGTTATCGTGTTGTATAATGCACCCTATTATTGGATCCACATCCAGGAAGCATTGACCCCTGTCGCGTCGGGGAAGAGCACGCAGGTGAACAGATGGAGGACCCATGCCCGGCAGTAGCGCGCAACTGTTTGCTCGTCCGCCCCCTCAGGCAATGTGCGAAATCTGCCCGGAGCCAGGAAATTAGCACTCCAGAGAGCGAGTGTCGTGCTCACCAATCGGATGCCCAAGGAAAGCCTCTACCCGAGCTCTTCATCCATCTGATCTGCATGAACCCGTCACTGCACGACCACGAATCCTTAGTCCAAGCAACTTCTGACAGTCCTGGAGCGTGACTGTCATCTCTCCGAAAGCCAAGTGAAAGGTGTGCGTCTCTAGCCGCCACCTGCAATTATTTACACCACACTATTAATTTCGATAGAAAGGGAAGCGCCTGCACAAATTATTAAGATAGACGTGAATGCTCCCAAATAGTACATGTCAACCAGTGTCGTCAATGGCGGTGAGTTGAATGTGGGGAGGCCACGACAAACCTGAAACGATATAACATCTAGACCAACTCATTCCAAAAAAGACGTGTACCTAATCGTCGTACACTATATCAAGAACCCACCGTGGGCTCTAAGACGAAGGAGCGAAAGGTCCTGAATGTAAGAAAGAAAGGATGAGGGATGAATCACATCTGAAATTCAATAAGAGAACCCTATTCAGTGTGTATTAGCATCCATGATTATCAACCTAAAAATAACCCATCTACATAACATATTCTGCTATTTCAAACTAGAGCATGAATGATAGAATCCCAGGTCTTAAGTGGAGCAGCATCCATCTGTGTAGTCACACAACAGCGAAATATATGAATGCTGCCATTCCCAAAGGAGCTGCCTCCAATTTTGTATTCATGCACACAAAATTGAAGTTCTTCAAAAAAATGAGACAATCTTAATTCTGTCAAAGAACTGTCATCAGCGCAACATTTTTGCCTACATATTTGAGGAAGATTATGTATAGTGCAAATTGTGAAAAAAAAATGAGACACAGTACTTGTATATTGCACACAAATATAGCTAGGCAGCACACAAATATAGCTCGGCAGCACACAAATGTTTCAGTCTCTGAAAAATGTGTGCAGCATCCATCTGAATTTGCATGGTTCAGTCTCTGAAAATTTCAGATTCCCAGATGTCACACGTTACCAGCTATACATCAGTTAGCAGGCTGCTGTTTCTTGATTTCATCAGGGAGCCTTTTTAGTGAACAACTGCAAACCTTGTAAGGCTTTTGTATGACCTTTTTTTTCATTATCAAGTGAACATGTCAATTTGTCAGGTATAATTGATTAGTCCAAAAAATTTATGTTATATCTTTTCAATTTGTCTGATATCCACTAAGCAGGAACTGAACACTAGTGATCAACAGAGTCATTCAGCTTTCTGAATTTTGCCAAGTAAAACATGCCATATCTGCCATACAAAAAATGCATAATTCATAAAAAATGCAACACTTCTATCTCCCTCAATCACAAACAGTACTCTACTTGATCATGCTCTCTGTTACGATGCAGTACTTGTAAGAAAATATTTTCAAAAGGTGAAGATGACATGTGTTAGCAGTAGCAATACATATTAAATTATATTTCCAGCCACTAGTTCATGTGAGTTCATGTGACCCTGATACCTCTCCTAGGTTTGTGAGACATAATTTTGAAAGGAATTTAAAATAGTTCCTGCCCATCCGTCACGAGACGTCCTCGGTGCATCGCATCGTATGCTAAATCCAGAAGGTGAAATTATGTCATCCTGCAAAATAAAACATGTGAGTGAAATTAAAAATCTTCATGCATTGAAATATGGAGTAATCAATGTACAATTATATGACAGTATTATTTACATGCGTAAATAATTGAAGAAAAATTAAATACAAGAACAAGAAGAACCTCGCTAATTTGCCAACGGCAAGTCCTTGGCGCGGGCGGCCAGGGCGTCAGCTTGGCGCGGGCGGCTGGGCCGACGGCCTTGGCGCGGGCCGGGGCGGTGGCGCCGGCCTGGGCGGTGCCGGGCCGGGTCGGCGCGGCGTAGGGGCCAGGGAGAGGTCCCACGGCGGCGGCGAGGCGAGGGATGGCGGGGTCGGCCGTGTCGAGTTGTGCGGCGGCGCACAACGTCTAGGGGCGCGAGCTCGTTCGTGGAGAGAGGAACAAACACGATGTGGCTGACGAGGAAGACGGGATCCGCCCATAAGTCGGGCTCGGCGCCAAGATCCACGACGTGAGCTCAGCGCCAATTTTCGCGACGCCGAGTTTGCCAGTCAGCGCGCCACGTCGGCCTCCGTGCCGACGTGGTGCGAAGAGCTCAAGCACATTGGCGCCGAGCTGCGCAATCTCGGCGCCATCATTATTGACGTCGAGTTTAGGGTCTATTTCTGCAATGAAAACTATCATGGATCTATTTATGAGAATCCTTAAAAAATATATAAAAAGTAAGAAATTCAATACCTACGACAGGATGCCACTAACTACACAAACATCTATATTGTCATAAAAAACAACCCGTGTAAGACTATAGTTAACGCTCCTCATATTTGACGAAAAACTTTATGACGATTCTTTGTTGAGTCCACTGAAGCAAATATAAAATCCGACAAACCTTGATTTGTGTTGTTTCCATGTAGGCAGCCGAATAGGTCGCTGGTGTGTGAAGTGGTATGCATGTTTTAAGTGGAGGGTTGTCGTAGTGCTATTAACACGTCCCCATGTCAATCTCCTTTACCGTTGTATGATTTCATTTGAAGATTTGTCTATGTAGTTCAATTTTATTTCTTTCTCGAAGGATTATGTTGTTCTATAGTAGCACTAGGTTTTATATCTCCTGGATTGAACTCTGTCTTTAATCTATAATAAATTCTTAAGTCCTAAAAAACCGAGGGAGATGCGTCTTATGTATGTCGTGTGGCTATGTTTATGTGTAGATCGATTAATAACGGTACATGCATATGCATTTTATGTATGGTACATGCATGTGTTATATGCATTAATTTTACATATACACATGAACTTCTTTTTACTGCATGAGTGCTGATTAGACATGGGTTGATGGGCAGAGCGGCTTCCTCTCAAGGAGAAGCAGCTCGGCTGGCCTGGCTACCCGCGCCGGATGCTGCACATCGTACTCGCGCCGCCAGCGATGAGCGGCTACGAGGGACCGGCGTGGCGGCGCCAGATGGTCGGCTGAGGCTGCATGCCTGCCCCGCCCGTCAATCCCCGCGTCGTCCCGGAGTGGACGGTGACCTGCCAGCGCGCCGTCGGGTGGGACTGGCCGTGGCTGTGTGCCTCCAGCTCGAGGCACAGCGCACGACGCCGCCGCCGACGGGACGGTGGTGGTGTTCCGCGAGGTGGAGCCGCACACGTCCCACCACAGCGCGGTGATCGGCATGGTCGGGGTGCGGCTGGTCGACGCGCTGGTGCACGAGGACGACAGCGACGATGACGACGGCGGCGGCGGCTACTACTATTACGAAAATAGATTCGCCGAATTGTGAAAATTGATTATTTGCTGCACCCGTCGAAACTATATTTTCTAAAAAAATACTTAGACCATTTGATTTAAACTAGTATGTATTAACTTTATTTTTATAAATATTTACTTTATTCTTATAATTAAGTACAATAATCCGTTTAGTAATCTTAAATCAAACAGAGTTAATATAAGTAAGTTAGTAAGAGCAACGTTCATTAAATAGCCAAACTGAATCATCATGGTCAACCGGCAAGCAGCCAAACAAGGAGTATTGGCGAATGGTCTCGTTACTCTAAATTGGACGTTAGACTTTGCCAGTGCCACCAAAGGCATGACCAAATATTTGTGTCAAACCAAAGGGGCATATTTTTGGTGCAATGAATATTTCTTTTGTTGCATTGTTGGTGACGAGTTTCGTTACAGTATATTTGATGTTACCGGATTATCTTGTCAATATTCGTAGCAAACCAAACAGAAGCCAAAATTGTTCGCATGAGTAGCAACTAATTGGGCTTGAGTAAGTCTTTGTAAGACAGATCAGCTTTTGTCTAATACAAGAAAAGAGAAAAAGTAATATACAAGCAGAAAAAATCAAACAGAAGATTTCAAACAATTCATTACGAAATGGCTTTTGCAATCCATGGCCTATGCATTGCCATCTTATTCCCAAAACAGAACAAACAACTGTTACAATGACCTGAATTTTTTTTCAACAGATCAAAGGATTTCCATCCTACACTCTGACCTCCACGCCAGCATCTACCAGATGCTCTTTCACTGCTAAAATCGGAACCTGTGATAAAGCAGAAGATCCCAGTTACGACCAACAACCCTAAATAATCTTAATATACAGGGACTAGGGAACGTGAACAAGGTTCTAACATAACGTGGACAAGTATTATTAACTGAGCCTAAGTCGATAAGCAAAGCAATACTACTGGGACAAATCAACCATTAGTACAATGATTCCCAGATTCAGGATAGATAAAGAATAAATCTGTGGGCGAGAATAATTAAACTCAGCACTTAAGCTCTGTTGAAGTGTTGATCATATAGAATAGACTAACACTGCAGAGCAAATGCAAATCATGTAAACTAGGGCAAAGTTTTCCATGGAACTTGCAACAAAAGGATTATCATGTAGAGTTCATGGGATAGCATTATGAAGAAAAAGGACAAGGCGGGACAATACCTCTTTCCGATGGAAAATGCCAGCAGCAAGGGCAGCAGATGCATTTGTTTTCTCAAAGACCTCAGAAAAATGTTCGACAGCACCAGCACCACTGCTTGCAATGACAGGGATAGTCACAGCATCTGACACCATTTTTACCAGATCTATGTCAAATCCGCAGCCCTGGCCTGCAAAATAAAACAACATGATGGCATTCATTTTGGCTTTATTCACCTTCTTTTTATACCTCTTAACATCAGTAATGGAAACATGGGAAAATTAAAGTCAACTGGCAACAAACTACCCTAACCGAAACCTTGAAGTTACATACATGGTCAAACTTCTACAAATAGTCAGTAATGCATGTTTGATTTACCACTGATCTATTAATGACGATAAAGTTTACTGTCATTGTGCACAGCAAAGGAAAACTTAGATTATTTAAAGAAAACATAACCAGAATGTCCTGATTATTGTTAGAGGGTTCCACTTTGCTAGTGCTTACAGAAGAAGATCTACAAATATTGCAGAAATAAAATTCTATAGGCAAAGCATAATATTAAACTGTTCAAAACCGTGAACATACCATCACAATCAATGCAATTAAGAAGTATTTCTCCAGCACCCAATTCTTCAACTGCTTTGGCTAGTTCATATGCTCCTATAGGACGGCTGTCACGCCCACCACTTACCTGGAAAAGACACAAACAACACTTAATGGGACAAAATAGCAATTTTATTAAAGGACAGCATGCCACAGTAGATTATGCCAGCAATATCCATTTACTGTTGCCTAAAAAGGATTAATTCGTCCACCAAATATATGGAAGGAGAACATGTTTTAAAAAGTTTGAAATTTGGTATAGGCGTTTTGAGTAATAATATTCCTTTTCACATGAATATACAAAGATAACACTTGCTTGCATGGATAGGAGAGTATTGCGAAATTATAGCAGTAAATGGAAAACAAATGGCTTACTGTGCACTGGTACCATGCATATTCTTCTCCTAATGGACCTGAAAAAAAGTATATGAGATCTTAATGCTTGAAATGCAAATAGATATTCAGGATAAGTGGTTATACCTTTATTGGTCACTTTTACGGTTTTGAATTGCAGCTCTTCCGGATTCTTGACATATACTCTTCGAGGGTCAATACTTACAACAACTGCCTGACAAGAGAAATATTGTCACTACAGTTAGTGATTGACAGGTTATTAACTATAATAGAGGACATGAATAGATATATCATATTCCAATAACTAAGGTGAATGCTATATAACAAGGTTGATATGGACATCAGTAATCACACCAAGTATCTTGAGCAATTGCAGAAGATACATTATATTTTGTAAAAAAAACTTATCAGTCACCAAATCAATATATTTAGCTGAGTTCAACAATCCAATACACCTCTGAAATTAGTGGCATATGGATGGAAGAACAAAAACTTTTTTATTGGTTTTATTTTTCAGGAAGAAAATAACGAGGAATATCTTCCATATATTATGAAGATTAGCTGCTAGCACAAATACTAAAAATAAGGTTTTAGTTATATACGGTACTACACGAATTGAAACTCCAAAGGATGTCTTGTAGAAAACCTGATTGCCATATACTCTAGAGATTTGCTCCAAGCTGCTTTTTCCTGTCCTTACCTGATACATAAAAAGAATTGTATAATTGGGAAATAGATGAACAGTGTATGGAAAAATAAAATACATACACCAGTCTGCAAATAGGCTTCAGCAGCAAAAACGGCATCACTGCCAATTGAAATCTTGTCAGCACCAGACCTGAAATACTCTGATGCTACTTCCAAACTTGAGTAGTATCTGAAAAGGGAAGAATACATGATTACTCTGAGTCTTTTTCCTTCTCAGTATTGACCGTTGACAAACAACATCAAAAGAGTGGGGGAGAGGCACTTAAGGTTGTAAGGGTGAACATCACAACAGAAATATGCAGAGTTGCAGGGGGTAAAAAAGAAAAAGGAATAAAATCACAGGCTATCTTAATCCCAAACAAAGATTAAATACCAAAAAAAATATTAAACAGTTTCTGTGTAGAGAAGGAAAAGGTAATTTGGGCATTATTTGCAACAAAAACTGTCTCATCAAGTCAGTAAAAAAAGGGATTGCTTGGCAGATAAACATTTCAATCCATGATAACCATGACATAAATGGAACTGACCTCCCATTTGCATCAGTGAAGTCTCTTATACCCCCACCAACCGTAAGTGGCACAAATACTTTCTCAGATGCACAACGTAGCACCTAAAAAAACCAACATGTCACCTCGCCAAGGGAAATGATGAAAACATTTGCAAGTTTAAGGTCTTGAACAAACCTCTAGCATTGGCAAATCTCCCAGTGGAAAGTCACGGAAACCAGTTATATTCAAGAAGCTAACCTAAAGGAGAATTTTTTTTCACGATATCAGATCATAAGTTCACATATAGAAAACAATAAAGCATTATGTGGAGAAATACCTCATCAGCACCATCTATGTAGTACTGGCTTGCTAAATCTACTGGCTTCCCAAGGTTTCTTACCTACAGATATGGAATGCAAAGATATTCAAGCACCAGGCAAGTAATGTTTCTAAACAACTAGTCAATCATACTAAACATTTATAATATAATACTACATTGCTTCAGCAGAGTCTTGGGAAATGAATTATCCCTAAAGTACCACAAACTACCCTAGATCGCCAACTTAGATATAGCCCTTAAGTGTAAAAAGTTGAACCATTCTTAGGGAAAATAGAGCTTGGTACCTCTTTGCTACTATTATGATCTCTTACATCATACTGGTCACCTTTTGTTACCACAAGATCCCCACTATCATTTGACCGGACATCAAGACATGCTATGACCTGGAAAATTTGAGGCAATGAGAAGGGTGAGAATGGAAGTTGCATTGACGCTGAAACATTTGACTACACAAAGCTTACTCTCTTTGCAAGGTTTGATGCTTTCCTACGAGGTGGGACCTGCGTTACAAATGCAAGTATGAACTTTTACATCGAAGAAGTTAAATGAAAAGGAACTAGTAACAATAAGCATGCATATAGCAGCTACCTTTGATCCTGAAGAGTTTGGACTGAGAAAATTTTTCAAAATTGAAAGCCCGGTAGCTGCAGAAAAACAATAATGGGCATGCTTAGAAAATATGAAGTATCTATATATTCTGCATTATTGAGTATTAACAGACCTTGATGATCAAGACCAGTCAAGCTATCAGAACTCAAGAATTTACATGTTTCTATCCCTTCTTAAAATACATTGTACGTACGTACAAACTTGGCTATGGCAAGTCATAACACACTGAACATCAAACTACATTTTACCTCCACTCTTTTCTGGGTGAAACTGAACTGCCTGAATGTTGCTCATTGAGATGGATGATATGAAACTATCGCCATAGTTGCATACAGAAGAAATCCAGTCTTTGTTTTCATCTGACTAAGCATGTGAAAAGAAAGAAATAACTCGCATTCCATAAGTCCACTAATGAAAGAGCATCTAAAAGAGCTGTTCCTTACAGGCAGAGCATGATAGGAGTGAACAAAGTACACATGGTGTCCATCAGCTCCCTGTAGCAGCTGCGTGTCTTTGGTAATCTCCAAAGCATTCCAGCCAATGTGAGGCACAATGAGACCCTTCGAAGAGTCAAATCGCCTGACAACTCCAGGTATCACACCAAGGCCACTTACTGCATTGGAGAATACTACTATCAACCAGGCTAACAATGGAACAGATTAGTAACCCAGCAAACAAAGAGTCTACTGTTCATTCGCAGGCTAGCAATGGAAAAGGTTAGTACTTAGTAATCCAGCAAACGAAGAGTCTACCGTTCATTCGCAGGCTAGCAATGGAACAGATTAGCAATCCAGCAAACGAAGAGGCGAGAGCGTAAGGAGCTTACTAGGGCCATTCTCCTCGCTAGAATCGAAGAGCAGCTGGAGGCCGAGGCAGATGCCGAGGAAGGGACGGTCCCTGCGGATGTACTCCCGGAGCGCGTCGGCCATGCCGGAGCGGGTGAGGACGTCCATGGCGGAGCCGAAGGCGCCGACCCCCGGGAAGACGAGGCGGTCGGCGGCGAGGATGTCCTCCGGACGGCGCACGTCGCGGATGCCGAAGCCGAGGTGGCGGATGGCGTTCCGCACGCTGCGCACGTTGCCCGCGCCGTAGTCCAGCAGCGTCACGGCTGTTGCGTCAAACCGACCGGCGAAGCGAAAGCAAACGCGGGGGTGAGGGCCATGGGTGAAAAACGGCTCGAGCTCCGGAAATTGAAGGTGGTGTGGTCCGAGTGGTGCTTACTGCTAGCGTCGGCGGACGCGCGCACGGAGAGGGAAGAGGCGCCGCGACACTGGCTCCTCCGCTTCGGCCGACCAGCGGAGCAGGGGACGGCGTGGATGGAGGTGCCGGTGGCCATCGCTCCCGGCGGCGGCGGCGGCGGGTGTCTGCTCTCTGCCTACTCTGCTACAAGAAGCGAGACGGGGAAAGGCAGATTCGAGTCAACCAAAAAAGGCCCAATTCAGCCCACAGATAAACCGTGTTATCCTCTGTTGTGGGCCCTGAGGCCCAAGATTTTTGTAACCGTGACTCTTAGAGCCCGTTTGATACGACTCCAAATCCTGTAAAAAATGTTTCGGATTCAGATTCTCCTGAAAAAACGTTTCTCTGAAGAATCAAAATTACTTGTAGAACCGTTTGGTAAATTTGCTAGATTCTAATTTTAAAAAGTAGATAAGAAAGCTGGAATATACTAATATGCCTCGGGGGTGCTTTCTGGTTTGGCTGGTCATGGGGGTGGAGTGGGAAAAGTGGAAGTGACTCACAAACTTCCTCAACCCAGTTTCACCTTGACCCATGTAAACTAGAAAAAAACTGCTAGCTCCACTCCTGTTTGATACAGTTTCCTCGATTTGCCACTAGAATCTGAAACCTAAACGGGGCCTTAGTAGAAGCACGCTTGCATATTGCATCTCAAATGTGAATCACACTTGCATCAATGCATTGGCAACATATAAATGCCAAAAAGGATAATTGAGAGCTCTCAAAGTCCGTAATCTTATAAAATTAAGTCAGGATATTTTGACGATTAATCTCTTTAATATTATACTAGCAACTGTGCCCGTGCGTTGCAGCGGGTGAAGTCGAGGCGTGGCGCGGCGCGGATGGGGACGGGAGGGAGGGGCGCATGCGCAGCGCGGGAGCTCCGAGCAACGACGGGAGGGAGAGGCGCAGGCGTGGCATGGGGCATGGCGCGGATGGGGACGGCGGGAGGGGCGCAGGAGGTCTTTTTTCATTTCAAGCTCTCCCTTTCTTTTTAGCATTGGGACTACGGGTTAATTTTATAAATACTCAAAGGGTTTTCTGCAAAATAGTCAGGCGGACGAAAATTTTGGATAGAAACACTACTTGCTTTATAGATAGTTATAGATATAGATATAAATATATATACTTTATATACGTACGTACCTATACAAAGTATATACACAGGTTGAATAGTAGGCCTGCTAAAAAGCCCGATTTGGTGTGTGTGTGAACGAATTGGACCGCCCTGCTAAATAATAAAGCTCATAAAAAATTACAAAAGAGAAAGTCTAAAAACATGCAACCAAATTTGGTAACGGACCGAATTGATCGCACAGGCTGGGCCAAAAAAGAAAATTCCTAAAAATAACCAATGAGTCGAAAACGAAAGTGGTCGCACGCATAATGGGCCGTGCGCCTGATCGTCCATTAGGGATTTCGGGTCTGATTCGTGTTGGGCGCGAGATGGCCTCGGAATTGGATCAAATCTGAGGTGGATCGCTGCTTAGACTGCAGCCCTCCATTTCGGAAAAACTCAAAGGGGTTTTTTGCAAAATAGTCAGACATAACAAAATTTTGGGTAGAGACACTACTTGCTTTATAGATAGTTATAGATATAGATTATCAACGGATATAAAATTAATATCATATAAAACTACTTTAAAATAGATTTTGAAATATGAATCTAGTGTGAATATAACAATATATTGTTAGAATAATTATTGATATTATTAGAATAATTATTAATTAAAAGTTATCAAGTTTAATTTTTCTAAAAATAAAAACGCCCATAATTTGAACGGACGGACGAAGTAAAATTTAGGGCGCGCTTCTCTACGGTAGAGATGTGATGAAACCCTCGAGGTAGTAGAAACTCTGAAAGACGTCGTACGCAACAGGTACTTGCACTTGCAATAGTAGCACTTTGGTATAACTATTTTCTACACGCAATGGCGCAATGGCGCAAACCAGGTAAGTCAATGTTGCTGCAATATTGATTTATGAAAACATGTGGTAAGAACACGATAACCTGAGAAATTTACAGATTATGTTTACCTACAATCCTGGATGTTTGTTGAGTCGACGATTTATGTAAACACCACCAACATCCTCTTTTCCGTACATCATGATGCATCTCAGACTGGGTAACCTCTGGCAATGTTACAACTTACAATATGCATCACCCCCATCTTCCAACGCAGGATGTGAAATAGCTTGGGTGACGTCCATCATATGTGCATTGCTCACATTTGAGACTTGACAGTGCAAAGTTCCGTAGCCTGTAAGCCTGAGAATGATGCCATGTTAAAATTCCCACTTCTCAAGTGGAGTCTCTCTTTGGAGCTGGAACTGGAGCTGTAGGCCCTGGCGGGCGAGCCAAATCTAAGTTTTGCATCTCACTTGCAAGAATCGCCCTTCTTTCTTTCAAGAAATTAAGTCGGTTTGTCAGCTTGGCTAATGCAGATGGTACTGCAGAATCCTGAAATAATAGCAAGCACATACGGTAAGCATAAACTTCAATCCACTAAGTCCTTGTAACCTTGTTCCGTTTGGAGAGGATTGAAGGGTATTGGAGGGGACTGAGAGGAATAATTCCATGTCACAATAGATATGGAATAAATCCCCTCCAATCCCTCCCTTGTAGGGATTAACCGAACATAACGTAAAGTGGCAGTAACAACAACATTCCTACACAGTGACACTAGCAATACCAGCGTACTTATAGAAGGGCACAAAAAAGGAGGTTCATGTTGACCAAAGAAACATACCATCTGGCCGACTAGCTAGAACTGATATCGGTTAAGGAATCAGTGAGATTACCTCTGTTCTAGATCCAAGCCTGCCTAATAGTGGATTATTTGAGTATTGTTTCTGTGCAAGGTTCCACTTTGATGTAAATGATCCATCTTGGACATCTTTCAAAATCCCACCCTTAGAAGACAACATTCTTTGAGCCCTTTGGCCGATGATGCTTGACTGCTCATTGGATGCGATACCTGGGAAAGAAACAAATATTTTTTGAACTACTAAGAGTGTTGTTTCTTTGGATTTTATTTCTTTTAAAAAAATGTACAGGAAGTATATTCATCAATTTTGAACTCATATGTTGTTGATAAATATTACCCATTTGCTGCTTCTGGAGAGCTGTCTTGTCTGCCGAAGAAGATGAATGTTGTGTGGTTTGCTTCCTTGATGGCTCAATATCTGCCTGAAATGTGACATAAAAAATAACTTAATGATAGAATTAAAACCATGAATAACTTAAAACACACCCAGAACTGATTGCATGCTCATTGTTAACTTCATTGAGCTGGATCTTTGCTACGTAATCTGCTTTTTTCCCTTGGTTGTCTACAGCAGTGAAATATGAGAGATTGTGATGTAACAAGAATATTTAGTTTTTTTTCAGCACTTTTGCTACTGGGCACCTCAGATACTTTAGGTCTTTATTGCATATTCAAGCAGACATAACTAATGTGACTAACTTGGTTACACAGTTTCAAAAACATCTGCTATGATTTCCATTTCCAAATATTGGGAATTTGGGATTATCATAGAACACTGAAACATGCACATGCAATAGAAAAGAGTGTTTGGCTTCTCATAGTCTTACCATGTCTGTAGTCGATACCATGTCAGATGTAGAATTGGTCCCAACATTTGATGATGCAGTACTCTGTTCATCTCTGGAGAAAGATAGTCGACAAGTATGTTCACTTCACATTACTCGCCATTCTAATCGGACAACAAAAAAAGGACATCCAGTGCTAAAATACCACAGAATGCTCTGGATAGAAATCCTTACTCAGTTAGCTTGTCTGTATTTAGCAGTCTTTTGTTGCATGAGTCACATAATGAGGTGGAGCTGATCTGAACCTTGTTGTTGAGTTGTCCACGGAGATCAGAAACCTTTTGCTTCAAGTTCAAAATATCAGCTTCAGCAGTAGCAACTTCCTCAAGATCAACCTTAGTCTTTTATTAGCAGAACATTTTTTTTCAAATGGTGAAAAAACACTTGCACTTTAACTCAATAATAAAATTTTAAGAAGAAAACCTTGCTGTCAATTGTTGATGGGAAAGACACCTGCCCTCTTCGCAAATTCATCAGCCCAGACTCCAGTGACGCCCTCAAATTTCTCTCCTTCTGTAGTTGATCTCGCAAATTTTCCACCTGTTGAATGCAAAAACAGCAAAAACATTTTCTTGTTTAACAATTAATAGAGAATGCATGTTTCAGGCAGATATTGAAGATGTATAAAATTTCTGGTGACCTAGACATAGATGTAATGTAAGGATTTCTTATGGAGATAGAGACTTCATTATAAAATCCACCTGGGTGTTCTCTTTCTAGAAACAAAAATATGGAGTAATACTTGTCCCATAGTTTTGAGCTCTTACTTCTTTTTCGAGTGCTAATCGGCGTTTATGCAATTCTACTTTCCTCCTCTCGAGACTTGCCTGGAGGATTGAATTTTCTTTCACCTGAAATAGACAGGACATCACCTCATGTGTAAGAATTTGATGCTACATAATTTCTCAGTGATCCCAGGGAAAAGGCTGTACCTCCTTTGTAATTTTAGATTGGAGATCTGTCTTGTTGTTCTCAAGCTTCTCAATAAGAGTCCTAATTCAAAATTCAAATTAAAAGACAAAACTCAAAAGTTATCAACAGTGTAAAAGCTGTCGATATCTTCCTTTTTTAAGTTTCCAACTGTTCTTGATTTGATATTTTTAAATATGTTAACCAAAGATAAGAGACAAACTTTAAATGATACAAATTTTACAGAAGCAATTGGAAAATTCACCAATCATGCAATGGAAGAACCAAAAAAATTCCGGCAATGATTATGGAAGTGTGCTTTTATTTTAACTTCACAAGCACTTCCTTTTCCACTATCCACTACTGATCCTAATGGGAGTGGAAGGAAAGTTCAAGAAAATGTTGGGGAATGAGAAAATGGGAAAAACCTTCTATAGTTTTCGATACCATATTAGAATAACACAAGCTATATATATTTAATTGTCGCAATGAAGACAAGTGAGGTGACAAGTAAAAAGTAAAAGAGTAAGCAATATCACTTATTTGTATTATTACCCTAACAAAACTCAATTTCCCACTGTGGGTCCACCATCAAAGGAGTAGTTAGTTATTGAGACAAAAAGGAGAGCAAAGAGATAAGGTATAATCACAAAGTCAAAAATATTTGGTGCTTCTAAAGGATATGTCTGAACTCTTCCAACAGCAGAAAACAATAATAGCTGGATACTTACTCGTCATCACTGCAATAGTCAATCTCCTCTGCTGACAGGTCTTTTCTTGCCTGTAAAGAATGCATTTTACTCAAAATTATGATACTGTCCTAGTCTCATTAATGTGTAAGAGAATGCAAATAACAATTGCACGTACTGAAGTACGGCCCCATAAGGTCTTTTTGCTCGTGTTTCTTGATCTGCTTGATTTCTCCATAAATGATGCTCTTGCTGATGATGAGCGAGCATTTAAATTTTCTATTTGATCTGTGGATCCATTTGATTCATATAATTCTTGTTTTCGATTGGATCGATCATTGCTCTCCATTTGGCAGGTGTTCTCCACTGGTGGAACAGAAGAAATTTGAGTAGTGTCTTCCCTTACGACACCATGTTCTGTTCTTGCTGCTTTCGTTGGAGGTTGTAAACCCTGATCGTTGCCATTAGATGCTATGCCAGATTTATTGTTTTTAACCTACAGAGTATGGATCAAGGCATTGTAAGGGTGACGTCCAAATTGCAAGAGCATTAAGTCAGAGACACAAAGATGTAATTCTGGGTAATCAATATACTTAACCACGTCAGTTACTTATTCAAGGTTTCTACAAAGTTGTGGAGAAGTAGTCGATGGCCGTATTCATTTTCACATCTCACATCATTGAGCTACTGTTAACAAGTCACTCTTTTCATGTCAGAACAAAGTTACAAGCTTCAAGAATATTTTTGGAGTATATAGTAGTAAAGCATCCCTATGAAAGATTAGCACTTATATTCTAAGTTATCTTGAAATACTGATTCAACCGGGCATGCTTATTCAGAGGTAACCTAAGAAATGCTCATATCAGTGATCCAAAAGCATAAAAGACTGTAGCAGACAGTGGGGTAGCAGCTATTATAGTGCTTTGTGAGAGACAATAGCCTAGCAGGCTTGGATTCCTTGAAAAGAGTTTACAGAAGAGATTACATATAAATAGAGAGGAGGAGGGTAGCCCAAAGGGCCAACCGAGACCCAAGGGGTCAGCAGGGTGTGAACCCGACACAACTAGCTAGGAGATTACACAAGTAAGTAGGAGATTACAGTAAATAGTAATTAATTCTAACACCCCCCGCAGTCAGATCGTTGGTGGAGCGAACGTTCAGACTGGAGCGAAAATCCATGAAGACAGAGGAAGGGAGCCCCTTTGTGAAGACATCGGCGAACTGCGACGTGGTGGGCACATGAAGAACCCGAACTGCACCCATGGCGACACGTTCACGGACGAAGTGAAGGTCGATTTCCACATGCTTGGTGCGCTGATGTTGAACGGGGTTAGTGGAGAGGTAGCAGGCGCTGACATTGTCGCAGTAGATGAGGCATGCGGAGTCCAGGGGATGGTGAAGTTCCTGGAGCAGTTGCCGCAGCCAAGTGGCTTCAGCCACGCCGTTGGCAACAGCTCGGTACTCTGCCTCGGCGCTGGATCGGGAGACAGTGAGCTGCCGCTTGGATGACCAAGAGACCAGGCTGCCCCCGAGGAAGACGGCGTAGCCGGAGGTGGAGCGGCGGGTGTCTGGGCAGCCGGCCCAATCAGCGTCGGTGTAGACACGAGTTGTGTTGGGGCTGTTCGGGAATGACCAGACCATGGCCGAGGGTGCCCGAAGATAGCGAAGAATCCGCTTGGCAGCGACGAGGTGAGTTTCCCGCGGATCATGCATATGAAGGCACACTTGTTGGACGACATAGGCAATGTCGGGCCTGGTGAAGGTGAGGTACTGGAGGGCACCCACAAGATTGCGATAAGCGGTGGGATCAGCAACGAGACGGGCCGACATCGGTGGTACCTTTGCAAAAGTGTCAAGCTGGAGTGGAGCAAGGCTTGCGGTCACTCATGCCATGGCGAGCAAGTATGTCCAGAGTGTCGACGCCGTGAAAGAAGAACAGAATCCTTGTGGCGTTGAACTGTAATGCCAAGAAAGTGATGCAAGGGTCCAAGATCCTTCATGGCGAACTTTTTCAGAGCAGCAATGACATGGTGAAGGAGTTGCTGAGATGAAACTGTAAGAACATGTCATCCACATATAAGAGCAAGTAGACTGTCTCGGTGCCACGGCTGAATATGAAGAGAGATATGTCTGACTTGGCTTCAGTGAATCCCAGAGAGATCAGAAAAGAGGCAAAGCGGTTGTACCAGGCCCGCGGGGCTTGCTTCAAGCCGTAGAGGGATTTGTTGAGTCTACAGACATGATCTGGGAGTGCAGGATCAGCGAACCCAGTAGGCTGAGAGCAGTATACTGTTTCTGAAAGAGTCTCGTGGAGGAAAGCGTTCTTCACATCAAGTTGATGAATCGGCCAATCCCGGGAGTGTGCCAGCGTGATGACTGTCCGAACAGTGGCTGGCTTGACAACCGGGCTGAAAGTTTCATCATAATCAACACCGGGGCGTTGAGTGAAGCCCCGAAGTACCCAACGAGCCTTGTATCGCTCCAATGAGCCATCGGCATGGAACTTGTGTTTAAAAATCCATTTTCCAGTAACAATATTGGCCTTGGCAGGGCGGGGGACGAGGTCCCACGTGTGGTTGTCCTGAAGAGCCGCATATTCATCTTCCATGGCCTGGCGCCAATGAGGATCGACAAGGGCATCTCGACAGGACCGCGGTAGGGGAGACAAGGCCTCGGTATGCAGGGCGAGGCGAGGCTGCTGGTAGCCTGTTTTTCCACGGGTCGCCATGCCATGGGAGTTGGCGATCGGCGGAATGGGGACAACACCAGCAAGAACCAGAGGATCGCTCATGACATAGCGAGGGAGAGAGGGGACCATGCTGGAACGTCGAGAAGGGGCTCCTGCCGGGCGCTCGGGTAGCGGGGCAGGAGCAGGAGCACGCCTGCTGTAAACATGAATAATAGGCGGCTTCGGAGACGCAATCGCCCAGGGAGGCGCGCGCCGACTGTAGACATGGACGACCTGGGTGGAGCCGGCGCCCAGATGGGGGTGCCGACAGTGGCGCCGTACAGGGACGCGGGACCCCGGACACACGGTGGTGCCGAGGCGAGGAGGCGCCGGCAAAAGCATCGGCCCTGGACGCCGGCGTGCTCACGCGCATGCGTAGATGGTGCCGAGGCACCGACCGTGGTAGGGCGTAGCGCCGGGTGTACTTGCAGGAAGAGGAGACACTGGAATAGTGTCGTCGTCAGTTAGAAAATCAAGTTCCTGCTGAGGAGGGGATGGCCGGCTGAGGGAAAAAGGAAACGTTGTTTCGTCGAAGACAACGTGGCGGGAAATGATGACGCGGTTGGTGTTGAGGTCGAGACACCGATAGCCCTTGTGATCCGGTGAATAACCAAGGAAAGCACAAAGTGTGGAGCGGGGGGCAAGCTTGTGAGGAGTGACAGTAGAAAGGTTGGGGTAGCATGTGCACCCGAAGGCACGAAGATCATGATAGGAGGGGAGGGTGCCATGGAGAGCGAAAAAAGGGGTGCTCATGTTTAGAGTTTTGGTGGGAAGGCGATTGATGAGATAGGTGGCAGTGGCTAGAGCATCAGCCCAGTAAGAGGGGGCATGGAAGCTTGGAAGAGGAGGGTGCGTGTGACGTTATTGATGGTACGGATCATGCGTTCGGCTTTCCCGTTTTGCTGGGAAGTGTAGGGGCACGACATGCGGAGTGGTGCCGTGAGCAAGAAAGAAAGCACGAGAGGCGGAATTGTCAAACTCGCGACCGTTGTCACATTGGACTGATCGAATGGTGCAGCCGAATTGGGTAGACACATGAGCGAAAAAACTAGAAATTGTGGGGAATGTATCGGACTTAGCACGAAGGGGAAAAGTCCAGAGGAAATGAGAGCAGTCATCAAGAATAACCAAATAATATTTGAAACCAGAGACACTAACAACAGGAGATGTCCATAGGTCACAATGGATTAAATCAAAATTCTTGGCTGCTCTAGATAGCGAAATAGAAAAAGGGAGACGAATATGACGCCCAAGCTGACAGGCGTGGCAGAGGGAGTCATCTTCAGGCTTGCTGCAGACAATGGAGGAGGACTGCGCGAGGGACTGAAGGCGCCTGTGCCAGGTAGTCGGTGAGGGAGTGGCGACAAGGGCGCAGGAGCCAGTGGTGGATGAAGGGAGCTGAAGAGTGTAGAGAGGCCCCGTGCTGTTACATCTGAGGAGGGTGTTCCGGGTACAAAGATCCTTCACAGAAACACCAAGAGGGTCAAACTCGACAGAAACACAATTGTCAGTAGTGAATTTGCGAACCGAAAGGAGATTTCTGATAATGTCGGGAGCTATAAGTACATTGTCGAGGCGAAAGGGTCCAGGAAGGACAGAATATCCGGTGCCAATTACAGGAAGGGTGGCACCGTTGCCTACGACAATGGAGGAGGGAAAGGAAGAGAATGGTGTAGCAGTGACCATACCAGGGTTGGCGGTGATGTGGGAGGAGGCACCCGAGTCGATCACCTAATCCGAGGAACTTGGTGGTGGGGTGAGGGAGACGGTGTTGAAGGCGCTGGCGAGACCCTCGGGCGTCCAGGGCGCCCAAGCAGGGGGTGCCTGAGGGGGCTGCGGGTAGTGGAACCCGGAAGTCGGTGGTGGAGCGAAGGATGCTGGTGGCACGCCGGTCATCAGAGCCTGCTGCAGAGGTGCAGGCTAGACTACGCGCGGTGGGGGGCCACGGGTGCCGCCGGCAGTGGACCCTGGCCACATGTAGATAGAGCCGGTCCAGGGTTGAGCGGCGAGGGCCACGTGGTGTGGCTGCGATACCGCCGTGTCTGTTTGGGAGCCGCGAGCCGCGCCGCGCGGCTGCGTGCGCGGTGCCTGGATTGCCCGCGAAGCATGATGGCCAGCGGGCCGGATGATGGCGTGGAGCGCAGCGCAGTGAGGACGAGGTGGGCGGCTGTTGGAGGCGCGCGACGAGAGCGAAGAGGCGAGGTGTTCCCATGTTGAGCTCGGCCAAACAGAGGTCAGCACGAACATCAGCGAAAGACGGGAACGGCCTTTGGCGGGTGATGAGCTGGGACATGAACTGGAAACGTTCATTGAGACCCCGCAGAACGTTCAGCACCAGAGTTCGGTCCTGGATAGGCTCGCCGAGATCGGCAAGGGCATCCGCCATGCTCTTCATCTTGCGGCAGTAGTCATCGATGGAGAGAGCACCTTGGCAGAGAGTGCGAAATTCGGCGTCGAGGAGCATGGCGCGGGACTCGCGATTGTTGAGGAATTGCTGTTCAATCCCGAGCCATGCTGCCGGGCGGTGAGGCCATCGTGCTCATGGATGACGTCCAGGAGGTCGGCGCAGATGGTGTTGAGGAGCCAAGAGAGGACGACGCAGTCCATGCGCGACCACGCTGGATCGTAGGGGTGGGAGTCGTCGCTGAGGACGTGATCCTTCAAGGCGAAGCGGCCGAGGATGAGGAGGACGTAGCTGCGACACTTGGAGTAGTTGGAGGATTGAAGATCAAGAACGATGGGAATGAGGTTCTTGATGGTCTGGACGGCAGCAGCTTGAGTGTGGAGGTGGGCGATGGCCGCTGCTTCAGAGGAAGCGGAGTGGACGTTGTCATCCTCAGGATCGGCGTCAGCGTCCGGATGCTCGGGGCGGAGGCGATCCCGGAGGGCCGCGGCCTGCTGCTCCAGGGTATCTGCCTGCGCGCGCTCTTCGTCAAGCGCAGCAGCAGCGACGCGAACACGCTCCTGGGCGGCGGCAGCGGACTTGAGAAGGGCAGCTTCTTCCTTGAGCTGCTGGCTGCGTTCTATGTTGGTAGAGCGCAGAGAGGAGGTCTCGTCCTCCAGACGCTGGGCAGCAGAGAGGGCTTCGTCGCGGAGCTTGGCCGCAGTAGCCATGGCGGAGGAGCTGGAGGTGGCCATGGGCGCGCGCAGCAGCAGCAAAGGGTGCGCGCGCATCCTGGGGTGGGTGGAGTGGGAGCGGAAGCAGAAAGATCGATGTTTTTAGTCTGATACCATGAGAGACAATAGCCTAGCAGGCTTGGATTCCTTGAAAAGAGTTTACAGAAGAGATTACATATAAATAGAGAGGAGGAGGGTAGCCCAAAGGGCCAACCGAGACCCAAGGGGTCAGCAGGGTGTGAACCCGACACAACTAGCTAGGAGATTACACAAGTAACTAGGAGATTACAGTAAATAGTAATTAATTCTAACACTTTGTACAATTTCAGCAGCATAATAATCTTGTACTGCCTTTCAGCATATTCTAGTTTACATACATTTCAGGTACACTACTAGTATGATCTAGTTTAAACATTTAAGCAAATTATGGTTTAAATTATAAAGTAATGTGTTCTACTATCAATGTTATATCAACTATCCAGGCCTTTTTTAGAAATATTACATATCGAAAGTGGAAAAAATTGATCAAACTCATAAAAACTTCTATTTAGGAGTGTAGTATAAGAAGTTAATCCATGTATGCTAGATGGAACACAAGAAGGATAATTACAATAAAAATTCAGCATTTAACCATTGGAATCAACAAAAAGGCATATGGGCATATCATAAGAGGCTACAAAAGGATGATGCAGGGCCTTTCAGACACAGCATACATAGTACCCCATCTGTAATGCTTGAAATCAAAACGATGACTAGTTGAAGTACCTTGTTATCGGAGACACTGATCCTAATGTTGTTGTCAAATTCACTGCCACCAGAGGTGTGCTCAGTATTATCATCCATGTCTTCTTCAATGTTATCTTCATCAGAATCATAAGAGCCATCCTCTTCAGGGACATCGTTGTCTGTGGAATATTCCTTGTCAAAATCACCATCTTCAGACTCAGTATATGCGTCTGAAGAGCAGGAACCGTCTTCCAAGTCCTACACAGGAAACTGCTGAATCAGAATACGTGAAGAATCTTGCCATATAACTTCAAATGGAACTTGACTGTACAGAAAGGAAAACGTAAAGGAAGAAAAAGAGGATACATCAAATATCTCATCATATTCCTCGAGCATAATGATGACAATTGCTTGAGCATGATTGGCAGCAGCTGCAGCTTGAAGCAGTTGGAATGAACCATCCCCAGCCATACTAAAGTCGCTATCAATTTCACATTCACCAAGAAGAAGAGGTCGGAGAAGGAGTGGTGCCATGCAAGCAGCCAAAGCTGATTGAGACATCCTATTCACAGCTTTGTGTGATCCAACAATCTGCATCATCTTAAGAATCCTAAAAGAAAACCAGTGAGTTTTGGAGTCCATAGGTGGAATATGAAGCTATTATTGTACTACAGTCTAAACTCTGAAGCTAATTCATACATTCATAATAAAATGATTAAGGGAATTAAAAGAAATGAGAACCTGCTCTTCACAAATGAAAACCTCAGACAAGACACGAAGAGTGTAATTTTTTTTAAAAAAATGATAGAAACCTCTGCAATAGTTGTCGGTTTGGTTCTGGGAAAACTTCATAAATTACTCTATTCATAGCATCAAGCCTTCTTGTCTTGTCAGTTCCTGTACAATCACACGTCTTTATCAGTTTGTAATTCTAGGAATGAACGTCAGCATGTTTCAGGTTAAGGGCATGTGCTGAGCTGACTTTAGAAGAGTTACTTATACATCAGTTAAATGCAAGACTACATTGACTGATTCTTGAAGTAATATATAAAGAAAATTTGAAGTAAATCTTACGGTAAGCTCCAACCAGTGCAGTGCAACATGGTGCAGGAACTGGAGATGAAGGCATCTCTCGAAGAACGTACTGTAGCAAAGAAGAACCGAAAATATGTTACTGAAGAATGTGGTAAGCCTATGTTGTCATAATGTAGTCAACGTTTGGCAAAAGAAAAAGGAAACCTTGATGCAGTCACCAATAACATGTGCATCCTCTTCTGGGGAGAACTCATTTTTGCCTATAAGATCACATTAATGATTTAAATGATAGATATTTATCACGTGAACAGGACACAGGAAATTCGTGGAGGGCAAAGAAATTACCCTTTTCATAGTCCCGAACTCTGCGTTTGACTTCTTCAACATCAGCAGACTGACGTAAGATTCCTTCCACCTTGACACCTACAAACAGAGTATGTTTCTGCTCGTCACTAGACTACAGATTAATAAATATGCATACAATGCTTCTTGTCTTTTAGACAAATATCATACTTCTATTTGATTGTTATTAATATTCACCAGGATATCATGAAATTCTGATAAAAAAACACTCACCATAATCTTCAATGAACTTCAAGGCCTTCTCCAGGAAAGATGGACTACCATCAGCATCTACAAGGGCAAACTCTGCAGGTCTGCCAATAACAGATTTATCCTCCGCTGCAATGGGAACAATAGGATTTTGCCTATTCAAGTAGAATGTAGGGATCCCAACCCTCTAGCTGGAATATAGTATCTCAGATGGTGGGCAACTGATGAAAGTTATCTTAACTTACACTGGTCAGCTGGAGCTTCAGCAGGCTCTGCTACATCAGTGCTGAAAATTGGATTTTGGCCAACAGTATTCGCTACAGCAGGTGCCTGTGCCAGAGCATTCTCTAGTGCACTTCTCCATTCATTGAGTTCTTCTGTAGTTTCTGCCTGCTCAGTGAAAATCATTCCATTAAAGTATGATAGGCAGGCGTATCAAACACGAATGGAACAACTCCGGCTGTTGCATGATCTAATCTCAACCAAACAGTTGGTCTGCCAGAGATGATCATCCCCTCTCTCTTCACTCGTCTTTGTTGCTGCATTAATCGCTGCTGCCCAAGGGCAGAAGTGCATACGGCAGACGAACACCAACAACAGTATGTTAAAAATGGAAACAGGTGTGCAACCAACCTTGAGAGTGAAAGTTCGCCCGTCACGGCCATCAGGAAATAACACTGTTAAAAGTTTCTTGTCTTCTTTGACCACAACACTGAAACCATAGCTCAAGATTATATGTTTATCAGTTTACAGGAACTATAGCCTTTCAGCAAGAATTAATTTCTCAATGCATACCTTCCGGAATTATTCAAGTCAATTCCACCTAGTGTAACAATCGGTTCATTTCCTCTGGGAGGTGCATTCTGAAATTAAAGCAGAAATTTGGGATGAGTTATCATGGTTATAGATACCTTAATCTTTTGAATTTTGAATATCATCAAACCAAGTAATCAACCATCATGATATTTCAATAACAATCCGAAACATTATTATGAACAAAAAAATATGTTTAAGTAGTTCTTGTAATCATGTTTATCCTCTTCGACATGGCTACACTGATAGCCAATAGTAGCCTCAGTGTTTGTTTTTTCCCTTTTCATATACAACTAATAGTATGTGAAAAAAATAAGTATTCCACTTCACAATCAGGTCCACGTATTTCTTTTTTTCATAAACTGTGTAGGTATAGGTGCTTAAATTATGACCAAGTCAGACTGCTATTGTAGGGGTGTATGAGTGCTGATGAGGTACGAATATTTTTTAAAAAATTCCTCATTCAAAGGTTCAGGTTTCCTATTTCTGAATATACTACAATTATAATTTGATTTCTATATGTAGTGCTCAAATATCAAAATGATTACTATGTGTTGATGTGTGTGTGATATAGAAACATATGAGGGACTAAAGTGTAAATGTAAAAGGGGTTAAGGAATGGCCTACGGGAGAGGAACTCTCTAGAGAGCCAATTACTTGAGAAATTACCACATGGTATCAGAGCTAGGAGAGGCGATGGCGGCGATGGTGGGAAGCCATACCTCATCGGCGTGACGCTTGCCGACCGGCCCGCGAGCAGGATGTGGAGGAGGGGCTCGTGGTGGAGAAGGCAGGCGACGTCAGCAGCGGCTCCTGCTCGGGATTCTTGCGGTGGAAGAAGGAGGCGGTGAAACCCTAGGTCGCGGAGCTCCGGAGGTGGCGCGGAGGAGCATAACGGTCGGAGGCGGCGTTGAGGCGAAGCAGTGAGAGGCGACGCTTGGTTGGGCTGCGACCAGGGGTGCAAGCGACCGAGTGGCGGCGGGCGCAGGTGGCGGACGGCCCCTCGGCGACGGTACACAGCCACGGTGACCAGCTTCTTGGCCCGCGGCGGCGACGACGCTTGGCTTGGGGGCGAGGAAGGCTTTAGGGTTTGGAGGAGGCGCCAAAGGGAGGAAGAACAGGAGAGAGTGCAGAGAGAGAAGAAAAGAGGGGAGAAGAAGAATAGGAGGAAGAGAGATTGAGTTCTGGATTTGAGGAGTTCTGGGGATTTTTTTTCAGTGGAGGAGTGGCAAGTGATTGAGAATCAATCAAATTATGGCAGAAAATCAGGGAATCGAGCAGATTCTAGGAAAATTGGTGGAACTACTCGTTGCAAAGAAGGAAGATGTTTCATCCTCAAGTAAAGAGATTGATGTAGTTCGAAATTGGAATTGATACTTGTTGATATTAAGTTGGAAGGTATGAAGAATTATTTGGCCTGTTCCAGGAGAGCATTGGTACTGTTGCAGTCAAAGAAGCTTAAGGGCTTTGTTAATGAGGAGGTAATTGAACCCAGAGATAAGTTGAGTAGTGAGTGAAGAAATTGGAATGCAACTAATGCATTAGTGGTTACTTGGTTGTTTCATTCTATGACCCCTACAATTGCTAGTTCTGTTGATACTATTACTTCTGCCTCAGACATATGGAATGCTCTTGCAAGTATGTATTCAGGTGTTGGGAATGTGATGTTGCTAGTGGACACAGATGATAGAATACATTATCTGAAGCAGGGGGAGCAAACTTTGATGGATTATGTTGCAGAGCTGAAGCGGTTGTGGGCTGATTTGGATCATTATGATCCTATTGAACTACCTACCTCATCCTGAGTGTGTAGCTTGGGTGAAGAAGTGGGTAGAGAAGAAAAGGGTCATTTAGTTTTTAAGGGGTCTAAATCCAGAATTTGAAGGAAGACGAGCTGCATTATTTCATCAGACCAATCTTCCTAGTCTTGAGGAAGCCATTGCTGCTATGGCACAGGAGGAGACAAGACTCAAGGTGATAAAGGGTAACACCTTAAATTCACCAAGTCAGGCCTATGTGGCAGCAAAGTCCCAAGAGACCAGATTCTGTTATAACTATGGTGAACGAGGGCATATGATCCGTGATTGCAGTCAGCCCATCAGATCATATCGTGGTAGGGGTCGAGGCAGAGGTGTACCAAGAGGTGGTACTAGTCAACGAGGTGCTGGTTGTGGTGGAAGACCAACTTTGAGAGCTAATCATGCAGTGGTGGATGGGTGTGCTATAGAATCAATTACAGTTTCATCAAATGAGCTAGATGAGTTCAGAAAGTGGAAGGAAGCCGGGAAGAGTTCTCAGTTGAACACTCAAGCGGCAATATCCTCTAGTGACAATGTTGCTGATACAGTCCACTCAGACTCAGGTATATCCAACCAATCTCACACATCCAATTGGATACTAGATTCAGGTGCATCAAGGCATGTCACAGGAAACGTAAAAGAATTTACGTCTTATACACCACACTCACATTTTTATAAGGGGACAATCAAAACTGCAGATGTGACATCCCGTCCTATTAGAGGTGTTGGGACAGTTCAATGCATACCATCTATTACCTTATCATCAGTATTACATGTTCCATCCTTTGCTGTTAATCTTATTTCAATAAGCTCTCTAATTGATCAAATGGATTGCCAAGTGCTTCTTGATCGTGAGAATTGTCTAATTCAGGAAAGGAAGACGGGAAGAAATCTTGGAGTTGAAACTTGGCATGATGGGCTCTGGTATCTTGACAGAAGCAAGACAAGAGAAATTTATTTTGCTCTAGCAGCCAGTGAGAATGAGGCTAAGGTGATGTTGTTGCATTGTCGTTTAGGACATATATCTTTTGATATCATGTGCAAAATGTTTCCTGATGAAATGTCTAAGGTAAACAAAAGTAATTTAGTGTGTGATGCGTGTGAGTATGGCAAGCACACTAGAAGCTCATATGTGAGCAGGGGTCTGAGAAGTTTGTCACCCTTTATATTAATTCACTCGGATGTGTGGACTTCCCCGGTCACTGCTATAAGTGGTGCAAAGTATTTTGTTACCTTTATTGATTGTTATTCCCGTATGACATGGGTATATTTGATGAAGCACAAAAATAAGGTATTTGAATGTTTTAAGGCTTTCTATGCTTATGTGAAGAATCAGTTTGGCATTTCTATTCAAATTGTCCGGAGTGATAATGGAACTGAATATGTGAATGAGGAGTTCCAAAGTTTTCTTTCAGGAGAAGGAATCATACACCAGACTTCATGCCCAGATACTCCACCACAAAATGGAGTGGCTGAGAGTAAGAATAGGCATCTTCTGGAGGTAACCCGTTCACTTATGCATACAATGAATGTGCCTAAGTTTCTTTGGAGTGAGGCAGTTCTAACTGCAATTCACTTGATAAATCGCATGCCATCTAGGATACTTGGTATGAGATCTCCTTGTGAGATGTTATTTGGGAAAAATAAATTCTTGGTTCCACCTAAGGTGTTTGGATGCACATGCTTTGTTAGAGATCATAGATCGGGGGTTGGAAAGCTAGATTCTCAGGCTATCAAATGTATCTTTATGGGGTACTCATCTAGACAGAAAGGATACAAGTGTTGGAGCCCATCTGAACGTCGTATGTTTGTGAGTATGGATGTGACATTTAGAGAATCAGTTCCCTTCTATGGTGAAAAGACAGATTTGAGCCTTCTATTTGAGGATCTAGATTCTCAAGTCACATTAGGAGATGATAAGGAAGGGGAGTCTAGAGATGAACCTCAAGTGAATGAGAAGAGGGTTGTGGATGGTTTAGTTCCGCATTCAGTGATGGTGAATGATACTGTACAGGAAAAGATAGCACAAGAAGCTCCTTCAGAGAGAAACCTACAAGTATATATAAGAAGGAGAAGGAGAGAAAATCCCATACAGCCCATTACCATTGTTGTTGAAGTAGAAAATGACCAAGGAGATCAAACCCACTCAGGTGATGATGAGAGTGAACAGTTATCTGAGTCAGGGGGAGAGATGATAGATCATTCAAATGACTTACTTACTGCTTTACAAAGAGAAGCAAGAAGCACCGCAGGTAGACCTCCAATGAGATATGGCTTTGAAAATAATTGTGAAGGTGGAGATAGCGATGAGGTGAGTAATTATGTGTTATATGGGTCCTTACCACTTGAGCATCGGGCATTTGTGAAAACTTTGCAAGCAATTCAAATCCCAAAAAACTGGAAAGAAGCGAAACAAGGCCCAAGGTGAAAAAAGGCAATGCTTGAAGAGTTGGCAACACTTGAGAAAAATGACACATGAGAGCTTGTACCTTCTCCTCATGAAAAGAAGGTGGTTGGTTGTAAATGAGTATTATACTGTTAAACAAAACCCTGAGGGAAAAGTGGAGAGATATAAGGCAAGACTGGTAGCAAAAGGGTATAGCCAAACATATAGGATTGACTATGATGAGACATTTGTACCAGTTGCGAAGATGAGTACAGTTAGGACCTTGATCTCCTGTGCTGCTAACCTAGATTGGTCACTACATCAATTAGATGTTAAAAATGCATTTCTTTATGGTGATCTCAAAGAGGAGGTTTATATGGAGATTCCACCTGGGTTTACTACTGTTGAAACAGAAGGTAAGGTACTAAGACTGAAAAAATCTTTATATGGGTTGAAACAATCGCCAAGAGCATGGTTTGACAGGTTTAAGCGTGTCCTTATTATGGATATAAGCAATGTAATGGAGATCATACCTTATTCTATCTATGTTCCCAAAATAAGATAACTATCCTAGCTATCTATGTTGATGATATTATTATCACTAGAGATGATGCCTTGGAGGTGGAAAGGTTGAAGGAGAATCTGAGAAGGGAATTCGAAATTAAAGATTTGGAACAACTTAGATATTTTCTGGGGATTGAAGTAGTGAGATCTCCTAGAGGGATTGTGCTCTCGCGGCGGAAGTATGTTCTGGATCTACTGGATGAGACAGGTATGTTTGAGTGTCGTTCAGCCACTACACCAGTAGAGCAAAACCACAAATTATATGCTGAATCTGGACATCCTGTAAATAAGAAGAGATATCAAAGACTTGTGGGGCGTCTCATCTATCTATGCCATACAAGACCTGATATAACATATGCTGTGAGTGTAGTAAGCAGATACATGCATGACCGGAGGAGTGATCACATGGATGCAATCTATAGAATCTTGAGATATCTCAAGAAGAGTCCAGGCAAAGGGTTGTTGTTCAAGAAAAATGGGCATTTGAATGTGGAAGGTTATTGTGATGCAGACTGGGGGAGTTGTCTTGATGATAGCAGATCAACTTCAGGCTATTGTGTGTTTGTTGGTGGTAACTTGGTTAGTTGGAGAAGCAAGAAACAACCTGTAGTATCACGCTCAACTACAGAAACAGAGTATAGGGCTATGTCACAGAGCCTGAGTTAACTTCTATGGGTGAAAAATCTTCTAACTGAGTTAAAGCTTGAAGAGGACAGTTCTATGAGGCTTTGGTGTGATAACAAATCAGCTATTAACATTGCCAACAACCCAATTCAACATGACCGGACCAAACATGTTGAGATCGACCGCTTCTTCATTAGAGAAAGAATTGATGATGGAACTCTAAATCTAGGATTTGTGGCTTCTGGAAAACAAATCGCTGATTGTCTAACAAAAGGGTTAAGTGTTAAAGAGTGTATGTCTTTTTGTGACAAGATGGACATGATAGATATATGCTGCCCATCTTGAGGGAGAGTGTTAGTGTGTGTGTGATATAGAAACATATGAGGGACTAAAGTGTAAATGTAAAAGGGGTTAAGGAAGGGCCTACGAGAGAGGAACTCTCTAGAGAGCTAATTACTTGAGAAATTACCACACACTGTGTTTGTCAGGTGTTCAAATAATTTTATGATGACCAGAAATAGGGTATACCTATATCAAGAGGCCCCAAGTACAGAACCTAGCAAGACCAGTAGAGATTCTACCTCCAGTGATAATAATGCAATGAGTAAATATGTAAAACAGCAAAAATACTAAGAGAAAGGCAGATCAAAGCCATAGAAAAGACTTTTTTATCCCAGCAGTCAGCTAGCAGTTTAGCATTGCTAAAACTTTTTTAATTTACAAGGTAAAAGTATGAAACATATGATATAGCATTCTTCGTTACAAGGAACATTATCTTAGCTTGAATAACAAAATAAGTCATCTGCATCAGCTTTGTGAGTGAAAAACGGATGCCAAGGAACACAACAAAGTACAGAAATGCTATAATAGAGTATTACGTCAAAAAAGGCACAGCACACAAAGAACTGCTGTGATATATCTTACGGGATCACTTCTGAAGAACACTAATGATGCCCTTGTAAGAATAAACCAGCGCTTTTTCCATGTTGTCCAACCAATTCCTGTTACTTATCACTTTTAGTGAAACATGAAGAGTACTGTAGATACAAGTATATAAACATTCAAGAAAAGTCTCTCTCTCTCTCTCACACACACACATACACACTATTTAATATATATATATATATATATTCTTTTTTTTAAAAAAAAGAGTCATTTGGTAACCAAGCTTCTAAATTTGGCACATACAAAAGATGGAACTAACCAGTCTGATACACCTATGCAAACTGCAAGCAGAAGTTCCCAACAAAATAAGGCAAACACTTTTGTTGCCTTGACTCTGTTCTATGTGGGGCTTAGTATGGTTAAGTGATTCTGAAGCAAATAGAAATTTGGTATTTCAAGGTATTGTTTTTGTTACACTATGCTTAAACATTTCAAGAATCTGATTTTTAGAGAGGCAATCCCTATAAGCTCTGCGGATTAAGTAAATAATAAACACATGTTATATTGATGTACTTTTTGTGCTTGAGACAAGACAGTAACATGAATCATGGTTATCAATTTTACAGTATATAATTCACCATATTAACTTTGTTTATGAATTATTATGGATCAATTTTGTAATTTATTATGCTACCTAAACATCCATGAAAAATGGCATAATTGACATTATTCATTAAGACATTTACATAATTGTGTGTACTTGAAGTGCAAGAGGATGTTATACTGGTCCTATTTAGCCCACTGCATGGACAATATTCATATCCATAGATATATTACTGCAAGCTTTCTACCATAAACATATGTTTTCGATGTAACAATGTATCTATTAATGCTAAAAACAGAATTCATGCAACCGTTACACATATTACTGCAAATCATACCTTTAGATGAGAGCAGTAAATGTCCACTCTTAAGAATCTGCATCAGAAGAGTGCTTAAAATTGGTCATGTGACAATGAAGCATAAAAGCAACCATGTCTACTTATTTTCCACTGAACATAACTCTGAACTAATAATGCGGTTTTCCGATGAGAATTCAACAAACCCCCCTTTCATATGCTCGTCAAAGCACAAACAAGAGATAAGAATATCAAAAGTGAAGTTTCAAGTATGAATAAGTGGCAAATATTCCTAGAAATTAAAGCTTATGTATCTATAGACAATCCGGTAAATTTAGCTACAAACCAGTGATGTGTCAAGTCGAGTATCACTTGCTCAAGTAGCTTACAATAAGTCATTCACCAGTTTATTTAGATAAATACATATCACAACTTTTATGCAATAAATCTCACAAACCTGGCAATTAGGACAAGTAGTTGGCGAATTATCACCAGTTTCAGATGTGTTTGTATTTGGGTCTCCTTCCCCACATCGGCAGATCTTGAACTGACCTGCATTCTCAGTATGCTGTGAAGATGATACCTATCAAAAGTATGGAACAAAATGGAGTGAATACTCACACTAATGCCACAGTCAAGTGATGTAATGGACCTTGTGAAACTTGAGATTAGAAAAAAAAACTTTTACATGCCAGGTATTGTATGCACGCATATAGTGTCATAAAGAAGTCTTGAGAAAAAAATGGTAATATTTTGCCAGAGAGAGGTGCTATAGAGCAACAGTATATTCATAACTTTGATTATTGAGACTGCTAAAAGAAATTGAAATGGTCGTTTTGTTCTTCACTGAGATTCACCATTTATGCCTGAAGAAGTAACTGGCCTACTGCTAAAATATTGTCTTAAACTAACATCATAACTGTAACAAAACATATAACAGAAATTCACCCTGTCAACAAAATGAGACCTTCACCTTACTCTTTACTTTGAATGAATTGAACTAGTCCAATATCTCAATATATACTCAAAATCAACTGAACTTTAGTTAAGTGGTTAAATGGTGAACTATTTACTGGAGTGGCCAAATGCAAACAGATATTGGAGAAGATATGGAAAAGGAATAACTGTAAGGAAAGCATATCCCCTCTTACTTGCTGGTAAGGAATCCTGAACTCTGAAGCTGACATTGTCTTCTCTAAATGGCTGACTTATCAACACACCAGGATGTTTCTTTTCCACCAATGAGTTGATATTTCTCTAGAAACTGATATATTATACAAGGTTACTTGTGATAAATTTATGACATACTTCTTACAAAAAAATTATGTGGCACAATGAATTATCAACTCAAACATCAATAGTGTTAAAAAATCAAACTTCAATAAGTAATCACTGAATGCTTCTGTTGGTGTGTGTGTGATATAGAAATATAAGAGGGACTGAAATGTAAATGTAAAAAGGTGTTAAGGAGGTGCACTCGAGGAGAGGAACTCTCTGGAGTCGACATTACCAAAAAAAACTCTCAAAATCTTCAGCTTCTCTCAATTTGGAGCTAAACTGAAAATCTACATGTGATTTAACCATTAGATCGGCCTAGTCTCCTCAAATACTACTTTACTTTAGTTGTGAGGTGATAGGAATCCAGAACAAAGTGAGTTCCCCGTGAAACTCAAAATTCAACAATAGGAATAAGGATTTACCACAAGAAAGTGAAGCATGCAGACTTATTTATTAGCCCCTCATGCAGTAGCTTCAAATCTGTTGAGTTGGCTTCCACATCCACCCTAAGTATCAGCCTATAAGCTTTTAAGCCGTTAGTTGGAGCTGGGTATAGTTCAGCAGATCACAGACAGACATAAACAAAGTTACAAACTTGGAGTAAATATAGCATACTACTAGCATGCCCCTGGAGTTTTGGTTCTGTTATGCCACACATAATTGGAACTTTGTTTCATAGTGGCATTATGGAATGGAACGCATTTATGTTCATGTATGTAGGCACCACATGGAAATTTCTGCCTCCGAGCAGATAACTCAAGTTGTACACAGATCAAAGTACGTACTTATGCTAAAAGCTCCTAATAGAATCCATCAAATGAGGCATCCGCTTGAACAAACAGGCATCAAATTCGCAGCGAACCACAGATTAAAATGAGCAGAAGTTACAATGTACACCAAACAATCCCAAAATTATCATAAGCAAAACACCCCTGCTATGGATCAAACCTTCGGACTGCACCCCAGCGATCCGCAATTCCGCATGCAGTTGACGCAATCGGACTCATCACATCAAGAAGACATGCGAGAAGTCAATACTTCCCCAATCGAGGGAAACAAAGCGCCATGCGTGACATCGCCGAATCCCAAAACGGGTGCACTCGTCACAAATCCACAGTGCACATGGCGACATGAGAACATACAGAAGAGGAATTGCAAATGCAAATTGCACCGGGGGGAGAACAGAGGTGGACGCGGCGGCAATGCGGCTCACCTGCGACCACGAACGCGATCAGAAATCCCAAGAAAGCACGCGCGACGCCATCGATCCCACCACCACCGCTACCTCCTCCTCCACCACCACCTCCACCTCCCGTTTCTCCCCTTCTCTCTCCCGTTCTATTTCGGTATTTCTCCTTGGTATTTCCTTCCCTTCTCGCCCGCACATTCTCCGGGGACTTCTTTTGGCAGGGGGGCGGCGAGCCCAACGAAATCGCTGACGAGTGACGACGCGTCCCACTGCAGTGTGGGCCCGGGGATCAGGTGGCCCCACGTGTCAGAGCAACGTTCCAATTCCCTTCCCTTTCTGCCGTTCCTTTCCGACGAGCGAGGCGTGGTCAAGCTATCTGGGCCGTGGGTTTGACGGCGCGGGACACGTGGCATCCGATCAGGGGGTGCGGGCGTAGTGGGAGGCATGTTGTGAACAGGAGGACAGGTTCCGTTTGTGGGGCCCATCGACAGTATCCAGTTAGCTGGGCTCCATTGCTTTGAAAAATCTTGTTTACTCCTAGTAAGGCTTTTGTTCCTTTTGTTCTTGGGCATACTCCTAACTTTTTTGGACTTCTTTGGACTTAGGCTGAAGAAGGAATGATCAATCTAGGATTCTCAAATGATTTCAGCAAAGTCCCCAACTTAGATGTCATGTACGATAGAAAAGCATCATGATTCGAGGAAACACATGTTTTTCTACAAACGGCCAAAGCTTAATGATATTGCTCCATAACAATAGGACCAGAAAACCATCAAGCCAATGTTTTGGATGCTCTTTGGAGCTGAACCATCTCTCCGTGCAACCCGGAAGCGTGCACAGTAAGTTGCAGCTTGGTACTGCTGTAGATTGGATACTACCACTGTTGATCCTTGAATCCTCTGCAGATACGCCTGTTCCTTTGTGTCCTGCACAAGCCATGTGCGAGCCAGATGAACCCCAGGCCGCGGCCGGACCCTATTCACGAGCTCACGGTCGCAACAGAATTATGACGCATAACCAGACAAGCATTGCTCAGTGTGGCCGTACAAGCATGGCAAATAGTAGTGGCAGCGGCAGAGACAAGGACTGCACTTCTTGCCAGAACCAAACCGAAATGTACAAACTCTGTAAGAGCATCCCAGCAAATACGTCATTTGAGACGCCATATATGATATGGCACGTCACGTGGAAAAAAAGGGCTCCAGCAGACACGCCAACGTGTCATCCAAAATTGACGTGCCTCCATCCCGACTACTTGCACGCCAAAGCTGGCGGCCTTCTATCCTTTCCTCCATTCGCCAATGGCCTGCCTCGATTGATTTTGCGCATTCGTTAGGACTTCGCTGGCTCCCTTCGTCGCCTCCTTTCGGACTACGGCCACTTTGGAATTTGCCGCAGGTATGGATTTTTTATCCTAGTCGTTCAGAGCAGTAGAGGGGAAGAAGAAGAGGGCGCGGAGGTGGAAGCCCTAGATCTAGGGGGCAAAAACACAGTAGATTTGAGAGGGGGAAGAAGAAAAAGGGCGCGTGTACCTCTTTGGTCGACATGCTTGCTTGCTTGCAGCCAACGCCGTTCGTGCCTGGCAACCGTCGTCACCTTCCTGCCCAAGGGTGTTGTCGGCCGTCGTCGCCTCGCTGCCGCCGCCACCATGTGTCATCGCATCGCGGCGCCGTAGGCCATATCTGGTAGAAAAAAAGATAGGGAGAGGAAGAGGAGAGGTAGACGGACGAGTGATGGAGAAAAAGAGAGGGAGAGGAAGAGGAATTGTCGCAGGTGCAGCACAAGTTATGTGACTCGTTGCCTTCTCTTCTTTAGTATAGAAATCAATTAGTGCTTCTTGGGTGGAGTGTGGGCTATTAATTTGCATGTTGTGAAGAAATCAATAGCTAGTTGCCTCCTTGACTTCTTCTCTAGGGAGAAAATGAGAGGGAAAGAGATTGATTTGCATACGGTGAACATCATGCATTTATATTATTGCAATGCATATGATTTATCATGCATTAGTAATTTACAAAGATAAATATTTTTCTTGCTAGGTGATTCTATGGAAGGTTTTGGCCGTGTAAATTTGTTGTCCGGTGATAGTTACAAGATGTTAATAAAAATAGAGGTATGTGATATGGATGGTCCGTTGGAGCAAAGTGAGATATGGAGGAAGAATCTTTTTGGATGGTCATCCAAATAAAAAAATTAAAGGGTGAAATATGGATGTTCTCTTGGAGATGCTCTAAGCTGCAGCAAAATATTACTAGTGGATGTTTGCATGGGGCCATTAAACTTAGTCCATCTCTTTTAGATATTAATTTAAAAGATTAAACATGAATTAATTATAAAAATAATTGCTGAATCAAAGGATAATTCATGAGACGAATCTATTAAGTCTAATTAATTCATAATTAACAAATATTTAACATCAACGTAATTAGTCTCATTAGATTCGTCTCATAAATAATTCATTAATTATGAATGAGTTTTGTAAATAGTCTATATTTAATACTTAAAAAATATGACTATCGAAATGGACTAAATTTTAATTTTAGTCCTTTGATCCAAACAGACCTATGAAAATCTATTCTAGCTGGCTACATATTGAAACGAAGAGACATGTTGAAACGGAGAGTACTTGAATTCTTGACATGTTGAAACGGAGAGTACTTGAATTCTTGAAACATCTCTTGCCCACGATACCACAAACCACATTGACTTAACATTAGCAGGTTACTGAGTGTCAGACAACTGTCCAAGGTATACGTAAATTTTGGATGCAATTTTGTCGTTTGATGGTAACCGCACAGTCGCGCTTTCTCCGAGGCTTCAAAAGCGACGCAAGGAGGGGGAGAACAAGGGACAGCCGGCCACTCCTACCACACTCTGACAAACGTGCCTCTGCTTTTAGTTGTCATCATCTGGTTCGTCGTCCTCGTTCAGATTGATGCCGGAGATACTCATTTTCCCAATATTTACTGCAGTGCAAGATAGAATGAATCAGTGGACGTTTTCAACATTCTTTCACTCTTCACACAATCGTAACTTGCTCACAAATGAAGCTGGATCAATGATAAAATTGTGGCCACGAGGTTGGGAGGTGTAACACTTGGTACGGAATAACTAAACCATCCATCCTTTACTACTGCGGTACCGGGCATCCTATATTTTTTTAGCATACATGTCCTCTCTCTGTGTAATTATTGGCCTTGCATGCTTGTTTACAACCTGTCAGTAAACCCCAGCACCTCTGCAGGAATAAAAATACTACTGAGGAGGTGTTTAGATTTCGGACTAAAGTTTAATTCGAGTCACATCGAATAAAGTTTAATTCGAGTCACATCAAATATTTAGATACTACTTTGAAGTATTAAATATAGACTATTTATAAAACTCATTCATAATCGATGGATTATTTGTGACACGAATCTAATGAAAATGATGTGATGTTACAGTAAATATTTGCTAATTATAAATTAATTAGGCTTAATAGATTCATCTCGCGAATAATCATCCGATTCTGCAATTATTTTTATAATTAGTTCACATTTAGTCCTTCAAATTGACGTTCAAATATCCTATGTGACACGCACTAAAGTACACGGAACCAAACGCCCCCTGATGGAAGGCCAAAAATCTCTTGCACAAAAAATCCAAGAAAGAAAATCCAAGAAATACTATTAACAAACACCCAAATCCAAAAAATACTATCGATGAGTATGGGTTTCATAAAATACCATTGTACAAACGACTTTGTCTCAAAAATGTCATTGTTGTTAGGGTCCCGTTCATCCCAGCCGTTTGTCATCCTATAGCACTTAATGGAGAACTGCTGACGGAACCCCAACGGCAATGGTATTTCTAGAACAAAGTCGCTTCTACAATGGCATTTCATAAAAATCGTACTTATCAATGATATTTCTTGAAATTGTGCGCTTGTTAATGACATTTCTTGATTTTCTCGACAATAAAAGACATAGGTATGTGCTTACCGATTGCATCCAATCCACTTAGATTTGGCATATACTTGTTAATGTGCTCTTCTGCAGCTTTGTCAGCCTTCAGTGTCTCACATTCGAAAGAGATCGAGAACTTTCGATTCCCATGTTTCTTTTCAACCAAACCAACAACGTCATCTTCCCAACTGCACAAAATATTTATTCCTTCAGGAAAACTGAGATTGGATTAAAACTTCACGCTCAGCATAAAACAAATAAATGACAGTAAAAAAGAACAGTCCCCAGTTCCCTCATACCATAACCTATTAACCATTACCATCATTCACTGGTGTCAACAAAGAGAGACCCTAGAGCTCACTCTGTTATAATCCCCTCTTTTTCCTTTTTGCACACTTTCTTACAGATAAGACAATCAACACACGTCATAGCATTTTGGGACTATGAAATGGTGTTATAGCATTAATCTACAATTATATGTTAACAGCATTTTGATTGGTCGAAAAAAAATACCCTATAGAAACCAGTGTCAAAGCTCTGGAAATAGTATGATGCATCCAACAGAAATTTTAATGAAAAACAGAGAACAAAGACACACGAAACAGCACTTGATAGTTGATACAATGAGCCATTTATTGTTTTCTCGGGTTTATTCCAATTATGTTACAATAGTATGTTGCTTTGGTGTTCACTGTAAACCAATTATGTGCCTATGGGGCCTCAGAAAATGAGTATTAATAGTATCTCAGCAAAATCCTCTTATTTGAGAGAAACTGTTGACAGACAGTAAATTATGCATTACTAGTTCTAATGAAATCCATCCATCACAAAAGGTAGTTTACCCATGCAAATGGTCAATATTTTGCAACCGAGCAGCATCATGGCCCCTGCATTCCACCACAACCACCTTCTCTCGCTTGTTCTGTCAAATGAGCATTGTAGTTTCATGAGGATTGTTAACTCATATGAGAAAAGATGCGAGTATAAAATACCTGCAGGTTACTTCTTATAGAATATAGATCCAACTCCAAGGAAATATATAGCAAAAAATGTAAATGCTTGATGGTGGACCAAGTTAGACATTTCTCACCTTAAAATCAATTATGGAAAGCTTTATCAGGCGGTAATCTTCTCCACGGCTGCATTCCCTCTCACAACATATAGCTTACATGATAGACAAGAAAAGGGAAAGAGTAAAGTAAGTTAAAGTTATATATCTTTTCTATGCAGCGTAGATACAGATGGAGTTATATATCTTTTCTATGCAGCGTAGATACAGATGGTGCTCAATTCTCTCATTCTAGACAGAACATATTATCTACTACTTAGAACATATCATCTTACTATGTATCACTCAAGCTTCCATTGCATATCAATAACAATAAGGCATCAAGCATCAACAGTTAATCTTGATTTTTCATAAAGCACAAAACAAACCCCAATTTCCTAGATAATAACAGGTCGCACAATTTTATGCACATTTTCTTTTGGATGATACGGCATAGTAAAGGGCATTGTCTTATACGATTTACCACATCTTAGGTGCTGTTGGGTTGCTGGTTGCAGCGTTGTTTGACAGCCAGAGCTGCTTAGGTGCTGCAGCGTAATAAACTAGACACAGGCTGCACGGCAGCGCTGAAACAGGCTGCTGAAAAGCCCTTATCTCACTATGCTTTTTGTAAGCAAGGGAGAAAACCCCTCCCCCAAATCCATTACCAAAAATGTAACAAGTTTGACCGAATCCACAGTTTTATCCAGCAGCATAGAAAGATAAAGCTTTTTTCTACCCTTTGTCAGCTGCTGCAATAGCGCCATCCCACTATTCCAGCTGACAAAGAGGAAAAGAGCAAAAGGACTACTAAACTAGACTTACTAATCAAGCTGCTATAAGACCAAAATAAAAGTTCCGAGACAAGCAGAACTAACAGCTATTCATAAGCAGTTTTCCAGCCTCAGTAGTTTGGAAAACAAAGAAGCAGCAGACAAACATGATCAAAAGAACCATGAGTAGCATCTTCTATCCAGCTCTTCATATCTTTTATCTTCTTCTTCTAGGCATCATCTCCTCCAGCTGTTGTGCTCTGCTCCTATCGTCTTCATTGCAAACATCTGGAGCTAGCAAACCATCCATGTCTTGCATTATAATACACCTCCTCAGCTACTTGCTTAGTAGCTGCACTCCCAGAGCAATCTTCTTTCCCACACGCAATTATGCATCCTCGGAGATTCCCGATGTATAAAAAAAGGCATCTGCTTGATCAATCTTACATTTTTCAGATAGCACTAAAAAGAGTCGAATTTCTCGTGCAAAAGGGTCATGTCATATTGTCATGTCATTTTGTACACACTTTATCGTTGCAATCAATTTTCCTTCTGGACCAGAATCCGCCAGAATGTGGGCATTTGCAAGTATTCCAACACAGATTTCGCCAACAGAAAAAAAAATGTATATCACTTGCTTCTCATTAGGCGATGAGCAAAAGAGGGTTTTGGTGAAATGGTGAGAGAAAAAGGGTTTCGGGTGAGAACGTTCAGGCAATTGGCAGTTAGAGCCACCAGCAAGTGCAGGAATAGGGAATGAAGAGAGATGGGTACGTGTGCCGTGAAGACCGTAGCAGACGGAGTCCGGGAGGCGGATGAAGTGGCCGGAGATGGCGCCGGACGGCAGTAGCGCGATGGACGCGACGCCTCCCATCGTCTCACCTGCATCCGCCTCCTCGACTTTTGCCCCAGTGTCCTCCATCTCCGACGGCGGCGGCTGGTGGTCGCCGTTCGCCTGGGGGTCCGAGACAGAGCTCATCGTTGTTCCCTACGCGCCGAAGAACCGCGGTGCGCCGCCCAGGCAGCGGAAGACGGAAAGACGGTGGGTTTTTTTTTTTTGACGAAAAGACAGTGGAGTTCTGCACTTTTGCTAATGTAACCCCCTAATAATAAAGATTTCCTTCAGTAGCCCCATTGCCACATTACTCATCTCGAAACATTTCGAATATAGTTAATTAAGAATTTAAATTTAAACCCATTGACATAAAAAAATTTTAAATTTTAGTTTTTAGATAAAATATGCCAGTGTGGTTGCTTCTAAGATTTAGATAAAAATAAAATATTAGCACATTCATCGATGTGTTTTGACTTTTTAAAGGTTCATCGTTGCCTATGAATCAGCCGATGTTAAAATTTAAATTTTAAAACTTAATTTTAAAATTTTTTATTGAATTTTATTTTTACATTGGATTTTAACTCTCTAAAGACACATATATAAAATTTTTATCTATATTTTTTACTAATATGCCGACAGGTGTATTTATGACCAAAACATGGCGTCGTAATATTTTGAAACGGCAAACTCCATGATGTCCAACATCAATGCAAATAAGCATTTAAACATGCATAGTATTTACAAATCGTTGACCAAATTTAAGTTAGTAGTAGATCATGTACCGTCGAGTGAATCTAAAACAAGATGTTCACAACTCCTTCGAAGTCGTGAAAGTAGAAATTACATCAGACGTAGATATGCTACCTTTTATCCCTCCACAAAATATTACATCAATAAAAATAATTAATACAAAAAATATAAAATAATTTAATTATAGTAAAGCATTTTTCAGGATGATCCACAATTAAATTCTTTGCTCCACTACCGATAAGACGTGAAAAAATAAACAAGAAAAATACTTTATAAGTAATTTTTTTATAATATTTGTCATTGATTTATAAAAAATAAGCATAAAATTAACCATGATTAAAACTTTTAATCAATTTAAAATTAAATTTTTAAAATTTAAATTTTAATTGCGACCAATAAACCAAACAAATCGTAATCCACGATATAAACGAATGGAGTGTCAGACTCCATAAACAATAAACCAAACAAATCAGTAAACCATGATACAAACGAATGGAGTGTGAGACTCCATAAAGCGCTTGTTTGTCTGCCATTTACTTTTTATGTTTGACAAATTATAAATTATATGTTGTTATGTGTTTATACAAGTTTTAATTCCCATTAAGTGTTATCCATCATTTAGTCTGTATGCAAAACAAAATAAATAATCTCTCAATTCATAGTTTTATTATTTTGTTCCAAAAATGCTTCTTATCAGTCGTCCGGATGAAAGAAAAAGATCGGACACTTCTCAACCTAGAAGAAAAGCATGGGTGGGTGCATGGTAGATGCATGAAATCGGTTTAATAAAGTTGTTCATAATGATTGAAAATACAAATGATCTTTTTCTCCAACCATTTTATCCAAACTATAAACAAATTATATTATTGGATTGGTTACAATTAAATCATTGTTACTATATATTTTGATGATTTTTTCGACTCTTCTTAGCACACACAATATTATTTGGATGTTTCAATAAATATCATATAGTTATTTTCAATATTTCACATGGTGTTTTTCTATGTTATAGCAAATATTATTTTAATATTTTAATCATCACAAAATGTTATAATCATGGTATAAAAATATTTCAGTAAAATCATGGTATAAATAATTGCATATTTGTATTTGGTACAATTAAATCTCTATAACATTTCCGATGAAATATGTGTGTGTTTCTCTAGGTGCAATTGGATGCTTCACATGTGAGAAATAAAAGTTTCAAATGGAATTTTACTTTGTAACAAATTTTAAGCTTTCTACTGCAACATTTCTTTATTAAATGTTGCTCATAGTGTTATTTAGATGCTTCAATAAATACTTTTTGATGATTCACTAGTTTCTTTGTAAATGTTGCACATAACATATTTGCTGAAACATTCGAAAAATACCATATAAAACATTCGCAAATAAAGTAATGAAACATCATAATATATTAATTGATTCCATGTGCAACACTAAAAACAACATCTATCATATAAAAACTTAAAATGTGCAACGTAGTCAAATTATAGTTGAAACATTTACTTCTTACACGTGAAATATCAAAATTTAATGATTGAAACATATATAGTTTTTAATCAAAATATAATCATGGTGATTTTCTTGTAAAAATTTAATTATAATAAATACAATGATATAATCATAATATTAATCGGATAAATGGTTTGTAAAATAAATCATCTCTTGTTCATGAATGCATGCATATAGTATCATTAGCTAGCAGCTACTTTATTAGCTTGTTGACGTAGTACTCTGTAGCGTCCGATATTTTAAGTTGCGTTGGTTGTTCAGGCAGTAGTCTTTATTATATAACTATTTTCTTATCCGCAGACAAAGGTCACATCACAACTGCAACATTTTGAACTGATTAATGACTCTCTTGATTTGGCACTGACATGCAGATTGGATATTCTAGGTGTGTGTTTGGTTCTAGGACTATGGTCCCGTTCGTTTTTTATCTTCATAGTATGTTTTCTAAACGGTTAAATGATGTATTTTATAAAAATTTTCTATATGAAAAGGTTGCTTTAAAATATGAGATAAATCTATTTTTAAAATTTGTAATAATTAAAACTCAATTAATCGTGTGTTAATGTTATCCTGTTTGCGTGAAACACTTAATTTCATCTTCGTGTACACCATAAAAGAACACCTATGTGGGATGGGACGATACCATCCCAGATTTTGGGATGGGATGATTTCATTCATATGGTTGGTTTATAGGATGGAACGGGCTTAGTTTTTTTGTTTGGTAGAAGGAATGAGGGAGGGATGGGATGGCCGCCGTTTGCAGTTACTAGTACCATCAGGAGGGAGAGAGAACGGCACCCCACGAGGCAGGGCGAGTCCTCGAGTGACATGGCGGCCAGCTCCGCCCCGAGCTGCTTTTCGATGGCGGTCCTCGTGTCCTCCACCTGGGTTGAATTGAATCATTGTGTCATTATGGATGTAGGCTAGGATCTAATATATCTGGGCGAGTATTGTGATGCACTCGAGGAGGTGGATGTGGGGACCCGAAATAGGACCTCATGTGTATAAGTGCTAGTTCAGGATCAAGCTAGCACACACATACCAAAGATAATATCACAGTCAACATCGCAAAAGAAACCCAATATTAATAATAACGTGACTGTGATAAGTCTTATAGCATAAGTTTACATTTATTCTGTCTCGAATGGCCTAATCTATACCTATATATAAAGCAAGTAGTGTTTCCACCCAAATTTTGTTTTGCCTGGCTATTTTACAGAAAACCCCTTGAGTTTTTTCAAAATTAACCCGCAGTCCGTCTGGCTATTTTAAAAAACCCAATTAAAGAAGAAAAAAGTGTTATTTTACACAAAACCCCTTGACTGTTTATAAAATTAACCTGCAGTCCCAATGTTGAAAAGAAAGAGATGGCTTGGATGAAAAAAGACCTCCTACGTCCCTCTCTTCTCTGCTCCCATCCGCCGCTTGCGCTTGCGCCCTCCCTCCGTCGCCGCTCGAGCTCCGCGCGCCGCCTGGACCTTCGTCCTTCACCGCTTCTCTTCTGCATCATTGTCCCGTTGCAACGCACGGACATTTTGCTAGCTATCTATAAAGCAAGTATTGTTTCTATTCAAAATTTTATTCTGCCTAGCTATTTTGCAAAAAAACCCCTTGATTTTTTCTAAAATTAACCCGTAGTTAGGGGTGGATACCGGCTCGGCTCAGCTCGGCTCTCGGCTTGGCTCGGTTTGGCCGGCTCGGTAGAGAGCCGAGCCAGGAGGCTCGGCTCGTGAGCCGGCTCGTTTAGCTCGCGAGCCACTTTAATACAGTGCAATTTATGTACAAATTACATTTTATTTTTTTAAGTCTATTAAACATGCAAATATACAATTGAAAAAAAATTAAAAGTGATACATTAAGTCCATAATTAACGTTATAACACTTGTCCATCGATAATTATCCATGCAAATGTAATGATGCAACTAGATTAGATATTATTACTATTATAATCTAAAGCATTAAATCCATATTGACCATCACAAAATTATAAAAATTATTGATTTATTGTCACATCAACAACAAAAACAAGCAAAAAAAATAGCCAAACAAGCAAAACATTAGGCCCTACTTTGTACATTGCATCGGCTCGTTGAGCTCACGAGGAGCTTGCGAGCTGATTCGAGCTGGCTCATAATAGCTAACGAGCTAAACCCTTGGCGCAGCTCGTTAGCATTTCTCAACGAGCCGAGCCGAGCCATCCACGAGCCAAACGAGCTAGCGAGCCACGAGTATTTCGTCAGCCCTACCCGCAATCCCAATGCTGAAAAGAAAAGGAGGGCTTGGATGAAAAAAAGACCCCCTTCGCTCCTCCCTCCCTGCGCCCCTCCCTCTCGTCCCCATCTGCGCCACGCCTAGCATCGCGACTGCGCTCCTCCCTTCCATCGCTGTTCGGAGCTCCCGCGCCCCTCTGTGTCGTCCCCATCAGTGTCGCGCCTCGACTTTACCCGTTGCAACGCACGGGCACAATTGCTAGTAAAAAATAAATAGAGCAGCATCGAAAAATATGATAAATGCGCAGGAGCTCCATTTAACTTGCCACAAGGAGTCGACTGGGACACACTGCCTATTCCTCATCTTCATTAGCAAACTCCTCAGGAAACAATGGAAACCTCTCTTCTGGATTTGGGGGAAATGCAAGGTGACTACATGAAAATATGCATATGCAAGGCTAACAAAGAAAACAATGGTTATTTTGCATAACACAATAATTTATATTTATAAACAATTTATAAATAAGAATTCAAACAAAAATTATAAATAACGGATGTTACTAACCATCCACCCACACTGGATCTGTCCACACGAACCACATAGCTATATTCATTAACCCGCACACCTCATTCCCAGTTTTCACAAACTACCCGTCATGAGAAATCACCGAGCATGTCCATGACTGTGGACACGACTATTCAAATAGATTAGTTTAACACTCTGCAAAGATTGTATAGCTTGACCAACAAGATAGATCGTCCTTTTAACGATCATGCGTAAATGTCACACTTTAGGTTGTGAGCAGCCAAGAAGTCTATAACAAAGTTTTCTTAGAAACTCCGCCCCAACACTGCCTTCCCCATGAGACATCTCTCTCACATATACAAGAAAGTACCCATGGCTAACCTTAACACATATCATCTAGCCACTTGAACCAGCGGTGCCAAGGCTGGGAATATTACTGAGCCAGGTTCTTCCCATGAGAACATGTGGTTGTACGATAGGCTCAGATCAATGGCTTATGAAGTGAAGTTCCTAATTGACCAGGACAACTTGCCAACATTATATTAGCACATAGCATAGGGTAGCAGCTTAAGGACACGTAGTTGGCCGTTTAAGCAATTAATTAGCACACAGCTTGACAATAGGCTTATACAGAGACCATATCTGGTAACGATCACACAGATACATCACCTCCTAATGAGGTTCACGCAGAACCACCCATCACCCCGATCCAAAATGTTTTATCCGCCCGTTGTTCATTACACTGTGCAACACATGTTACCGGAAAAATAGTACACAGCCACATGGTTTATATAAAAGTAATTATTAGTATATGATTAATCAAGATTATATTTTGCTTGTAAAACAACCTTGAGCGGGGCTAAGCATAGCTACTCTACCCTGAGTTGAGCCCAATGTTCAACTCACAAGACTAGGACGACAAAATATCACATGTAACCAATAATTATCAAAGGCATGATATAATAACAATTAGGTCACACTACCCATCGATTTATAAATAAAATAAAATAATGCATGTTCAAAACAAAACATTTTATAAATTGGGTTCAATATGTTCAAAGAGTGCACTTGTCTTGCTCTGAGTATTGTCCTTGCATTGCATCTTCTAAAGCAAATTGCTCCTATGCTCTAACATCTATACGTTCGCAAACAACAAACAAATAAACAAAAGAAAAAGACTATCTATATAACACCAAATGAAATAACCAACTAAACCAAGAGGTAGAGGCCTTCGAAAGTTTGAATTCAAAGAAAATCTGAGAATAAAAAGGAAAGGAATATTTCGGAAATATCCTATGGATTTTTAATTCGGAAATTAAATTATTTTTAAATAGGAAAATATGTGAGGCCCACTGGTGAGTGTGGCATGGTGTATGGGTGGACTCTGTGCACTATGGATCGGCTGACATGGAGTGACACATGGACAAAAAAGACAGAGTGGACAGATCTAGCTGACGTCTCAAGGATTAGTGTTAGGTAGATCCGTCAGATTTTATATGGAAAATTGGACAGCTCAGATTAGATGGGACTTTTTGGCCGTGGGTCCCACATGCCAGTGGCACAAAGGGGAGGAGGGAGTAAAGCCAGCCAGGGCTTGGCTCGGCGCCATTGGCGCGGTCACCACGACCAAGATGGTGGTGGCGCGACGGCGTTCAGCAGCAACGAAGACTGGCGGCGTCGGCGAGTGGCGACGCCGGCAAGAGGAGATGGTGGCGACCTCTGTGGCGCGGCACAGTTCTCCAGAACAAAGGGAAGACGACGCTCGACGGCGAACAATGTTGGCCGGAGATGGGGAAGAGAGAGGGAGCAGCGCGAGGATGGAGGAGCTTGGCCTCGGGGATCACTGGCGGTGGCCGCGACTTCGGGAGGAGGCAAATACTTCGGGAGGAGGCGGCGACAACGGCGGCACGAAGCAGTGGTGGCGGCGGCGGCTGCACCCGAGTGGAGATGGCAGCGGCGATTTAGCTCGGGAAAAAAAAGGAAAAAGAGGGCGGCGACGACGGCTATTTATAGAGGAGGGAGAGGTTAGGGTTAGGGCGACGCTGCGGCTCGTATTTTAGGAAAGGCGGGCGCCGGTTCTTACGGGAGTCCGGTGGCGGCGCGACGCTGTGTGGCGGTGCGGCTTGGCGGCGTGGACCGGGTCAGGTCGGGTCGGCGGCAGCGTGGGCCAAGGACGGCGTGAGGAAGAGAGGGGACCGAGCTGAGGGCGTCGCGGCTCAGGAGCTTGGCCATCCTGGGCCGTGCTCGGGTGGAGGAGAGAGGAGGAGGAGGAGGCCGGCTGGAGGTAGAAGGAGGAGGGAAAAAGAAAAAGGAGAAAGAAGAAGGGCTAAAATGAAAAATAGAAAAAAGAGCAAAGGAAAGAAAGGAAAGGAATAAGGAAAAGGCCAGGGGCTTTTCTGGAAAATTCAAAATGTAAAGTATTTAGAATTTTTACGAGAATTTAGGAAATTAGGAAATTGAATAGGAATATTTTGGATTTGGATGGAATTTTATTCAGAATTTGAGCTCCACTTCCAAAATACGAATCAAACCCAAATAACTCAAATTAAGAACCGGATAGGCAAAGGCATAATTAATTAATTAATCAAATTAAACCCTTTTGATCTAATAAAATTTTCATTAAGCTATTTTAGGCAAACAAAACAAATGTGAATTTTCGCAAACAGGCAAAAAGAACAAAAAGCGAAAAATCAGGACATGACAGTGGATGAAGCGGGCTGACCTCACGGAGAAGGACGTCGTGGAGCAATATCCCCTCTGTGATATCATACGTCAAGTCCGTCATCCTCACTAATCGCCACCGCCCGCTCCAATCGACCAATTGGGTGGCGAGGAGGCCGGTGAAGCTCGCAATAGGCTACTGGGTGAGCTCTACTGGGTGAGCTGGCTAGCGAGTCAGCAAAGCGGATGATAGGCATGTAGGGTAGTGAGCAGGCGGGTGAGCAGGCATGGGCGGTGACCTAAAGTCGAGAGGAAGGGGTGTGAGCAGGCGTAGGTGACCAACGGCTGGTAGGTGGAGGTCGGTAGCTGGTGGGCGAACGAGCAGGCTGGCGTGCGAGAGAGCAGTAGTGACGGCCAAACGGGCGGCTCGACCCAGCATGGCACAGGCCCGAGTGCGGCACGACCCGTTAAGCACGGCTCATGAAACGGGCCATGCCGTCCCGGCCATTTACCATGCCCCCGGCCCAAGCACGATCCATGGATGGCCGGGTCGTGCCCGTGCTGGCACGACATGCTCGGGGCCCACGGGCCAAGGCTGAGCCTACGGGCCGTGCAAGGCACGCCACCCACCAGCACAGTGCCATTTTATTAAGTAAAAAATAAAAATTGAAAATAAAAGTTTTAAAAAAAGAAGTAATGACTTAGTAATGTTTAAAATATGAAAAAATGGTTTTTTCTCTTGAAAAATTTAAAAATGATAGATTGTGATTCATCATGTTAAAATTATTAAAAGATAAATCCACACTTACGAAAAATATTACAAAAGAGTATGTTAAAAATAGTAATAACATTTATTTATGTTTATATCATTATAGTATACAATGATACATACTGTCTCTTAAAAATTTTGTCATGTAAAAACTCATAGGAAAAATTGAGAAAACCATGACAAAGAAAAAAGTATAGCTCAAAGGTTAGAACTACTCCTAACAAAATTCTACTGGGGTTGGTCTGGATTAGTGATGGCCAAGTGGGTCGGGCCGAGGCGTGCCGGCCCGGGCACGATGACACTGTGCACCGGCCCGGCACGACACGACCCAGCTCGAGATGGGCCGTGCCGGCACCGTGCCGTGCCTCGGCCGGCGGCCGAGCCCGCGGGCCGGCACGGCACGGCACAGACACTGTTCTGTGCCGGCCCGGGCATGGCACGGCCCATGGGTCGGCACGGCACAGCGCGGCGGGACGGCCAACGGCGTGGCGACGCGTGGCGGGCGGGCGCGGCGCATACGGCGGGTCGGGGGCGGTTTGAACCGGCGAATAACAGCGTCCCACGTGTCCCAACGGCTAGTATAACGGCTAGAATTTAAAACTAGCCGTTGGAGGCAAAAAAATCCAAAAAAAAATCCAAAAAATATGAAATTACCTTAGCGTAGTTGTTCGTTTTGTTAATGATGATTGAGAGTTGCAAAAAAGAGTTTTAGGCCTCCGGTTAATAGATGTGTCACACACAGGTGAAACACATAGCCGAAAGAATTAGGGAGGTAATTAATGAATGTAATCTTGCAGATAAAATATTTGCTGTCACACTCGATAATGCATCTGCTAATTCTAGGGCAATGGAAATATTGCAACCTTTATTTTGTGTTTATGCGCAGTCTTTTCTACTTCATCAGCGTTGTGCTTGTCATATAATTAATTTGATTGTTAAGACTGGGATGGAGAGAGTAAGTGTTCACATTGACGCTATTCGTCAATCAATCGCGTGGTTAACTGCTTCTAACCCGCGGATTGCTGCATGGAAGAGGTTTTGCCATGCGGCCGGTAAGAAAGCACGTAAGTTTGTCACCGATACAGAGCATCGGTGGAATGCAACCTATTTAATGTTAAAAGTTATGTTACCTTATAGTGAATTACTAACTGATTTTGTTCAGTCACGTAATGGCCCAAGAAATAGCGACGGTGGGCCAATACTGACTAAGCGCGTCTGAGCAATTGTCCAAAGATATTACCAATTTCTTGAAACTTTTATGAGTCTACTCTTACTCTATCCCAAGTTTACTATCCAACTGCCAATTTAATTTTGCACAATATTCTCGAAATTGCCACGTTGTTAAAAGAATATGAAAATGATGAAATTCTAGCCAACCTGTCTTTCACATGAAACAAAAATATTTCAAATATTGGAAAAATATACCTATGTTGTATGCTTTTGCTTTCATATTAGATCTTAGGGGTAAATTAAGGGGATTCTCCACTGGGCTTGACATGCCGCGAATCCTCTTGAAAGAGAGGGGTGCCCTCGGGACGCGGACACAGGTGGTGCATGGCTGTCGTTAGCTTATTTTATCACTTATTGGAGATACTGTAGGTGTAGATTATAGTTTTTTTATACTAAGGTTAGGAGTAAACTATATGAAGTTTTTGGAAAGTATGAACTAAAGTTTCAGGGAGTTCGCCAGCAGAGACCCCCTCCTATCCCCACTACAGGTAAGAAGAAGATACAGTGGGGTAGAATTTGGGGTGGCTCATCTTCAAGCCAAGGGGGTGACAGTTCGTCGGCTGGAAGTGGAGACGTCTCTTCGCATGGTGTTGCCGAAGAGTTGTCAACTTATGTGGACAGCGACGCCATTAGGCATGAAGCACAAGATTTCAACGTCCTTGGATGGTGGAATGACCACAAGATGGCATATCCCGTGCTTTCAAAACTTGCACGGAATGTGTTGATGGTGTCCGTGGCAACAGTGTCCTTTGAATCGGCCTTCAGCCTTTGCGGTCGAATCGTCGAAGAAAGGAGGACAACTCTGAGCAGCGACCACGTCGAAATGCTACTAAGCGTTAAAGACTGGGAGCTAGCTAGACAACATGGGCAATACACTGCTGAGAACCAAGAATTGGCCGTCCAGTTCAAGAACCTCTACTTAGATCCAAACCAACCCCAATAGAACTTTGTTAGAAGTAGTTGTGATCTTTGAGTTGTACTCTTTTCTTTGTCATGGTTTTCTTAGTTTTCCCTATGAGTTTTTATATGACAAAGTTTTTAACAAGACATCATGTATCATTGTATCATATAATGATATAAACATCAATAAAAGTCACTACTATTTTTAACATATAGTAAGTGTCAATATTTATTTCAATAATTTCAATATGAAGAATAGATGACGAATAGATTATTTTTTTTTCATATTTTCAACGTGACAAATATATCATTATTTCATTTTTTATCCTTCATCTACAATTTTAATTTTTATCTATAGAAATAATAGGGTTGTTTATTTTTTTATTTTTTCATATTTTTATCTATTTTTTATTTCGGCCGTGCCTTGTGGGCCCGTGGGCTCGGCCACGGCCCACGGGCCATATTTGTGCCGCGTGTCAGCACGGGCACGACCCGACCTCCCATGGGCCGTGCTTGGGCCGAGGGCGGGGCATGCGGGCCAGCACGTCACGACCCGTCACAGTGACCGTGCCTAACGGGCCGTGCCGTGACGGGCCGTGCCGTGACGGGCCGTGCCTCGGCCGTGCCCGTGCCAGGCCGTGCCGGGCCGTCCGTTTGGCCGGCACTAGTCTGGATCCAGGTAGAGTTGGTCGAACTGAGCGACCAATTCTTGGTTGTCTGCAGTGTATTGGGCATATTGTCGAGCAAGCTCCCAGTCTTTAATGCTTAGTAGCATTTCGACGTGGTCGCTGCTCAGATTCGTCTTCCGGTCTTCGATGATTCGGCTGCATAGACTGAAGGCCGGTTCGGAGGACACCGTCGACACGGGCACTATCAACACATCCCGTGCTAGTTTTCAAAGTACGGGATATGCTATCTTGTGGTCATTCCACCACCCGAGGACGTTGAAGTCTTGTGCTTCGTGGTGGATGGCGTCGCTGTCCAAATAACCGGACAACTCTTCGGCCACACCATGCGAAGATGCGTCTCCACACTGTAGCCAACGAACTGCCACCATCTTGGCTTGAAGACGATCCACCCCAAATCCTACCTCACTGTATCTTCTTCTTACCTGTAGTGGGGATAGGAGGGGGTCTCTGCTGTCGAACTACTTGAAACTTTAGTTCATATCTTCCAAACTTTATATAATTTACCCCTAACATCAGTATAAAAAGAACTATAATCTACACCTACAGTATCACCAAGAAGTGGTAGGAACCCTTTTTAGCCTCCCAATGGCTATTTTCAAATTTGAACTGCTAGATAGCCGTTAGGGCGACGTGGCACCTTCCCATTGGCCGGGAGGAGCCGTTACACAGTCCCTTGGCATCGTCAGCGCTGCCGTCAGCCCGCCGCCACGCGTCGCTCGTCGGTTGGATCCCCCTGCTGCGTGCCGTGCCGTGCCGTGCTATGCTGCTACAGTAGCCGTGCCGTGTCGTGCCAACTCGCGGGCTCGGCCGGCAGCCCAAGCACGATACGACTACTTGTGTCGTGCCGGTCCGACCCGTCAGCCGTCCGTGCCGTGCCATGCCGAGCCTGCTACAGGAATACGCGTGCTCGGGCCGGCCCGTTTTAGCCCGGCCGTCTATAGAGAGCAGGCAGCGGGAGGACGAGCACGCGGATGAGAAGCGGCGCCGCGCGCGTCGGTGCCTAGTTCAGGTTGTCGTCCTCTCGTTTTTGCTGGATGCTTTGGACTTGAATCTGGGAGGAATATTTCTTTAAGGGGATCAACCATCCTACCTATCCTGCAACCAAACGCCATCAAAATTGGGTTCGTTCCAACCTATCCTCCAACCAAACACATACAATTCACAAAAAAGAAGCACTGTTTCAGCTCTCCTCAGTCCACACGTCTTCGCGTGGCCCAGCCCATTAACCCAAACAGCCATCTGGATTCTGGAGAGTTCTTCTCTAGTTCTCTAGTGCACGAACAGCATCCACGACGAAGCGCATCCATGGCGGCGGCGGCACCGACGAGAGCGGAGGCGTTGTCCCTCTTTCGGTCCCTCCTCCGCACCGCAAGGCAGTTCTCTGACTACAACATCTGCGAGTACACACGTCGCCGCGCCACGGACGCCTTTCACGAGAACCGTGCCCTCAGCGATGCGGCTGCCACGGCGGCGGCGTTAGCAGATGGGAAAAAGCAGCTGGAGGTGGCAAAGCGGCAGGCGGTGGTGTACTCTTTGTACGCCCCAAAGGCCAAGAGCATCATGGAGATGAAGCTGTAGTGATTGACGCGAGAGGTTTCGTGCCCTCTTGCTTGTTGTCCTCTTACTCAGGATTTCTTTCTGCTCTGATTATATAATTATGTGATAGGTTCGAGGAATATTGGTGCAATTAAAAGTAAGATGTTATTATGTTTGCTGGATAATTGCCATGACATGGTTGCTATGAGTTAAATAAATTAGTCAATTCCACGATTCTGGTCTCTTGTGTTCAACATGCCATTACCTGTTAGGCAGGGCTCCTGCCTTTTCAACATGCCATTAACCGTAAGCTAATCTGTTTGGTGACTTTGCAATTATCCTGCAGCCCCTGGTTTTCCTAGACCTGTGCTAGCTTTGGCTTCTACCATGCACACTACTAGTTCCCATCACAGTGGTAACTGTATTTGGATTGGTGTCAATTGTCGCACTTATCAACTGTTTGATGAAATGCCGCAGTGACCCATCCTGAACTTTAAAACCCAAACAAGCCGAGACCGTGTAGAGCTTGAGCCGCTTGCTGCTTTCCTTGTGAGAGGGCTAGAATAGATTGCATATGTACTAAGTGCAAGTTTTGGAAATCAGACCATAACTCTAGCAAGCTGGTCGTAGTTAGCATGGTGAATTGTCGAGGGGCTGAAGAAATATCCCCTGAGAGAGTAGTATTCTGTCAGAATGCATGCCACCAAGTAACTGCAGAATCATGCTTCCTTGGTCCAATAGATATGAGTATAGAACAGTGGGTTGCCCTTGATGTAGACAAACCATGTTATTCTTGTAGCACACATCTCCATAACTTTGCTTCACCTTTTTTTGTGGCTTTTAGCCCTATCTGCTGTTATGCCTTTGTACGAAGCCACCAGTTATAATTCATAAAGAAATCCGCAATTAGTTTGACTACCAAACATCTGATGATAAGTCAGAACCTCCAGCTAAATTAGACTATTAGAGCACATTCATCCCCCATTAATGGGAACTAGGCGACCACCATAGACAATTGTTACAAAGATCGTTTAAAGGTTCATCCTACAGATATTTTTCGGAGATCATTTAGATCTCCAGTATATACTTTGGCACAAACATGATAAGTCAGCTTGAACCAATTTCTCTTTTTCAAGAATAAAAGATTGCAATTTGAAGGGAAAATAAAAGAGGCATTGTACAACTGCAACCATAAATATGTGTGCTTTGTCTGATTTGTATTAGTAATTTACACATTTTCACATGTAAATCAGAGCCTAATAACCTTGGAGTGCAACATAGCATAGCATACTTTTTACATTTTTGAGCTGGCCACAGAGGAAGTTCATCTTCTCGTGAGCACCGGTGCTTCCCCACCCTGAGTTTCAATATCCAGTAATAAGATATCAATCAGTGCTCGAAACACGGCCGTTGTCTTGAGTACTCTGACACTTCCGTCCAATCTGTTGTAGCATGATGTGTCGTGCTCAAGCTCCCGATGGTATCAGTCTTCTCCATCCTTGATCGCATCTTGGAGCTCAGAGAAGTCCACTATGATGTTGTTCTCCATTGCAATCTCTTTGGCCACCTTCTTCTTCAGCTCCATGCTTGTCACATTGCCAGACAACTTCCAAACCAACTGCAAGACCCAACTTTGTTAGCTCTCTATAGTCTATTCCTCCATTTTAGAACCTAAAAATCGCTGACTTATGAAATGAATGGATAGTGTATGCTATCTAGTACCATGGGATCGACGATGCCTGTGCCGTCCTTGGCCGCCTCGGCGAAGTCTCTGCCAAACTTGTCCGTGAGGATGGTGCGCGCGAACGGCAACTCCGGCAATTCGCCGCACCAACCGGTGGCAAACATGACTGCCGCTGCCGCCTCTCGTATCTCCTCGGTGCACTCCCTGGACACACCAGATAGAGTTGTCATGTGACCAGAAAAGAGACAAGAGCGTGATCTAAGTCAAGTTTGAAGAAATGAAATGCATGTACCCATGCTTATCAAGCTTCGCAGCATGCTCGATGAGGCGCTTGCAGTACTGCTCAATCATCTCGAACGCCTTCAACATGTTGTCCTCAGCTATGACCTGCTCTGCCTGTGAGGAGAAATCAAGACATTGTTTGCATTAGCAGGCCTTGCATTGGAGCAATGTGATCCCTCTCTTCATCAGAACAGGTCGTAGATACTTACCCGGTGGATGGCGCGGTCGAGGTGGCCAAGGGTGAGAAGCTGGCGAACGTCGTCAATGGCAATGGACTTGCGAGCGATGCGGGGCCGGCGCGCGGCGGCGATGCGCGAGACGGCGAGCCCCAGGAGGGTCTTGAGCTTGCCCGTCTGCCTGGAGGTCTTCCGGTGAAGGAACCTCATTATTACGTTATCGATTAATTCTTGCCGGTGTTCCTGTCCTAGGATGTTGGCTATATGATCTCCGACCTTAGCAGTTGTATGGTCAGTTCCTTTGTGTGTGGGAAAGGAAGGAGGAGAATGCGAGTTGCTTGTGTGAGCTGGGGAAGTCTGCGTGGAGGGGCAAAGATTTTGTAGGGCTATGCTGCTTCTGTTTTGGGCAGTCTAATTGTAGTATTCGTCGCTTCACTTCGGTGTACATGAACTGTCGAACTTCTTTCTTGCATATGGAAAATGGGGGGTGGGCATCACGTGCGGCATGCCTTAGATAATGACAATGAGCAAAGCATGCACAACGCTATGAGAAGACAGCAAGCCAAACATGAAAAAAAATCACCAAAGATAAACGCGAAGAGCATGCATAAACACGAAGCTAGAGGGGTAAAATGTGCTGCGGTCTGCTTCGAGTAGTTATGAAAGGAAGCATAATTTGTGGGTGAGAAAAATGCTCCGAGACCGAGAGGGAGGGAAGTAGGCCTAGGGGCGGCTTGGGAGGCGACGGACGGCCGCCCCTCTCCTCTCCTTCCTCCTCCGCCTCGCCGCCGCCCGAGCGGCCGCCGAAAAAGCCGCACGGCCGCAAGGACGGCGGCGGCGGGGCTTCTCGGCCGAACGCTCGCATGGGCGGCAAGGGGAGCTGACGGCAGCTTGCGGCGGCGACGGTGACTTGCGACGGGGCAGGCCACGACAGGGAGGCGGGTAACGGCGACCTGGCGGCGACGGTGGATGGCAGGTGACGGCAGCTCGCGATGGCGACGGCTTCTGCGGACCGGCGTCGCCTTCACCTCATCCGCAACTCCCAAGCACACGGGCGGATGAGCCAGACGTCGAGGCAGGCGTGGTGGAAGACGTGGCGGCACCGGAGCCCGCTCGGGAGGGCTGCGCCGCAAGGGGGACGAGGAAGCCCTCGCGGCCAGCACGCCCATGGCCATCTCCTTCGTACCTTTCTTCTCTGAGCGACGGCGCCGGCGGGGACGGTTCTAGCGATGGTGACCACAAGGACGGCGACGACGGCGACTGCTCCGGCCGGATCTGGCGGTGGGGATGGCGGATGGCGACGGGACGACGCCCGAGGGAAGCGCCGCAAGGTGGGTGAGTAAGCCCTCGCGGCCGACGCACCCATGGCGGTTCGTCTTCGCCAACCTCTACAACGGCGGTGGTGGCGTCTTCGACCTTAAGTGCTTCACCGGCTACGACCTCCATCAGCGTCGCCGGAGAGGGAGAGGAGGCCGCCACCGCCATGGGCGCCCTGGTGGTGCTTCTAGTGGTGGATAATGCCCTCGTCGCGGCGGAAGTGGTCGACGCCATAGGGGATGGTGATGGCGCCCCTCTGCTAGAAGCCATTCTCCTCCTCGACCTCACGAAACTCGCCGCTGAGGATGGCGACGATGATGTGCTCGGCGATGTGGCGGCGGTGTTTGATGGCGATGTGGCGGTGACGGCGGGGGCTGGCGGCGGTGGCAGAGACCGTGAGGTAAGAAGTAGAAGAAGAAAAATAAAGAAAAAAAGGGAGAGGCAAAGGAAAAAAAGAGAGAAAAAGAAAAAGGAAAAAAATAAAAAGAAAAGAAAAAGAAAAAAAAAGAAAAAAATAAAAAAGAAAAGGGAAAAGGGAAAAAGAAAAAGAGGAAAAAAAAGAGGAAAAAGTGTGTCGGATTTGGCGGGCACGTGTTTGATCCGGTGTCCGCATGGTGGAGGAGGCGTCGTGTCGGCGCATTGGAGAGGCGAAGTCCGGATGTTGCAGCATGAAGAGGTTGCTGGAGGGGCGCGCAGAGTGGAGATGGGTAGCGAAGCTGACCGGCGAGGGGTGGCTTGTGCGAAGGCTGGCATGACGCGGCGAGGCGTGGTCGGCTCTTGGTTTGTGGCGCAAGGTGGCGCAGAGAGGCCCGACCGTTGATGGAAGAGGCCGATGACCGGAGTATTACGAGGAAGTGCGACCGTCAGAAGTGGAGGTCGGTGTGACGCGAGGAGACGCGGTCGGTGGCGGCACGCGGAGGCGGCCGGCAGGGGGACGTCGATGCAGTGGTGGGCAGGGATAGACTCGGAGGCACGTGTGCGGCGGCACGATGAGGGGAGGCGCAACAGCGGCCCAAGATCTTGGGACGCCTCAGCTGTGTACAACCTCTCTGACGTGTGGAGAGCTTAATGAGGGTTGACGAGGCTAGATCAACTCTCTGTGGCGGCTCAGCGGTTCAATGGAGATTAGGAGGAGCAGGGCAACTTCTCTTTTGCTATGACGACGATAAAAAAATAGATCCGGGAGGAGGAGTGCAATAGTGGGCGTGGCGTGGCCCCCACAAAGAGGAGTGCAGCAGCGGGTGTGGCGTGGCCTCCGTGAAGAGGAGTGCTGCAGCAGGCTTGGCGTGGCCCCCGCGAGCGGCGAGGTGGTGTCCAACGGCGGATGTGGTGAGGCCCCCGTGTGTTGAGACCTTTGAGAGATCCAGATCTGGTGGTTTTCACCCCGTTGGGCGGGGTTTAGCGTTGCAGTGGCACGGCGACGATGGGTATCGCATGGCGGGGACCCTTTCGGTGAAGTGCGGTCTCTCTTCTCTAATGTCCAGTTGACTGGGAGCTCTGCTGTAAAGTTTCGACGGCCAATTGTGTGTAGGTTTGGTGGGTACCATCGTTTAAGGTTTTGATCTGTCAGCTATGTTGTGTGTTTTGTTTTAGATAGGTTTGTTGTGGAGGCCCAAGTTGAGCGTTTGTCCGTGTTGATGTCCCAATCCAACCGGACGAGTTTTCTTCCTTTTCTTGTTTTTCTTTTTCTTGCCTATGGCCTCCCAAGGCTATAATCTTGTATTTTTTCCTGCTATATCAATGGAACACGCATTATCTTGAGCGTTTCGTTTCAAAAAAAATAATTTGTGGGTGATGAATATGATTTTGAGATGGTACAATTAAGACGAGCATCACATGCACATCTAACTCAGTATGTTGGTGAAGTATAAAATTGGCCATTGTTTTGTTTGCTATGATTATGAATACCCTTGGTAACAGTACTCGCCCACACGCAGACAACATGGGAGGCGAAATCCCCTAGCGCCGTCGCCCCCTTCGCTCCTTTCCCCACCTCGCCGCCGTCGGAGCTCGTTGTCGGAAAGTCGGTTGGCGAGCTAGGATGGTGGCGGCGGGGTCTCTTCGCAGCGACGCTTCATCTCAGGCGTGAGAGAAGAGGTGCAGTGACCGACGATGGGGAGGGCGGTGGTGAGCCTTCCCGGCGAGGAGGACGGCAGATCCGGCATCAGCATCCTCGGATCTGGCCACCCACGGGCCACCCTAGGCCAGACCTAGCCAGGGCGCGGCTAGGATGGCAGGGTCAGGACCCACCTGGCCGGGGCGCGAAGGCAGTGTGAGGACGACGCCGCACGAGGAGGCGGTCGGGCGGCGGAGACCGTGGCAAGTGAAGGCGCGTCGGCGGTGGGGAGGTTGGCGCCGATGAGAGGAAGCGCTGTAGGCAATGGAGGAGGCCGACACCGACGAGAGGACAAGTGGCCGGCTGCGGTGGAGGCTGGTGTCGCGCGAGGAAGCACAGCTGGCGACAATGGAGGCTGGCGCCGCGTGAGGAGATGTGGCCGGCGGTGACGGAGGCTGGCACGACGCGAGGAGGTGCGACCAATGGCTTTGGGAAGCCGGCGCGACGCTAGGAGGCTGGTGGCGGGGACGACCCTGGCCGTGGAGGCGCGTAAAGGGTTGGCAGTCGGTGGTGAAGGCCCGTGCGACACGAGGAAGTGCGGCCGACGGAGGCGAAGGCCGGTGCGGCACGACGAGGCGTGGCCGGTGGCGACACGCGGAGGCGCCGGCGGGGCGCGGCGCAATGGTGCCTACAAGTTGGCGAGAGGTTTAGATGGTGGTGGAGCATTGGGGCGGTTGTGGATAGGCGGCGGCGGATGGCGGGTGAAAACCCGGCCCGGCCTTGGCCGGGGCAACGGTGTCGTTCGAGCGTCACTTCCTCTCCTGAGGGTGTTGTCGTGCCGTCTCATCCCCTCTAGCAGGCGGCCGGGTGAAAACCTAGTGCTGGTTCTCTTGGAGACCTCGATGGATGGCGGCGGCGATGCTCCGTCGCTTTTCTCCTTGGAGACGTTGTCTAGGCAGCTCCTTGCCGAAACCTCTCAAACTATTGGTTCAAGCTCGCTCTAGATTCACATCCTCTTGTGTCAATGTCCTAGTTTCAACAAGTTGGTCACATCAGAGGGCCTAGGGGGGAGAGTGATTCCATTTTTCTCTCTCACTTTCTCTTCCTCAATCCCAAAGATATGGATAGAGTGGGATTTCGTGTCGGTTGTAAGGGTGGGTTTTGGACGATCTCGCCTGTAGTTTCTTTGCTAGCCTAGAGACGGTCGGTCACGCTTAGCGGCGGCCGACCCAGTGCTAGCCTTCTTCTAGGTCTATGTGTTGGAGCTGTCGGTGTGTGGGTGGTTGTTTTCTTTTATTTTTGTTTTCCTGGTTACGACCTGTTAGGGTTATAATCTTGTAATTTTTTCCTGCTCTATCATTATGAACTTTGCACCGTCTGTACTTTTGTTGGTGACACGTTACCACAAAATATAATATTGATCCATCTACTACTCAAGAGCTAGACATCAGCTGTTTGTACTATCTAGAGTATTGTACTATCCATTTGCTAGGGCTATAAGTGCTTGTAAAAACCAAGGACATGGTTTCATGCATTACCTCTACCAGCTCTACTACTCCGAGCCTCCCACGCCCCTTGTCACAGCAAGAGTAGAAACGGTCCTACTCTGATAGTGCAAGTAGTACAAAATCAAGTACAAGTTTTTTTTCGATGTGAGGATTAAGTGTGTCACAGAACTAGGTGTTTTATGGTATATTTTAATTCCGAACGATATGAAATAATTCAGCACTATTATGAGTGATACATGACATATGCTCGCACTAATGTTTAAAGTACATATAAACAGAAACGAGAACATGTACCATAGAAGGTTCAGATAGTACCTAGGGGCGGAAACATTGCCAGCGATAATAGGTGCGCCGTTCTGAGAACTTGACGAATCAGACATTGTGCCTAAAGCGTCGGTTCAGACTGTTTGATGTTGTCGATCTAAGTCGGTGCAGTGATGACTTGAGCGCACAACAATCCCTCGAATAGCTTCCGAGAAGTAGTCGTTCGGCCTCCAGGAGGTAGAAGGAAGAATACGTTCTCAGCGAGCAGTCGCACGATGCGCTACCCAAAAACTTGATCGTCTGCCTACTCGTGAAAGTATCATAGCAGGATGAAGTTTCGGAGGCCTGCTCTCGTAAGCTCTGTGCGTGCAAAGGCTTGCAATGGGAATAGAAAGACAACAGCTAGCTACACATAGAAAGAGAGGAATGTTTGTTGGTGTGTAGTGGTGGGCACCAAGAACCGAGAACCGAGAACCGAACCAAAAAATATCGAAACCGAAAAATTCAGTTCCTAGAGGTAAATTCGGTTCTTTACCTCGGTAAATTTGGTTCTATACCTCGGTAAACCAAAATTACCGAAGTACCGAAATTAATTCTATTGTGTTTGACTTGTGCTTGATTTTTATAATATTGATGGCTCTATTGTGGACAACTATATTATGTATTTGTGGACATCTACTCTTGTAGTTTTGAGGTTTTTTATATGTATGATTTTATATGTTGAATTCTTGTCAAAATTGGCTATTGAACCTAATGTTACCCTGTGATGTACTGCTTCGGTACTTTCGGTAAATACCGAAACCGAACCAAATTTATCGAAACATAATTTCCTCGGTACCGTGTTTCTGAGGAACCGAATTTCTATAGGAACCGAAGAACCGAACCGATCGGTTCGGTAATACCGAACGCCCAAGCCTATTGGTGTGTGTTTCATCAGAGAAAGAGCCCTCCTTTTATAGGCGCATGAAGAGGCAGATTCAGTGAATCTGGACAGTATCGGGTGATTGATTACAACCATTATACCCTCCATTCAATGGTCAGTTACTGGCATTTCAATTGTCGTCAGTTACTACCATTCAACGGTCGCAAGAATTCGAACAATCACAAAACCAAAACGGCAAAACTGTTTGCATTCTAGGCCTTGGCCTTGGGGTCACGTCATGCCACATCTTTGCGAGGCGAGCGAGCACGCGTGTGGCTTCCTGTTTCTCCTCCTTTACCTATCGATTGGAGCACAAATAGTTTACACACTTAAGTTGGTTGAAAACATCCTTAACTTTCAATATGGGACTAATCAATTTTACCATATATCATTAAACATGGGCCTTGGGATTTATTAGCTTAAATGGGTCTAGCCAAATTATTCCAACAAAGTGTCTCTTCTGTAATTATTTATGTTTTATTTAAGTTTTGGCATGTATATTAATTTGTCGTTTTGTGTACTTGGCTTAATTCTTGAATAGGAATTTATACACAAAATATTTTGGAAATTTTGCTAAATTTCTGGACAGGACAAAGACGTAGTTCTTTGCGAACTCCTCTAGGTCGGACTCGTCCTGTGCTTAGCGAGTTTCAAGGGGCGTGAGCCCGGTGGGTACGGCTTCCACTGCCGCTCCACGGCTAGCGGGGACTCTGAATCGAGTGTAGGCTAGGAGCGGGCGTCGTGCATGGTGGTGACACCCGTCGAGGGCCCTGTGCACGTGTCTAGCTGTGGCTCCGATGTGGCCGCCTTTAGGCCTGGGGGGCTCGTGCCAGCGGAGCTCGTGGTGGCGCCCTGGACCACCACAAGGACAGTCCGGAGCTCATCGATCTAGGCCTACACGGTGGTTGTCGGGTGGCACTCCCTAACTCCTAAGGAGGCTATAGTGCCATTGGAACTCATCCAGTTGAGCCTAGATGGCCACAACTAGATCGTCGAAAAGAGGCGGTGGGCCTATCACCCTGCTCATGGGGAGCCATGTACTTGCCCGTGACTTCCATGCCACCACCAGTGGCGTTGTCGTCGGTACGCGGTGGTGGGGCTGCCGCAGCGGTGGTGGCAACAACCGTCTCCTCTAGCTAGGCCGGGTGACGCACGACCCTCTGGGACGGCACACAGCGGCACCGACAGGCTTCCTCTTCGGAGCCATGCTTCCTCCGCGGGCTACTTCTTGCTCTTGAGGACTATCTCCGTCCCCACGGTTTGCGCCAGTGTTGGAATAGAATCCAACAAGTATCTTGAGATATCAAGAAGATGGTTAACGTGTCGCTGTATTCCCTTTTGTCTTGCCCCCCTTTCGGGAGAAGTGCACTACAATGTTGTTCCTCCTACTCCCACTGTAACTGCAACGAGAATATTGTCTGATTTGTATTTGCAATTTACACACTTCCACATGTATAATCATAGCTTGGTAACCTTGGAGTGAACACACCGCATAGCCCATGCATAGCCTAGTTTTTACATTTTTGAGCTGGTCTCAGAGGAAGTTCATCTTCTCGTGAGCACCGGTGCTTCCCCACCTTGAGTTTCAATATCCAGTAATAAGATATCAATCAGAGCTAGAAACATGGCCGTCGTCTTGAGTACTCTGACACTTCCATCCAAGCTGTTCTAGCATGATGTCTCGTGTTCAAGCTCTTGATGGTATCAGTCTTCTCCATCCTTGATCGTATCTTGGAGTTCAGAGAAGTTCACTACGATGTTGTTCTCTATGGCGATCTCTTTGGTCACTTTCTTCTTCAGCTTCATGCTTGTTGCGTTGCCAGACAACTTCCAAACCAACTACAAGACCCAACTTTGTTAGCTCTCTATTCCTCCTTTTTTGCAACTACAAACCATGTGACTCGTGAAATGAAAGGATAGTGTATGCTATCTAGTACCATGGGATCGACGATGCTAGTGCCTTCCTTGGCCGCCTCGGCGAAGTCACTACCAAACTTGTCCGTGAGGATGGTGCGCGCGAACGGCAACTCCGGCAATTCGTCGCACCAACCGGTGGCAAACATGACTGCCGTTGTCGCCTCTCGTATCTCCTCAGTGCACTCCCTGGACACACCAGATAGAGTTGTCATGTGACCAGAAAAGAGACAAGAGTGTGATCTAAGTCAAGTTTGAAGAAATGAAATGCATGTACCCAGGCTTGTCAAGCTTCGCCCACTCACGAGACGGGTGTTTATCTTTTGTTTTGCTCAAATCGGCTTCGCTAGCCGGTTTAATCTACAAAACTCATCTTGTTTTAGTTCTTGCTAGATCAAGGTGGTTGGCTACTCCAATTTCACCGCAAGGCGTTTGGTGCCCCGATCGTGATTGTCTTCTTGCCAAAAAAGTTGCCAACACGATTTTTGGCGACTCTGCTGGGGAAGTCCGCTCAACGCCATCTCAATTTCGACGCCGCCATGTCGAAGCAAGTTGCGCAAGAGGTGAGTCCATCTAATGTTGTCCACGTATCTTTGGATGATCTCGATGGAGAGGCGCACAAGATTATGGAGGAGCGGATCAATGCAATCACGCAGGAGGTTTTTGACAAATCGTGTACCAAAACCCGTCAAGGCGTCGTCCTCAAGCCCGGGAGCCCGCTCAAGGTCATCTGTGATGAGGTAAGTACTGATGACCTAGCTCTTCCTATTCAAAAGCTCGTAGCAAGTACAGTGGATGAGTCCGTCACCGCCGCCGTCAATAATAAAATTGAATCTGCTATGGAGACTTGCTTTAGTAGGATGTTTAATGCTTATATGGGTGCTAAATACGGACCTCCCAAGGCCGATTTGCCGTTTACCTCTGTTGCAAATACTAGCCAAGCCCCTATTCATCAAATTTTTAGCAAAACCGACGGGGCGATCGCGCAACACCCTGAGGGGGTGAGTTCTGTCGGTCTGATCGGACCTACGGCCAGTCTGACCGGCTCACCCTACATTGGTCATACCGATCGACAGCAGGCCCAACTTTCCCCACGTCGGTCGACCGGTCCACAGGTGGTCGGCCGCTCCTTCAACATCGGCCGACTGCTACATGGCCGGTCGGACCGCACCCTACACGGTCGGTCAGACCGGTGCTCTGGTGACGATACAGGACATAGATCCAATTACGGGTAACTCGGTTTTATACCACGTTCCTGTGCACGACCCCCCTTAGCTACTGTTCATGCGCAAGTTTCTCCACACGTTCCCAATCAGTACAATGACCCTAATAGAGGATACCCACGTGATACTGGGTATGGCAATTATGGCAACATTGCGTCGCAACATCCGCTTTTTAGGCCGCCGATTTAACCCAATCCGCCAAGGCCTAAAAATATGGAGGAAAAAAATAGAAACATTATTAGAGAATCATTTGGAATTGAGTCCAAGAATCGTGCTAGGGTTTACCAAAAGCCGTATCCTGATTACTTCGATAATATCCCATATCCTCGTGGTTATAGAGTTCCTGAATTCACTAAATTCAGTGGTGAGGATAATAGGACCACATGGGAGCACATAGGCCAATTCTTAGCGCAATGTGGAGAGCCTAGTACTTCTGATGCTTTTAAATTACGCTTATTTTCTTTATCGTTGTCCGGTACTGCTTTTACATGGTTTATTTCATTACCGGCTAATTCTTTTCGTACTTGGGCTCAGTTAGAAAAAAATTCCATGATCATTTTTATACTTGTGAAATAGAGCTTAGGCTTTGTAATTTAACATCAGTTAGACAAAAATATAATGAATCTGTCACTGATTACATTAAGAGATTTAGAGATGCTAGGAACCGGTGTTTCAGTTTAAATATAACTGAAAGAGATTTGGTTGATCTTTCTTTTAGTGGCTTACTTGCCCCCATTAAGGAAAGATTAGATGACCAACAATTTCTAGATGTTAGTCAGGTCATGCAAAAGGCTCTGGCTCAGGAAAGCCGTGTCAGAGATAACAAAAAATTTGTTAGGCCCAGTGACAAGAAACCTCATGTTAGCATGATTGATTGCCCTGATAGTGATTCTGATGTCGATGAGGGTGATCATGACATGTATGTTGCTGAGTGGTCTTGGACTAACAAGAACAAGTCTTTTGTTTGTTCTAGCTTGATGCCGACTCCTCGCAAGGATCGTCAAAGTGAGATTAAGTATAGTTTTGATGTGGCCAAATGTGATAAAATTTTTGATTATCTCTTGCAAGAGAAGCAAATTAAATTGCCTAAAGGCCATGTCATACCTTCAGCAGAAGAGTTGAAGCGTCGCTCTTATTATAAGTGGCACGATTCTTATCCTCATTCTACTAATGAGTGTAATGTTTTTCGTCGACAAGTTCAATGGCCATAGAGTAAGAACGGTTGAAATTCACTGAGGGCTCCAAGATGAAGCTTGACAGTGATCCTTTCCCTATTAATGTCGTTGATCTAAATGGCAAAAAGGTGTTGATTCGGCCAGAGCAAGCTGAATCTACCAAGGGGAAGGAAGTTGTCATTGGGAAGTCTAGGCCCAAGATGCTTGTGCCAAAAAGTCCGGAGGTTGGTGTTTGGAAGAAGAATCAGGGTAAAGCTTCGACTTCAAGAAAACCCCGAAGACCAAAGGTGACTTTTAATATGCTCCTAAACAAATATGAGAAGAAAAGCATAAAGAAGGAGCGTAACAAGGGCAAGAGACCAAGATCACCTCTTAGGGAGCGATTTGGTCGTTTGCCAAGGGCGTTGGAGCCACCGTTCCCACATTGTCCTCAAGTCATGCCATGGGGGCCTTGCCCAATGCCGCCGCTAGGTTATCCTTTTCCTTACTTCATGCCTTGGGGGCACCACCACCCATGTATAATCATATGCCTCCAATGCACTTTCATCAAGGATGGGGAAGGGAGAGGAAATCATTGCATGAGAATGCGTCCTCGTCAAATGGAAGGTGGTTTTCACCAAAAAATCAGTTTGAGGGGGGAAAAGAGGGTGCACAAGCGTATTAAGGCGGAGGAGAGGACTTCGGAGGTGGTCACTATCAAGATAGGGTCTCATGATGTGCCGATACCATCTGAGGAGAAAGCTAAGATGGTTTTTGGTGATCGAACCAAAGTCGGCCACGGGTTACGTGCGGGGGGCGGTCGAGCCGGGTCTGGCGGCCGGTCGGCCAGGAGCTACGGCCCGGTCGGCCGGGCTGACGGCCGTGCGGCCGAAGTATAAGGCCGGTCTGACCAGGTCCTCTGATCGGTCTGACCATAGGCACGGGACCGGTTCGATCGTCACCAGCGTCGGTCTGACCGCCAGTCTTCTGAAAGTGGTTCGGGTTTTGCCTCTTCTTCACAAAAGAACAATGGGGGGCATTACATACCTCATGGAACAGAGTCGAATCCAAGGTGGATGCCTAAGGATTTGACAGCTACGCAGAGGAGGAGATTACAACGTCTTTGGGCTTCTGAGTTGAAGGAAAAGGAGGCCGAAGGGTGGAGAGATGAGAGGTTCGATGAGCTGCGACCATTGCCTATGAAGGAGTGGAAACTTAAGCCATCGAATGCTGAAAAACTAGTAGTTGTTCAAGAGGATGAACAACCGGCTGTTGAGGTGTCACCGAGTGAGAGCATGGACGTCAACATGGTGTGCATGTTGCCCATGGAGTTCTGTGCCATGGAGGAGGCTGAAGTGGCTCAACTCTCACTAGGTCCAAGAGACGCGGTTTTTAAGAAGCTCAACGAGTCTAACCGTCATATGAAGCCTCTTTATCTTAAGGGCCATATTGATGAGAAGCCGGTCTCCAGGATGCTTGTGGATGGAGGCGCTGCCTCAACCTGTTGCCGTATCGCTGTTCAGGAAGTTGGGTCGTGAGGAAGTTGAGTTGAAGATGACCAACATGTTACTCAACGGCTTTAACGGTGAATCGACAGAGGCTAAGGGGATCCTATCTGTGGAGCTCACGGTAGGTAACAAGACGTTGCCTACCGCTTTCTTCATTGTCGATGTGCAAGGTAACTACAGTATTATTTTGGGGCGTTGTTGGACTTATGCCAACTGTTGTGTTCCCTCTATGTTGCATCAATGCTTAATGCAATGGGACGGTAATGATGTTGAGATTGTTCAGGCAGACACATCGGCTGAGGTCACATTGGCCGATGTTTTAGTGGGATGGAAACATGGGGATATGCAGTGCTTGTCAGGGTTAGATCTTTCTAGCTTTGATGTTATTAGTGCTTCCAAGGATGGTTTTGTACCTATCTCTATAAAGCCGGCTAGTTTAGCACGGCTAGGCGATATTACTTTGTATGATGAATAAAACATCCAATTTAGAGTGGTTCAAAAGAGAGTACATGAATATCGGTCTACAAAGAACGATATTGGGGAGACTATAGAGGATTTCGATGAGGTAGAGAAGCTCGGTCAGGGGTTTACATCGGCCGATCCATTAGAAGAAGTGGACATCGGAGATGGGAGAGTTCTGAGGCCGACTTTTGTAAACAAAATTATGAAAGCCAATTATAAGGTTAAAATAATCGAGCTGCTTAGATAATATGTTGGTTGCTTTGCATGGGAGTACTATGAGATGCCGGGACTTAGCCGTGATCTTTTTGAGCATCGGCTTCCGATAAAATCAGGATTTAGGCCTTATAAACAACCCCCTTGTCGCTTTAACCCTCTCATATATGATTGTGTCAAAGAAGAGATAGACCAATTATTAAAAACGGGGTTTATTAGGCCGTGCCAGTATGCGGAATGGGTGTCCAACATCGTTCCGGTAGAAAAGAAGGGGAGTGGTAAGATTAGAGTATGCATAGATTTTAGAGATTTAAATAAAGCCACTCCTAAAGATGAATATCCTATGCCTATAGCCGACATGTTAATAAATAATCCTTCGGGTCATAGAGTGATTAGTTTCTTAGATGGCAACACCGGCTACAATTAAATCTTTATGGCAGAAGAGGATATGTACAAGACGACTTTTAGGTGTCCGGGATTTGTTGGGTTATTTGAGTGGGTAGTCATGATGTTCGGGTTAAAAAATGCCGACGCAACATATCAAAGAGCGATAAACTTGATTTTCCATGATTTTCTAGGTTTTATCTTAGAAATCTATATTGATGATATTGTTGTCAAATCGGATGACATGGATGGTCATATAGCCGATTTAAAATTAGCTTTTGAGAGGATGCGTCGGTATGGTTTGAAGATAAATCCACTCAAATGTGCTTTTGGTGTGTCGGCGGGAAAGTTCTTAGGATTCATGGTACATGAGAGAGGGATTGAGATTGATCCTAAGAAGATTGAGAAGATTCAAGATTTTAAAGCGCCGACATGCAAGAGAGAAGTTCAGAAGTTGCTAGGTAAGGTGAATTACTTGAGGAGATTTATATCTAACCTAGCGGGTAAAATCGATGCTTTTGTTCCTATCTTACATTTGAAAAAAGAAGCCGATTTTACTTGAGGGGCAACACAACAAGAGGCGTTTGGGGGTTTGAAGAAGTATATGTCTACTCCACCTGTGGTGCGAGTGCCTAAAGCTGGAATTCCGTTTCGGTTGTATATCGCTGCTGAAGACAAAGTTATTGGAGCCGTTTTGACACAAGAGAAAGATGGCAAGGAATATATAATCACCTATTTGAGCCGTTGTCTTTTAGATGCCGAAACGAGGTATGTTTTTGTAAAAAGACTTTGTCTTTGTTTGTACTATGCTTGTACCAAGTTGCGTCATTACTTGTTATTTAGTACATGCATAGTTTCTTGTCAGACCGATGTCGTTAAACATATGTTGCAAAGGCCAATTCTAAGTGGGAGAATTGTAAAGTGGGCGTATACATTGATTGAATACGATTTGGCTTATGAACCGTTGAAATCTATGAAAGGCCAAATTATAGTAGATTTTATAGTAGACCATTATGTATATGTTGCTTATGAAGATGAGGTTTGCTTGCTTAGTGTTACACCTTAGAAGATTTATTTTGATGGCTCTTCGTGTAAGGAGGGTCAAGGTATAGGTGTAGTTTTAATTTTGCCTAATGACCAATGTTTTGAAGCATCGGTTCGTTTGGTGTATTATTGTACAAATAATCAAACCGAATACAATGCCTTGCTATTCGGTTTACAAGTGATGTAGATTGTTGGAGCTACACACGTAGAAGCGTTTGGTGACTCAGAATTGGTGGTGCAACAAGTTGCCAGGGTTTACAAGTGCTTCGATGGGTCGTTAAATAGGTATCTGGATCAATGCTTGTATATTATTGCCAATTCGATGATTTTGCCATAAAATATATTGCTAGGAGTGAAAATTCTAGAGCGAATGATTTGGCACAACATGCATCTGGTTGTAGTACTAAAAGAGGAGTATTTTTCATACTAGAAAAACTGGTGCTTGATTATAATTCTTTGAGCGAAATTGACAGGGATGCAGATCGTAGGCGGTTTGACCAATGCACTGCTGCCGGTCTGACCACGGATGGCCGACGGTCTGATCGGAGCACTGTTGCCGGTCTGACCGCGGGTGGTCGGCGGTTTGACCGACGTTGCTTGGCCGGGCAGACCGGGTTCATAAAAGATGCTGGGGGGCATGATACACTTGATTCAAAGATCGAATTAATTGTAAATTCAGACATTTGTGCCCTGAAAACAGCAGAGGATTGGAGAAAACCTTTGATTCAATATTTAAAGGATCCTAGCCTTAAGGTTGATCGAAAAATTCGACGGCAAGCGTTTAAGTATACTTTGCTCGATGGAGATTTGTATCACCGAAATATAAATGGGGTATTATTGAAGTGCCTAGATAGTGATCAATCTAAAGTTGCTGTGGGAGAGGTAAATGAGGGTATTTGTGGAACACATCAATTGGCCCATAAATGAATTGGTTGCTTAGAAGAGCGGGATTTTATTGGCCGAAAATAATTGATGATTGTTTCAAATATTATAGAGGATGCGAAGCCTGTCAACGATTCGGCAATGTTCAATTAGCACCGACTGCAGTGTTAAACCCTATTATTAAACCATGACCGTTTCGGGGTTGGGCTTTGAATTTCATTGGTCAAATTTATCCTTCGTCATCGAAAGGGCATCGATTCGTGCTAGTTGCGATGGATTACTTCACCAAGTGGGCCGAAGCCGTGCCGCTTAAGAATATGACTCATACGGAGGTAATTGACTTTATTTAGAAGCATATTATACATAGATTCGACATTCCTCAAACATTAACTATAGACCAAGGAGCTTCTTTCATGTCTAAAGAGGTGAAAAGTTTTGCTGAATCTTATGGTATCAAGTTGTTGAGTTCTTCTCCTTACTACGCTCAGGCTAATGGACAAGCCGAGTCGAGTAATAAAACTTTGTTAAAGTTTGTTAAGAAGAAGATCGAAGAACATCCCAAGAGGTAGCATGAGGTGCTTTCTGAGGCGTTATGAGCGCATAGAATATCTAAGCATGGTGCTACCAAGGTAACCCCTTTTGAGCTAGTCTATGGACAAGAAGCCATTTTACTGGTTAAGTTAAATCTTGGCTCTCTTCGGTATATAAAGCAAGACGATTTGTTGGTTGAAGACTACATGTTCTTGATGAGAGATAATCTTGATGAAGTGGTCGACAAACGCTTAAAGGCTTTAGAAGTAATAGAAAAAGAAAAGAAGAGGGTGGCTAAAGCATACAACAAAAGGGTGAAGGCGAAGACATTCCAAGTGGGAGATTTGGTGTGGAAGACAATTTTGTCTTTGGGTTCTCAATCTAAAAAATTCGGTAAGTGGTCACCAAGTTGGGAAGGACCTTACCGGATATGCGGAATCGTTCGAGGGAATGCATATTTTCTAGAGACACTTCAAGGAGAACGGTTTCAGCGAGCTATTAATGGTAAGTACCTAAAGAAATACTTCCCGAGTGTTTAGCAGGATGCTTAGAAAGTTTTATGGCCGGTATTTAGATTATCGTCCAAAGATAAACATGTTCTATGCTTTTAGATTCATAATGTTCATCATAAAAGGCATGGGCATGTGTTTACACTCAAAATTGGCATCTAAAAATCGAGATAGGAAAATTGCCAATGTTTGGAAAGTTTGTCGGTTTTCTTCGGGAAGGCCAGTCTGACCGCCATGTATAGGCCGGTCAGACCGGGCCCTGGGGCCGGTCAGACCGGCGGCATGTGGTCGGTCTGACCGGCAAAGTCCGAAAACAAGTCGAATTCGTCGGTACTCGGGTTTTCTTGCTTCATACGGTATGTCTCGGGTTTCCAAAGGTGTCTACCCCGAATTGGACGTGGAGGAGGACCTATAAAAAGCAAGACCAACCCCTATTTAAGGACCAAGGTCGGTTCAATTGGCAATACGACATACACAACATACACAATCAATCTAATCTTAGCCAATTGTATCGTTCTTCTACTTTTTCATATTATTTTCAATTAGTTTGTCCATCTTTGTCGATATGCACCGTAAATCGTCCGCTGCCGCTGCGAGAGTGTGACACCTCTTTGTAGGTTTGTCCCGAAAACCTTTCGTTCACCCACGAGACAGGTGTTTATCTTTTGTTTTGCTCAAATCGGCTTCGTTAGCTGGTTTAATCTACAAAACTCATCTTGTTTTAGTTCTTGCTAGATCAAGGTGGTTGGCGACTCCAATTTCACCGCAAGGCGTTTAGGTGTCCCGATCGTGATTGTCTTCTTGCCAAAAAAGTTGTCAACGGCATGTACTCAGGCTTGTCAAGCTTCGCAGCATGCTCGATGAGGCGCTTGCAGTACTGCTCAATCATCTCGAACGCCTTCAACATGTTGTCCTCAGCTATGACCTGCTCTGCCTGTGAGGAGAAATCAAGACATTGTTTGCATTAGCAGGCCTTGCATTGGAGCAATGTGATCCCTCTCTTCATCAGAACAGGTCGTAGATACTTACCCGGTGGATGGCGCGGTCGAGGTGGCCAAGGGTGAGAAGGCGGCAAACGTCGTCAATGGCAATGGACTTGCGAACGATGCGGGGCGCGCGCGCGGCGGCGATGCGCGAGACGGCGAGCCCCGGAGGGCCTTGAGCTTGCCGTCTGCTCGGAGGTCTTCCGGTGAAGGAACCTCATTATTACGTTATCGATTCTTGCCGGTGCTCCTGTCCTAGGATGTTGGCTATATGATCTCCAACCTTAGCGGTTGTATGGTTAGTTCCTTTGTGTGTGGGAAAGGAAGGAGGAGAATGCGAGTTGCTTGTATGAGTGGGAAGTCTGCGTGGAGGGGCAAAGATTTTGTAGGGCTATCTTCGTTTCGGGCGAGTCTAATTGTAGTATTCGTCGCTTCACTTCGGTGTACATGAACTGTCGAACTTCTTTCTTGCATATGGAAAATGGGGGGTGGGCATCACGTGCGGCATGCCTAGATAATGACAATGAGCAAAACATGCACAACGCTATGAGAAGACAGCAAGCCAAACATGAAAAAAATCACAAAAGTTAAACGCGAAGAGCATGCATAAACACGAAGCCGAGAGGGTAAAATGTCTGCGGTCGCCGAGTAGTTATGAAAGGAAGCATAATTTGTGGGTGAGAAAAATGCTCCGAGACCGAGAGGGAGGGAAGTAGGCCTAGGGGCGGCTTGGGAGGCGACGGTTCGGGCTGTTCGATGTTGTCGATCTGAGTCGGTGCAATGACAACTCGAACGCACTGTAGTCCCTCGAATAGTTTTCGAAAAGTAGTTCGGTCTTCAGGAGGTAGAAGGAAGAAGACGTTCTCAGCAAGCAGTCGCACGGTGCTCTACCCAAAAACTTGATCGGCTACCTACTCGTGCAAGTATCACAGCAGGACGAGTTTCGGAGGCTTGCTCTCGCAAGCTCTGTGTGCACGAAAGCTTGCGATGGGAATGGCAAGACAGCAGGTAGCTACACAGAAAAAAAGGAATGGTTGTTGGTGTGTGTTTCACTAGAGGAAAAGCTCTCCTTTTATAGGCGTGGGAAGAGGCAGATTCAGTGAATCTAGACAGTATCGGGTGATTGATTGCCACCATTATACCCGCCATTCAACGATCAATTACTAGCATTTCAATTGTCGTCAGTTAATGATCGCAAGAATTCGAACAGTCACAAAACCAAAAATGTCAAAACTGTTTGCATTCCAGGCCTTGGGCCTTGGGGTCACGCCATGTCTCGGCGAGGCGAGCGAGTGCGCGCACGTGTGGCTTCCTGTTTCTCCTCCTTAACCTCTTAATTGGTGCACAAATAGTCCACATATTTAAGTTGGTTGAAAACCTCCTTAATTTTCACTGTGTGACTAATCAATTTAACCACCTTTCATTAAATGTGGGCCTCGGGATTTATTAGCTTAAATGGGCCTAGCCCAATTATTCCAACAAAGTGTCTCTTCCGTAAGTATTTATGTTTCATTTAAGTTTAGATATTTATATTAATTTGTCATTTTGTGTACTGGCTTGATTTCTAAATAGAAATTTATAAACAAAATAATTTGAAAATTTTTTTAAATTTTTGGACATAACAAATACGTAGTTCTTTGCAAACTCCTCTGGGTCAGACTCGTGCTGTGCTTGGCGAGTTTCGAGGGGCGCAAGCCTAGTGGGTACGGCTTCCACTGCCGCTCCACGGCTAGCGGGGACTTTGAATTGAGTGTAGGCTGGGAGCAGGCGCCGTGCATGGTGGTGACACCCGTCGAGGGCCCTGCGCACGTGTCTAGCTGTGGCTCCCATGTGGCCGCCTTTAGGCCTGGGGGCCTCGTGCCAACGGCGCTCGTGGTGGCGCCCTGGACCACCACAAGGGCAGTCCGGAGCTCATCGATCTAGGCCTATACGGTGGTTGTCGGTGGTGCTCCCTAACTCCTAAGGAGGCTATAGCGCCACCGAAACTCGTCCAGTTGAGCCCAGATGGCCGCAACTAGATCGTCAAAAAGGGGTGGTGCGCCCATCACCCTGCTCATGGGGAGGCCATGTACTTGCACAGTGACTTCCATGCCACCACCAATGTCGTTGTCATCGACGCGCGGCGGTGGGGCGACCGTCTCCTCTAGCTAGGCCGGGTGACGCATGACCCTTTGGGACTGCACGCAGCGGCACCAACGGGCTTCCTCTTCGAAGCCATGCTCCCTCCGCGGGCTACTTCTTGCTCTTGAGGACTATCTCCGTCCCCACGGTTTGCGCCAGTGTTGGAATAGAATCCAACAAGTATCTTGAGATATCAGGAAGATGGTTAACGTATCGTTGTATTCCCTTTTGTCTTGCCCCCTTTTGGGAGAAGTCCACTACAATGTTGTTCCTCCTACTCCCACCGCGGAGTGTGTCAACCAGTAGATGGGGCATTAAATGGTCTGGTCTTGTCATCATGAACGACATGACTGACGGAGGCCGTGTGTTGTGACCTTGCTCTGCTCCACGCCTCCATTGATCCCGAAGGACCACGCAGAGCCTCCTTCGGAGCCCGCTCTGTAGGTGTCTTCCCTCATAAGCGGAGGTGGGTACAACCATTCCCCCAACAATAGTATTCTGTCAGAATGTATGCCACCAAATAACTGCAGAATCATGCTTGTTTGGTACAATAGATATGATCGTAGAATAGTGGGTTGCCCTTGATCCAGAGAAACAATGTTGTTCTTGTAGTACCACATCTTCATATCATTGCTTCACCTTCTTCTGTAGCTTTTAGCCCTATGCCACTGTGCTTGTGCTTTTTAGAAAGCCAACAGTGATAATTCATAAAGAAATCCACATTTAGTTTGACTACCAAACATCAGAACCTCTGGCTAACTTAGAGCACATTCATCCTCCACTACTGAGAGCTAAGCGAACACCATATATAATTGTTACAGATATCGTTCAAAGGTTCATCCTACAGATATTGTCGCAGACATCATTAAATCTTTAGTATGTATTGTGGCACAAACTAAAAGTTTGCACAATTTGAAGGGAGAATAAAAGAGGCACTGTAACTGCAACGAGAATATTGTCTGATTTGTATTTGCAATTTACACACTTCCACATGTAATCACAGCTTGGTAACCTTGGAGTGCATACACCGCATAGCCCATGCATAGCCTAGTTTTTACATTTTTTGAGCTGGTCTCAGAGGAAGTTCATCTTCTCGTGAGCACCGGTGCTTTGCCACCCTGAGTTTCAATATCCAGTAATACGATATCAATCAGAGCTAGAAACACGGCCATCGTCTTGAGTACTCTGAGCTTTCATCCAAGCTGTTCTAGCATGATGTCTCGTGCTCAAGCTCCCGATGGTATCAGTCTTCTCCATCCTTGATCGCATCTTGGAGTTCAGAGAAGTCCACTACGATGTTGTTCTCTATGGCGATCTCTTTGGTCACCTTCTTCTTCAGCTTCATGCTTGTTGCGTTGCCAGACAACTTCCAAACCAACTGTAAGACCCAACTTTGTTAGCTCTCTATTCCTCCTTTTTTGCAACTACAAACCATGTGACTCGTGAAATGAATGGATAGTGTATGCTATCTAGTACCATGGGATCGACGATGCTAGTGCCTTCCTTGGCCGCCTCGGCGAAGTCACTGCCAAACTTGTCCGTGAGGATGGTGCGCGCGAACGGCAACTCCGGCAATTCGCCGCACCAACCGGTGGCAAACATGACTGCCGCTGCCGCCTCTCGTATCTCCTCGGTGCACTCCCTGGACACACCAGATAGAGTTGTCATGTGACCAGAAAAGAGACAAGAGCGTGATCTAAGTCAAGTTTGAAGAAATGAAATGCATGTACCCAGGCTTGTCAAGCTTCGCAGCATGCTCGATGAGGCGCTTGCAGTACTGCTCAATCATCTCGAACGCCTTCAACATGTTGTCCTCAGCTATGACCTGCTCTGCCTGTGAGGAGAAATCAAGACATTGTTTGCATTAGCAGGCCTTGCATTGGAGCAATGTGATCCCTCTCTTCATCAGAACAGGTCGTAGATACTTACCCGTTGGATGGCGCGGTCGAGGTGGCCAAGGGTGAGAAGCTGGCGAACGTCGTCAATGGCAATGGACTTGCGAGCGATGCGGGGCCGGCGCGCGGCGGCGATGCGCGAGACGGCGAGCCCCAGGAGGGTCTTGAGCTTGCCCGTCTGCCTGGAGGTCTTCCGGTGGAGGAACCCCATTATTAAGTTATCGATTCTTGCTGGTGTTCCTGTCCTAGGATGTTGGCTATATGAACTCCGACCTTAGCAGTTGTATGGTCAGTTCCTTCGCGTGGGGGAAAGGAAGGAGGAGAATGAGAGTTGCTTGTGTGAGCTGATGGGGAAGTCTGCATGGACGGGCAAGGTTTTTGTAGGGCCATGCTGTTCCTGTATTGGGCAGTCTAATTTTAGTGTTCTTTGCTTCACTTCGGTGTACATGAACTGTCGAGCTCCTCTTTTGCATATGGAAAATGTGGGGTGAGCATCACGTGCGGCATGCATAGATGATGACAATGAGCAAAGCATGCACAATCCTATGGGAAGACAGCAAGCCAAACGTGCAACGAAAGGAAAATTACCAGATGTAAACGCAAAACATGCACAAACACGAAGCCAGAGGGGTAATGTGCTGCTCTGCTTCGGGCAGTTACGAAAGGAAGCACAATTTATGCGTGGTGAATTTGATTTTAAGATGATACAGTGAAGACGAGCACCGCATGCACGGCTGAGATTGCAGCTAGTTCAGTAGTTTTACTCGCAGATAACAAGCCATTTACACATCAAGGCACTTAGGCAGAGTGCCATTTTTCAGGTGCAGCGCAGCAGCAGCCGTGCATCGATCCAAACTTTGTGCAAATAGCGTTCAGAGTTGTGCAATTCACCGGTCACCCCGTAAAGATTCAGTTAACACGTCTCCTTTCGCAAAACTGTGCGTAGAACTCCTACAAAACTCAACCCCCCCCCCCCCCCCCCACACACACACCCATTGTACAGAAAAAATAGGGAATATATCACATGACAATGGCCATGTTTGGATACTCTAGCTTGACTAGAGGTTATAGTTAGTTTCTAACTCTCTAAACTAGCTCTAAATTAACTCTAGCTAAAGAGGTGTTTAGATGTTATGGTTAGATTGACAATAAATGCACTTTTTCAATCATTTGGCTCATTTAAACTATGTGTGCAGCCGGATTTGGTGTGGCCGGCTCTTGTGTGGCCTCCTCCCGCACTCAAATGATACAAACAAAACATATTTACAAATCAAGCATCTGGACCGGCGCAACGCGCACCAGCGGAGCACGTCCCGCGGCGGCGTGCGGACTGGCGGAGCTTGGACCGCCGGTGCGCGCCCAGGCAGAGCACGGACCGGCGGCGGCAACGTGAGGATCAGCGGAGTGCGAGCGCAGAGCGAGTAGGAGGCGGCCGGTCGCTTGCCCCTCGATGCGTTTGGTTTCCTTGTGCGGCGCCTGCCTCCGAAGGATCGTGAGCTGACTCGGTGCGGTTCCCTGTGCGCAACGTGCATGATTTTTCCGTGGGCCCCGCCTGAACTAGCCCAAATAATCACCTCTTAGAGAGGATAGTTTTTTAGGTGGGTTAGATGCAACTAACCCCAATCTAACCCTCATATTAGGATCATTTAGGGTTATTTGTGGCTCAAATAGCCCTGCCATCCAAACAGGGCCAGTGTTGCAAACCCTGGCGCTGTAATATGTACAGTCCCTTTCGTTTCTAGCGCAATCCATTTTTAATTACACACATTTGATTTCCAGAGGCAGGATATCTCCAGGGATCCCGCGCGACGAACCTCCGGTTTGCCGGCAAAGCAACGGCCCCAGTTCTCCTGCACCGGAATTCAACAGCTGAGCTGACCAAGACCAATGCGCTGCGCCAACCAACCGAAGACACCTCATCTTCTGGTGCGCACCGAGTTGAGCCTCCCCTCCTGGTTCAGCGGCGCGCCGCCGACGCCGTACACCCTCTCCTGGAGCACCCGCTCGTCGGTCCCGATCCTGCGCACCTCCTCGTGCCGCGCGATGTGCTCGTTGCTGCGCTCCAGCGCCGACACGATCCGAGCGTACGGCTGGTGGACGTAGGCCGAGCTCTCGTACGGTCTCGCGCCGGCGCCGTCCGGCTGCCGCCGTTGCGCCGCGCCGCCGTTGATGTCTCTGTAGGCCGCGGGGTCCCTTCTGTATGGCGGGTCCCTGTATTGGCCGCGTTGGGGCGCCAGGGGCTCGCTGGGCGCGCTGGCGCCGGTGAGCTCCGAGGCGTGCCTCCTGTGCGGCGGGCGCGGGTGTTGCCAGTTGTTGTACACGCCGTCCTGGAACGGCCGGGGGTCGGCGCCGATCCTGCCGGCCTCCCCGTTCCACGCGCCGCCACCGATGCCCATCGTGGAGGCCCTCTTGTAGGGAGGCCGGCGCAAATACGGAGTCCAGGCGACGTCGTCCACTTCCTCGTCGCTCTCGTCGAACACGACACCCTTCCCCTTCTGCGTCCCCTCCGACCCGACCGACGTAGCCGTGCTCCTGTCGCTCCACGACGGCGACGGCGATGGCGTCGGAGGCTTATGCGGCTTCCAGTTGGGCGGCGCCTCTTTCTCGTCCGCAACCGAGTTCTGCACCGGATGCACCTTCTCATAGCCACCGCCTCTCGATCCCTTCCCCTGGGACTCCGAACGCGAGAGCTCGACGGCCGCCCGCGCTGCCATCGCAGCGAACGATGCCGACTTGAAGGCCGCCTCCGCTGCCATCCTGGCGTCGACGTACTGTTCTTGCACGCTCAGCGGAGCAAGTCTCGGGTTCACTTCGTCAACAAACCTCTGTCTCCCCTGAACCTGTTACACATTGAACCCTCAAGATTATTAGCCATTAGATACTACAACAAAAACGCTGCCATGTTCTTGTACAAGTGCTAGTACCTCGTAATGCTCCCTCTTGACCTCACTCTGTTTGACAAATTGTTCAGCTCGCAAGTTCTTGGCTTGTTCATTCTGCTTGCCCTGCACAGTAGTATGATTCTGTAACGTCGCAAAATAAACCAACGAAAATATCTCAACTAACACGACATGATTTCGCGTGGTGGTGCATATTGCAACCAACCTGATCAATATCTCCGGGGTTAAATTCCAGTAAGATGTCGTTCTCGGCGGCGATCACCTTAGCCAGCCTCTGCTTCTGCTCCGTGCTCGCCGGCGCGCCGGACAACTTCCGCACCAACTGCAGCGGCAGAGCAATCCGGGTCCTCATTAATTCCAGTTCCCCGTCCATGTCTCGCCTAGTTGGCGAGCGACACGACACGACATGTGTGGGAGGTAGATGGGTTTAGTTGGAGGGATCAATGATCAATCTAACCTACCGTGGGATCGACGATGCCGTGGGCGCCGTCCTTGGCCGCCGCGGCGAAGTCTCGGCCGAACTTGTCCGCCAGGATGGCCCGCGCGTCTAGCAGCTCCGGCAGGTCGCCGCACCGCGCCGACGCGAACATGAGCCCCGCCGCCGCCTCCTTGATCTCCTCGCCACGCTCTCTGTATACCACCCAAAGATGACAAAAGCTTGTTGATGAGGCGATGAAAACGAAGTAACAGGGCAAGGAATCAGCCGAGGAGTCAAGAACACGGCTGTGCGCATGCATACATACTTGGGCTTATCTAATTGCGTGGCCTGCTCGATGAGGATTTTGCAGTAGAGCTCTATGATGTCTAGCACCTCCAGCATGTTGTCCTCGTCGATGACTTGCTCTGCCTGCAGAAACAGAACAGGGGGCTACTGTTAGCGGAGGAGTCTCCCTGCGTGTCAGGCAAAGGCATGGCACGCGCATACACGGAGGAGAGCGCGGTCGAGGTGTCCGATGGAGAGGAGCTGCGCGACATCGCCGCGGGCAATGGAACGGCGCCCGAGGCGGGGCCGGCGAGCGACGGCGACGCGCGCGGCGGCGAGCTTGATCAGGGACTTTAGCTTGGCGGTCTGCTTCGAGGTGCTCTTGCCGCCGAAGAGGCCCATGGCCCGCGCGCTCGCCCTGTGACGGTGGTGTTCGATCGGGTGGTGAGTGCGGACTGCGGAGGCGGCGGGTTGTACGCTCCCCCTCTCTTATACCGCCCGCTCTGGAATCTAGGGTTGGTACTCTCTGGCAAGCAGCGGCGCGTGCGCGAGCGCGAAGGAGAAGAAGGCAAAGTTGCTTGCTTGTGTACTACGGAGTCTCCATTCGATGGAAAAACGTTGGGACGATTTGGTCCTTTTTCCCGTGCCAACACAACAAGATAAATTTGTAAAGAATGAAATTGCCGTTGTTTTGTTTGATATGATTATGAATATCTTGGTAACATATACTCCGTACATTTGTTGGTGACGCGTACTAAACAGCCAGCTAAAACAGTCTTGTTGACGAAAAATGTTTGCCATGATCACGAGGAGAAAAATAGCAGTGCTTTGAAACCGGCAATGTGTACACGCATTGTTCTACTCAACTGAAAAGCTCTGGTATTCCTGTTTAAAGGAAAACACTTTAGCACATGTATTTATTCCGTATGACTTTTCGAAGAAAATGAGTATTAAGTTCTTATCCTAGAATATTTCTATGGCAAATCATCTAGGTGTCATTATCTTTCAACCGTATGGTACAACTACAACCAACTAGCCCCGTTCCGGTAAACGAAAGCTCAAAGTTTACGGCGAACGCTTTTCATCCGCAGGCTGCAGTTGCCGTTGCCGATGCCTTGCCTGCCTGCTTTCTTTTTCCGAACACGAAAATTTACACGTTAATATATTAAAATAAAAAATAAAAAATATGTACAAACACTATCAAAACCAGGAAAAGGAAATAACAGAAACAAAAGCGCCTGCTTCCTCAAATCTTTGCCTCTGCAGTTGGGCCACCATCACGTTTGCTCCATCTGACAGGTGTAAAGCGGGGTTTCATAGCATGTCGCCGTATGCAAGACACAACACAAACCACGCGATCCCGGGGCAAAATCACTCCGGGATCGCGGAGCAACGCGTTCCTTGCTTCCACTGCCTTTCGACGGCGTGCGGCTAAAATGCTGTGTTACAATTGTGCTAAGTAAATGGATCAGTTGAAATGTTGTGGGATTAACGCTGAATCCTCTGCCATACAGGGGCTATGATATTCCTCCCAAAAAAGCTACCATATTCAGTGCAGAGCATTTGTTTGTTCTCGATCACTTTGAGCATGGATCGATTTAGGCTGGCGTTCATCCGACGCAGCTCTAGTCAGCTTGAGCCTCAAGTTAATCCATTATGATACAAGACCATTTTATATGTGTATATGCCTCCAGAAAGGAAGTAGGGAGAGCCCCTTTACAGCTAGAAATCTTAATCAGTGACCGGTGACAAGGCAGTTGCATGGTAATATATTAGAGGATATAAAATCTGAAGTGCTCCTCGATTATTCGAGGGATTCTAATGGGTGGCAGTTAGGCAAAAGCGAAGCATCATGGCCCATGAGGGCGGCCATGGGTGTTAACAGTCATTAGTCCACTTAGTTTAGTCCTTTCTGTTCCTTTCACCGTTGCTTCTCACAAACGCCTACTTGGCTCGACCGAGCGTTCGATCATCCACGACGTAATTGAGATTAGTTTTGGCTGTTGACGTGTTGGTGCTGTGGTCATGGAGTGTACTGCAGCAAAGCAAGAAGAGGGGGCGTTGCAAAAGTTGTACTGAACTTGATTTTCAGGAAGCCTGCGTTTGGACTTTGGAACCGGTCCTTTTCATCTCATGGTAATCAGAAGTTCAGCACTCAACCGTGTCAATGGGACTCTTAGAAAAAAAGTTGTAGAAAATAAGTACTGAACATGAATTCATGAACTTTTGTACTCTAGAAAAGGCGTAGAAAATAGTGGAAGTGGATCATCTTTACGGCAGGTTCGTGATTAGGCCGATGCATAGCAGAGTATTGATCATGAATTAATTGTTACACTTGGTCTTTTACATCACACACCACAAAAGTCCATATGGACCAAGATAATCTATATCTATATTTACATAATCTATAAACAAATAGTGTTTTCACCCAAATTTTTAAATAGTGTTTTCACCTAAATTTTTTTCTGGCTATTTTGTAAAAAAATCCTTGAGTTTTTTCAAAATTAATCCACAGTTCGCCTGGCTATTTATAAAAAAACTAGTTATACGTACGATACTACTTAAAAATCTATAACTTTTTGATCATCAAATCGTTTTTCCGTCCAAATCTATAAAATTTCCGATCTGTATGACCTCTCGTTTCATTGTTGTCTCGCTTTCCTCACCTCTAGCAGGCGAACCCGACTCACGCGCCTCCCGCCGCGCGTGCATTACCCGAGCGACGCCGAGCACACGCCGCACGCGTGGGCTAACGCGTCGCCGTCGAACAAGGGAGATAAGCGCCTGTGAGGCAGGATGCCTCCCTGACGTCCTCCTATCGCCAACGGCCGAAGGCATGGCCGAGCGCTGTCACCTTTCGCATGAGGACGGGAGGAAAACGACATCCTATAGCTTTTGGCGATTTTATATTTTAGTCCCATATTTGTGATAAATCACAGACAGGTCCTAGAGGCTACATCAGGCCAAATTGGCTGTGATGTTTGACCATAGTCAACTAATGTAAGTAAATTATAAGGAGATGTAAGGGTCCGCATGCCTCTTGATGATAACATGTAACCTATCCTATTCATCAATATACTTTTTTAACTAATAATATCCGAGTCATAAATATTTTATACTTTTACCAAATTTCTAATCGGTTTAAAGTATCGGTAAATCAATATCTATTTTCATTATATTTTTAACTTAATTTGGTAAAATTAAATTAACTTAGACTAAATGTCTATGTGATCTTATTTCTTAATCAAGTCCAGGTGGAACACAAAGTTGAAGACACCTTGCTTTCAAAGTTATATATAAATGACTAACAACAAAACTAAAAAGACCTCCTGCGTCCCTCTCTTCCGTTCCTATCCGCGCTGCGCCTGCGTCCCTCCCTCCCATCGCCGCTCGGAGCTCCCGCGTCGCCGTCTGGACCTTCGACTTTCGCCTGCTTTCTTCCCTACGTTGTCGTCCCGTTATAACGCATGAGTATTTTGCTAGTAACCGTAGAATAAATATTGCAGGCAGTACGGTAATCCGTATAAAACATGGCAGATCGTTCTCGCAAGTCCAAATCGTCAATAAACGCATCCAAATCAGAAGAGAAACACATAAATAAGCGTCAAAAAGACCGGCGTCAATCAGACCGCTCCATCCATCCAGAAGCGACACACGCATCAACACAAAAACGAACCCTGGACGGCTGGACGCACGCTATCATTCGTGGGAGCAAGCTTAGCAAAATGAACAAGTTAAGCATGATCTCAACCAATGATTATTATTCGCACAGAAGAAAAGAGCATGGATGAGCCGGTAGGATTAGGAAATGGTTTGCTTTTGATGGCGAGACGAAAAGCAACGCAGCAGGAGGAGCAGCATTCTCCAACGCAACACCTGCGAATAACCTGTCACTGGAGTCCACTGACGAACACAGAGAGAAACGGCATAATGATTGAAAAGCTAGGCCAGTCCTTTACTGTATTTTTTTTCCCTCTTGTGGTTTCTGAAGGTTCTCCTATATGGAAGATAGCGATGGCGCCGAGCCCACGCGCCCGTTCTGATCCTCATCCGAGTGGTGCGCGAAGGCGATCGGGACAGGGTTTAATTTGCAGTTTCTTCTTACGATCTTATCCCGTCGTTGGAGAGCAATCAGCTCGGGTTCTGTACTTGTGTCCGTGATTCTGTCGGCGATGGGATTTGGGTTCGTTTTCTTGTGGAAACTGTCCTGATTCTGACATATTTTTGACATGGTCAGGCAGGATGTCTCGGCACTACCCCAGTCAGGCGTCACCATAAAAACATCCGAATCCGATGCGCGTACGTGTTCAAACGCAACTGAAGTTCAGTATCATATCGAATTCGGCTGGATGTCTAGTGCAGTGGACACCTCTGACTTGGTTCTGCTGCAACCTTGAGCCGTAAGAAAACGCATGCACCTGCAGTCATTTTAGTAGTAGCAGACAGTACTATACTACTCCGTATCTGCTTTTAACCTGGGTAAGTTAGTGTTAAGCCAAATAACCATGCATCAAGAAACGTTTTTTTTCTTTTTTCACCAAACACATTTGAGTGCGGTACGGAAACACGCGACCTCCTCCGGCGATGCCATCCGGCATTTTACAAGGGTGGGTTGGTGCCAAAAGTGACGAGCTTGGCTGCATATGCTCTCGTCAGTTGGTCTCCTTACCAACTTGATTAATAGTAGTTGATTTTGTCCTGGTTTGGTCGTTGTTGGTGAACAAATTGGAATTATCCGCCTTAGAAAAGAGCTGTAAGGATCTCGTGCGATTGGGTGAAGCTACAAGCAATTCCAAATTTTCCAATCATCAGGTCCCATCTGAAGAACCGAAAACCACTACAGTGATACGAAGAAACATTCCTTCTTTCATCACTAGGTACAGAATCATTATACTACAATGATTCATGAACGGAGACGTGTCAGATATAGAAGTTATATTAATCTCTTCAGGTCTAACTACACCGAGCATTCACCCCAAAAAACTCCAATCTCTAACCTGAACAATTCAGAGGAACATCTTTTGTGATTCAATGGTGATTCATTCTCTCATCTATGCTGCTTCATGAGAACTTTGGCCGTTTCAACAGTTCAGCAAATCTTGCTTGTACGTTGAAGAGGAGAGAAATTTTTTGTACTTTTATTTTTTTTATTAAAAGATTTTCAAAACTATTTTTTCTTTTCAAAAAATTACACAAATAGTCTTCCGCCGCTCTCTAGGAGGGCGAAATTTTAAAATCGCCCTCCTAGAGGGCGATTTTGCTGACGTGGCAGACGGTCGTTGGCCGTCGTCTGCTCGTCGGCCATCATTTTGCAAATAAGTCTCTTGCCGCCCTCGACAAGGGCGATTTTTCCACTATTCATAGGGGGCGCCTACAAAAGGGTGGTCGGCCTGGAAAATTTGCAGGCGCCCCCCTTGCCGTCCTTACAGAGGACGATTTTTGAGGAAATCTCGCCCTCTGTAAGGGCGATTTTTGGCCGGCAAGGTATAAAAGCCCAATGCCCTCTGAAACTCCTCATTTGAAACGCGCCAAATTTCAGAAAAAAAAGAGAGAGGTGAGGGAGAGCGGTGAAGCCCTGTCGGTGTGCTTACTCGATCGCAGGTAAATACAATATCCCGATCTATGTTCATAGCATGTATTTGTAATATTTGAATAGATGTGTAGCACTCAAATCTAGAGCACAGCGAAAATGTGTATTTATAAATTAAGGTATGATTTATTTTAGGGAATTGAACCTAGGACATAGCGGACATAGAGGGTAGATCTAGATGGACAAACCGATTCTGTAGATTTTAAGATATAGAACAGAGAATATATTTTTATAGACTTTAACTTAGCCTGAATTACAAATTGATCTAAGCAACATATTGGTAGTATGAAATAAACTCAATTTCAATGTGTTTATCAAGCACAATGGCAAATAAGGTCATGTCGGTGATATGGGCCCGGGGGTATGTCAGAAGTATGATATCTGAGAAAAGGAAGGCGCCCTTGCCCATCAAGGCACGCCAAAGATATGTCTTGAATGGTCCCAGTGAGTCTCGGCCACGGGCGACCACGTGGCCGCCTCAAGAGGGGCCTGGCCCGGAGGCTGCCGTGTTCCCAGCGGCGGGGTCCGGGTCACCTGACCCGGACGGCAGAGTCCGGTTTACCCGACCCCATCCCTCACCCCGCACCTCTCCGAGAGGGCGAGACCAACCGCCAACCACCCCATTTAATGTCTAAAAAGAGAGAGGCTGAGCGCCTGCCCCACCGCATTTAATGCGATGTGAGGCGCGCCTGTCAGTCGCTCTCATCATCATCCCTTTTTGCCTGTCACGAGGCAAAGGGGGCCTAAAGTCTTTGACTGTGACCGCGGTATGGCAGCGCACCCACTCCGCGCACGCCTCCCTCACGCCCCGTCTAGTCGCGTTTAATGCATTAGGCGGCCGCGTGGGAGAGAGAGTACGAGCGCAGGAGGCGCTGCGTCAGCGCCTACCCGCGAGATGGGCCGCTGACCAGTGGGTCCCATCGGAGTAGGTAGGCGGGCCATCACCGCGTCAGCAGCATGGCCGCCACGACGACCACCTTTTTCCGCCTACCCCATGACGCAGCAACAGGAACAAAGATGAGGGTGGCTTCTCCGTCAAGACAAGGCGAGAGCCGCTCCATCACGTGGAGCGAAGTAGAGGAAGTCAGTACTACTATGGTGTCCCCTTGCACTATAAAAGGAGGCCCAAGTCCATCATAAACAAGGTTCTGCTTTGTCTGATTCAAACCCCTGTTCTGGTTCTGAGTTCCGTGTTCTGGGCTCTGTTCGGCTAGTCTTTAGCAACGCTCAAGCCATCAGACTTGGGGGAGGAGGACATCATCACTGGTCCTTGTAATCCATCCTTCATACTACACAAAGAACAAGAGTAGGGTATTACACCTCGTAGGTGGCCTGAACCTGTATAAACCCTCGCGTCTCTGCAGTCTTATTTTTTCCTGGTTAACCGGCATCGTCCCATCTTCATCGCGAGTTTAAGCCAAGGTTCACCGCTCCCCGTGCCGAACCAAAAAGGGGGTCCCTCGGATTCCCGCGTGTCGATCTCCGACATCGATAGCTGGCGCGCTAGGTAGGGGGAGCGCACTGCATTTTGGTTTAAACTCCCGTATTCCTTCTATTTTCTCGCGGGAAACCCTCTCTCCCCGTCTTCGCCATGGTTCACGGCCACGTCCCACGGTCCGCGTCAGGCTCGCTCGCTACCCGCGAGTGCGATCTGTCCAACAAGGCGGCGGAGGAGGTTGACACGGGTGGACATAGCCCCAACTTCCGCCACCTCCCCTCAAGGGGGGAAGGATCTTCGTCTCCCTCACCGCCTCTGATGGCAACGGCGGCAGCCGGGGCCACGCCACCTTCTCGCCCCCCGGCCGAAGCGACGAGCGCGGGCGGAGGGCGAGCACCCGCAGGGCGCCAACGCCCTGCGGGATCCGGGCCACGCCTAGCGGGTGTGCCGGTGAGCCTCGGCGGGAGACGTCCACCGTCGCTTGGAGTTTGGCACGCCAGAAGGCGCCCTTCAAGTGGCAGAAGCTCTTCTGCGCCACCCCCCGGTCACCTCGGGCGAGGGATCCAACGCCAAGCGTTGGTTCGACGACGTGGCGAAGCTGGTAGGCACGACCCAGCGTCAGCTGGCCGCTGACCTCGCTTCCTCCAGCCACCAACCGCGCGGTTCACATACCGCTATGAGCTCGTCCTCTCGACGACGGGCTCGAAGGGCGGCGGCTGCCGTGAGGGCGGAAGGGAGCCTCTCGGCAGCAGCCCAACAAGAGGCGCCCTGAGATCTGCTATATGCAGAACGAGACTCCCGCCTTCGCATCGAGCAGCGCCGTGACGAGCGTCGCATGGGGCGGGCTCAAGATTGTGCCTCCTCATCAGGAGGCGCAACCACTCGACGAGCGGCCACAGTGGCCCTCCCGCAAGAGGAGCCCCCCAGGGGACGGCGAGCGGCCATGATGGCCCAGCCACGAGCAGGAGGTTCCACGATGCCCAAAGGGGCCCCGCAGCTGTCGTCGCCCCCTCCGGCCGGCAACGGCTGCCAGGCCTTCGTTGCCAGCCTCCGTAATGTGCGCTGGCCTAACAAGTTTAGGCCGGCCCTTACGGAGAAATACGATGGCTCGGTGAATCCCACCGAGTTCCTCCAGATCTACACCACAGCCATCGAGGCTGCTGGGGGTGACGAGCACGTCATGGCCAACTTTTTCCCCATGGCGCTCAAGGGCCAGGCCCGCTCCTGGCTAATGAACCTGCCGGCTCAATTGGTCGCCTCATGGGATTACTTGTGTCGACAGTTCACCTCCAACTTCCAGGGCACGTACCCGCGCCCAGGGGTGGAGGCAGACCTCCACATGGTCCGACGAGGGGAGGACGAGTCCCTGTGCAAATACATCCAGCGTTTTTGCCAGGTACGCAACACCATACCCTCCATCGCTGACCATGCAGTGATCTTCTCCTTCCGGAGTGGCGTACGCCACGACGTTATGTTGGAGAAGATCGAGTCCAAGGCCCCCCGGACTACCACAGAGTTCTTCGAGCTCGCTGACCGGGTGGCCCGCAAGGAAGAGGCTCGGGTTTGAAATCCTAGGAATCCTGCACCAGCCTCCACCGGCGCTGCCCCCCCGCGTCCCGGGAAGAGCGACACGAGCGGCGGCGGAAGCGCAGGCCATCGCGCGGTGGCGAGGATGGCCACGTCCTCGCCGCCGACGGTGCCGAGAAGCCCTCGCAGAAGGGCAAGCCCGCGGGCAACCGCAGGCGCTCCCCGGACCCTCGCCCCCAGGGCCGGGTCAGGGGCGAATGGTGCATGGTGCACCAATCCTCCCACCACGACCTCTCCGAATGCCGTTCGGTCAAGAACTTGGCCGAACGGGTACAAAAGTATGAGCAGGAGCGGAGGGAGAATGAGAAGGAGACCCGCCGCAAGGGCAAGGCCCCGGTGGAGCGCTCGGATAACCGGCGAGAGGAGGCCAAAGGTGCGGCCCCCGTCGGAGATGAGGACGACGATCTGGGCTACCAAGATCCCCAGCACGTCGTCGCCACCATCGACGGTGGGGCAGGCGCCCAGGTGTCCCGTCGGAGCCTCAAGTCCATGAGGCGCGAGCTCCTCGTGGCTGTGCCGTCCCACGAGGCGACCCGAAGGTCGCGCTGGGCGGAGGTGCCCATCACCTTCGACCAGACCGATCACCCGGGGAGCATCGCACGTAGCGGCCACTTGGCCCTCGTGACTTCCCCCACCATCTGCAATGTCAAGGTCGCCGAGTCTTAATTGACGAAGGTGCGGCCCTTACTGTTTCCGAAGGCATTTGATGCAATCAAGGCCCCGGGAATTGTGCTCGGGCCGTCTTACCCCATCATTGGGGTGACGCCCGGGAAGGTGTGGCCCCTCGGACAGATCGCTCTGCCGGTCACCTTTGGGGGCCCCGCTAATTTCCGCACCAAGCGGATCGACTTCGATGTGGCGGACCTCAATCTGCCCTACAACGCCGTGCTCGGGAGGCCGGCGTTGGTGAAGTTCATGGCGGCTACCAATTATGCTTACCGTCAGCTTAAGATGCCGGGCCCCGGAGGCCCCATCACCGTCCATGACGACGTTAAAATCGCGCTAGATTGTGCGGAAGCACGCGTGGACGACATCGCGGCGGCCGACCGCGTTGAACCCGAGGGCCCTCAAGGGGAGGCCTCGGGTTCCCGGGCCCCGAAACAGCATATCACCTCAGCCGATGAGGTGGTAGTCAAGTCTATCCAGTTGGGTGACGACCCGTCCAAGACCGCCAACATTGGTGGCAACTTGGACCCCAAATAGGAAGACACACTCGTCTCCTTCCTACGAGCGAACGCCGACGTGTTTGCTTGGAAGCCGTCGGATATGCCCGGAGTCCCTAGGGAGGTGATTGAGCATCGACTTGCAGTGCGGCCGGATGCACGACCAGTCCGGCAGAAGGTGAGGCGGTAGGCCCCGGAGCGGCAGGCGTTCATCCGCGAAGAGGTGACACGGCTCCAGGAGGCCGGCTTCATCCCGAAGGTGCTGCATCCGGAGTGGTTGGCGAACCCGGTGGTCATCCCGAAGGCCAACCACAAGCTGCGCATGTGCATCGACTACACCGACCTCAACAAGGCATGTCCTAAAGATCCCTATCCTCTACCTCGAATAGACCAGATAGTCGACTCCACTATAGAGTGCGACCTTTTATGCTTCCTAGATGCATACTCTGGTTATCATCAGTTCTGCATGGCCATAGAAGATGAGGAGAAAACTTCATTTATTACCCCTGTGGGTACCTTTTGCTACATGTCTATGCCCTTTGGTTTGAAGAATGCCATGTCCACTTTTCAACGTGGTGTCTGCATTACGTTGAAAGACCAAATAGGGCGCAATGTTGAGGCGTACATCGATGATCTCGTGGTCAAATCCCGGGACCAAAGAACCTTGCTCCCGGACTTGGCCGAGACATTTAATAACCTCCGGTCCTCCCGCATGAAGCTGAACCCAGAAAAATACGTGTTCGGGGTACCGGCAGGCAAACTGTTAGGGTTTTTGGTCTCTGCCCGGGGCATTGAGGCCAACCCTGCAAAAATAAAGGCGATATAGGAAATGCGCCCCCTAGGAAACTCAAGGACATGGAGAGAATCACTGGTTGTGTAGCTGCCCTGAGTCGTTTCATATCAAGGCTAGGAGAGCGGGCGCTCCCTCTATTCAAGCTGCTAAAGCAAACTGGCCCCTTCACTTGGACGGACGAAGCAGAGAAAACCTTGGGCGAGCTCAAGCGCTATCTCTCCTCACCCCCCGTGTTGGTAGCTCCCCAGGAAGGAAAACCCCTCCTTTTATATTTGGCGGCGACCCCCAAGTGATTAGTGCGGCTTTGGTTGTGGAGCGCGATGACGAGCTAGAGTCTCAGTCGCCCCCAACCCCATCAAACCCGGAGGCAGGAAACCTCGGAACGGTGTTGGCCGAGGAAGCGCTCGAACCCGGAGGTGGCCCTTCGCCCCCCGAGCTTCAGGGAGCCGCCTGGCCCCCTAGTCCGGGGGCTTCCGAGGCCCCTTCCACCCAGAGCGGCCTTGAGGGCCCCGGGGGACGCGATGGCCCGGCAGCCCGGACACCGAGGTAGCCCGCCCCGGTGCACCCGAGGCAGGAAACCTCGGAACGGTGTTGGCCAAGGAAGCGCCCGAACCCGGAGGTGGCACTTGGCCCCCCGAGCTTCAGGGAGCCGCCCGGCCCCCTAGTCCGGGGGCTCCCGAGGCCCCTTCCATCCAGAGCGGCCCTAAGGGCCCCAGGGAAGATGGTGGCCTGGCAGCCCCGGGCACCGAGGTAACCCACCCCGATGCACCCGAACCTGTCGTCCCTGGCAAAGTAGCCAAGGCCCGCACCAAGGTGCAACGGCCGGTCTACTTTGTCAGCGAGGGACTACGGGACGCAAAGACACATTACCCGCAGGCCCAGAAAATGCTCTACGCCGTGCTCGTGGCCTTCAGGAAGCTGCGCCATTATTTCCAGGCGCATCGAGTAACGGTAGTCACGTCCTACCCTCTCGGGCAAATCTTGCATAACCGAGAGGGCACGGGATGGGTAGTCAAGTGGGCCATTGAATTGTCGGAATTTGATCTGCATTTCGAAGCCCGGCACGCGATCAAGAGCCAGGTCTTGGCTGATTTCATGGCAGAATGGACGCCAACGGCCGATAGCGATCCACCCCCGGGTGAACCCAAGAGTGCGCAGGATCGCGGCCAAGGAACCGCGCATTGGATGATGAACTTTGGTGGTTCACTCACGTTGCACGGGGCTGGGGCAGGCGTGGTGTTAACCTCCCCAACGGGCGACGTGCTTCGGTACATCGTCCGGCTTGACTTCCGGGCAACCAATAACATGGCCGAATACGAAGGGCTCCTAGCGGGGTTGCGAGCGGCTGCAGGCATAGGCATCCGCCGCCTGCTAGTCCTCGGGGACTCCTAACTGGTTGTAAACCAGGTTTCCAAGGAGTGCCAATGCACCGATCCCCAAATGGAAGCTTATGCCAAGGAAGTACGACGTATGGAGCGCCATTTCGATGGCCTTGAGCTACGCCACGTTCCCAGAAGAGACAATACCCTGACGAACGAGCTATCTAGGATCGCGTCCGCGCAAGCCCCAGCCCCGCCAGGTGCGTTTGAAGAAAGTCTCACAGAGCCGTCGACGCACCCCGAACCGCCCCAAGGGCGGGAATCGGGTGGTCCCGATGCCCGGACACGCGGGCCGGCCCACGGCGGCCTGCCGGGTGTCGACATCACGCGCCCGTGGCTAAGTGGCTTGGATTTCGGAAATCCAGGTGTACCTACAAGACACGTCATTGCCCGAGCAACGCGAGGAAAGCGAACGCATTGCCCGGACCTCCAAGAGGTACATGTTGGTAGAAGGGACACTCTACCGACGCGGTGCCAACGGAGTGCTCATGAAATGCATCGCTCGGGAACAGGGTCTCGAGCTCCTAGCCGAGATCCATGAAGGTGAATGCGGGGCGCACTCAGCCTCCCGAACCATGGTGGGAAAGGCATTCCGCCAAGGATTTTATTGGCCCACTGTGCTGGAGGACGCAACAGACCTCGTGCGGTGGTGCCGAGCGTGCCAATTCCACGCCAAGCAGACGCACCTGCCGACTCAGGCCCTTCAGACCATCCCGCTCTCGTGGTCGTTCGCGGTCTGGGGGTTGGACATCCTAGGTCCGTTCAAGCAGGCATGGGGCGGCTGCAAGTTTCTATATGTCGCCATCGACAAATTCACCAAGTGGCCCGAGGCCTATCCAGTCAGTGTCATCGACAAGCATTCGGCTGTACGGTTCATGAGAGGCATCACGGCAAGGTTCGAGGTCCCCAACAGGCTCATCACCAACAACGACACTCAGTTCACGAGTGAGCTGTTTGGCGAATATTGCGATGATATCGGCATCAAGCTCTGTTTTGCCTCGCCCGCCCACCCCCAAAGCAACGGTCAGGCCGAGCGTGCAAACGCAGAAATATTGAAAGGCCTCAAAACGAAGACCTACAATGTGCTCAAGAAGCACGGGGACTCGTGGACTGACGAGCTGCCTACGGTCCTTTGGGCCAATCGGACAACCCCGAGCCGTGCCACCGGGGAAACACCTTTCTTCTTGGTGTATGGAGCCGAGGCGGTCTTGCCTTCCGAGCTCACCCAAGGATCGCCCCGAGCCACGTTATACGCCGAAGTAGATCAAGAGCAGCTGCATCGTGACGACTTGGATTAGCTGGAGGAAAGACGGCGCCGGGCGGCGCTTCGCGCGGCCCGCTACCAGCAGAGCCTCCGCCGCTACCATCAAAACAAAGTCAGCCCCGGAGCGCTGCAAGTCAATGATCTCGTCCTACGCCGCGTGCAAACGCGTGCAGGACTGAGCAAATTATCCTCGATGTGGGAGGGGCCATACAAGGTTATTGGCACCCCGCGTCCAGGAGTAGTTCGCCTAGCCACAGAAGACGACACTCCGTTGCCGGACCCGTGGAACATTTCCCACCTGCGCAGGTTTTACCCATAAGCCTCATGGTGCGCTGAAACATACATGGAAGTTCATCCACTACTTCCGGTGGCATGAACAATAAGTTTGCTGTTACATCCCATATGATTTTCTTGCAAAATACCTGTTTATAGTGTGTTTTTCTCCATGTGCTAGAGCATGTACTGCGGATGCGGCTTTCCAATGGTTCCCTGGCCTTGCCCGCCTGAGCCTGAGAGCCCTAAGGGCATCGAGGGTACAGCGATGCTGCATACTACCAAGCCTGGGGGCAGTCAACGCCTGGAGGTTTGGGTGCGTACTAACACGCCTGTCCCGGCCCCCGTTGCCGCTGCCCTCGCTGGCCTTTTTATGCCTTCGCTCCTACCCGGAACCCCGAGAAAGGCACTAGCCAATGGCCAGTGCATGCTGCCCGAACCCGGACCAGCCCCCAGCTACATGGGACAAATCATGGCAGAGGACCACGCTACCGCATTCTTGCAATGACTAAGCTAACTAAGAGTTGAACTACCGTTGTAGGAAAGCAAATAGGCAGAGGCTCGGGCCAACCAACCGCCACTGCGTGTGCGCTATGTTGGCCGGGGGCTCCCAACATATATACATACACATATGGGCTATTGCAATACAAATTCAACGAGATAAAGTCAAGTTCACTGATATTATAAACAATATTGCAAATATCTTGTTCACAAAAATAGGTAAAAACAATAAGAGAGCGGGGGAGTCCTAGGCGACCGGCGGGTCGCTGGGGGCGTTCTCCGGGGGACCTTCGTCCGGCGAATCTTCGCGGAGGGCAAGCTGGAAGGCCGCTGGAGTGCTGTCAAAACTCACCATAATGGAGTCGACGGCGTCTTGGACCCGAAGACGGGCGGCCTCCTTGGTGCCTTCGGGGAAGTCCTCGGTGGGGATGTAGGGGTCCAAGCCGGGGTCGCGAGCCTGATAGCTCGCCAGGATAAGCGTAGCGACTTGGCGGGACAAGTCGTATGACGACTCCTTCGCCACCTCGTTGACCTCCTCCGACACCCTCTTGATCCCCTCAGCCAGCTCATCTATGGAGTGGCTAGCCCCCCTAAGGTAGGGACGCTGGTGAGGGGACGGATGACGCCCACCTCGCGGGTTGCGTCCCGAAGGCGCTCGACGGATGAGGCCACGACCCGGAGCCCCAGGCTCAAGGTGTGCTCCAGCTCCACAATCCGGCGGCGTGCCTCCTTCAGTTCGGGCCTCCGCACCTGCGCCTGCGCCTCAATGACCGCCTGCTCCCGGGCGGCCAGGTCTTGCTCCCACCGCTCCAACTCGTCTTGCTGGCGGCCCGAGGCGACGCCGAGCAGCTGTTCGCGCTCCCAGACGGCCTTCAGGCACCGGGAGGCCTCCTCCTGGGCCTCCAGCACCGTCACCTCCCGCCCCTCCACGGCGGCCTCGCGCTTCGCGATGGCCTTCTCCTAGGCCACCACGTTAGCCTCCCGCGCGGCGGAGTCTTCCTCGGCCCTGACGACGGCGGCCTCCCGGTCCTCGACCGCCCGTCACGCCGCCTCTAGAGCCCTCTCCCGCTCCGCCAGGCCGGCCTTGCGGGCCTGAAGATCGACGTCGGTGCTGGCGACGGCGGCCTCAGCATCGCGCAGGGTGCGCTCGCGCTCGTCGAGCCCCTGGGCGAACTCCTTAAGGTCGCGGATGAACCTCCCGGCGGTGGTGCAGACCCTCTCCTCCGCGGCGGCGGCGACCTGCTCGCGAAAGTCGGCGGCGTGCCGCTCAACGACGGTGTCCTCGAACACCTGGCTGAGCTCCTCCTGGCGCCGCTCGATCTCCACCAGCTCCCACCTGCGGACAAGGCCCTCCACCCTCACCGTGGCCGCCAGCTCCTGACGGCCCTCTTCAACCTCGGCCTCCCGCCGCGCCACCGCGACCTCCCTGGTAGCCAAGGCCTGCACCTGGGCCCGGAGCCCCTCCAGGGAGATCGCGTTGGCCTTCTCTAGTGCCCTGGATACAACCTCCTCGTCCGCTCTTGCGGCCGGACGAGAGGGCTCGGTGTCCCGGGCGGCCTGGCCCGGACCAGCGCCCGGATTCGGAGTCGGAGCTCGGCCGGGATCGGCCACTGCGTGGGGCGGCCGGGAAGACGCCCGTGGCGAGCCACCCGCTCCTTGCGTTGGGGGCTCGCGGCGGGCCAGCGTCGGCAGAGCTAACGGTGGCCTACGGGGCGACGGCGCCGTCCAGCGCGACGCGGGCGATGGCTATTATGGTGGCGGCGATGGTTGCCGCGGAGGAGACCGCTGGGGTTGTTCTCCGCCGCCCTCCGATGCCCCCTCTGCGTCGGGGCCGCCCTCGGCTCGCTCCTCGTGGGCGGCCGGCGCCCCGATCTCTGGGTGGGCCCCCTCCTCGAATCGCATCGGATCCGGACTGAACCCGTAAGGGGCGACCCGGACCCGGAGGGCTCAGGCGCCCCGAGCCTCTCCTGCGCCACCTCCCCCGAGCCCAAGGCGGAACCGCCCTTGGGTATAACCCTGGGGCGAAAATACTGGTGCTCGCGGCTCAAAGCAAAACATAGACATATCAAGGAATCAAAAAACAACACAAAAACACAAGGCCCAATGAGCATGTACATGTTGGCAAGGCGTACTGCAGTGGGGTTGAAGTCCTAGGAAACCCGCGAGCTGGCCCGTTTCTTTTCGCGGGCCGCTGGAGGGCTCGTCGTGCCGCTCGCCGCCCCCGCCGACGCCGGAGCCCCGCGGACGGCCTCCGCCGGCGACGCGCTCACCATGGGCGTGCTACGGGCCTCGGCCGTCGTCGTCGTCGGCGCCGTCGGGCCGCCACGGCCCTCGGCGGAGTGGCCCCGGGACGGGCCCGCCGCACGCGAGCCTCCCGATCCGTGGGGAGGAGCAGCGCGCTCCGCGCTACCACCGCGTGGCGGAGATGGGGGAGGAGCGGGGTCCTCCTCTGACCTCTTCCTCTTCCCCAGGGTCGGGGCCCCGGTCGCCGTCCGGACCCGGTGATTCGGCGCCCGTCGGCACAGTCGTCGGCATCGTCGTAGTCGCCGTCCCGCCCCTCGAGGTAGCGTCCAGCGCCGCGGACGACGAGCCCACGCCATCGCCCACCACCTGCAGTGCGTGCAGGATCTCCGAGCGCGCCGAGCTGCGTTAGATCCATCGCCATGACGCCTAGGGTGCGGCGGACCAGGATCGCGAGGTCCCTCTCGTCCCAGTTGAAGGCGGTGCCCACGTGGGTCCGCATGTCGTCGTTGGGGCCCGTGTACATGTAGGCGGGGCGCGGCCTTTCCTGCAACAGTGCAATGCGCCTCATCTGGAAGTCGCGGAAGACCGCGTGGCTGGACAGGCCCCCCTCCGAAGGTAGCTGATTCGCTCTAGCACCCGTCCAGCTCCCTCCCGGCTCGCGAACGTGCCCCCCAGCTCCTTTGGTTCACCGGGATCCCCGTCGGCAGGGATAGGCGGGGGTGGTCGCCTAGGCTGGTGTAGAACCAGAACGCCCTCCCGTTCTCCCACCTGGAGCGAGGGTGGATGTCGATGAAGGGGGTGCCGACCGTCCTGTCGTTCCGCGGCTGGATCGCCACGTACCCGACCGCGCCGGAGGAGCCCGCCCGGCACACCCGGAAGAACTGCTGGTAGAGGTGCAGCGAGGGCATCACCCCCACAAACATCTCGCAGGTGTGGGCGAACACGGCGAGGTAGAAGACGGCGTTGGGGGTGAGGTGGTGCGGCCGGAGGTCGTAGAACTCCGGCACGTCGAGAAAGAAGCAAGAGAAGGGCGGCACTAGCCCGACCATGGCAAAGGAGGCAAAGAACACCATCCTCGTGGGGGGCCGCTCCTCCGGGACATCGCCGCCGCTGCGCGTGCCGCACGGCAGGTACTTGTTGAAGAGGCTGTGAGCCTCTGCGGTGCGGACCAAGGATTTGGGGAGCACACTCCCCGGCTTCAGAGGTGAATCGCGGGCCATCTCAAAGATGGACACTGAAGTGCAAAGGGAAAGCCGGTGGCGAGAGGAAGGAGGTGAAGAAGCAAAGGGCGCTGGGAAGATGAGAGGCGATGGTTGTGGAAAGCGTAGAAACCGATCCCCCTCCAAGCGGCTCCGTTTTTATAGGCGACCACGGCCCCCTCGAATTCCACGGCATTAATTTCGCCCCACTACCACACTGCGCGCCTCCTTGCCTCCGCGCCCCTTCATTTTCCTTTCGCATCCCTTTTGGTTCCCGCGCCACTCGGATTTCGCGCCGCCTGGGGTTTCGCGCCCACCAGACGCACTACGCGGGACGGAGAGAGCTAGGCGGTTTGGATGGGCCCCCACGCGCGTGGCCCGAATAAACTCGCCCCCCGTCTTGAGAAAACTTATCCTAGCGCGGCACCAGTTGTTGCATACCGGCCTCTTGCCATAGCAAGGCACATCCAGTACCCGGGCCCACACACTCAAGGAAATGGCGTCAACCGCGCCCGAGCCCGACTCGGTCCCGGTCAACACCGGGGGCTACTGTCGGTGATATGGGCCCAGGGGTATATCAAAAGTATGATATCTGAGAAAAGGAAGGCGTCCTTGCCCATCAAGGCACGCCAAAGATATGTCCTGAATGGTCCCAGTGAGTCTCGGCCACGGGCGGCCACGTGGCCGCCCCAAGAGGCTCCGGCCGGCAGGCTGCCGGAGGCCCCGTGCTCCCAAGCGGCGTGGTGCAGGGTCACCGGACCCCGAGCGGCAGGGTCCAGGTTACCGGACCCCCATCCCTCACCCCGCACCTCTTTGAGAGGGGGCCGAGACCAACTGCCAACTACCCCATTTAATGCCTAAAAAGAGAGAGGCTGAGCGCCTGCCTCGCCACATTTAATGCGATGTGAGGCGCGCCTGTCAGTCGCTCTCATCATCACCCCTTTTTGCCTGTCACGAGGCAAAGGGGGCCTAAAGTCTTTGACTGTGACCGGTATGGCAGCGCACCCACTCCGCGCACGCCTCCCTCATGCCTCGTCTAGTCGCGTTTAATGCATTAGGCGGCCGCGTGGGAGAGAGAGTACGAGCGCAGGAGGCGCTGCGTCGATGGGCCGCTGACCAGTGGGTCCCATCGGAGTAGGTAGGCGGGCCATCACCGCGTCAACATCATGGCCGCCACGACGACCACCTTTTTCCGCCTACCCCCATGACGTAGCAACATGAACAAAGATGGGGGTGGCTTCTCCGTCAAGACAAGGCGAGAGCCGCTCCATCACGTGGAGCGAAGTAGAGGAAATCAGGACTACTGTGGTGTCCCCTTGCACTATAAAAGGAGGCCCAAGTCCATCATAAACAAGGTTTTGCTTTCTTTGATTCAAACCCCTGTTCTGGTTCTGAGTTTCGTGTTCTGGGCTCTGTTCGGCTAGTCTTTAGCAACGCTCAAGCCATCAGACTTGGGGAGGAGGACGCCATCCCTGGTCCTTGTAATCTATCCTTCATACTACACAAAGAACAGGAGTAGGGTATTACACCTCGTAGGTGGCCCGAACCTGTATAAACCCCCGCGTCTCTGCAGTCTTGTTTTTTCCCGGTTAACTGGCGTCGTCCCATCTTCATCGCGAGTTTAAGCCAAGGTTCACCGTTCCCCGTGCCGAACCAAAAAGGGGGTCCCTCGGATTCCCGCGTGTCGATCTCCGACATCGACAGGTCATATTTCAGATAGTTCACGGTCAAGGCAACGTTAGATTTGGTCCAGATGGTGTTGATCTGTCTAATTTTAGGATGACATCGAAGGGCATCGATAGGCCTACCGAGAGAACATTTGAGTCAATTTATAGTTGGTTGCTACGTGAATTTAAAGTGGATACAAGAGTGAACACAATGGCACTGTCCGTTGTTGTGAGTCGTGCAACAGATGGATATTTTTGGGAACTAGTGCCTATAGATAACACTGATTCCTAGAGACATTATGTGGAGATGGCTTTTGAAAGGTCATGGCCCCTTGTTATTTTTGTGGCATTGCATGAAATCGATAGCAGTGTTACAGTGCAAACGAAAGATATCAAGAGTCCCAGCAATATGGTGGAGAATGTTAGACTATCGGTGCAAAGTGGGGATAATGAAGCAAGGGTCCAGGAGGCCATGGCGTGGTGGACGAGGGAGAGAGAATCGAAGCAATTATTGAGGAAATTGAGAGGGAAGATTCTGAAAGTGAGCAAGTAGAGGGCAATGCACCATCCGACGAGAAAGAAGATGTAATGTTCGTTGATTGGACAAAAGCGGATTTCTCTGGACTTGTTATCTCAGAGGGGCAGCAAGTACCCTTTGAATACAAGGATAACTAGGCAATTCAGGATGCCAGGTATGCTCATAAAGAAGATATGAAAGAGACGATGAAGCATTGGATGATCTCCTTGCAGCGAGAGTTTAGGGTGATGATGTCAAGCAACTATGTATATGAAGTGAAGTGCATGAAGGAGAATGTTCGTGGCGTGTTCATGCATATAAGGGAAAATGGAATGACTATTGGAAAGTGAGCATTGTGACCGAGCACAACTGTTGGTTGCCAGAGGTGGAGAAGTATCACCGCAAATCACCTCAGCTTTCGTTGCCGACGAGATGTACAACAACATTGTATGTAACACGGACTTTGAACCGGCTCCATTATTAAGCACATTGAAAATAAATTCAAGTATACCATAAGTTATTCTAAGGCCTGGAGGGCGAAACAAAAAATTTTAGAGATGAGGTATGGCACATTTGAAGCATCCTATGACAATTTGTCTCGTCTGTTAGCCACCATTGCTCAGAGAAAACCATAATACCTACTATGACATTTAGACATTTTCATCGTCTAATGACCCGAGCAAGAGTGTGCTGTAAAGAGCCTTTTTCTCGCTGGGTGCTTGCATCAACGCATTTGTTCACTGTCGTCCTGTATTGTGCATAGATGGTACTTTTTTGATAGACAAATACAGAGGTCAAATATTGATGACGATTGGAGCCGATGGGAACAACCAGGTGTTACCTATGACATTTGCATTTGTCGAGAGTGAGAACACCGAAAGCTGGTATTGGATCTTGGAGAGAGTTCGTTGCCAAGTGGTGCGTATGAGGCCCAATGTGTGCCTCATACATGATCGTCATACGGGCTTGTTAAAGGCAATTGACTACCTGCAGAATGGTTGGCCGGATAAGGGACTTCCAGCTAGGTGGCATGATGTTCAGAGTAGATGGTGCATGCGTCATGTGGGTGCAAATTTCTACAAGCAATTCAAGAATAAGCACCTGATGGGTGCAGGGTATTCGGTGGGGATTTTTCGTGCAGGGTATTCGGCGTGGATTTTTTGTGTAGGCGCCTCTTCGTCACAGGCAGGGCGGGTCAAGGGGTGGCGACGACTTCGACGATCTGGAGGACCAAGAGCAGGACATCATTCGAGCCTCACAGCTTGGCGGAGCACCTCCACCGCAAAGCCAGGACCAGCCACCGGTGACGCCCGTACCTGATGTGCGGCAGGACGCGTTGTACCCCCGGACCGGCTCACGTACTCCCAGGGCACGTTAGGGCGTAGGGTAGGAGGGAGAGGGGTAAGAGGCCTCAGCACTAGTATCTTTGTGCTACTTGTGTGTATATATTTAACCTTAGTAACTTCATGCCACTTTTTGTATATATTCGGTGATTTCAGAGTCTGTTCTATGTTTTAAGCGTGTTGGGTCGTCCTACTTACATGTCACAAACTTTTACGCCATTTGTACTCGCATTTGATCTGCTCGTTCGTACGATTCACAGCCTGCGCAACATCTACTCAACCAAATGATGAAAAACTTTGGCTTGTGAGAGTCCTGTATGTTAGGTCGCTATCAGCTTTCGGCGCGTGAACGACGTGTCCTTTATGTCGCTACCATCTTTCGGCGCGTTTGAGCTATTACACTCAGCTTTTGGCGCCGCTTTCTAAGAATAAACAAATCTTTTTTGTGTTGGCACATGGACGTGTTGTCAAATCCATTGAATGAATTAACTCCTGTTAGGTTGAGATGTCCCTCTGCTTGCTCCACTATATATTACACCACCCGAATATGAGCTCTTCATATCTTCGTTCAGTTTCCTACATATCTTGGTAGAATGCAGCATCCATTTTCTGAGCGTCTCAACTGGTGAAGCCATCCCTTCGCGTGTTGAATTCCACCATGGTGTTATCGTCCGTTGTGCCATTGTGGAAATGGCTGCATACTTACGTCATCCCTCAACGTAGAAACTCGGGGGAGGAGATTCTTCCAATGTGCCAACATGGATCAGGTATGACTAATCTCCTCCAAGTTGTAATACCTATGCTTAATACACAAAACACTAACTTGTTCCTACAACATGGTACCATCTTACGTAGGCATATCATCGGTTGTGCAACTTCTTTGAGTGGAGAGATACAGAGAACTCACGAGCCGACGGAACACGTTCCTACCTACTTAGCGTAACAAGGTCGGACTACCTTCGGCAGAAGGCTGAGTATCAATGTCGAATTGCTGCGGAAGCTTTGGATTGGCAAGTGGATCCGCTGAGACTACCCACATGGTGGGAACATCCAGAATGTCACTATTGTTTCCGTTGTCAGTTGATAAGGTCCACTAGACAAGTAACTCGAGGACAAAGATGCTTCGTGTGTCCTGAGATTGTCGACGATGATTTTGTCATGAGTTTCAATTTTTTGGATAAAGCTAATCACTTGTTTCATTGTCTAACCTCTTCTGCAACAAATGTACAAACAGAAGGATGTACGACTGTGGATTCGAACAGTGGATTGATACGGTGAGACCTACTTCCATCGGTCCAATGGTAACGCAGCCTGAGACGACCGAACAATTCATCCAGGCATGGATGGAGTATGAACGTCGGACGAAAATCGCAAGCTTAGATTGGAGGAACAATCCATTACAGTACCCTGAATGGTCGAAGTGTCCCAGGTGTGGTTGTAGGGATCATTGCCAGATGACTACCTCCTTTGAACCAGAAATATATGGCAGTAGATATTTCGTTTGCCTCAACTTAGACGACGACTTCGCTGTACGTCTTTCGTTTTTTCAATTCTGCTAACATCTTCATAATATTGCCACTCTAACTGACTACCTACGTTTCTTTCTCATGACATTCCAAGGAGGTGTGGATTCACTTTGTGAATCGACAATGTCAATCCACAATATAATGGTCAAAAGATAACTCAGTGCGAAACACAAGCAGGGTACAAGCGATTGAAGGACTACGAAATTGCAAGACACGTTGCACGCCTGTTGTAGAAGGGTCCATAGGAAAGGCGAGACTCGATTTGTCGGGTCGGACTAATTTGTATCGTGTATCCATTGGCTCAGTTCAAAGAACATAATATTATGAAACATATGTCATGGTTTATAGCACCAAGAAATCTGAGTTATGCATGTATTGTTACGCACGTTGCCTACCATGTGAATTGCTTAAATTCTAAATATCAAAATTCAGTTTAAAATTCTTTAATTCTGCGTTGAAGCAATTTGATAAAAAATAATTTTATTGATGAACATTCTGAAATTTATGAGTTTTTATTTCAACATTTTAAAGTTATTGATTTTGAGTAAAATGTTTGTTATATTTTCACTTCACCATTGTGAAATGTTTGTATTTCGATTAAAGATAAGTTTTTAACTTTGCCTTCATATGTATTTATATTTTTTTCAATTCATATGTTCTTTTTTTCATAATTTACTATTTAATTTTATTTTTAAAAGTTATAAAAGAATTGCAAATTATTTTTGGGGGCCAGCAAAAAATCGTTCTTGCGAGAGGCGAGATTTGCAAAAATCGTCCTTTGCAAGGGTGGCGAGGGGCCGCCTACAAATTTGCCGACCGGGCGCCCTTTGCGGCGGCCCCTACTTGCGATGGGAAAATCGCCCTTGTCAGCAAAATGGCGGCAAGGGACTTATTTACAAAATGGCGGTCGACGGGTAGACGACGGCCAACAGCCGTTTGCCACGTCAGCAAATCGCTCTCTAGAAGGGCGATTTTAAAATTTCGCCCTCCCAGAGAGCGTTTTTATAATTTTTTGAAAAGAAAAATTAGTTTTAAAAATATTTTAATTAAAAAAATAAAAGTACCAAAAAATCGAAAGGAGAGAGGGAAACCATAGAATGATGGTACACGGCCTGTTGGGCCAAATGAGTTGGGCCTTTTTGGGCCGACCATGTATAGCCAGCCCGTTTGCCACTTTCTCTCCCTTGCCTACTATAGATGGCCAGATGTGCCGGGCCGAAGTGGGTCGGTACGGGCATGGGGACCCTATAGATGGCACGACACGGCACGTCCCGAAGACGAAATGGGTCGGGCCGACACAACACGATTGGCCGTGCCGTGCTTGGTGTCGGCAGGAGCCCGTGGGTCGGCACGGCACGCCCGTTTACTACTGACAAGACAACGTAGCACAACCCATGAGCCTTTAACAGCCAAAACAGTGCTTAGATAGAGAAAAATGTCACCAGACCGACCTCGACCCATAGGCCTTTAACGGGCCCGTGCCGACACGACACAGCCCAACCATCCCGTGAGCCGTGCTTGGGTCAGGGGCATGGCACGTGGGCCGGTACAATATGGCTCGTTTAAACAACCATGTCTAACGGGTCGTGCCGATACCGGATCGGGCTATGCCGCCCGTTTGGCCCTCTCTATCGCCCACCAACGAACAGGGGAAAAGTGGAAAACACGGCGCACCTCCCCCGTCAATGTCGGCGTCCCCTTCCAAGGAGGGCGTTAGGGTTTAACTCCGACTGCTCGATCTCCCCCACCGGTCACCGCCCTCGCCGGCGTCGATTCGATTCGGTGCGCCTGGTTGCCGCACCATGGGGTACCTCCAGGAGGCCAGGGAGAATCACGTCAAGAAGAAGGTCGAGGAAGGTGAGCCCCCGCATCCTTGCCTGTTCAAGCTTCCGAATTCGTTGATTTGCGGTCTTCAGGTCTGCAAATCGCCTGCTAGTTGCGTAGCGGGTGAGGAACTGAGGAAAAAATTGCACTCCGCTGGTGTTGCTTGTTGAAATGGGAACACAAGTGTGAAATGAGTCGTCGATGGAGGAGGTTAAGGGGGTGGCTGCCGATTGGCTGGCTTAAGCACGTAGGCTTTACCCGACAAGTTATTTGATATTTTGATGTAGTGTTTGCCGGTGTGGAAGCTGAATCAGTAGATAGCCCTTTACATCGTCTCATAACTAGTTGATTAAGTATGCCATTCAGAGTTCATGTGCATCTTCCAACTGGTCAGTGCTATCTGATGATGGCAATCGGTACATGCTGTAGTTAATATGTTTACAGAAAGTTGGATTTCGGGTGATGTTATTTTGTGCGTGTATCATTATATAGCACGGTATACTAAATATTATATTATGAGCTCTCAAGTATGTTCGCACTTGTGAGACACCCCTGTAAAAATGTGCATCAATCCTTTGATTTTTAAATCTTTAGGAGAACTTTCTTGTGAAATACAAAGTATATGCACACGACTATTTGACTGAATGAACTTCCGTTATAATGTTTGGAGCTGCTGAAGACTGCCGTCCATAATAATAAAGAAAGATCGTTCAGAAAATTTGTACACATGCTTTTGTATTTGAAAAGGTATTTTTCAATTAGTTGTTATTGTCTAGTGTTAGATTAGAATATTGTCCTCCAGCTTAAGGAGATATTTTGTGCTTTGCTTGAAAATGTCCAAGTTTCTTGTGCTTTGCATCAAAGAATTAATTTAGCCCATTCTATTCCACTTTCAGCTTTGCGCAGCAAAATGAAGCAGAAGGCCCTTAAGGAATGTGATTTCTACTGCTCAAAATATGCTGAGTGTGCTCGAGGAAGAACTTTTTCGGTGGTATGGCAATGCCGCAAACAAGCAAAAGAGTTGAACGATTGCCTTCATCAATTGTAAGTTGATCATTATATGCCAGTATTCTAATAGTAATTCCTGTGGTATTCCATATCTTGTTTGGAAATTGTTGATTTGTGCGCAAATCAGAGCTCCAGAGAGTTCCATAACGTGCTATAAGAATATACGAGGAAAATTGTGCATGGAGCCTAATCATAGAAACTGATTAGCTTCCTTTTACTGTTCATTCAGTATATACTCATGGTTAAAAACATCCACGCAGCAGAGAAGTCTGCAAGAAATTTGTCAACATCTTTACTATGTACATATACGAGGGGCGAGGATTCCAATACTGTCAAAAGCATCTTTGCTATATGTTTAATCACTGTATGCTGTAGTCTGGCTGTTATTTCAAGTTAGGATCTAACTTATTGACAATTACAAAGTGGTTAGTATTTGTGAGTTGTGACCAATGAATACATCAGTATTTTCTGCAATATTACACTTGACAGTAGGAACCAACCTTATTTTTGATTTTTATTTGGTGAGTCTTTATTTTTATGTACATTGATAGAATTTGATGGAATCAAGTTCAATTTAGGCTTTGTTTTAGAATCTCAGTCCAAAGCTACCTGTAACTGGCACAGGCAACATCCTTTGAGGAGCCTAGTGCTGAAAGTTATTTCTTTCAAAATCTCTCTCAAGCATTTACTGTTACATTTTTTTTCCTGAAGATTTCCTGATGCTTTGCTTGTGACTGGTATTGCCCATTACATGATAAATACACTGCAGTTCATGTAGATTTAATCACCATGCTATTTGCATGCTTGCAGCACAAATGATGCAGTCCTGGAAGAAATGAAGAAGGCTTACATGGTTGAGCAAGAGAGCAAGGAAAGGAATCAATAAGCGTTATGCAATAGCCAATGGGTTTCTCCATGCTTGTACGTACGTTGCTCCTTTTGGAATTTGGTAGTTGCTTACTGGTTATCTTAATTGATTTGATGCTGAGTTCCTGGAGACTTGAAAACATTGATTTGTTCCACATGCATAATCTGGTATAAGATCAAGGCCCCTGCACGACAACCTTGTGTTCCTGTTGAATATATTATATACTTTCTAGCTGCCTTATGTTGTGATTTCGCTAAATAGATATTGTATGAACACAGAGAATGTGGTAGGCCTTCCTATCATGTTTTTTAGGGCTAGTCATGTTTGCCAGATAGTATATTATTATACCATAATGTTTCAGCTTGTTATTATATATTAAAGGCATTATGATTTATAATTACAATCATGTTAGATAAACAAACAGAAAATTAACAGGCAATAGTAAACCACAAGTCCTCATCATCTTCCTCCTGAAAGATCAGACTCCGGTCCAACTGTCATCGCCAATGAGGATGCTTCCAGCATGGCGTATGACTCAACCCTTTTATTCTGCAGAAACATTAGTGTATCATAGTCCAAGTCTGTCGGCAACATCTCTGGTGCTGGCACAGTGCCATCAAGGTACTGCAAGACGTGCCGCATGCTCGGCCGTGCACTAGGCAGCGGCTGCAAGCAGAGGAGACCCAGCTTCAGCACCAAGTTCGCCTCCTTGGTGACATACTCACCGCTAAGCCTGGATCCACCACGTCAAGAATTTGTCCTCTGTTCCAGTTCTCGATCATCCAATCCAGTAGCACGACCTGGTTGTCCTGGAGATCGTGCTCCAGAGGCCTTCGGCCACAGGCCACCTCCAAAAGAAAAACATCAAAGGCAAAAACATCAGTTGCTGGTGATGCTTTCCCTGTGCGGAGACCCATTGTGCCTACAACATGTGGTCCTTGGGTTGGTGCCATGGTCATACAATCTTGCAAGGCCGAAGTCGCTCAAGCATCCATTCATCTCATTGTTGAGAAGTACGTTGCTTGCCTTGATGTCTCCATGTACAACGACTTGTTCCCATTCCTCATGGAGGTACAATAAGCCAGATGCAATGCTTTGATGATGTGAAACCTTAGGTTCCAGTCTGAACAGGTTTGTTCTTGTCATGTAAGTGCTTGTCGAGGCTACCATTTGACATGTACTCATAGACCAAGAGAAGTTCACCCTTGCGGCAGCAATAGCCGAGTAGCTGAACTAGATTCTTGTGCCGAAGGCGCCCCATGCTGACCACCTCTGCGATGAACTCCTTCACCCCTTGCTTAGAGTCATGTGACACCCTCTTCACCGCAATCACTGAGTTGGATACAGGGAGAACTCCTCTGTACACTCTCCCGAATCCTCCAATTCCAAGCAAACGCTTGCTCCTGAACCCTTGTGTGGCATCGAACAGATCTTTGTAAGAAAACCTATGCGGTCCAAACTCGACCTCCCAATCTTCTCTCAGCTCCGCATACCAAAAACATCTCCTCACAATCATGAACCCCACAAGAAGCAATGCAATGACAAAAGCAGCTGACTATCAGCAGCACAACCACCAAAATTTCAGATTGATGGTGCCTCTGCTCTAGTTTTGGCAAACAGGCAGCTTGAATTGGTTGAGAGCTGGTGCGGCTTCATTCAAGCTGAAACTCCATCCAAGAACATAATGGTAGGCAGTGGAGAGGCCCGTCGCCGACGAGAACCCTATGTAGGCAAATTCTTGGGCTTGGACACATCCAGCGGAGCTAACGTGACATTCGGAGCAAAGGTTTTGGTCCTGGTCCTGCAAGTTAAGCGACGCATATATCTGGTATTCCGGACGTGTGACTTAAACTCGACCTCAAGATGAGAGACCTAAAGTAAACTTATTTCTTAATTCTTTGTTGATCAGGCCAGCCCAGATCTTAAGCCATATAACGGCCTATTGACAGGCCCACATAGCCCTATAGAACACCGAGCAAGCAAAGGAGCAACCGTGTAATATTCAGGTCACCGACCTTCACAGTCTCTACGCTCTGGCCGTCGATGGCTCATGGCAGCCGTATCGCTCGCCGGAGAATGCGGCTCCAGCGCCGGGAAAGACAACCTAACATGCCGCTTGGCTGCGAGCGACATGAGCTGCTCTTCCTAGCTCCATGTTCTTTGGAGATCCAGATACGGGCTAGCCGAAGTGCAGAACAGTCGGAGGCATAGAGTAGAGTAGTTGAGTAGGGAGATGGTTCTCGTCGGGCGACAAGCCGGGCAGGCAGGGTTGGTGAACCCCGTGGACAACATCAATGGCGCCAATGATTTCTCTCCATTGTTAATTGCCGCAAGTGGAAGGTCGACACACTCAAATCAGGATTTTTTTTTCGTCTAGCGATGAAGCTAGTCGACCATGGCGTAGGCTTTAATTGCTTCTTTTGTCATTGCTTCTTTTGTGTCTCATCCTCCTCTTATCTTAGTGAGAGGTGCCTAATCCTTTTCACTCTCCCAACAGATTTAGTATGCCACACTATGCAAATAAACTGCAAAAAGACAGTGGTTGTGAAAGAAATTCAGACAGCCAGTTACTAGTAGCCCTTTAACATTTTTAGGCTGTTGCTGCAACAAATTCAGAGTCTTATTTATCATCTATGGCCAGTCAGGTACTGTAGTACTAGCACTATTCTGGTTGACAGATTTCTCTTGGCTGGAACTGCAAGTCTACAACAAATTATGGGTGTTTGCGACTCAGCCATAGAAAGCAGATAACCACGGCCTGGGCCAAAAGGCAGTTAGCACTGTGTACTGTAGCTCAAGGGGTCCGAAGAAAGCTGCCTGTCGGGCTGTCCCCAAGCCGCTTTGGCTCCCGGTTGGTGAACCCAATCACAGGTCACCACTCATCCGATCAAGAGAAGCCGCCCGCCCATCCGTCCGTCCGTCCCGATGACACATCTAACCACAAAGCCTTTTCGTGTCACTCTATGCTTAGCTCCTCGCCTTTCTGACGCGACGGGGAGCTAAAGAGTTTTAAAGGCGAGGACGGCGAGATACACAGGAGAAGAAAGCGAGCTTACCTAAGCTTGCTCTCTCGTGTATGGTGTGCGTAACCCCGCTCGCGCGTGTGTGGGCCGGTGTATGTCGCCGTCGATCGACGATGTGCATGCCGGCGGCAAATGATCATCCGTGCGTGTTTTTTTTTTCCAAGATGAGCTTGAGGATGAAGGAAGGACTAAGGAGAAAGTTAAGGAAACTTGATTGTACTTTGGAGGGGCGTCAACTCATAGTTAGGCCGGTTCCTACTTCCTACCATCCCTTGAGAATAGTTTAACCTAGGAGAATTTAAAATTACATGGCTGAGATTGTTACTTTAGCTTAGTTTAACAACAGGGTGGGAGAACTGTCGTTAGGAGGGTCATTAAGGTAGTGTGTTTCTTGGGATGATTTGTTTGGGCATGTGATAAATAAATAAAGAGGAAAAAATATGATGTACGAGAAAGTGTTTTCAATTGGTTAGATCGTTTCCTCCAAAAAAAATGATTAGACTGATTGAGGGAAATTAAATTAATACGTCGTACCGGCTAGGCACTCCCGAGTAGAACCTTCTAGAGAAAAAAGTGTTACCTTCTAGAGAAAAAAAGTGTTGCATGGTTTTCATCTTCTGTGAGGACAAGTGTATATAGAAAACATATACTTCGGTTGCCAAAATGACTTAGGCTGTTCGGCATATGGGTTTAGGAACTAATCTTTTTAACACGTAAAATGGAGCAATTTATTAACCCATGATTAATGATTAATTAAGTATTAATTTATTTTTAAAATAAATTTATATGATTTATAAATAGCTTTTGTATAGAAAAGTTTTGAAAAAATCGTTTGACAGTTTGAAAACGTACGCACGAAAAACGAGATAAGTTAGGAAAGATGGATGTCCAACATGGCCTTAATTCTTAAGATCTATAAATTGGTTGCATCTTCCATGTTATATAATTTTTCATTTTTTAGTTAAAATAATTTCATATAATTCAAATGAAACGTCTAACATTCAAGTCACAGGTAGTGTGGTGCTGCATGAATCCAATCATGATGCTTTTCAAATCCTAGTGCTCATCGATATTACGCACATGAGAGTGTGCTTCCAATAGAAATTTAGTGGAGCAAAAAATATACAATTGATATGTCTCTTTGAGCGTGTTTGAGCGTGTTTTAGAGGACACACTTACGAATGTGTGAGTATGATGTGTGTATGTATTTTTTTCGTGCAATCTATAAAAAACCTCAAAGCTTTGATCATGCATCGTGTTAACAAAAGATGAGCGAACCCTTAGGGAATCCATTGGTTTTATGATGAACATGAAACACCATTGAGAGGATTTGCTTCTAGGATTGGGAGAAGAGCGTAACATGGAGATAGGGGACTGGAAGAAAACGAAGATGAGTGGTGTGGATGATGAGAATGGACCAAGGTTAACAAAATTGGTACTTTGTGACATTTTCTCATAGGCTCGTGTCCTATTTTCATATATGTCTAGGGTGCCCATTAATTAGTGTGACATGGGTGGTGGTCCTGATGCAATAACACCCACCCTTGTTCCGGGTCTACACTCTCATTTCCACTCAATTTTGTTTCGTAAAGGTCTCCCTGTTGCAGTCATTTTGGTCTCCTTCCATCGTTTCTTTATGAGTAAATCTCACTTTTGATTTTTTTATTATTGATGCTTCGTTTATACCACTGTTTAATCAATATTTTTATTTTAGACCAATAATCTTATTTTTGTTGCATTTATCTTATACTCTTTTCTCAATCATACGAATGGTCATAAGGACACAATCTCTTAGTCGTCAATGAACTCTTACTAGTATGTAGATTTATTTTACATATAATAAATTAGATCTGGATAAAAAAGTTAAGGGTGATCAAAGGTACCTTAAAGGTAAAAATATATCTGATCCAAAATGAAAAAATCAGTTAGAGGAGACTCAAACGAAAAAATTCACTACGTGAATACCCACGTTGTACTCTCTCTCAGTTTTTCCCTTTTATTATTTTTCTTCATGCCATTGTATATGGAAACGTTTGCTTTCTCTTTTTCTACAATTGGTTTGATCGCCCCTCTTTTAGAAGGAAAAAAAGAAATATTTTCCACATGGGCTCATGTACTCACAATATTTTCGAAATGAATTTACGTCTCACCGGCATTATTGATGGCATTATATCATGCATTGCACAAGCAGCAGCATAAGTCGGTTGCAACCTGTACAGCTATCGCATTTGTTGACCAAGCGGGCATGCAAATTCGCGTTGCTTTCTGGGTGTTTTACAGCGCGGCGCCGTGTACCGCGCGAGGAAAAAAAGGTGGGTGTGTTCCACTTGGTTTGCAAGGAAGGCAGCCGATTGGGAACCAAAAGGCGCCACATGCGACCACAGCTGCACCCACCTCCACTTGCTCTTTCTCTCAAGTGCTGGATCCTCTACAACCACCACCAAAATATGCAGCAACCTCAGAGTCAACCGCAATGTCAAAGGCTATGTGAACTTCACAGCCTGAGATATTTGATGACCTCATGTGGGATTAATCTTTGACTACTTGTATGATGAGAGCTTGTTCGATTAATCTACAGGAGGGATTGAAGAGATTAATTTCACATTTCTATATGAGTGTAATAAATTTTCTTCAATTTCTCTTCAATCCTCTTATAAGAGAGATTAATCGAATACGATCTAATTGATGAAGTAGGTAACAAAAGTATATCTCTAGTTTCTTAATTTTTAGTTTTCTAATTTTATTTAGACTAAAAACCATTGACGCAAAAGAAATCGCGAAATGCTCATAATTTTTTACTTTCTTTTACATCCACTGAATTATGGTAGGAAAACAACATGGTTTTAAAGAAAAAGGAAAAAGTTCTTAAAAGATAACAAGACCACTCAGTCAAACATACGAGTCACCAGCTAAAAAGAAAAAAATAGGCTATAAGCTAACTATAACATTTTTAAAAAAATGATAAAAAATATAGTGTTTAGAGCTACCTATACACACATGCTCTAAGATGCATTAAATAGATGCATTAAGTTCAAATTGAGAGAAAGAGAGGCAAAGCTAACCTCATAACATAATCTTATATAATATGTTAGTTTTAATATAAATTTATAGTCTACTAATAAACTAAACTTGCTCTGACAGACTTATCTCGTGGGGGCATTTTGCACGTTGGCGTGGTGCGCCCACCGTACTGTAGTCGGCATTCCGCGAGTGGATAAACCCTATGGACGGCCACATGGTTCCATGTGTCCACCAAATCCGACAAATCCGAGAGACGGTGGACTTCGGCTAGAGCGCGCGCGAATGGGGGAGGAGAGGATGTGGGTCGCGCGCTTCCTTCCCCGCCTCGGCCTTTTGCCGTGCGCGGCTCGCGCGAGCGAATCAGTCGCCTCCACTTGGCTAGTCCACTCGTGCCCCACTCCGGCCAACGCCACCGCAACACCTGTCCCGGGCCGGCCCCCCCTCCTCCCCCTCTATAAAACCCGGCGCCGGCCCGCATCCCCGGACAACGCTGCATCATTGTGTCCGGCGCCGGCTCCAGGGACACGACACAGCGCACGCCCAAAGCGCGGTCGTACTTCCTTCTTTGCGTGCGGCTTTGCATGAGGAGGAGGAGGATGGGGGCACTGCACGTCGGCGAGCCGCGGGTCAGCTTCCAGCAGCAGCAGGTCGGCAAGAACGGGCTTGGCCATGGCTCCGTGGTGGAGGAGATACACGGGCTCATCAAGGTTTACAGGGACGGCTACGTCGAGCGCCTCCCGGCGATCCCCGACGTGCCGTGCACGTGGGGCACGACGGCGCTGCCGGGCGTCGTCGTCGCGCGCGACGCGGTGGTCGACCGTGCCACGGGGGTGTGGGCGCGGCTGTACGCGCCGGCGGCGGCGGGGCGGGTCCCCGTGGTGGTGTACTTCCACGGCGGCGGGTTCTGCGTCGGGTCCGCGGCGTGGAGCTGCTACCACGAGTTCCTTGGCAAGCTGGTCGCGCGGGCGGGGTGCGCCGTGATGTCGGTCGACTACCGCCTCGCGCCGGAGAACCGCCTCCCCGCGGCGTTCGACGACGGGGTCACGGCTGTGCGATGGCTGCGGCAGCAGGCGGCGATCTGCAGCGCAGCCGCCATCTCGGCCGACGAGATCTCCTGGTGGCGCGGCCGCTGCCGCTTCGACCGCGTGTTCCTCGCGGGCGACAGCGCGGGCGCCACCATCGCCTTCCACGTCGCCGCTCGGCTCTGCCACGGCCAGCTCGGGGCACTGAGCCCGCTCGACGTCAAGGGCGCCATCCTGATCCAGCCCTTCTTCGGCGGCGAGACCCGCACCGCCTCCGAGAAAACGATGCCCCAGCCACCAGGCTCAGCGCTAACGCTCTCGACCTCGGACACCTACTGGCGCATGTCGCTGCCCGCCGGCGCCACACGCGACCACCCGTGGTGCAACCCGACCACCGGCCGGGGCGCGCCGCGGCTCGACGCCCTGCCTCTCCCGGACTTCCTCGTGTGCATCTCCGAGCAGGACATCCTCCGCGACCGCAACCTGGAGCTCTGCCGCGCGCTGCGCAGGGCCGGCCATAGCGTGGAGCAGGCCACGTACGGCGGCGTCGGGCACGCGTTCCAGGTGCTCCACAACTACCACCTCTCGCAGCCGCGGACGCAGGAGATGCTCGCCCACATCAAGGCCTTCGTCAGCGCCAGATAGCCCAGCCAGTGGCTAAGCTTAGCTGACACACTCGCCGTGTCACGCTAATTAATCCATCCAACCATCCAACCAGTTTCTGCTGCAGATGAGTAGTTGTCGTGTAAGCTGTAAATTAATTACTTTGTAGTACGTGTCGCTCAAGACAAGCGTCCATCCAATACCCAACTTGGATCGTCGTAGCGGTGTCGGAAAGCAAAAGCGTAGCACACAAAAACAACACTGCCGCTATGCCACGATGTTGTTGCTCCGTGTATCATTCATGTTCATCAATATACTTAAAAGCAAGTTGTGGATACTGTTTTCAAATCGGTTGCCGTCCTCGACGTCACTGATGGTGTTGCATCAAGGAAACCGGAAAAGTTTCCAAGAGCAAATCATTGTCTGATTGTCTGCTGCTTTTTGGGCTTTGCATCAGACATCATCAAGTGAACAGAAGAACTGATAGTGGTAGTTTTTTTTTTTCTTCTCTTTTCTCTGCTTTGGGAAGGTTCAGGCTAGATGGAGCCCAGCGAATTTGGCTCAGCAATTCCTTCTCTAACAAGGACGAATCAATATCATCACCACCATCATCCATCAGCTACGATTAGCGTCAGGTCATTACGGCAGAATGGAATCTTTGGTCTCTTCCCAATGCAATGCTGCTGCTCTCTCCCATGATGGAGAGATGCCTTGTGCACTGAGGCCACCACATGATTCGCCCAATGCAGCAGCAAAGTCGCAGAGCCAAAAAAATGCTTTAGTGCTGCTGCTACAAATGCATCGGACAAACTGTTCGATCGTTGGATGCCTCATCCGTTCGTTCCTCTGCAGCTCGCTGCGGTCGTGCTCAAGGGTTACCTTGAGTACAACATTCTCTGCGGCTTGTAAGGTTGGATGGCACGCAGAATTCGGCATTCCTATCATTACATCACCAACCCCATCATAGCTGCAGCTGAATGCGTGCAAGCAGGCCAACATCATGCGTGATCATGCCGGTCTCAGATAACAACGGTAGTAAATGTGTAGGATTAGTTAGTTGCTTGTACTGACACACCAATGAGACCATGGTGGATGGTCGCAGAAGCAATATCTTTTTCTCATATTTTAGGACTTTGATCAGAGTCTTGTTTGATTTTAGTCAGAGTGAAAAACGTCAAATGCATTCACGATTATGTATTTAGATACCTGAAAGGGCGTATTTGTAATTTCAAAAAGAGCACTGCTACATAGGGATGAAAACTACGGTCGGGAAAAGACCTTAACCATTTCCGTTACCGTATTTTTTAGCGGGAATGAAAACGGAAACAATAAAGACGGACGGAAAAACAAATTCGGTAATACGGGATATCGGGAACGGTCGGGAACGGTCGAGAGTATGTCAATTACGATCGGGAATCGATAAAAAAAAGGAAAACGTTGACACACATATAACCACTTCAAAGAGTTAACTAGATGCAACAATTGCAACTATACGTAATCTCACGGTATGAGTGAAGGTTTTATTATGCACATGAGCTTACAATGTTCCAAAATTCTATGAGTGAAGGTTTAATAGACTAGAGTGAATGTTTTATTATGCACATGAGCACAAAAACGAGAATTACCCGTGGAAATTTTTCCGGATAAATACGGGATCCGTGAATACGGTCGGAAAAACACCCCAACCGTTCCCGTTCCCGTTTCCCGTTTTCCTGTTTCCGTTTTTCTCGCGGATACGGTATTCGGTCGAGATATTCGGTATTCGGTGATGGTCGGTACGGGATTTTTCCGTCTCCGTTTTCATCCCTACTGCTACACATACTAAAATTTTCTTACAAACTCTTCCTAACAAATTTCTCAACCGTTTGATTTAACCAAATGAAAGTTACAAGAAATCTAGATTTACTCACGGCTTGCCACATCAGAGTTTGTAAGCATTTTGTAAGATTTCCTTTCAAAAAAGAAAGTGTGGAACTGCAAGCTGTGAAGGATAACCAGCTGTTGGTCTGAAAGTGGATTTGGTAGAAACTTCAGAGACAGTTCTCTAACCGACAAATGTCATTGCTCATAGTACTAGACTAAAATGCAGATTTTTTTTCTTCTCATGTTTGACAAGAAAATGGATCAACGAGTAGCTTAGAGTGCCTCTCTATCAAACTTTCTTCTGAAGTGGCACTAAAAGCTCGCGGCATTTCCTTCAGAATCTGCCGCGGAACGCCTTTACAACAGTAGGCGCGGCATTGCGGTTTTCGGCAGATCAAAATCAGCATGGCACCGATGTGATCATGATCCGATATGGTGGATATTAGAGATCGACATGTACCCTAGCCGAGAATCTCAATCTATCCCCGTAGATCTCTTGAGAATCCCTGACTTCATCCTCTTTCTTGCCAAGCTTCCGCACATTCAGAGCACCGCCGGTTAGAGAACCGTTTCGTCTCCCACTTGTTTCTCACAAGATATCACGATCAGATCACCGCGAAAAAAAAACTTTATTCCTGAATAACGATATTCTCAAAATCTCTAGCTGATGTAACTGCACGGGCCTCGCAAATCTGCATGATGCATTGACCTCATGCTTTGCCCGCGCGTGCGTGAGGGAGATGTTGCCCCAATCTGTCAAACCGACCTTGCAGCGATGTCAAACCGAGATGCCGCGGTGCAATTTATCCGTTGTTTCTTTTGTAAAAGCAGCCGTGGTATTCGATAAGCTTCCAATCTGATCTTCGCGCTCCTGATTCATGCATGAATTGAGCTGAAAGAATATAAAGATTCTGCTTTGGTAGTTCATATTGCACATGTGTCTGAAGGAAGATGCATGCACCGAACAGTATTACGGCATGTTCTGGAAGAATCCGAATAGCTAAAGAGCAAGAGCATTGCAAGATGTCAAATAAGCAGCTGATTCTGAGCATAGCATTGAAACATATGTAACTCATTTATAACACAAGGGCGTATAGCTTGTAGAGGCCGGGGATGTAATCATCTTCCTTATAAAGAAAAGAACATATGGCTGCCATTATCTGTTAATTTTAGCTAACAGCGCATTAACACTGACATAACAATGGTCTTAACACTAACATACAATGGTACACCGGTGAGAATCGGGTAATAGGAATGATCATGGATATCTATCTCTGGAGTCTGGAGAAACAATCAAGCACGCCGTGCAATAGCAGCATGGAATCATTCATAAGAAAACGGCTGGTCTAGAACTCTAGATGTAGAGCACACACGTACATGGTCAAAAACCACACGAAGATTATTGGATAACCAAGAACAACGTGTTGGTAAGCTAGAGAGACAATGCCGCTAGAAAGATGGACGACGACGAAAAGTCGGTGCATCATCCAGATCGAATTCGTTCCAGATGGTATAGATGCATTATGATGAAGCTGCAAAGCGAGGCACGGGCAAAAGCGGCTGGAGATGCAACTCGAGAGGAATCTCGCATTTGCCGGATGCTAGCTTGACAGGGAAGCATCAGGCGCTCTCCTTTTAGCTTGGAGGCGCCCGAGCGAGTGGCTGACTAAACCAGATAGATGCCTCCTTTGACTATGGCTGGGATGTCCATGTCCTCTGCTACGGACGGATGGATGTATGGATGGATAGGTTGCAATTGCATTATGGCACACAAGTAGGAGCTTCACTTTTTGGAGGTCACTGATTCAGAGGAACAATCCTTATTCCAAAGAACTAGCTTGCTTGCATTGCATTGGATATTCCAGAGTTCTTTTTCTTACTGTTCTGGTGTGCATATAGCTTTTTCAGACCTTCAGGGACGTACACTGTAGTTTGTGCGCTGAAAAGTCTGAAATATCAAGTGCTTTTCATGCACTGCAACTGACATTTGACTCCAGTTTTCACTATATCTCAGTCATATTCTTCCAAGAAAGAAAGCTATCCTGAGTGGGAGCTCATAGAGCCTTCTCTGGCTTTGTGGAGGTTATGTGAAAATTCTAGTAAGCTATGAATGTAAGGAACCAAACACTTTCAGGTGGGGAATATGTGGACACGATGATCACACTTACGAAGCACTAGACGACTTTTAAGGTCCCATTTTCCCAGTGCTATGCTGCAATGTCAAACTTGAGCAAGGAAACTGGTTTCTGAAATGGTACAGCACTAGTTCGTAGTGATAATGCAGTATTTCTAAGAGTAAAAGAACATTTCGGAATGGTTGAGTCGCTACACAGTGCGAACAGATACTAATCAGAACACATAAAATTTATATCGTGCAATTTGGGCATTTTGTGCTTAAAATCAAAGAAACGTTATGGATAAGCATTGGCATTGTTCAGATTGGGACTTTGCTATGATTAACTAGATCACTTGCCAACAAAGCACCTCATCCTCTGCTGCAGTCGCCAGTCTGACGGCTGAACTTGCAGTTTTGTCTATTCTCCTTGACAGTTGATAATAATTATGATCCTTTGCTCCTCCAACGAATAAAATGTACCGTTCGTGTAGATAAACAAACTTGAATATCGGTACATGGAATCTGCAAAAAGAAAATGTCTGTTTCAACTGAAGTGTTGGGGAACCGTCCAAGTAGTGAAAGGTGCTTTTTCATGGTCATAATGAAAAAAATAAAAGCGACTTTGCACTAAAAAGATGGGTTGAAGTAACAACTGAGAATGACAAATTTAACAATTCATCTTCACTCTATTCAGTGCCTCAGTGTGACTTGATGGTGAATTTTCGAGGTCTGGGTTGAAGTAAATGACTAGTATGATGGCATTTGTGTGGTCAGCATTTAGGCGAGCTAAATGCATGATTTGGTTAAACTACTAAGCGGAACTAATGTAATTTATTCTAAAACATAAGCATTTTCATATGGTTTTGGCATGAATTAAGAAAGTAAATTAAATTAGATGATAGAAAGTTATAGTTAGTTAAAAAAAGAAAGTAGACGAATAAATTAAATGAAAGGTGGTTGTTATTGGTTGAGATAAAAGGTTATGTGAAAAAATAATTATATTTTAGGATGAGTTTGAAGTCTATATATGTACATTTTGGGACAGGTAGAGTATTTACTGAATACTATTTTTTTTGGCTAGTATAGTTATGCCATAGAAAATGGATATATATGGCTTGAAGCCTGTTTCTATGTCCACAATATGTCCAGAAAAATATAGTATAGTTAAACAAATTATAATTTTGATAAAATACAATGCTCAGGATAGCCTCATAAAAAGGATCGAGCAATTGTAGCTTTGTGAAACTTAGTAAGTATTAGTATTCAGTAGCATTCTGCTTTTCTCTTAAGGCAAGTTTTTTAAAAAAATAAAATTCCACTCTCTTGTAATTAGTTGGAATATTTGGGTCGCTGAGTCAGATTTTAAAATACCTGTTATGTTGAAATGGATTTTTAAATAAGTTCTAAACTTGAAAAGATGCATACAACTTTTGATCAAACAGTAGTAATCCACAGGTAATCCTATTTTAAACCACATGCGTAAATGACTCGTTTATTCTAATTAACATCTGAATAATATAAATGTATATACATGCGTTTATATTATTCATTTTCGCTATGCAGTCGTACTGTTCTTCCATTTCGAAAAACCATTTTTGACCATGAGGCTCATCTCATTTCACTATGTAAGTGAGCCATATTTTACCTGCAAAGGCCCACCTACATACTTGTGGATGGGGTCCGATGACCGGCAATCTGCAAAGATTCATTATCGCAAGCGACCAACAAACACACAACCTATTATAAATCATAATTGTTATATTATCGCAGACGGTCGGTTTAGACATCATCTACAAACACCGACATCACCGGCTTCTTTTAGTTGAAATCATGGTTTAGTAGAAAACAGTATCAATTCACCTCTGACCTACATGTCAAATTGCTATACAGATGTGCTGCTTGTTTACTCCCCGGTGTTCTGCTTTCATCGTAGTATTATAGTACTTCGATTAACGGGTATTAGCATGACTTACCTCATCGATGCCTGCCATGCACTTGAACACCGGCGAACTATCCCGGAAAGGCGGTGGCGGTGGCTCGTCGTCGGAACTCGCCGAGCCAAACCATCCGTTTCCGAACGCATAGCTTGTGGTCGTGGACAAGGGGCTATCCGGGTCAGCAGCATGGGAGTATGGGACGATGGACACGGACGACGCCACCTTCTCGGCTTCTCCTTCCCGCGCGCCGTACTGCAGTGCCTCCTTGTCCGCTTCGTCGTCCTCACGCTCTTGCGCCGAGCGGCCAACCCTGCCCTTCTCTTGCCGCGCAGGTCGCATGCACCAGAACACGCGGGTCACCCTGACGCGCGCGGAGGTACTCCCCCCACGCCGTGCCGTCCTTGCAGAGTCGTCGGCGTCGACCTGTGCACCGGGCGGGTCATCGCCGCGAGCGGCAGGCCGTAGCGCGGACCCACACCTGCATGGCGCGAGAACACCATCTCCGATCGACCGACAGCCTCGGCGCCGCGCCGACGAACGGGACGAGCACCAGCGACTGGCGCTGTGGCGCATGAACGTCCACGGGCCCCGCGACATGGCGTGGTGGTGGCTCCAGCCGCCCTCCGAGCCGAACCCCTGAAGACAAAGTGACGAACACGTTGCCTCCTCATCGTGCCCTCCATTGTTCTTGAACTCACAGGCCTGGGAGACAGCAGCTTCCGGACCGCGGGACCGTTCTCTTCGTCCGTGATTGAGATCAGCGAGGTTCGCCTCGAGTCCGTCCATCCGTGTGAGCGATGGCTTGCGCCTTGCGACGGCCGGCGAGGATGCCCTAGATCGCAGAGGACATCGCGGCGACGTGGTGTGGATCTGGTGGAGTAAGCCAATGGGCTCTATAGGTGAGGCCCAACCCAACGTATGGACGTATGGTCCATTACAGCATAGCCTGGACAAAACATTTAAGCCCGTACAACAGTATCTTTCGAGGTGGTTTATGGGCTGTGGCTTAGTCCGAATTCAGAACGATTTTTAATTTTCTATTTTTTTATAAGTTTAAAAAAAATAAGTTATCTTTTTAAAGTTTTACAGAAATATACTCCTTTCTTCATTATACAGTAGGGTGAGAAATAAGAAATATAACATGGCAAACGAAAAGAGTGCGCCATGGTAATTTTGCGGACGACCTAAATCATCCTACGGAAAGGCGAGAAGAAGACGCCTGCAAAATGTCTCCGGCCTACAGAATATGGCCAGGGTGCTGTCGGTAAAAGGACATGATAAATCGCCCTTTGCAATCTATTAAGAAATTTTGCAAGCGGCTTCCTCCTAACAATAGATCGTCTTATGAAAGGAGGAGAAAGGGTTGTAAAATTTGCATGATGTGTCTCTCTCAATATCTGTCACGTCACGATTATCGCTTTAGCATAAAACAATTTATATGCTCCATCCTATGATAGGATGGGAGAAGTACATTTTTTAAAAACTTCAAAACAGTAATTTATTTTTTAAATACTTTTGAAAAAATAAATAAAAAATCATCCAGAAAAGGACTCTATAAGCTCTATAAGAAACGCAATTGCTAAATGTAATTATACTATAGCTATATAATAACTTACAATATATTATGCTTTTTTTCTCAAATGGAGCAAGTTATAGAGATCAAATTTTGTCTCAAATATAACAACCTATGACATGTAAAAAGTTATTTTTCCCACTAAATTATCCATATTACCTCTACTATCCCTTTGCTGTATTGTAGGTCGAACATACACCTCATTCATCTCGAGAAGTCAAACAAGTCTTTCTATTTATCTTCTTAGTACATGTGTCATGTTCTGAAAATTGTTACATTTTTTAAAATGGAGGAAGCAGTTACATTTGAAAGTTTTTCAACAAAAAAATGTGAACATGACACATATTCACCAACCTAGTTAAATTATAGCTATTGCTAAGAAAATATTTGATAGTTTTTCTTCCCCAAAACATTCAAATTTGTGACAACCGGATCACCTCAATATTTGTGTGGCACACAAGGGGAATAAATTGCAAGTCGCAGGGGAGGCAATCGAAATGCGTATAAGTTTTGACAAGTTATTTATAAGTTACATCGTAATTATACATGCAATATATCATAATTATATTTAAAAGTTTTTCTACTTTAAAAATCCGTTAAATGTTATATAGGTACTCCTCTCCAATCGCGGAAAACATCCCTATAGAGTGGCCTTTTCTGGCTTTAGCCCTGACGGCGGTATGTGTCTATGTGGGAAAGAAAATCAAACGATATCTCCCAAGTCCCAACTCAATTCCTCGCCCGTGAACACAAGTCCTGACTTTGCTCCTTGCAACATGGCCCAGTGGCAATTACTAATCCCCTTCTAAAACGTGAACAGCAGAACGATTAACGAATGCCAGCTCGGCTCATCATACACGCATGCGAATGCGATGCCCTCCTCCGATCGATCGATCCACGACCCAGCCTAGCCCACCCATAAATAATCTCAGTAGTACTAGTACTATCATGCATGCATATAGCATGGAGCACCCCCAAGAATCCACAGGTTTGGCACGTCCCACCACCGTTTGTTGCCATCTCGTTTTCCTTCCAGCTACGACGAGGCAGCTAGCCAGCTGCCGGATTCCAACCCCATGATAGGCCAGCATGACCCATTGACGAACCCCCACCGGACGCCCGCAGAAGCAGCCTCTCGCGCTCGCTACGCTCCGGCCCCGCGCGGCGGCGGATACCTTGTCCCCGGTGTGCATGTGGCCCGCCACATGGCGCGCATGAGTCGACACGAGACGCCGCGCGCACGCGGCCGGGGGCGCGTAGGACGGCAGGAGAGAGTCCCCGATCTTCTTGTCTTACTCCGGCCCCCCGCGCGCGCCGTGACCTTTGTCTTCTCTCCCGCGGGTGTTGGCCTCGTCTGCGATCGCAACTGCTCGCAACGCAAGGAGAGTTAAGATTTTCCAGAAGCGCACGCTTCTCTCTCTCTTCTCTCTCTCGTTCGATACACGTTTGGCGAACGTATAGTACGGCCTCGTGCCAGGGCCCATCCTAAACTTTTCGGGGCCTTGGGCGAAAGAAAATAAGGCCGCGTTCGTAACCGATTATCAAAACATTATTTTTTTCGTTTTTTTGTTAACACACTTTTTTAAACTGTTAAATGATGATATGTTAAATGATACGTTTTGTACGAAAATTTTTTATATAAAAATTGCTAAAAAATCTAATAAATTTATTTATTAATTTTTTATATATTAATATTTAATTAATCATATGCTAATCATGTGTCTTGTTTTACATGCGGCTAATCATCCAAATCGAAAATCACTTTCGACCGTAGCCTAAGAGGTATTTTTTAACTTGCAACAGTTTTGTTTTCTAGAGAGTTTTTATTTGAATGTAGTTAGTATCAATAATATTTTTAAAATTACAAATATATACATTATATTTTGATTGCAGACCATGAAACACAAACTACTACTTGCTGACTAATGAACTACTAAAAGTATGAATAATAAGGAGTATAACCACATTGATTTTGATGATCTTGTGGAAACCAAAATACCATAGAGAACTTATAGAAGCCAATCTCCTCAATGGTACAATCTACGAGAATCTACGAGAGGAGTCCTAAAAATAAAAAACATTCATATCACCTATAATAAACCAGTGCAAAGAAGAACAGACACTACTCAACTCGAGCAAGGAGATCTTGCTCACTAGCTAGAGAAACTAATTACGTACCATGAACAGCTCGCAGGAAGTCCTAACCACCAGTCTCTAATGGGAATCTTTGGAACCGAAACAAATCAAAGTTCCATCTGATGTTTTTGGTTCGATCTTGCTTCAGAGTGTCATTCAGCCATGAAGCGAAGGGGCGAGATCTAAAAGACTTAAGTACGGTGGCGTGTGCAGCGGTCGAATGACGGGATTACATGCAAGCAAATTAATGGCGCACTTAATTAGGATTTAATCATGCAAGCTGAGCCGGCGTTGTTTTGGCCTTTCGGGAGCAGAGAAGGGTCTGGGAAACGATATATCGACGCTTCGTGACTTGCACGGACTGACATGTTAGCGAGGTTGGGCAGTCACGAACTGACATGTTAGCGAGGTTTGGGCTTTCCAGACACACGTGTACTGATGAATCTTCTTTGTAGTACTGTCGACTTAGGTCATTAACATGTAGATATGATAGGAATGATAGATATGAGGCTTATATGTCAGCCAGTTAGTGGATCTGTTTCTCATGTGTACGCGCTACATGTGTATGCGCTGTGAGGCTCCTGAGGTTCGGAGCCCAGATTGATCGCCCTGGCTGATCCGTCTCAGAGCCAACCCTGTCTCGTGTTGGCCCCCTGTCTCACGCGTGGGCCAACGCGACCGATCGAGCGTGCATGGATAAGGCACACGGCGGTTGATGATATTATGCTTTTGTCAGGTGAAGTCCTCCGATCTGTATAGGATCTGCTACATTATCATGGTCTTTCAGTATTGTATTGCCAAAATCAAACTATATGAGTGCCAATAGTGCTTCGGCTGGAGAATACTACAAGATCAAGATGTACTTACACCTACGAGTTGTGTCAGACATTTGTGTCAATCAGAACATTGAGAAAAAAACGAAATGGAGAAAGACAGGAAGAGAACAAAGGTACATTGCGATATCATCGGGGTAGTGTTTGTAATCTGTGTGCGCCCCTGTCTATAAGAGATCGGCTTGTGGATAGGTTAAAATGACTAGCCCATTCCCGTACAGCCACATATCTGTCGGATCCATCAGCCAAGTATGATCATGGGAGAAATATGCATGAGTAACGATGGCGGAATCCTAATGGTGGTCAGTGCATTATAGGGAACGAAAATTGCCACTTGAGTTATCTCTGAAACTTCTTATGTGATGTTGTATGAGCATTCCTAATGCACGACTTCTCAGGGTCAGGTGCTCAGGATCTCAGGTGTCAACACTCAACAGAAAGAGGAGATGCCCTAGCTACACTGTTTCACTCCATTTAGCAAGTTACTTTTGTCGTATAACAACATGAACAGAACACAGGTTACCAGAAAAGTCACAAATGTCGAGCAAAGTTGGCAAGACCTAGCTCTGTTTGGAACAGTACATAAATCATCTTGCTTTTCTTGGGAGGAATCGAAATGTTTCATTATACATCTATTTCCTAGAAAAATTCCATGTTATATTTGTAGAGGCTGTCATTCTGGCGAAAGCAGATTAATATCAACCTTTTTTTTCTTGAAACGTTGACGGCGGGAGCTTTGTTGGATATATTAGGAAGAAGAGTTGACCTAATTTAAAAGGAAGACCAGGCCACAACTGACCAATTAATTAAAGCAAAACTGGTAAAACCCAAACGACGAGCGAAAAAAGAAAAGGCTTTACAACAACAAAACCATCTGACACACGACATAGCTTAAACCACCTACAAAACAACCCCACTAAGAGCATGAACTTCTGGCCGAAGCCTCCAACAAGAAAACAACATCGAGGATGTTGTCAATGCCCATCCAACACATCAAACTAGGTTTTCACCTACAGAAAGAGAGGATCGCTTTAATGATGCCCCAAGGGGAAGACGACGCCCACATCTATTGACATCACTAACGCCATATAAAAACATGTTAATTGGATCCGTGTCATTATAAATTTATCGTATTAAAAAATACTATTACTATTCATGATATCGTTTGTGTGTCACTGAAAATTTATAAAATTGGATCCATTCCATCACGTCACTTTTCTGTCACGCTCTCCTTCTTCCTTCTCTTCTTTTCTTCTTCTCTCCTTCTTCCCTGTCGGCCAACCACGCCCACTTCTCCTCCCTACATCTGGAGCCCGCCAATGAGAGCTTCTTCTCGGGCACCTTGTGTCACAGCTGGCTCGACTTGGTGACGCCCAGGGACAAGCCGTTCACCTCGTCGGGCATGTCGAGCAGCGCGTGGACGAGGACCGCATGGTGGTACTCTGTGTCCGCCGAGAACAGCGTCTCGCCGATGAGGAGCTCTACCATGAGGCACCCGAGTGCCCACATGTCGTACTCCTTGCTACTGAGGTACTGCTCCGGCAACATGTACCAGAGCGTGTTGACCAGCTAGGTGTGCGGCGACGGGGTGGCGGCCGACTTGCCGAGGCCCAAGTCGCAAATCCATGACGAGGTGGAGCTTGCCAGTCTCTAGGTGGCGCACCACCTCGTGGAGCCTCACGACGGTGGGGCTACCTGTGCACGTGGCGAGCATCTCGGCCTCCCGTAGGAGCAGCGCCTTGTCGCCATCGTCGTTGTTCGGCGACCGTCTCGCCGATCGCGAGGTGGTGCGCCCTGAAGACGGCGCCGCACGCGCCCTCAACGATGAGCCTCAGATGCTCGTAGGATTCCATGCTTCCGAACTGCACCACCCCAAGGACGTCGTCATTTATGGTGGCGTGAATGGGAGAGTCGTCGACGGAGGCAAGGGTGACCACTGAGTTCTTGGTCGTGCCAAGCGACTCCACTGACATCGACGACGGTGCCTCTGCAGTGGCAGCCCCAGGTCCGGTTTGCTCACACCACCTGGCAGCAAATGGGCCGATGACCAGGGAAGAGACCTTCCTGTGAAGCGCACCCATGGGCTTCGCTGAAAGGTGGGTGGACGCACAGTGGCGGAATGGAACGAGACCGGTGGCGCGTGACATATGGAGATGGAGCTTCTCCGCCTGCTGGTCGCTGTCTCCCCGTTCGCCTCTCTCGCTAGCTCATTGTCGCCCTCATCTGGCTCAACGAGAATGAGGTGGAGAGAGATAAGGAAGAAAGGGGAGGGAAGGATGGAGGAAGAAGATGGAACTAACATGTGGGTCTTATGTTCAGGGGTATTTTGGTCTATATCAAGATGAAAAACTTAACGATGATGGTATGGATCCAATTTTACAAAATATCAGTGACACCCAACCGTTATTGCGAATAGTAATGTAACATCGAAAATTTGTAATGGCATAGATCAAATTAACCCTATAAAAACTGGGTAAGGATTTCACCTTGGACTTTCTCAACTGTCGATCAACTCTGTATACCCAACAACTACGACTTCGCCACAACACAAACGACATAGCACCACATAGGCAAACAATACTCATCCGTCCAAACCTAAGCAGATGAGGGTCATCGTTGCTAAGCTTGCCACCTAGACAATCAACTCTAACTCCGCCCCACCATGCAAATGCTCGCCAGTGTGGCGGAAACCTCCATCACCACCATCTCCCTGCATGGATCCTCTTGTGCGGGCAAACTCCAAGAAAGCATTCTCGACGCCAAGGTCGCTCATCCTTTGACAAGAAGACAACCAAATTGACCAAACTACCATCTCTCCTTCCATAGGTCTCTTCGACCGAAGTCTAGAAGTATACTGGCCTTAAGAGGGGAGGAGCTCTAAGGTGAGATAAGGAGCCCAGCTTGCCAAACGGGAGTTCCGCACGCCGTCCTTCAAACCCCACCAACGTCGATGCTCATCGTGGCCTCGTTGACAATCCATCCAGCGTTATTGCGGTGAGCAACACTTGTGGCTTCTGGCCACCCTACTTCGGCCCTCTTTGCACCAACTCCAGAAGCTCTGGTGGTCTCTACGCGACAACTTGTGTGACAACTCTTCCACTTCAACTCCATATCGTGCAACGACGTCAATGACACCTCCAACTCCACCTCTGCAAAACTCCACCTTAACAGCAATGACGGTGCCAACGCACCATGCCGAGCCCCTGGCCACTTGCTACCCCATGCAACTGCTAAAGAAGTGCACCCTATCGACCACCCATGCGTCCCCTGACTCACCCTGTCGATCAAGTGCACTGCCCTGCTCCGGCGCCACTCCTCCAGCGACGATGCTCCCAACCCGTACGCCTTCGCCGCCAAACTTGCACCGTCATCGCTGTCTCTACACTTGTGCCTCCTACACCTGCGCTATCGCAGTTGCCACGCCGGCACTTCCTGTGCCATCACTGCCGCCACACCTGCACCTCCATATCTATATCGTCATCGCCACCACATACTACGCATGCACCGTCGCTGCCGCACCTACCATTAGGCAAGTTGCCATCGCTAGATCCAAACCAAAAATCGGATCAAGAAGGGGCCCAGCCACCACCCACTCCTTAGGACGCCACCTCTACCAAGACCACCTTGAGTTGTCGTCGTCTCCAGCCTGTCGCACCGCCTTGACCCTACTGACCAACCCGTTAGCTTGCCAGATTTGCCCTGGCCTCGCCACACCATATGAGGTGCGCGAGGGAAAAGGAATAGGGCCCACTGCCATCATTGCCACCGCTCGGTTTCCGGCACCGCCTTCGATGGCGGCGTGCACTGCTAGGGAAACCCTCTTTAGTCCCGGTTGCAACCCCTTTAGTCTTGGGTTGCAAACCGAGACTACAAAAGCGAGGCGAAGATGCATTTTTAGTCTCGATTGAAATAACGGGACTAAAAATCCATCTTTAGTACTGGTTGGTAATACCATGCGAGACTAAAGATGGAAGCCCGCCATGAGCTGTCAGCTTTTTTATTATTTTTTCTTTTTTTCATTGTATTTTTCCGCTTGCATATCGCTTTTTTTGCAACAATGCGACAACAAAATCATCCACAAATTCACAAAAAAAATCCACTACAAATTCATTCACAAATCTACAACAAAATCATTCACAAATACAACTTCACAAATACAACAAAATCGGGACCGCCCGCGACCGTCGCCGCTGCCGCCCACGATCGTCGCCCGGTTGCCCACGGTCGCCCGCCCGCCCGCTCGCCCTGCCACCGAAGATCTGAGAGAGAGGGAGAGGGAGAGAGAGAGAGAGCTGAGAGATGGCAATTGGGAAGGGATCGAGAGGGAGATATATATTTTTTAAGTCCGTGCGCGCAGTCCCGAGACGATAAGGCTGAGCACTGTTCACATTGGTCCTGGTTAAAATAAAAAATGAGGCTAAAGATTGATCTTTAGTCCTGGTTGGTAAAACTAACCGAGACTAAAAATAATTGGGGTCTCACACGACGTACAGATTTTTCGAACTGGGACTAAAAATAAACTATTGTTAATAAAAACATTTTTCAGTCAATGCTTCTTCAGTAGTGATGGGGAAGGGGGAATGTGCAACGGCGGTACAATGGGTTGGGTCGCCACCCGTTGAGGAGCGACGCAGGGAAGTTTTCCCTAATATCAACCATTTAGATAGCTTTGTCAGGATTTTCAAGATTTGCCCATGTGATTTTTCAGCTGCCTCACCTTGATACTCCTACTCCACACTAGAAATTCGTCCTACCTACCTAGCCACACTAGAAATTCGTCCACACTAGAAATTTGATCCTACTACGTAATTTGTACCCAGACTACCACTACGTGTACAGTGTGCCTGATGAGAATCAGAAAGAAAATAGCGCAGATGAATTACTGGTTGTTGGTCAAATCATGAAAAGACGGTGATGACCGCGCCGTTATGCCTAGCATAAAACCTGGGTCGCAATACCAAATAATAAATCATGAAGAACAAGTTAATGCAGGGTCGAACTACCGAATCAAATTCAATCAAAACAATCCTGACCGAATTAATGACCAGCATCGCGCCTCCTCGGCTCCTCGCTGAACGAAGCCTTGACCGTTAAGGTTTTCATCTAAACAGAAAAAAAAAGAGAGATGGTAAATGAAATGGCTAAAACTCCTTACTCCTGCTGTCTGCATGGCTGCATATATACAGGCTTGCTACTCTTTAGCTAAACACTCGCGCGCGCGCAGGCGCACAGCCAAAGCTTACCGAAGACTCAGAACCGGCAAAACCTGTAGCAGTAGCACTGCAAGTCTGCCGCAGCACAAAGCCTGTTCCATTTCTAACCATGAAGCTTACATTACTAGGCAACTGTATTCATCACCCTGTTCTTCTTCTAGTGATCCTCGCCTGCGCCGGCATTGCACCGGCGAGCGGCGCCGGCGGGAGGTGGGACCTCCTCCAGCGCAGCATCGGCGTGTCGGCGATGCACATGCAGCTGCTGCACAACGACCGCGTGATCATCTTCGACCGCACCGACTTCGGCCTGTCCAACCTCTCCCTCCCCGACGGCCGGTGCCGCCGCAACCCGCGGGAGCGCGTGGTCCCCGTGGACTGCACCGCACACTCCGCCGAGTACGACGTCGCGTCGAACACGTTCCGCCCGCTCTTCGTCCTCACCGACACCTGGTGTTCGTCGGGCACCGTCGCGCCCGACGGCACCCTCGTCCAGACCGGCGGGTGGAACGACGGGTACCGCAACGTTCGCACGATGGCCGCGTGCGAGGCGGACGACGACAGCTGCGACTGGGACGAGACGCAGGACGCGCTCGCCACGAACAGGTGGTACGCCACCAACCAGATCCTCCCCGATGGCCGCGCCTTCATCGTCGGCGGCCGGAGGCAGTTCAGCTACGAGTTCTACCCGAAGGCCGATCATTCCGACACCTCTGTCACCTTGTTGCCATTCTTGGTTCAGACCAAGGATCCCGAGGAGAACAATCTGTATCCCTTTGTCCACCTCAACATAGATGGCAACCTGTTCATCTTTGCGAAGAACCGCGCCATTCTTCTCGACTACAAGAAGAACAAGGTCGTCAGGACGTACCCTGAGCTGGCCGGCGGCGACCCGAGGAACTACCCCAGCTCGGGCTCGTCGGTTTTACTCCCCTTGAAGCCGTCCCCCACCGAGGCTGAGGTGCTGGTGTGCGGCGGCGCGCCCGCCGGCTCCTACAACTCCACCAAGGACGGGATGTTCCCCTCGGCGCTGGAGACGTGCGGGCGGATCAAGATCACCGACACCGCGCCGTCGTGGGTCATCGAGACAATGCCGTCGCCGAGGGTAATGGGGGACATGATCTTGCTGCCGAACGGCGCGGAGGTGGTGATCATCAACGGCGCCATGGACGGCACCGCCGGCTGGGAGTCCGCCAAGACCCCGGCCTACGCGCCCCTCATCTACCGCCCTGACCATTCGCCGGGGGACCGATTCGAGGAGCAGAGCTCCAGTGACATCGCCCGGCTGTACCACTCCTCAGCGGTGCTTCTCCGCGATGGGCGCCTGCTCGTCGGCGGCAGCAACCCGCACATCTACTACAACTTCAGCAACGTGCAGTACCCCACTGAGCTCAGCCTCGAGGCGTACTCGCCGGAGTACCTCGACCCATCCAACGACATGCTCCGTCCGACGATCGTCGACCCCTCGCCCACCGGCGCGGCGGTGAGCGTGACCTACGGGGCGTCGCTGACGCTGCAATTCTCGGTTCCGGCGTCCAGGAGAGCGCGCGGCGGCATCGGGCTCGTGTCGGTCACGATGGTCGCGCCGTCGTTCACGACGCACTCGTTCGCGATGAACCAGAGGCTGTTATTCCTCGACGTGGTGAAGACGGCGGCGCTGGCACGGGCCAGCACCTACCAGACATCCGTGGTGATGCCGGCGACGGCGGCCTTGGCGCCGCCGGGGTACTATATGGTGTTCGTGGTGAATGGGCACATCCCAAGCGAAGGGATCTGGGTCCACATACAGTGACACTGACAGGGGGTAGTACAGTACTAGTACCATTTTTTATGTGTTGTCACCATGCAGTTGATAGTGTGACACCGTGACTGTTACCACTGGCATGAGACGGTAAGAAAAAGATACTACTAGTAGGAGAATGTCTGTAAAACCAGGGGCTCTTGAAAAGGTTCACGTGAACCGTGCGCACGTGATGTTTCCTCAGCCGCATCTGCTCTTGGCTACTTGCGCCACTGCCGCCACAGCGCTGCAAAGCTTCGTTTTTTTCTTGCCATGCGTGCGCGCGATGCGATCGATCTTGTAGGCGGACAAAAAGGCGTGCGAGTAGACTAGTGTAGTGCAACCTGCTCAGGAGATCCATTCGGTTACACTGTTCCTCGAGGGAAACCAGCCATGTTGGGCTGTGAACGCCGTCCGTGTGTGCGCCCGCCGGTGGGGCGGCTTCGGTGCGTCACGTGTGCATTGCGGCCTTGCGGGTGACGGGAGGGCATGGGCCATGGGTGGCGGAGCAGCAGTAGCCATCATCATGGTCTCAGACTCTCCGGGAGGGTACTCGTTGATTGAGGGCTTATTTTAGATGTAAACTTTTACACAAGAACTAGCATTGCTTGCTATCTTATTCCCATGCCTGTGCTACAGGGCCCTTGTTTGAGAACGGCTGGTTTTGATTGGGCCCTAAAGGAAACTAGTACAGTACTTCATGCATATACAATTCTTCTTTCAGTTAAAAATTTGTCATTTTGTAGTTAAATCCAAACGAAACTGAAATGGAGGGAACACTACAAGAGAAGTTATTGACTCCCCTGAAGTGACACTTCAAATTAATCCATTTAAACATGAGTGTATGATGCATATGATACTGAACAAAGGGAAAAAACGCGAACAGATGATCTAGCTAAATGGTGGCGATCCAAGATTTGATCAGTTAATTAAGTTGTTCATATCAAAGAACAAAAGGAGTGATAAAAAAGAATACCTTGCAACTGATTGTTAGCGATGGCACCAGTAGATATAGCACTTGCAGCAAAATCAGTCAGGCTAGCGGTGGCGGCCACGCTCGCAACGATGACGGCGGCGTCCGGCGGCGACGGCGAGGACGCAACAGGAGGCAGAACGCCGGCAGCTGAGGAGGTATCGTCCACATGCACGGCAGGCGTTGCTGCCGAGGCCGAGCCCGGCGCGGCCTGTCCCGGAGCGCAGCTTGTTCTTGGAGCGGGACTTGCGGCTCTGGAACCAGTAGAAGATGTTCGCGTCGCCGACCTGGCCGTACTCCTGCAGCTGCATGCGGATGCGCGGGATCTCGTCGCGCGGCGGGTTGACCATGCCGGAGTTGAAGATGGCCTCCAAGATCCGCATCTGCTCCGGCCGCGGGTACCACCGCGGCTTCGGGTCCGAAACTCTCTCCTCGCCCACTGCAACCAAACAACACACCCACAAAATCCCACAGGCGGCGGAGCGGCGGCCCTCGGCGTCGTCTGCTGCATGACAGGCGGCGGAGCGGCGGGGACGCGCGGCTGAGATGGCGGCAGGGGCAGGGGCGGCGCCGTCCGCCGCGGGAGCGGGCTCCGGAGGAGGAGGCATCCCGCTTCGGCCCGTGGGTATGGCGGTGGCGGCGGCAGCGAGAAGGGGACGGAGGAGAAGATGCGCGACTTCTCACGGAAGGGGACGTAGGGGCTCAGGAGTCCAGCGGACCAGCGCAAGGAAAAAAATAAATTACAACTTCTTTTAATCAAAACCTTCCCAAAACCAAAATATTTAGATCTTAACTTTCCACTTAACTTTACACTAACATTTAGATGTTTAATTCCAAAATCCTAAAAATAATTAAAATTCCAAATTTTTACAGAATTTTATAGCAACTAAAACTTTGCAAAAACGATGACTCGGCAATTATTTTTTAAAAAAACTTATGGTTATATACAAATCTTGATATAGGATATATTTAGATTCGTGTATAACATTTTTTGTATGAAAAAAGTATGGGTCGAACGTGAATAGCCAGCTGCATTTCAAATTGGCTATCTTCATGCAAAGTGGGTTATGCTGGTAGTTTGAGGAATTCGAAAACAAAGGAATGGTTGGGTACTTCTAGAGTGCTATTTCACCGGATTATTTGCTCCGTATATTTAAAATTTATTTTCTAAAAAAACTTGTTTTTTTATTGCTAAGAGCATCATCAACTGTATTTCTATTCCGTTCCCAATCCTTCTTTTTTATATTTTAGTAAAAAAGTACTCCAATAATTCTATGATGCTTCCTAACAAAACATTACCTTCTTATTCATTCTCGCCCTTCACAACTCAGGAATCATTCTCGCTTCCAATTTTTGTCTTTTGAGCAAGAGTACCGTCCAAGAAAGGGACAAGCAGGAGGGCAACCTTAGATAGACGATCACGGTGGCACGAACTAGTAAGAGCATCACCAACCGCACTTCTAAATAGTGTTTTATCTCAAATTTGGATGATTTTGATAAAAAATCATGCTCTAGATCACCCAACCCATCATCTAAAATAGATGATCACCCAAATTATATTTTTATCACCCAAATAGAGGGAATCCCTCATCACACTTTTCCCATCACCCAAATGGAAGGGTGATATTTGGGTAATCTGTTGTAGACATAATACATATGAATGCTCGCATCACCAACCGCACTTCTAAATGGTGTTTTATTTCAAATTTGGATGATTTTGATGAAAAATCATGTTCCAGATCACCCAACCCATCATCTAAAATAGATGATCACCCAAATTGTATTTTTGTCACCCAAATAGAGGGAATCCCTCATCACACTTTTCCCATCACCCAAATGGAAGGGTGATATTTGGGTAATCTGTTGTAGATATAATACATATGAATGCTCTATTTAGATGGGTGATCCCCTATCCATCACATTTGGAATGAGCTGTTGGTGATAAAATTTGGGTGAGCTGTTGGTGATGCTCTATGGCTCGAATGAAGAGAGACCCACCTTTTTATTTTAGAGAGTTGAGCATCACCAACAACACTTCTAAATGATGTTTTATCTTAAATTCGAGTAATTTTGATGAAAAATCCTGCTCCAACAGATCACCCAACCCATCATCTAAAATAGATGATCATCCAAATTGTATTTTTGGTCATCCAAATAAAGAAAAATCCTCCATCACCCTTTTCCCATCATCCAAATGAAGGAGTGACATTTGGGTGATCTGCTATAAACATAATACGTATGGATGCTCTATTTAGATGGGTGATCATCTATCCATCACATTTGAGATATAAAAATTTGGATGAGTTTGTTGGTGATACTCCCACCTTTTTATTTTAGAGAGTTAAAATAGGCTATCTATTAGAAGAAAGTATATTTTTTCTTAAATCCTCACTAAAAAAGAGATTTAGGGAGGAGATTTTTAGGCATCTCTTGGCCATTGCTCTAAACTATTTAAATTCTATTTCTTAAGATATTTAATTTGTTAATGTAATAAGTACATAATCCACACCAATAATCCAATGAAAAATCTGTTTAAAACGGCCGCAAACTCGTTATTCAAACCATATTTCAAGGGAAATAGGGCGAGGGTATGCTGTGTGACCTGATTCTATTCCTTTTATAGATTAAAAAGTGTCCATGCGTTACAACGAAAAATATTAATTAAATCCCAAATCATGTTAACACCTTCGGAATCCCAAATCAGTAAAATCGAGTCTAATTTGACGAGTTACCAAATCAATAGGAGTTGAGTCGAATTTGATAGATTATCACGGAATTTGATGGTTTTAGCCTTTCTTCAGTTTGGGGATTAGACCTTTTGAGGATGCGAGTTTATACGACACCCTTTGGATAAGCAAATCCATCTCATCTGATCAGTTCAAATCAACCAAAATTATAATGTCGCTGAATGATTAATCCTATATGTACATGCGGCCAGAGTTGCGGTGTAGCCAAACAATTAATCCTATATATACATGCGGGATGAAGAAACACGTGGATGAACAGAAATAATAAATTTGCTTGGCTCAATTAACTACATAATTAAACAGAAACAAATCCTTAATTACATCACCGCTGGGCAGAATTAATTAAGAAACATGAACATAAATAAAATTTACATGAATTTATAATCAACATTGGTCAGAAAAATAAATCCATATCATGAAAAACATCTAGTCAGATTCTCGTTGGTTCCATTTAGCTAGAATTAAATTAATAAGCAGTCATAAAAATTTTCATAACTTTTCAACAATTTCAAGCAATTAAATTGGTACCGATGCTATTTTTGAAAATAGAAAAAACTTAAAATCGCTGTGAGAGGGAAAAAAAGGATTTTAGCCTAGCCTAAAAACTTGAGGCCTGCTTCTATGCGGAGTACACGCATGTGGCCCATGAGGCGGCCCAGCAGCACGGCGGCCTAGGAATGGCGTCGGCTCGACAAGGGAGAAGTCGGGGTCGTCCGATCTGATGGACGGTCCCGATTGATCCTGAATTAGATAAAAATCCGGTAGCCAAAACCTTAACCCTAAAATCATTTTCCCGATCCTCTTTCTCTCTTGAAAAGCAACAATGGCAGCGACGATTCCGGCAGAGCGAGGGCGATTCCGATGGGCGGCAACGATGCACGGTGCCTTCATCTCTCGCACGGAAAGCGATGGTGGCGGTAGTGACAATTCCATCTAAGGGTGGACAGGAAGCTCATTCGGCTCGACTCAGCTCGTTTAAATTTCCTAACGAGCCAAGCTGGCTTTAAAGCTCGTTGGAGATAACAAGCTAGCTCGCGAGCCTAAACGAGCTAGAGCACGTGGGTTGTGGGCTTGTGGGAATAAAAAGACCAACAAGCAAGGCATCCCCTAACCCTAGTGTCGCACACCCTGGTTTACCTGCATCGCTCGCGCCGACATCCCGAATTCACGATCCCCTTTCACCAGTGTGCGGCCGACATCCCCAGACTCCAGTGCGCGCCAGTGCCAGCATCCCCTAACCCTAGTGCCAACATCGCCAGTGCATGACGCGCTAGCCGCCAGCCAGCCAGTGCGCCATCGCCGCGAGCTTTGATCAGTACCATATCGGCTTGTCTAAATCTATCAGGCAATTACCAACCTTATGCTGCATCGGTTGGGTTCCGACCTATGAGGTTGTGGTTGCAAGTTAGATTTATTCCAGTCGGTAGGCATCAATCATCGTTTCATCGGGGTTTCAGCCGATGAGTTATCTGGACGTTGCATCGGCTTACAAAGATTATATACGAAGTTGGTCTTAGCCGATAACAACAGAGTATTCATCGATCATTGCTTATCCGTCGGATTTTATGCCATTGGATCTCCAGCCGGTATGTGTTTCAATGTTCAGAGCAATGTTTATTTTATCGTCATGTTATCGTCAGCCAATCACCTTTATATAGATGTTTGCTCAGCATACTGTCGATGGATTAAATCCCTAACTACATCGGCTGACATCGGCATCGGCTCGGATCGTGCTATCGGCCTATCGGCCAATCGGCTATTTTGGTTTATGTTTTGCTGCTTTGGATATCTTGTCAATGGCAGGATCAAACTGGTTGGCACGCCCGCGCTTCATCTATTTTAGGACCTGCAGTGGAGCTAAGCAAATCTCTCAGGCCAGCATGTGTTTCAACGTCAACACATCTTTTTGCACTACAACAGCGGTATGGATTTGGCGTCAACACATTTGTGGCACGCCCAGTGGGACAGTGTTGTTGACAATAGAGTTTTACACGGCTCGTGGGACCCATAATTGCAACAAGATGTCTGATAAAGAGGTCGAGGCCGAGGAAGAACAATCTCTCAAGCAGCTGAATGAAGAGAAGGAGCAATCTTCTAAGCCGATGGACGACAAGACACTTCAAGAGATGGTTGATAAAATTGTTCCTCGCGCTGTGTTTGATCAATCTGGAGTTTTGATAAGTACTTACATGGTTTGGTCGACGAGATAGCTCCCAGGGTAATTGATGAGCAATCTCAACATCATCGGCAACGACAATATTGGCTCGGGGGGCAAGTTGATCAGTATCAGCATAGATGTCCATAACAACAGTATAGGCTAGAGGAAACTCAGAGGTATCAGTCTCAAGAAGATTGGGATGATATAATTGCGAAAGTAATGGAGGAGCGGTTTGGAATTAAACCCAAAAATCAAACTTTTGTGTATCGGCTGTCATATCCTTAGTGGTTTGATAGGGTTCCACTTCCAAGCCGATACAAGGTTCTAGACTTCTCCATGTTTTTAGGGCAGGATGGTATATCTACTATGGAACATATCAGTCGATTTTTTGTCCAATGTGGAGAGGGATCGGCTGAAGAAGCTATGAAAGTTAGACTTTTTCCATTGTCTTTGATTGGATCGGCCTTCATATGGTTTTCATCATTGCCACCAAATTCTATCAGAGGTTGGCCGATCTTGAAAGGCAATTTCACTTGTACTTCTTTGTTGGTGTTGATGAGTTGAAGCTTGCAGACTTTCTACCAGTTAAACAACAAGAAGGGGAATCAACTAAGGAATATATTTAAAGGTTTCGTAATGTACGCAACCGATGTTATAATTTCAATCTAAGTGATGAGCAGCTGGCAGAGCTTGCATTCCAAGAGTTCTTAATGCCAATCAGAGTTAAATTTTTCTTCCATGAGTTTGACAGCCTGGCTCATCTAATACAGAAGGTATCGGCCTACGAGAGTTGGTGTCAAGAAGAAGAGAAAAGTCAGTTTTGGGGCGCACAAGGCAAAGATAATTTTGAAGCATGACTTCTTATACTCCAAAACTGGGGGGCATGTGTTAACGCCAAAATTTGGTAAGCCCTAAAGCCTCATCGGCACAAGGTTCAAGTCGGCTCAGAGCCAGTATCAGTTTAGAGTTTTGGACAGCTAATGGGCATTTTTCCTTATCAATATCTCCACCAGTCGGATTCTTATCATATTCGGTTTGGGAAGATCTTATCCAGAAGAGACCGAGTTTGAGGAGGATGCGGCTTGTATCTATTAATTAGGAATAATTTGTTAGCTTTCTGTTTTATCTTTAGAAAAGTGTGCTTAGTGTCCGATAAGGACTCTATATGTTTCCTTTTATCTTTAGGAAAGTTTGGATTGTAATTTGTTAGGATCTCTGTTAGCCTACGGGTATAAGTATGTAAGCCCGGGGTTCATGTAACCTATCCTCACAATCAATACAATTCGGCGCATCGCCACCTTTAGTTTTTCCACTTTGTTCATAATCCGGTGAGACTTGGCACCCGGTGCGGGGCTGCATCGGTTAGGTTCGATCTCCGGCGAAGGGGTAAGTCCAAGTGTTGCCTATCTGGTATATCGTCTCTATCTTTAGTTCCATTACTGTTTATAGTCATATCGACTTAGGACTTTCTCGGTTAGGTCCGATATTCTGATCAAGTTGATGTTTCTTTAAACACAATATCGCTTTAGATAGATTTGCTATATCCATCACATTAGACAGATCTATTGGCTCAGTGAGTATTAGATTATCATATACAATCTCGTGCTGCATCGGTTAGGTCCGACCTACTAGACTGTTGTTGATAATCTAAGTCTCGTTAAGCCGATAGGTTCATACTAATGTTTCATCGAAGGGTTAGCCGATCTTATCTGATGTGTTAAATTTCCCTTTGATGGTTTTGCCGTCTTGGTTAGATTTAACACACTTTGATCGGTACCAAAATCGGCTTGTCTAAATCTATCAGGCAATTACCAACCTTATGCTGCATCGGTTGGGTTCCGACCTATGAGGTTGCGGTTGCAAGTTAGATTTATTCCAGTCGGTAGGCATCAATCATCATTTCATCGGGGTTTCAACCGATGAGTTATCTAGACGTTGCATCGGCTTACAAAGATTATATACGAAGTTGGTCTTAGCCGATGACAACATAGTATTCATCGATCACTGCTTATCCATCAGATTTTATGCCATCGGATCTCCAGCCGGTATGTGTTTCAATGTTCAGAGTAATGTTTATTTTATCATCATGTTATCGTCATCCGATCACCTTTATATAGATGTTTACTCAGCATACTGTCGATGGATTAAAACCCTAACTACATCGGCTGACATCGGCATTGGCTCGGATCACGCTATTGGCCTATCGGCCAATCAGCTATTTTGGTTTATGTTTTGCTGCTTTGGATATCCTGTTAGTGGCAGGATCAAACTGACTGGCACGCCCGCGCTTCATCTATTTTAGGACCTGCACTGGAGCTAAGCAAATCTCTCAGGCCAGCATGTGTTTCGACGTCAACACATCTTTTGGCACCACAACGGCGGTACGGATTTGGCGTCAACAACTTACCCATTATTTAAGTATTATAAAGTGAACTTCAACAGTGATGAGCTAGCTCACGAGCCTAACAAGTCGGCTTGAGCTTTCAAACAAGTCTAGCCGAGCTGGGTTTCTAGCTCGTTTGGATAACGAGCCGAGATGAGCTAGCTCGTTATCCAAACAAGCTATACCGAGCGAGCTAAGCCGGCTCGCTATCCACCCCTAATTCCAGCGGAATGAGGAAGGTTCCGGTGGGCGGTGGTGGCGTGCAGTAGCGTGAAGCCATGACCGGTCGAGCCACCTAGAGCTCGTGCGACGAACTGATGTCGCCCGAGCCCAGTATGATGTCGTGTGTGGCCGCTGTCCTGGTTCTCCTCCACATGCAGCCAAGGCCATGACAGCAAGCCTTGACCTCGTGCAGCCCATGAGAGGCAGTCACAAGGCCGGTCCAGGGCGGCAAGTGTGCATGACGGTGCTGATGCCATGCTTGCATCACATGATGGCGGCGATTTGCCAAATCGGTAAGTCATCAATCCGATTTGCTTAGGGATTTGCCAGTAATTTTGGGTTCTAATTTTGGGGGTTTTCGATTTAGTGTTTTTGAAATCAAATCATGCCATATGTGGCCGAAGATTGAAACTGGTGAGACCATGATTTCGGTGGCTAGATTTTTGCTCGATTTGGGCTTTTTTTCTATCGTTCTTCAATTCTTGTATTTCAATTCTTGTATTTGAGATCTAATTTGAAGAAATTTTGGAAATTATTGTTTATGCAAATTGGGGTTTTTTCTAGAATCAATTTTTGTATGTCGTATATGCAGGTTCTCCTGGTATAACACGAACTGGCTTAAATTTAGCTTGGTCTATGTAAAATCCCGATCGAAACCGATTTGATGCAGACTCGGGATGACGTGAGAGCAATGGACGAAATAATTTTGACGATGGACAAAATTTTTTACCGAATCCTTACGTATTCTTGTATTCTGTTATTAGGTATATATATATATATATTATCACGTGCATGTTTTTAAGCTTCTAAACAGTGCAATTTCATCAAAAACTTTCTATATATAAATTGCTTAGACTAATTTTTAAAAAACAACTTAAAATAGTTCTTTTACTTTCCAGGATCAAAAAGACACCGATTTGACCACCGATTGATATATCATACAATAAAATAGTTATGCCAAATCATGTGTTTTGTTAATGTGTAAGTTTTTTTCATAACAAAAAAGTAGCCATTTGCGCAACAAGTTAAATCTACACCTAAAAAAGAACTTGTTTTAGATATATTCTCTGGACAGTCTTTCTTTAATTTGTCTATGGTTGTGTGACTGTTGGATGATTATTTCATTTGTACTCATACATAAATGAGGGGCGATCGCAATGAATATGTGCCCTAGCTGTTTCTCAATTATGGTTGACATTCTCTGAAGATGCTTTGTGGCTGAAATACTAAATTCTGAAGAAATGACCAGAACAAATTGGGCGAACGCTGACATCTCATGTGCAGACGCCAGACAATGAACTAAAGAGGATGGTTCTGTTACTGCAAAAAAGAAAAGCTCACGTACCATTATTCTGTTTCTAGTTGTAGACAATTCCTTATTCCCATGCATGAACAAGAGTTAACTGATGCCTGTATGGTGGTTGGAGTAGGTGTCGCTTGTCACTTTGCCAGGAGGAGCAACCTTTGTTGCTAGATCTCTTTGCGCGCGGTGACTGGTTGCATTTTCTTGCACATGCTTCTCGCTGCTGCATCTGCATGTATCGCTTCTTGTGTGTGAAAGACTGAAAGTACATCCACTCATGTACCAACCGTTAGCTCAGTTAACAATATAGCAATTAGATGTTTCTTAGTACTTGTAGATTACTTCAGTTTACAATCGATGGTAGTAATTTACCATCCAAATTGTTGTGTAACTCTATTCATGTCTTGTAGCTGTTGCATCCCGTGAACTCTGCTCTTGGGACAGTCATGTTCATTGGTTCCGAATTAATCGACTCTAACACTTGTCCAATACTAAACTAGCTTTAATTTTTCTTTTTGGAGACACCGAAAACTTGCTTATTTTAGTAGCTAGCCTAGGAGTAGTTGAGAGCTGGAAAGATCGAGTGTTCATTTGGTTGAATTTTTTTCATTTTTAATTTTATTTTTTAAAGATTTGCAGAACTAATTTTTCGTTTCAAACAATTGCAAAAATTATCCCCGTCGCCCTTTGGGACGACAATTTTTGTGACGTGACTCACGGTCGTTGGCCTCCATCGACGTTTTGGACGTTTTTTAAATCTGTGAAAATTCGGAGGACCTAAATGCAAAAAATTACCTGTAACCTTAACCCTAACCCGCATCGTCTGTCTCCCGTGCCTGCCGCCATGGCACCGCACGCCGCACTGAGCAATTTTTGCATGTAGGCCCTTCAAATTTTTGTAAATTTTAAAAACATCCAAAACGTCGATGGAGACCAACGACCATGAGCCACGTCATAAAAATCGCTCTTTAGGATGATGATTTTTAAAAATCGTCCTCCTAAAGGACGACGGGAGACCATTTTTACAATTATTTGAAAAAAATAGTTTTGACAATCTTTAAAAAATAAAATGAAAAATGAAAAAATTCTCATTTGGTTGGCCGTGACTTTTGAAATTTTTGGATTTTTAATTTTTTATTAAAATATTACAAAAATATTTTTGGTTTGAAAATATTGCAAAACTAATCGCCCATCGCTCTCAGAGAGGCGAGATTTAAAAATCGCCCTTCCGAGAGCGATTTTGCTGACGTGACAGACGACCGTTAGCCGTCGTTTGCCACGCGCATGGAATTTTACATTTTACCTCCTTATTGTCCCTACAAAGGATGTTTTTTACTGTTCACTATCTGTTCATCACTTGTATATCGTACTGTACATCACTGTTTATTGCACTGTTCATCGTATTGTTCATTAAACAGTAAAAAAACGTCGTATGCAAGGGCGATGAGGGGGCAAAATGCAAAATTACACGCACGCGGCAGACGGCGACCAACGACCGTCTGATACGTCAGCAAAATCTTCCTTGAAATGGCGATTTTTAAATCTTGTACTTCCGAAGAGCGATGGGTGATTAGTTTTACAATATTTTCAAACAAAAATTATTTTTTGTAAATCTTTAAAAAATAAAAATTAAAAATGCTAAAAATTCGTGAGTTTGGTACTCACTTCATCCCAGAGGCCTACATGGCCACATCCATATGGGCTTCAGTCTATAGGACGTGTTGGGTCAAGCCCACGTAAACTCTTGTTTTTCTCGTCTCTGGGCCGGGATGGGCCGTGCGGCCATTTGGTCAGCACTAATTGATGCTATTAGCCATTTCGTTTTTTAGATAATGTATGCAACGGGACGACGACGCAGGAAGGGAAGTAGACGAAGGGTGAAGGTCCAGACGTCGGTGAGAAAGCTCCGAGCGTCGACGGGAGGGAGGAGCGCAGGCGCGGCACGGGACGCGGCGCGGATGGGGACGGAAGAGAGGGATGCGGGAAATCTTTTTTTCATCCAAGCCCTTCCTTTCTTTTCAGCATTAAGACTGCGGGTTAATTTTATAAACACTCAAAGAGGTTTTCTGCAAAATAACTTATTTTTCTTTTTTAACCGGGTTTTTTTTAAATAGCCAGACTTTCGAAAAACTCTAAGAGTTTTCTGTAAAATAGTGAGGAATGAAAATTTATAGATAGTTATAAATGTATTGTCCATTTCGTGAATATTTCATTTTTCTATGTCATGCTTATATGCGATCTGCTCGTAACACGTTGTTTTAATGTTTTTCGGATTTGCTAAAAAATTGGCGGCATATTTTTTGGCCTATTACAGTCAGATTCTTACGGCCTGGATGCCCTGCCTTCTCTCTTTGCTTTTTTTATTAATCTGCATTGGCAGTATTAACAGGCTTTCTAAAAAGTAAAAATAAAACAATGATCAATTCGACTTTTAAAATTCCTTCTATGACAAGGAGGTGCAGCGAACGGGCCATAAATGAGTATAGCGGAAATGTTTGAGAGACTTCTAAAAAATTATAAAAAGATAGAAGCCAATGAGACAATAAACTCTAAAGACTTAGTTCGATTTTGAAAGATATCAAGAAAAATAATAAAAGTAATAAAAGGCTAGACAAGTAAATAAAAGATGATAAAGAAGTAAGGAGTAACGTCTGATGTGACTTTAAAAAAATATAAAATTAAAAACATGATGATAACATTCAATTTTTTAAAATCCTCAGACATCGATTGACAATTTTTTAAAAACATATATAAAAAAGTTAGATAATTTTGTACGGTACTAGCCATACAATTGCGCGGGTCACCAGCTAGTTAACTACATAATCAATCATTTTAACTATGTTCAATCCCATATCTCATTTATAATAAGTATTAAAAATAAATTATAGTGCAACTTTTATAATTTACCGTGTAACTTGTAATTATAGTGTAAATCTATGTAATTTATAATGTAAATAACATTTGACATTTTTTTCAAAAAAGTGATATCGTAAATATAGCTAGTCCCTTTTTAAAAAAACAAAGTAACACAGATTGTTGTGAGTCATGAGTACTTTTCTCATCCTTTTTTACTCAATATAAGGAGACATACTACAAATTAGTATTATATGTAGAGAATATAAGGGAGTCTCACTTCCTCTCGCGGCAATAATGAGCCAGGTTCCTTCTGAAACTGATGTACTTCTACTAACCAGGTTTCTCTGAAACATGAGCCTGAATAGCTACTCTGTCAGGCTGTCACCGCCGACTCTAACAAAGGAATCTGCAACAAGGAGTCCATCCAAACACAAAACAAGATTGGAACACAAAGCGGCTTCAGACTTCAGAGCCTACCAAAAGAAGGCACATGTACACCAAGGACACCACAAACAAAACAGAAATGAACAGCCTAAAAAGCACATGAGGCTGCTTAAAGCCAAGCCGAAGCCATCACACCTAATACTCAAATCTGGTTGTTCTCTGAACCGAAAGCTTAACGACTTAATCACAATGGACAGACAGACAGAAAACTTGCCTGAAACTTCATCACCTCGACGTCTGCATGACGAGCGACAGAAACATCTGATGGACTTTGAAGAATCTCCCGCTTCGTTTACTGACGAGCAAGAGTACAACAACGTCAACGACGCCCACCAGAACAACAGAGCAAACAGAAATGGAAGCAATGGACTAACAAGAGCTCACGTTCCCAGATTGGTTCTAGTCACTGAATCAATCGGATCACGGGCTCCTCGTCCCGTTTCGCTGCAATTATCGATGGTTCTTTGTCTGGCTCCCTGTCCATCATGGGTCAGATCCTTGATTAGTACTCGTAAAATCTTGTTTAGGATGGGGGATCTTGGTTTATGCTCTCGTATATATAATATAATGGTACTCATGGTGGTCATAGGCCCGGTTGATTGGAGTTTTTTGGCCAGCAATAGAACAATTCTGGTTACGTCATTGTGGTTTCCAAACATCCAATCTACTGCAACTTATTTCGTTTTTGGAGCTTGGTAGCTGAACATTCACTCTATTTTTTTTAACATTCACTCTATTTCTTAAGCTTGTAACCAATGTATACCTGTCAGTCTATCTTAAGTTTGTGGAGTAAACTCCGAAGTTATAGCAAGGCTGCAACGGTAACAGCCTCTTTAATACACAGGAAAAAATTACTTTACAGTTTACAAGGGCTCCATCCAAAATAAGTTGACAAGGGCATGTCTTCCTCTCCTTGTAACAGAGACACCTGTGCTCTAAATATGGAGATACAATACAAGCACCAAAATTCGTCAATTAATAGAACAGCTGAGGCCATCAAGATGGGTATAGGGTATAAATCTATAAGAACACTACAAGCGGCAATGAATTTCCGAATGCTACTATAAAGCAGAAGAAATCTAGGACTGGATGATCCAAAACCTCCGGAAATACATCAGGATCAACTGCAGGTAGTACTGTATAAGCAAGAATGTCAAACAGCGTAGTGTGTGGAATGTTATGGAACTAGATTAGTACTCCATGGCAAGTTGGCAACATCAGGTGCAGTAAACAGTAGGTTGATCGATATGTTTCCTAGCTTCACGAGTGAGAGCTCTACTTTCAGACAAACAAAAAGAATTAGTCATGATTCTTGATTATCTATAAAAAATCAGGGAGAACCAAACACAGAAACACTTCTTGTAATCAAGAAACACTTCTTGTAATCAGGAAATATGTTTAGAAGAATCAACAGATCTAAGATTACTCAAAAATTTGTTAAAACGGCCTAGATAGTCATCTAATTACTCCTCATGTGTCATCTCAAATTTGATGTACTCTTTTTTGAAAATATCTTTTCATAACTCTTTAATATTTGAAGATCTAGTATGAAAATCATTCAAAGCTTTCCAAATCTTATTAGCAGTAGCAAGATGCGGAACACGATCAAAATCGGAGCGAGAAATTGCATTAAGAATAATGTTTTGAGCTTTGCAATTGTTTTCAAAGTCTAACTTGAGAGTAAGAGTATCAATGCGATCAGGGATGTTATAAGATTCTGAAACTTTTAGCCAAATATCATAACCTCGAGATGTTATGTAAGATTCTATCTTTTTCTTCCAATAGTCAAAATTGGTTCCATTAAAAACATAAGGTTTGTTTGAAAATTTTTCAGCCATGGCAAAAGATCAGAAAAGCAAATAAAGAACAAGGCTCTGATACCACTTGTAGGACCGAACAAGACCAAACAAACCTACCAGAGGGGGATGAATGGTAGGGAAAACCAAAAACCAAATCTTTTGTGGAATTAAAAGATCTACCTTTCACCGATGAAACCGATCTACAAAGCTAAAACGAACAGAAGCTGCTGAAGCCGTCGCCGATCACACCGTCTTACCTACACCGGTCAGACCGCCCCTCCTGGTCGATCAGACCGTCGCCTAGCCTCTGGTTGAACCGCTGCCACAACCCTTTCGATCGGACCGCGTGCACACCTACGGTCGGACCGTCGGGATCCGAAAACACCGAAAGATGAACTCTCGAAGAAGTAGATCAAAATATTTCAACTTTATTACATCTAAACGTGTTTACAAAGTGCAACAACAAGACTCCTCATCAAAATCTCGACCTAGCTCGAAATCCTAGCTATTCTCACAAAATTTCTCTCTTGAAATCGATGTCTAGGAGGCACACCCTCCCTCTCTATTTATACATACAGTAAGTCCATGAATTCTTCACCAAGTAGGACTCCTAATCCAAATAGGAAACCTTCTCTTTCCAGCTATAACCTCATCTCTTTCCCTATATCAATCAAACTTCCCGAATTAGGATTCTTTTCCAAATTCGACTCCACATACGATCCCTTTCGTATGCATATGAGTTCTCCATCTTCCATGTGCATTATCCTATAGCCTTTTAGTATCTCGCGTGCTGGACGTCTACTTCTCCCAAGTCGACTCCGATCCAACACCGGCAATACTATCCGAGGCCTCAAGTGATACTTGCACATATACGACAAAGAAACAATTTTCCGAGCACAAGTTTGTCAAAACTTGACTCACATTAGCTTGTTAACAGTAACCATACGCATAGAAATCATCTAGACATCAAATCCACAAAGAAACAATCCAAAACCGAGAAATTAAACCGAAATCAGAGACGGCCGGTCAGACCGCGCCGGTCTAACTGACTGAGAGTAGAAGTCCGACCGCGAGTCGAAGTTGGTCTGAGCGACTGTGAGTCGGACTCGCTCGATCAGACCGCACACACCTCCAGTCAGACCGTGCGCATACACCGGTCTGACCGGTCGTGTCTGGCCGGTCTAATCGCCACATAAAATATCACACATTCGATTCAAAACATAAATCCAATGTTTCATCACATAAAATATAAATCAAACTCATTTGATTCAACAATTCAGTAGATGAGGATGAAACTTTGGAGACCACAAAAGCAACTAACTATTCATTTTTACTGAATAACCAGACTCATATCATTTACTACAGATTAAATCATCAAATTAATTCTCAACATTTTTTGCAGTATTCAAACTAGTAGATGATGATGTGTAGAATGTGAATGAGAATCAGCAATCTGTACTCGGTTTCATAATGTTTGATCTTTCAAACAAGGTTAAGGTAAAATATTTATAACTTCAACTATCAATAACTTTAAAAATATTTAGGTTGAACAACATAATTAGATTATGTTTTGTCATACAAAATGCTATAATAAAAGTATATATATGTAGGTATATATGTATATATATACACTAGCAAAATACCCGTGCGTTGCAACGGGACGACGCAGGGAGGGAAGCACGCAAAGGGCGAAGGTCCAAGTGACGGCGCGGGAGCTCCGAGCGGCGAGGGGAGGGAGGGGTGCAGGCGCGGCGTGGGGCGTGGCACGAGTCGCGGCGTGGGGCGCGACGCGGATGAGGACGAAAGAGAGGAGCAGGAGGTTTTTTTTAATCCAAGTCCTCCCTTTTTTTAGCATTGGGACTGCAGGTTAATTTTATAAACACTCAAGGGATTTTCTACAAAACAACCCCTTTTCTTCTTTAACTGTTTTTTTAAATAGCCAGACAGACTGTGGGTTAATTTCGAAAAAACTCAAGGGGTTTTCTGCAAATATATATACACACACACTAGCAACTGTGCCTATGCGTTGTAACGGGTGAAGTCGGGGCGCGGCGCGGATAGGGACGGGAGGGAGAGGTGCAGGCGCTGTGCGGGAGCTCCGAGCGGCGACGAGAGGAGAGCGCGGGCGCGCGCGGATGGGGACGGGACGGGAGGGACGCATGAGGTCTTTTTTTCATCCAAGCCCTTCTTTTTTTACATTGAAACTACGGGTTAATTTTATAAACACTCAAGGGATTTTCTACAAAATAGTCAGGCGGACGAAAATTTTAGGTAAAACACGCTACTTATTATAGATATGTATATGTATATATATACGTATATATTATAAAATTATATTCAAAGATATATTTATATGTCGTTATTTAAAACGTCAAAATTATAGAATCGTAGAAAGTCCATCTATCTTCGACACTAAATTCAAGCAAATTAAGCTTGCGTAGTACTCCCTCTATCAAAATATTTAAGGCATATTTTTTTACCACACAGACAAATATAAGAAATTAACTCATCCGACGTATAATAAAAACTAAGAAACTATAAATACATACAACCAACCAATAAATATTAATATAACTATTTAGAAATATTAATTTGGCTACTTGAGTTTCAGGTTTTAGTTAACAATTTAATCTAACACTACAAACGAAAAAGATAACTTCTCGATACATAAAAACATTATTTTATTTAAAAAATTAAAAATAAAATAAGTTTTTTTGCCGGAGGGAGTATACAGAATCCTGACAAGCAAATCAGAAGAATTACTAGCCTTGGCTACCACGTGTCGGCGGATGCTCCCCACAGGCCAAATAGACGCATCCTGAACTAGTGAAGATAGACATGGGCTATAGTACACGGAAATTCAGTTTCAGGAAAACCGTACTTATTGGTGACATACTTTGTACTTGGTTGGAACGTAACACCATTAAAGCAGCCACTGTTGAAAACTTTAGGCTGTATAGTAGCAGCAAGAAATACCCATCTGTGGTCTGTGCTCAGAGTACGAGAGTTCAGTAATGGAACAGCTCATTCATTTTGTTCAAAGACAACCGCAACAGCAACCGAATTTCTGAATCTTCATGTTTGCATAGCATCAGCATCAACAGCATTTCCATTCCTTGAGAAGGGATGAGAAAATTGGAGATAGCCTGGTCCAGTAAACGCATTTCCCAGCTTTTGTGTGTTCTAGCCTGGTTAGTAAACATCTCCCAACTTTTTTGGATCCTAGCCTACTTCAGTAAACATTTCCACCTTTTGTGGATTCATGCACGTCGTGCTGCATCCCCCGGGCATTCGGTACAACTACTATGCGTATTTCCGGTGCAACAACACTACAGTAGTATTATCTGTGGCCTTGTGATTGGATCCAGGTTGCCGGCTTCGCCTTTTCCGCCCCTATAAAACGCTCCTCGCCTTCTCCCTGTCTCCCCACACGATCTCTCGGTTGCAGCTGCTCGCGTAGTCGCGTACTCGATCCCCTGCTCCACACAGACGCGATGGCTCAGGGAAGAGGCAGTGCGGCCGCGCAGGGGCTCGCCCTTGGCTTGCTCCTCGTGTGCCTCCTCGTCGGCGCCGATGTCGCCGCCGCCGCCACCTACAACGTCGACTGGTCGTTCGGCGCGGACAGCTGGTCCAAGGGCAAGAACTTCCGCGCCGGTGACGTCCTCGGTGAGTGATCGGTCAAAAAACTGTTTTGCTACTTGATTCTACTACTATGGCGCGCGGCTGCTGCTGCTGCTGCTGCTTGTGATCTTGGGCTAACTTGTGTAGTGCCGCGCAGTGTTCAGCTACGACCCGTCCGTGCACAACGTGGTGGCGGTGGACGCAGGCGGCTACAGCGGCTGCCGGGAGTCCGGCACCAAGTACAGCTCCGGGAACGACCGGATCACGCTCGGCCGCGGCACAAGCTACTTCATCTGCAGCATCTCCGGCCACTGTGGCGCAGGGATGAAGATGGCCGTCACGGCCAGCTGAAGAAGCCCACGCAGAACAAAAGCAGGGCTGCTGCCGCTCTAGCCTCTAGCTATATACATACAACATGTCACATGTGTCGTCCGAACATCAATAAGCAGCAGCAGCCAGCACCGCATCATCGTGCAGGTCTTGTCGTCAGTGCGTCGCAAACAGTACAGCCATATATGTGTGTTATGTAGGGAGGATGGTACCGTGGTCGGTGAGGCATGAGTGATGTGTGCTGCTTGTATGTATTCTGATCAGAATTCAGAAGTTGATTGCTAGTACTAGTAAAGCACGCCAGCTTGTTTGTTTGCTCTCTACAGCGCAACTAGAATCTATTGTCTTTGTCTTAGGTTTGCCCGATTGATGATCGATGATGGTTTTCTTTCTCTGGGTGTTTTATGACATGGCAGAAATAATAGATCCCATAATAGTTATAGGCTTTATTACTTCACTGCACTCCCTTTTTTCCCGGTTTCTCGTCGATCCTTTGGTGCGTGTCCATTTTCTCCTCATCGCTCAACCAAACAATAATTAAGCTGAAAATATTCAGAATACCGTTTGATTTTTCTAGAACTAAGTTTATAAAAACGTAGTAGTATTTTCAACTCAAAACAAATACATTATCAAAATATCTTTAATATTAAATTTAATGAAACTAATTGATATTAAATTTAATGAAACTAATTTGAGATGCTGCTAAATTTCTTTAAAAATTTAGTCAAATTTAATAAAGTTTAACTAAAAAAGTCAAATGATTTATAATATAAATTAGAATCATGATGAAACCGGTTGGCAAACCATATCTTATTTTAGAGGAGAGAAATCACTAGTACACAAATCGCCATAGGTGTCGGTTGGGAACCGTAATAGGTGTCGGTTTCCCAACCGTCACCTATTGGTCGGCACCTTTGCATTCACTTATAGGTGCCGGTTTAGAAACCGGCACCTTTCAGGTTGCCCAAACCAAAAAAAGGCTCGATGCATGACTCGCTCCCCTTCAACCCATGAACCCAACAATACATATACTGCTGCTATTGATACAAAATCAACACATCAACACAAATGAACAAATACACAAGGTGCTGCTGTGGATACTGTCGATGTCGTAGATCGACACGCAGGGATCCTGGGGACCCCCTTTTTGGTTCGGCACGGGGAGCGGTGTACCCTGGTTCAAACTCGTATAAAAGATGAAATAATGCAGATGAGGCGGGGGTTTATACAGGTTCGGGCCACCAACGCGGTGTAATACCCTACTCCTGATTGTATGTAGTATATGGGACAGGTTGCCAAGAACAATGAGAATGTCCCTCTCCCTTAGACTTAGTGGTGGATGAGAGATTTCTGTAGGCTAGTTGAAGAGGCTGAGCCTCGAGCAGAACCTCTCCTCTGTTCTATATGAAGAAGCTGAACCTATTTTCCAGAACGGAACAGAACAACCCTTTATGAAGGACTTGGGTCTCTTTTTATAGAACAAGGGAACACCACAGTAGTCCTACCCTTTCTCTACTTCACTCCACGCGGGGGAGTGGTTTTTGCCTTGTCTTGTCGGAGAAGCCATTCCATTCCTACTCCTTCCTGTTTGCTGCGTCATGGAAAGCGGAAAAAGAGTGATCGTCGTGGTAGCCATGCCGCTGACGTGATGATGGTTTGCCTACCCGGCCCAACGGGACCCACCGGTCGAGACCCACCTCGCGGGTAGGCACGCGGCACCGTGCCTCTGCGCTCACACTCTCTCTCCCACGCACTGCCCAATACATTAAATGCGACCGGACAGGGCGTGAGGGCGTGGCGCGGAGTGGGTGCGCGGCCATACCACGGTCTTAGTCAAAGACTTTTAGCCCCTTTGCATTATGATAGGCAAAAGGGGTAATGATGGGTGGCGACGAACGCGCCTCACATCGCATTGAATGCGGCGAGGCGGACGCTCGGCTTTCTTCTATTTGAGCATTAAATGGGTTGGTTGGTAGTTGGACTCGCCCTCTCTCGAGAGGTGCGGGGTAGAGGATGGGGGTCGGGTGATCCCGGACTCTGCCGACGGGTCCGGGAGATCCGGACCCCGCCGTCCGGAGTATGGTGGCCTCCGGCAGCCTCCGGGCCAGCCCCCGGGGCGGCCACGTGGCCGCCCGTGGCCGAGACTCGCCTAGCTTTTCAGGGCATAACTTTGACGCTCCTTGATGGACAAGGGCGCCTTCCTTTTTCTTAAATGCCACGCCCCCACATACCCCCGGGCCCATATCACCGACAGTAGCCCCCGGCGTTGACCGGGGCCGAGTCGGTCTCGGGCGCGGTTGACGCCATTTTCTTGAGCGTGTGGGCCCGGGCATTCGGGTGCTTTTGCTATGGCAGGTGGCCGGTACGCGACAACTGATGTCGCACTTGGCCAAGCTTTTCCTTAGTACGGGGGCGCGAGTTTGTTTAGGCCATGCGCACAGGGGCCCATTTAAACCGCCTAGCACTCTCCGTCCCGCGTAGTACGCCTGGCGGGCGCGGAACCCCAGGCGGCACGAAATCCGAACAGCGTGGGAATCCAAGGGGATGCGAAAATCGAAAGGGCGCGGAGACGAGGGGGCGCTTCGTGTGGTAGTGGGGCGAATTTAATGCCGTGGAATCCGAGGGGGCGGTGGTAGCTTATAAAACCAGATCCGCATGGAGGGGGATCGGTTTCTACGCTTTCCACTGCCATCTCCTCTCATTACCATTCGCCCTTCGTCTACCTAGCGTCTCCTGCTCCTTCTGTTTCCTTTCTTCCGCCTTCAGCCTTCCCTTTCCGTACTTCCGCATCCATCCCCGCAATGGGTCATGACTCACCTCTGGAGCCGAGGAGCGTGCTCCCTAAGTCCTTAGTGCGCACTGTGGAGGCTCGCAGTCTCTTCAATAAGTTCTTGCCGAGTGGCACGCGCGGCGGCGGCGACATCCCGGAGGAGCGGCCTCCCCACAAGATGGTGTTCTTCGCCTCCTTCGCCATGGTCGGGCTGGTGCCGCCCTTCTCCCGCTTCTTCCTCGACGTCCTGGAGTTCTACGACCTCCGGCTGCACCACCTCACCCCCAACGCCGTCTTCTACCTCGCCGTGTTCGCCCACACCTGCGAGATGTTCGTGGGGGTGAGGCCTTCTCTTCACCTCTTCCAGCAATTCTTCCGGGTATGCCTGGCTGGCTCCCCCGACGCGGTTGGGTACGTGGCGATCCAGCCACGGAACGACAGGGCGGTCGGAACTCCCTTCATCGACATCCACCCTCGCTCCAGGTGGGAGAACTAGAGGGCGTTCCGGTTCTACACCGCTGGCGACCACCCCGCCTCTCCCTGCCGACGGGGATCCCGGTGGAACTCCAGGAACCGGGGGCGCGCCACGAGCCGGGAGGGAGCGGACGGGGTGGACCGGATCAACTACCTTCGGCGGGGGGTCTGTCCAGCCACGCGGTCTTCCGCATTCTCCTGATGAGGCACTTAGCGCCATTGCAGTCTTCCGCGATCTCCTGATGAGGCGCTTAGCGCCATTGCAGGAGAGGCCGCGCCCCGCCTACATGTACACGGGCCCCAACGACGACATGCGGACCTTCGTGGGCGCCGTCTTCGACTGGGATGAGAGGGACCTCCGGACCATGGTTCGCCGCAGCCTCGGCATCACGGAGATGGACTTGGCGCAGCTCCCGCCCGGGTTGGTGCCGTTGTGCCAGGACTCTGCGCGCCCGGAGATCCCGCACTGCTGCAGTGGTGGGCGACGGCGTGGGCTCGTCGTCGACCGCACGGAGGCTGCACCGGGCCTCCGAGGGCGAGAGCGGAGACGACGACGACGACCCCAACGACCACATCCCGATTGGGCGGTTGAGCCACCGGGGTCCGGGCCGAAGTGTCACGCTCCGCTTTTCTCTCTAAGTTAAAAATTACCGGTGAAAAATCGTAAAGAAGAAATTGGAAAATCTAAAGAAAATCAAAATCCTAAATTAAAAATCCATTTAATAATTGGAAAAGGCTTGGTGGAATTTTTCTTAAATTCCTCGTGTCAAAATACGCTAACAGATTTTTATCGGAATTTTCGAGCATCGGAAGCAATTTTAAAAATTAAATTAGGCTAACTGGAATTAATTTCCTTAAGAAAAAGGGGTTTTTCTTTTTCCTCCCTTTTTCCTATTTTTTTCCCCCGTGGGCCTCCGGCCCACTTCTCTTTCTCTCTTTTTCCTCCTTCCCGCCGGCCCAACCGATCGTGGCCCAGTCGGCCGAAGCCCAAATCCCCTTCTCCCTCTTCTCTTTTTCTTTTTTATTTGGGCCGGCCCAGACTATTCCTTTTGCATGCGCTAAGTCCACTTGACCTCCTTCCGGTCTGGGACGATGACAAGCGGGGCCCGCTTGTCATCCCCAAGCTTGAGCCTCCCCAAGCCGCACTGCGCATGCCGTGGAAGCCGGCGCATCCCGCCACGTTCCGCGCATCTCGGCCACGTTCCAACTCGCTAACCGCGTCATTATGTGTTCCCGATTTTTCTCCACCGTTTCCCCACTTTCCCCATTCCTCCATTCATCATGTGCGTCGGAACGGCCGAGTTAAACTCCATCACTCGCAGCTCGCCATTAATGCCGAGCCCGACGGTTTTCGTCCGTTCCCGCTTCTCCCGGCCATGCCCGAGATCCCTTGCCGGCCTATAAGTTTCCCGCACTCCGAACACGTCCCACACTCGCACTCATTCGCGTTCGCTCACTCCGTGCTCCCGCATCGTGCGCCGTCCTTTTTCCGTTGCCGTGCTCACGGTTTCCGCCGTTCCCACCGACGAATCGCACCGTTGCCATCTTCCTCTCCGGGTTCGGTCGACGGTGAGAAGTGCCCTTCCTTTTTCCTCTCTTTTCTTCCCCTTGCCGAGCCGACGTCGCCTCCACCGCTCGTGCGCGCCTGCGCCGCCGCGCGCCGCCGGCGCAAGCCGCCGCCGCCGCCGAGCCCCGCCAAACCGGGTGCTTCCGTGTGGCCGATCCATACCGGCCATTCTGGTGCCGCCACGTGGCGCGCCCAAGCCGGTGGACTCGGTCCACCGTGCACCCGTGGTTTCTCTCTCTTGCGTCACTGTTCGTGGGTCCCACGGTGATGTCGCCCTAAAGACACTTGCGTCATAAATCGTTTTTCTTTTTCTTAACTAGTAAAAAGGCTAAAACTTGTAAAATTCGCAGAAAATTCATCCGAACTCCGTTTGGGTCCGTTCAAGTTGCAGCGGATTCATAAAAATGTCAAGAATATATTAAAAATAGTTTAATTGTCTGTTTTAGCTGTCTAATAGTCTGTTTTTGCTGTGCTTTGTTTGTTGGTAGAATCTGGTTCCGAGGACGCTCCGGTTTATTTTGAGGTTGTCGCTGAGGTTCCGTTGGATCAAGATCAAGGCAAGTCATTTTCCTTTGAGCATATTGTACCTAATTTGCAAATTACTAATATTTTATCTGTTGCATTACTTTATTTCATAATGCAATTGAGATGGGACCTATAGTTTTAAGCCTAGGTTGTTTACCCTGTTTATTTGATCACCTGGGAATTAATTTGACTAGAGTAAGGGCTAGGACATGCTTATTATGCTTAGTACAACTAGATAATAAAAGGGAAAATTAATTTATTTGAATTATTTCACATGAAATGTTGGTCTCCGACCGGATGTACCGTTGGTACTGTTAATCGGTAAATTAAAACTTGACTATTATGGTGGGCTATGGGTGCCCGGTTTTGCAAGTCGCATCCATGGCAGTTAAGGACCGGTTCGCGGGAAACCCTGGAAGAATTATTAGTGCGTACCACAAGCCAGCATGGGCAACGGCTGGGCTTGTAGTGTAGCTTTTCCTGGCCGACGCATCCAGGTGAGGGTGAGCGTGATGGAGTGCGGATGGACCGGGAAAGGTCTATGCGGCTACCGGATTCACCTAGGCACGAGAGGGGGCTGCCTACCCTGGATTTTGGGTAGGGGCGAAACCTGAGGTGTGATGTCGCTTGGTCAGGGAGGGTTATGCGAATGGTCCTGTCACAGACCCCTTTTCGATATGCCATGGTGGTATGTCGACGCACGAACACGTGTTGTGGGGCTGTGTCTTGTGGGTACGCACGTACACCTCCGATCGAGTGAAAAACTATTCGAATAGCCGTGCCCGCGGTTATGGGCGATCATCCAGATTCACCGTGATTAGTCTCACTAAAATAATAACTTGATTAAGTGGAAATGAGGTAGAATAGTTGGGAGGATTGGGCCCGACTCAACGTGGTGTAGCGTTGAGCAAGTGTATTAAAATATTGTTTAATTACCTTATATTACTATTCTCTACGCTTTCAACTTAATTCGTGAAATGTCCTTTTATGCAAAAGTTAAACCTAGCCTATCCTTGAAATTTAACCCAGCACACATATCTTCTTTCGGTATGACTTGCTGACTACGTGTTGTACTCAGTCTTGCTTCCCTTTTTCCCCACCTCGAGTTAGGGATGAAGCCGTCGATGAGTTTGCCGCCGAGTAGGTTCGTCTCTGCCGTTAAGGGTTGCCGTGGAGTGGAGTCGCCGCCCGCGAATCGAAGCCTAGTTCATAAGTTTATTTTATCTTTCCGCTGCATATGTAAGACTTTTTAATGTTTTTAAGACGTGGTTCTGTAAATACAATTTGTCGTTTGTGTATCCCTGGCTGGTCCTAGACAGGATATTTTTAAATACACATTCGGCTTTGGAAATTCTAGTGTGACGTGACAAGTTGGTATCAGAGCCGACCTTGACTGTAGGATGAGCCCACCGGTTAACCCTAAGAGCCTTCTGAAACTATTTCATCTGCATGTCCCTCTTGCATTTGGAGTTGTTTCGAGAAAATTTGGGAATTCTCATTTAAAAAAAATGACCTTCCGAATTGGATTTTTCGAGTATGGTTAGACTAGGGTTTTAGAAATTTTTGTAGTCAGAGTGGGAGTCGATTTGACTTTTATTTGACTGTCGTTTGGGAATAGTCGGGATTATGCATTAAGTCGAGTCTAGAATTTGCGGGTTGCAATATTTCATGCGTCTTATTATTAATATGTAATTTTTTCACTCATTAATTTATTAGAGTCTGTAGTATTTTATTTGCTCTCATGTAAAACTATTTTATGCATAAAAATATGCTTCTTATTTGGTTATTCCTTTGAGTTATTTTTGATTTATTTAATTTGGATCTGAGCATGCATTGATTTCCCCTCCTTTGTCTTCTATAGATGGCAAACCTTCCCCCGACGCACTACGGCGAGAAACTGGGTGACTTTTTGGAAGAACTGAGCAAGATGGCGTTTTTGGTTGGATACCCCAGTCTTCCGGAGTACACGAAGATTCGCCACCTCAACGGCGAGTTCCCGCACCGAGTTCGCCTGGAGGTGCATGGCATCCCCACCGTGTTGCCCAACATGTTGGAGGAGTCTTCTGGAGGCACCTTTGAGCACGCTTCTCAAGAAGCAGCCTACCTGATGCTTACCAGACTTCGGGAGCATCACGATGTCGATTTCCGTCGCACCGCCTACCGCTACCACCCCAGCCGTGGCGACTACAACGACATCAGCTCCTTCCGCTCAGCAGTGTTAGAAGATGACACAACCTTCGGGCGAATGACCGCAGTCATGCAGGGGCTGGACACCTTGCATGCTAATCTGCACAGGGCAGCCAAGGCCCTGAACGACCAGAAATTGATGGAGATCAATAGGTTGAAGGGTGAGGTGGCCCGCCTCAAGAGGGAGAATGCCATTCTCTAGGGCCGTTCGCCTCCCAGGGGTGCCCGGATCCGCATCACTCCGAGGAAGACCACCACCGCTCCTGTGCGTATCCAGCTTGCACACCGGAACCCTCCTCCAGCTCCAGAGCCGCTTCCAGTGTTCGTGCCGCCTGCGCCTCCACCGTTTCCCGTTCAGTTTCCGCTACTGACCTCCGCCCCAGCCGCAGCAGCCATGGGCAGCAGTAGTGGAGGATGGCTGTCCGTGACGTTCAGTTCCTCCGACGAGACCCTCAGTCTCTCCAGCAGCAGCTCAAGCAGCAGCAGCTCCGGCAGCAGTTCGAGCAGTGGCAGTGAGCCTAGCAGTGGTGGGATGTACCTGCAGAACTCCCGCAGCCGATCAGAGGAGGTTGGAGATGAGGCTGAGTCCGACTTCGACTCCACCGACCGCAGGAGTCGTTCCGAGCACTAGACCGTTTCCCCTAGTTCCTCGTGGTCTAGTCTTTGTCTCGTAGTTGTGTGTTCAGGTGTGTTGCTTGGGGTAGTGGCGACCATACCAGTGGTTGTGGTATGGTGTCCTTAATTAGGAGTTGAACTGTTTACTTTTCGTAATGTCAACTATCGATCGTTAATTAATAATAAATTCGAGTTTCGAGCACTGTTTTTCTTCTTGTCTTTGTTTCTTTCGTTCGCTCTCTCAAGATGATGAACACCAGGCCATCCCAATCACGGCAACGGTGATGGTAACAACACACCAATCGAATCGGAAACCATTCCCAATACCGCCGCAGCCGTGGTCCTCCTCCGTCGCGGAGAATCGACACTCGCCCAAGTCTTGACGAGTCAAACTCGGATGATGGCTGCAATGATGCAAAGCAAATGCAGCAAGAAGACTAAAGCGAGATGCAACAACAAATGCTTCAAATAGCTTGCAACAAGCACAGCTTCATGCCGCACTGGTCCAGTCCCACCGTTCGGTCCAAGCCGCTGAGATTCCTACGCGTTTGCCCACCCACCTTTTCAAGCACCACCAATCCCATGGAGGCAAACGACGGCTCCATGCAATCGAAAAGAAGCTCAATCTTCTGCAGTGCAATGACCAGGAAAAGGTGGCGTTCGCCACTCATCAGCTCCAGGGTCCCGCTTCAGCATGGTGGGACAATTTCTTGGTGACCCGTCCCAGGGGACAAGTTTCTTGGGCAATTCGCTATAACTTTCGCAAGGCACAAGTTCCCGATGGCATTGTGGCACGAAGAAGAGGGAGTTCCGAGCTCGGAGCAGGGCAACAAGACTGTTATTGAATACCTCCACGAGTTCAACCGCCTCGCACGCTACGCACCGGAGGATGTGCGCACTGATTCCGAAAGGCAGGACAAATTCTTGGCCGGCCTTGATGATGAACTCACTAATCAGCTGACCTCAGGAGATTATGCTGATTTCGAGAAGCTGGTAGATAAAGCCATTCGCCAGGAGGATTAGAGGAACAAGATGGTCCGTAAGAGAAAGGCGGCTTCGGATGAATCGGGGAATGTCCAAAGACCTCGCTTCATGTCCGGAGAACAAGGTGGACCCTCCACTATGGTCGTCCGTCAGCACCGTCCCTTTCACCCTGGGAATTCCAACTCAGGTCCCAACCTCAACTTTAACCGTGGCAACATCAGCAACAACGGTGGGCAGTCTCACCGCAATCCTGTTCCGCGCCCGTCGATGGCACCAGCTCAGTCTATTCAACCCAAGAAAGACGCTATAGGGAAACCGTTGGTTTGTTTCAACCGTAACGAGCCCGGTCACTTCGCGATAAGTGTCCGAAGCCTAAGCGCAATGCACCCAGTGTTTGTACAGCCGGGTCAACCATGCATCAGTTGAAGAGGCTCAGGATGCACCAGACGTCATTCTGGGTACGTTCCTCGTAAACTCAGTTCCTGCTATAGTTTTGTTTGATTCTGGTGCAACTCATTCGTTCATATCAAAAAGATTTGTTGGGGAACATGGGTTAAGAAGAGAGAAACTTGTCATACCGATGCAGGTTCACACCCTAGGAAATAGTCTGATGTCAGTCAGCTATAGTCCTTCGGTGACAATAGAAATTCAAAGATCACGATTTCTAGCCAATCTCATCCTTCTTGAATCCAAAGACTTAGATGTCATCCTAGGAATGGATTGGTTGACAAGACACAAAGGAGTGATAAACGTGCGAAAGACGCACCATCATCCTAACTAGTCCGGAAGGAGAAGTAGTTACTTTCCGTCTCCTTTGTGTGTAAAGCAAGGGGTTAGTGTGAATCAAATTACCGGTCAGGTTGAGTCAATGTCAGAAAAATCAGAATCCAAGAAACTTGAGGATATACCTACAGTTCGGGAGTACCCGGAAGTTTTTCCAGATGATCTCACAACCATGCCACCCAAGAGGGAGATTGAGTTCCGGATCGATTTGGTACCTGGAACCGCTCCGATCTACAAGAGACCTTACAGAATGGCTGCTAATGAGATGGCTGAGGTCAAGAAGCAGGTTGATGAGCAATTACAGAAAGGATATGTTCTCCCGAGCACGTCGCCTTGGGGTGCCCCGGTGATATTTGTGGAGAAGAAAGATAAAACAAAGAGGATGTGTGTGGACTACCGCGCACTCAACGAGGTCACTATCAAGAATAAGTACCCGTTACCTCGAATTGACGACCTGTTCGATCAACTTAAAGGAGCCAAGGTGTTCTCCAAGATAGATCTGCGGTCAGGCTATCATCAGTTAAGAATCAGAGAAGAAGATATTCTAAAGACAACATTCACTACTCGATACGATTGTTTGAGTGCACCGTCATGTCTTTCGGACTTACTAATGCACCGCTTTCTTCATGAACCTAATGAACAAGGTGTTCATGGATTTTGGATAAGTTTGTTGTGGTCTTCATAGATGACATTCTTATCTATTCAAAGTCTGAAGAAGAGCATGAACAACATCTCCGTTAAGTACTTGAAAGATTGAAGGAACATCAGTTGTACGCCAAGTTTAGTAAATGTGATTTCTGGCTCAAGAAAGTTCAGTTTCTTGGTCATATTATAACTGCTCAAGGAGTAGCTGTTGATCCGTCAAATGTAGAGTCAGTTACTAAGTGGACCCCACCGAAGACTGTTTCTCAGATACGAAGTTTCCTTGGACTAGCGGGTTATTATCGTCGGTTCATCGAGAATTTCTCCAGAATCGCAAGGCCAATGACACAGTTGTTAAAAAAATAGGAAAAGTTTAAGTGGTCTGCTGAGTGCAACAGAAGCTTTGAAGAACTCAAGCAGAAATTGGTAACTGCACCGGTCTTAATCTTGCCGGATTAGACCAAGGATTTCCAAGTTTATTGTGATGCTTCTCGTCACGGGTTAGGATGTGTGCTGATGCAAGACGGAAAAGTGGTTGCATATGCTTCACGCCGCTTGCGACCTCATGAGACTAATTATCCTACTCATGACTTAGAGCTAGCAAGCAGTGGTTCACGCTCCGAAGATTTGGCGGCATTATCTCATCGGTAACCGTTGTGAAGTTTACACGATCACAAGAGTCCGAAGTATATCTTCACCCGCCGATCTAAACCTTCGTCGCGAAGATGGTTAGAGTTGGTCAAAGACTATGACATGGGAATACACTATCATCCCGGCAAAGCCAATGTGGTAGCAGATGCTTTGAGTCGGAAGAATTACTGCAACGCCACTCATACGAAAGAACTATGCAGTGAATTACAACGAGAGTTTGAATGTCTGAACTTGGGAATTGTCAATCATGGTTATGTGGCGGCTCTCGAGACACAGCCGACACTCATGGAGCAAGTCCGTTTGGCCCAAGCTAATGACCCCGACATAGCCGAGTTAAAGAAAAACATGAGAACTGGCAGAGCCAAGGATTTCTCTGAAGACGAACATGGAACAATTTGGATGGGAGAAAGATTGTGTATACCTGAGAACAAGGAGTTGAAAGATCAGATTCTTAGCGAAGCTCATCAATCCCAGTACTCAATTCATCTTGGAAGCACGAAAATGTATCAAGATCTCAAGGAAAAATTCTGGTGGGTTAGCATGAGGAGAGAAATCGCCGAGTTCATTGCTTTGTGTGACGTCTGTCAGCGAGTTAAGGCAGAACATCAGCGACCCACAGGATTGTTACAACCTCTCAAGATTCCGGAATGGAAATGGGAAGAAATTGGAATGGACTTTATCACTAGTCTGCCCAGAACCTCTGCTGGTCATGATTCTGTCTGGGTAATTGTAGGCCGACTCACAAAAGTTGCTCATTTCATACCCGTGCATACAACTTACTCAGGGAATAAATTGGCAGAGCTTTATTTGGCAGGGATCATGTGTTTACATGGGGTACCGAAAAAGATTGTATCAGATCGAGGAAGTCAGTTTACCTCAAAATTTTGGCAGAAATTGCAAGAAGAATTGGGAACTCGTTTGAACTTTAGCACCACGTATCATCCTCGGACCGATGGTCGACGTAAAGAGTTAATCAGATCTTGGAAGATATGTTGAGAGCTTGTGCACTTGATTTCGGTGGAGCTTGGGATAAGAGTCTACCTTATGCCGAGTTTTCGTACAACAACAGTTATCAGGCGAGTCTTCAAATGGCTCCATACGAAGCATTGTATGGCAGAAAGTGCCGCACACCACTTTTCTGGGATCAGACCGGAGAACGCCAGTTGTTTGGGACTGATGTCTTGAATGAAGCCGAAGAAAAGTCAGCCGATCCGTGAAAGATTGAAAACCGCTCGCCTCGTCGAAAAGTTATGCCGACAACCGTCAAAGGGAGTTGAGCTTCGAGGTTGGAGATTATGTGTACCTTCGCGTCACTCCACTTCGGGGAGTGCATCGTTTCCAGACAAAAGGGAAGTTGGCACCACGTTTTGTGGGACCATACCAAATTCTGGAACGCCGCGGAGAGGTTGCCTATCGGTTGGAACTTCCTCCTTCCATAGCAAGCATTCATGATGTGTTTCATGTATCTCAGCTAAAGAAATGCTTAAGAGTGCCTGAGGAACAAGCAAGTCCTGATCACCTTAACATTCAAGAGGACTTGACTTATGTTGAGAAACCGGTTCGTATCCTCGACATCGGTGAAAGGAGAACCAGGAACCGAGTTACCAAGTTTTGTCGTGTGCGGTGGAGTCACCGCTCGAAGAAGAGGCAACTTGGGAAAGAGAAGATGAGCCGAAAGCCGCTCACCCGCATCTCTTCACCAAGCACCTCCGAATCTCGGGGTCGAGATTCCGTTTAAGGAGGGTAGGTTTGTCACGCTCCGCTTTTCTCTCTAAGTTAAAAATTACCGGTGAAAAATCGTAAAGAAGAAATTGCCTGGAAAATCTAAAGAAAATCAAAATCCTAAATTAAAAATCCATTTAATAATTGGAAAAGGCTAGGTGGAATTTTTCTTAAATTCCTCGTGTCAAAATACGCTAACAGGATTTTTATCGAAATTTTCAGAACATCGGAAGCAATTTTAAAAATTAAATTAGGCTAACTGGAATTAATTTCCTTAAGAAAAAGGGGTTTTTATTTTTCCTCCCTTTTTCCTTTTTTTCCCCCGTGGGCCTCCGGCCCACTTCTCTTTCTCTCTTTTTCCTCCTTCCCGCCGGCCCAGTCGGCCGACCGGCCCAAATCCCCCTTCTCCCTCTTCTCTTTTTCTTTTTTATTTGGGTCGGCCCAGCACTATTCCTTTCGCATGCGCTAAGTCCACTTGACCTCCTTCCGGTCTGGAACGATGACAAGCGGGGCCCGCTTGTCATCCCCAAGCTTGAGCCTCCCCAAGCCGCAGCTGCGCATGCCGTGGAAGCCGGCGCATCTCGGCCACGTTCCAACTCAGTTAACCGCGTCATTATGTGTTCCCGATTTTTCTCCACCGTTTCCCCCACTTTCCCCATTCCTCCATTCATCATGTGCGTCGGAACGGCCGAGTTAAACTCCATCACTCGCAGCCGCCATTAATGCCGAGCTCCGACGGTTTTCGTCCGTTCCCCGCTTCTCCCGGCCATGCCCGAGCTCCCTTGCCGGCCTATAAGTTTCCCCGCACTCCGGAACACGTCCCACACTCGCACTCATTCGCGTTCGCTCACTCCCGTGCTCCCGCATCGTGCGCCGTCCTTTTTCCGTTGCCGTGCTCACGGTTTCCACCGTTCCCATCGAACCGCCACTCCTTTCGCCGAACCACCACGACCACCACCTTCGCAATCACCGGGAACACACTCCCGTTGTTTTTTTCCCCAATTTTCGATCGACGAATCGCACCGTTGCCGTCTTCCTCTCCGGGTTCGGTCGACGGTGAGAAGTGCCCTTCCTTTTTCCTCTCTTTTCTTCCCCTTGCCGAGCCGGCCTCGTCTCCACCGCTCGTGTGTCGCCCAGCGTTGCCGCCGCCGGCGGCGCAAGCCGCCGCCGCCCGGCCGAGCCCCGGCCAAACCGGGTGCTTCCCGTGTGGCCGATCCATACCGGCCACTCCGGTGCCGCCACGTGGCGCGCCCAAGCCGGTGGACTCGGTCCACCGTGCACCCGTGGTTTCTCTCTCTTGCGTCACTGTTCTGTGGGTCCCGCAGTGATGTCAGCCCTAAAGACACTTGCGTCATAAATCGTTTTTCTTTTTCTTAACTAGTAAAAAGGCTGAAACTTGTAAAATTCGCAGAAAATTCATCCGAACTCCGTTTGGGTCCGTTCAAGTTGCAGCGGATTCATAAAAATGTCAAGAATATATTAAAAATAGTTTAATTGTCTGTTTTAGCTGTCTAATAGCCTGTTTTTGCTGTGCTTTGTTTGTCGGTAGAATCTGGTTCCGAGGACGCTCCGGTTTATTTTGAGGTTGTCGCTGAGGTTCCGTTGGATCAAGATCAAGGCAAGTCATTTTCCTTTGAGCATATTGTACCTAATTTGCAAATTACTAATATTTTATCTGTTGCATTACTTTATTTTATAATGCAATTGGGATGGGACCTATAGTTTTAAGCCTAGGTTGTTTACCCTATTTATTTGATCGCCTGGGAATTAATTTGACTAGAGTAAGGGCTAGGACATGCCTATTATGCTTAGTACAACTAGATAATAAAAGGGAAAATTAATTTATTTGAATTATTTCACATGAAATGTTGGTCTCCGACCGATGTACCATTGGTACTCGTTAATCAGTAAATTAAAACTTGACTATTATGGTGGGCTATGGGTGCCCGGTTTTGCAAGTCGCATCCATGGCGTTAAGGACCGGTTCACGGAAACCCCGGAAGAATTATTAGTGCGTACCACAAGCCGCATGGGCAACGGTGGGCTTGTAGTGTAGCTTTTCCCGCCGACGCATCCGGGCGAGGTGAGCGTGATGGAGTGCGGATGGACCGGAAAGGTCTATACGGCTACCGGATTCACCTAGGCACGAGGGGGCTGCCTACCCTGGATTTTGGGTAGGGGCAAAACCCGAGGTGTGATGTCGCTTGGTCGGGAGGGTTATGCGAATGGTCCCACGGCGCCCTTTTCGATATGCCATGGTGGTATGTCGACGCACGAACACGTGTTGTGGGGCTGTGTCTTGTGGGTACGGACGTACACCTCTCGATCGAGTGAAAAACTATTCGAATAGCCGTGCCCGCGGTTATGGGCGATCATCCGATTCACCGTGATTAGTCTCACTAAAATAATAACTTGATTAAGTGGAAATGAGGTAGAATAGTTGGGAGGATTGGGCCCGACTCAACGTGGTGTAGCGTTGAGCAGTGTATTAAAATATTGTTTAATTACCTTATATTACTATTTCTACCGCTTTCAACTTAATTCGTGAAATGTCCTGTTTTATGCAAAAGTTAAACCTAGCCTATCCTTGAAATTTAACCCAAGACACATATCTTCTTTCGGTATGACTTGCCGAGTACGTGGTTGTACTCGCCTTGCTTCCCTTTTCCCCACCTCGCGTTAGGGGATGAAGCCGTCGATGAGTTTGTCGCCGAGTAGGTCTCGTCTCTCGCCGTCAAGGGTTGCTCGTGGAGTGGAGTCGCCGCCCGCCGAATCGAAGCCTAGTTCATAAGTTTATTTTATCTTTTCGCCGCATATGTAAGACTTTTTAATGTTTTTAAGACGTAGTTCGTAAATACAATTTGTCGTTTGTGTATCCTCGGCCGGTCCCGGGATGGATATTTTTAAATACACATTCAGCTTTGGAAATTCTGGTGTGAATTTCTCGACGTGACAAGTTGCGATCCGGGGGCCCCGGATCCCAAAGGGAAGAGGAAGAGGCCAGAGGAGGACTCCTCTCCTCCCCCATCTCCACCACGAGGCGGCGGAGCAGAGCGCGCCGCACCCCCGCAGGCCAAGGGGCTCGCGGGCGGCGGGCCCATCCCCGGGGGCCGCTACGCCGAGGGCTAGGCCGGCCACAACGGCGGCGACAACGATGGCGGGGGAGGCTCGGGACGCGTCCCCGGCAAGTACACTGGCGGCGGGGGAGGCCTGGGGCGCATCTCCGGCGGGCACGCCGGCGGGGGGTCTGTCCGCGGGACTCCAGCGTCAGGGGACGCAGCGAGCAAGAGCCCGGTGAGTCCTCCGGCCGCCCCGCGAAGAAGAAGCGGGCTATCTCGGGATCTCCCGGGACTTCAACCCCGCCCCGCAGTTCGCCTTGCCGATACGTGGATGCCTATTGGGGTCTTACACTTTTTGCCTTTGTTTTTTGATTTCTTGTTGTGATTTTGTTTTGTTTTCAGCCGCGAGCACAGGCATTTTCGCCCAAGGGTTGTCCCCAAGGACGGTTCTGCCTCGGGCTTGGGAGAGGGCGCACAGGAGAGGTTCAGGGCACCCGAGCCCCCAAGGTTCGGGTCGCCCCCTTCGGGCTCGGTCCTAGATCCGGCGAGATCCGAGGAGGGGGCCCACCCAGCGCCTGGAGCGCCGGCTGCCCATGAAGGGCAAGCCGTGGGCGGCGCCGGCACAGAGGGGGCAGCGGAGGGCGGCGGAGAGCAACCTCAGGGGTCCCCTCCGCGGCAACCATCGTCGCCGCCATAGCAGCCCTCGCCCGCGCCGCACTCAGTGGCGCCATCTCCCCGTCGGCTACCATTAATCCTGCCGGCGCAGGCCGGTCGCGAGCTCCCAAGGCAAGAAGTGGGCAGCGCCGGCCACGGGGGGTCTTCGGCGGCTCGGCCGGCGCGGGCGGCCGATCCCGGGCCGGGCTCCGACTCCGAGTGTGGGGGCGCCCGGTCCGGGTTCGTGGCCGCCTTGGACACAGAGCCTCTCGTTTGATCGCAGGAGCGGGCGAGGAAGGTCGTCGCCAGGGCGCTGGAGGCGGCCAACGCCATCTCCCTGGAGGGGCTTCGGGCCCAGGTGCAGGCCTTAGCCGCCAGGGAGATCGAGGTGGCGCGGCGGGAGGCCGAGATCGAGGAGGGTCATTAGGAACTGGCGGCCACGGCGAGGACGGAAGGCCTCATCCGCAGACGGGAGCTGACGGAGATCGTGCGGCGCCAGCAGGAGCTCAGTCATGTGTTTGAAGACACCGTCGCTGAGCGGCACGCCGCCGACCTCCGGGAGCAGGTTGCCACCGTCGCTGAGGAGAGCGTGCGCACCACCGCCGGGCACTTCCTCCGTGACCTCAGGGAGCGCGCCCAGGGCCTCGACGAGCGTGAGCGCACCTTGTGCGATGCTGAGGCCGCCGCCGCCGGCACCGACGCTGACCTCCAGGCCCGCGAGGCTGGCCTGGCGGAGCGGGAGAGGGCCCTTGAGGCGGCGTGGCGGGCAGTCGAGAGCCGGGAGGCCGCCGTCGCCAGGGCCGAGGAAGACTCCGTCGCACGGGAGGCCAACGTGCTGGCCCAAGAGAAGGCCGTCGCTGAGCGCGAGGCCGCCGTGGGGGGGCGAGGCGAGAGGCGGCGGTGTTGGAAGCCCAGGAGGAGGCCTCCCGGTGCCTGAAGGGCGTATGGGATCGCGAGCAGTTGCTCGCCGCCGCCTCGGGCCGCCGGCAGGATGAGCTGGAGCGATGGGAGCAGGAGCTAGCCACCCGGGAGCAGGTGGTTATGGACGCGCAGGCGCAGCTGCGGGGGCCGGGTCCGGAACTGGAGGAGGCGCGCCGCCGGATCGCGGAGCTGGAGCGCGTCTTGCGCCTGGGAATCCAGGGCCTAGCCTCGTCCGTCGGGCGCCTTCGGGAGGCGGCTCGCGGGGTGGGGGTGAACCATACTCCCCCAGCGTCCCTACCTTGGGGGGATTGGCCACACACATCGATGATCTGGCCGTGGGGATACAGAGGGTGCCGGAGGAGGTCGACGATGTGGCGAAGGAGTCATCATATGACTTATCCCGCCAGGTCGCGTCACTCATCCTAGCGAGCTACCAAGCCCGTGACCCCGACTTCGACCCCTATATCCCCACTGAGAACTTCCCCGAAGGCACCGAGGAGGCCGCCCGCCGCCGCGTCCAAGACGCCGTCGACTCCATCATGATGGGCTTCGACGGCACCCCGGCGGCCTTTCAGCTCGCCCTCCGCGAGGACTCACTGGATGCAGACTCCCAGGCGAAAGCTCCCAGCGACCCACCGGCCGCTTAGGGCTCTCTTGCTTCGGCTTGTATCTGTATTTATGTAAAAATATATTTATGCATTGTCTATAAAGTTAGCGGACTTGCCTTTACTTGCGTTGTGACATCTCATCGTGGCTGCTTTTGATGATTCATGTATGTGTATGTTGGGAGCCTCTGGCCAACTTAGCACGCACGTAGTGGCGGTTGGTTGGCCCGAGCCCCTGCATGTTAGCTTCCCTGCAATTGATAGTTTGAGACTTAGTTATTGTGATAATGCAATAGTGTTATTCTCCTCCGTGATTTGTCCCATGCCGGGGGCTGTTCTGTGTTCGGGCAAAGATGCACTCGGCCGTTGGTCGGTGCCTTCGTCGGGGTTCCGGTAGGAGCGAAGGCATAAAAGGCGCGAGGGCAGCGGCAACGGGGGCCGGACAGCGTGTGTCGTTCGCACCGAACCCCTGTGCGTTGACTTCCCCGTGCATGGTAGTATGCAAGCATCGCGTAGCCTCGACACCCTTAGGGCTCTCAGGCTGAGGCAGGCAAGGCCAAGGAACTATTGGAAAGCCGTATCCATAGCACATGCTCGAGCACATGGGGGAAAACATACAGCAGCATGTATTTGCAAGGGAAACATATGGAATGCAATAACAAACACATTGCTCATGCCACCGGGGGCAGTGGATGAACTTCTATGCATGTCTCAGCGCACCATGCAGCTTATGGGTAGAACCTGCGCAGGTGGGAAATATTCCACGGGTTCGGCAACGGAGTGCCGTCCTCTGTGGCTAGGCGGACTACCCCCGGACGCGGGGTGCCGATAACCTTGTATGGCCCCTCCCACATCGGGGACAACTTGCTTAGCCCTGCGCGCGTTTGCACACGGCGCAGGACCAGATCATTGACTTGCAGCACTCGGGGGCTGACTTTGCTTTGATGGTAGCGGCGGAGGCTCTGTTTGTAGCGGGCTGCGCGAAGCGCTGCCCGGCGCCGCCTCTCCTCCAGATAATCCAGATCGTCTCGACGCCTTTGCTCTTGATCCGCTTTGGTGTATAATGTGGCTCGGGGCGATCCCAGGGTGAGCTCGGAGGGCAAGACCGCCTCGGCTCCATACACCAAGAAGAAAGGTGTTTTCCGGTGGCGCGGCTCGGGTCGTCCGATTGGCCCAAAGGATCGCAGTGCCTCGTCATCCACGAGTCCCTATGCTTTTTGAGCAGATTGTAGGTCTTGGTCTTGAGGCCCTTTAGTATTTCTGCGTTTGCACGCTCGGTCTGACCGTTGCTTTGGGGGTGGGCGGGTGAGGCGAAACAGAGCTTGATGCCCATGTCATCGCAATACTCGCCGAACAGCTCACTCGTGAACTGGGTGCCGTTGTCGGTGATGAGCCTGTTGGGGACCCCGAACCTTGCCGTGATGCCTCTCATGAACCGCACAGCCGAGTGTTTGTCGATGACGCTGACTGGATAGGCCTCTGGCCACTTGGTGAATTTGTCGATGGCGACATATAGGAACTTGCATCCGCCCCGCGCCTGTTTGAACGGGCCCAGGATGTCCAGCCCCCAGACCGCGAATGGCCATGAGAGCGGGATGGTTTGAAGGGCCTGGGCCGGCAGGTGCGTCTGCTTGGCGTGGAATTGACATGCTCGCCACCGCCGCACAAGGTCTGTTGCATCCTCCACGCGGTGGGCCAATAGAATCCCGTGTGGAATGCTTTTTCCACCAAGGTTCGGGAGGCCGAATGTGCGCCGCATTCACCCTCATGGATCTCGGCTAAGAGCTCGAGACCCTGTTCCCGAGCAATGCATTTCATGAGTACTCCGTTGGTATCGCGTCGGTAGAGCGTCCCTTCTACCAACACGTACCTTTTGGAGGTCCGGGCGATGCGTTCGCCTTCCTCACATTGCTCGGGCAATGACGTGTCTTCTAGGTACGCTCGGATTTCCAAAATCCAAGCCACCTGGCACGTGATGTCGGCCCCCGGGCCAGCCTGGGCTGGCCCGCCGGGTCCGGGCGTCGGGACCGCCGATTCCGCCCGGGCGGTTCGGGCGCGCCGACGGCCCGTGAGACTTTCCTCAAAGGCACCTGGCGGGGCTAGGGCTCGCGCGGACGCGATCCATGATAACTCGTCCGCCAGGGAGTTGTCTCTTCTGGGAATGTGGCGTAGCTCGAGGCCATCGAAATGGCGCTCCATACGCCGTACTTGCTTGACGTAGGCTTCCATTTGGGGGTCGGTGCATTGGTATTCCTTGGAGACCTGGTTTACCACCAGTTGGGAATCCCCGAGGACCAGCAGATGGCGGATGCCCACGCCTGCTGCCGCTCGCAACCCCGCTAGGAGCCCCTCATACTCGGCCATGTTGTTGGTTGCTCGGAAGTCGATCCGGACAATATACCGAAGCACGTCGCCCGTTGGGAAAGTTAGCACCACGCCTGCTCCGGCTCCGTGCAAGGTGAGTGAACCATCAAAGTTCATCACCCAGTGCGCGGTTCCTTGGCCGCGATCCTCCGCACTCTCGGGTTCCCCCGGGGGGTGGATCGCTTCCGGCCGTTAGTGTCCACTCCGCCACGAAATCAGCCAAGGCTTGGCTCTTGATTGCGTGCCGGGCTTCGAAGTGTAGATCGAATTTCGACAATTCGATGGCCCATTTGACTACCCGTCCCGTGCCCTCTTGGTTATGCAGGATTTGTCCGAGAGGGTAGGACGTGACCACCGTTACCCGGTGCGCCTGGAAGTAATGACGCAACTTCCTGGAGGCCATAAGTAGAGTGTATAGCATTTTCTGGGCCTGCGGGTAACGTGTCTTCGCATCCCGAAGCGCCTCGTTGACAAAGTAGACCGGCCGCTGCACCTTGGTGCGGGCCTTGACTACTTTATTAGGAGCGGCGGGTTCGGGTACACCAGGGCGGGTCGTCTCGGTGTCCGTGGCTTCCGAGCCGTCGCCCCCACCGGGGGCCTCAGGGCCGCTCCGGGTGGAGGGGGCTTTGGGAGCCCCTGGACTAGGGGGCCGGGCGGCTCCCTGAAGCTCGGGGGTCCAAGGGCCACCTCCGGTTCGGCGCTTACTCGGCCAACTCGTTTCGAGGCTTCCCGCCACGGGTGCTTCGGGCGGGTCTTCTCGTGTCCGGGCTTCCGAGCATCGCCCACCGGGGCCTCAGGCCGCTCCGGTGGGGGCTTCGGTGTCCCCGGACTAGGGGTCGGGCGGCTCCCTCGAAGCTCTGGGGCCAGGGCCACCTCCGAGCTCGGGCGCTTCCCCGGCCAGCCCCGATCCGAGGTCTCCTGCCTCCGGTTTTGACAGGGCTGGGGGCGACTGAGAGCCTAGCTCGTCGTCACGCTCCACAACCAAGGCCACACTAATCATTGGGGGGTCGCTGCCAAATATAAGAGGAGGGGCTCCCCTTCCTGAGGAGCCACCAGTACGGGTGGCGAGGAGAGGTAGCGCTTGAGCTCGCCCAAGGCTTTCTCTGCCTCGTCCGTCCAAGTGAAGGGGCCGGTTCGTTTTAACAACTTGAATAAAGGAAGCGTCCGTTCTCCTAACCTGGATATGAAGCGACTCAGGGCAGCTATACAACCCGTGAGCCTCTGCACATCCTTGAGTTTTCTAGGGGGGCGCATCTCCTCTATTGCCTTTATTTTAGTGGGGTTGGCCTCGATGCCTCGGGCAGAGACCAAGAACCCTAATAGCTTGCCTGTCGGTACCCCGAATATGCATTTTTCTGGGTTCAGTTTCATGCGGGAGGACCGGAGGTTATTGAATGTCTCGACCAAATCCGGGAGCAAAGTTCTTTGATCCCGAGATTTGACTACGAGATCATCGACATACGCGTCAACATTGCGTCCTATTTGGTCCTTTAACGTGATGCGGACACCATGTTGAAAGGTGGACATGGCATTTTTTAAACCAAAGGGCATAGACATGTAGCAAAAAGTACCCACAGGAGTGATAAATGAAGTTTTCTCCTCATCCTCTACAACCATGCGAAATTGATGATAGCCAGAATACGCATCTAGGAAGCATAAAAGGTCGCACCCCGCAGTGGAGTTGACTATCTGGTCTATTCGGGGTAGAGGGAAGGGGTCTTTGGGACATGCCTTGTTGAGGTCGGTGTAGTCGATGCACATGCGCAGCTTGTGGTTGGCCTTCGGGACGACCACCGGGTTCGCCAACCACTCCGGATGCAGCACCTCCCAAATGGAGCCGGCTCTCCGGAGCCGGGCCACCTCTTCGCGGATGAACGCCTACCGCTCCGGGCTCGTCGCCTCACCTTTTGCCGGACCGGGCGTGCGTCCGGCCGTATCGCGAGTCGGTGCTCGATCACCTCCTGGGACTTCGGGCATATCCGACGGCTTCCAAGCAAACACGTCGGCATTCGCCCGCAGAAGGAGACGAGCGCGTCTTCCTATTTGGGTCCAAGCCGCCACCAATGTTGGCGGTCTTGGACGGGTCGTCGCTCAAACGGATAGACTTAATCACCACCTCATCGGCAGAGGTGATGCGTTGCTTCGGGGCCCGGGAACCCGACGACTCCCTTTGGGGGTCCTCGGGTTCAACGCGGTCGGCCGCCGCAATGTCGTCCACGCGCGCCTCCACGCTGTCTAGCGCGGTTTTGACGTCAGCATGGACGGTGATGGGGCCTCCGGGGCCCGGCATCTTGAGCTGGCGGTAGGCATAATGCGTAGCCGCCATGAACTTCACCAGCGCCGGCCTCCCAAGCACGGCGTTGTAGGGCAGATTGAGATCCGCCACATCGAAATCGATCCGCTCGGTGCGGAAATTAGTGGGGACCCCAAAGGTGACCGGCAGAGCGATCTGCCCGAGGGGCCACACCTTTCCGGGCGTCACCCCAATGATGGGGTGAGAAGGCCCGAGTACCATTCCCGGGGCCTTGATTGCCTCAAAAGCCTTCGGGGATAGCGCGTTGAGGGCTGCACCTCCGTCAATTAAGACTCGGGCGACCTTGACGTTGCATATGGTGGGGGAGGTCACGAGGGCCAAATGGCCGCTACGTGCGACACTCCCTGGGTGGTCGGTCTGGTCAAAGGTGATGGGCACCTCTGCCCAGCGCGATCTCCGGGCCGCCTCGTGAGACGGCACGGCTGCGAGGAGCTCGCGTCTCATGGACTTGAAGCTCCGGCGGAACATTTTGGCACCCGCGCCGCCGTCGATGGTGGCGACGACGTGCCGGGATCCCTGGTAGCCTGTGTCGTCGCCGCCATCCCGGCGGGGCCGTATCCCCGGCCTCCTCTCGCCGATTGTTCGAGCGCTCCGCGGGTGCCTTGCCCTTGCGGCGGACCTCCTTCTCGTTCTCCCTCCGCTCCTTCTCATACTTCTGCACTTGCTCGGCCAGATTTTTGACCGAACAAAACTCAGAGAGGTCGTGGTGGGAGGTTTGGTGCACCGTGCACCATTTGTCTCCGGCCCGGCCCTGGGGGCGAGGGTCCGGGGACCGCCTGCGGTTACCCGCGGGCTTGCCCTTCTGTGAGGGTTTCTCGGCTCTGTCGGTGGGGAGGACGTGGCCCTCCTCGCCGCCGCGCGATGGCCGGCGCTTTTGTCTCCATTCGCGCCGCTCTTCACGGGACGCGGAGGGGACAACGCCGGTGGAGGCCGGGGTAGGATTCCTAGGATTCCAAACCCGGGCCTCCTCCTTGCGGGCCACCCGGTCTGCGAGCTCGAAGAGCTCCGTGGTGGTCCGGGGGGCCTTGGATTCGATCTTCTCCAACATGACGTCGTGGCATACGCCACTCCGAAAGGCGAAGATCATTGCATGGTCAGCGATGGAGGGTATGGTGTTGCGTACCTGGCAAAAACGCTGAATGTATTTGCGCAGGGACTCGTCCTCCCCTCGTTGGACCATGTGAAGGTCTGTTTCCACTCCCGGGCGCGGGTATGTGCCCTAGAAGTTGGAGGTGAATCGCGGCACAGTCGTCCCAAGAGGTGACTCGACCGGCCGACAAGTTCATCGCCAGAACGGGCTCGGCCCTTGAGAGCCATGGGGAAGAAGTTGGCCATGACACGCTCGTCTCCTCCGGCGGCCTCAATGGCCATGGTGTAGATCTGGAGGAACTCGGCAGGGTTAACCGAGCCGTCGTACTTCTCCATAAGGGCCGGCCTAAATTTGTTAGGCCACCGCACGTTACGGAGGTCGGCAACAAAGGCCTGACAGCCGTTGCCGGCCGTAGGGGGCGACAACAGCTTTGGGGCCTCGTTGGGTGGCGCAGAGCTTCCCGCTTGCTGCTAGGCCATTATGGCCGCTCGCCGACCGCCAAGGGGCTCCATTTGCGGGAGGGCTGCTGCGGCCGCTCGCCGTGAGGTGGCGCCTCCCGACGAGGAGGCGCGTCAGCGCCCCCTAAGCGGCGCTCGTCCGCGCGCTGCTCGATGCGGCGGGCGTCGTGCCCGGTGTACGGCCAAGTCCGGGCGGCTCGGTTGGGCCGCCGCCGAGAGGCTCTCCTCCACCCTCGCGGCTGCCGCTGCCCTTCGAGCCCGTCGCCGAGAGAAAGAGCTTACCGCGACGTGCGAGCCACGCGGTTGGCGGCTGGAGGAAGCGAGGTCAGCAGCCAGCTGGCGTTGGGCCGTGCCTACGAGCTTTGCCACGTCGTCGAGCCGCCTTGGCGTTGACCCCGCCTCGGGGTGGCCGGCGGTGGCGCAAAGAGCTTCGCTCTCAGGCACCTCAGAGTGCCAAACCTGTGCGGCGATGGACGCCGCCGGCGGGGCTCGCAAGACGCCCGCTAGGGCGTGGTCCTGGGTCCCACAGAGCGTTGTCGGCCCGCGGGATGCACGGGCCCTCCGCTCCAACCGCCGCTTCGCGGGGGCGGAGGGATTGCGCGGCGCAGCTGCCACCGTCGCCACCAACGGTGGTGAGGGAGACGAAGATCCCTCCCCCCTCGAGCGGAGGTGGCGGAAGTTGGGGTTGTGCCTGCCTGCATCGACCTCTTCCGCCGCCTCGTTGGCTCGGCCACGCCGCGCGTAGCGAGCGAGCCTCGACGCGGAGTGTAGGGCGCGGCCGTGGATCATGGCCGAGACGGGAGAGAGGATTCCCGCCAAAAAATGGATGGAAAACGGGAGTTTAAACCAAAACACGTGCGCTCCCCTACCTCGGCACGCCACTGCCGATGTCGTAGATCGACACATGTGGATCCTGGGACCCCCTTTTGGTTCGGCACGGGGAGCAGTGTACCCTGGTTCAAACTCGTATAAAAGATGAAATAATGCAGATGAGGCCACCAACGCGGTGTAATACCCTACTCCTGTTTGTATGTAGTATATGGGGCAGGTTGCCAAGAACAATGAGAATGTCCCTCTCCCTTAGACTTAGTGGTGGATGAGAGATTTCTGCAGGCTAGTTGAAGAGGCTGAGCCTCGAGCAGAACCTCTCCTCTCGTTCTATATGAAGAAGCTGAACCTATTTTCCGTAACCGAATGTAACAACCCTTTATGAAGGACTTGGGTCTCCTTTTATAGAACAAGGGAACACCACAGTAGTCCTACCCTTTCTCTACTTCACTTCACGCGGGGGAGTGGTTTTTGCCTTGTCTTGTCGGAGAAGCCATTCCATTCCTACTCCTTCCTGTTTGCTGCGTCACGAAAAGCGAAAAAAGAGTGGTCGTCGTGGTAGCCATGCCGCTGACGTAATGATGGTTTGCCTACCTGGCCCAACGGGACCCACTGGTTAGAGACCCACCTCGCAGGTAGGCATTGGCACTGTGCCTCCTGCGCTCGCACTCTACTGGACAGGGTGTGAGGGGGGGCGTGCGCGGAGTGGGTGTGCGGCCATACCACGGTCTTAGTCAAAGACTTTTAGCCCCCTTTGCATTATGATAGAAAAAAGGGGTAATGATGGGTGCGACTGACAGTCGCGCCTCACATCGCATTGAATGCGGCGAGACGGGTGCTCAGCTTTCTTCTATTTGAGCATTAAATGGGTTGGTTGGTAGTTGGACTCGCCTCTCTCGAGAGGTGCGGGGTAGAGGATGAGGGGTCCGGTGATCCGACTGCGCGACTCGTGGTCCGGAGATCCTGACCCCGCCTGTCGGGAGTATGGTGGCCTCCGGCAGCCTCCCGGCCCGCCTTCGGGGCGGCCACGTGGCCGCCCGTGGCCGAGACTCGCCTAGCTTTTCAGGGCATAACTTTGACGCTACTTGATGGACAAGGGCGCCTTCCTTTTTCTTAAATGCCACGCCCGACATACCCCGGGCCCATATCACCGACGATACAAATAAACAAATCAATATGTGCATGCCGCCGTTGATACAAATCATCAAGTGAATAAATCAACAAGTGAACAAATCAACAAATCAACAAATGAAGAACACACACAACGCTGGCATTACTCCTTCCCTCCCGCTGCTGCTGCCGCACATCGCCGAAGGCCGCCACCTCCCCTCGTCGCCTGCCGCTCGGATCCGACCGCCACCACCCGACCGGATCCGCCGCCAGCCCACACCGGATCCGGCCGCCACCGCCCATACCGCATCCGCCGACGCCCGCACCGAATCCGCCTCCCTTTGTCACTTCCCGCAGCCTCCCGCCGACCCGGCCTCCTGGCCGTAACACCCCGAGGTGTTTTCCCTTTTAAAAATCCAAAAGAAAATCATAAAAGAAAATCATTGGAATTAACTGGAGGGAATTAATAATTTTAAAATCCAAACGATAAATGGAAATGGCATGGTAGGATTTTTCCTAAATTCTACATGTCAAAATACGCTAAAGATTTTTAGTGGAATTTTCGAGCACCGTAAATAATTTTTTACCAATTGAAACCAATTTTGGAATTAATAAATCCCGGGAAAATCAATTTCTCTCTCCTCCGTCCTTTCCCGCTCTTTTTCCGGCTGTGGGCCGCCGGCCCGAGTCGACGGCCCATCCTCTCCCGCGCGCGCCCTCCTCTCTCTCGCGGGCCGACTGAAGGCTACGGCCCACCAAAACCCTCGCGCCCGCAGCTAAGTCCAGGTCGTCTCCCCCTTCTTGCCGGGACACTAGCAGGTGGGGCCCACCTGTCAGCCCCGTCCCCTACCTCCGGCTGCCCCGCCGCCATTGACGCCGCCTCTGCCCCGCGCGGATCTCGGCCGCCCGTCCCTCCCGCGTGCCCTAAAGGCACCGCCTTAACTTCCCGTCTCTCCCGCCGCCATCAATCGCCCGCCGCGCTCCCGCACCCCTTAATGGTCGGATTTAATCACCGGTCATTACTTCCCCAAACCGCGCCGGCGAGAAATTCCGCCTTATCCGGTCGCCACCGACCTTCCCATCCCCTATATAAGCACCCCTCGCCCTCCCCGAGCTCCCCACACCTCCACTCAAGCCTCTCTCTCTCTCTCCGTCGTTCCCGCACCGTGCGCCCCTTCTTCGGACTTCGTCGCCGAGGTTCAGCCGTGTGTTCCCGCCGCTCGAGACGCTCCGAGCTCCGCCGACTCCTCCTCTTCGTCACCAGTGCGCGCGCTCCGGCCACCCTTCCCGAGTGGTTCCGTCGCCTCCCTCACCGTCCGCGCCGTCGTCCCTTCGACTCCGGCCGCACCGCGTGAGCACCCGTTCCTATTTCCTCTCGCCGAGTGCGCGCGCCGTCCCGAGTGCGCACGGCTCCGCCCACACGTGAGCCGCAGTATTCCGCCGCCCGCACCGCCGCCCGAGTGGCGCCAGTCGGTCTCCGGCCGTCGTGCACCATTGCCGGCCGATCGCGCCACCCGAACCCCTTCCCGACCGGCCGATCGCGCCACCCGAACCCCTTCCCGACCGTCCGATCACGCCACCCGAACCCCTTCGGCCGTCCGATCTCGCCTCGGCAGATCGGGCTGTCCGTCCCCTCGGCCCGCGTGGCACACCGCGTGGCCGCCGAGTCGGCGCCCGTGTGCGCCACGTGGTGCGCCGCTCTCCTCTCGGCCCGTGGACTCGGTCCACCTTGGACCGGTGCTCCCGCGCCGATGACGCCATCGCCGACGTCAGCCCTAGCGCCGACGCAATTCCGGATTTATTGCACAATAAATTATTAAGGATTTTTCGTTTTAGTAAAAACACGTATAATCTTCTAAAAATCATATCTTTTCAACCGACCTCCGTTTTAGCCCATTCAAATTTCATTAAATTCGTAAAAATGCCAAGAATCCATTAAAAATGGTTTTGTTTCCTGTTTTAGTAGCCTTTTAGCCTGTTTTGTTGAAGTGCTTGTTTGCCGTGTAGATCCCGTAGTCCTCCGTCCCGGTTTACTTCGAAGTCGTCGCAGAAGTCCCCCAAACCGAAGAGCAAGGCAAGTCATGCTATATCATTGATCATATTGCTCCCGTTTTGCTAAAACACCTGTTTTACTCTATGAAATTGCATGTATTTTATGTTGTCATTTCATGGGAAATAATACACCCTATGCTTAGTCTATGCCTTAGGTTTGACACCCCAAACCCTTTGACAAAACTTGGGATAATAATGTGACTAGATTTCAGGACTAGGTTATGCTTAGCCTGGCTTAGTTTCACTAGCTCACTAAATGGGTCATTCTCTCACTTAATATATATCTCCCGGACTTATATTCGGAGGATTAATGAGTAAAGATTCAGGTGAACCGGACTAATAACTAAAATATGACAAATGGTGGGGTGGGCGCTATGGTTTTGGCTAGCGGCGCCCATAGCGATTAAGGACCGGTTCACGGGACCCCTCGGGAGAATGACCGTGCAAACCACTAGCCGAAATGGGTAAGGTAGGTCCCGTAGTGTAGCCTCTCCTAGCTGACGAACCCATCGGCAAGGGTGAGCGGGATGGAGTTTCGCCGGCCCCGTATAAGGGTTGCGGGCTGCCGGATTCACCGAGGCACTCGGGCTGCCCACTCCTGTGGTCCGGAGTGGGGGCGAAACCTTGGTGGGGTTCGCTTGGTTAGAGGGGGTTATACGAAAGGTCCTATCACGTTCCTTTTCGGGTACCGCGGTGGTATTCCGGCGCACGGAAACCGTGTTATGGGGATGTGTCTTGTGGGTACAGCTTGTACACCTCGATCGAGTAAATCTATTCGAATAGCCGTGCCCGCGGTGATGGGGCGATCGACCGAGCTCTCCGTGATTAGTCTCACACTTTTACACCCTAAGTTTTGGAACATGACTAGTATAGGTGGATGGTTTGGGCCCGTCACAACGTGGGGATAACGTTGGACGGTGTTGGAGTAAAAATGCTTTATTTACTCAATTTACGTTGTTTTGGCTTTGTTCAAATTCGTATTGTTTGGAAAAACTCCCGCCGTTTGCGCAAAAGCAAACCTTAGCGACCTTTGTCTCCCCCGCATTCATTCTTCTCCTCTTCCGCGTGACTTGCCGAGTACGTGGAAGTACTCATCCTTGCTTCTTCACCGTAACCTGAGCGAGGATGAAGACGAAGATGAAGTGGAGTAGGCTTTGTCCCGCACTCGGAAGCCGCCCGTGGAATGGTCGAAGCCACGTGGCCGTCAAGCTTAAGCTTAGACCCTTTTTCTTTTTCCGCCGCTCTTTTGTAATCTTTTTGTATTGTTTCTAAGACGTGGAACCGTAATATCAACAATTGTCGTATGTGTACCCCGGCCGGTCCCGGGACGGATTTTAATACACATATAGCCTTGGAAATTCGGGTCCGAATTTCGGGCGTGACAAGTTGGTATCGAGCCAATTCCTGATCGTAGGAAAAGCCAAACGGAAAAACCCTAGGAGCCCTCTCGAATCTTTTTCATATGCATAAGCCCGTCTTTTGAAAACGGTTTCGGGAAAATGGGACTTGTTTCCTGGATTGGGGAAAATTTTAAGTTTCTCTCAAAGCATTTTGAAAACTCGGTCAAGTCTAAGTGATAGGATTCTAGAGTTAAAATTTGGAAAAATCATTTGATCTCTTATTCACCGCCAAGTTGGGATTTTCTAAGGGGTCAATGTCCTAAGTCGAGATAGGAGGGAATGGTCGCCATTTTTTTATTATAACCGAGCATCTATTTTTCAAAGATCATTTAGGGATGTCCTTAGAAGTTTTACTTAGCCTCATAAAAATGTTTCTCAAAACCCTCTTTTTCTCGTTTACTTTACTTGAGACCTTTATCGTTTGTCTAACTTGGGTTTGAGCATGCATTGATCCCCTACCTTGTCTTCTCTAGATGGCGCCGTCCATCACCCACAACGGTCGTGGTCGAAAGGGTTCGTCGCGGAGCCGGCAAGAATGGCCTTGGCGTAGGCTATCCGGATGCACCCGAGTACACGTCGTCTCACCGTTTGGCGGTGAGTTGCCTCACCAAGTCCGCCCGGAGGTGCTCGGGTTCGTAGGCACCAATATCCCGAACATGGTGGTCACAGCGTCGGAGGAACAGATGAGCATGCTCGCCAAGAGGCGGCTTATCTAATGTCGGCAAGGATGAGGGAGATGCATGATTACCATCTCCGCCACTCGCCTACCGGTACCATCCTCGCGGGAACTTCATCAAGCAACCAACACCTTCCCATCTAAGGGAGAACGACACCACCTTCTCCCACATGAGGACGGTGATTGAAGGGTGGATAAGATGCATGCGAGCTTCACATGGCGGCAAAGGCCCCGAATGACCGAAGATCTTAAAGATCAAGAGTTTGAAGGATGAGGTGGATCGACTCAAGAGAGAGATCGCCTCGAAGGGACTTCCACCTCCCAACATCCTTCGGATAAGGATCACGCCACGGAAGAACACCAAGGCTCCGGTACGGATGCAACCGGCGCCTGTGGTTCCACCTCCCGCACCACCGCCTTCCCGGCCCCAGCGGATCCCGCTCTTGCTCGGTGCCCGCCCCAAGCGGAGGAGGAGGATGGATCTCGGTGTCCAAGAGCAACCGAGTAGTAGCAGCGCAACTCCAAGAGTCCCAGATGGAAAGGTGAGTTAGCCGCTCTCGAAGCCGCTCAAAGGAAAAGGAAGACGGAACTCCCTTGGAAGTGGTTTCGACTCCTCCGACCGTGGAAGCCGTTCCGACCCTTAGAACGTCGCCACCCTTAGTTTACCGTTTTTCTAGTTTTTCTGTTTGCCTAGTTGCTGTGTGTTAGGTGTGCTGTGCGTGGGTAGTGGTCAACTTATATCAAGTGTGGATATGGGTTGCCCAATTAAGGATGTTGGGTGTGTTTTAAGTGTTTTAAGTCAAGAACAGATCAAAATAAGTAATAAAGATCAACTTCTCTGTTCAATCTATTTTACTCCTTCCCCCACCTTGTTTGTTCCGCTCCTTCGATGGTGAACACCGGAATGGTAGCAACAAGCAATGAGTCACTGAGATCAACACCCGTGCTAATACCAACAACCCACCTCCTCCCCGAAAACATCACTTTGGCACAAGTTCGCCAACTGCACCTGATGATGGCTGCAATGATGCAGCAAATGCAACAGCAGCATCAGCAGATGCAGTTGCAAATGATGCAACAGTTTCAACAGCAGAACCAAGATCGCACGACCATTTCGCACCACCCCCTCCCCCACAAAACACACTATCGAATTTCTTCGAGTCCGACCCCCAACTTTCTCCAAGACCACCAACCCCATGGAGGCTAATGACTGGATCATTGCCATAGGAAAGAAGTTGGACCTTCTCCAAGGCATGGACCAAGAAAGGGTGTCTTTCGTCGCTCACCAACTCCAAGGTCCCGCCTCGCCCGTGGGACAATTTCTTGGTCACCCGTCGGGCGGACGCACCCGCAGCTACTTGGGCGAGTTTTGCCACCATTTCCGGAAGGCTCACATCCCCGGAGGGGTAGTAGCCTGAAAAAGAGGGAGTTCAGATCCTTGGAGCAAGGCACTCGAACCGTCACCGAATATCTACACGAATTTAATCGCCGCGCGATATGCTCCAGGAGGACGTACGTACGCCGAGCGTCAAGAGAAGTTCTTGTCCGGCCGGACGATGAGTTGACGGACAAACTCATCTCCGGTGAGTATGCCGACTTCGAAAAGTTGGTAGACAAAGCCATCCGTCAAGAGGACCAACGCAATAAAATGCTCGAAAACGAAAGCTACCCAGTTTAGGCCACATCCCCAAGAAGGGAATTCCCGCGCCGCGCTTCACTCCGGGTGGTCGAATGGGCCTACCACTATGATCGTTCGTCGCATCGCCCGTACCATCCCGGAAATTTCCAACCCAAAAGCCGTCCCGCACACCGCAGCGAATCCGGTCCCACGTCCGCCAACCGCAGCCCGCCACCGCAGCCCAAGCCAATGCCACCAAAGAAGGACTCGGGATTCAAACCGGGTAACTGTTTCAATGTGGAGAACCGGACATTTCGCAGACAAATGTCCAAGACCAAAACGCGCACCTGTGTTCATCCAAGCAAGAGTGAATCATGCTTCGGCGAGGAGGCACTGGACGCACCGGATGTCATACTAGGTATGTTCCCGGTGAACTCCTTTAATGCATCATCCTGTTTGATTCGGTGCAACCCATTCTTTCATATCAAAAGCATTCGTGGGGAAACATGGGTTGTCGGTGTTAAAACTTAAGATACCCATGCGGGTCCAAACACCCGGAACCGTTTGAACGCCGCCCACTTTTGCCCTTCAATGGCAATAAAAATCCAGGGATTCCCCTTTCTAGCCAATCTTATCCTTCTAGAATCAAAAGGTCTGGATGTCATCCTTGGGATGGATCGGTTAACCCGTCATAAAGGTCTCGATCGATTGCGCAAGCCGCACGATCTCTTTAACCAATGACGAGGGGAAGAAAGTAATTTACTGCTCCCCTAAACCACTGAGGGTAGTAGCAAGTCTGAATCGGATCTCGGCTAAGGAGAAGCCCGAAGAGAAAGGAAAGGATCAGGCGAAGTTAGAAGATATTCCTGTGGTCTGTGAGTACCCGGAAGTCTTCCCGGAAGACCTAACCACAATGCCACCTGAAAGAGAGATAGAGTTTCGGATTGACCTAGTCCCTGGCACTGCTCCGATCCATAAGAGACCCTACAGAATGGGAGCCAATGAGTTGGCAGAGGTCAAGAAGCAAGTAGATGAATAGTTACAGAAAGGTTATATCCGCCCGAGCACCTCGCCCGGGGTGCGCCAGCCATTTTTGTGGAGAAAAGGATAAGACCAAAAGGATGTGCCTCGACTATCGCGCACTCAACGAGGTCACTATTAAGAATAAATACCCTCTCCCTAGGATTGATGACTGTTCGATCAATTAAAGGGAGCAAAGGTGTTCTCCAAGATAGACCTGCGGTCGCTATCATCGCCTAAGAATCCGAGAAGAAGATATTCCCAAGATCGCCTTCGTCACTGCGTACGGTCGTATGAGTGCACAGTCATGTCCTTCGGACTTACAAATGCCCCAGCCTTTTTCATGAATTTGATGAACAAAGTGTTCATGGAATTCCTAGACAAGTTTGTCGTGGTGTTCATCGACGACATCTTGATCTATTCGCAATCGGAAGAGGAACATGAGCACCATCTCCGGTTGGTACTTGGAAAGTTAAGAGACCACCAACTCTATGCTAAGTTTAGCAAATGTGCTTTCTCGGTTGAAGGAAGTGCAATTCCTCGGCCATATCGTGAATGCCCAAGGCGTCGCAGTGGACCCTTCCAATGTAGAAGCCGTGACCAAATGGACTCCACCTAAAACCGTCACCCGTGTCGAAGTTTTCTAGGACTTGCGGGTTATTATCGTCGGTTCATCGAAAACTTCTCCGAATTGCCAAGCCTTTGACACAGTTGTTAAAGAAGGACGAAAAGTTTATATGGATCGCCGAGCGCAACCGTGAGTTTTGAAACACTCAAGAGAAAACGGTGTCAAGCACCGTGTTGATCTTACCGATCAAACAAAGGATTTCCAAGTCTATTGCGATGCATCTCACCGGGGTTAGGGCGTGTGTTGATGCAAGATGGAAAGGTGGTTGCGTATGCTTCCCGCCGATTGAGACCCCATGAGTCTAATTACCCAACACATGACTTGGAGCTAGCAGCAGTCGTCCATGCTCTGAAAATATGGCGACATTACCTCGTCGGTAATCGCTGTGAAATATATACGGATCATAAGAGCCTGAAATACATCTTCACCCAACCGGATTTGAACCTCCGTCAGCGACGATGGTTGGAGTTGATCAAGGATTATGATCTCAGTATACACTACCATCCCGGCAAGGCTAACGTGGTAGCGGATGCTCTGAGCCGAAAGAGTTATTGCAACTCTATTCACATAGAAGGAAGATGTGAACAGATACTACAAGATTTAGAGCACCTCAACCTGGAAATTGTTGAACTCGGATTTGTGGCCACTCTTGAGGCCCAACCCACACTCTTAGGTACAATTCGCATAGCTCAAGCCTCAAATCCGGACATAGTTGAGCTTAAGAAGAATATGAGAGTGGGAAAAGCTCGTGACTTCACGGAAGACGAGCAGGGAACCATATGGATGGGCAACAGGATATGTGTGCCAGAAGATAAGGAATTAAAAAAGTTAATCCTTACTGAAGCACATCAGAGTCAGTACTCTATCCATCCCGGAAGTACAAAAATGTACCAGGATCTTAAGAAGAAGTTCTGGTGGGTTAGCATGAGAAGAGAAATAGCAGAGTTCGTGGCACTATGCGACGTATGTCAGCGAGTAAAGGCAGAACACCAGAGGCCTGCTGGATTATTGCAGCCACTCCAAATTCCAGAATGGAAGTGGGAGGAAATCGGGATGGATTTCATCACCGGTTTACCCCGGACATCATCAAGACACGATTCCATCTGGGTCATAATCGACGGCCTCACTAAAGTGGCTCATTTCATCCCAGTACTTACCACCTATACGGGTAGAAGGTTAGCAGAGTTATACCTCGCAAGGATTGTGTGTCTTCATGGTGTACCTAAGAAGATAGTATCTGATCGTGGTAGCCAGTTCACCTCCAAGTTTTGGCAAAGATTACAAGAGGAACTCGGCACCCGGTTGAATTTTAGCACGGCTTATCACCCGCAAACCGATGGTCAGACAGAACGTGTGAACCAGGTTTTGGAAGATATGCTGAGAGCTTGTGCTCTGGATTTCGGAGGAGCTTGGGATAAGAGCCTTCCCTATGCAGAGTTCTCTTATAACAACAGCTTATCGTGCTAGTTTACAAATGGCACCTTTCGAAGCACTTTATGGACGAAAATGTCGAACCCCGCTTTTCGGGATCGACCGGCGAATGCGCTTGTTCGGGACCGAAGTGTTAAGTGATGCCGAAGAGAAAGTCGAATCATAAGAGAAAGGCTGAAAGTCGCACATCACGTCGAAGAGTTATGCGACAACCGCCGCAGAGAGCTAGTTTTTAAAGTTGGAGACTATGTATATCTTCGTGTCACCCCACTTCGGGAGTGCACCGATTCCAAACCAAAGGCAAGTTGGCACCACGCTATGTGGGACCATATCGGATTCAAGAGCGACGAGGAGAAGTGGCATACCAACTCGAACCGCCACCCACCATGGCGGAATCCACGATGTTTTCCACGTCTCCCAACTCAAGAAGTGTCCGAGAGTTCCTGAAGAACAAGCTAGTCCGGCACGATTGAAATCCGGAAGATCCGACCTATGTGGAGAAACCAAGCACGGATACTCGAAACCAAGTGAACGAAGGACCCGAACAAGGTCATCGTTCCGCGAGTGCAATGGACTCATCACTCCGAAGAAGAAGCAACTGGGAAAGGGAAGATGAGCTAAAGGCCGCTCATCCCGATCGTTTGTACCTCCGAATCTCGGGTCGAGATTCCGTTTAAGGGGGTAGGTTTGTAACACCCCGAGGTGTTTTCCCTTTTAAAAATCCAAAAGAAAATCATAAAAGAAAATCGTTGGAATTAATCTGGAGGGAATTAATAATTTTAAAATCCAAACGATAAATGGAAATGGCATGGTAGGATTTTTCCTAAATTCTACATGTCAAAATACGCTAACAGGATTTTTAGTGGAATTTTCGAGCACCATAAATAATTTTTTACCAATTGAAACCAATTTTGGAATTAATAAATCCCGGAAAATCAATTTCTCTCTCCTCCGTCCTTTCCCGCTCTTTTTCGGGCGGGGGGCCGCCGGCCCGAGCCGACGGCCCATCCTCTCCCGCGCGCGCCCTCCTCTCTCTCGCGGGACGACTGAAGGCTACGGCCCGCCAAAACCCTCGCGCCCGCAGCTAAGTCCAGTTCGTCTCCCCCTTCTTGCCGGGACACTAGCAGGTGGGGCCCACCTGTCAGCCCGTCCCTACCTCCGGCTGCCCCGCCGCCATTGACGCCGCCTCTGCCCCGCGCGGATCTCGGCCGCTCGTCCCTCCCGCGTGCCCTAAAGGCACCGCCTTAACTTCCCGTCTCTCCCGCCGCCATCAATCGCCCCGGCCGCCGCTCCCGCACCCCTTAATGGTCGGATTTAATCACCGGTCATTACTTCCCCCAAACCGCGCCGGCGAGAAATTCCGCCCTTATCCGGTCGCCACCGACCTTCCCATCCCCTATATAAGCACCCCCTCGCCCTCCCCGAGCTCCCCACACCTCCACTCAAGCCTCTCTCTCTCTCTCCGTCGTTCCCGCACCGTGCGCCCCTGCTTCGGACTTCGTCGCCGAGGTTCGGCCGTGTGTTCCCGCTGCTTCGAGACGCTCCGAGCTCCGCCGACTCCTCCCTCTTCGTCACCAGTGCCAGCGCCGCTCCGGCCACCCTTCCTCGAGTGGTTCCGTCGCCTCCCTCACCGTCCGCGCCGTCGTCCCCTTCGACTCCGGTCGCACCGCGGTGAGCACCCGTTCCTATTTCCCCTCTCGGCCGAGTGCGCGCCGCCGTCCCCGAGTGCGCACGGCTCCGCCCACACGTGAGCCGCAGTATTCCGCCGCCCGCACCGCCGCCCGAGTGGCGCCAGTCGGTCTCCGGCCGTCGTGCACCATTGCCGGCCGATCGCGCCACCCGAACCCCTTCCCGACCGGCCGATCGCGCCACCCGAACCCCTTCCCGACCCAAACCGAAGAGCAAGGCAAGTCATGCTATATCATTGATCATATTGCTCCCGTTTTGCTAAAACACCTGTTTTACTCTATGAAATTGCATGTATTTTATGTTGTCATTTCATGGGAAATAATACACCCTATGCTTAGTCTATGCCTTAGGTTTGACACCCCAAACCCTTTGACAAAACTTGGGATAATAATGTGACTAGATTTCAAGACTAGGTTATGCTTAGCCTGGCTTAGTTTCACTAGCTCACTAAATGGGTCATTTTCTCACTTAATATATATCTCCCAGACTTATGTTCGGAGGATTAATGAGTAAAGATTCAGGTGAACCGGACTAATAACTAAAATATGACAAATGGTGGGTGTGGGCGCTATGGTTTTGGCTAGCGGCGCCCATAGCGATTAAGGACCGGTTCACGGGACCCCTCGGGAGAATGACCGTGCAAACCACTAGCCGAAATGGGTAAGATAGGTCCCGTAGTGTAGCCTCTCCTAGCTGACGAACCCATCGGCAAGGGTGAGCGGGATGGAGTTTCAGTCGGCCCCGGTATAAGGGTTGCTGGGCTGCCGGATTCACCGAGGCACTGGGCTGCCCACTCCGTGGTCCGGAGTGGGGCGAAACCTTGGTGGGGTTCGCTTGGTTAGAGGGGGTTATACGAAAGGTCCTATCACGTTCCCTTTTCGGGTACCGCGGTGGTATTCCGGCGCACGGAAACCGTGTTGTGGGATGTGTCTTGTGGGTACAGCTTGTACACCTCTCGATCGAGTAAATCTATTCGAATAGCCGTGCCCGCGGTGATGGGGCGATCGACCGGCTCTCCGTGATTAGTCTCACACTTTTACACCCTAAGTTTTGGAACATGACTAGTATAGGTGGATGGTTTGGGCCCGTCACAACGTGGGGATAACGTTGGACGGTGTTGGAGTAAAAATGCTTTATTTACTCAATTTACTGTTGTTTTGGCTTTGTTCAAATTCGTATTGTTTGGAAAAACTCCTGCCGTTTGCGCAAAAGCAAACCTTAGCCAGACCTTTGTCTCCCCTGCATTCATTCTTCTCCTCTTCCGGCGTGACTTGCTGAGTACGTGGAAGTACTCATCCTTGCTTCTTCACCGAACCCGAGCCGAGGTTGAAGACGAAGATGAAGTGGAGTAGGCTTTGTCCCGCACTCGGAAGCCGCTGTGGAATGGTCGAAGCCACGTGGCGGCGTCAAGCTTAAGCTTAGACCCTTTTTCTTTTTCCGCTCTCTTTGTAATCTTTTTGTATTGTTTCTAAGACGTGGAACCGTAATATCAACAATTGTCGTATGTGTACTCTGGCCGGTCCGGGACGGGGATTTTAATACACATATAGCCTTGGAAATTCGGGTCCGAATTTCGGGCGTGACAAGTTGGTATCGAGCCAATTCCTGATCGTAGGAAAAGCCAAACGGAAAAACCCCAGGAGCCCTCTGAATCTTTTCATATGCATAAGCCCTGTCTTTTGAAAACGGTTTCGGGAAAATGGGACTTGTTTCCTCGGGATTGGGGAAAATTTTAAGTTTCTCTCAAAGCATTTTGAAAACCTGGTCAAGTCTAAGTGATAGGATTCTAGAATTAAAATTTGGAAAAATCATTTGATCTCTTATTCAGCCGCCAAGTTGGGATTTTCTAAGGGGTCAATGTCCTAAGTCGAGATAGGAGGGAATGGTCGCCATTTTTTTATTATAACCGAGCATCTATTTTTCAACATCATTTAGGGATGTCCTTAGAAGTTTTACTTAGCCTCATAAAAATGTTTCTCAAAACCCTCTTTTTCTCGTTTACTTTACTTGAGACCTTTATCGTTTGTCTAACTCGGGTTTGAGAATGCATTGATCCCCTACCTTGTCTTCTCTAGATGGCGGGCCGTCCAGTCACCCACAACGGTCGTGGTCCGAAAGGGTTCGTCGCGGAGCGGCAAGAATGGCCTTGGCAAGAGGCTATCCGGATGCACCCGAGTACACTCGTCTCACCGTTTGGCGTGAGTTGCCTCACCAAGTCCGCCTGGAGGTGCTCGGGTTCGTAGGCACCAATATCCCGAACATGGTGGTCACAGCGTCAGGAGGAACAGATGAGCATGCCGCCAAGAGGCAGCTTATCTAATGTCGGCAAGGATGAGGGAGATGCATGATTACCATCTCCGCCACTCGCCTACCGGTACCATCCTCGGCGGGAACTTCATCAAGCAACCAACACCTTCCATCTGCGAAGGGGAGAACGACACCACCTTCTCCCACATGAGGACGGTGATTGAAGGGCTGGATAAGATGCATGCAGAGCTTCACATGGCGGCAAAGGCCCCGAATGACCGAAGATCTTAAAGATCAAGAGTTTGAAGGATGAGGTGGATCGACTCAAGAGAGAGATCGCCCCGAAGGGGCTTCCACCTCCCAACATCCTTCGGATAAGGATCACGCCACGGAAGAACACCAAGGCTCCGGTACGGATGCAACTGGCGCCCAGGGTTCCACCTCCTGCACCACCGCCTTCCCCAGTCCCAGTACCAGATCCTGCTCTTGCTCTGGTGCCTGCCCCAAGCGGAGGAGGAGGATGGATCTCGGTGTCCAAGAGCAACCGCAGTAGTAGCAGCGGCAACTCCAAGAGTCCCTGCACGGAAAGGCGAGTTAGCCGCTCTCGAAGCCGCTCAAAGGAAAAGGAAGACGGAACTCCTTGGAAGTGGTTTCGACTCCTCCGACCGTGGAAGCCGTTCCGACCCTTAGAACGTCGCCACCCTTAGTTTACCGTTTTTCTAGTTTTTCTGTTTGCCTAGTTGCTGTGTGTTAGGTGTGTTGTGCGTGGATAGTGGTCAACCTATATCAAGTGTGGATATGGGTTGCCCAATTAAGGATGTTGGGTGTGTTTTAAGTGTTTTAAGTCAAGAAAGATCAAAACAAGTAATAAAGATCAACTTCTCTGTTCAATCTATTTTACTCCTTCCCCCACCTTGTTTGTTCCGCTCCTTCGATGGTGAACACCGGAATGGTAGCAACAAAGCAATGAGTCTGAGATCAACACCGTGCTAATACCAACAACCCACCTCCTCCCCCCGAAAACATCACTTTGGCACAAGTTCGCCAACAGACCAGGATGATGGCTGCAATGATGCAAAAATGCAACAGAAGATCGCAGATGCGCTTGCAAATGATGCAACAGTTTCAACAAGAACCAAGCATCGCACGACCATTTCGCACCACCCCTCCCCCACAAAACACACTATCGAATTTCTTCGAGTCCGACCCCCAACTTTCTCCAAGACCACCAACCCCATGGAGGCTAATGACTCGGATCATTGCCATTGGAAAGAAGTTGGACCTTCTCCAAGGCACGACCAAGAAAGGGTGTCTTTCGCCGCTCACCAACTCCAAGGTCCCGCCTCGCTGGTGGGACAATTTCTTGGTCACCCGTCGGGCGGACGCACCCAGCTACTTGGGCGAGTTTTGCCACCATTTCCGGAAGGCTCACATCCCGAGGGGTAGTAGCCCGAAAAAGAGGGAGTTCAGATCCTTGGAGCAAGGCACTCGAACCGTCACCGAATATCTACACGAATTTAATCGCTCAGCGCGATATGCTCCAGAGGACGTACGTACAGACGCCGAGCGTCAAGAGAAGTTCTTGTCCGGGCTGGACGATGAGTTGACGGACAAACTCATCTCCGGTGAGTATGCCGACTTCGAAAAGTTGGTAGACAAAGCCATCCGTCAAGAGGACCAACGCAATAAAATGCTCGAAAACGGAAGCTACCCGGTTTAGGCCACATCCCCAAGCAAGGGAATTCCCCGCCGCGCTTCACTCGGGTGGTCGAATGGGCCTACCACTATGATCGTTCGTCAGCATCGCCCGTACCATCCCGGAAATTTCCAACCCAGCGAAAGCCGTCCCGTACAGCCGCAGCGGAATCCGGTCCCACGTCCGCCAACCGCACAGCCGCCACCGCAGTCCAAGCCAATGCCACCAAAGAAGGACTCGGGATTCAAACCGGTAATCTGTTTCAATCGTGGAGAACCTGGACATTTCGGACAAATGTCCAAGACCAAAACGCGCACCAGTTCATCCAAGCAAGAGTGAATCATGCTTCAGAGAGGAGGCACGGACGCACCGGATGTCATACTAGGTATGTTCCCGGTGAACTCCTTTAATGCATCGATCCCTGTTTGATTCGGTGCAACCCATTCTTTCATATCAAAAGCATTCGTGGGGAAACATGGGTTGTCGGTGTTAAAACTTAAGATACCCATGCGGGTCCAAACACCCGGGAACCGTTTGAACGCCGCCCACTTTTGCCCTTCAATGGCAATAAAAATCCAGGGATTCCCCTTTCTAGCCAATCTTATCCTTCTAGAATCAAAAGGTCTGGATGTCATCCTTGGGATGGACTGGTTAACCCGTCATAAAGGTCTGATCGATTGCGCAAGCCGCACGATCTCTTTAACCAATGACGAGGGGAAGAAAGTAATTTACTGCTCCCCTAAACCACTGAGGGTAGTAGCAAGTCTGAATCGGATCTCGGCTAAGGAGAAGCCCGAAGAGAAAGGAAAGGATCAGGCGAAGTTAGAAGATATTCCCGTGGTCCGTGAGTACCCGGAAGTCTTCCGAAGACCTAACCACAATGCCACCCGAAAGAGAGATAGAGTTTCGGATTGACCTAGTCCCCGGCACCGCTCCGATCCATAAGAGACCCTACGGAATGGGAGCCAATGAGTTGGCGAGAGGTCAAGAAGCAAGTAGATGAATAGTTACAGAAAGGTTATATCCGCCCGAGCACCTCGCCCTGGGGTGCGCCAGTCATTTTTGTGGAGAAAAAGGATAAGACCAAAAGGATGTGCGTCGACTATCGCGCACTCAACGAGGTCACTATTAAGAATAAATACCCTCTCCCTAGGATTGATGACTGTTCGATCAATTAAAGGGAGCAAAGGTGTTCTCCAAGATAGACCGCGGTCGAGCTATCATCGCCTAAGAATCCGAGAAGAAGATATTCCCAAGATCGCCTTCGTCACTCTGCACGGCCCGTATGAGTGCACAGTCATGTCCTTCGGACTTACAAATGCCCCCACCTTTTTCATGAATTTGATGAACAAAGTGTTCATGGAATTCCTAGACAAGTTTGTCGTGGTGTTCATCGACGACATCTTGATCTATTCGCAGTCGGAAGAGGAACATGAGCACCATCTCCGGTTGGTACTTGGAAAGTTAAGAGACCACCAACTCTATGCTAAGTTTAGCAAATGTGCTTTCGGTTGAAGGAAGTGCAATTCCTCGGCCATATCGTGAATGCCCAAGGCGTCGCAGTGGACCCTTCCAATGTAGAAGCGTGACCAAATGGACTCCACCTAAAACCGTCACCCGGTCGAAGTTTTCTAGGACTTGCGGGTTATTATCGTCGGTTCATCGAAAACTTCTCCGAATTACCAAGCCTTTGACACGGTTGTTAAAGAAGGACGAAAAGTTTATATGGACCGCCGAGCGCAACCGAGTTTTGAAACACTCAAGAGAAAACGGTGTCAAGACTCGTGTTGATCTTACCGATCAAACAAAGGATTTCCAAGTCTATTGCGATGCATCTCACCGGGGGTTAGGCTGTGTGTTGATGCAAGATGGAAAGGTGGTTGCGTATGCTTCTCGCCGCTGAGACCCCATGAGTCTAATTACCCAACACATGACTTGGAGCTAGCAGCAGTCGTCCATGCTCTGAAAATATGGCGACATTACCTCGTCGGTAATCGCTGTGAAATATATACGGATCATAAGAGCCTGAAATACATCTTCACCCAACCGGATTTGAACCTCCGTCAGCGACGATGGTTGGAGTTGATCAAGGATTATGATCTCAGTATACACTACCATCCCGGCAAGGCTAACGTGGTAGCGGATGCTCTGAGCCGAAAGAGTTATTGCAACTCTATTCACATAGAAGGAAGATGTGAACAGATACTACAAGATTTAGAGCACCTCAACCTGAAAATTGTTGAACTCGGATTTATGGCCACTCTTGAGGCCCAACCCACACTCTTAGGTCAAATTCGCATAGTTCAAGCCTCAGATCCGGACGTAGTTGAGCTTAAGAAGAATATGAGAGTGGGAAAAGCTCGTGACTTCACGGAAGACGAGCAGGAAACCATATGGATGGGTAACAGGATATGTGTGCCAGAAGATAAGGAATTAAAAAAGTTAATCCTTACTGAAGCACCTCATGTTAATCCTTAAAAACCACGCATGTTCGTGGGCAATTTTGAGGACGACTCCGTGGGCCATAACAAGTGCCACAGGTCCAAAGCACACACTGTCCCACCAACCAGGCCCATTAGAAGCCCAAGATCCCCAGCCAATCAGGTTTCAGGAGACACGTCTAAAACGTGGGGCCCACATCCACGTCATGCCAATGCCACGCTCGACTGTCCCACTTGTCAGTCGCACGTGCCCATCTCCTAACTCGCAACCTCCCGACCCCGAGTCGATGCAGAGCAGGCGGCGATCTCGTCCGGTACCTACTCCGATGGCTCGCGTCCGCCACCGCCATCTCCTCTTGCTCGTCGCCGTCACCGTCGCCGCCGTCGCCGCGCTCCTCCCATGCGCTTCCGCGGTCCGTCCGTTCGTACTCGTCCTCTCCCGTGACGACTTCCTCAAGGACACCGCCGGCGCGCATCCCTCCCTCCCATCAGCCGACGCCGACTCCGACGAGTGGGACGACTTCGACGAGGAGTCCCCCGCCACCGACCCCCTCCTCTCCCCGTCCTCCTGGATCCCCCTCCTCGACCCCACCAGCGCCTCCCCTTCGGGCGACGAGCCAGACTCGCCGTCCGATGCGCTCTTCGTCGCTGGCGTGCGGGCGATGCTCTCCGCGGCCTCCGCGGGGGATGATGCCGCGTTCGCCACCGCAGCGGCGCAGATCGAGGCTGCAGCTACGGGGGGACACCCGGGCGCGCAGTCCGCTCTCGCGTTCCTCTCCGGCGCTGGGATGACGCGCCCGGCTTCCCGCTCGCGCGCGTTCCTGCTTCACAAATTCGCCGCCGACGCAGGAGACCTCCAGTCTAAGATGGCTCTCGCCTACTCCTTCTTCCGCCAGGAGGTGAGTTGATTCGATACTTTGTTAGTTCCTCCTGTAATTTGCGCATCTAATGAGGATTCCGTGATGTAGTGATTTATGTGAGGTTATTAGTTCGCTTGCATTGGGCTCGGGAGGGATTGACCTTGAAGCCCTATTGTAGTATTCATCCATAGTAGAAATCTCTGAATTTTTAGTTCCAGTAGGGTTTACCCCTGAATTTGAGACATTTTTTTTGTTTCTAGTTGTTGGCTAAGTAACCAATTCCCCATTCCTTACCCAGTTTATCCAGCACAATTTTACAATTTTTAGTTTGACCAGTGACTTTTTAGCATATTGTGTATGGACATGTGATTGTGTTTAGCTGAATGAATTTCTCTATCATCTCTGGAGGATATGCAGTGTGCAGGGCCAACAGTGTTTATTTGGTGCTAATGTATTCCTTTGAGATTGTAACACGTGCCCTTTTGGCAGTCCAACTCAAAAACTTGGAAGTTGAAGAGTGTATTATAAACATTTGGATTTTCTTTAACTATTCTAAACATGATGTCTTATGCAATTCACCTTATCCTCCAATGACCTGATCCATGTTACACTTACGTATCTGCCAACTATTTACGTTATGGAGCAAAAATAGTTTTACTGATCCAGTAAGAATTTTCATTTCACGCCTTTATTAAAAATTTTCATTTCACGCCTTCATTCTTGCTATAAGAATCAAGCTTCTGTTTTGCTGTTCTTTATCTTCTTAAGAAATGACGGTGGTTTTAATTCCATGAAACGAAGGTCACATATGTAGACCTTTTTTACTTTCTCTTTGAAAAAAATATGGAATTAATATCTGTTCGTATAGCTTCTCGTTGAGTTTTATTATGTCTTTTGTTCACTTGCATCAACCATGCATGATTGGAGCATCATTGTAGGTTGAAAATACGTGAGTTTCTCAGTTTTGTTTGAATTTGTTCCTAAAACCTGACGGTTTGATTGAATTTGACCTGAGTATGGTGTGTTGGTGCTCTATTACATATATCATCTTTCCATCATTTTTACCACATTAAATAGTTTCTTGTACTACAGAAATGGTTTAAACCTATTTATTTCCTTGTAACTTCTGTTCAGATTACAGAGGACACTATTTTTTTTGTTAGCTGAAAAATTTGCTCTTGCAGATGTATGAAGAAGCAGTCACACTTTATGCTGAACTTGCAGAGGCTGCGCTTACAAGCTCCTTGATCTCGAAGGAGCCTCCAGTGATTGAACCAGTCCGCTTACACAGTGGGACCGAAGAAAACAAGGAAGCCTTGAGGAAGTCTCGAGGCGAGGATGATGAAGATTTTCAAATCACAGAGTACCAGGCACAACGAGGCAATACTGTTGCAATGCACAAATTAGGGCTTCTGTATTACTACGGCCTACGAGGAGTTAGACGTGATTATGGGAAATCATATCATTGGTTCTCAAAGGCTGTGGAGAAAGGCGATACACGGGCAATGGAGCTTCTCGGAGAGATCTATGCTAGAGGTGCTGGAGTTGAAAGGAACTACACTGAAGCATACAAGTGGTTGACACTTGCAGCAAAGCAGCAACAATACTCAGCTTACAATGGACTCGGTTATCTCTATGTCAAAGGCTATGGGGTGGAGAAGAAAAATTTGACAAAAGTAAGTATGATGTATTAGATTAGAATTTTGAAATTTAGTTGCATGTTTGTATTGGACATACAGCCTAGACAATAGAATCTTGAATTGCATTCCATCTTTACAATTCACTATATCCACTGCTATCATTGTTTCTAGTCAGGGAAATCTGTAGGTCACTAGCCAGCTAGATTCTTCTTTAGGTCATTTTGGTAAAATATTACTGTTAGGCATACCTTATGGTATAGAGGAATAATGAATACGTGTAGTTACTGTTTTACAGAACCTAAATACGTGGTAGTAGCACATCGATTTCAATTGGATATGAAATGTGTGCATCTTTTCTAACAGAGCTATTTTTAGCTGGACAAAGTATTAATGACGGTTCAATAGCACATCTGATCGCTGATGGAGAAATATTTAGTATCAAATGTTTCCTGTTCCACACTCAGTTGTAATTAGACTTATGTAAATTTCATTTCATTAATTAATCTCATGATGACTTTATACAACACAAGTTTCAAAATATATTTTCTTTTTTTTACCATTTTGAAAAACCTGTGTTCCCCACATTGTAATGGTATAGATAACTTAATGTTTTTCTAACTCATTTTGTAGGCCAAGGAATTTTTTGAAATTGCAGCTGAGCATAAGGAACATGGGGGTTATTATAACCTTGGCGTCTTGTATCTCAAGGGTATTGGAGTAAAGAGGGATGTGATGACAGCATGCAATTTCTTTCTTCGAGCAGTTAATGCTGGGCAACCAAAAGCTATTTATCAAGTGGCAAAATTGTTCCAGAAAGGTGTTGGTCTTAAGAGGAATCTCCATATGGTAATGATTTTTTTATGTTGTATTAGCTGCATTTTGTAATAAATGCACAAACTGGATAACATATACGATATTACTTTCCATAAACTATAAACTAGCCCTGCGCAATCGCATAGGAAATTCAGCTTGTTTGAATGAAAGAATGAAATTTTAGAAATCAAACTGAAATCGTAATTTGAAATTAAAAACTAATATGGATACTTTGTGTATAAAAATGACTTCAAAATATAAAGACAAATGTTCATATTTAATTCTTCAGTATTCATCCTTTGATGAAGATGACAAACAAAAACTTCTGGTATTCAACACAACTTGCCATGGGGGTGGGACTATTGTTGTGCTCCTCTCATGCCTTGGAGAACAAATTTGAAACAAGATGTGATTGAAAGTTATGCAATGAATGATTCCTAAGAAACTTGAATTGCATTTTTTGATTTTTCCAAAGTGCTGATGCATTCTTGCTGGTCTTGCTGAAGCTGCAAACTATCATTAGATGGCTATTCTGTAGCTGATACTGTGCAGTAGCTGCATTCCTTGTCTGATTGTCTCTGCTAAGAGGCTCTACAGTGTGCTACCCAATATTGTGTCCATGCTAGGAAATATTATACATCTGCATGTATGCACCCAATTGCAAACACCAAACATGCAGACGTGGCTGCCTGTGTCCTTCCGCACAAACACAATTTCCCCTCCTTTTTTCATTTATATATCTGTTGAATTTATTACAAGAAGACCAAAAGCTTCCATCAAATCCATGTACTTCTTACTTGTTTGTCTTTTGAATTGAGCCAATAAGTTGCCCATGCACTTATGATTAATCAAATAACTTTACTTATATTCAAATTTAGAGTTCACTTGCTCTTTGCATAATAATCATCATAGTTGAGTAACATTATGGTCTTACATAAAGATAATTTTGAACTATGCCTTCGGTTATAAGACTTGAAGGAAACACCCTCTGTTTTACAATATCAAGCTTTTCCTTACTCTTTTAGAGGTATATATTGGAAAGGTTGAACTGCAAAAAAGTTTTTCTAATAATAGTTTTTTATGATACAAATTGGGAATCGATGTAATTTTGTCAACCAACTGAATCATTCATACCATATTTATTCTTTCAGGCAGCAGTGATGTACAAATCTGTTGCTGAGAGGGGCCCCTGGAGCTCACTTTCTAGATGGGCTCTGGAATCTTATTTGAAAGGTGACATAGGGAAAGCATTACTCCTGTATTCTAGAATGGCAGATCTTGGATATGAGGTTGCACAAAGCAATGCTGCCTGGATTCTTGATAGGTATGGCGATGAAAGTATTTGCGTGGGAGAAACTGGCTTCTGTACAGATATGGAAAGACATCTCCGTGCACATGCTCTGTGGTGGCAAGCATCCGAGCAGGGTAACGAACATGCTGCCTTGTTAATTGGTGACGCCTACTACTATGGCCGGGTATGTGTTACAATCCATGTTCTTGGTTATGAGAAATTCTGAAATACTCTTGAATTTGTTAGATGGCAGCAGACTTTTCCTAAATACCTTCACCAAATTGACACAAAACACTATAATATGTAGGAATTTCTTGTATACGATGCATGAGGTGTGGTTCTTGTTTTTGTTATCCAGTTAGTATTACCATTACAAATTACTAAGTAAATATATGATTTGAAAACATGTTTAGTATATACATAAGTGCATGCTAATAAATTTCTTAAAGAATGTGATGTGCTGTAACTACTGCTTGATGATATCAATCAACATAACCATGTTTTTACCTCGAGCTATGTATATGTATGATATTTTTTTTGAGATGAACCATGCTTGCAAGGGAGAATATTTAAATAACTAATGAAAGGTGACTTCTAATTTTAGCTTCTCCGAGTCTTTGGTCATCGCCATCTAGTCACCTTAGCTTAATAGTCTAGTTCACGTTCCAGTTTCTTTCTGTGTTCCTCTTTTTGGCACTTGGCCAAGCGAAAGGCTTGTCAGCAAATTGGGAAGTGATCTTGTTCTTTTTTTCCGGTTTACTTGTTGTATGCAAAACTTTTCTATAATTATTACAAAAAAAGCATAGTCTGTTTTTTTTTTAAAAAAATTGCTTATGCACTTCATATTTTACTAGGGGGCTCTGTGTTCTTAAGGAGACCATTATTGCTGACATCATGTATTGGATGTGTACTTTTGTATTACAGGGTGTTGGCAGGGATTATGAGCGTGCAGCAGAGGCATATATGCATGCGCAATCACAATCTAATGCTCAGGCCATGTTTAACCTTGGTTATATGCATGAGCATGGCCATGGACTTCCCCTTGACTTGCACCTGGCAAAAAGATATTATGATCAGGCTGTTGAGGTGGATCCAGCAGCTAAGCTCCCCGTCATGCTTGCACTAACAAGTTTATGGATTAGGAAGAACTATGATGGAAGCTTTTTGGTAAGACATTATTTTCTGTATGTATCACACCGTTGCTTAGTATCATACAAGACATATCAACTTATAATGCACTTGTGTAGCTTATTGGGTATATTTCAAGTTCAGCGCCGTTTGGTAATTAGTGTTGCTTTTTAACCATGTTTTATTTCGAGAACCATTTCTTGAGTCAATTCCCACTGAGTCACTGCTTTTTTTTTCTTACCTCTGGACTGCGGTGTCATCTTTTCTACAACCAATTTCCAATGGTAGCTCAATCTGATGTACGATACCCTAACCTCTTCAAAACTGATTATGAAACTTAAACCTGATATACGTTACCATTGCATCCATGCATTTTGAGTTGTGAAATATATCATGTTACAATAAAAGAAAGGACACTTAAGAAAACTGTTGTGGATCAGCCTGGGATGCTGCTGACCAGTCTAATTCTTGAACGCTGATTCAAAATGAGCTGGGATTCAGTTTGATTTTGCTGAGCTCTTCCTCTTTTGCCACCTCTGCTTCTCACCAATTGTACATGAATTTAATCACTTCAAACGTATGGATTTTTTAAGGCTATAGGTATTGATTCTGGATTTGTATAAACCTGATTCATTGTTAACAGTGTGATACCAGTTCATGTTGTGCAAATTGAATTTGAAAGGCTGTATAGTCTCAGTCTCAGAATGATTAGTGCTAACAGTTTTTGCTATACATGCTATATTTCATATTTCCATAATGTTCTGCTTGTCACATTTGGTATTGCCATTTTGCTTTATGATCAACATCACTGTTTTGCTAGTTTGCCGTGGGCAGCTAAATCCCTTTTTACTTTCAGGTTCATTTTATTGATTCACTGCCGGAGGTATATCCTGTAGTTGAGGAATGGGTGGAGGATGTTCTTATGGATGAGGGGAACGCAACAATATTGACTCTCTTCGCTTGCCTTGTAACTGTCCTATATTTGCGAGAGCGTCAGAGGCGTCAAGTTGCAGCCGCCAACCCTCAACAGCCTGATGGTGCACCCAACTAATTTCAGCCTCTGCATCATGATGCTGGGATTGAAGTGGACGTTAAGCTTGAGGTACATATGACTATTTATTCTCAGCCATATCATACCATCAAAGTTTTGTTTGATGTCTGAACAACGTCCATACTGTCATACTGGAAAAGCGGGTCCTTCAACTGCTAAATGCTGATGGCTTTCTGAGGGAAAAAATCGGGGTTTAAAATGATAGCTCTCCTTGACATCTATGTACACTAAAATTGACTAGGATAATACTGCTGATGACTGTTGGATATTGAGATCATGTTGTGGGTTCTAACAGAGTAGTGCTTGTAAGTAACGACGGTGGTTCAAGAAAACGTATACTTTAAACAGGCCATCTTTCTTGGCTTTTGCATATGGGATGCATTTCTATAGATGGGGCATGCACAGCAATCAGTCCGGCTCTCAACTTTTCATGGTCAACAACCTGACGACACAATTGTGCAACTCAGAGAAGCGTGTTAGTGGGTAAAAGTTTAAATTTTACCCGTGCTAAGTAAGCTGTGTTGGTTGATGAAGTTTTCCCCAATAGGACTGTTGGTCTGTTGCCGTCTTGCAGACTTGTAGCTTTTATCATCTCCCCTGCATTAGGAAAGGGTGAATAAACATCTGTAATAATACCTAAAATGAATAATCTTTTCAGGTGGTCAAACCAAGGTCCTTCAACTGCTGAATGCTAATCTCTTACTGGGGGAAAAAAGAATCCGGGGACAGAATGTATGAGATATATATACAAATTTAAAGTAATTTTTCACAAAATTACAGACAACTTAATCAATTTATCATAAAACAACTACAGATTATAGGTTTAGAAATGTATATCACAAAACTACAGATTTTTAACACTATATTTTTAACACTATATTTTTGATGAAGCTACACATTTAAAGGTATCACATCAGTAAACTACAGATTTAATATTAGTTTTATCCTAAAACTACAACTTTTGAGGTAACTTTTGTAACATCTTAGAGGTATGGATATAAATTCTAAAATATGTAATTCGTCCGTTTCATGTTATAAGTTTTTTTCTAGTCAAACTTTGTTAACTTTAATCAAGTTTATAGAAAAGTTAGCAACATTTAAATACCAAATCACTTTAAAAAATCTAGTATTGAATAAATTTTGATAATGTGTTCGTCTTGTGTTGAAAATATTACTATGTTTTTTCTATAAAGTTGGTCAAACTTAAATAAATTTGACTAAGAAAAAAAGTCAAAACGAATTATAATATAAAATGGAGATAAAACAGAAAGAGTAGTTCTTTGATAGCTTCGTCACTAAATATGCAGATTTATGATATAACGTGTTTTGTGATAAATTTGACACTAAATCTGTTGTTTTATTATATAAGTTCTGTAATAGTTTGGTCTTAGTTTTATAAAATTTACGGACAGCTCTATCATATACCTCCTATAAAATAAGTCCTATAAAATAATTGTGGGACTACCTATATATTTTTGATAAATTTTATTCTAGAAATTTGATAAATATAAATATAATATTAACTATAAAGTCTTATATAAGTGTATAAAGTCTTATATAACTTATATGTAACTTTCAAACATCCCTCGGTATGAAATATAAGTTGTGGGAGTGAATTGCACGCTATGATTTTTTTTTTCTTCGTTTACATGAATTTTAAGCAAATTTAACGGTTCAAAAATATGTGAAATTTAAATACAAGTTACATTATAATTATATATAAATCATAATGTAATTTTATTTATATAATATTATTTTATTACAATTGCACTATAAACAGTGCAACCCCTCCCACCTAACCGGCCCACCGCTCTCTCCCTCGCGCTTCCTGTAGGGATGAAAACGGTCGGGAACGGTCGGAAAAAGACCTTAACCATTCCCGTTCTCGTTTTTTTTGACGGAAACGGAAACGGGAACGGGAAAAGCGGACGGAAAAACGAATCCGGTTAATACGAGACATCAGGAACGGTTGGGAGCATGTCAATTATGATCGGGAATCGGTTAAAAAAAACGGAAACCTTGACACACATATAACCAACTAGATGTAACAATTACAACCATACATAATCCTAGGACATTACATCACAAATTCAAATTTAAAAACAACACATCACAACTCACGGCATAAAAATTGACATCCAATAATTAAAAATCCAATTTCGTTCACGATTTAAATTTCCATCTCAAATTTTGTCATGTAAAAAATAATCCACAACTAAAATTGACATCTCACAATCAAATTTTCTTCCAATTTCATTCACGATTTAAATTTCCATTTCAAATTTTGACATCGAAGCGCACTTCCACAACTAATTAAATTTTGACATCTAGAAATTAATCCACAATTACAATTCACATCCAACAATTAAATTTCCAATTTAATTCACATCTCAAAATTCCATCTCACAATTTCCATCTCACATTTCTCACAAAAATGAAGGAGGTGGGGACTTAGAGCCGTGGAGGAGGTGGCGGTAGGGAGGATGTGGCGTGGGGACGAGGCCGGCGGCGAGGAGCATGGGGATGAGGCCGGTGGCGACGATACAGTGGGAGAGGTGGCTAGCGGCGACGGTGTGATGGGATGAGGGCGGCGGTGATGAAACAGTGGGGAGATCCGGCGACGGCGAGCGGGGACAAGGAGGTGGTGGCGGGCGCGAAGGAGGTGGCCAGTACACGGGGAGGGTGTGGCCGGCGGGGAGGCGGAGTCGGCCGGTGTCGGGCAAAGCGGGAGCCGTGCGGCGGGGCCGGGGAGGTGCGCGACGGTGGGAGAGCAGGGCGGCCAGGGGAGGTGTCGGCGGTCGAAGTCGGCGGGGGTCGGGGTGAGCGGCGGCCTCGGCGGCGGGGTCGGGGCTAGGGCGCGGCGGCGGGGAGGAGGAGGTGCGGCGACGGCGCGTGGTTGGGGTGAGCGGCCGGCCTCGGCGGCGGGGTCGGGGCTAGGCGCGGCGGCGCGTTGGCCTGGCTCGGCTGTGGCTGGTGACCGGCTAGGGTTAGGGTTAGATAGAGTCTTATTTAGGGTTTGCTATTGTTGGGCCAAAATGTAATCGGGCGGGAGGAGTGGGTCGAAATAGGTTTAGATGGTCCTATAAACGGGAACTCCGCGGGAATTTTCCCGTATAAATACGAGATCCACGAATATGGTCGGGAAAACACCTCAACCGTTTCCGTTTCCCGTTTCCCATTTTCTGTATTTTTTCTCGTTCCCGTTTTTTTCGCGGATACGGTATTCGGTCCGGATTTTCGGTATTCGGTGTCGGTCGGTACAGGATTTTCCCGTATCCGCTTACATCCCTACTTCCCTATCGTCAGACGCGTGTCTAGCCTCTGTTGTTGCTTGATTTTTTTCTGGCTTTCTCTCTCATTTGATATTTTTTCTCCCTAGAAAATCATCGAGAGAGGACATGAGATTTTTTGGGTTTTCTCTCTCCCTTTTTTCTCTACAAAATCACCCTAGAGGATTATTAGTTTTTGTCTATTTGTTTTTCCTTTTTGTCGTGAGAGGCATCTCGCACGAAAGAATAAAAACATTAAGTTGGCACAATCAAAAATTGAACTCATGACCTCATGGCCTACAATATGTTCTCCCAACCAACCTTATGACACTATTTGTTTAGACATTATTGCTTGGTTCTTTTGTCTCCCTGTTCAAACTTTGTGAGAAAGGAATATGGTGACTGACTTTCCATATATATACATAAATTCACAAATTCACTTAAAGTTTTAATTTTTTTTAATTGTGATTATATACCTAGGCATAAAATTTGATTCATAACTATAACCAGCAACAAAACAACTCAAATTCCAGTTTATTTCATAATCTATTATTACATACCTAACTAATTATATATTTGGATGCTATATACCTAAAATCAAAATCTAACAAAAAAATTTCAAATTCAAATCAAACATGTTTGAACTAATTAGTAAAAAAGTTAATGAAGTTAATGTTCATACCTAAACATTTAAAAAAATCATACTCATTTGAATTGGGTATATGCTTAATTTGCATCTTGGTGCATATATATATATATATATATAAATATATATATAAATATACATACGTATATATATATAGAGATACACGACATGGCTAAAATGCACCTAAATGCATTTTAGCATTGCATTGCACAGAGTCACACGCGCAACAGAAACAGAACCTTCGGGCACCCAAACTATATCTTCGCGCGTGCTTGAACCAGACACAAAAGCAGCGGATCCCATTAAAACTGTAAAGTTAAACATGCTTGGGCAAGAGTAGTACTATGGTGAGTGAGCTTATGGAAATTCAATTGCAACTTCATTTACACACAAATTGCTTGCAACTCCAGTTTGTTACACCAGTTGTGATACACTAATATCACCGATCGCCTAATTGCAACTGGTTGCAACTTCATCTAAACACCTAGTTGCAATTGGTTGTAACTTGCAACTTCATCTAAACATTGCAACCATCTAAACACTTAGTTGCAATTGGTTGCAATTTCATCTAAACATCAGTTGCAACTCCAGTTTGTTGGTACTACCAGTTGTGATACACCAATATCATCGTCCGCAGCTAGTTGCAACTTCATCTAGTGCAGCTCTGGTGGTTGACCCCAGTTGCAACTCCATCAGATACAACACAACACGAGAACTTCTCAGGAGGTCACCCATCCTAGTACTACTCAAGATGGCAACGGGTACATACTCGCTGGGTACAGCTAAACCATACCCGTGCCCGCGAAAATAAAACATGCCCGTTAGAAAACCCATACCCGCTGACGGGTATAGATTTACATCCATACCCGTGCCCGTGCGGGTAACGGGTACCCGTGGGTTGCCTGTGCCCAACAAAATTGCATGCTAAAACAGGAACATGCAACAACAGTAACACATACACAATTGATTATAACAAGGCAACAACAATTATCAACACAATATTTCATAGTAAACTACCACCAATTAGGTGAACACAAGTACCAGAGAACAATTCTTAGCACATCTGCTCTCTGCACATGCATACAGCATAGTTCGAATCCTGTTTATATATGTCATTTTTGGGCTGGGCTAAATGTATTACTTGGATCATATTATACAAGATACAACATTGGAGGGGGTAAAATAAACCTATGGGTTTATGGGTATGGGTACTCTAGGAACATGCCCGTACCCGCAATCCCGATGGGTTTGAGGTTGTTCCCATTAACAAACCCATGGGCATGAATATTGACCCATGCCCATGCCCTAATGGGGTAAAAACCCATCGGGTTTTGGGTCGCGGGTATCCATTGCCATCTCTAAGTACTACTCTCGTCTAAGCACGCTTAATATCGTCACCCATCCTAGTACTACTCTCGTCCAATTGCTACTTGTAACTTCATCTAAACACAACCTAATCTAAACACCAATTGTAACTTCACTAGATACAACATAACACGTAGGAGGTCACCCATCCTAGTACTCCTCTTGTCCAAGCACACTTAACTTCGTCACTCATCCTAGTACTACTCTCGTCCAAGCACACTTAACTTGAGTTCTAATAGGATCCGAGGACTTCCCAGGATCTCACCCATCCTAGTACTACTTTCGTTCAAACACGCTTAACTTCGTCACCCATCCTAGTACTACTCTCGTCCAAGCACGCTTAACTTCAGAGTTCTAATAGGTAAGTTCAGAATTCTAATAGGATCCGATGCTTCAGTGTTGATACTGACGAATCAACCGGTGGATTCGTATGCGGAGTGGCATGGCTGATTAGTTGGGTGGTTAGGTCGGTTGGCCTGGTGGGTGCGTTCTATACATAGAATGCACCTAGGTGCTATATATATCTATATAACTATCTGTAAAGCAAGTAGTGTTTTTACCCAAAATTTTGTTCTGTCTGGCTATTTTGAAGAAAGTCCCTCGAGTGTTTATAAAATTAACTCGTAGTCCCATTGCTGAAAAGAAAGAGAGGGTTTGGATGAAAAAAAGACCTCTTGCGCCCCTTCCTCCCGTCCCCATTTGCGCCACGCCGCGCCTACGCCCCTCCCTCCCCTCGCTGCTTGGAGCTCCCGCGTCGTGCCTACGTCCCTACCTCCCGTCCCCATCTGCGCTGTGCCCCGATTTCACCCGTTGAACGCACGGACATAGTTACTAGTGTATATATATGTATATATATATATATAGAGAGAGTGCCGTAGGCGCGCGCGGCCCATCCCGTGTGGCGTGGCGATCTCTAATTTGAAAACTCAAATTGAAAATCGAACGTTCAAATTGTTCTACATATTAATATTGCCTTGTATACCAAATTTTATATTTTTTGAATTTTTTTACTATTTTATCGATAGGTCAAAAATGCAATAATCCAATGATTTCGGAGTATCTATTTTATTGCATTTTTTACCTATCGATAAAATAGTAAAAAATTTAAAAAATGTAAAATTTGGTATACAAGGCAATATTAATATCTAGAACAATTTGAACGGTTTGGATTTTCAATTTAAGTTTTCAAATTAGAGATTTGGCCATGCCACACGGGATGGGCTGTGCGGCGCGCCACACAGTATCCCATCTCTGTGTGTGTATATATATAGAGAGAGAGAGATGGGCTATTGTGTGGCGCGCCGCACAGCCCCATCCCGTATGGCATGGCCGAATCTCTAATATAAAAACTCAAATTGAAAATCCAAACCGTTCAAATTGTTCTACATATTAATATCGCCTTGTATACCAAATTTTACATTTTTGAATTTTTTACTATTTTATCGATAGGTCAAAGATGCAATAAAATAGATACTCCGTAAATCGTTGGATTAATGCATCTTTGACCTATCTGATAAAATAGTAAAAATTCAAAAAAAATTTAAAATTTGGTATACAAGGCGATATTAATATGTAGAACAATTTGAACGGTTCGGATTTTCAATTTGAGTTTTTAAATTAGAGATTTGGTCATGCCACACGGATGGAGCCGCGCGCGCGCCACACAAGAGCCCATCTCATATATATATGTATATATATATATGTATATACACATATATGTATATACATATATATGTATATACATATATCTATAACTATATATAAAGCAAGCAAGTGTTTCCACCCAAATTTTTTTTTCCTGGCTATTTTGCAGAAAACCTCTTAAGCTTTTCCGAAATTAACCCACAGTCTGCCTGGCTATTTTAAAAAACCCAGTTAAAGAAGAAAAAAGAGTTATTTTGTAGAAAACCCCTTGAGTGTTTATGAAATTAACGTGCAGTTCCAATGCTCAAAAAGGGGAGGGCTTGGATTAAAAAAACATTCTGCTCCTCTCTTTCGTCCTCATCCGCGCCGCGCCCCGTGCCGCGCCTGCACCCCTCCCTCTCGTCGCCGCTCGGAGCTCTCGCGCCGCCACTTGGACCTTCGCCCTTCGCCTGCTTCCCTCCTTGCGTCATCATCCCGTTGCAACGCATGGGCATTTTGCTCTACACGTTCACCCAATTATCCAAATTTTGTTTTGCCTGACTATTTTGCAGAAAACTCCTTGAGTTTTTTCGAAATTAACCCGCAGTCCGTCTGACTATTTTAAAAAAACCCAGTTAAATAAGAAAAGGAGTTATTTTGCAGAAAACCCTTGAGTGTTTATAAAATTAACCCGCAGTCCTAATGCTGAAAAAAAAGGGAGGGCTTGGATAAAAAAACTTTCTACATCCCTCTCTTTCGTCCCCATCCGCGCCGCGCCTGTGCCCCTCCCTTCCGTCGACGCTCGGAACTTCCGCGTCGCCGCGTGGACCTTCGCCCTCCGCCTACTTCCCTCCCTGCGTTGTCGTCCCGTTGCAACGCACGGGCATTTTGCTAGTATATGTATATATGTATATATGTGTATATATATATATGTATATATATAGGTGTATATATATATATATGTATATACATATATATAACACTATCAACAAATCGGTTAGGTGGCTGTAAAACTCATAATTTGTTATTATCATGAAAATGCAGTAACACGAAACATATAGTGTTAACAATAGCGCTATAGTACTACTGCTTTTGCAAAGCTAAAAACATGAAAATCTCAACATTTATAGAGCAATATCTCTTACTTCATATCTTTTTTAATCCGTTTGCATCATGATGATTATAAACAAAAATCTAAACAAAACTCATATGATTATATTTTGATGTGCTTACTACAGAAAACAGTCATGTTACTACATATTGGTCATTGTGTTACTGCGTCATTTATGCCAAACGAAAACTAAAAAGAGGTGGGTACAAGGGAAGTCAGCACGTGGGTTTGATCGAGGTCTAATCGATGGGGACGCTTTGATTGGTCTTTGACCGATATTGGAGGTAGGTTTTGGGCGCTAGCAAAGAAGGGGAGATGGGTTTGACCCATGGGAGGAGAGGAGGTGTGAAATAAATTTGCTATGTATACTCTAAATTTTAAATTGACTAGGATAAGAACCGTTCATAACTGTTGGATATTGAGATGATGATCATTTCAAATTTGCCAAACCAATCAAAAAAAGAATGAAAACATCTTCCAAACAGACACGTAGTAATTAATGGTACATCAATTCCATGGTCTAGATAGATACACATAAATAAAACATAGTTTCAGACAATCAAATCAGATGGATACATGGACGGTGGATGAAACACATGAGAAGGTAATTGGTTCAGGACTTCTTATGAGGGCCTAAGCACACGTAGGTGGTATTGCCAATCTCCCAACTGTTGGCGCGTTCTTCTTCTCCTCCTCTTCTTTAGCTTCCTCTGCTAGGTTGAGGACATGTATGTAGTCGTCGAAGCATTCGTCTATTGTTCTGAAGGGAATATCAGGGTAAAGGCTTGAGATTTCAATGTCTCTAGGCCCGTCTATGTAGAAATGTGTCTGGCAACCGTTTATAAAAATGTCGTGCGTCAGTGAAGCGACTATGCTCTCCGGGATGATGTCATCTGCAGTTGATCAGATGCAGTCAAATGATGAATAAATCATACACCATGACAAAATTTCATTTATTAGAGCGCGAGTATTCTTTAGGTGGCCAAACCTGCAGCCATGGCGATCAAGTCCTCCTCGGTAAGCGTCACGCGTGGCAGTGTCCGCCCGATCTTGCTCTCCCACAGTGACGCCATCTCGTTCGTGCTGAGGAGATTGCAGGCGGGACGGAAGTGCACGATCTTGTTGATGCTCCTGGCGTCGTAGGCAGCCCTGATGGTGAACTTACCAATGTCGCTTCCAGCCACGAAGAAAGCTGCACGCGCACGCAGCGCACCAATTGGCAAGTGCATCGTAAGGTGAAGTTAATCATGCGGCGCAAGCATGAGTTTGTACCTCTGACGTCGCCGTCGCCGTAGATCTGGAAGCGGTCGAGCGGCGGCGGCAGCTCCGATGGGTGTGTGCTGTCGTGGTAGGGCCAGCCGGCAATGGAGTTGCAGCAGATGAAGGTGTACGGCACGCCCGAGGCCTCCGCCGCCCGCCGCACCAGCCGCTTCTCCTCGTAGAACCTCAGCCCCGCCCCCACCGGCCGCGCCCTGTCCACGTCGTGCCCGAACTCCGACGGCAGAAACCTCTGCACCCACGCACGCACATCGCGCAGCCAAACTTTACGTGCCAAAAACCCGTGTGCACAGTAGAGAGGAGAAAAGAGTGCGACGCGCGCGGGTATGTAAATGAGTACGTACTTTGACCGTGCCGGCAGCTCGGATGGCCTCGATGAGGCCGAGCTGGTCGAGGATGCTGGCACCGCCCATCACCGAGATCACCACCTCGACGCCGCGCGCGCGGAGCGCCGCCTCCACGGACTTCCTCCCCTCCTTCCCCCCGACGCAGCCCTGTCACGAGCACACACGCCATGAATAGTGCACCACACTTCTCAGTTCTTAGAGGCGCACGCCACCTTCCAAATCTGTGTTCATTTCGCGCGCTTAGCCACTTAACTAAGTTGGTTAAACTCTAATCACCTCGATGACGACGGCGCCTTTCTGGCGGAGCGCGTCGACGGAGGCGGCGCGCGCGGGGCAGGCGTTCCCGGGGCGGACGAGGATGAAGGTGTCGCGGCCGCTGTCGAGGCAGGCCTCGGCAACGAAACGGCCGATGTAGCCGGTGGCGCCCACGATGAGCGCCGCGCCGGAGCAGCGAGGAGGCGGCACTTGTTGCAACAGTAGCTCCTGAGCAGCAGGCGCCATGGATCGATTGACCGATGGGTTATTGCTGGCTACCACCCAGAGCTGAAGCTGATCAAGTGCTTGGTAGATCTAGCAGCGCCCGGCCGTTTCGACACACACTGAGAGGCAGTGTGGCTATGTATGGCTTATGTACCGTGCCAGAAAGTGTGGATGCAGGAGAGAACAGTAGGTAAACACATGGCCGCCTTCGTGCGACGTACGGGTGAGATAGATAGCCAAAAGTCAAGAGTTAGGTGGTGAATAATCCCAGATTTTCCAGGACGATCTACCTAGCTAGGACGGCGCACCAGCAGCGAGCGTTAATCAAGGGCCCCCGTTGTATACATCAAAAATGCCTCTGCAGAACGAAATGCCCCTTGTCCTGCGGAAACTCTAATAAAAAAGTAATTTTTATCATTTTTAAAAAGATATCAAGAGGTATCATATTTGTATAAAACTTGATACCTTCAACTTTCAAATACTATAGTACACACTTTCTCTTTTTCATATTATACCGTTTTGATTTTTTTTTCAAACTTCTTTTAAGTCATTACTATAAAAACTTTTTTCTCTACGAGTAGCTCCTTGCAGAAGGACCGTAATTGCCCGCGCCGGCAAAAATTGACCTCTATTTTCTCATAAGTCTCCTTAAAAGAGTCGCATGTAAAAATCTATTTCCACAAACAGACTTTTTAAGGGACCGTATGCAAAAATAAACTAACTTTTGCATGCGAACTACTTGAGGGGACCCATATTTTCACATGCGGTTTTTTAAATGGTTCGTATATGAAAATACTCCTCTCTCCCTTCACAGGAGATTTTTTCTCCTCTCTTCTCTCTTTTCTCTCTCAAAGCTTCAAATTTTTTTCACCTCCTCTCCTCTCTCTTCCTCTCTTCTCTTCTTGTCTCCTCTTCTCTCCTCTCCTCTCTCTTCCTCTCCTCTTCTCTCCTCCAAGCGGTGGCGGACAGCTGCGACCTTGGGCGATGCCGCTGTCAATCAAGACGACGACGACGAGGAGGCGGTCAAGAGCGACATCACCGCCATCGCCAACCCCAGGATGGTCGGATCCGTCGCCGCCGGATCCGCTGCCACCAGCCCCGCAACGGCCGGATCCGCGTCGTCGGCGTCATGGGGAGCTAGGGTTTTGTTTTTTTAGATTTTTAGATTTTTGAATTTTTATTTTTTGTGCGGATGACATAAGCACTCGGATAAAAAATGCTATTTTTCATGTGGGTGCGCCACCCGCATGAAAAAACTGATATTTTTATAGACCTTTCTCGAATGACTTGACGATCCAACCGCATGGTAAAATAGATTTTGGCCGTGTAGCGAGTTTGATCAAATTTATAAAAAAATATTAGTATTTTAACATAATATAAATATATTATCAAATTATATTTAATGTTAGACTTAATAAAACTAATTTTATGTTTTAAATGTTGGTAAGCTTTTCTATAAATTTTTTAGTAAAAAAGTCAAAAAGTAGTAACTTGTAATATATAAAACAGAGTGAAACATGATACGTATCTTTTGAGCTATCAAAATTTTTTAATGTAAAATTTTAATACTTCGAGATTGTTTCAAAAATCATAAAATTTCCACTCCAAAAACCTGTCTCGTCCTTTGCCTCCGTCATCGCTCTCCTCTGTTCTTCGTTCTTCGTGTCTCTCTAGTCGTCTGCTGGTCTCACTCATCTCAGGACCTCACCTTCCCCAACTGTTATGGGCCGAAAATTTGTTTGACATCTCAGCGCAGGCTCCGCCGGTGGCTATCTCATATGGGACGCGATCTGGGCCTTATGTGATTAGCCGCTGTATTAGCGCGCAGCACACGGTGGTTACCACCGGTTCACTTCTAGGCGTCGCAGTTGCTCTCTCCCCTCTGATCTGATCCTTTCTATCTTTGCAGTAAAGTGCTCGGTTAGTTTGGGCATTTGGCTTATCGGTGACTTATATCTTTGTGTTATGATTTCATTGATGGATGAATCTAGACAAGCCTTCCTTTGTGTTATGAACTTATTGATGGATGGCAGGAATCCATCCGAGCGATCAGCATTTGGTCTTCAACGCGAAGAAGTTGGAGGACGAACAAAGCTTGGCCGATTGCAACATCACCCGTAATTCCACGCTACACTTCATGTTCACCAGACCCTGCCACTACTATACGCCGCTGCGGTGTTCCTCTTGTTACATATGCGTACTAGTTTGTTTTTCTGTGATTATATCGTGCCTTGTAATTAGCACTATAAATCAAAGTTGTTCAAATCTTGACTTTACTACCCTAATTGAGAGGTATGTATGATTCTACAATTCGATTTTACGATTTTCATGTGTACTATTCTCTATAATATGATTGTGATCCTACCTAGAACTTTGATTCCGATTTTAAAATCGTGATTTTAACAACCTTCCTATAAATTAAAGAAAGTTATATTCTTAGCTTACATGCTTATATATCTAGATAAAAACGTGTTCCCTAAAGATTACAAGGTGTTTGTTCATATTACAGTCGGGCTCAGAAAGACTTTTTCTTTCTTTCCGTTGAGATCGTATTGAAGTGAATGTGACTGCTCCCCATATTTTCAACCGTATGAAGACTTTTGGCTCGTGATGACCTCTACTCTACTCTCTTCCAAGCATACACCTCTCGGATAGGGGTGGGTATTCGGTCTGACCGAACCGATTAGTTCGGTTTCTCGATCTTTTTGAAACTTCGGTCTTTAGAAAATCAGGACCGAATTCGGTCAGTTAGTTCGGTTCGATCTTCGATCAGGACCGAAATTTTCAGGACAGTTCACATTTCAAGAAAATTAGCTAGTTTACTAAACAACATGATATCATTTTTCAATATGAAAGTATGGGAGGTGTCACCCCGGGTACCTCAAAAACCCAGATTGAACCTCAACAGAAGTCAGACTGAGTATCCTCAGGATGTGACCGAGAGCCTGACTCCTCCCGGGGGTCAGGCATGCCGGCCTTCCCTCGAGTCCAACCTCGGCCCCTTCTCTCGACGCCCGACCTCGAGCATCCTTGGGAGAAAACTTGATTAGCAAGGATGAAGAGGGAGAAGACAACCCGGCAGCGTCTGACATCACCTGGCGGCATAGGAGCAGGGACCCAGGGCTAGCAGGAGCACAAGACACCCACGATGTGCAAGATCTAGCAGACCAGCATGTACTTTATCAGATATTCTTTGTACCCACTGTTTGTCTCTCTTAGTCTTAGCTTTATTGACCCCCAAGTTTATCTGTTCCTAACCCCTTGAAGTATAAAAGGGAGGGCAGGGGAAACCGGGAGGAGGGCTTTTCAGATTCCTGCTCGCGCTTGTAACTCTTGTTCATTATCCATCCTAGAGAAAGAACACCACACACTGGACGTAGGCCTATTATCTTTCGGGAGGGCTGAACCAGTATAAACCCTTGCGTCTTGTTTCTTGGCTCATCTTAGGATTCGAGTCGAGCATCGGATCCATCGAAGGATAGCTTCTCCACCAAACTCTCTTCTACCTCCTTGGGGACCCCCTTGGAGGATTGCCAACCCACCCGTCGACAGTTTGCGCGCCAGGTAGAGGGTGCTGTTCTTCATCTGAGGTGATCCGATGGCTGTTTTCTTCGCCACCGACTTCGTGGCTCCCGTCGGGACGACCTTCGTCTTCGGCACCCTGGTGTTCCGCACGGACGACTTCCGTCGCCTCACTCTCTCAGGCAGCCTCCGGTGAGCTGGAGAGTGCGGTCGCGCCTCCGCGCGTGGCGGTGAGGCCAAGGCACGTGGTCTCGCATCCTGGGGCCTCGGCCCCCATGCTCCGTGCGGCCGTTAGGGTTTGGCAGCCCAATCCCCCGACTGCTCGCTCGGCAGTCCTGAGGGCAGACATTGCTTGGACCCGGATCGAGCGACCAGCTCGACTCTGCACCATGCGTCCTGCTCCACCATCCTGAGGCGCATCTTCCTTGCCTTCGCGTGTTGCTGAGGGTGCTCCCACGCCTCTCGGTGCAGGGGACCCTAGCAAGATCGCTCGTTGCGCCTCTCGCCCACGCGTGGCGTTGAGTGGATGACCCAGCAGACCAGTGTTCATCCCTAGTAACCGCTGGCCCATCAACTTCGTCATGATGGTAGAGGCGGTGTCCGATGACGAGGTCACGAGCTCTAAGGAGTCCGATGCTCACCGCAACGTGCGTCGTTCCCGTAACGCGGGGAGGGTTGCGCGGCGCGAGCAGACCCATCGTCCTCACGTCCAGCCCCAGCGCTTGGAGTCCGACTTCACGATGGAGTTTGAGGGGCACCAGGTGTTCCGAACACCGGCGGCCAACTTGGTCGCCATCGAGCGTGCCCTCAACGGTCTTCCCGACTCCCAGGAGATTCGGAAGGCCATGGCCATGACCCAAGTTGCTGCCGCACAGCTTAATGTCCCGGCCCTGTCTGAGCGCCCCCCTGGGAGCGCTCGGCGCTCGAAGTCGCAACGGCAGCAGAGTGCCGTTCAGTCGGCCTCCCCATGCCCTGCGGCGGGTGCAACCACGAGGACCGTGGTTCCCCCCGCGGGCACGGCCCGACACTCCCGGAGTGCTTGCACGACCGAGCATCAAGGGAGCTCCCACACGGGGGACCTGCGCGAGGTGATCGCGCAGAGAATGGATGCCCGCAACACCATCGAGCGGCGCGCCGCCGATCGAAGGCGCCAGGAGATACGACGACGGGACGAGTACGACCTGTTGCATGGACCTCCTGACGCAATGCCCGACCCTGCACCTCGCCACGATGGCTTTGTGGCCTTCACCGCCAAGCTCTGGCAGGTCACATGGCCCAAGGGTTTTCGCTCGACGGGGATATAACTGTATGATGGTAAGACAGATCCCACACTGTGGCTCCAGCTGTATTGCATGCCTATTCGAGACGCAAACGGTTACGATCGTATCATGGCCAACTATCTCCCGGTCATGCTGGCACCTATGGCCATCAACTGGCTTGCTCGACTGCCTAAGGACTCCATCGACTCATGGGATGAGCTGTGTGATGCCTTCGTCGCCAATTATCATGGCACGTGGCAATGCCCGGCTACCTGCTACGACCTCGGCCGAGTCCAGCGAGGCCCTATTGAGTCCATCCGGGATTACATCCGGTGTTTCTCGGAGCATCGCAACTCTGTTGCGAGCATCTTCGACAGCGACGTCATGCGCATTTTCTTTGAGGGCCTACGGAGACCCTCTAAGATGTTCCGCTTCCTCGCTCAGACGAAGCCCACCACCCAGGCTCAGGTGTTTACCATCGTCGAGGGCTTCGTCGACGCTGAGGACGCCAAGAACCAGCTCATGGCGCTCATCGTTTCTCGCCTCCCGAGGGAGTCGAAGGGAAAGGAGCGGGCTGCCCCCGAGCGCCGCTCGCCGAGGAGGCCGGACCGCCGTCCGCATCTGCAGGGTCGGCGGGAGGATTCGAAACGCCAACCGACCACGGAAGTTGCGGCCCTCGAGGGACCAAGCTCGAGGGGAGAACCCATGGGTGAAAAACACGCTGGGAAGCACTGGACAAGCCGTGCTTCCTCCATCCCGATGGGAATCACACCATCCGGCAGTTCTACTCCCTCCAGGATCAAATGGTTCGGGAGGCATGAAATCCCCGACCACCAAGGCCGCGGAAGGGGAGGAGCACGGAGCCGAAGTGTCGGAAAGGGGACCAGCAACGGGAGGACGGCTTCTAGGAGCCGACCCATATTGTCAACATGATCCTCGGCGGTGAGGCAACCTTGGAGAGTCGACGCCAACAAAAGCTCCTTTCTCATCACGTGAACACCGTCTCGATTGACTCGCCCGAGCGCCTTCGATGATCTGAGGTTCCGATCTCTTTATCTCGAGTAGACTAGTGGACCAATGTCCCAAAGCCGGGTCGGTTCCCACTAGTGGTGGATCCAGTGGTGCTCAAGGAGTGTCTGAAGCGTGTTCTGGTCGACGGGGGGAGTGGCATCAACGTCCTCTTCAGAGGTACCCTTCGTGAGATCGGGGTTTCCCTCTCCACCCTTGAGCCTATGGACTCGCTGTTTGTCACGTCCAGAAATTCAAACCATAATTTCTGAAGCTATATGTGTATTAAAATCTCTGTCCAGGACCAGCCAGGGTACACACACGACAATGGTTGATATTACAGTTCCACGTCTTAGAAACATTACAAAAAAATTACAAAAGAGCAGCAGAAAAAGAAAAGGGGCCTAAGCCTAAACTTGACGCTTGCAACGAGGCTTCAACCATTCCACAGGCATCTTCCAGAGTGCAGGACTCCTACTCAACTTCATCTTCTTCTTCAGCTTCTTGCTCAGGTTCTGGTGAAGCGGCAAGGATGAGTACATCCACGTACTCAGCAAGTCATACCGGAATAGAGGGGGTATGAATGCAAGGGGAAGACAATGATTTGGCTCGGGTTTGCCTTTAGCACAAACAGCTAGGGTTTTTGCAAACTAAAGGAGATTTGAACATAGAAAAGGAAAACCATAAATTAATTAATTCATATTAAATCCAACACCGTCCAACGTTATCCCCAGGCCCGAACCATCCAACTGTACTAGCCATGGTCAAATTAACTTGTTTTCAGCAGTGTGGGACTAGTCACGGTGAAGTCGGTTGATCGCCCATAACCGTGGGCATGGCTATTCGAATAGTTTTAACTCTGATCAGAGGTGTACAACTGTACCCACAAGACACAGCCCCACAACACGGTCTCCCCTGCGTCAGAATATCGCCACGGTACCCCGGAAAGGGATTGTGATAGGACCTTTCGTATAACCCCTCGCTAACCAAGAGAACCACACCAAGGTTTCGTCTCCACTCCCGTTCCTGGGTCGTGGGCAGCCCCCCCGAGTGCCATGGTGAATCCGGCAGCCCAGCAACTGGTAAGTCACTGGCCGACTGCAACTCCATCACTTTCACCCTTTCCAGGATTCGTCGGCTAGGAAGGGCTACACTACAGGACCCACCGTTGCCCATTCTGGCTTGTGGTTTGTATGGTCATTCTTCCGAGGTATCCCGTGAACCGGTCCTTAAATGCCATGGGCACCATTATCAAAACCACAGTGCCCACAGCCCACCATTTGTCATGTTTTAGTTATTAGTCCGGTCCACAAAGTCCTCGGATCATATCTTTCATTTCATGTATCCAAAATAATATCGTCTAGATGAAATTACCCATTTAGTGTGCTAGTAAGTCTAAGCAGGTCTAAGCATAACCTAGGCCTATAAGCTAGTCATGTTGTTATCCCAAGTTTATCAAAGGGGTTAGGGTGGCAAGACTAGGGCTTAAATCTAACCATACGGTGTAATATTCCCCATAAGATGACATCAAAAAATAAATACAGTTTAGAATAATAAACAGGGTATTTTAGCAAAGCAGGGATCAATATGATCAAAATGTGGCATGACTTGCCTTGCTTTTTGAGTTGAGGAAACTCCGCGACGACTTCGAAGTACACGGGATCGGAGGAACTACCCGGATCTACACGACAAACAAGGCACTTCAACAAACAGGCTAAAACACTACTGAAATAGGTAAGAAAACTATTTTTAATGGATTCTTGGCATTTTTATGAATTTAATGAAATTTTAATGGGCTTAAACGGAGCTCGGATTGAAAAGATATGAATTTTAGAAGATTAATTGTGTTTTTACTAAAACAGGAAAATCCTTAATAATTTATTGTGCAATAAATCTCGGAATTGCGTCAGCGCTAGGGTTGACGTCAGCGATGGCGTCATCGGCTGTGGGAGCGCCGGTCCACGGTGGACCGGGTCCACGGGCTGAGAGGGCGGTGCACCACGTGGCGCACACGTGACCCCCGACGCGGCGGCCACGCGGCGTGCCACGCGGGCAAGCGGGGCGGACAGCCCTGATCTGCCGAGGCAGATCGGACGGCCAGGAGAGGGGCGCAGACGGCGCGGTCGGCCGACGATGGCGCACGGCGGTCGGAGCCCGGCCGGCGCCATCCGAGCAACGGCGTGGGGTGGCAGAGTGTCGCGGCTCACGCGCGGGGCGGAGGCGCGCGCACTCGGGAGTGGCTGCGTGCGTTCGGGCGAGAGGAGAAAAGGAAGGGCGCTCACCGCGGTCGCCGAGTTGGAGGGGACGACGGCGTGGACGGTGAGGGAGACGGCGGGCGGCGACGGAGAGGGGTGACCGAGGGAGCTCGGGCGGCGGGGATGGAGATGGAGGCGACCACTACAAAAAATCAGGGCTTCTATGACAAACGTCAACTGTCACGGTAAGTTAAAAATTTGTCACAAAAAGTACTTTATGACGAAAACCTAGCGTCACGGCGGTCGTCATATATCGACCGTCACATAATGTACCTCGTGACGATTATGAGGACAACCGTCACAAAATGTGTGTACCTTTTATGACGAACATGTTACGTCGTCACATATTCTTATCTTTTATGATGGCATAAACCGTCATTCTTTGTTTAGTCAACGCGTCACATAAACCATAAATCGTCACAGATGGTACGTTGAGGTACTAGTTTAGATGCTATTTTGTGACGGAATACATTCGTCATATATAGTTGTGAATATTTTGTGACGCGTTCTTTGTGTCATGTGTTGCGTGTTGTTTAGAGGAGTTTTAAGACGATTTGTATGGTGTCACATATTGTTATATAATTCATGACGAGGTGCCCCGTATCCAAAGGACGACATACCGATCTTCCATCACAACATCATATTGCACATAGATATATATGTATACGCAGTCAAGACACATCCACAAGATTCATCACAAGTCATCCGACACATAAATCACTGAAGCCATCATGCATACACATAACAGAGTTCCACTTCGACCATACAGTTCCATCATGGTCCACCATTTGTTCCAGTTCCACCACATAGTTGTAGACTTCCAGGTTCCAAACCAAGATCACCACAATGGTTCATACATAAAGACAACACTAACAAAGTTCTAACAAAGAAGATAGGAAAAGCCTAGGCCTCATCCTCGAAACCGCATTCATACCTACCTCAATCTTTTGAAGTTTGAGGACAGCTCAGCAGTGCATTATTCTCTTCAAACTTGCTATGCATCCCCTTCACTTCCTCTTGGGTCCGGAGCAAGCAAAGTTTGGTTTTCTTCAAGTTTGGCCTCGCCGAGCTTGAATCTCGTGCTTCCAACTCGCTCGCTTCCTAGCGGATTCCTCTCTTTCGCTTGGAGTGTCGCCTCAAACTCAGCTTGCATGCGTGCTTGTGCCGCCGTCGAGGAGGACCGTCCCGTCTTCGACGCTCGAGGGACACAAATGTTCGAAAGAAAGGTGGATGAACGGCTGATCTGACTGAGACTATCAGCAACAATCTTGGAGGGAGACTTTTCGGCTTCTCCTTTTTCTGGCTCTCTTTCTTTCTCTCGCTACCATTTGTTCCTAAATAAATAGGAAGGCCATACCGTAAATTTCAATGAGGCATGTAGTTGAGTACCGTAAATCAACACAATATTTATATAACTTACATATATCTCATCGCCAAAGGAGTTCGACCAATTTTCGGACTAGTCATACATTCCCCAAAGAAATCAACAGGTCGATCCATGTTGTTGTACTTAGTCGCCAAAGATGTAAAAGAATGTTTTACAAATCAATGAAGGTAAAGAGAGTAGTACACAAACATGGATTTTTTTGTAGTCGTCAACGACCGATGGCAAAATATGTATGCACTACGAGATCATACAAGTATTTGGCTCCGATCTTTTATGCAAACAACAAATGCAATCTCTAGTATACTCAAGTAATTGCCGAGTCCAAGAAAAACAACACAACAACAAGCATCAATGAAACCTGGACAACAAATCCATAATTAGAACCTGGCCCAAACTACAAGTACTACTTTCCATGAGCATCTCTGATAAAATAGCACTTGGAAATATTTGAACACAAGAACATGGGAGCACATCTCGAAATCACAGTGCGGATCTAGAAATCGGGATATAAATTGGAGGCACATCTCGAGAAGATTGGATCACATGCTAACTTGACATTTCAAAGGCACATGGTAATGATATATGCTAGTAATGTCCCATCTTGCAATGTAATTACACAAAATCCACACATTTATCTTACCAGGCTGTATCGATGGGCAACGTAGGACCTAGATCCAGTCCTTTGGTGAAGCGCACTTGGCCACGGTTCACTTTGTTCTTAGAACTCTTTTCCCGCACCGCAAATGCAATAGAGTTTCATTCACATACACAAAGTTGCATTGCATATTAATGAAAGGGGGTAATTGAGGCATGGACCTGATTCTTTGGGTCACACCAGAGACTACAAGCTTGACCCAATCCTCTTTCTTCATTTTTCCAGAGGTTCTCGGGCCATGAGTGTTCTCTTGATAGGGACTCATCATAGTACTTCCTTTTGAGGTGATACCTCTGCTGCCTTACTCCCTTCTTGATGATATCAGTGCATGCAAATTTGCTTGGTCCCTCGTTCTTTACATCCACATCCAACCTAGACTGCAGCCATACACATATGATTTATCAGACACAATTTGTACATGTATATGGGACTAGACTAATGCAAGAAAGTTTTTGGATGTGCAAAAGCTGACTTACCGCGACTTTGTAAAGCACTTTTGCTACTTTTGCCGGCCCCGCATCTTTTTCATAAAGCTTCCAAGAGGTATAGATAGGAAGACTGTCTCTTACAGCGACACCAGTTTCCGAAGCCAGCTTCGCTGCCTGAAGTAGGACCTCAGGTCTCTTCTTGCCTTCAGCCACCTGGATAGTCAACTTTTTTCCTCTACTGATCATCTTCTCTAAGCCATGACCCATGGTTTTCTTGCGGACATTCTTTGGGGGCACTGCATTGGCAAATAATAACTAATGTAGATGCTGCATGGACAAAAAAATGGTTGGAAAACTTATTGTTTACCCGGAACTAAGTCGTCATCCGGTTCTCCTTCATTTGTATGATCCTCCGAAATGGCGCTTCAAATTGGTCACATGAGTCATTGATGTCATTGCTTTGTCTAGAGCTTTGTCCACCTCGGCGAGGTGTCCATAGCAACAGTTTGGTTCACACTAGTTGCGGGAGTAGGTTGCCGAGTCGGGGCTAGAGTGGGTCCAGAGTACTACGATCGTTGTTTGCACCAGCGAAGACATGGCTGCCCCGGTCCCGGCCAATCTAGCAGGACTAGGCATTGGCCTAGGCGTTGGGTTTGCACCAGGAGAAGACATGGCTGCAGTTTGCCTAGTGTATCTAGGAGGACTAGGCAAAGGGTTTGGAAGAGCGGTACATGGCTGCCCGTGACTGTGGGAGTAGTAGGACTAGTAGTCATTGTGTTCGTAGTTTGTGTGGTTAGGCCGCCGCTTGAAGTGAGGTGGCCTTGCTGTTGGCTAGCACTAGAAATGGCTGTAGGTTTAGTGTTGGCTTTGTTAGTGGTCTTAGGAGGAAAGGGCAATCTTTGCTTAGGTGGTGGACGGCCTCTAGGGGAAGGCATGGCTGCACTCTGCCTAGTGAATCTGGTAGGGCTGCGCGGTGGCTTCTTGTTGGCACTGCCATTGCGCCGCCTTTTGCTTCTTTTGCCGAGGGCGAGTTCCCGGAACCATGGCTTCTACCGCCAAGAGAAACATGCATCTTATATTAATTAAGGAAGAAGTGGCAAGTAGATATAATGACTGCAAGTGAAGTACATGTTTGGCACAGGATACCGGAAACCTTGCAATTTGCCAAGTAATGCAGCTCACCTCATTATTGAGGTCATCATCATAGTCGCATCACTAGCATCACCGTCGATTGGTTTTCAATGTCGAGGGTGGATCATATTCATTGTCGAATCTTTTTTGTCAAATACTACCGTCTTTGCTTTGCCCTTTTCCTTTTGTAAAGAACCTCTCTAACTTCGCAGCTAAGAGCGGAATACCCAGAGATTTAAAATGTTCCTGAACTTTCCTTACATTGGCATCCCCGTCCCGCTCATACCGAGTTTTTGTCATTTCTTGTATTACATAAACGATGGAACGCACAAGAGCGTAAACTGGATTCAGTTTCAGTAAAGGAGTTGAAAAACTAACAAATTAGAATTCTCATAATTGTTAGATAGAAGGCAAATTAACATCTAAGTGGTAGAAGAAAGAACGAAAAAAGACCTACTATTGATCGCCTTACATTACTCACAGTGAACAAGAGTAACGTATATGCATTTTTCATTGACAGCTTATGTATGTAATCACCAAGTTAAGTTTATAGTTGCATGCAAAGTTGACTCATGATAATTTGGGTTCAAAGAAAACAGGAAGCATACATCCGCAGTTGGGTAGCATCAAGTCATAGGCACAGATTGGGTTGCATGCAAATTAACTTCATTTGGCTAGCAACATTCTAATTAACTAACACAAGGTCCATGTAAACTAACTACTTAGGCATATGTCCCCTGTCTCTTTCCCCTCTGTTGCTTGGCAACATTCTAATATAGCAACGTGCTAATATAACAACATTCTATTTAATCGAGCATACAAATTAACTTCAATTGGCCGGCTGTGCCCCCGTCCCCTCTCATAGCTTGTAATGAAGATGGCTAGTCGGAGTACTAGCTTTAGGGTTGCCGACTTAGATCGAGTTGAGCTCACCTAAGTTGTTGCTCGTTGGAGACGTGATCGCGGCCACCTCGACGCAACGGCGGTCACACGAACGGGCGGCGGTGAATGAGTCCGGGGTGCCGGCGCTCTCGCTCCGGCCTCCAGCGGCGGGGGTGGGCGCTGGGACTCCGGCCTCCAGCGGCGGGGTTGGGCGCTCGGAGTCTGGCCTCCAGCGGCGGGAGTCGACGATGTCATCAGCGCCGCTTAGTGACTGGCGGCCACGGCGACGTGGTGGAGGCGAGTCACGGCGGCATGGTGGGCTGGCGCTAGGTTGTGTGGAGGGCCGAGTGCTCCATGCTTGGGGGAGGCGCGGTAGGGCTGTGGGCGCAAGTGAACGAGGCGTGGTAGGGACGAATGGCGGCCGTGGAGGAGCAGATGAGGCCGGGCGACGAAGGCCGGGCGACGGAGGCGGGGCGGCTCTAGGGTTAGGGATTTGGTGGATTCGGAGAGGAGTGGGGGAGAGAAGAGGATAAGGTAGGAGTGGTGGGGGTGGATTTTTGTCTGAGCGTGCACGGGAGGTCCGTGGGGCCCATCTGTTGGTGACGATTGTGAAAGCGGGAAAATTGGGTGTCCCAATTTGGTCTGTAGCATTGGGGCCCATTTGTCGGTGACACAATTAGACTTAGCTCCATTTGAAATACAAATTTGGGGGACTAAATGAAGTCAAATGGAAATAAGGTAAGAAATGAAGTTGCTCAACTCATTGAGATATACATTTGATAGTTAGGACTTTTTTTCATTTGAGTTAATTTGGACGTATAAGTTTTGAATTTTCAAATTTGTAAACTTTAAACCAAAATTTAGGGTACTAAGTAATTTCAAATGAAAAAGTGATGACTACCAAAGTTGCTCAACTCATTGAGATGAACATTTGATAGTTAAGTCATTTTGTCATCCGAGAAAGTGATAGGAACTTTGTTCTCTAATGTTACTCTTCTATTTCGTAAAGTATATGAGACATAAGTAAAATTTGAGAACCAAGTGTCCATCACTTTCTCGGATGACAAAATGACCTAACTATCAAATGTTCATCTCAATGAGTTGAGCAACTTTGGTAGTCATCACTTTTCCACCCAAATTCATTTTAAGTTTCAAATTGTGGTGTGAAATTGCCATATTTTATATTTTTAAAATTTTAGTTCTTCAAAATTTGTCTCATGAACACATGACCAAAATAAATGCAATATTTTCATAGTTCATGATTTAAGAAAATTTTAGAAAAAAATGATCAAATTTGGACTAACTATGTGGGAGATAAACTAGATACAATAATCTGCCATAGATTTAAAAGAAAAATGATAAGTACATGATGAACAAGATAGGCTAAACAGTAAACAGGGCCCACATGTCATTGAAACAATTGATCCACAGGCTAAGTTGTCCAGCTTCCTCACTCACCCCGGCCACACTCGTCCAGCTTCCCACTCGTCCGCTCGAGCACCGCGGCGCGGCGACCTTCTCCCCGGCCGGAAGCCTTCTCTCAGCCGCCGCCGCCGCGCACCACCCGCTCCGTTGCCACGCCCTCACCCCCACCTCCCGACCAAGCTCGAGCTCGAGCTTCCTCGTGCCGAACCCCGACCTACAACTCGAGCAACGAGGCCGCCGACGACCTGCTCCCTCGTCGGCGGCCTGCTCCCTCGCGCTCCCCCTCACCCCTCCCCGCCCAACCTCCACCGGGAGTAGGGGTGCTGGCCTTGGCTTGCGGCATTCCCGCCAACGATCGGGCTACAAGGCCGCCGCGGCCCGCTCGCCACCTCCTCCCCGGTCACCTCCTCCAGCGAGATCGCGTGCAAGGCCGGAGTTGCCGCAGCCTTGGTGCGAACCGCTTAACTCCGTGCTTTTCATACATGTTGAATGGATCCTTGTGAAAGCCTAGAAATGGTCTTAGAATTTAGAACACTTCAATGTTCAGTACAGTCTCTATGCATGGCTCCTATGACAATGATGTGGATTAGATTTAGAACTTTGTGATATTTCTAGTTGTTTGCTAATTAACCGAAGTGGCACCTAAATTTATGCAGGTAGGAGATGGATAGAAGCCGGGTGTATAATAGTGCCCCATTTACACCGGTATTTACCGGTTTAGCACAATTCATGGCACATGTCGAAAGAAACTTTGGTCCACATGAGAAGATCAAGTGCCCGTGTCGAAGATGCCTTAACCGAAGAGAAAAGCCAAGCTAAAGTATACGAGGATATCGAACTCAATGGTATGTCTAGGTGCTATACTAGGTGGGTTCATCATGGAGAGGAAGAAAATGAGGTAGGACAAGGTGTTGTTGGACAAGATGATGATGGAGATATTGCATGGGATGCAAATGACCGACACCACTTGATGGTGCCATAGATGATAGTGCACGGGCATACGGGGTTGATTCAAGATTTGCAGCTGCAGCTAGCCATGGGTTCGGTGGCAACCCGTATAAAGAAATCATGGAAGAGGCGAAGCGTGAATTCTATCCAGGTTGCACCGAGGAGTCTAAGCTAAGTTTCATTATTAAACCGCGCATATCAAAGTGTACAATCGGATAACAACATCTGGGTTTGATGCATTCCTTGAGTTGCTTTCATCATCTTTGAAGAATGTGCCCGGTCTTCCTAAGTCCTATAAAGAAATGAAAGCTCGCTCGGAAGCTTGGCTTTGGTTATGTTTGTATTGATGTGTGCAAGTATGATTGTGCCTTATTTTGGAAGGACCATGAAGACGATGATCGTTGTCCCGTTTGTGGCTTCACCGGATGGAAAGTGAACAAGGAAGGCAAAAGAAAGTTGCACACAAGGTCCTCCGTTACTTTCCAATAATTCCACGCCTTCAAAGGCTTTTTATGTCAAAGCAAGCAAGCACGTATGCAAGATGGCACAAGGAAAAGAGGGTCCTAGTTGAGAATGAAATGAGGCATCCTGCAGATGGGAAGCATGGAAAGAATTTGATGTGGAATTCAAGTCTTTTGTAGACGATCCCCGCAATTTGAGGTTAGCCATTGCTACAGATGGATTTAACCCATTTGGTCAGATGACCAATTCATATAGCATCTGGCCAGTGATAGTGGTTCCATATAATTTTCCACCATGGATGTGTATGGACCAATCCAATTATATGCTTGCTTTACTAATTCCAGGCAAAAAATCACCAGGCAAAGATTTCCATGTGTTCATGCAGCCTTTGATGGAGGACATGCTTACTCTTTGGAATGGTGTCTCTACTTATGATGCATATGAAGACAACACATTCAGTCTGCGTGCAGCGATTATGTGGGGAATCAATGACTACCCTGCATTAGGCACCATGTCAGGTCGAACCACTCATGCTTACTTCGCATGTCTGCACTGTGATGAGAATCCATGCTCCGAATGTCTAAGAAACAAAATTGGTTTCACAGGCCATAGACGTTTCCTCCCAAGTGACCATCCATGGAGGAAAAACAAATCTTTCAATGGCCACCATGAAAATAGAGAGCAACCAAGGAAATTTAGTGTAGATGAGGTAATGGCAAGGTTGAATGAAGTTTGCTATGTTCCAGGGAAGAATCCAGATAAGCAGAAATCAAGAAAACGACGCCGTACTAGTGAACCAGTATGGCATCTGAAGGTTAGCTTGTATGATTTGCCATACTGGTCAAAATTGAAGCTACAATACAACTTTGATGTTATGCACATAGAGAAAAACATATGTGAAAACATTTTGTCAACTCTACTTAATATTCCGAACAAGACAAAGGATACCCTCTCTGCTAGGCTAGATTTGGAAGACAGAGGTATAAGAAAAGAGCTTCATTTGCTAGATGACGGTGGTAATTCATCCTCAAAGCCAAAAGCTTGTTACGTTCTAACACTAGAGGCAAAGAAGAAGTTTTTGCAGTTTGTGAGCAATGTTAAATTCCCAAATGGCTATGCCTCCAACATTTCAAGATGTGTCAATATGGAGGGAGCAGGATCAATGCATGGGCTGAAAACACGACTGCCATATACTGCTGCAGCGTATTTTACCAGCTGCCCTTCGTGGTTTGGTGCGCAAAGATGTATATGAAGTAATTTTTGAATTGGGTACATTTTTTAGACAATTTTGCTCAAAAACTCTAAAGGTTGATGCACTACAACAGATGAAGAAAGATATTGTACTTATCCTTTGCAAGCTGGAGAAAATTTATCCTCCAGCATTCTTCGATGTTATGGTTCACCTAGCAGTACACTTGCCTGATGAGGCACTCCTTAGGGGACCGGTTCAGTATGGATGGATGTATCCCATTGAGAGAAGATTGGGCACCTTTAAGCGTTTCGTTCGCAATAGAGCAAGACCGAAGGCTCTATTGCGAGGCATACACTGCCTATGAGTGTATGACCCAAGTGCTCAACATATTTCAGTGACATTATTAATAGGTTCACTAGGCCTGAAAGAAACTTAGATGGTGAACAAAGCATCTCCCCTAATGGTTACTCTATTTTTGGTCATGGTATTAACCTGCTGGGTCCTTCCAAACTACATTACGAAGATAAAGATTATGACTCCATGGTTTGGTTTGTTCTAAATAACTGCGAAGAGGTTGATGAATACAAAGAGTGAGTAATTGTTGTCATGGCATTTCAGACCACTTTATCTACTATTACTATAACAGTAAACTGATTAAATTATTCTTTCATTCCAGGAAGTATAGGGAAGAGTTAGAACAACTAGGGGTGAACGATACTGAAAAAAGGATGGCAACACACTTCGGTGCATGGTTCGAGAATCATGTGTGTGCAACTTCAACTACATGAGTGGATAATTTTTGATTCAATGCATTTTTTCATAATACCTAATTACTTTCAAACTTGCAAATTACTAGATTGAAAATAGAAGGCTCAACACATGTTGATGAAGACCTATACTCACTTGCTCGCCGACCGATTAGGCGTGTGCGTTCATACACAGCCTGTGTAATCAATGGGGTACGGTACCACACTGTGGCTCGTGATGTAGACAGGAGGACACAAAACACTGCCATCAAAACTGCAGTACTCACAATGAAGACACTATTGACTTCTATGGGACAATCACAGACATTATAGAGTTGACTTATGCAAAAAAACAGCAATGGAGATAGAACTGTGATCCTATTGCGGTGTGAATGGTACAATCTTGAGGGAAGGGCAAACGAGATGAAAGATGATGGTTACTTCAGGAGCATTAACATCCAAGGGCGATGGTATAAGAATGACCCTTTTATTCTAGCCACGAAGCTTCACAAGTATTTTTCTTGGAAGATACAAAGTTAGGTCCATCCTAGCGAGTGGTACAAGAATTTGGCCATCGACATATATTTGATGTTGAAGAGTCCGACACAAACCAACCAATCCATGAACAAGTACAGATGAGATGTCGAAGCCTACCAAGAGGAGAATACTTTATACGAGAAGGTACAAGTGGGAGACATTTATCCCGAGGTTGATTTGTTAAACATAGATAATGAACCAGAAGCCCGTTAGTAGAGACCTTGTCGAGAGCATCCGTCGAGATGAACATACAGCTCAAGATGAAGATGTCGAATTTGAAGATGCAGATGACACCTTCCTTGAGTACCATAGTGTAGACGAAGGCAACACATTAGAAGAAGACAACGATGATGACTAACCTTTGCTTTTCTGGAGCTATTTGTTGACCATGAACTACTATTACTGATTGTATTATTGTATTTGAGACCTTATATGTAATGGTTCTGTTTCATTGGATACTTCATCTGTCATGCAAGCTACATTCAGGCAAAGTGTTGCCCAGATTTATTTGAGACCTATATGTAATGGTTCTTTTTCATTGTCTGGTCTTGGGTGGCATACATGCTGTAGGTTTATGACCATGGTAAATGTCATGGAATGCCCAGAATATGTCATATATAATTTCAGGGTTTTTGTGACCACAGGACAGTGTCATGGAAAGTCCAAAATTGTCATAATATATAAATGATGCAAAATAGCATCCCAAATGCACAGGTCACAGCAAAAGGGATATTTATTTCCACCATAAATCAATATAGGTTCAAAGTGCCATATTTCATACCAAGAGCACATACATCCACCAAAGAAGCTAGGTTCAAAATGCACATACATCCACCAATGCAGTTCATTCCGTACTTCAACACTACATCTTGGACACACAAGCCCATACTACATTAGCATTGCCTACTTCAACACAAAAGCCCATACTTCAAGATTACCTACTTCAACACTACGCTACAACCAAGAAAATGGCCAACAACGAAATAGGGTTACATTGACACATCCACACACAAGACAAATGCAGCTTCCCAAGCCATCCCTGTTCTTGCCTACCATCTCCTTCACTTGTTTAGGTTGTGCTCTAAGCCTTCAATTTTTCCCACGACCTCGGAACTCGTCGTCGTCGAAGCTAATGGTAGATATCCATTGTCAAGAAGGAAGACCACATATTCTTCCTCAAACCAATAGCTATGGCATCTCCCCTGCATCCATAACAACCACAACCAATGAAATCTGGGTAAACACAATTGAAATTTGGGCTATTCAATTCCAACAGCAACACTCACGAGTTCTTCCTCGGACACTTGAAGTATCTCTTTCCATTGTTATACCGAGATTGCGTGGTAGTTGCAGCAAACACCCTCACGTCCTTGCATTCGGGCACATTATCAAAGGCAACTTGCTCACATCATCGATCGGCATGTCCAGATCAAAAGCGATTGCCGAGGTGCCGCATCTACCACAGCAAGTAGTCCGGCATCCCTAGCCGTGCTTGTCCGCCGAGGCCGAGGAAAAATGATGATGAGGCATGCGACATGACCCTGATTGAGAGACATTAGCGGCTCGAATGGCAACAGGAAGGGGAACGGAGAGGGGATTAGGGCGCCACTGTAGACCAAATGGAGGGGGACGAGAACCAGGGATGAAACCCACTACCGAACAAATTGAAGGGGAGACTGGGAGGGGAATCACGGCAGCACCGGACACCGATTACCAACCTGATGCACCGTACTGCTCGCTGGGGATCCACGCTCGTCAAGGATGTCGCGCTGTCGTCGCCCGCTGTGATGCATCTTGAGCTGGGGAAAAGGGGAGCCGCTTCCGGGGCACAGCAGCACCACGGCGGCCGTGCACCACCCAGCACTCCGCTCGCTGCACCGCCAGAAATCGTCGTCCGCTCGCCGCACCGCCGCCTACGCTTGCCGCCGTAGTGAATCGGGTCGGGAGATGGGGAAAGTGAAATGGGTCGAACACGGCGAGGTCCACATGTAAGGGGTATCTGGACATTGGGGCCGTAGTTTTTTGAAAAACGTAAGGTGACGCCACACAAATGTCACGTAAAGCTAGGTCCTAGCGTCAAAAAAACGAAGGAATCAATCGTCTCCTGTCCCGTACAATTTGTGACGATACATGGTACCTTTATGTGACACAGGGTACCATGTCGTCACAAATAATTCTGGCTAAAATGGATTTATGACGACACATAACTTATCGTCATATTATGTAACATATATGACAAAATCAAGCCTTGTCATAAGGAATTTTGTCATAAAAGGAAGGTTTTCTTGTAGTGGACGGCGACGTCCGGGATGGCTCGGGATGGCGGTGAATCGCGGCCGAAGGCCGGCGAAGAGCAGAAAAACTCGGGCGCACAGTGCGAGAGCGAGAGAGAGAGAGTGTGGGGAGCTCGGGGAGGATGGGGGCCAGCTTTTAAAGGGGACGGGGAGGTCGGTGGTGGCCGGGATAAGGGGGAATTACTCGTCGGAGTAAAGAGTAGAGGGATTTGGGGGGAATTGATGACGGACGATCAAATCCAGTCATCGGAGGCATGAAAGCGGTGGTCGAAGCGATTAAAGGCGGCGGAAGAGACAAGGAGTTAGAGCGAGGCCTTAAGAGCGCGCGTTAGAGACGGGCGGCTGAGATCCGCGCGAGGCAGGGGCGGCGCCAATGGCGGCGGGGCGGCCGGAGGTAGGGGACGGGACTGACAGGTGTGCCCTACCTGTCAGTGTCCCGGGGAGAAGGGGGAGGCGAGATGGATTTATTTTGCGTTCACGAGGGGCAAACGGGCCGTGGCCTTCGGCTGGCCCGCGAGGAAGAGAGGGAGAGAGGCGCGGGGGCGGGGAGGATCATGTTAGTGTATTTTGACATGTAGAATTTAGGAAAAATCCTACCATACCATTTTCATTTAGATTTTTGCTTTTAAAATTATTTATTTGCTCTAGGTTAATTCCCAACTATTTACTTTTGCGATTTTTTCTTTATGATTTTTAAAAGGGGAAAACACCTTAGGGCGTGACACCGTTTTACGGCATTGTCCCGGGTCGAGGAAGCCTGCCCCTCGGCATGATTTCCCTCCCTGTGACGCTTGGAACGCAGAAGAACTTCCGTACCGAGTTCGTCAGGTTCTATATGGCCGACTTCGAGATGGCCTACCACGCGGTACTCGGCCGTCCGGCCCTCGCCAAGTTCATGGCAATTCCCCACTACACGTACCTGGTCCTCAAGGTGCCAGGTCCTTAGGGGGAGTTCTCCGTGCACGGTGATGTCAGCACGTCTCACGCCTGTGAATCTGAGAGCCTTGCCCTTGGTGAGGTTGCCGGTCTGTCGGTGCAGACGGGCTTTCTTCCTCGAGCGCTGACCCAAAAGGGAAGGCACCAATGGTTGAGGACGACCCAAGTCCGATGCCATCAGTGTCGCGGCCTTCCGCAGGCTCCGCCGAGTTCAAGGTTGTCTTCCTCTCCGACACTGATCCCTCCAAGAAGACGCTGATCAGCTCGCACCTTGGGGAGAAATAGGAAGGCGCGCTCATGACTTCCTGCGGGCGAACATCGATATATTTGCATGGAAACCGGCAGACATGCCGGGAGTAGCCAGGGAGTTGGTCGAGCATGAGCTTCATGTTCCCCGAGATGCCAAGCCGGTCAGGCAACGCCTGCGTCGGTTCGCCCAGGAGCGCAAGGACGAGATCCGAAAGGAGTTGACTCGGCTTCCAGATGAGGGTTTCATTCGAGAAGTGCATCACCCGGACCAATCCGGTCCTTGTAAGGAAGGAAAACGGGAAATGGAGAATGTGTGTTGACTACACTGATCTTAATAGGCATTGTCCTAAAGACCCGTTTACTCTTCCCCGCATCGATCAAGTCGTCGACTCCACAGCAGGGTGTTTCCTCCTGTGTTTCTTGGACTGCTACTCAGGCTATCATCAGATAGGCCTGAAAGCGTCCGACCAGGAGAAGACGTCTTTCATTACGCCATTCAGGGCCTTCTGTTACACCACGATGGCTTTCGGTCTAAAGAACACCGGCTCGACCTATCAGCGAGCCGTCCAGCGTTGTTTAGCCAGCCAGATCGGTCGTAACGTTGAAGCTTACGTGGATGACATAGTGATCAAGACGCGGATCCCCGACGATCTTTTGCCCGATATAGCAGAGACCTTCGCGAACTTGCGGAAGTACCGATGGAAGCTTAACCCCGAGAAGTGTGTCTTCGGCGTGCCCTCTGGGAAGCTTCTCGGTTTTGTCGTGTCCGAGCGAGGAATCGAGCCCAACCGCAAGAAGATCTCTGCGATCCTGAACATGCGGAAGTTGTCCTGTGTAAAGGACGTGCAGAAGCTCATGGGAAGCATGACATCTCTCGGAAGATTTATTTCCTGGCTTGGCGAGCGCGGAGCGCCGTTCTTCAAGCTGGTCGGGAAGGGCAAAGATTTCCAGTGGACAGCAGATGCCAACAAGGCGTTTGCCGACTTCAAGCACCTTTTGACTACGCCGTCAATCCTCACAACTCCGAACCCCGAGGAATAGCTACTCATGTACGTCGCCGCGACCACTACTGTTGTTAGCACGGTGTTGGTCGTCGAGCGCACGAAGGAAGGGCGCGCCTATCCGGTCCAGAGGCCCGTATATTTTGTATCCGAGGTCCTCGGGCCATCGAAGACGCGCTATACCCAAGTGCAAAAGCTGTTGTACGCCATCCTCATCACCACTCGGAAGCTGCGACATTATTTCCAAGCTCACAAAGTGGTGGTGGTGATGGGGTTTCCCATCGGGGACATCATTCGGAATCGCGAGGCTACTGGGTGATAGTCAAGTGGGCCTAGGAAATGGGTGAATTCTCCATTGATTACAAGCCGTGCAACGCCATCAAGTCGCAGGTATTAGCCGACTTCGTGGCCGAATGGACAGAGATCCAGCTCCCGCCGACTTTCAAGTCGCGCCCGACCTGGACCATGTATTTCGACGGCTCCCTTAGCATTGATGGAGCTGGGGTTGGCGTGCTCTTGGTCTCCCCAAAGGACGAGCACATCAAGTATGTCCTCTAGTTATTGTTCAAGGCGTCCAATAATGCCGCTGAATACGAGGCTCTCCTTCATGGTCTCTGGATCGCCAAATCCATTGGCGTTGAGCGCCTTATGGTTTATGGGGATTCAAAGCTAGTCATTAGCCAGGTCAACAAGGACTGGTCATGTTCGAGCGAGAAGATGGATGCCTATTGCGCCGAGGTCCGCAAGCTCAAGGGCAAGTTCGCCGTCTCGAGTTTCACTACGTCCCTCGGGACGCCAACTCGGCGGTCGACCAGCTGGCAAAATTTGGGTCCTCCCGGGTGACGGTGCCGCAGGGGGTCTTCATCCACGAGCTGCACAAGCCATCGATCAAGGATCCAGATTCCCCGGAAACGACCCCAGTGCAACCAGCTGAGTCAGTGCTCACCATTACCGGCTCCCTTGACGATTGGCGTCAAGAATTCATAGACTACATCACCACCAAGGCGCTCCCACCCGACAAGGCGAAAGCCGAGCGCGTCGCCCGATGCAGTAAGCAGTACGTCGTTGTGGGTCGCATGCTGTTCAAACGTGCGGCATCCACCCGAGTACTCTTGTTGTGCGTCCCTCAGGGCCGTGGCATCCAGATCCTCGATGAGATTCATTCGGGCATCTGCGGTAACCACGCGGGCGCAAGGACGCTGGTCGGCAAGGCTTTCCGGATGGGATACTACTGGTCGACAGCCAACGAAGACGCCAAGGAATTAGTCCGACGTTGTCAGGGATGTCAGTTCTTCGCCAAACAGCACCACCTCCCGGCACAAGCCCTTCAAACGATCCCGTCATCGTGGCCCTTTGCGTGTTGGAGGCTCAACATGGTCGACCCGTTCCCTAAGGCACCAGGGGACTACACTCATGTTTTTGTCGTGATCGACAAATTCACGAAGTGAATTGAAGTGCAGTCGCTGAGAGCTTGCACCGCCCAGAAAGTGGTCGAGTTCATCGAAGGCATCACCTTCCGCTTCGACGTCTCGAGGGAGATCATCACCGACATCGGGACACAGTTCACCGGGAACATTTTTTGGGACTTCTGTGAAGAGAGGTGCATCGAGGTCAAGTATGCTTCGGTGGCGCACCCTCGGGCAAACGGACAGTGCGAGCATGCGAATGGCATGATCCTGCAAGGGTTAAAGGCCCAGGTCTTTGATCTGCTCCGGAAGCATGAAGGCCGCTGGTTGCGGGAGCTCCCGGCCGTACTCTGGGGGCTCCACACTCAGCCAAGCCGAGCCACAGGAAGGTCCCCGTTCTTCCTGGTCTACGGCTCGGAGGCAGTCCTCCCGGTCGACATGCTTCATTAATCCCCAAGGGTTTGATTGTATGATGAAGGGATGGCCGAGCAGACACTAGCCGAGGACATCAACAACATTGAAGAAGAGCGTATGGTCGCCGCAATCCAGATGAAACGATACCAACAGGCGCTACGCCGATACCACGACCACAATGTCCAGGGGAGATTGTTGATGAGAAATTTGATTCCCACACTCTGGCCTGAGAGATTTGCTTTACTCTAGTGCAAGTCCAAATTGGTCGCCTCTGGTGAATTGAGGGCGTGCCAGTTGGTTTGATCCTGTAACCAACAAGAAACAAGAAATAGGCATTAAGTTGAAATTAGATCCTACCGGATCGGCTAAAGGCATCAATTTACACATAATTGTTATCCCAAAGCACATTTAAACCAACTGATTGGGATGGATCGGCTATGCCGAGACAGTATAAATCACTTAGACTAAAAGCGCATTAGGATAATAATTATCTGCATTGATAACCTAGCCAATACTGCAGATCTAATGTGAATCGGCTAATACTCCGATATATTTTATAAAAAGATATTAATCTAATCCAAATATGTTAAACCTAGATCAATCGGCTGTCAGCATAGCTTGACAGATTGATATCGGCTTAGGGCACTTAGACAGATTAAGATCTTGATATAAAAGGCGGTTTTAATATATCTAATAGCAATTAAAACTAAAGATAACTAAAACAGATAAGGTTGGCTGAAACTCCAGCGTTGTATCTAATGATAAACATTAAACTAAAGATATCTTAATAGTTCTAAAAGTGACTTAATAGGTCGGTTAGATGCAGCATTAAGTAAAAAAGAAATATCAGATCTGTATGAGTCAATGTGAACCCCTCGAGACGGTAGACACGACATATAATCTAATTCAACCCCTAGATCTATCCTTATCGGCTGCGGTCTTCAGAGAGAAACCAGCCGATTGTAGGATAGATCTAGAGATTGCTCTAGATTATAGGCCGCGTATGATAAATTGCGCAGTTCATAACATCGAAACTAGAGTATCATGACGATGAAAGCACTAGTCCCTATGATACAAATCACTAATGACAAATAATTATCTTGTTCGGAGATCAGAGCCGATGCAGCCGGAACAAGAGCAAGAACTCGTCGAAAATAAAAAGGGTGGCGATGCGCCGAAATTGATTGATTGTGTGTTGGTTGATATATTACAAAGAGCCCTCGGGTCTTATTTATACTCAGGCATAACAATATCCGTGTAGGACACGGTTTCTACCTTATCTACTATTTACAGTATGACAATATCTTGGGACGCAGTCCCATGCCGGTTTACAAAAGGAAAATCTATACAACTTCCTAATTTACAGATATAATTATCGTTATAGGACCTTATCCATAGATGACAATATCTTTAACGCATAATTTGGAGGCCGAATCCAATACTTTATCTTCTTCCTTTTCGGGACTGGCTCCACTTCTATCCCAACTCGGAATCGGCTATCGACTAACTTGGTCCGATTCGGACATAGCCAACGGGCTCCCTAACCGATTCGGACTCAGCTGACATAGCCTCTGTTTCTCCACAGATTGTGTTCCTAATCTGATTCTGCTTCAATCTTGGCCCTGAACTCGAGGATTTGGTTACCAAATTTGGTTGTTAACAGAGATCCTTCAAAGTCGGCGACCTGGTTCTTCGAAGAGTACAGTCCACCGTCGGCACGAACAAGCTCTCACCCCCATGGGAAGGCCCCTTCATCGTTTCCTCCGTCACCCGTCCGTGCTCTTACAGGCTGATTTGCGAAGATGAACAGGAAGTGCCAAATTCCTCGAACATTGAGCACCTGCGCCGATTCTATGCTTGAACAGCTAAGTACCTAGACCCGATCCCTTCAATTCTGCAACTCTCGATTTTCTCTAAAACTCACCTGCAGATTGTATACCCGACCCCCGACAAGGCTCAGGGGCTCGAAAGCCTTTCCAAGCAGTATCGCCAGCCGTGTTGATCCCTTCTCACGCAGATACCCTCATGGCAAGGCCTGAGTGGAGCGGCCCTTAATTAAGGGTTTTAGAGAAGTTGTACCGCCTGCTGTGCTTGAGCTGCTCGGGGGCTCATTCATTACCCGCTTTGACTGAACGTGGTTGGCTTGGCCCTGAGTCCTCCGGGTAGTGACTTCATTCCTATCTGGAGCTGGCTAGGGTCGGGCTGGCCGTGTTTCGGTCAAGTGCCAGCGAATGAGCGCGGGGCTCGAAAACGTCCGAATCCTGTGTATACAACTAAGACGCTAAGAGCTCGACTTGGGCCACCCGGACAATGTCCGTCGATGGCCCGACTCGCTCTACTTTGAGGGTTAGACATGTTAGTGATATGCCCTAGAGGCAACATGGAGATGTTGGATATCACGTCAATGTTTATGTATTTATGAATAAAGTGTTATTCAGTTCCATGAAATAGACATCTTGTATTGATCAATAAGTACATGACTTATTTATGAGACTCTTTATGTATGAATCTATTTCTAAACGATCCATGATCATATGTCATATTGTTGGAACAAATATGATTCTAAGATCGACATGTTTATTGATTGATGATCATGTCTCATAGATCATGGGTATGGAGATACCAAATCAATAAACATGGACACATGTGTTGGAGAACACATTGTTGGATAGACCCATCATGAGACACTACAGAATTAATGTGCCATTAGTTGGTCTCGAGGTAGTGTTGGTACAAAGTCCTTAGACCCGAGATCACCATGGATTCCAACATGTGTAGTAGCCTACTTTGGGACTACCAAACATTATTCCAGTAATCGGGTAGTTATAAAGGTAGTTTTCGGGTTTGCTATGAAACATGGAGTGGGATGTGAGTGATCAAGATGGAATTTGCCCCTCCTTTGGAGAGATATCTCGGGCCCTCGAGGTGATGGGATTATGAAAATGCATGGCCATGCTAAGTTGATTGAGGAGTCAATCAACGGACGGATAATCCAATACGGTTCGAGTGAATGGTTAAGCTATTGAAGGGATGGCACACATCTTGCCTATAGCTTAAGCGGTATCGTGAGGCAAAGGGATTTGTGTACACATTACAGGTTCGAGCTGATATTATTCTTGTATACTATGGTGTCAATATGTGCTGCTAGGCGCCGCGTTGACGGGTCGGCTGAGTTGGACTCGAGCCGACGATCGGCTAAGTTAGACTATAGCCGAAAGCGAGTATACCTGAACCTACGGGTCGCACGCTTAAGGGGATAGAATAGATATTCGAGTTGGACTCGGATACGGCTCGATCGGATAGGGATCCGATCGGATAGAGTCCTATGGGCTTACGACGTATGGGCGGCCAACTCTATGAGATACGGATGAGATTCGATTCAAAATAGAGTCCTAATCGGCCACTAGTCCCTCGGCCAACTCTATATAAAGGAGGGAGGGGTGGAGAGCGTGAGAGGTCAATTGCATCGCGTGCAACGAAGTCACCGAGATCAATCTCCACGGAAACCCTCCCCACTTTCGAGCCAAACCCTAGCCTTGCATCGCGTGCTAGCACACGGGTGTTCGGCGTTCGTCCCCGGACGTGTGGATACGTAGAGGCGCCGCTACGTTGCGCGCCGTTGATCGGCCGGATCGGCCGCAACCGGAGCGATCGGCGTGGTGAAATCGGCCGCGGTCGGGCGCATCGGAGCGAGGCGTGAGAACGCGGCCGGATGACTCGAATCGGCGATTGGCGAATCGGCGTCTCCGAAATCGGCTACACTGTTCGGATCGGATTGCCCCGATTGGCTATTCCGCCGCACTCTACTCCAATCGGTAACGATCTATCGGCCCTTACTTGCAAGTGTTCCTGGTTTGCGCGGTTAAAATTTTTGTTTTCGGCTAGCGTAGCCTCCGCGCAACCCTTCATGGTATCGAGCTAATCTTGCTTAGTTCGGGTTTTAGATTGGATCTGGAACAAGTTTTGTGCACGGGTTGATTAGATCAATCGGTTTTACGGGATTTGTTGAGGAGAGTTGATGGTAATTGCGTTCCTTGATAGTGTATCGGAACGGCGTAATGTGATTACGTCGAAGCAATATCCATAGAACTCGGTTTGAGTCGGCTTCGAGATAGTGTTCCTTGATAGTGTATCGGAACGGTATAATGTGATTATGCCGAAGCTATCTCGTAGTCCGATCTTGTTAGCTGCCTCGCGCCTACGCAAACCATCTTCCGTACGCAAACCATCTCCCTTGATAGTGTATACGCAAACCGCCGTGTGCGTCCTCCCTTATAGGTTGTCTCGATGCCGTAGCTCTGCGATAAGTAGAAAACGTTTCTACGCCTAACTTGTTTTTGCAGAGAATGCTTTGAGATGGTATGGCCCTATTGTATGTATGAGATGCATGTGATGCATGTAATATTCTTTCATATGTGCAATCCCCGTAATATTCTTTCATACGTGCAATGCTTGTAATATTCTTTCACGACCTGCGAGTCGATGTAATCTTCAATTAGAGCTTCTATAGTAGTAGCTTAGTTTGAAGAAATCAAGCATTCGGCACTCGAAAGAACGGTGATGAAGATGGAGATCCTGTACACCGGCATGGAGATGGAGATCACCATGTGAAGGGGGTCATACTATTTCATTATATGCTATTCTACCTGTTTTCATATGTGATATGTTTGTTTGATAGGATAGCATCCCTCGCAAAATTAAGTAGTAATGATGCCCTTCCAAATGTTGCACCCGTCACCGTTATGCTCGTCAATGGTGGGTCCGCCAAAGCGAGTGCCATTCTCTATTATAACACGAGGGGTATATGTCGACATATACATGCGGGAGCATTTGGTTTACTTAACAAGGCTATCAAAACAGTTTTGGGCCTTGGGGCATAGGTTGGCGCCGGGGCATGGAGATGCCACACCAACAACAAGAGTCACATAGAGATGTGATTAGCAAGGTGTTGCTTACCGATGTTACTAATTTTCTAGCAAGTGATGCCAAAGCTCACTAGAAAATTAATTAACATGTGGATCTTGACCCAATACGTAACCTAGAGGGAAGGTGAAAAATACGTAATGGGAGTCTAATGTTAAATTGTTTAACATTAGACATAGCATAAACATTGTGCTAAACTTTGCTTTTCGTTGTAGAATAAATGGCGGCTAATACTACACCCGTACCTTTAATTTGCGATCTATTCTCGAAAAGGAAAAATTAAATGGAACAAACTTTATGGATTGGTATCGCAACTTGAGAATTGTTCTCAAGCAAGAGCGTAAGGAGTACGTTCTTGAAGTACCCTATCCCGAGGATTTGCCAAATAATGCCACCGCAACGCACGGAGGGTTTATGAGAAGCACACTAATGATGCCCTAGATATAAGTTGTCTCATGCTTGCTACAATGTCCCCCGAGCTTGAAGCAATATGAGAGCAAAGCGATGCTCACACTATTATTCAGGGGCTGCGTGGCATGTTTGAGAACCAAGCTCGGGCCGAGAGGTTCAACACCTCAAAGTCCTTGTTTGCGTGGGCTTGTTGAGGGAATCCCGTCGTCCGCATGTGATAAAGATGATTGGCTATATCGAGAGTCCGGAAAAACTAGGTTTTCCCCTTAGCCAAGAGTTGGCTGCGATGTGATTCTCCGGCCGCTCCCTCCGAGCTTCGAGCCATTCATATTGAATTATCACATGAACAATATGGATAGAACCTTGACCGAATTGCATGGGATGCTAAAGACAGTGAGGAGAGTATCCAGAAGAATGGTCATCATGTGATGATGATGCGAAGGCTAAGCGCAAACCACTGTCAAGAAACTTTGCACCAAGAGGAAGTTAACTCCCGATGAGATCGCGAGTGCCTCCAATGCAAAGAAGGGCAAGAAGGGTCGGCGGCATCGATGCCGTTTGCTTCTATTGCAAGGAGACAGCCACTGGAAGAGGAACTGCAAGAAGTACATGGAGGATCTCAAAAAGAAGCAAAGTACGACTTCGCTTCGGTATTAATGTTATAGACATTAATCTTGCTACTTCACCTATCGACTCTTGGGTATTTGATACCGGATCGTAGCTCATATTTGCAAATCGTTGCGGGGAATGAGAAGAAGTAGAGGATTGAGAAGGGGCAAGGTGAACCTCCGCGTCGGCAATGGAGCAAGCGTTGCTACGTTGCCGTCGGCACAGTACCACTTCATCTACCTTCAGGATTAGTTTTGGAATTAAATAATTGTTATTGTGTTCCAACACTATGTCAAAACGTTATTTCCGCTTCATGTTTGCAAGCGGAAGGATATGATTTTAGATCAATGGACAATGGTTGTTCAATATATCTCGAGAGATATGTTCTATTTTCATGCTCCATTGGTGAATGGATTATACGTTTTGAATCTTGAAGCGTCTCCCATCTATAACATTAATACGAAAGGCAACTCTCTAATGATATAAACCCCACGTTTATCCGGCATTGTCGCTTAGGCCATATAAATAAGAAACGCATGGAGAAGCTCCATAAGGATGGATTGCTTCACTCTTTTGATTTTGAATCATTTGAGACATGTGAGTCTTGTTTATTTGGTAAGATGACAAAGGCACCTTTCACGGGACATAGTGAGAGAGCAAGTGACTTATTGGCACTCGTACATACCGATGTATGTGGACCAATGAGCTCAACGGCCGAGGTGGTTATCGTACTTCATTACCTTTACCGATGACTTTAGTAGATATGGTTATATCTACTTAATGAGGCATAAGTCCGACTCCTTTGAAAAGTTCAAAGAATTCCGAATGAAGTACGAATCATTTAGGGAAAACAATCAAGTTTCTACGATCGGATCGTGGAGGTGAATACTTGAGCCAAGATTTTGGTAATCATCGAAAGATTGTGGAATTGTTCCACGTTGACTCCGCCAGAACTCCACAATGGAATGGGGTGTCCGAACGGAGAAATCGCACCTTGTTGGACATGGTACGGTCGATGATGAGCCAAAGTGATCTTCCGTTATCCTTCCGGGATATGCTCTTGAAACAATGCGCTCACACTAAATAGAGTTCCATCTAAGTCGGTTGAAAAGACACCATATGAGATATGGACAGAGCAACCCCCTAGTTTGTCTTTTCTCAAAATTTGGGGATGCGAAGCTCATGTAAAACGTTTATCGACAAGCTCACACCCAAATCGACAAGTGCTTCTTTGTGGGATATCCTAAGGAAACTAAGGGATATTACTTTTATAATCGGGAACAAGGCAAAGTGTTTGTCGCCCGACACGGTGTCTTCTTGGAGAAAGAGTTTCTTTCAAGAAGGGTTAGTGGGAGCAGGGTGCATCTTGAAGAAGTTCAAGAAACACCGAAAATGTTTCGACCACGTAACCACAACGGAGGAGCAAAGAGTTGCGCCACCGTTGTAGATACACTAGCCCCACGGAGGTACGAAAGATCACGTCGTGCACCGACAGTACACAGTGCGGAACAACGTGATATATTGTTGTTGGACAACGATGAACCTAAGACCTATGATGAAGCGATGGTGGGACCCGATTCCAACAAGTGGCTTGGAGCCATGAAATCCGAAATAGAATCCATATATGACAATCAAGTTTGGAACTTGGTTGATCCACTGATGGTGTCAAAACCATTGAGTGTAAATGGGTTTTTAAGAAAAGGCCGATATGGATAGAAATGTTCACATCTATAAGGCGCGATTGGTGGCGAAAGGTTTTAAACAGATTCAAGGAGTTGATTATGATGAAACCTTCTCGCCCGTCGCAATGCTTAAATCTATTCGGATTATCCTAGCGATTGCTGCATATTTCGATTATGAGATATGACAGATAGATGTCAAAACGGCTTTCCTGAATGGAAACCTAAGCGAGGATGTATACATGATACAACCTCGGGGTTTTATCGATCCAGAATCGCTCGGAAAGATATGCAAGCTACGAAATCCATTTATGGATTGAAGCAAGCATCTCGGAGTTGGAATATTCGTTTTGATAAAGTAATCAAAGGGTTTGGTTTCATCAAAACGAAGAAGAGGCTTGTGTTTACAAAAAGGTCAGTGGGAGCGCAATTGTATTTCTAATCTTATATGTGGATGACATATTACCGATTGGAAATGATATCCCTATGCTAGAATGTCAAGTCTTCATTGAAAAATAGTTTTTCCATGAAAGACTTAGGGAGGCAGCATACATATTAGCATTCGGATCTATAGAGATAGATCCAAGAGGCTAATTGGATTAAGCCAAAGTACATACATTGACAAGGTGTTGAAAAGGTTCAACATGCATGATTCCAAGAAAGGTTTCTTGCCCATGTCACATGGCATTAATCTTAGCAAGAATCGGTGTCCTCGGACACATGATGAGCGGAATAAGATGGGTATGGTTCCATATGCTTCGGCAATTGGATCCATCATGTATGTCATGCTTTGTACACGCCCGGATGTCTCGTACGCTTTGAGTGCTACGAGTAGATACCAGTCGAGATCCGGTGAAGGTCACTAGATCGCCGTAAAGAATATCCTTAAGTACTTGAGAAGAACTAAGGATATGTTCCTAGTCTATGGAGGTGAAGAAGAGCTCGTTGTAAGTGGTTACACCGATGCTAGCTTCCAAACGGACAAGGATGATTATAGATCGCAACGGGTTCGTGTCTGCTGAACGGAGGCGCGTCAGTGGAAGAGTTCCAAGCAGGATACTATTGCTGATTCTACAACGGAGGCCGAGTACATTCGCTGGAAGCGCAAAGGAAGGTGTTTGGATCAAGAAATTCGTTTGAGCTTGGTGTGATGACTAGTACACGGTCAATGTCTCTCTATTGTGACAATAGTGGAGCCATTGCGCAAGCCAGGAGCCGAGGTCACATCGAGTCCAAACACATACTTCGGCGATATCATCTCATCCGCGAGATTGTGGACGAGGCGATGTCAAGATATGCAAAGTGCACACGGATCTCAACATAGCCGATCCACGACAAAACCTCTTCTCGCTCGAAGCATGAGGCGCACACAAGAGTCAATCATGTAAGTATCTAATACCCATTGCTTCTTGTGTGCGCCTCATGCTTCTACTGAGGAGAGATTTTGTCACGGATCGGCTATGTTGAGATCCGTGTGCACTTTTGCATATCTTGATATCAACTCGTCCACTATCTCGCTGATGAGATGATATCGCCGAAGTATGTGTTTGGACTTCGATGTGACCCGGCTCCTTGGCTTGCGCAATGGCTCCACTATTGTCACAATAGAGAGACATTGGACCAGCTTGCACTAGTCATCACACCAAGCTCGAAACGAATTTCTTGATCCAAAGCTCCTTTGCTTCCAAGCAAGAATGTACTCGCCTCCGTTGTAGAATCATCAACAGTATCCTGCTTGGAACTCTTCCAGCTGACTGTGCCTCCGTTCAGGCAGTACACTGTTCCGGATCGGATTGCCCTGATTGGCTATTCCGCTGCACTCTACTCCAATCGGTAACGATCTATCGGCCCTTACTTGCAAGTGTTCCTGGTTTGCGCGGTTAAAATTTTTGTTTTCGGCTAGCGTAGCCTCCGCGCAACCCTTCAAGACACACAGAGATCGAACGGACGTCGACGACCTCGCGTTCACTCGATGCGTACACAACTAAGTGACTTTGCTTGACCGAATGTTGTGCCCTTGAAATGGCCATCGAGCATAGTCGGGATCCGTCCCGCCAGCTTCTGCCGCTTAGTCATGAGAGTTATACGTGTATCAAGTGATCGCCGATCCTCACCCGTCCCTCCTATTCGTCCTGCACTCGACTGAGTCGATCCGAGTAGACTGAGGTAGCCTTCGGATCTGTCTGTTAAGGCCCGAAGAACGCTCGGCATCGGTGGCAAGTCAGGAGACGAATAGAAGGCTATCTCCTCGCGTTCCAACCTGTTATGAAGGAGAAGGATCTGCCTGAAGTTTGATCGGTAGCCCTCCGGACCAGGTCCGCTGATGGCCGAGATCGCTCGGCAGGATCTACTCCCTCGCGCAGACGTCCTAGAGTTTGACTGGAAGCCTTCTGGCCAAAAGTTCGTAGACGGCCATGGTCACTCGATGTAAGCTATCCTAAGGTGGTAGCCATTTCCGAGTTTTGACCACTTCGCCCTCTGAACTCGGACTATTGAAGGACGAGGTCGCTCGGACGATCTGTCGCATAGCGGAGTGTTGGTTGTCCAAAAAATATTAAAAAGCTACTCTGGACATATCGCGAGTCGAAGGCAGCATACAAAGAAAACTAACAAAAGTTTTCTTCATTTCTCGCGGAGTGACGATCATACATTGGGCCCGAGGTCCCCCTAACATACAACAGCATCGACGCGACGGCTTCTTTTACTATCGAGGGTGCGCACATGCTGGAATGATTGGAACAACAAGGCCAAAGGTTTTCCTAACCAATAGGACTATGTTGCTCACAATCTTATCCGCCACCGACTCTACGAAAGCGTAGATGTCGTCGACGTCGCCCAACTTGATGCCGACAGGCCACCCCTCGACGATCGCGTCGATGTCCGCCCGGGGGTACAGCTTCTGTACAACGCCAAGGACGTGCGTCACCGCCATCTTGGCTACCCCCTGAGTGTAGCACCGGAGAAGTTCCCGACCGCTTAGTAGACGCGCCTGAAGCACGTCGTCGTTCGAGATGAGCGACGACGTGTCTGGATCGATCTCGACGAGGAGCATTCGGGTCGCCTCCAAACAGATTTCCCATCGTCGGTCGATCGTCTTCAGGCTGTCCCCAAGTCGACGAAGCCATCGACCGGCTCCCGCCAGTTGGCCTCGTCATGAGACAGGTTGGCTGAAGCACACTTCCACTTCGACAACAAAGAAATTGAAGAAAAGCAACACTTACGAACAGCCTCTGCCCGCATGGCCTGGTCCTCGGACATTTTGGCCAAGGCTTCATCCCTGGCCGCCTCGACGGCTGCCAGCTTCTCCTACAGCTCGGCCGCCGCTGCCTCTGACGCTGATGCCTTTGCCTCCGCGTCGTCGAGCGCCCCGGTCAAGTCTTGGATGAGGGCTTGGGTGTGTTGTGAAGTGGCCGCAGACACCAGCTCTGCCAGCAGATGACGGCCTGACAAGACGAGGGTTGGCCCAAGAGGGCTTCCTGTCAGCAATGCCAGTTAGCGGGGGTAGTGCCAGGAAAGAAAATGCGACCATGGTGCTCACCTGGTGGACGCTGTGAACTTCACAGCACCATGGCGAGCAATCTTGGGGGCAGGTCCTGATGCTTGCCCACCCACCTCCCCGTGGACGCTCGGCCCTGCCTCTGTGGAAGTAGTTAGCTTCCGTTTTCCCTTCGGCTCGATCATTATGGCAGGAAGGCGTATCTCTGCTATTTCAAGCTTTGGAGTAACTCCGGATTCCTACCAAGGCATCGACACCTGGCAGGTAAAGCTCCACTAGAGGAATGGAGGAAACGTTTAGGCAAGGAAGTGAGGCTAAGCCTACCTGCCGTTGTCGATTCTAAGGGCTCCCAATAGAACTCCAACCTTCACTGGAACTCGGCGACGAGAAACCATGAGCCAAAGACCACTTAGAGGAAGGAGAAGGTTGCAGAGTGGAGGCGGGAGAACTGAGAAATTTTCTCTTCCTCAAAATGGAGAAGATGGCGTAAGGAGAAGAGCCTGCTGTAATGGGGTTTATATAAGGAGATGGAGGTAGGCTCGCGGCGTGGTTTTCGGAAAACGCGAAGTCTCATTCGTGGCCAGCACGGAGCATCCGAAACGCCTCTTGCCCATCCATTTCCTTGGCTTGACACGTCAACTCTGGGCAAAATCTGGGTCGTTGGATCTTTGGAAGGACGAACGGCGTCTCCACAACTTCCGTCGTCCACTCCGAAGAGCTCGTCGAAACGTCACTCCACCTTTCCCATCTCAACTGTCAGCTCTGCCTGACACTTGGGAGAGGGAGGGGTGCCAAAAGATTTGATATGATGCAGCCGCGCTCCCAATCCTCGCGCTGTATTCAAGAAGTAGCAGAAAATGTCAGAAGGCTTTGCTTTGATACTAGCAAAACCCAATTCGTGTCGGGTTCATCTCGACTAGGGGTGGGCTACCGAGCCGGCCCCGGTCGAGGTCGGGATCGCCGAGTGCCCTCGGGCAATAGCCTCGGTCGTAACCACGTTCTTCGCTGCCCCAAGGGCGGTGACCTTAACGACTCGAGTGTGGGCTTCCGAGCTAGTCCACATGTGAGGTTGGGGCTACCTCGGGCCCTAGGGCCTGTAGCCCCGCACACCTCGCCCATCCTCACCTCCTTTGGGTAGTGAACTCTCCGACTCGGGGGCTGAAGGCCATGAGGCCTCCCCTTGGTCGAAGCAGGGACTGCCAAACGCCTCTGGGCGACAGACCTGTTCGTCTCGGCTAACCCCTCTTTCTTGGTAGACCTCGAGCGTCGCTCAGATCATCGGGAGGTTGGTAAAACGTCCTCGATGATTTGACCCTAGGCTCGGATGTACCATCCGGCCCCAGGCTCGGGGGCTACACCTGCCAGGTGCACCTAGGCGGTGCACCAGCAGATCATCGGTTCACAAGAACTTCTAGGGATCGGCACCTTAAAAGAAAACTTGACCCTAAGGCCAAATGTTCCATTCGCCCTTAGGCTCAGGGGCTACACCTGGGCGGTGCACCTACCAAAATCTTGGCTCGAAGCTCCAAAGATTACGAGAAGACATTGCTCCGAAGGAACTCTGACCCTAAGGAAGGATGTTTCATCCATCCTTAGGCTCGGGGGCTGCTGTGGTAGGTGTCACCCCGGGGTGTCTCAAAAACCCAGATTGAACCTCAACAGAAGTCAGATCGAGTGTCCTCGTGATGTGACCAAGAGCCCGACTCCCCCCGGGGGCCGGGCATGCCGGCCTTCCCCCGAGCCCGACCTCGGCCCCTTCTCTCGACTTCGACTCAACGCTCAACCTCGAGCATCCTCAGGAGAAAACTTGGCATGCAAGGAGAAAGAGGGAGGAGACAACTCGACAGCGTCTGACACCACCTGACAGCACAGGAGCAGGGACCCAGGGCTGACAGGAGCACAAGACACCCATGGTATGTAGGACCTAGCAGACCAGCATGTACTTTATCAAATATTCTTTGTACCCCACTGTTTGTCTCTCTTAGTCTTAGCTTTCTTGGCCCCCAAATTCATCTGTTCCTGTCCCCCTTGAAGTATAAAAGGAATGGCAGGGGGAGCCAGGAGGAGGGCTTTTCAGATTCCTGCTCGCGCTTGTAACTCTTGTTCATCATCCACCGCAGAGAAAAAACACCACATACTGGACGTAGGCCTATTATCCTTCGAGAGGGTTGAACCAGTATAAATCATTGCGTCTTGTTTATTGGCTCATCTTAGGATTCGAGTCGAACATCAGATCCATCGAAAGACAGCTTCTTCACCAAACTCTCTTCTACCTCCTCGGGGACCTCCCTTGGAGGATTGCCGACCCACCCATCGACAAAAGTAGCGGTGTAAACAACAATTAAACAAGTTCAAACAAACATAAAACTTACACGTGCCAACAACTAAGACAATTGAACTGTTTGCGCGATGAAGAGTGAAGACAATTGGGTTGGTTGAACTGTTTGCGCGATGAAGAGTGAAGACAATTGGGCTGGACTTGTTTACTTTGGTTAGTTCGGATAACCGAGGTCTAAGTTGGTTTTTTCGGTCTCAGTCTTGGTCAATTTGGTTTGGTTCTTTGGTCTCGATTATTTTTGTCCACCCCTAGTCACAGAGCTCAGATTTGAGTTCGACGAGCAAAAGAGACGTTGCCCCGGCAAATGTCAACAGATTGCATTGCCCAAATTGCCAGGTCCAAGCCAAGTTGTACTACTATAACACCCAGGAGGATAAGGTTTGTGTGTTTACAAGTGTCCTTATTTCTCCGTAAGTAACAGTCCCATTGTTTCACTTATACTTGTGTATATAAGTTAAATTTTAAAACTTATTTTTTTAAGAGTTGATCATGTGGTTTTATATCGTAGATTATTTTACAACATTTATTTTTAATCGCTAATAAAATGTATATAAAAATTTTACTTGTAAAATATTTTTAAATTGTTAATAAGTGATTCGCATAAGCATAAACGAAACAATGAGGCCATAAAAGTTTCTCCCATAAAAGTTTCTCCCGGTCGGGTTCTGCTACTTTGGATTCCTCTTGTTCTTCATTTTGACCTTGTTTTTTCTTTTGGACACACAAGCTGTTGGATGCCAGTTCGTCCAGTGCGCAGACACGGTTGATGAAGGATTGCAGGAACGAGTAGAGCATACTACTCAGGAAACATCGTGCCCCCAAGGGAATAACATGTCGCTAATGGAAGAGAGGCTGCAGAGGATTCTTGACCATATGAAGTGGATGGAGCAGTTCTTGATTGGGTGCATCATCGCTCTAGTGTATGTTGTATTTGCAAGTAATTTAGGTAGTAGTATCAATTAGTGTGTAATGAATGGTCAATAATGGCGCACTTCTGAACCTTGAAATGGAAACAGAATTAGGTTGAAGTACACAGTATGCTCGAATATATATTACATGTAACATGTTCACATCGCATGTCATGTTTCACTGCAGGCCCAAGCTACAGTTTAAGGATTATAATGACTACAAATGTAGCAGTGGTAACAAAGGACAAAAACAACACTACTTCAGCTTTGTACAATCGGACGCAAACTCACAGAAATGATCGTTTCTTATTAACTGGTCCTAAACTTCGAATCATGACTGTGCATAATTCTAAGAAATACTGTCAAGAAGCATTGTAGAATATAATCTTAGTGAGCCTTGAGCTGTTTAGTGGAAAATACTGAGACATCATTAGATCAGCACAGACGAGCTGTCGAGCCACAATTTTGGTCGAAAACTAAAAAGTTAACAAGAAATTACTATTTTCCCCTAAGTACTGGATTACAGAGCTTGTAAATCATGGATTGACTCCTGATATTGGAGGGGGGGAAATGTTGTTGCTAACAATGAACATGGTCATTTGGCTTCAAGCTAGATCAAGAAAGGGAATTACCATTAACATTCACTTATTAGGTTCTTTAATAAGCACGGCCTTCTATTTTAGCAGAAGATGCTACTATGTTATTATATAAGATCTAAAAATACGGATTTGTAGGGTTGTTTAGCATATTAACTCACTGACCAAGAAATTAAAACATTTAGATGTATGATTGAAGGGGAGAGAGAGCTTATCTTGAAGATACCGAGTCAATCCAATAGCCAAGTATAAAAATGAGTGGATTTTGGACTGTGTGGGATAAAAGAATCACAAAAGTATTTTTACAGGGAAAACGAAGTGCTACAAACTTGTCTGGGAGAAAATGCCATCTAACCCTGGGACCTTTTCGTTGCTACCTTGAAGAAGCACAGCCCTTTTAGGGTTAGAGAGCAGGAGTTGCTGCATATCCTTTGGGAGGACACTGAATGCTGCTCGGAGGTCTCCCTTCAATTTCTCACACACTGTTACTGATTCAGTAGCACCTGTTCTAGAGTTCTGCAGGGCAAGGATCGAAAACTAACATCAGAATCTTCAAAGGATAAAGTGCAAAAGAACACTAATGACTAACTAACAGAATAGGTAAGTGCAGAAGATATTCATTCTTTCAACTAGTGGTGGTGAATTTGCCGCCCGTCAGTTGTAGCACTGCTTAGTCAAGATTATAACTACAGCAATCAGTCTACTACAGGGTCAAGCAGGCAGAAATAAAGGAATACTCCTAAATGGTGTGTAAAACTTTTGTCTACAAGAAGGATGAGATGGAAGACATCTGACAAACAAGTTCTGTTGCTGAAGGAGGTTGCATTGGATGAATATTGAGTACATAAGTTGTACACTCATGCTATTTAGCTTCATTACAAGATAATGCTGTACTGCCAGAACAAGGGATGGTTATTCACAAAATAAACACAGGAAAATCCCAATGAAATCAACATCATGCTAATAATCTTGGACTCCATGATCTGAACATCTAATTCTATCAACATTTTAGTCTTAACTTCGTGCAAGACAAGGGAACATATACTTCTAGCTCATAAATTGAAGTCGAACCACTCCATACAGTATAATATTTCATACTAAAAAAATCCAAGCATTACAATTCATCTTTAGTTAAACTAAACTATCTAGTGCACCAAGCACAGGTTAATGAGCTGTCTGATTAGCCAAAATGTAATATTCAAGTCACTAAATGTAAATCACTGTAATGAAGATTTTCACGCGTAATATTCCTGTGGTTAATCAGATGGCAAATTCACAGCAGCATGGCTAGCACAAAATATAGTGCACTAAGTTATGCAGTGGAGTTTTTCTGCAGTTGCCTTTGTCATAGCAACATACAAGAGTTAAGGATTATCTTAAATTTCCACAAGTAACATCTAAATAGACAGTTGGATATGAACAAATATCAGCTGCTGTGTTAATAAATTTCAAGACTTGCTAGATATGGGTAAAGAAATTGCAATAAGGGAGTGAAAATTTATTCAAGAAAGCATCAGAAAAAAATTTACCTCCATCTCACGTAGAAGATACCGCTCAATAGCATTAAAAGAATCGATTCTCTCCAATTCAGATAACTTTGACATTAGCTTTTCAATGTCAACATTCATGCGAGCTTGCCTCCAGAGTCTCTGCTGTTCTTGCTCTGCAGCAGCACGCCTTTGCCGGAACCAAGGCATGAAGTTGGGACCTTCCAAGAATCTCCTGTGGTGGTGACACACCATAAAGAAAGTTAGCTCATGACTCACATTCCAAGCAATTCAAAGAACGAAAAGATAAATTGTATCACCAAATAAATATGCTTAGGGTTTACCTATACAGGTCCAACCAATTGGACTTCATCCTTTTGGACAAAAATTTCCCTGCACCTCTAGCAGCAAGACCATTGACAAATTCATCGGCATGAAATGGAGGCAATAATGGTGGATCGACAAAAGGAGAGCTTCCTTCTGACGGCGTGGTGGTTCTCAGATATGGCCCGAAAGGTGCAAGGAAGTTGGTTGTTAGCTCCAAGAAATGTCGCCGCAATATCTCATTGTTGACAACCGACATGGATTCCTCAATCCTCGGTGATACACCCGCATCAATAAGCCTATTTAGAACAGAAGTATCAGGCTTTGTGGTTGACACATATGTGCTCCACAGAGCCTCCTTGTGCTCTGTCATGAGGCAAAGAGGGCCTTCTCTTCTTAATTTGATGGAATTCAATAGGCCAGTCGGAGAAAACTTATTAATTGCGAGTTTGTCAAGCTTGAGCTTCCCGGGCGTCCCATTGACCCCATTCCCTGATCCCGGCGACAGGCCACCCACTGGAAGCACCCTAGTGGAATTTGGGTTTGGGCTCCCCACGGACACGACATTGGGAATGCCCTTAAGACTCTTCAAGAAAAACAAGTTGGTCACACCAAGCACCATCGGAGGAAAAACCTCGCCTTCAGCAAGTGCATTCAGGCGAGCGAAATCTGGGTCATGAATGGTAAAGTAGGGCCGGAAATCCACGCTGTACAAGAGCGGAGCAACAAGGCTAACAAGCCCAGCCACAGCCTCCGAGCATTGAGTTGGAGACGGTGCAACCACCAGTACAGGCTCCCCAACCACCATGAGCTCCCAGAGCGTCCATAGGTGGAGGAGCAGGCCGCGGAAAGCCGCAAACAGGTCGGCGTCGTGGAAGAGGCCATACGGCACCGACGGGTTCGCCGGCAGCAGTGCGGGCGGCGGGCCAGGGTCGTCAGCCGCGGGCGGGAGGTGCACCCGCAGAGCCGCGCTGCCGATTGGAAGCTCCATGGGGCGCCCCGGCACCGGCGCGGGCCAGGCGGCGACGTGGGACGCCACCATGGACAGCGCGGAGGGGCCGACGTCGAAGCAGAGCGGGCCGAGGATCTGCAGCAGCAGGCGGAACAGGGAGGAGTAGGGCGCGTGGGAGAGTATGACGACGGACTTCTGCTCGCCGCCGCGAGGGAGGCGCTCGTCCTGGCGCTGGCGGTTGAAGACGAACCCGTACAGGAAGCCGCGGCGGGAGCCGGGGACGGAGGCGGAGGGGGAGGGGTCCGGGACGCGGAAGGAGAAGAGCGAGTCGTGGACGGAGGAGCGGTGGCGCGGGAGGTGGTGGGACATGGAGTCCGGGAAGGAGGAGAACGCGACGAGGCGGTCGAGGCCCGTGGCCGAGGCCAGCGCGCCCTGCGGGTAGCACGCCTCCACCAGCTGCCCGCGCTCCAGGTCGAAGCGGATGACGCAGAACGCCCGCGCCCACCGCGCCAGCGCCGCGGGGTCGGGCGCCGTCTCCTCCTCCCCGGCCGCGGCCGCGGCCCCGTCCCGCCGCAGCGAGACGGACGGGATCCGGTTCATCCCGGCTTCTCCCTGGGCAGGAGAATCCGGGAGACACCGCCGGATCGGGTGGGGCCCGGCCGGGATGGGGAGGGGGATTAGCCGGGGCCCCGGCCGCGCGTGGGACTCGGCAGGCGACGCCCCGGCTGCCGCGGGGCGTCAGCGCAGTCAGCCGCGGACGCGCAGGGGGAAAGGGGGGGGAAAGTTGGGGAGGTCGCGGGCGGATCGGGCGGGTGGTGCGCTGCGGTCGTGGTGTTTTTTTCTCTCTGGTGGTGGTGGGGGACGGGACGGTGTGCTGCTGCCGTGCTGGTGTGGTGGTGCGGCCTTGGTGGGGCGGCCACTGCCAGCCGAGCCAGATAGGTGGATGGTGTATTGCTGTTGTCTCTCTGGCGCGTCCGTTGGCGCGCCGGCGCCGCGCGAGTGCGGTTGGACGGGTCTCAGCGTCACTTCGTTATGTTGGTTGCCCGTCTGCGGGTGGTCGGCGACATATGGCTCGTCTCGGAGTTCGGTTTTCCTAATCCGACCAAGGTTGGAACATGGAAGATGCTGATTGTGTATCAACCAGTTACCGGATTCTGGTGTCAATGACTTTGAACGGCAACGGGCATAGCATACGTGATCAGCTGGTATTGATTAGTTTTCAGATTTTCAGAAAGGGTATCATTCTACTGTATCGGTATGCTTGAAAAATGAAGTATATAGACGACGTCGCGCTTGAGGGCATGGTGAATATTTATGTATGGTGCGTATTGTCACGTTTGATTTTGGCTTATACATATGGGGTTGTAAGTTAATGTTGCATCTAGGGTTCCTCAACCCGTTTAGGGATACCGTACCGACCTTCGTAGATAGGGCGGTTTTCACGTAAAAACCGTAGCTTTTGCAGAAAAACCGTGGTTACGGTGAAAACCACGCCCAAAAGCAGTTTCGCACCCCTGCGGTTTTCACGGTTTGAGAAACCCTGGATGCATCAAATCAACATGCTCAAATTTAAAATGATATGTCTATTGTTAATGGAATAACCGATGTCATGATAATATCAGCATGTACCTAAATATCAGGTTTGTTACCTACGAGGTATCATGTCAGACGTCAACAGTATTAGATGACGTTATCACATAGTAGTTATTCTGTTGCAGTCTTCCTCTATTAATATATATGTTTGGGAAGATTAATCTAAGTTAAACACATAAAAATAATGTTTTTTCAATTATTGCTTAGTTTAAATAGTCCCGCAGTTAGGAATTTACCTGCAATTCCCTCTAAGAGTGTGTTCATTCAGGCTGTTTGGCCCGGATTTTCAGTGGTACGTGAAACAAGACAAGCCATTAGCATACATATGATTAATACAATAATAATTCTTATAACTTGGAAAATAGATTTATTTATTTTAATAAACTTTTATATAGAAATTTTTCGCATAAAATACACAGTTCGGAAAAGCGTGCTAATGAAAAAGAAAAATTCAAGTTGTTGAAAAAGAACTCAACCAGGTTAATTTCAACTCTCTCTTTTATCTTGGAACCACATCACCTCAAATAAATTTTAGTATTTGGATCTAACCTACTATCTCTTTTCTCTTATAAAACTACATCATCTATATTTCTAGCATTGGAGGATCACCTCACATTATTTCTAGCATTTAGATTATTAATCTCTCATGGAGCTATATCATTTATATTTCTATAATTGGAAGCTTTATTGAAATATTATCGTGTGAAGCATGTGAAGTCAAATTGTCTAACTACAAAGTAATTTTATTTTGTACCTAACGTTTAACTATTATCATACAATTTTTTCAAAGCAATGCACGTGGTTTCATCCAGTTTCATAGGCTTTTATGGATTTACACTTAAAAATCAAGGCTCACGAGAGCATTTCTTTTTAAAAGGGGAATTGCTAAATGTTATTCGCTAGAAAATCTATCTCCAAACCATGCATATTTTGGGCCATCGAATGTACTTTGCGATTTGTGCTCCTGCCCTTCTTCGTCAGCTCTGACGACCTCCTCATCTTATTCTCCGACGCAAATGACACCCCAAAACTTCGGTAGGGACCTATGGATTAGGGTCCTGGGGTTGGGGTCAGGGTAGGAAGGGGGAGCGGGAGTTCGCTAGCTTTAGAGGGATGGTCGTGGGAGGCGGCAGTGCGACGGTGGGCAGCGGATCGAGCGGGTGGCGAGGCAGCGACGTCGTCGCCGAAGCCATGGGGTCCGAAGCGGGCGATGGGTCGGTGTGGGCAATGAGAAAAAATAGAAAGACTGGTAAGGAGGAGGCGTCCGATGGTGACGGATCCGACGGCGGGGAACCGTCGAAGACAGGAAATACGACGGCACGGGGGCAGCTCACCACCAGCAGCTTGAGTAAAAGGAGAGGACTGGGAGGGAGAGGGAGAGGAGGCCGACCGAGGGGCCTCGCCAGCGCCGTTGATGTCTTCCGGGCCGGATGGGAGCGTGTTGGGGTGTCGGTGGCAGAGGTGGCGCGGATCGTGATCTCACGCTGGTGAGCAGCGATAGCATGAGGGAAGTCGAAGAAAAGGGACGAAAAGGGGTTTTAGGGTTTGGTTGCCTTACATAAATCTCAAAGCAATCGAATGGTCCAGAATGGTTTGTAAGAGGGTTTTTTATCAAATGATATATAAACAGTTAAAAAATCATTTCAAATGGTTTGTAAGAGGGTTTTTTATCAAATGATATATAAACAGTTAAAAATCATTTCAACCTGAGGCTCCGCTAGTGTAATTTAATAGTGTGTACCCCTCTTATCTTTATCTTATGGTTGAAAAATCTTATGGTTGAAAGCTTACTAGTGCTGAAGCCTAATAAAGTCTAGCTAAGTTCATTGTATATATGTTTCAAAAATTGAGCGTGTGGTCATTTGGTTGCCCAGCCTTTAAGAATGACCATGATGGCTAACCTTTTTCTCAACCTGTTCTTATACAATAGTACGTGTGCAAGTGGCTAGGAAACAAGCTGTGACTTTGCTTACCTTATTTTTCTTTTATGATTATTGGTACTTTTATTGCAGAACTATGCCAATGCGACAAATCGAATTTCTATTTGGAGTGCCATCTATCATCATATTTTTTATTTACTTACAAACATGGTCTCATGTCAAAAACAACGGTGTAAACTCGAGAACTTTTTGGCTTTAGACGGGAGAACAATGGAATATGCAAATTTTAGGAGAGAATTGTTTTTTTAGTTTACGGAGTATGTAGCACACCATCTAAATTGTCAACTTCAAAACTGTTGGGAGAAACAGAGAAAACAGTATTCTTGTTAACAGAGAAGCACCTTTTATTTGTTCTCTTCATTTCGATATCGTTGATTATAAATTTCCTCTCTGTGTTTTACTCTTCTCACATAATGAATAAGACTTCTAGGGATCTTTGAGATTGGTTTTATGTCTCAGTCAATAAGCAAGGTTGTTAGGATCAGGATCATGAAAAACGAAAATAGTACACATGCAAAAAAAGAAGAATATTACAAACTTTTTAGAATAACTAGAGTGGCACACGGTGATTGCCTCTCAATTTTTCATAGCTACCAACTGATTAAATTGAAGCGGTCGAGATTTTTATTTGTAAGAATTCTGTAATATTTTTTAGCACGTATATCCTATAGCACTGCTCCATTTCATATATGTCGCTTGTTTTGTTATTCTCCAATACTAAAATTGAGTCTAAAAGAAATACTAAACTGTGGTTGCTATCTCGAGCTTTGCCAGCAGAATGTTGGTTGGTTCGTGCACGAAGCTCTGATTCGGAGAAGAACATGCTGTATTTTCTAGGTGTCTAGAAGCATTTCTTGGCTACGCTCTTTATGCCCCAGCTTCCAGTTTTTGCTTGAGAAAGCATCACTGTCACACTAGGGTCGCCTCTACCTTCAGCTGCTGCTTCGGAGAATCCATCAATATTACACCTTTCACGTAACGCAAACACTGTAGCGGCATGTACTAATCTGCCCAGTGCCCACACATTGACACGAGTAACACAACTATAGTACGTCAACACACGGACAGGCGTCAAATCTTGCAAGAAAAACCAGGGAAACGATGGGTGGCGCTGTGAAGGAGACGTACCGGCCGTTGCGAGCGAGAGAGAGAAAAAAAATGACGCTTTGGGGATCAAAGGCAAAGGTAGCCACTAGCCAGACGGCCGGCCGGCGGCCGAAAGCTGGGTCGGGTCGTTGGCGGGTGGGGGCGCCGCGGCGCGCAATCAACCCCGCGCGGGCGCGCTCCCGTGGCCACCTCGCCGTCTATTAATGCCACGGGCCGTATCATTCCCGCTCCTGTTCGCGCAACATCTCCATGTCCCCCCGCCGTGTCCTGGGCTGGCTTTTATCGTGGGCGTTAGCCGAGTCCTTCCGAACGTTAGCTTTTCCCCCATGCTACGGTCGAAGCCTCTCGTATACAGTTTGCTGCGGAACGTGGTGATTTCTGCGTAAACTCGGCCTCTTTTTCCAGATAGTGCGTGCACGTACGTATGTCCTGTTGGCTGATCTTAGACTAACGTCGATGCAGTTAAGTAATTAACCAAATCAGTATGAACATGACTTGTTTCTGTAGCAATTGAAAGCCTGAAACTAACAGAGACTGCGGATCCCCTGGTGTTCATGGCTACGCCTGTCATGAAGAAGACATTCATGGAACCTAGCTGGTTTCTGAAGGGGTCCAGCCTCAGTCTTCAATGATAAGTTGAGAGATATTTAGCCTCTTGTTACAACAGATGCAGCGAATCTACGAATGCATAATTTTCTCAGCAATGCAGCGCTGTGGGTTTCATGAGATAAACCCTCTGCAGCAGCGTTTTTGACAACATGAAAATCTCCAGCGACAAACTGATACTCTTATACCTACGACAAACTTAACTACAACCCACATTTCGATGGCAATACAAGACCGGTGTTCCTGCCAGTTTACATGTACGATTAAGAGCATGCATGCATCGGATTCTATTGCTGGTACCGAGATGTTAAAAGGCCAGTTCTTCCTTTCAGTCCGTACAACTTTTCCAACCGATGACAAATTAAAAGATGTGTCTACCTGTTGACAGGACACTGAATCGCCAAAGAAAAGAGAATCCAATGGTTACTGGAGATCATCACCCAGATTTTGCACGGTCATCCCTGCCAAGTCGTGCTCACCACCACCACGCAATTTGCCAATTCATGCCCGTCTCGTCGACTCGTCGTCATGGCCGGTGCATCATTTCCATTTTACCAGGCTCCGAGGCTCGTACGTACCCATTGGCCGGCCGCATCAAAGCCGGACGAATTCCTAACCCTCGTCATCCGTCCCTTCCCTCCATTCAAACGCGAAAAAGAAAAGGAAAATGAGAGCGAGCTAGCTCTCATGGGGTCCAATGGCCCGAACTTTCTCCCTCAAAAGGTGAAAGCAAGAAGCTTCAAAACAACTCATCCAGCCATCCAGCCAAGCCAACCCAGCACTCCCCCTCCCCTGCCAAATCATTCCAATCTGCTGCCTTTGCAAGTTGCAACCCGCAAGAATTCCTCCGGTCTCGCTCGGCTTGGCGTGGCGGCAGCTAAATTCCAAGCAGTCGTCAAGGCCGAGGCAAAGATCGGATTTTTTTCTCATGCTGCGGCTGTAACTTGTAAGGATCGGAGGGGAGCGATGGCGGCGGCGGTGTTGTTCCACAGGAGGACGCGTAGGGTCACGTCGGCGCTGGCGTACGCCGTCCTGGAGTGGACGCTCATCGCGCTGCTGCTGATCAACGGGCTCTTCTCCTACGCCATCGCCCGGTTCGCCGCCTACTTCGGGCTCAGGCCGCCGTGCCTCCTCTGCTCCCGCGTCGACCGGCTCTTCGAGAAGGCGGAGGCGGAGGCGGCGGAGGAAAATGGCGCGCGGTGGCTGCGGAGCGTCCTCTGCGGCGCCCACGCGGCGGAGATCTCCGGGCTAGGGTACTGCCTGCACCACGGCCGGCTCGCCGAGGCCGGCAACATGTGCGAGGTCTGCCTATCTTCTTCGAAGGAGGGGAGGGGAAAAGACGCACGGGAGAATGGCGCTACGGCGCGCTCTTGCTGCAACGCCGTCGTGGAAACCACCTCGCCCAAGCTATCCGATACAGGAGAAGGCCACTGGGAGAAGAAGGCAGCCGAAGAAGAAAAGGACCAGGGCTATGTTCCATTGGCTCAAGAGGAGCACGGCGAAGAAGAAGACCAACACGAAGAAGACGACCAAGGATATGTTCTATTGGCTCAAGAGGAGCACGACGAGGAAGACGAAGAAGAGCATGGAGAATTTCAGGAGGAAGAGCGCCAAGAAGAGGTGGACGACAAAGACGAGCAAGAGGAGAAGATGGCCGCCGTCCAGGACGAGTCCTTGGAAGTCATGGCTCTCGGAGAAGAGATCGAGCTCGACGGCGAGCGCTTGGTGTCGGTGGCAGCCATCGATGAAATGACAATCGCTGACGAGTCAGGTTTGCATCAGGCATGCTGTGAAAAGGAGAAAGAAATGGACCATATTGACGGCGAGCACGAATCGAGAGATCTTGATATCGGAGTTGTTCTTGAGGAGAAGAGGATGTTGGATCCTTCGACTGCAACGGCGGATGTCGAGATTGAGGACGACTTTGTTGTGCCCATTCCTTGTGCGGAGTCTGTCACAAGCCCATCTGATCCTGATGAGAATATCACCCTTCACGATGATGAATTGGTTATTGAAGATGTTGCTCAAATTGGAGATACCACTGCTGAAGAAGAAACAGTTGAAGAAGAAGAAATTGAAACAACTGAAGAAGAAGAAATTGTTGTGCCTGAAGGTAAGATCTTCATTGGCTTCTCTCGATTGTCCAATCTTTTCATTTGGTATGCCTCTCTCATCGTTTTTATTTCAGTCATTGAAGAAGTTTCTGAAGATGACAATCAATTGTCCAGTCTTGTCATCTGGTATGCCAGTCTCATCGTTTTCCTTTCAGTCACTGAAGCAGTTCCCGAAGATGACAACAGATCAGCGGAGGTGGACACTAACTGTGAGGTATCAATCGGAAGTGAGATATGCGAACGGGAACAAGATGACCATGTTGTGCCGTTTCATGAATCAGCAGAGTTTGAGGAGCCAGCTGATCCATTAGCGTACCCAGATGAGCAGCCACTGCCATTGGAAAGCATCCACGAAACAGACCCAACTGTGCAAGGTAGTACAATTATCGGATTGTGCGTTTGACTAGTAATTAACTTGTCCCCCATCAAGATGCTTTCAAAATGATTATGCACTTAATGCTAACTTCTTATGTTTGGATTAGAAGCGAGTGAAACCGAACAGGAGGAGGAGGTGATAGCCAACCAGAGATTAGACCAGCCACCAAACGAACAGAACGAGGTTGAAGACGACAAGGCACCTGAGACACCGACCTACAGCGTTGCCACACAAATAGACAAAAAGTTTTTGCTTGAGAGGAAACGGTCACTGTCCTTATCTTTGGACGGGAGTGTGGCAAGCGAGATGGAGTTGTCCGAGCCTTCCACCGTTGATCAGCTGAAATCGGCGCTGCAAGCGGAGCGAAAGGCGCTTGGCGCACTGTACTCCGAGCTTGAGGAAGAGAGAAGCGCCGCTGCCATCGCGACCAACCAGACTATGGCAATGATCAACAGGCTGCAGGAAGAGAAGGCAGCAATGCAGATGGAGGCTCTGCAATACCAACGGATGATGGAAGAGCAGTCGGAGTACGACCAGGAGGCACTGCAGTTGCTGAACGAGCTGGTCACCAAGAGGGAGAGGGAGAAGCAGGACCTGGAGAGGGAGCTGGATATGTGCAGGCAGAAGGTGCTGCACTACGAGGACAAGGAGAGGAGGAGAATGGCAAGCTTCAAGGCTAACGGGCATAGCCCCAATGGCAATGGCACTTCTGTGTCATCCAGTGGCGAGGACAGTGATGGGCACTCTGATGAATACTGCGAATTAGGTGAGTCCCTGAATAGCGGCAATCTTCAGAGCCCATCTGATGCTGCTTTTAGCCCCAGGACGGATCAAGAAAGCAGAAAGCATCTGGTGGCTCTTGATGATTCCTTGACTTACTTTGAGATGGAGAGGCTATCTATCTTGGAGGAGCTCAAGACTTTGGAGGAGAGGCTCTTCACATTGGAAGATGATGACATCAACGACACCAATGCAGCTGTTGGCCATTCTTCAGATGAATATGAGCTGTCAGCTGACGGTCTCCATTCTCCAGGAAATGGCGATATCACCAGTGACAAGGCAAAGCTCGAAGGTCGAAATTCTATTTGCAGGGGAAAGAGTCTTCTTCCTCTATTTGATGCAGCTGGAGATGAGAACAATGATCAAACGCCATCTGCGAGGGTAGGGGATGTGCAAGTTGATAATTCGACGAAACCAGTTTCTGTGGTTGTAAAAGAACAGGAGAGGCTGGCAATAATAGAGGAGGTTGATCATGTATACGAGAGACTGCAAGCGCTAGAGGCAGACAAGGAGTTCCTCAGGCACTGCATCAAGTCCCTGAAGAAAGGTGACAGGGGCATGGACCTTCTTCAAGAAATCTTGCAGCATCTTCGCGAACTCCGGAGTGTGGAACTTCATGTTAAGAATGCTGGCGATGCCCTTGCTGCAAATTCGGCATAGCACATGCATCTTATATATAACATGTGGTAATTTCCTACTCCTGCAAATTTCTTTTTTCTTTCTGTATTACGCTGCAATGGGTGTGTCATACTTTTCAGAAGGTAGTATACATTAAAGAAAAGTATCGTTGGTATCTACTGGTGTGAACTATATTTTCAGGAGAAAATAACATAATTTTGGTATAGATTAACATCAAGAGCATCCAATATGCAGACAATAATTTCTACAATAAAAGCTAGCACTCATATTTATACTTTTGGATGATACTGAATTCTGGTTACTGAAACAGTCCGTATGTTAGCTTCATATCCTCCTTAACTGCTTTCAGATAGCTGTTTACCATCAATAACGTCCAAAATCAATTATGCTTTGCAGATTACCCTAGCTTGCTATGGATTTAGTTGATCGGCTTTGGTGAGTCGATCGGAATGATCTGAAGTACTGGGATTGGGTGATGGTGATGGTACCTTTGAACGAAATGGCTGATTTCAAGGGAGGTTTTGCTCATTTTGCCGGTGGCCCGGAAGCAAGCCTCTTCCTTTTGTGCTGGTCCAGCATTCGGCTTTATGATGTGGTAGTTGTAGAAACCATTAGTCCTTCCAAAGCTGCACAAAGCTGAATCATTGGTGCCAGCTTCGGATGTAGTATGCACAACTGTTAGGGAAAAAGCAAATAAAAGGGTAAAGCTAGTCTGAGTGGAGATGTGGAGGATCTATTATTTATTCTTTTTTTCTTTTGGTCAATTTTCAGAATTGTTTGTGCAGAGGTAGGAATATGCATGAGTTTGTACTGTTCTGTATGAGGTTGTAGCTTGTATGGTTGGTACGTGTGGTTTGTTCTTTTTTTTATAGCCAGATTTGATGAAGAAAGCAATCCTTTCGGAAATGATGAATTGCTATTGCATTTGCCACGATTCTCTGGTCCTTGTGCTTCTGCTGTACACTATTAAATCCTCTGCTCCTATCCAGTTTAAGAAGCCGTCCTTTCATTTCCCGCATTAGATGTACAGATCACTTAGTATATAGTACTACTAGCACATCTTTGTGATAGCATGATTAACTGGGCTTGCCCAATTATGCTCGCTTTGAAATCTGGCTCTGAGCTGTCTTCACTCTTCAGCTCGTGGAAGCCTGGAAGGTTAGGCCCCATTGATCATAATTAGGGGTGAGCCCAAATCACCGAAAACCGACCACCGATCCGAACCGCACCCTGAACCGAGCCGAATCGTTGTTTTTTTCGGGACTCGGTTTTCTCTTCGGCTTTTACTCCGTCGTAGTTCAGTCGGTATCTTCGTCGCTTTTGCGCCTTCAAAGACCGAACATGCCAAACAAACCGATCCAAGCCTAGATCACAGGCAACCAGTGAACCCACAAAACCTACTCCCCGTCAACAATATACTACTACAATCGTCTCAAAATAAATTTATTTTTCATCCATTCGCATATATTAATATAAAAAACTAAAATACTCATCATTTTTTCAAAATCTAACTATTCATCCATTTATCTATTTTTAATATAATTATTTTACTCTTTGATACAATGATTATTAAAAACAAACTTACTTTGAGACAAATAAAATAAACTAAAATAAAATAAATTAAAAGGGACAAGCATACCACTATCATACGTGGAATTGGACAACAGCCACAACGCCTCGCTGGATGGCCGCAGTGCCACACGTGGATGCGGTTCTGTGTGGATTGATTTCTTGGCTTTTTCAGTAAGACCGAAAGTCGAACCGATTTACTCGTTTTATTTGGCTCGGTTTTTATTTCTATGGAGGGTGTTTCGGTTGTTATTATTTGAAGACCGAAGTTTTAAGACACCAACTAAACCCCGAATCAAATTAACTGAAAAAACTGAACGCCCATCCCTACTTATAATGGACTTAATAATCTGGATTATAATGGACTCAATAATCTGGAGTTCTGAACTGGAGAGAGAATGCACAGTAAACTCGTTGCATTTTCTATGCTAGACCTACTAGACTAACAATGATACAGTCGCAGTTGCAAGACAATAATGTATAAGCGTAGTTGTTGGCAAAGTACTAATAGATGATGTTAGAGATAGACTTTATCTTGTAAATGCATGTATCCAGGATAGTTCGGTTGAATGGATGAGCTAGAGATTGGATAGGAATATGTTGTAACAAACTCATTCATGCGTCAGTATCCTGGAGATTGCGCAACCTACATGTAAGCCATCGTCGCAGGGGCTGTTCCTCGACATAATCTATCAACACGCATGCGTTGAGAGTTCCTAGACTGGAACCAGTGTTTCCTCCACATACATGCGCCTCTGATATGTTTCTTCACATGGTATCAGAGCCTATGCGCAGTTGAGAGCGAAATCAAGTCCATGGCGTCCAGCTCCAACTCTATCAATCATCTCTTCGGTTTCCAGATTTCTGAGAAATTGAAGAAGAGCAATTATGCCCTCTGGAAGGCACAGACGCTAGCTGCTATCCGCGACGTGCGCCTAGAGGGCCATATCACCGACAATGTAGCAGCTCGGCAAAGGAGCTCATCAAGAAGGAGGCCGAGGACGACACTGAGAAGGAGAAGGAGTCCGCTAGCGCTGATGCTTCTACCGACGCTGGTGTTTCAATCCCGAATCTGACATATGAAGCCTGGTATGCTCAAGACCAACAAATTCTTGGGCTGATATTTTCATCTATTGGGAAGGCCATTCTTGCTCAGATTGTTGCTACAAGCACGACGACACAGGCATGGGAACAAGTGGAGCGTATGTTCTCTGCTCAAACCCATGCTAGAACAATGAATGTGCGATTCGCATTGACGACGAGAAAGAAACACAATCTCTCGACTGTTGATTATTTTGCCAAGATGAAGGGGTATGCTCATGAGATGCTTGCGGCTGGGAAACCATTGGATGATGAGGAACTTATCTCTCACATCTGCAATGGTCTTGATTCATAATACAACCCGATGGTGACTGCAATTACTGCCCGAACTGAGCCGATCTCCATCTTCGAGTTTTACTCGCAGTTGCTCTCCTTTGAGACTCGCCTTGAACTCCAAGATGGCTCGGGTCTCTCTGCTCATGTGGCCAACAAATGGGGGCACGGTGGACAGGGTAATCGCGGTGGATTTCTAGCACAGCTCAAACTCCGATGACCGTGGTTTCTCCCGTGGCCGCATGGCGCAGCGCAATCGTGGTGGTGGCCAACACTGCATTGGTGGAGGGCCGCAGCGCGCTCAAGAGAGCAGCTCAGATGATAGACCACTTTGTCATGTATGCTACAAGAAAGGACATACTGCTTCCAAGTGCTGACATTGCTTTGATGAAAACTACGTCCCTAAAGAGCGCCATGTAGCTGCTGCCTTGAACTCCTACAACATTGACACGAATTGGTATGTTAACACTGGAGTCACAAATCATATTACAAGTGAGCTTGACAAACTCTCTGTACGGAAAAAATACAAGGGGAACGACAAAATTCACACCGCAAGCGGTGTAGGTATGGAAATCAAACATATTGGTCATACTGTTGTTCCTACCCAACATCGAAATTTATATCTTAATAATATTCTCCATCTTCCTAGAGCTACCAAAAATTTAGTTTTTGTTCATCGTCTTGCTAAAGACAATTTAGCCTTTTTGGAGTTTCACCATAATTATTTTCTTATTAAGGATCAAGTCACGAAGAAAACGATCCTTAAAGGGCGATGCCACAGAGGTCTCTATCTTCTGCCATACCCCCTGCCTTCGAGTTGGTCAGTAAAGCAAGCCAATGAAGTAGTGAAGCCACCTCTGTCTAGATGGCCTAGTCGTTTTGGTCATCCTTCCTTTCAGATTGTTTCTAAAATTATTAGTAGTAATAAGCTTCCTTGTTCCTTTGAATCAAATAAAGAGTTAGTCTGTGATGCATGTCAGCAGGCTAAGAGTCATCAGCTTCCCTACAGTAGGTCAATCAGTAAATCCATTGTTCCTTTTGTTGATGCCAAATCCGTACCATCGTTGGCGTCGGGGTTAGAATTTCGCCGGTCATGCCGTGCCGCCCCTTGGCGGCACGACGATTCACGCGGCTTTCGAAAGCCGGCGGCGGTGAATGCAGTGCAGGAATTTGAATTTGCAGAATTTCGTTCGTGCCGCGGATTTAGTGTATTTTGCGCGGAAACCGTGACGAATGGTGCAAAAAATTGCGAAACCGTTGCGAAAAATGTGTAAATATTGTCCAAAAAATTAGGAATAAATACTAAAATTATTGAATACATAAATATGATATTTGCACTAATATATGTGTGTGAAAAAAATTATAGTAATAAGTACAATATTGATATAAGTATGGTTGTATGAATTACGGGGGGAATACTTAATGTGATGTTCAAAATATAGTAAAAAATGAAAAAATAGATAAAAACCTTTTGTGCAAATGGAAGATATAATAAACTTGGTTTGGCCAACTTCACGAAATAATCTGATTACGAAACGAGAACGAAATATTCGTCTTAGCATATGTTACAAAGTTGCAAATTGGTCCCATAACATTATTGGAAATAAAAATGATAATAAGCATCCATATATTTTGCCATCAGATATTGCAGTCTTCATGACCAAAGAGGTGAGCGGCTGAGCGCGTGCACATTTCGCCCGAGTCCAGCACATAAATAGAGATATGTCAGCAGCAATATCAATTTTTGGCACAAATTAGAAGTACTCGATGAAATTGGCTAAGTATGATTTTTTTTGAAAATTTTGGCATGACCTTTGCTAATATTTGCCTATAGGACAGATGTACAATGAGTATGCATTCCGCAGACAACATTTCTTAAAGCGACAACTTCATTATTCACCAACATAGGATACGAAGATATCACATAGTCACAATACAATTAACATATAGTTTAGAAACAAAGGAGAGGATATCTGAATGGTTGTATATGTGCATTCTATTGATTCCATTGTCTACACGACGACGAATATTCTTCGGTGGACATTACCATTAGCCCATTAGTTCAGAGCAACTCTGCCTTGTACTCATTCCAAGTCTGTCTAGTCCAAGCAGTGATGGTTTGCCACTGGCTGTAGAGTTGAGCGTACCACTGCGGCTCTTGCCACTCGTACACCCAAGTGACAGGAGGACTGTCAGCCGCACTCGGTCTAGGGTAGCTGTAAGTAGGATAAGCACTGTCGACACTAGATGAGCTGTAGTCTATGTAAAACATATGTAAAACATGTAAAACATCTTAACAACTTACTAGCAAACATATGTAAGCATAACATATCATCAGTGATTCATTACAAGTTCACAACTAATTTAATACAATCAGCTATCCAAACTTAAATTAGCGCTAACATGTATAAATATTGCCTATAAATTAGAGCTAACATATGTAATATAATATATGAGCTAACATATTGTCGTTCGTAAAATCCGTAGGATTGCTTAATTTCACACATGCATAATACACAACATCATATAAACGTATCATATACACGGTGGGTTTTTGTCACTTTCGTGCGGTATGTATGTGCAACACCCGCGGCTTTCGCCGCTTCCCTCGCGAAAGCCGTCCCTGCCGAGCGCGAAAGCCGTGCCGCCAACACCGCATGAAACGGCTCCACATACAAACGAATTTCGTATAAAGCCGATGAAATCCGCCGAACGCCGACGAAAGCTGTGCGCAAACAACGAAAGTAAAGTTTGTACCTTCTTCCGCGGCTTTCGCCTGTGCCGCCGCGAAAGCCGCCGCTTGCCGCACGAAAAAGCCCTCGCCGGCCGCGGTCCACGCAGATCTGCCGCCGCCGCCGCTCACATGCGCTGAGGAATGGGGAGAAAATATCTTGTGCCGGATTGAAACCCTGGGAAGAGGGGTATAGATGGATGGGGAACGATTTGGGCTTCATTGGGCCAGATGAACAGTAGAGCGCAAACAGTACAAATTTTCCTTTTCTTTTTTCCAAAGCTGAAAATGATTTTTTAAGGGCCAAAGAAATGTGTATTTTCATGTAAAAAAATACCATAATTCTTGTAAAATCGAGATCTACTTGATGTATTTTTTTCAATAAAAGTCTCCAAAATTTTTGATTTCTCCCGAAATTTTTCAAACGATACCGCGCATATGCCGTTTCGTTACCCTGCGGCACGGGCAAAAGCCGCGCCGACTTTTGCGGCATCCGGAACCCTGGTTGGCGTGCCAAAAGATATGTGACGTCAGAACACACGTTGGCCTGGGAGATCTGCTTAGCTCCAGTGCAGTTCCTAAAATAGATGAAGTGCGAGCATGCCAGTCAATTTGATCCTGCCACTGACAAGATAAAGCAAAACAGCAGAACATAAAGCAATCAACCAATAGGCTGATAATTGAGACAACCGATTTGTTAACAGCTGATAAATTGATAACCCGATTGCGTGATTCCAGCCAATGCCGATGTCAGCTGATGCACTTAGGGTTTTAATCCATCGGCAGTGTGCTGAGCAAATATCTATATAAAGGCGATCGACTGATGATAACATGATGATAGAATAGCCATTGATCTGAATATTAAAGCATACATCGGCTGGAAGTCCAATGGCATGAAATTCAAAAGATAAACAATGGTCGATGAATGCTCTGTTGTACCGAGACAGTATAAATCATTTATGTCTAAACGTACTTTAAGACAAAGATTATACGTATTCATAGCATAGCCGATGTGACGTCCAGATAACTCATCGGCTGAAACCCCGATGAAACCCTTATTGGCAGCCAACAGGCAGGCTAGAGCTTGCGGTTCTAATCACGACTTAGTAGATCAAACTGAACTAATGCAGCACTAAGTAAGAAAAGAGACGCAATATCTAGACAATCAAGCCCTTGACCAATTTTCAGGGTGATGGATGTCTAAGCTAATCTAATATAATATAACGATTTAACCGATATCGGCAGAAACCCTAAAACGAGAAACTACCGATAGAGCCAAATCGAGATACTATGACTAGATTCAACAGAGACATATGATAAATAATCAGGCAAAGATGTTAACCGAATCAAAACAATCCAAGAGGTCGAATGTACTGATGTAGCCTTGGACGACGCCAATGTAGCCAACATGATTGTCTGAGCCGGTGGACCTTGGACTTACCCCTTCGTCGAAGATCGAAGCTGATGTAGCCCGCGTTAGGTGCCAAGTTCAGTCGGATGATAAAGTAGAACAGATGAAAAAAGGTGACGATGCGCCGAATTGTATTGATCGAGAGATTGATCTCTTACATGAACCTCGGGCTTACATATTTATACCCGTAGGCTGACAGAGATCCTAACAGATTACAAATCAAACTTTCCTAAAGATAAAAGGAAACAAACCGAATCCTTATTATATACTAACACACTTCCCTAAAGAAAAAATAGAAATCTAACAAACTCTTCCTAATTAATAGATACAAGCCGCATCCTTTCTTAACTCGGTCTGTTCTGGATAAGATTTTCTCAAAACGAATCTAACAAGAATCCGACTGTTGAGGATGTTGACAATAGAAAACCCTCATCGGCTGATGCAGAACTCTAAGCCGATTCTAGCTTTGAGCCGATATGAACACTTAGCCGATGGGGACACCGAGGCTTACCAAATTCTGGTGTTAACACCTTTAGAGCTTGCTCATTTAGATGTATGGGGTCCTGTTTTAGACTCTGTTGGCAGAAAGAAATATTATGTCAGTTTTATTGATGACTTTAGTAAATTCATCTGGATTTAGTTTATTAGATATAAGTCTGAAGTGTATCAAAAATTTCATGAATTTCAAACCATGGTAGAGAGAATGTTTGATCAAAAAATAATTGCCATGCAAACTACTGGGGAGGAGAGTACCAAAGGCTTCATATATTTTTTGGTCAAATTGGTATTACTCATCATATATCCTATCCTCACACACATCAGCAAAATGGGGTTATTGAATGGAAACATCGTCACATTGTTGAGGTTGGCTTATCCCTCCTAGCTTATGCATCCATGCTTTAAAATTCTGGGATGAAGCCTTCTTGGCAGCTGTGTTTCTTATAAACCGCATGCCTAGCAAGGTGATACATGATGATACCCCTCTTGAGTGCCTGCACAAATAGAAACCTGAGTACTCCTCACTTTGAGTCTTTGGCTATGCTTGTTGGCCCAATCTTCGACCCTATAACAAACACAAACTCGAATTTCGATCTAAACGTTGTGTCTTCCTTGGATATAGTCATTTTCACAAGGAATTCAAGTGTCTCAATGTCTCATCTGGACGTGTCTATGTCTCTCGAGATGTTGTTTTGATGAGACAGTCTTTCCTTTTTCTGAGCTCCACAAAAATGCAGGTGCTCGCCTTCGATCCAAAATATCCCTTTGCCTCAAGATCTTGTTCCTCATTCCTTTTTTAATTCTGGGGTGAAACTAACAGCTGATCATGTGTTTGATTCTCCTAATGCCTCTCATGCATCTACTTCTGGAGATTTTGTCAAGAGGAATCAACAGGAAATTTCTGAAGATCCTATTGGCGCTGAGCTGCTTCATGTTGGGAGTCTGCTTCACCGGTTGGGGACATAATTGACGCACCATCATTGGTTTCCGCTCCAGCCCATACTTCTCCCGCTCCAACGTAGCCTGTGACCGACACGTCACCAGCGCCCAGTACTTTTCTCGCTCCGGCGCTGATATCGGCAGTACAGCAGGGCGCCAACACCCGTGTGCGCGCGGGAGCGAACCGGCAGGATGTGATTGATGCGCCACCAGATGTGCTCTCTGGATCTTCTACGGCTGCGGATAATGGGGTGGCTACGTCTACAGCTCCTGCAGGTCCACGCACACGATCCCATGATGGAATCTCCAAATCTAAAATCTATACATATGGGACAATAAGGTATGGCTGTTTGGTAAGTTCTGCTGAACCACATACTGTAGAAGAAGCAATCAGACAAAAATTGGAAAGAAGCAATGGATGTTGAATATAATGCTTTGGTTCAAAATAAAAGTTGGCATCTAGTACCACCTAGGAAAGGTGTAAATGTTATTGACTACAAGTAGGTGTATAAAATAAAGCGTAAATCTGATGGAAGCTTAGACAAATACAAAGCTAGACTAGTTGCTAAGGGTTTTAAGGAAAGATATGGGATTGATTATGAGGATAATTTCAGTCCTGTAGTAAAACCTGCCACTATTAGAACCATATTATCTGTAGCTGTGTCTAGAGGCTGGAGCATGCGTCAGCTGGATGTACAAAATGCTTTTCTTCATGGTTTTCTGGAAGAGGAGGTGTATATGAGACAACCACCTGGCTATGAAGATCAAACTAAACCAGTGTATATTTGCTAGCTGGATAAAGCTCTCTATGGCCTTAAACAAGCACCAAGAGCATGGTATTCCAGGTTAAGTGGTAAATTGTGTAAACTTGGCTTCAAAGCTTCAAAGGCTGACACCTCACTTTTCTTTTATCATAAGGGTTTGGTTACAATGTTTGTACTTGTTTATGTCGATGACATTATTGTTGCTAGTTCAACACAGGAGGCTACAACATGTCTATTACAGGATCTAAGCAAGGAGTTTGCTCTCAAGGATTTGGGTGAACTGCATTTCTTCCTCAGGATAGAAGTGAAGAATATAAAGGATGAAATTTTGTTAACACAAGAGAAGTATGCTCGTGAGGTTTTGGAGCGTGTAGGAATGAAAGATTGCAAACCAGGTTTTGGAGCGTGTAGGAACGAAGGATTGCAAACCAGTCAATACACTAGTTGTGTCAGAGAAGCTGTCGGTTCATGAAGGTTCACCATTAGGATCCAAGGATGCCATAAATTACAGAAGTGTTATAGGTGGTTTACAATATTTGACTTTAATTCGGCCTGATATATCCTTTGCGATAAACAAGGTTTGTCAATTTTTTCATGCACCTACAACTGTTCGCTGGCTTGTTGTTAAGAGAATTCTAAAATATTTGAAACATACCATGAAGACTGAACTAAAAATATGTAAGTCGTCATCTCTTCTTGTAAGTGTCTTCTCAGATGCAGATTGGGCATGATGCTTAGATGATCGACAATCTACTGGAGTTTTTGCTGTGTTTTTAGGATCTAATTTAATTTATTGGAAGGCGAGAAAGCAGGCCACAGTGTCTAGATCAAGTACTGAGGAAGAATACAAGACAGTAGCAGATGCAACGACTGAGGTTATGTGGATACAAACTTTATTGTGTGAATTAGGAATTGCAGTGCCTAGAACAACTAAATTATGGTGTGACAATATTGGAGCTAAATATATTTTAGTTAATTCAGTCTTTCATGCTAGGACTAAGCATATTGAAGTTGATTATCATTTTGTGAGAGAAGGAGTCACTAGGAAGTTACTTGACATTTAGTATGTTTCTACCAAGGATCAAGTAGCTGATGGTTTTACAAACCATTGACAATATGGTGTTTAGAAGCATTCAAGAACAATCTTAACCTAGGAGGTTTAGATTGAGGGGGAGTGTTAGAGATAGACTTTATCTTGTAAATGCATGTATCCAGGATAGTTCAGTTGAATGGATGAGCTAGAGATTGGATAGGAATCTGTTGTAACAAACTCATCCATGCATCGGTATCCTAGAGATTGCGCAACCTACATGTAAGCCATCGTCGCAGGGGCTGTTCCTCAACATAATCTATCAACACACATGCGCTGAGAGTTCCTAGATTGGAACAAGTGTTTCCTCCACATACATGCGCCTCTGATATGTTTCTTCACAGATGAAACTCACTGGTCACCATGCGTCCAAGCCGGCGAACCTCGCGGCGTCCACGTTGTGGTACCACGGTCTCTGATACTACTCTATCTCGTCCACCATTGTTCTGCTTAGCCCCTCGTCGCCGGCGTACTTGATCCCCTCGTCTTGGGTATGCCTATTACGACTCGTGAGCATTTGGTCGAGTAGGTGGTGTGCGTGAGTGTTGCAGGCGACACGCGTGAACAATGACCAGAGAGATGGAACCTCGTCGAATCAGGGGCGGATCTACACTAATCACCGGTGTCAGGCGATACCTGTTTATATATTATAACATTATGATCTTAATATACTATGGCACCGATAGACATGTTATGATACTAATAAACCAAGTTTATAGATCCGTCACTGCGTCGAATTGCTCGCGCGCTGCCAGCATCGTCGGCCGGCGAGATGAGCTGGCCGTACAGGCGATCCAGGGATCGGGTCGCCGCGCCACGTCCGATCGAGGTGCGGGCCGCGTCTTGACCTATTTTTCACGCGGGCCTCTCCGGAGTACTTCACTTTTGTTTATAGGCTGAAAGCTAGATTGGGCTGAGAGAGAACTGGTCCCTGCAAAAGTGAGCCTTTCAGTAATGGGCCATTATCTACGGGCCGGTAGTAGAGTAGTCCAATTGGTGTCTAAAAAGCAGCCCACCTTTCTCCAGGAGAACAAGACAAGCTCGAAAATCGAAAAGGCGCTCGTCAGCTCGTGTACTGAACTTTCGCTTCACCGCGCCCGCCGTTCCGACTCCCGGCGCGCGCAAACCCCCTCGTCTTCCGAGAAGGGAATCCACTGCGCGGCGCTCCACCTCCCCGGGCAATCATTGTCCCACCCATCCCCGCCATGAAAACCCTCCTCACCGGCTTGTCACGACTCACAACATCAGCGATCTCCTTCTTCCAATCGCCCTGACACAACCACCCGTCCTATAGCTGCTGCACTCATGCCCAAGAAGCTGCTTCCGATCATGGCGACCAAGAGCGCAAAGGATTTGGTGGGCGACTCCCAGGCCTTGGTCGCGGCCAGTGACGTCGTCACCGGCAGCGCCATCGCGGAGTCCTACAACGACCAGATTCGCCCGCTCCTCGACGCCGTCGACCGGCTGCGCCACCTGAAGGTGACACAGGAGGGGATCCAGCTGCCCACCATCGTCGTGGTGGGCGACCAGTCGAGCGGCAAGTCGAGCGTCCTCGAGTCGCTCGCCGGCATCAGCCTACCGCGCGGCCAGGGCATCTGCACCCGCGTGCCGCTCGTCATGCGGCTCCAGGACGACCCCTCCGCTGACTCGCCCAAGCTTCAGCTGGAGTACAGCAACGGCCGCGTCGTGGCCACCTCGGAGGCCAAGGTCGCGGACGCCATCAACGCAGCCACTGCCGAGATCGCTGGGATCGGCAAGGGCATCTCCGACGCGCCCATCACCCTCGTCGTGCGGAAGCGCGGCGTCCCGGACCTCACCCTCGTCGACCTCCCCGGCATCACGCGCGTGCCCGTCCAGGGCCAGCCCGACGACATCTACGACCAGATCGCCAGGATCATCAAGGAGTACATCGCGCCCAAGGAGAGCATCATCCTCAACGTGCTCTCCGCCACCGTCGACTTCCCGACATGCGAGTCCATCCGCATGTCGCAGCAGGTGGACCGCACCGGCGAGCGCACACTCGCCGTGGTCACCAAGGCGGACAAGGCCCCCGAGGGCCTGCTCGAGAAGGTCACCATGGACGACGTCAACATTGGCCTTGGCTACGTCTGCGTCCGCAACCGCATCGGCGAGGAGACGTACGACCAGGCGCGCGTCGAGGAGGAGCGGCTGTTCAAATACCACCCGCTCCTCTCCAAGATCGACAAGTCCATGGTCGGCATCCCGGTGCTCGCGCAGAGGCTGATGCAGATCCAGGCGACTATCATCGCCAAGTGCCTCCCGGACATCGTCAAGCAAATAAACGACCGCCTCAGCCGCCACAGCAGCGAGCTCGATCAGATGCCGCCGGACCTCAACAACGTCGCCGACGCGGTGAGGGCGTTCTTTCATATCGTCAAGCTTGTGTGTGCTTCGCTGGAGAAGGTGCTCGTCCGCGGCGAGTTCGACGACTTCCGCGACGACCGCCATTTCCACGGTACGGCGCGCATCGCTGAGAAGATGGACGACTACAAGAGGAGGCTGCCCTCGCAATGCCCGAAAAGCAGCGAGGACGACGTCATGTTCCTGATGGAGGAAGTGCGCGTCCTGGAGGAGACCAAGGGGATCAACCTCCCCAACTTCCTCCCGAGGTCCGCGTTCCTCGGCTTGCTCAAGAAAAAGGTCGAGACCATCGTGCACGTGCCGCACGAGCTCGTGAACGAGGTGTGGGGGTACGTCGAGGAGGTTGTGATGAACATCTTGATCAAGCACTCCGAGAACTTCCCACAGGTGCAGCTGCCGTGCCGCCGCGCCGTGCAGAGCCTGATGGACAAGGCGCGGGCGCGGTCAGCGCAGCACGTCATGGAGCTCATCGAGATGGAGCTCGTCTCCGATTACACTGCGAACCCAGATTACATGAAAACATGGAGCGAGATCATGGAAGGCCACGAGATGTTCATGGAGGCTGTGGAGGACAACTCCAAGCCGACCAGGATCACCCTGGTGGGCTTCGGCGAGGTGGACGTGTCGTACCTTAGGGCGTACGCCGGCTTGGCCGGGCAGGCGTTCGACCTGAGGGCGCGGCTCACCGCTTACTGGAGGAGCATCGTGCTCCGCCTCGTCGACGGGCTGGCGCTGCACATCCTTCGCGGTGTCAAGCGCCTCGTGCAGCACGACCTCGAGGCGGAGCTCGCGGATGAGCTCCTGGGCAACAAGATGGCCGGAGTGGAGAGGATGCTGGCGCCGTCGCCAAGCACCGGCACGAAACGCGAGCGTCTCAAGAAGAGCATCGTGCTGCTGCGGCAATCTAAGGAGGTTGTCGCGAACATCATGGACATGATTAGGGGTGAAAACGGATCGGATACGGTCGGAAACTAGCGATATCGTATTTGTTTTCATATTTTTTTTGAATCGGATTCGGAATCGGAAACCTTGGATATGAAAACGGAAACAAATACTATCGGAAACAAATACGGAACGGATACGAATCGAAACAAATACGTAACGAATATTGAGGATATTTCACGACCTCAAATATCATTATAAACAAACATTGTAATTTTAGACATCCATAATGAAAAAAATAATTCAATGACATGAGTGATGAGTGTATTCCATTCCATAATTTAAATAGTTTATCACAAAATAGTTCATCAACATGGTCCATAATTCCACATATCACAAACCCACAAATAGTTCATAAGTTATAACATATTGAACGTAACATTCACACCCACGGACTCAACCAACATAGTCACAAGCACAACTCATATCACAATATTACATAAATTAGGTCATCTCAACATGCATAGTTCATGACAAACATATTTAAAATTTAGGGACAACAAACAAATTTAATTCAGCAATATTTTCCATCAAATATCCTCAATCCTCATCATCAAAATACTCCACATCATCATCTTCCTCATTTGTATCTCCAACCTGTAAAAAAATATTGTTCATGAGTCATATATTAGTGCAAGTACAAAAATAAAGTAATTAATTTTAAGCAAGTAATAGAATCACAAACCGTAGTCAACAAGGTAGTAAAGGTTCGCTCAAGGCTATCCATGTCAATCTCATTGATGATAGACCCAATCATATTTCCACCTAAGTGTTCACAATCACATAATTACTTAAAATTAGCATATTTGCTTGCTGAAATGTAGGACACAATAGTACAAACAACCTAAAATTATCTTTTCTTGATGCTGCAGTCCATTGTTTGGTGCAAATCAAAGCTTGCACAATTTCAGGATCTAAACGACTACGAAATGGATCAACAACACGTCCACCGGCACTAAAAGCTGATTCTGAAGCTACAGTTGATACCTGAATAGATAGCACATCGCGAGCAAGCCGAGAGAGAATAGGAAGCTCATGTTGTTTTACTGACCACCAATTCAAAACATCAAATGTTTTGTCTGATATGTCCCATTCTACTAATGGTTGATCCATATACACTTCCAACTCAGTTTTAGTACCTTCTCCATGGGCAGTTCTCCCACGCAAAAATTTCACCAACATCAGCATCAAGCTCATCATCGCTCTCCCCATTCTTATCCTTGGTAACTATAGAATCTTTTTGCACATTTGTTGCTGCTACATTCTTTGAATTTGATGGACTAGTCACATAAGCTTTAAATAGTTGGTTGACAACATCCATAAAGTTCTGAATTTGTTCGCATGTTTGTCACCATATATCTTATCGCATAATACTCTACAAGTGTGTCTTAAACCTAGGATCAAGAAAGCAAGCTACGTAAAGAGCCATATTAGACTTTTCCCAGTACTTATCATATTTAACTTGCATTTTGAAGCCCATAGATGATATAATTGGATCACAATTATTGCACCATTCAGATATTGCAAGCTTAATTTGACAGAACTTAGAAAAAAATAGATTAGCTGTTGGATATGTACTGCCAGAAAAGATCAAAGTAGCATCATAAAATCTCTTCAAACATGAACACAATGATTTTGTCACAGTCCAATCATTAGCTGTTGGTGCACAATGAATATACTTGAGCTTATGACGAAGAAAAAGCCTCTCAAAAGCTGGCCTATAATAAATAGCTTGCTTTAACATGAGATAAGTGGAGTTCCACCTTGTTGGAACATCTAAAGACAGACCATTATTGGTATGTAAACCATCACATTCCGAGGCACATTTCATAAATTCTTCCCATTGCAAGGTGGAATTCTTCACAATTGTAATTGTGTTTCTGATATTTGAAACAGCTGATGCAATTTGTTTTAGACCATCTTGAGCAACAAGATTAAAAATATGATTCAAACATCTCACATGAAAAAATGCTCCATTGCAGATCAAGGGTGATATCTTGTTGAGCTTTACTACTAACCCCTTAGCACATACATCATTGGCTGATGCATTATCCAAAGTAAGTGCAAGCAATTTTCTATCAAGGTTCCAATCCAATATGTTATCATAAAATTCCTTGCACAAGTTTTTCCCTGAATGATGGCCCTCTACATGCATAAACTTGATAATCCTTTTTTGCATGCACCAAGTATCATCTATCCAATGCACAGTGATGCACATATAACCTTTATTTTGGTTTGAGGTCCACATGTCCATGGTTGTGCTAAAACGGCATGAAAGTGTTTTGAAGTAGTCATACAATTTTTTCTTTTCCTCCATAAACATATTCAGTATATCTTTCCTAACAGTTATACGACTTTTGATTGGAAAAGTAGGGCGCAAGGATTTAATAAAATCCACAAAATACTCATGCTCAACAATATTGAAGGGATACTCATGCATAATGATTGCCAAATAAAATTTCTTCAAGCTACTAGGCTCATCATACCTGTAAGTCTCAATTGTTGTAGTTTCACTGCTTCTCTCATTCTTTTTAAGGTTTAGAAGCTGCTGGCCACTTTTGATTTGGTGCTTGTGAGACATGTGATTCCAAAATACCGATGTGCCTCTATTAGTCTCACGACGAGATTTATAGCTGCATTTCTTACACTTAGCCCACAACTCTACAATCTCTGTCCCATCATCTTGTGATATCTTTTTCTCAAACTTATCAAAGTGCTGCCAAACCTCAGAACTACACTTCTTTGTCTTTTTTGCAGGAGGAATATCTTGATTAGCAGTGGCATCCGCCGTCAAATCCACATCAACTCTAGCCGCTGCCGTTGGGGTGGTTGCAACGATCACTTGTCGATTCTCATTAGAGTCCCCCATTATCGTGGTTGGTTCTCATGATTGCAAAGCTGCTACACTAGCACTCCACGCAGTTGCGCTGTTACTACTGGCATGAGATGAATCCATGACCTAAGATTTAGATAGAACAAACATAAGGTAGATGCAAACTGAAACAAAGTTGTTATTATTTTAATCATGAAAAATGTGCAGATTAACAAGATGCGTATTAAGAGTAAATGATCAAACAAATAAAAAAATGCTAGCAACACCACGACAGATGGTCAAAGTTGCACTACTCAAATGTTCAGAAGAGACAAGCAATTCTTCCTTGTCCAGATGTAAAGGCTGTATCTTTCGATTAGGGAAACATTAGCACAGATTGAAGGATATATTATTCATCCTGTGGAATGGTACTTTGGTTTGAAAGTACTGTAGTTTTCACCTAGGTGATCAGTGATAAGGATTCAGGAATAAACTTTTACAATTAGAGTAACCCATGGTCCCCTATTCATGGTGGTTAGGCTAACATAAACCTAGATATAATCAACTAGTACTCATACTTAGTACTCATACCTCTTGCGTGGTGCGGTGCGGGCGTCGTGCGGCAGGTGCGGGCGTCGTGTGGGCAGCGGCGGGAGGCGACGCCGACGGGGGCCGTCGTGCGGGCAACGGCAGAGGCGACGCCGATGGGGCGTCGTGCGGGCGGCGACGGAGGCGGCGGGAGGCGACGCCGATGGGAGGCGTCGGGCGGGCGGGCGGAGGCGACGCCGAGACGGGGGCGTCGGGCCGGAGCCGCGGCGCCGATCGACGGCGGCGCCGGACTGGGAGCCGGACGAGACACGGCGCGGCGGGCGGGCAGGCGGGATGGCGGCGCGCCGGCGCCCACCGTGCCGACGCCTTGCTGCCGTGCCGAGTGCCGACGCCTTGCTCGCTCGCCGTGCCGAGTGTCGACGCCCGGGAGAGTGATGGCGGCGGCGCCCACCGTGGAAGCCTGGGAGGAGAGAGAGTGAGAATGGAGTGGTGTAGAGGATTAGGGTTTTGTTTTTTTTTGTTGGGTTGGGCTTTGGAGAGTTATGGGCCGGCTGGGCCAGGCTGCTAAGGTCCGGATATTATCCGGCGAGATATCCGGATATTATCCGACCGTATTCGCTATCCGCCGGATAACACCTCTACCGTATCCGTATTCGTATCCGAAAAATATTATCCGTTTCCGTTTTCGAATCCGAAATTATCCGAAAATTATCCGAAAATCATTAACCGTATCCGATTTTTCGAACGGAACGCGGATATTATCCGTACCATTTTCATCCCTAGACAGGATCAGCGCTGCAGGTGAAGTTTAGGTTGTTGCGTGAGGTGAAAACCGGTGGTTTTGGATTTACGGTGTTGCCGTGTGCTGTTTTGGTATGTTGCCGATTATCTTTGGGAACTTTGTGATGGTCGTGATCTATTGCTCTTGTGGAGGCTGTGGCATGTTGCTGTCTGTGAACCTAAGTTGATTGCAGTCTGCTGTTATGGTGGTGAACTTTTGATTCGTAATGTTGCAGTGGCATGCATCACCAATTTCTTCAGCACTGTCCTTGTTTATTTAACCGTAGCGTGCCGATTTTGCTGTATATAACCGAAAGTATATTTGTTGGGTGTAGTGAGGAAGACACCAGGAAAGTCTATTTTTGCCGGGATGTTGAATTACAAATTATAGAATTAAAAAAATGTACTGCCATTTTATTTTAGCAAGACGTGAATTGACACTTCATTAACTGGAACATGGAGTAACTGTACAAAGCACTCGTCAATGTTTTGTTCTAATGTACAAGTCAACGAAAGGACCGTACTTTCCACGCCTTTAGACAATATACTCGTGCTTCACGACTAGCTGGCAACTCTAATCTGTGTTGAGCATTGTACAATAGGCAGTAGCACTTAATAATAACAACGGCATCCACGTTACTGGAAAAGAAAATGCTACTGGTTTGACTCCATAAGCTGACATTAGCCTTGAGGAAAGCTGCAAGATAGGCAATTCAACATTAAGACCTGAAAGTTTGAAACTGATGCTACAGATGATGTCAGATAGGTACGCACCTTCAAATGTATCACCGCAAAGATGCAGCACAGAATTAGAAGTACCCGCCTTGTCCAGCCGCCACAGAATTTGATTACCATTGAGAGAATTTTCTTGTCAGAGAGGTTTGCTAAAGACACTCGAACGCCTGGCAGTAGATAACCTGACTCAACGTTTGAGTTTGTTGGGCCGACCGTGCCTTCTGTTCTTCTGCTGTGCCGCAAACATGCAAAAGCCTTCTCTGCAAACAAACTATATATTACAACAACAACAGGGGCAACCACCAGGTATAGGAAAGGCAGTGTGATAACCAACACATCTGGGTTGCTCAGTTTGTTCCAGGTCAAGTCATCACCAAGAGATGGGATGCTCCATCCGGATAAGTACATTCGAGCAATTTCTCCTTTCTCGGATGTTGCATGACCCCAAAACCATGGCATCTCAATAAGCCAAATAACATATATGAGCAAAGAAAACCAGATGGGTCTACTCCTCGCACCCTCCATTATAAACCAGACCAACCAAAAGTAAGCGTTCCTCTGCTGGATTGGGGATGACATAACTGACACGCTCCATCTTTGGTATGACAAACTTTTCTTGATAAAATGATACAACAATTTGGGAGCAAACAACAGTGCAGTTATGAAGGCCAAATTACTCCACAGAAGAACTCGGTACATGTTTTCCCATTGGACTTCAAAAATCAAATAGTTCAGCCATGGACGTGATTGAATTGACCCTTTACCCTCAACTGAAAATGGCCGCCGCTCACTTGATGTCTTCACACCCTGAGAATCCTGAACAAACACCTGCAACCAGTAGCGAGTAGGGGATGGACTTTTGTAGTTTTCAGCATTCCATTCGGCATGGAACAAAGGTTTGTGAACAGTTGGTGTGGAAACAAGCTGCAGTGGTATTTCTTCAACTATCTTAAACTCATTATGAGAGTCAAAAACTCTTGCACTCACATTGCGGATCACTTGATTAGAGAAAACAAGAACATTTATATCATTTCTCAGTGACCAATTTATTGATTCCAATGTATTCATACTTCTTGAATCTGTTGGGTATGTGATCAAGATGGAAGTTTCGAATGCCTGTTTCAGTGTGTGGTCTATGAAAGAGACTGCACCTCCATCTATCGCTAAAATCCTCATCAGTCTCGACTCTTTCCAGTCTCCCAGTTCCCATTCCCAAAAGCTTGACTTTTGCTCTTGTGTTGGTGCACTCATTTCATGGAATCTCCAAAGCTGCTTACTAACTTTCGCGTGCAGATGGCCACATAGGTATGCTGAAATTGACTGTTTTGCAAATATACTTTCATAACGTTGTCCTTTTTCAGATGAAGTAGTGAATGACATAGGGTAATGTCCGAAAACTACTTTTGTAATTGGAACATTGGAATGATCGGACCAGTATTGAAGTTCTGAATTAACAGCTTCTATCCTCTTATCAGTAGGATGGCCAAATAAATTAGCTGGATATCGAATGCCAATACTCATTGTATCATCTATGCCAAGGAAGAGATAATTCCTGCGTCCCTACAGTACCTTTTAGGATAAAATTCAGATCCAGCACAGAGATGTGTGGCATATAAATGGTATGAGAATTATGACAACGTATTATGCACATAGTCCAGCATAAAAGAGAATTCTCCTCTGGTACCGTTATGACATCATCAGAAATCTATATGAGTGCAAGAGATAAAAGTGGGTTACAGAAATTCTAAGATACAGATAGGACAAATTGATTCGTAAATGCCAGCGATAAATAGTTCCTTTAGTAACTTTTTAACTATCATGATAAGTTTACACAGGCCAAATATGTTTTAACTGCTGAATGTATAGTCATCTTCATGTGTCCTGCTATTGAGTGTACATCAAGTATGTCTGAAGGTGACGTTTATTACATCAGTATAGAGTAGCACATCATCATACTTCCAGATAAATGAAATTAATAGTAAATTATAATTGATGGTCAAGTTTAGTTATCTCCATTAAGTAAGATGGTTTAGTGCTTTGTTCAAGCATATCATACATTTGTACTTCAAGTTTCATCGTAAGATATTGGAACATGCATGTATTTGTAGTACTACATGGCCCAAGTTTTATATTTCAATTCACATGAGAGTAATATTCCAACAGATATTCTTGTACCAGCTTGTCATGTACGGGCGCACCTATAGGCGCCGTCGTGACGCCAGGAGGGCTGCGGAGCACGCGGCCAAGGCAGGTGCCACCATCAGTGGCTAAGTTTAGAAAGTTAGGATATAGTTTCCTTTTGCATGCCTTAATTAGAGGACCTGTTGCATGCCTTAATTAGAGGAGAGATTAGTTGGGCCATTGGCCATATATGCCGTGTAATCAGACTTAGAGAAAGGGAAGGAAGATCAATTATCCTAAAGTTGCTCCTCTCTCTCAAACTCTCTCAAGCCGCCGGTGAGACCTTCTCACGGTGAAGGCCTGGAGCGCGACTACGAGTTACGTAGCCGCGGTCCGGCGACGTTGGGCGTTGAGACGCTTGACAACCTGGTATCAGCGTCGCGTAGATCCTCTTCCGCCCGCTCCAGCCCTCCACCATCCCCTTCCACGTCCACCACCATGGCTGAACCCACCATCAAGGACCTCATGGAGCTGATGAAATCGTTCCAGACTGAGTTGTCTTCCGTGAAGGCCGACATGGCCACCATGAAGGACAAGTCGCCATCATCGTCGGACAACGGCGGCGGCAGGCCTGAGCAGCCTCCTCGGGATTTGGATCGCCCCCCACGATTCCAGAAGATCGACTTCCCCCGCTTCGATGGCAAGACCGATCCGATGCTCTTCGTCAACAAATGTGAATCCTATTTTCGCCAACAGCGCACCATGCCGGAGGAGCGCGTGTGGATGGCCTCCTACCATCTGGAGGATGTCGCGCACCTATGGTACATCCAGTTGCAGGAAGACGAGGGTACACCACCCTGGGGACGCTTCAAGGACCTCCTCAACCTTCGTTTCGGTCCACCTCTCCGCTCGGCGCCCGTTCGAGTTGACGGAGTGTCGCCGCACGGTCCGTGGAGGAATACTCCAACAGATTCAGCTGCCGCCGCGCGCACGGTCGCCTCGAGGAGGCCGGCGCGCCCAACTCTACATCGGCGGCCTTCTTTCCCGTTGAGCCACGCCGTCCGCATCCACAATCCGGAGACACTCGCCGGGCCATGAGTCTTGCCCGTCAGTCGAGCAAACTGGAGTTGGCGCGGCTACCTCCACCGGCCGCCCGAGGAGCCCCTCGTGCCTCGCGGGCCGCGCCCGACGCCTAAGCAACCGCCGCTTGCCCTTCCCGCACCACTGGCGGCGCAGCTCGCCAGACAGATGGGCCGCGTTGAAGCGGCCTGCCCCGGAGGAACAGCGGAACGGCGCCGTCTCGGCCTCGCTTCAACCGCAATGAGCCGTACTCCCGCGGCCACATCGTGTCCGCGCCGCATTTTCTACCTCAACGGCGTCGAGATCGCGCCGCCGACGAGGAACCGGCGGGATGAGCAGCAGATCGGTGCCCTCGTTTTCTCCCTCAGGCGGTGGGAGTATGCCCATCTCGTGACTCCATGCAGTGCTGGTCTCCCGGTGACACCGCCTCGCCGCACTCCTAGACACCGGCTCCACACATAATTTCATCGCCGAGACGCCGCCCGCCGCACCGGCCTTCCGATCCAGCCCGCGCCGCGCTCACGGCCACCGTGGCAACTAACGCAGCGCGCACCGCCCGGCGTCATCCGCCGCGCTCCGGTCATCATCGAGGCGAGACGTTCTTCATCGACCTATTCATCATGCCGCGCGGTATGACCTCGACTTGGGGACTCAATGGATGGTCACTCTCTTGGCCGGGATGTGGGACTCGTCGCCCGCACCATCTCCTACTCCGCACCAAGGCCGACAGTCTCCCGGTCGACGCCGCCGACCGCCGCCACCCCTACTCGCCGCCACCACGACACCGAACGCCCTCCTTGAGGAGCTGCTGCACTCCTTCGAGGGGGTGTTTGCCGAGCCGACGGGGTTGCCACCGCAGCGCGCACGGGATCACGCCATCGTCCTCAAGCCCGGCTCTACACCTGTGGCGGTTCGGCCCTACCGCTACTCGGCGGCGCACAAGGACGAACTGGAACGGCAATGTGCCGCCATGCTGGCCCAAGGCATCGTGCGCCGCAGTGATTCGGCGTTCTCATCGCCGGTACTGCTGGTCAAGAAGCAGGGCGGGGCTTGGCGGTTTTGCGTGGACTACCGCACTCTTAATGCCCTCACCGTCAAGGATGCCTTTCCCATTCCCGTCGTCGACGAACTCCTTGACGAGCTGCATGGTGCGCAGTTCTTCACCAAGCTGGACCTCCGCTCCGGCTATCACCAAGTCCGGATGCGACCGGCGGATGTGCACAAGACGGCGTTCCGCACCCACGACGGCTTCTATGAGTTCCTGGTGATGCCGTTCGGATTATGCAACGCTCCGGCAACATTCCAAGCGCTCATGAATGACGTGCTCCGACCATTTCTTCGTCGGTTCATCCTTGTCTTTTTTGATGATATACTAATTTACAATAAGACTTGGGCAGATCACTTGAGGCACATCCGCGCCGTCCTCGCCGAACTCCACCGCCATGTCCTCTTCGTCAAGCGATCCAAGTGCATCTTTGGGTCACCTTCCGTGGCATACCCCGGCCACATCATTTCCGCCCACGGTGTGGCCATGGACCCGCCAAGGTAGTGCCATTCATGATCGGCCGCGCACCTCTCGCGCGCGCGCGGTGCGTGGTTTTTTGGGCCTCGCCGGATACTACCGCAAGTTCGTCCACGACTACGGCAAGATTGCGGCGCCCCTCACTTCGTTGCTGAAGAAGGAGGGCTTCTCCTGGAACGACGAGGCCGGCAGCCTTTCAGCGCTCAAGGCGGCCGTGACGTCGGCCCGGTGTTGGCGCTGCCCGACTTCACCAAGGGCTTCATCGTGGAGCGACGCGTCCACGCATGGCTTCGGGCGGTCTTCTTGCAGAGCACCATCCGATCGCCTATTTCGCGAGCCGGTCGCCCCCGCCACCACGCTCGGCGCGTACGAGCGGGAGCTCATTGGGTTGGTGCACGCCGTGCGCCACCGGAGGCTGTACCTGGGGCGCGCGTCTCGTCCGCACCGACCACTACAGCCTCAAATTCCTCCTCGACCGCGCCTCTCGACGATCCCGCAAGACCATTGGGTGGAAAACTCCTCGGCTTCGACTTCTCGGTGGAATACAAGCCGGTGCCACGAACACCGTCGCCGACACGCTGTCCCGACGCGACACCAACGAGGAGGGCTCGGTCTTGGCGCTGTCCGCGCCTCGCTTCGACTTCGTCGATCGTCTTCGTCATGCCCAACGACATGAACCAGCCCTGTATCCCTCGGGATGAACTAACGCCGGCACAAAGGGCGCGTCGTGGTCGCTGCTGGATGGCATGGTGGCGTATGCTAACCGGCTCTACATTCCGCCGGACTCACCACTGCTGCTCGAAGTGGTGGCTGCTACGCACGACGACGGACATGAAGGGTGCGGCGGACTCTACATCGCCTCCGCCAGACTTCTACTTCCCGCCATGCGCCGCGTGGTCCAGACTTTGTCCGCGCTCGTGCCACGTGCTAGCGCAACAAGTCGGAACACCTGCACCCGGCGGGCCTGCTGCTGCCCCTGCCCGTTCCCCAGGCCGCGTGGTCCGACGTCGGCCTCGACTTCATCGAGGCGCTGCCTCGCGTTGGGGGCAAATCGGTGATCCTCACAGTGGTCGACCGGTTTAGCAAATACTGCCATTTTATCCCACTGGCTCACCCCTACAGTGCAGAGTCCGTGGCCCAGGCGTTCTTCAGCGAGATCGTTCGCCTTCACGGTATCCCTCAGTCCATGGTGTCGGACCGGGACTCCGTGTTCACCTCTACGTTCGGCGGGAGCCGATGCGACTCACCGGCCCCAAGCTACACATGTCGTCCGCCTTTCACCCGCAGATCCGATGGCCAAACGGAGGCGGCCAACAAAGTCATCGTCATGTACCTCCGATGTTTCACGGGATCGGCCTCGGCAGTGGCTGCGATGGCTGCCATGGGCAGAGTACGTCTACAACACGGCGTATCGCGTCGTCGCCGAAGGAAACTCCGTTCAAGGTGGTCTATGGTAGGGACCCTCCCTCCATCCGCTCTTATGAGCCTGGAGAGTCCCGGGTAGCGGTGGTGGACAAGATAATGGCTGCACGCGATGAGCTCCTAGCAGATGTCCGCTATCGCCTGGAACAAGCCCAGGCTGTCCAGAAGAAGTTCTACGACCGCCTGCACCGACCGGTCTCCTATGACGTGGGTGACTGGGTGCTGCTGCGCCTTCGTCAACGGGCAGCTTCCTCCCTTCCCCAGGCGCCCAAGGGCAAGCTGAAGCCGCGCTTCGTCGGGCCTTACCAAGTCACCGAGTGCATCAATCCGGTGGCAGTTCGTCTAGCGCTGCCCCCACATGCAAAGCTGCACGATGTCTTCCACGTCGGCCTTCTCAAGAAGTTCGTCGGCGCACCACCGGCTACGCCGCCTCCGCTCCCACCCACTCATCATGGGGCGGTGCCTCCAGAACCTGAGCAAGCTGTTCGGTACCGGCTGGCCCGGGGTGTTCGGCAGGTGCTCATCCGCTGGAAAGGGCAATCCCCTGCTGGTGCTACATGGGAGGATGTTGCAGACTTCAGCGACAAATTTCCCCAGTTTCAGCTCGAGGACGAGCTGCTCGTCGAGGGGGGGAGAGATGTCATGTACGAGCGCACCTATAGGCGCCGTCGTGACGCCAGGAGGGCTGCGGAGCGCGCGGCCAAGGCAGGTGCCACCATCAGTGGCTAAGTTTAGAAAGTTAGGATATAGTTTCCTTTTGCATGCCTTAATTAGAGGACCTGTTGCATGCCTTAATTAGAGGAGAGATTAGTTGGGCCATTGGCCATATATGCCGTGTAATCAGACTTGGAGAAAGGGAAGGAAGATCAATTATCCTAAAGTTGCTCCTCTCTCTCAAACTCTCTCAAGCAGCCGGTGAGACCTTCTCACGGTGAAGGCCTGGAGCGCGACTACGAGTTACGTAGCCGTGGTCCGACGACTTTGGGCGTTGAGACGCTTGACACAGCTAACCCAAAAAAGACATTCAAGAATCAATAAGAAGGTGACTATATTCTGTGCACAGTAATCAGTGATATAAGATTCAGGTCAATGTTCAACTGTAAGCTCTGACAGCAAATATGCTATCATATGCTTTACATTTTCAAAGAAGCAGAATATAAAACAGGATTAATTGAAAGATCACTACACATGATTATGTGCATGACGAACGGTATTATAAGTGACAATGAATGACTATGGACGAAGTTAGTTGTGCCTAACAAGGAACCCAGACAAGAAGACAAGGAGTACCTGAAGCAAAATGCTACTGATGGTGCTTAATTGGTCAAGCTGTGAGTTCACACTGTAAGTTGAGAAGAAGTCCAATTTTCCTCCCCTAGAGGGAACTCCATATGTATCATGATTACCTCTAATATCAAATATCCTGCTCTTATCAATACCACCTCTTTCTACAATTGCATCAACAGTTTTTTTGTATGTAATCCATTCCTTCTCATCTTGTCTTGACGTAGTTTTTCTCCTATTCTTTGCATCTTGTTAACATCCCACGAAAAAAACTGGAAATTATTATACAGTCATGGGAATATATAGAACTACAAGAACAACAGAAATAGTTAATTGCATCAACCATATGTGTGCTTATGTCATTTCCTTATTATTCTCACAAGGGCTTTCTAACTAACAAATAAACATGTAGACATGTACTCAGGATGAAAAAAGAAATGCATTTGGGATTATGCAAATTTGTTACCAAATCAACATTCCAATATTTAAACTTCCACATACAAGTTATTCTTTCTCCAAATATACAAAATATAGTTACCCATGTTTTCGTGATTTGGGATTTATCTCCTTTTGTTGTAAGTTGTAACAATGCAGCTTTAATGTATGCCGCCAGTCATATTCTTCACGCAAATAGTTGAAATGAATGTCAGGCCAATAACTCCAGGATATTTCCAGAGTGAGTTTATGGATGTTATGCTAGCTCGGTTTATTAGAAAAATGATCTATTAACATTCTGGTAGTTTTTAAGTTGTATTTATGGCATGGAACCATGGACTAGAGTTACTGTGCCACTATCTTTTTTAGGCAATACTTGGTCCTCCATGTCAAAGAGCTGCCACGAATACAAATTCAACCTCCCTACATTACATTAAGAGTTACATTAATTAATGTAGTGAAATGAATCCATTTTTTCTTCAGTTTCTCACTAACAGAACAGGATATTCCTTCATAGTCACTAGTCAGTGCCATCATGTACTAAATGGGAGAACTTCAGTAGTACATGTGCACATAAGAGCAGAACTGTAATGGAAAGCTCACGCTGTGACCATAATTTAGCTTATGGAAGTTGATTCTACGTTCATAGGGTAGCTAATCGAGTTCATATACTACTATTTCCCACATATAACCATACCACTAAACACTGATCACTTTCAATATGTCAAAACCAGACTAAAACTGTGTATTTTTCGGCAGTTGCCATGCTCCTTACCAAACAACAACTGTACAAAATGGATGCATGAAGGAACAATTCGTGACTTCGTATCAAATTTGACGATATACATGAGAGGAGGGCTCGCCGCTCACCTGTTATGTCGCCGGTGACGAGGAGCAGGTGGGGGCGGATGGCGCGAAGGGCCGGGCCGAGGAGGCTCGCGAGGTCGTCGGCGCGATCCGGGTGGTAGGCGCTGATGTGGAGGTCGCTGACCTGCACCACCCACGCCACGTCGCCGTCCATGGAGAAGGCCGACCTCGCCACCGAGGCGCCATCGTCGGCGACAACCAGCCACGGGGAACACAGCGGCGGGAGTACGAGCAGCAGCAGCAGCACCAACGGGGGCCGGAGCTGAGGGGTCATCGCTGCGCTGGGCGGTGAACGGAGTCAAGGATCCGGCACGGCTGGGGAATCTCTACGCCGCCGCGCGCCGTGGAGGAAGAGTTCCCGGCCCGCAAGGCGAAGACACTAGTAGTCCTTGGTGGACCGCCCGGGCCTTAAGACGAAGAAACCACATGACTTGCCACAGAACCGGAACTGGATACCCATGACTCATGGGCCGGAACGGTATTCCCACGGACGTCCTGGCCCTTGACATGTTGGGCTGAAACGTGGTAGGCCAGGCCGGATGGGCCTCCTTCCGTGGCCGTGGGCGTTGATCTCGTCGTTGTGCTCGTGGCCAGCAGTGTCTGCGCCCTATAGGCCGTAGGATGAAAAAGAAAAAGATCTCTCCAGAAGAACCCCAGTGGCTACAGATCCAACAGCGAGAGATATCCATGACAAAGCAGCTGACCTTTCGCGGTCGCAGCTGACCGATGGATCGATCCATGCATGCGTGATCCATCCATCAGGGCAGCCGGCAGGGAAAGCAGCCAATGCGGCTGGCTTCCGCCTCACGTGAGCTCATTAATGGCGGCAGCAAACATTCAACGCCTTCCAAGCGATAAACAAAAGCCCGGGAAACCGTGGCGACCCAGCCACTGGTCGGCGCTGGCCTCCCCTTGCAAATGCATCAGTCATGCATTTGCATGGACGCTGGCTTGGGAATCTCTTGAGCTGCGTGACCAAAATGGTTTTTCAAGCCCGGCTCTGGCTTGAGTAATTAAGGTGAGAAAGAGACCGCACTTCTATGACATTTATTTCCACCTCGCGCTTCCATGGGCAGGTTAACCTCGACGCATGCAGTTGGCATGGATTATTGAAGATTTACGTGTGTATGACCGAAGTAAACCATGCTAGTATGTATGTTCTTCCTTTGCACATAAGCTACCTGATGACTAGTACAAAAACATTGCGTTAACCTGAGGCAACCTTGACTGCTTTAACTTTGTCCATCTATTCCTAAACCATTACCTTACCCTGTCTTGGGAATAAATTCATGTTTAGCCGCTTCTGCAACAATACGGAACAGAGCTATCACATCGTGGCTAAGGTTGATTACTCTTCCTAACCGTCTTGTCAAGATTTTTACCTCCATCTTGAACTGCAGGCCTATGCAGTGCTGCAGAGTGCCGACGCGGTGAAATACAGAAGTGTGCGCACTCCTATGCACGCCGGTCCATTTTGACCTTCGATTAAACTAGTCCGACTACGATTAAGCTCGCGTAGATCATGACTTAGCTTGGATGCACCCGGATCCATCGATCGGTGAAGGCGCGAAACGCATGCGTACGTCGTGGTTAGTGCAGATGGGAGAAAGGGAAATGGAGTCATGGAGATAACTTGAGCGACATGAGCGCACCTTCTACGGCGTCTTGTGCGTTAAGTTGGCCCAAGCGCACACGTTCTAGGTTCGCTAGCTGCATACGAAGATCCGCACGATCGAGTGCACTTCCAAGAGGAAAAGGCCAAGCTGCTTCCCTATGAACGTTGAATCCCAGAAAGATGGTTCCGTTTGAACAACGGAATAGATCGATGCACTCCAAACAAGGATCAACTTACAGCAGTATTTAAATTAAAGAAATAAAACCGCGAGTTGAGTATAACGTGTGATCTTAATCTGGAAACAGCTACATGGAAATTAAAACTGTTGTTTGTGTACTACTGAATTCCTAGCCATGTGGGCATTGGTCGCCGTTTCCGGCCTTGAAAACAGCACTGGAGTTTGGAACTTTATGCGTAAAGACTGATGTGTTTCTTTAATCTGCAGTTGGCCTTGGGTGTCTGAACCGATCTCTGATTATAAAATGATCAAGTCAAATTCCACGGTCGCAACGTACGTCGACGAAGCTAATGCTTCTGTAGCAGTAGCACCATAGCATCACTTTGGACTGTTCCTGCAGGACGGTGGCCTCTAATTGCCACACTGGTATACGTACGTACTACGTACAATTAACGGCTTCGCGTGCAGACATACAGATGTACAATTGCCTCTTTCCTCATCTTCACGAAGGATGTCCCGGATGCGAAAAAATGACACTGACAGACATGTATTGTAGGAACGCAATACCTTTCAGTTAACAATAGCTTACACATTGGTAAAACTCCAGCACAAAATAAGGTTTCCGACAAATTGACACATAACTTCTGCTGCTAGAGATTAGAGAAGTCAGCTGGTTTAAATTTAAGCCCTGTAAAAGGCTGTAAGTGGCATGGTGTTTACGTTGACCAACCTGTTTTGTTAACAAATTGATATCCTGTATTTAAAAGAGAATAGCATATGTAGGATCTTTAACTGGAAGAAATCTCCTAATTCCTAATTCCTAAAGTTACATACATACATATACACACATATTGAATAATGCACAGAACAGACATGCATATATATGCATTTTATTGCTGGTGAAGAAGAACAAATCAGTACATGAATGTTTTTGTTTGAAGCATCGATCAATTCGCAACCATGTCATGCTAAAAACAAGATCAGATCATCATACTATATCTCGCTAGCTAGCTACGTAACGCATGTGCCATGTACTCCACGTACAATACCTTTCTCATTAGCTTCCTTTCTCCTCTCGGATCACAGCTTCGACAGACCAAAGAGAAAAAAAAACCACCAAGAATGCGGAGGAGAAAAGAAGCAGAATCAGAAGCTTACGGTGGCGGCGGCCGCGCCGATCTCTCCACCTAGGACAATCTCAGTACCCTTCCCGGCCCATGCATGGCTGCTCTCTCACGATCTCACCAAGGAGCTCTCTCACGATCTCACCAAGGAGAAGTAGTAGCTAGCTTCTTCATGCATGGCTCTCCTCGCAGCTTAATTTGTTCCTCGCCTCCCACGTGCTGCCGAACGCTGACCTTCCCAGCTGCCGGTCGCTCGACTATTGTCATCTGTTGTGCAGCGGATTTGCACCGGTGGGTACCTTCCGCTTGCTGTCCCCGACGAGCTCGGCCGTGGCGGGCGACGGCGAGGGGGCCATCGGTAGCGGCGCCATGGCCACGAACGCCGACGTGCGGGCGGCGTCGACTGCCAAGAAGACGGTAGAGCCGAGGAACGAGGAGTATACAAGCACGGCGACGAGGAGCCACGGCCCGAGCAGCCCACCGGCCGCCGCCGCCGCCTGCCTCTGTTTCCGCAGTACCATATTGGTCTCTCAGCTGAGGCTGGTCGGTGGCCGCACGTACGCTACACGCACACGACCGCAGGCGATCGCCTCCTGTCGCTTGCTGTAGCTGATGGAGGGTAGCTTTGATTTTTGGGAGGGAGGAGGCCGTTGATGCAAGGAGTACGAGCGTTGCATTCGCTGGGAAAGACGGAGAAGGATGGAGGCATCCGTGGTTGGACTTGGCGAGTAGAGTATAAAAGTAGCGAGGCGAGACGGGGGATCTGACGCGACGTGGACAAATCAGATCGACCGCGAGCTGGTACGGCTGCCTGGTGGGTGGCAAGTACTACTAGGATCCGGATCCTCTTTAGAGCATCCCAGCAGAAGCGCTATCCGGTCCTACACGTGAGAAATAACATATGGAAGTGAAAAATGGGTCTTCAGCAGACATGCCATCGCATCTTTCAAAAATAACGCATCCGCTAAATAAGAGAGAGGAATGTCAAATTTGGCATTCTCTCTCCTCACGCCAAATCGCACCGACCGTATTTGGATCGAGTTCCTGCTCCTATCCAGAGTTTCGAATTGACCTCCGCCCATCATCATTGTCGCTGCCGCCAACAAAAGTGATTATGTTCAACGCTAAAATTTGATAAGCCTCGAAGTCCTTACGGCTAAATGTTTATATCGGCTCAAAGCTAATATCGGCTTAGAGTACTACATCGGTCGATGGAGGTTTTCTGTTATCTATATCTCAAGCAGTCGGATTCTTGTTAGATTCGGTTCGAGATCAGGTCTTATCCAGAGGAACCCGAGTCTAGGAAGGATGCGGCTTATATCTATTAATTAGGAAGAGTTTGTTAACTTTCTATTTTATCTTTAGAAAAGTGGGTTAGTGTCCAATAAGGACTCGGTTTGTTTCCTTTTATCTTTAGGGAAATTTGAATTGTAATCTGTTAGGATCTTTGTCAACCTGCGGGTGTAAATATGTAAGCCCGAAGTTCATATAAATCAATCTCACGATCAATACAATTCGGCGCATCGTCACCTTTTTACTTTCTTTTGTTTCGACGGGTTCTTGTTTTCGAGCATGGGCTACATCAATTGAGTTCGACCTCCTACGAGAAGTGAGTTCCGTCATCTTCGCTTGCGTTGGCGTGGCTAGGACTTTCTCGGTTGAGTCCGATATTCTAATCGGGCCAATGCAAACGTTGTCTATCTGGTATATCATCTCTATCTTTAGTTTCATTATCGTTTATAGTCACATCGGCTTATTTAGGACTTTCTCGGTTAGGTCCGATATTCTGATCAAGTTGATGTTTCTTTAAACGTAATGTCGCTTTAGATAGATTTGTTATATCCATCGCATTAGACAAATCTATCAGCTCATTGAATATTAAATTATCATATACAATCTCGTGTTGTATCGGTTAGGTTCGACCTATTAGATTGTTGTTGATAATCTAAGTTTCGTTAAGCCGATAAGTTCATGCTAATGTTTCATCAGAGGGTTAGCCGATCTTATTTGATGTGTGAAATTTTTCTTTGATGGTTTTGCTGTCTCGGTTAAATTTAACACATGACCACTTTGATCGGTGTTATATCGGCTTGTCTAAATCATCAGGCAATCATCAACCTTACACTGCATCGGTTAGGTCCAACCTATAAGGTTGCCGTTGTAAGTTGGATTTATTTAAGTCAGTAGGCATCAATCATTGTCTCATCGGGGTTAGCCGATGAGTTATCACGTTGCATCAGCTTACAAGGATTATATATAAGTTGGATTTAGCCGATTGCAGCAAAGGTTTCATTGACTACTTAATTATTTGGATTTAATGACCTCGGACCTACAGCCGATGTATGCTTTGAGATTCAGATCAATATCTACGTCATCATATGATTGGTCTATGCTATTTTATCATCATGTTATCGTCGGCTGATCACCTTTATATAGATATTTGTCCAGCACATTACCGATGGATTACAACCCTAATTGCATCAGCTGACATCGGCATCGGCTGGAATCATACCATCGGCTTATCAGCCGATCGACTGTTTTGGTTATTGGCCTATCGGCTGATACGCTTTATGTTATGCTGCTTTATATATCTTGTCAGTGGCAGGATAAAACTGACTGGCACGTCCGCGCTTCATCGATTTTAGGACCTGCACTGGAGCTAAGCAGATCTCCCAGGCCAGCGTGTGATCTGACGTCAATACATCTTTTGGCATGACAACGACGGTACGGATTTGGTGTCAACAATTCCCCAACGACGATGGAGATGGTGGAGAGGGAGAGGCGTGCTAGATTAGGAAGCTTCTGTCGTCCCCGTGCACGCTGTCGGCCGTGCCGAGAAGCGATGATCGCTCCCGCCGTCGTCCCTTCACACTTGCCCGATGCTGTCGATGGGCTCCACGATGCGTGCCCACTCCAGCCGGCGGCGGGGCCCCTCTACCCGTGAGCTGCCACCATCGCCTCTCCACGCTCACCCGGTGTCGCTGATGGGCTCCGTGATGTGGCGCTTGCTCTGGCCATCACCAGCGCCGAGATGCGTCACTAGGCGAGCTGCCGCTAATACCCCTAGGCACACACTCCCACTTCCTGTTGGAGAAGAGAAGAAGAGGAGAAGAAATTGGAAAAAGGCAGTGGAAGAGGAAGAAAGGGGAAGAATGAAGGCTTGGGTCTAAGAAAAAAATAGAAATAGAGCATGCTTGATTTTTGTCAGTCATACTCATGTTGTACACTTTACTTATCTTGCTATGATTACAAATATATCTATTAAAATATATTCATTTCAAAGATTATCCACGATAAATAACACCGTTAAATTTTAGTCATTCAAAATATAACCTTTACAAAAGAAAATGACACAAATGTATGGTTGTTGGAAGATATTATGTTGTGCTGCTTTATATATCTTGTCAGTGGCATGATCAAACTGACTGGCACGTCCGCGCTTCATCGATTTTAGGACATGCACTGGAGCTAAGCAGATCTCCCAGGCCAGCGTGTGATCTGACGTCAATACATCTTTTGGCACGACAACGGCGGTACGGATTTGGCGTCAACAATTCCCCAACGATGGTGGAGATGGTGGAGAGGGAGAGGCGTGCCAGATCAGGAAGCTCCTGTCGTCCTCGTGCACGCTGTCGGCCGTGCTGAGAAGCGATGATCGCTCCCGCCATCGCCCCTTCATGCTTGCCCGATGCTGTCAATGGGCTCCAAGATGCGTGCCTACTCCGGCCGACGCCGGGGCCCCTCCGCCCGTGAGCTGCCACCATCGCCTCTCCATGCTCACCCGGTGTCGCTGATGGGCTCCGTGATGTGGTGCTTGCTCTGGCCATCACCAGCGCCGAGATGCGTCACTAGGCGAGCTGTCGCTGATACCCTTGGGCACACACTCCCACTTCCTATTGCAGAAGAGAAGAAGTGGAGAAGAAATTGGAGAAAGGCAGTGGAAGAGGAAGAAAGGGAAAGAATGAAGGCTTGGGTCTGAGAAAAAAATAGAAATAGAGCATGCTTGATTTTTGTGAGTCATACTCGTGTTGTACACTTTACTTATCTTGCTATGATTACAAATATATATGTTAAAATATATTCATTTCAAAGATTATCCACGATAAATAACACCGTTAATAGTCATTCAAATATAACCTTTACAAAAGAAAATGACACAAATGTATGGTTGTTGGAAGATATTACTAAAAGGATGATGTGACATGAAGAATGTAAATGGATGATCTATTAGAAGTGATATGGAGGAGGAAACTTTTTTGATGCATATGGGGATACGGAGGATCAAATTTAGATAAGTTGCTGAAGATGCTCTTGGCTATACAACAAGGCTTTGTAGCAGGGCTGTCCGGTGAAATACGGGACGCAGGCTTTGTAGCAGGGCCATCCGATAAAATCTCGATAAAGTACTAAACTTATTTAGAAATAAAATTATAATAATTTATATTTTATTATATATTTTATAGCAACGTCAAATAATCTAACAATTACACCTATGCATAATCTTTACTTGAGAAACATCAATATTTTAACGCTTTTTAAATAACATCTTCAATGATATCTTCATTTTAAATCTTCCGCCGTAGCCCGTAGGTTACCCTCAAGTGCTATTAGTCTTTCTTTTGTAATAGTTAGATCTTGGTTCTTTTTTTTCTTACGTTTTTCACAGCCAGAGTTATATTTTCTAATCTGGTATGTAGAAGACATGGATTAAAAAATGAAATACTGGATAAACCTAATAACTTATGCACCAAAATTAAATTGAGGAATATCATCAGTTTATCGATCAGTACTGTCCCCAAACAACTTGAATCAACTTGTTCAACTTGAATCAGTCAGGCAATCAACTTGAATGTTAATCAGTCAGGCAATCAACTTGAATCAAGAAGCAAACAACAAAGCAACCGGCAGATGACAGGCCTGTCCGGCCCTGGCCACTGGCGCTCTGCCGCTTTGGGTCTCTACCGCAGGTTGCTGCCTTGCCGGCCTGCCGATGCAGCAGTCAGGCAGAGAGGCGGAGAGCGAGCGCGTCAGCGGGACGAGTCTAGAGAGGACGATAGGCGAGAACAGTGACGCCGACGCATGATCGGGCAGGCGGAACGACGGGAGAGTGATCGAGGAGTCAAAGAAAAAAATAGAATACGATTCGACGATGGCGTTGCTCATCTGGATCGGTGGATCTTTATTTTCTTTCCTTATTAGGCTGCCTACATTTATACATGTATATTTAGACAGTTGGGCGGGTCTAAAAAATTCAAGTGACATTAATTTAGATTTGATTAATGATAAATTCAATTATATGTGATTAATATTTTTATGAGCATTTCTGTCTAGTCTTAAAATAAATATAAAAATAAAAATAGTAAGAGATATGTAATAAACTCCTCATTTTATTAATTTATCTCTTTCATAGGTTCAATATAGAATGAACTTTAGTCATTGTTTTTTATGTGCATTTGATTCTCTTCATATTCATATGCACATCTTTAGAGGAACTCATTCTATATCATTTACTTAACTCTATATGTTTTATATTGAATTGTCATCCATAAAAATAAAGAAATAGATCAAAATATCTATCATCAACAATTTTGTGTAATTGTTGTTTTATTGATTTATGACAAATCGTCTCAAATTATAACAAAGATGAAATGTATGAAATGTATGGAGATCAAGCTATATATCGATCTTTCTCTCCATACACATATTAAAATATTCATATATATATATATATATAGTATTTTCATGAGATTAATATATACATATGAGACTAATATTTTGTTTACACTACATTAGATGGCATCAACTCTAACAGCTCGAAACCGTTGGAAAAAGACTTGAAACTGTTGGGTTTGCACTTTGCCAACAGCCTCTTGTCGGAGATCCGCTGTTGGTGTTGCTATCTTCACGAGAGAAAAGGTTTTCCTGGACGAGGCCCTCAGGAATTTTCAGGCAGGTCATAAGTGACCGCGCCTGGAAAAACCGATCCCAGGGGCTGGTTGTTGGATTGCACGATAAAATGCATTATCCCGTGCGGTCCACTTAAGCAACCACAGAGGACAATTGCGCATTATCCCGTGCGGCCCACTTAAGGGCCAGCACGGAATAATGTATTTTCTCATGCGGTTTTTAAGTGGGCCGCACGCAATGATGGGCCATAAAATACCTGCCCAACCCGACAGTGTCATTTTAAACTTGGTGTTTCTCTCTTTAAAAAAGCCAATTATAGAGAAAAATGTTTTCAACTCAAATTCTTCAATTAGAATCAATACAAAAGGTAACATGCTTGATATTCTCTTTCATTTGCTTTCATTTTTGTAAATTTTTATTGGTTGAACGCGAAGATATTTAAACTTTTTCAACTCGGTGTTTCTCTCTCCAAAAATATGCAATTTGTTAGGGGGAGGTTTTAAACTTGAAATCTTCGATTGAAATCAATATAAAAGGTATCATGCTTGATCGTCTCTTTCATTTGCTTTTATTTTTGTAAAATTTTATTGGTTGAATGCGAAGATATTTAAACTTGCTTGAATAGGTCATTTTGAGTTTTTTTTAATTTGTAGGTCAAATATATTGTTTTTTGAATGACCTATTTTTGGTAATTACTAGTGTATTAATATTATTTTTTATATGAATTAGGGTTTAGTTGTAAATTAGGATTTAAGTTTTCGTGTACGTAGAAAACACCTGCAATATAATATTATTTTTTGCTGTGAATTTTTTTAGATGGATCGGACATGGATGTATGAGATGCGGAGAACTCATCCGGTGTTCATGAGAGAAGCATCAACATTTATTAATAAGGCTAAGGCATACGCTTTGAGGGAGAATAAGAAGGATATTTTTTGTCCTTGCGTGGATTGCAAGAATCAGAAGAAGTGAAAAGATCCGAATGTAATTCTGGAACATATAATTCAGCGTGAATCTGTGGAGAAATATACAGTTTGGACTTATCATGGGAAAGTCATCGCTCCTGAAGAGATTCCTAAAATTTACTTCGATGAGGCAGAGAATTTTATAATTGAGGACATGTCCCGTGAAATGACGGATGATTTTGGTGGCTCTGGTTTTGACGATGCAGAGGTTGCTATTGACCTTGATCTTGAGGATATGTTGTGGCACGCTGAACCAGAGGTCCTAACAGAGAAAGCAAGATATTTAAATAATTGGGAGGCATTGTAGAAATCAGTGAAAGATCTTTTGTACAATCAATCAAAGGGATGCGACATAGATTATACAATGTTGCGGTCGGTGCTAGAACTTCTTAGATTGAAGGCCATGCACGGATGGTCTGATACTAGTTTCAACGACTTGATGGGTCTCCTGAGAGCTATGCTTCCTAAGCCTAACTTGTTGCCAGCTAACATCTATCAAGCCAATAAATTGATATATCCATTATCTCTTGGTGTTGAAAAGATCCATGCATATATTAATTACAGTGTACTTTATCGCAAGGAATATGCTGACTTGGACAAGTGTCTAACTTGTTCGGCAAGTAGGTACAAAACGGATAACAGTGCCGCCGATAGTGATGTTGTTGAACCAAATGCATTGGTCGAGCCAGGAAAAAAGATTCCGACCATGTGATGTGGTACTTGCCAGTGAAAAATCACATAAAGCGATTGTTCTCGAACGCCACCAACGCCGAGTTGATGAGATGACATCAAGAGGGTCGAAAGACATACGGTATGATTCGACATCCCGTCGATGCTCGACAATGGAGAAACTTTGATTCAAAACACCTAGAATTTGCAAAGGATCCAAGAAATGTCAGGTTTGTGTTGAGCACGGATGGAATGAATCTGTTTAGTGACCTAAGCAGCTCACACAACACTTGGCTTGTTATGCTCACCATGTACAACCTTCCTACATGGTTATGTCAGAAGCGGAAGTACATTTTGTTGACTATCTTTATACAAAGGCCAAAACAGCCTGACATCGACCTAGATGTGTTTCTTAAACCTTTGATGGAGGATATGCATGAAATATGGGAAGAGGGTCTATGATTGTTTGATGCGTACCGCCGGGAGTATTTACTCTACGTGCTATCATATTCATTACTATAAAGGATCTACCAACAAATTTTTTCTCTCAGGACAGATCAAAGGAAAGACCGGATGTCTGATATGTTTGGACAACACATCGTACATATACCTGACCTCGTCAAAAAAGTTAGTTTACATGCGTCATCGTTGTTTCTTACCACAGAAGCGTAGGTATCAAGCGATGGCTACCTTTTTGACAAAACCGTTGAGGAAAGTACCGCCCCCAAAGCAAAGGATGGTTTCACGGTGTTCAAGCCGACAAAGAATATAAAGGTCGTGTTCGGCAAGGGAAAGACATCTTCAGCCAAGAGAAAGAAAGAAGTGGTAGAAAACACGCTGCCCTTCAAGAAACATTCAATCTGTTTCAAGTACCTGATGTACTGAAAAGACCTAGAGATTTGTCATGCCATCGATGTCATGCACCTCGAGAAAAACGTGTTCGACAGCACCATTGGGACTTTACTTAACATCCCTAGTAAGACAAAGGATGGATTGAAGTCACGCAACGACCTGGTCAATTTGGGCATAAGGACAGATCTCCACCCGATAGAGCTACCGAATGGTAAGATTGAGATTCCATCGGCATGCTACTCAATGACACTAGAAGAGAAAAAACTTTTTGTAAATGTCTTCGTGGTTTGAAAGTGCCGACTGGATTCTCATCGAATATGTGAAAACTAGTATCAATGAAAGATTTATCGATTTCTGGATACAAAGCTCACGACTGTCATAAGATGCTTGCGGTATTTCTCCCTATCGCTATAAGGGCGGTGAATGCAGTGCACACCAATATAGTGATCACAAAGCTATGCTATTTTTTAATCGAGTTTCACAAAAAGTTTTTGATCCAGAAGAATTAGGACCCCTTCAGAAATTCGCAGTCGAGACAGCTTGCCAGCTAGAGATGTTTTTTCCTCCATCGTACTTCGACATGATGGAACATCTGATTGTTCACATTGTCCCTCAAATTATTGAACTTGGTCCTCTATACCTACATCAAATGTGGGCGTACGAGCGATACATGGCTGTTATGAAAGGGTATGTCCGTAATCGTGCTCATTCGGAGGGCTCGATGATAGAGGGTTACACAACTGAGGAGGTTGTCGAGTGTTGCCTAGATTATATGAAAGATGCCAACCCCATTGGGACAACGATGCCTTGACATGATGGAAGGTTATCTCGGAAGGGTACTGTGGGAAGAAAATACTTCTACAACAACGATTACAAAGCGGTATTAGATGCACACAACAGTGTTCTTCAACAACTCGCCATCGTTGAGCCCTACATTGAGCAACACATTTCCGAGATCAGAGCATGCAATCCTAGGCGATCCGACGATTGGGTTTCGAAAGAACAAAAGCGTAGTTTTCCCCAATGGCTGAAGGATTAAAAGCTACCGTCTGGTGAATCACTCGAGGAAAAACAATAGAAATACTTGTAGCTGGCCTAACAAGCCTTGTGACCTCATGGCAAAGGTATGACATCGGTGGATATTCTTTGTACACAAACAGCAAAGACAGGAAAAGCTCAGCACAAAATAGTAGGGGTTCGTGTCGAAGCGTTGGACGCAATAGGGCAGAAGAAATCTTACTACGGGATCATACAAGAAATCGAGAACTTGACTACGTTTAAACATTCGATCCCCTGTTCTCGATGCCAATGGGTGAAAGACAACATGGTAGATAAATTTGAATTTACGTGTGCTGAACGGAGTAAGATGTGATGAATTGAAATACTAATAAAATAAATATGTGATGAATTTACATTGATTAATAAAATTAATATGTGATGAATTTACATTAGTAAAATTAATATGTGATGAATTGAAATATTAATAAAATTTATATGTGATGAATTTACATTAGTGAAATTAATATGTGTTGAATTTACATTAGTAAACTTAATATGTGATGAATTGAAATATTAATAAAATTAATATGTGATGAACTTATTATTAAATTTAATATGTGATCAATTTATTAGTAAAATTAATATGTGATGACTTTATTAGTAAAATTAATATGTGACAAATTTATTAGTAAAATTAATATATGATGATTTTATAAAAGGGGCGATTACCGTGTGGGCGCTTAATGGACCGCACGGAAAATAATCTTTCCGTGCGGGCTGTTTAAGTGGCCCGCACGAAAAGATGATTTTTCCGTGCGGGCCGTTAAGCCGCCCGCACGGGATAATCCCCGCCTATATATTGGTCGCGTGGGCTCCTGAAATTTCTAAGACCCCAGGCGAAATCAGATCTATGCCGCTAGGCTACCCAAAGTCCAAGTCCCCGCGCCGACCGCCAACCGTCCTTCCCCGCGCTGCCCATCCCCACGTCGCCGCTAGCCGTCGTGCACCGCCGCCCATCTCTCTCTCTCTTTTTCTCTCTCTTTTTCACCGCCGCCGGCCTCACCACGACTGTCGCCGCCACGCCGCTCGGCCTGAAGACCGCCGCGCCGCCACACCGGCCACCGTTGACGCCTCACCGGCCCCCACACCGATGGCCCTCCTCACCGGCCACACCGTCGACGCCTCACTAGCCTCCACATCGATGCCGAGGAACCTCACCGCCTGGCCCCCACACCGACGGTCCTCCTCACCGCCCGGCCCCCACACCGACGGCCCTCCTCACCACTAAAGGTCAGATGCTGTGATAAAATTATGATGGATGTTTTGATGTGTTGAGATGTTTATATGTTGATGAATGAATGGATGTTTTGATGTGTTGACATGTTGGTGAATGAATGGAAAGAGAGGGAAGGAGGTTTTGATGTGTTGATATGTTGATTAATGAATGAATGAAGGAATGTGTTGATGTGTTGATGAATGGATATATATAATTTTTTCCAAAAGATTTGAATGGACGAAAATTTGCTATGTTAATATGCATGTGACAAAATTGATAAACCTAAATTTAGATATGCAAATTGATATGCATGTGACAAAATTGATAAAACTAAAATTTGTTATGTTAATATGAATTTGTCAAATTTTTTGATATAGATAAATTTGACTATAGATCGGGTTGATATATTTAGATGAATTGACCTAAATTTATCTATAGGTTGATATATTTAAGACAAAATTGATATATTGATAGGTTGATATATTGATCAAAATTTATCTATAGGTTGATAGGTTGATATATTAATCAAAATTTGTGAATTATATATGACTTGGTGAATTATGTATGACTTGATGACTTAGATTATTTTAAGAATTTTTATATGCATGTATGGTGATTTAGGGTATGTGAATTATTTATTTTGCAATTAACCTCACAGTATCTACATTGGAACTGTAAATGGACTATAAATATTTGATGAATTTTTTTGGGAATTTTTTGTGTAACAAAATTTGACTGTTTGGGTGTTAATGGACTGTAAAACTTATACATAAACTTCTCTTTGTTTTCACTAGTACATAACACCTTATAGGTTCCGGTTGGGAAACCCCTTAGGTGCCAGTTTTCCCAACCGGCACCTATTGTTCGGCACCTATAGGAAAATAAATAGGTGCCGGTCTAAGAACCGACACCTTTAAGATTCAAAAAATCAAAAAAAAAATCCGCTTCGTCCGAGCTACCCCACATCCATGCACAGATCGATCTAATCCACAACAACCCACATATCCATCCACAACATCCACAGATCAATCACAAAATAAATCCATATATCAATCATCCAAGATTCATCACAGATTCCTCCACAAATCACAAAAAGAATCAAAGATTCACAGATCAGATCACACACACACACATAAACCTCGAGCTCGGTCAGATCTGCCTCCAAAAAAAACCCACCATCATCTCTGCCTGCCGCCGCTCCCGCCGCCCCTTCAACCGCAGCCCCTCCCGCCTCCTGCCGCCCCTTATCCCGCCGCTTCCCTCCCGCGCCCGCCGCCGCTCTTCTCCGCCCCTGCCGCCGCTCCCGTCGCCTCCTCCCGCCTCCCGCCGCTCCCGCCACCCCTTCCACCGCAGCCCCTCCCGCCCCCGCGGCCTCCTCCCGCCTTCCGCCGCTCCAGCGGCCGCCCGTCCCGCCTCCTGCCGCCTCCCCTCCTGCCGTGTGAGAGAGAGGAGAAAGAGAGGTGAAGATGCGGCTGAGAGAGAGGAGAAAGAGAGGTGGAGAGAGATGCGTCTGAGAGAGAGGAGCGACTGTGGAGATGAGCGGCTGTGGAGATTGGAGATGCGGCTGAGAGAGAGGAGCGGCTGTGGAGATTGGAGATGCGGCTGAGAGAGAGGAGAAAGAGATAAGGTTTGTGATGCGGGTGCGCCGAGGAGAAAGAGATAAGCTTTATAAAATATGGCCGGCTCAGCTCACCCGGTCCGGCATGGTTTTTAGGTGCCGGTTTTATTTAAAAACCAACACCTATAATATATTATAGGTGTCGGTTTTTTAAAAAACTGGTACCTATGGTATAGGTGCCGGTTTTTCTTTTGAACCGACACCTATAATATATTATAGGTGTCGGTTTTTTTAAAAAACCAGTACCAATAGTATAGGTGCCGGTTTTTGTCTAGAGCCGGTACCTATTGTTTTAATAGGTGCCAGTTTTTGTTGAACCGGCACCTATTAGGCCGATACCTATGCATGTTTTTGTACTATTGTTTTCTCTATGTTTTTTCTATAGGTCGGCATTATCGCATATTAGGGCATGATTGTTTAGACCCTCTCTTTCTCCCTCTCTTTCTTTTAGAAGTTAAAATATAGTCACTATGCGTGTCACTATGAAACAATAAATTATTTTGCTCGATGATAAACTGGAGCCATTAAGACATGTTGCAAATTGCAACATCCAAACATGGTTCGAATTATTTAGGCGTGTTGAAGGCTTGGTGGCAAGTGAAGGTCTCCGCATCAATCCTTGTGTCAAAGGTCACAACGAAGGCCTTCTGCTTGCCACCTGACCTACCACAATGCCTCATGCTACTAGAGATATAGTCTTGTTGTTCTGAGAGAAAAAAATAATATATTTTGATAATTTAGAGTAGTTTACTAAACCATTTCTCATATATACACCATATTACAACTATATACTCCCTTCGTTCACAAATTTCACAAATTATGTGTTATGAACAACCGTAGATCAAATATCGAACGAGAAAGCTCCCTTCGAGGCACCCAACATCAAACCAATGCAAGAGGCTTTGAGCGAAGGCACATGGCAGACACCAAGCGATCCTTTCGAGATCGAAGTTACGCCAGCACCACCAATTGTAGTAGACCCGGACTATATCCCTATCGAGCAAGTAGTAAGTCGAGTCGTATTGTTATGAACTAATCCATCTCCCTCACCAGATCAAGTTTAACATTTTCTGATGTACGTACAGATGGAAACAAGGTGCCACTCAAAAAGAAAGGCTGCCAAGTCTGCCGTCATAGCCGAAGTCGAGACGGACACAGCAACGTCCTGTCCGGTAGAAACTGATACGTTCGCAAGCGCTGGAGGACGTCAAAAGGAAATACGTGGTCGGAGAAGTAAGAACTAACCCTCCCAAGGATACGTACTACATCACCTCTTTGAACTAGGATGGGAAGCCAGTGGAGCCGAAGGTGGCAATGACAAAATTTATCAGCACTTGCGGGGTACTGGCCAGAACCTACGACCCTTTAAATGTAGGTTCCTGGGAGCAGGTGGATGACAACCTGAAGAACTTTATGTAGAATGAGTTGCAGAAGTGGCTTGTATATCCACTTGGTTCAGAGGCTCTGGGAAAAGAGTTTGCCTTGAAAATGATGGCGCATCGGTGGAGGCAGTGGAAGTCAGACATGAACACTACCTACGTGCAAAAGAACAAGTCTCCATTCGAAGAATACAGTGGTATTACACCCGCCGAATGGGAAAGGTTCGTGGCAAAGATGACAAGCCCGAAAGCCTTAGTGCGGAGGAAAAAGATATCCGAGCTAGCGAAAAGGAACAAATACCCGCACCGACTGGGCTCGAGCGACTACGATGGTCACGTAGAGAAGTGGCGAGCAACCGAAGAGAAGTTTTCCGCCCAAGGAAAGCCCCTGCTTGTAGATGCACTCAAGAAAAGAAGCAAAAACTGGGTTTGGGCACAGAGCATGGGTGTTGACGACCAAATTTGGCGAGCTAATCCTCGGGTTTGAAGCTACAATTGAAGCGGAATTGGAGGAATAGGCGATTCTCAGAAACAGAGTACGCATCGGTTGAGTCCGAATCGGCTGAGGAGTCAATCGGCTAAGACCGAATTAGATAAGGTGTTTGGCATAGCCGATTCCAATTAAGGTAACTAAATGTGACCGATCCCGGTGGGAAAGCATGGAGATCGTTATTGGATTCAGTTTCCAGTGCTTCAGAGATGTTGCCATCTATGGATAACGTCCTAAAAAGGCAGATGTATCTTTAAGTTAGGATATTTTGTATAGTTTCCTTATAGATTACGTCGGGGGGAGCTTGTCCCAGATAATTGTCGTATTTTAAACAGTGTTAGGATAAGAGTCGTGTCCTACAAGGATTGTGTTTGTAATTGGGTATAAATATGACCCGAGACCATGTAATATGAATCAATCGACAATCAGATCAATACAACTTCGGTGCATCGCCACCTTTTTCCTTTAGTTCAATCTCGACAAGTTTTCTCTTCACGTCGGACTGCATCGGGTTCTGATCTTCGGCGACAGGTAAACCTTGTTACAAGCGGCTTGCGTTCTCAGGATTAGTGCTTCCATCGTTATGATACTCTAATCTTGTCTCCATAATCTAGTTATCATATGTATCATATAATCTAGATCGATGTTGTCATCTAATCTCGATCATCTTGCATATACTACTAGATTGTAGCCGGTGAGATTAGATGCTAAGGTTGGCTTAGGTTATATGATGTATACACCATCTCGAAAGGTGTTCATAGATCAGTATAGATCCTATGCTTCTTTTTACACTTAATGCTGCATCGGTTAGGTCCGACCTATTAAGTCGTTCTTAGAATCATAACAGATCAATCTTATTTTATGACCATTATTAGAGATAGTATCGAAGTTTCAGCCGATCTTATCTGATTTAACCGCCTTGCATATTTTAGCTTTGCTTGATATGCTAAATTTGCCCTTTATATTAAGATCTCATCATATTAAATACGTTAAGCTTGTTATCAATCTTTTAAGGCATCTTAATACTTGATTACTTCCTGTTTAATGTATTTAATCTGTTATGATATCTTTGTATACGGTAGTATCGGAGTACTAGCCGATACACAGTAGATTTATCTCTTCGGCTATGCTTTGAACACATATAATCTCTGTCTTATGATGTTTTTAGATCTAAGTAATTTATACTGTCTCGGTATACTACCAATCTATCCCAGTCACTTGATTTAAACATGTTTTAAGATTTGGATTGTATTCCGTTAACATCTACAGCTGATTGGACAAATCTAGTTGCTGCCGATTCAGTGTAAGTTGTATCGGCATAACACTAAAGGGATATGTCGTCCACCAGCCGATCGGCTATCAATCTAACTTTGTTTTCTATTTTTAGTTTCTTGTTGGTTGCAGGAACAAACCGACTGGCACGCCTTTGAACCTCAAATCAATACTTTGGACCTGCACTAGAGTAAAGCAAATCTCTCAGGCCAGTGTGTGGGAAAATTTTTCATCAACACGCTTTTGGCACGTCCGGTGGGACTCCAAATCACAAACCAGACGCAATGATGAACATCAAGACTTCTGAAATCGACCAGGAAAACATCATCCCGGTCATGATGGACAAGTTGACACCCGAACAAAAGGCTGAATATCAGGAGATGATGGACAAGTTATAAAGTCAGTATCTGCATTTTTTTTGTCCAAACTAGGTCAGGAACAATTGTTCAGAGATACAAGGTAAAAATGCCAGGTGTTGAGAAGCCCGAGACAAGCTCCGGCAAGGGCAAAGATCCAGACACCAAGCAGGAAGAGGGCCCAAAGCTAAACAATTTCCAAGATAGGATTGATTACGCTGTCCATCAGGCATTGATAAATCAGTCGGGCATCCTAGTCAATACTCTTAGCAATATCATCAGCTCTGTTCTCGACTCCAGGATTGCCGAGCACCAAACCAAGGGCCCAATTTTCCTTCCGGATGGCAAATTTCTGTTGAATCAAATGTGTTTGATTTATATTTTATGTGATGAAACATTGGATTTGTGCTTTGATAGTCTATGTGTGATATTTTGTGTGGCGGTTAGACCGGCTAAGACACGTCGGTCAGACCGTTGTATGCGCACGGTCTGACCAGAGGTGTGTGTGCGGTCAGACCGATCGAGTCCGACTCACAGTCGGTCAGACCGACTTCGGTTCGCGGTCGGACTCCGACTCACAGTCGGTCAGACCGGCAGACTTTGGTTTCGGTTTGATTTCTCGGTTTTGGATTGTTTCTTTGTGGATTTGACTTCTAGATGATTCCTATGCATATGGTTACTGTTGACAAGCTAATGTGAGTCATATTTGGACAAAATTGTGCTCGGTATATCGTTTCTTTGTCGTATATGTGTAGGTATCGCTTGAGGCCTCGAATAGTATTGCCGGTGATGGATCGGAGTCGACTTGGGAGAAGTGGACGTCCAGGGATCAAGAGATCACGCGGCATACTAAAAGGCTAGAGGATAATGCACATGGAAGATGAAGAATTTATTGGCATACGAGAGGGATCGTATGTGGAGTCGAATTTGGAAAGGAGTCCGAATTCGGGAAGTTTAATTGAGATAAGAAAAGAGATGAGTTTGTAGCTGACAAGAGAGGGTATCCTATATGGATTAGGAGTCCTACTTGGTGAAGAATTCGTGGACCTACTGTATGTATAAATAGAGAGGGAGGGTTTTCCTCCTAGATATCGATTTCCAAGAGAGAAATTTGAGAGAATAGCTAGGGTTTTGAGTTAGGTTGAGATTTTGGTGAGTGTTAACACTGGAATTTGGTAATGAGGTTCCTAAGTCCTAAGGAAGCAAGGTGGAATCAGATCGACTGAGGTCAGGGGTTGTATCGGCTAAAAGAGTAATCGGCTGCAGGGCTGGTCGGCTAGGAATAGGTTGAATGGAACAGCCGACAGCCGATTCCGGGTTTAAAAGAGATAAAACCGTGTCCAATGCAGAAACTTGAAGATAAGTGGGGATTCGGATGTTAATGGCGCGTTTAAAGATATTGCCACCTATGGATAAAGTCCTGTAATAACAGTTGTATCTGTAATTTAGGAGTTTGTTAAATTGTTAGTTGTAATGGATCTTGTTAGGGATGATATGATGTTTAGATGGAGTCCGAAGTTGTTATAGATATTTGTATTTCGGGTATAAATAGGACCCGAGACCCTGTGTATAAGGATGATTCAATCAATCTAATCCTCGGCGCATCGCCATCCTTTTCCTTTTGGACGAACACCTTGTTTGGCTTTGGGCTGCATCGTCTCGATCCCCGAACTCAGGTAGATGTTTGTCGTTAGTGGTGAGATTACTTGTTTCTAATGCTTCCATCGCAATGACACATTGGATTCAGTAGTTCTGCTACGCCATATATCATATAGTGCATATGAACCAACCCGGTGCTTAGATCTATCTTGTAGTTGACTCATCCTTTCGAGGATGTATGGTCAGCGATGCTAGGTCTAAGGGCTGGTTGATTCGTATGCAGTATCTACCATCTTACGGAGTGTAAATCGAAAGTAATAGATTGAATGCTTCTTTTGATACTTAATGCTGCATCAAGACTGAACTATTGAGTCGTCTTTAGAATCATTGGCAATTTATTCTTTTGGACTTACATTATCTGGGGATAGCGTCGGGGTTTCAGCCGACCTTATCTATCTTAATATGTTTCTTTTAATATGAATGTTGTTAGATCTGCACTAGGGCCGTAGTTTGTATCTAGATTGTGTTTACTTATGTCCTTAATCTAGGAACGTCACGCTTGCACGAAATTCATTGGAGCATCGGCCGATTTAATGTTAGTTTCCTGGCGTCGGCTGGTTTATTGATTTGTATATTTGTTATTCTTCGTCATATTTGGACCAGACGGCTGGTGATCGCCTTGGCGTAGCCGATACACTTCGGTCGCTTGGCCCAAATATGGCCGGGAATAGCATGTGTACGATCATGGACTTCCTCGGCCGATACCGCGGGGGTTTGACCTAACGCTTAACGGATATTTTCTTGTGTTTTCTCTTGTTGATTGGCAGATCAAATCAACTGGCACGCTCTACACATTGTAGGCAGCTAAGAAGGACCTGCACTGGAGTCAAGCAGATCTCCCAGGCCAGCGCGTGAGAGAGATTTCTCGTCAACACGCTTCTTGGCATGCCCAGTGGGACTATCTTTGTCGGCTCGACTCGGACGAATAGACTCAGCCGGCAAGATGGTCGACTCCAAGATCCCCGGCATCACACAGACAATGTCGTACTCGTAAAAATGGATCAACTATCGGCCGAACAAACAAGCCGAGTATAAGAGGATGGTGGAGGAACCTGAACAATTACCTTCAATCCTTCACCCAAACAAGGTCCGGAACAGCCCACCAAAAGTACAAGTTCAGCCTCAACGATACCATAGCGTCCTCGTCGAGTGATGCGAAGGGCAAGCAGAAAGTGGAAGAACCAACTCAAGTGCAGGATGATCGGCCGTGTACTCTTTGCAAGATCGGATCGACTCGGCCGTCCATCACGCGTTGGTCAACCAGCAAGATCTTGGTCAACACCCTCAACAATATGATTTCTCATGTGGTTGATGCCAAGGTGGCCGAGCAGCTGCAAAGGGTCCTACATATTTCACGGATGGCAAGTTTCCTGATTACAGGACACTAGTCACCCAAGACCGGCCGCTTCCATTAATAGCGCAGCCCAACCCGCCAGAGGAGTCGCCCACTTGAGCCCAAGCGGGATGGTCGTGAAACCGAGGTCACTATTTTAAACCGACAAGCCCGCTGCCCCAAGGTCAATTCGACATGTTTCACCATAATCGGCAGTGAGCCGATTGATCATGGCGCATGCAGAATATCGGGGACGACATGTTTCCGCACCCGCCAACGCCACCACGGAATCCCGCCACCACCCGCCGATCATCGCTACCAATACCAAGGGGGTCGTCAGGATCATCATTACCGGCCTCAGACACCGCCACAGCTGTATCGGCCGGCACGTATGCCGTATGACCCATACGAGCCGATACAGCAAGATAATAGGACCTGGGCCGAGCTAATCGCAGACGTTATGCGAGATCAGTTCGGCCTCAAACCAAAAGACTCAGGGAATATGTACCGGTACCCTTACCCGGAGCATTTCGAAAGAATTCCATTATCCAACCGGTACAAAATCCCGGATTTCTCTAAGTTCTCAGGACAAGACAATGTATCTACTTACGAGCATATCAGCCGATTCTTAGCACAATGTGGTGAAGCATCGGCTACTGACCCGTTGAGAGTTCGGCTATTTCCCCTTTCTCTTTTAGGATCGGCCTTCACTTGGTTCTCCTCGTTGCCTTACAACTCGATTCAGAGTTGGGCCGATCTTAAGAAACAGTTCCATAGCTATTTTTATTTTGGCAACCATGAAATGAAGTTGTCAGACCTCACCAGCGTCAGGCAAAAACATAATGAATCGGTCCAAGACTACATTCAGCGCTTCAGAGAAATGAGAAACCGATGCAACAGCCTGGTGCTATCGGACGCTCAGCTGGCCGATTTAGCCTTCCATGGTCTGATCGCGCTAATCAGGGAAAGATTCTCTGCGCAAGACTTCGAAAGTCTAGCCCACCTGGCGCAGAGGGTAACGGCCCATGAACAACGTTTCCAAGAAACCAGGAAGGCCGTCAAGACCATAACACAAGTCGTCGTCGACTCAGATTATGGATCCGACGACGACGAAACAGAAGTGGCGGCAGCCGAATAGGCTAAGAACAAGAAGGCCATCATCTGCTAGTGCTGTTGAAGACGGCTAAAGAAGAGAAATACGATTTTGACATCACTAAAGCCAACAAAATCTTCGATTTACTACTCAAAGAGAAACAGATTCAGTTGCCTGAAAATCATGTGATCCCGTCGGCCGAAGAGTTGAAAAAGAAGAAATACTGCAAGTGGCACAACTCTACATCTCACGCCACGAACGATTGCAAAGTCTTCAGACAACAGATCCAATCGGCCATCGAGGCCGGGAAGTTGAAGTTTGCTGACTCAAGTCGGCCCATGAAAGTAGACGGCAATCCTTTCCCAGTCAACACAGTCCATGCCGGCCTCGGACGAATTAATCGGCAGGATAGAACGACGTACGGCTTAGCCGGTACAGCGATCAAGGCCGAAACAGGAGAGGGCCAGATAGGAAACCCCACCGCACAAATCAACATGGTGCGCCCAGTTATCAGATCGGCCGGTCGACAGCCGATCCACGAACGAAGCAGATACCACCGTCAATACCGGTCTCGGCGTGAAGATAACTACGACGAAGCACCTCGCCGGCACGATCCAAGAGTCCAAAGCCGGCGGAACATAGCAAGCCATGACGATCCACATTGGCATTGCGACTTCTTCAGGCATTGCTGGGAATCCGGCATGAGACTACCAACACTGGAAGACTGCCCGGCATGTAACGACCATCACAGTCATGACGAACACAGGAGCTCGTCATCGGCAAGTCCAGTCCGTTTCATTCCCAGAAACATCCAACTAAACCGAAGACGACGACTGGTCCACGATCGGCTCGGCCCGGTCCATCAAGACTTCTTCGTCGACGAGAATCATGATGGGGACGATCGCAATAACGAGGAGGCCGACGAGGAGGGATCGGCCAATCCCCAGTGGTGCCCGTCCGATCTATTTACGAAGACCCAGAAAAGGAGAATTCAGCGGCTTAAGCGTGAAGGGAGAGAGGACGAGGTGGCACAAATGATATACGAACAACGCCGTCGGCTGGGCAAGATCAAGAGACGGTGGGTACCAAGCAGGAGAACGCTACGGCCACCGAAGAGCAAGGCGGAGAAAGCCCCGCCGACCGAGCCAGAAGGGCAGCCAAAGGGAAAGGTAAAGCTACCGCATCGGTCAACATGGTCTTCGTGTTGCCCGCCGAATTCAGTGCCCCCGAAGCCGATGCGGATACTATTGAAGATGACCCGGCAAAACTAATGATCTCGCCAGACCAGGCCATCTTCGACAAGCCGAAAGGAACCGAAAATCGACATCTAAAGCCGTTGTACGTTAAAGGGTTCGTCAACGGCAAGCCGATTTCCAAAATGCTAGTCGATGGAGGAGCGACAATCAACCTCATGCCTTACGCAACTTTCGTAAAGCTTGGAAAAGGAGCCAAAGACCTGATCAAAACCAACATGGTACTCAAGGACTTCGGCGGCAACCCATCAGAGACCAAAGGCGTTCTCAACGTCGAGCTGACCATCGGCAACAAAACTGTGCCCACGACGTTTTTGTCATCGACGGAAGGGGTCTTACTGCTGTCGCTCGGAAGGGACTGGATCCACGCTAACCGCCGCATCCCTTCTACAATGCACCGAGCCTCATCCAGTGGGACGACGACAAGATCGAGATCGTGCCAGCCGAGTCGCTTAGTATCATCGTGCCAATTTGTCGCTTTGGGAAATCGAAGGCATCGAATGTTTATCGGAAAGTCCGGCAAGCCAATTTTCTAAACGTGTCCAATTCAACGATACAGCCCATCGGAAGCGATGAGCCGCAGCTGCTGCTTTGAACAAGACATGGTGGAGGGATCCAGCGTGCTCGGCGTGGCCACCACGGACGAAGACGATGGCAAGTTAGGACAGGGCTTCACGTCGGCCGACGAGTTAGAAGAGATCGACATCGGATCTGGCGACAAGCCAAGGTCGACGTACATTAGTAAAAATTTATCTCCTCTTTGTAGATCCCAACTTATTGAATTATTAAAAGAATATAAAGATTGCTTCGCGTGGGAATACTTCAAAATGCCCGGTCTAAGCCGATCGACAGTGGTCCATCAGCTGCCAATCAAGGCAGGATATCGGCCATTCAAACAACCTCCTAGGAGGTTCAAAGCCGACATGTACGACGCAATTAAGGCCGAAATCACTCGGCTATACGACGCAGGGTTCATTCGGCCTTGCCGATATGCCAAATGGGTCTCTAATATCGTCCCGGTATTGAAGAAGAACGGCAAACTTCGAGTATGCATCGATTTCAGAGACCTAAGCAAGGCAACTCCAAAAGACGAATACCCAATGCCAATAGCCGACCTGCTTGTCGACGCCGCCTCAGGCCACAAAATCATCAACTTCATGGACGGCAATGCAGGGTACAACCAGATATTCATGGCCGAAGAGGACGTCCATAAAACAGCTTTTCGATGCCCAGGCGCGATCGACCTCTACGAGTGGGTGGTGATGACGTTCGGCCTAAAGAATGCCGGGGCAACATATCAAAGAGCAATGAACTACATTTTTCACGACATGATCGGTGCACTAGTAGAGATATACATCGACGATGTCATCGTCAAATCAAGAGAGATAGAAAGCCACATTGCGAGATCTAAGGCGGGTGCTTGAACGGACGAGGAAATATGGATTGAAGATGAATCCGCTCAAGTGTGCGTTCGGCGTGTCGGCGGGCAGTTCTTAGGATTCCTCGTTCATGAAAGAGGAATCAAGTAACACCAAGGAGCATTAATGCAATTAAGACAATTCAACCCCTAAGGATAAAAGACAACTCCAATCATTGATCGGAAAGATAAACTTCATTAGACGGTTCATAGCTAACCTCTCGTAGAAAATAGAACCGTTCACACCATTGCTTCGGCTTAAGGCCGATCGATATTCACATGGGGGCGAGCAACGAAGGCGTTAGACGACATAAAAAATTATTTAAGCTCTCCCCCAGTTCTAATGTCCCCGCAGAAAGGAAAGCCGTTCAAGCTGTACCTGTCTGCCGACGACAAGTCCATCGGCTCCGTTCTGATCCAAGAAGTCGATGGCGAGGAAAGGGCCATTTTCTATCTTAGCCGGCGGCTGCTAGATGCAGAGACTAGATATTCACCTGTCGAAAAGCTATGTCTGTGCCTCTATTTCTCATGCACAAAATTAAGGCACTATCTGTTGTCCAATGAATGCACCGTAACTTGCAAAGCCGACGTAGTCAAGTACATGCTATCGGCTCCAGTGCTCAAAGGGAGGATCGGAAAGTGGATATTTGCGCTGACCGAATTCGATCTGAGGTATCAGGCCCCAAGGGCAGTAAAAGGACAGGCCCTGGCCGATCTCATTGTGGAACATAGAAACTACTCAATCGGCTCCGTAGAGATCACGCCTTGGACCCTGACTTTCGATGGCTCAGTATGTACCAACGGCTGTGGAATCGACTTAGTTCTTATCTCACCCAAGGGGGCAAGCTTCGAATTCGCCTTCGCCATCGACCCCCACGTTACGAATAACCAAGCCGAGTATGAAGCCGTCCTCAAGGGGCTACTCCTACTCAGAGAAATGGAGGCTGATGCGGTCGAGATAATGGGAGACTCGTTGCTCGTCATTAGTCAATTGTCAGGAGAGTATGAGTGCAAAAATGACGCACTAATAATCTATCATCAACGGTGCCGGGAATTAATGGAAGGATTTCGGCTAGTCACTTTGAAGCATATTCCCAGGGAGCAGAACACGGAGGCCAATGACCTGGCTCAAAGGGCATCAGGCTACCGGCCGATGCTAAGAGATGTCGACATAGGCATCGCCACCATCACGACCGACGATTGGAGATTCGACGTCTACAATTACCTCAAAAACCCTTCTCAATCGGTCACAAGGAAGCTATGGTACAAGGCGTTGCGGTATGTGTTGCTCGACGAAGATTTATACTATTGGACAATCGATGGCATACTGCTCAAGTGTTTGAGCGCCGATCAAGCCACAGTGGCCATCGGAGAGGTACACGAAGGAATCTACGGTACACATCGGTCGGCACACAAAATGAAGTGGCTACTTCGCCGAGCCGGGTATTTCTGGCCGACAATGCTAGAAGATTGTTTTAAATACTATAAAGGATGCCAAGATCGCAAAAATTTGGCACGGTGCAACGAGCTCCGGCGTCGGCCATGAACCCGATCATTAAACCATGGCCTTTCAGAGGGTGGGGCGTGGACATGATCGGCCAAATCAATCCACCTTCAAGCAAGGGGCACAAGTTTATACTAGCGGCCACAGATTATTTCACAAAATGGGTAGAAGCAATTCCCTTCCGAAAAGTGGATTCTAAAGACGCAATCGAGTTCGTCAAGGAACACATCATCTACAGTTCGGCATTCCGCAAACGATAACGACCGACCAAGGGTCCATCTTTGTCTCGGACGAATTCATCCAGTTCGCCGACGGCATGGGGATCAAGCCGCTTAACTCTTCGCCGTATTACGCACAAGCCAACCGTCAGGCCGAAGCGTCAAACAAAAGCTTAATCAAGCTGATCAAAAAAAAGATATCTGAGCATCCCAAACAATGGCACACCCGATTGGCCAAAGCTTTGTGGGCCTATCGGATGGCATGTCATGGGTCCATCCAAGTTCCGCCATACAAACTGGTCTATGGACACGAAGCGGTACTTCCATGGAAAAGCGTAATCGGCTCAAGACGCATTCAGTTGCAAGACCAACTCACAGCCGACGACTATTACAATCTCATGATAGACGAATCGGAGGATCTTGCCTTATCAAGAATGAGAGCCTTAGAAAAAGTAACAAGAGATAAGGAACGGGTAGCCGTGCATTACAATAAAAGGTCGTCCCTAAATCATTTGAGGAAGGCGAGCTCGTTTGGAAGCTCATACTCCCAATCGATCCAGAGATAACAAATTCGGCAAATGGTCGCCGAATTGGGAGGGGCCTTTCAAGGTCCACAAATGCGTATCCAAGGGAGCCTACATGCTGAAAGGACTAGATGGGGAGGTCTTCGGAAGGGCCCTCAACGGAAAATATCTGAAGAAGTACTACCCGAGCGTGTGGATCAACGCGTGAGTCGGCTATCGCCACAATGGGCCGACCCACGACAGCCGATGCCTTATGGGGCATCGCCTTTAGGCATTCGCTTTCCCTCCCACGCCCCATGACCCCGACGCGATCAACATGACTACTATCAACAAGTTTCGTCGACATCGACGCTATCACCAAAACTTGGGGGGCATACACATACGCTACACATGCGTGAGACAATCAGACAATGCGCATGGTCGGAAAAGCCAACTTTGGACCAATCAAGCCAAGGAGTTGAAGAAACTTCAAGTCAGAAGGAACCCAGGAACATTAAAACGCGTTTTATTCAGAGTCGGCGCAAGGCCGTCTTGGATTACATGTTTGCCAGGTACTCCCTAATGGCCGCCAGGGCTCGCTCAAAGGGCTCTGAGCTTCCATTTCCGAGCATCCAGATCGATGCTCCAACCGAGTGACCCTTATGTCGGTAGTGGTGATCAACAACTCGTTGGCAAGTTGGGCCCGCTCGCTCCTCCCCTCGGTCGAGGCGCGCAAGCGTCGGGTACGCCATGGGGGCAAGAATAATGCCACCAAGGTGGAAAGCCGGCCGGCCGCCGGGTGGCGAGCCTCCAACTCCCTAAAGTGCTTCACCGCCCTCACCCGTCGGTCCCGGTTGACCGACAGCTCGTACGACGTCTCCATGATTCCCTGGATCACCCGAAGCGGGTGCGGCGGCTGCAATGGATTCCGTCCCTGAGTTTTTGAAACTAGAAATCGGTAAAAGTAGAAGAGTTGAGGTACCACCTGGTTCACCGACGAGCTAGAAGACGCCATGAGAAGCCTGGCCGCAGAATCAAAGGACTAGGTGTTTCACTATTGGAAGTTCGTCGCTTTTGGCCGTGAGTTATTCAGAAGAGCCGGGGAAGCCCATTTATAGAAAGAAAAGATACGATTCTTGGATATGAAAGGTCGCTGCCAACCCGAGAGTCAAAAGAGGTCATTATTAAGGGCGTCGGGAATCGTTGAAAACCAGCGATTGTGTAGGAATGGATGCCTGTCACCCGGGGCTCACGGGTTCCCGGGGTACAGATTCGAGAGGGTCGGCCTACGAAAACAGGGCGACGACGTAATCGGATATTATCAGCCGATGGCTAGAGAATCGAATAACCAAAAGACGGACGCTAAGCGATTGGGCGTCACTTCGGGGCTCCCTAATGGCCGCCAGGGCTCGCTCAAAGCGAGCACGTTTGATACAAGCTGTCCGGTTACATCACAAAGCACATGCCAGAGAAACACGAGCCAGATTGTCGGACATTTTACAATCTTCATTTCTTTAGAAAATCGGCTATCGCCGATAGAGCGTCGCCCTAACCTCGGTCGATCTCGCCGATTGCCCCGAGGTCGTCGGCCTCGGACCCCGCCACCGATCGAGCGCTTTGCACCAAGCCCCGTAAATGCGCAACGGCCGCCCCGATGCTTCTACGTTCAGCTTCAACCGGCCGGCAAATCGGCCATATACTCTTCATGGACATCAATCTCGTTGGTAATCCGAATGAGATCGGCTACCACCTGATCTCGGCGGGCACAAAGTTGTTCAAGCTTGGCGGCCGGCTCGGTTTTTAGGCGGTCGAAGGCGGTTTTTCGGGCTTCAATGGCGTCTTTGGTCGATTGGATGGTAGCCGCCCGCGCCTGACTCTCACGTCGATCAATGACTCGCTGCCGGGCTCGTTCGTATTTTAGCTGGTAAGCTTCCATGAAGGTCGCCGGCACGATGGCTTCGGCTACGCATCCGACGCTGGTCTTGGATATCCCGGAATCGTGCGCGTATGGAGCCGCAGCCGACCACCGGTGCATCTAACGAGGCGTCCGGTCGGTTGCCGATGTCGCCTGTGGTGGCCTTCGTGTTCTCGGCCGACACGCAAGCGTTTCTCGCAAGATTGCCGGGCTCCTCGAACTCCGACAAGTCGAAGTTGAGGAGATCGGCCACGCGCTGCAGAAGAAAGAAAGGGTCAGAGGCATGGCAAAACCAATGGCCGGGGCCGGTCAGCTTACCGTCGGTGCCGTCGTCGGGATTACCGGTTCGGCTGGATCGTTCCCCGCGGCCGTCCGGTTTTTCCCGTGCATCGTCGCCGCCCCCAACAGCGCGGTACATTCACTCGGCGCCGGGAGCGGCCGTCGAGGATCGCGGAAGCCGCAAAAGGAAAACGGGATTAGCAGTACGAACTAATTGATTATCACGGACAAAGGGGTAAGAGCCGATTACCGAGAAGGTGGCGAGGGCACGACCGGCCGTTCTTGAACTACAAGGAACAGACAAATCAGACACGCGTAAACATCGCAAGACCAGGAACAATGAAGTAAAAACTTACGGGAGGACGTCTCATCGGCGGGCTTGGGGCTGGCGGAGCATCGGTTGGGGCGTTCACCGATTCAGACTCGAAGCCCCGGTTTCGGCCCGCCTCGGATGGCTACCGGCGCCTTCGTCGGCAGCAGCGTTGAGGAACCGCTCGACGGCCGGATCTAGAGGAGGAGGACCGTCGGCCGAGGCGATCGGTTCTATCTTTTTCGCCCTTTTGGGGGCAGGCGCAGCCGATGAACGCGGCGGTGGCGCCGTCTTCCTTTTTGGTGCGATCGGAGACGAAAGCTTGGGCGCCCCCAGCCGATGGCCGACGGAGCAAGGCCCCCCGTGTCCAAAACGCCTGGTTTGTATTCGATGGGGCGCCCAGAGTCGCTTACCGTCGGCCGCTCCGTTTCTGTTTCCTGCGAAGTCAAAGCACAAATGTTAAATTGGCTGACACGGTCGGTGAATGAATCGTAGGAAGGGAATAATCGGCTGTGAGTAGAAATATACCAAGGGGATCTCGTCCGGCAGGAGCAAGTCAATGTAGCAAGACGGCCGTTGGTGAAAAATGTGGCGTCTAAGTTCCAACCACCATCAGTCGTAAGTGGCGCTTCTCCTTGTCGACAGGGTGATTCTGCCGGCGTCGCCGAAGGAGGGACCAGCTATGTTCAGCAGTGAGTTCATCATCAGATCCTGGCCGACCGCTCCTCTGGTCTCGATCTTATCGGCGTAAAAGAAGCCAATGGGAAGTTGCCCGAGGCCAAATTGCCTCGCGGCCAATGCCGGGTAGTAAAATTCATAACTCCGAGCTGTTGATCGGCCTTGATGAACCCCGGTCGGCAGAATGCAGGGAGATAAACAGACGAAGAACAATTTTCTACACCTTGGACTGTCGGCTGAATTGAGGTCGTCCCATTTGAAATCGATCGGCAGCTCGAAAGATCCTTGGTCGGAGTAGAAGTACCAGGTGCGGTTGTCGCGGGATAACCCATCGTAGAAAGCAATCGAACCAATCAGCTCAGCCGATTGCCTTGAACCTGCATAGGCGGCGGCTGCTTCCCCATAGTTGGTGCATCGCCTGGTGGTGATTTGGTCACCTTCTTCATCTTCGATTGGCTCCAGCCTTGGGAATCCAGCGTCTGCCAGGCGGGGCCGACCGGCTACGTTTTGGGTGGCCAACACCAGCCAGATTTGGAGGAACCACCAGGGGCCGCCGGTGTTGACTGGGGCGTTGGCGGCTATTTTTGTGGCGGCTTGATGCAGCATTTGATACGTGTAGCCGAGGAGGTATTTTCCCAATGCGAACTCTGTCCCGTCGGCTAGGATTTCGGCCATTATTTGCCAATTTGCGGTCGGCCCACGCTCGATCCGCGAACACAAATTTTTCTAACCACATCATCGAAAGGCAAGTGTATTCTCGGTGGCCGACTATTCCATCTTTCATGTTTTGGGCAATGAAACCACTCCATCCACCGATGGCTTTGGTTTTAAACTGGTGTTGGCCTTTTCGGTTCAAGACGCATGGATTAGCCGATGATTCGATGTCAAGCCCAGTTGTCATATGCACATCGGCTAGTGTGATGGTCATCGGCCCCTGCCTGAAGAGGAAGGCATTGAAACTGTCGTTCCAAAAGTAAGCTGCAGCCGATAGGAGGGGTTCGTCTTTTTCCATGTTGGCTATGGACAGTTCTAAGCATTGGGCAAGCTTTCTTTCTTCCCATTGGGTGTACTTGGCCGATTGTATTCTCTTGTACCATTCGGTCCAAGCCGTGTCGGTAGACGGCCAAGCCTTGAAAGTCCCGTTCCAGTGGGAAAGAGATGGTTTGGCAGTGTTGAAGGGCATGCGGTTGGTTTCGGCTATAATCACGTCAATTGGGTCTGTATCGCCGATAGGCCCAAGGAAGTATTTTCCCTCTTGTGTTAAATTGGGGATGAGCACTTGGTGAGAGAGGTGCTGCAATTCGAAGGAGGAGGGAAAAGTACTGATCAGAGGTGATGGTGTTTATAGTTTGGAATAAGAAAAGCATTAATTAGTAAGAATGCGGGATGAGGTGATATTGAAAATTACCAAGCAAACTTTTGGTATAAGGGCGTTTGGAGGAACGAGTTGAGGGTAAGATTACAAAGTAAAAAAAAAAGAAGGGAAATACCTGAGGGAATTCGTTCGTGGCGGTGGCTGAGGCAGTTCCAGGGGCGGCGGCAGGCAAAGTTGCGGTCGCGGTAGGTGCGACGGTGGCCGGCGAGTTGGAGGTGCTTGAGGTCACAGCGGAGGCCATCGGGGAGGTTAGAGACGAAGATGGGGTTCGAAGAATGTGGAAAGTGTCGAACGCCGATGGAGTCGCCGGAGGAGAGAGAGAAGGGCAGGAGGTTTGTTTGAGAAGGAAGCCGAGCGCACGATGGGAGCGTGGGTGGCTCGCCCGAGGAAAGTGGATATTTAAAGAGCCCTTGGGAGAAGCCGAGACGATTCGGGCCAAGAAGGGAATAGGAGTTTGAGTAGATAAACAAATCCGCAACACTTTATGTTACGGACTTGGGGGCATGTGTTAACACCGAAATTTGGTAATGAGGTTCCTAAGTCCTAAGGAAGCAAGGTGGAATCAGATCGGCCGAGGTCGGGGTTGTATCGGCTAAAAGAGTAATCGGCGTGGCGGTCGGCTAGGAATAGGTTGAATGGAACAATGACACCGATTGGTTTAAAAGAGATAAAACCGTGTCCAATGCGTAAACTTGAAGATAAGTGGGGATTCGGATGTTTAAGAATAATAATTAAGAATAATTAATTATTCATTAAGAATAATAATTTCATTGAGTTGAATAAGCGAAATAGGTCCCAAGAATTAAAAAATGGTGTTGATGCTCAAGAGAGATCATGACACATAAAGATATCAAGGATGACAAAGTAAAAATATTGAAGATGTGGGTACGAAGTGACTACTATGACAAAACAAGAAATGACAAGCGATGCTTGGCCACGATGGACCATATGGTGGTGAAGGGAAAGCAAGCGGGGCTTGATGCCGAAGGACCAAATCTAGTGGTGAAGGGCGAGTGAAGTCTTTGTCGTGATGGACCGTACGAGGCCATTTGAAGATATAAGGAGCCCATGAATCTTTTGAAGAATATAAGGTGAAACGATTTTGGCATTGACATCCCTTAAAAAGAAGAAAGGAAGATGTCACGCCCCAATTTTCGATCGGGATTAAAAATCGTTTAATAATACACTTCCTAAAAATTAAAAAAAGTAAATTGATCAAGTGAATTAATTAAGGAAATTGAATTTTCCTTTAAAAATCATGGATGGAAATATTTTTTAATATTCTCCATGACCTAAATTACTCTCTAAAATTTTTCGTGAAATTTTGGAGCTCCGTAAATAATTATAATGATACAAAGAGTATTTAAGTAAATACTTAAATAAATTATTTAATCAGTAAATGACATTTTTATATTTTTGTAAAATACTTTGGATGCACATCTATTTTCAGGACTTTTCCTGGAATTAATTGAGCATTGGAAGTATTTATAAAAATATAAGGATTATTTATCTGATTAAATAAATAGAAAACAAATTTGAATTTCTTTCCCGTCTTGGGCCGCCGTCGGCCCATTCCTTTGCAAAGTCCGGTTTGTCCCTCGGCCTTCCCTCTCTCTCTTCTCGGCCCGGCCCCGAGCGGCCCACTCTTCCTCTCTCGCTTCGCGCGCCGCCTCCTCGGCTGGGCCGGCCCAAGCCGACCGAGCCGCGCCACCGGAAGTCCAATTTACCTCCCTCCCTCTCCCTCTCACCAAGCATGTGGGCCCCTTCGTCATTCTCCCTCCTCTCTTTCGAGCCGTTGACAGTGGGCTCCCACCTGTCGGGGTCACCCCAACCTTCGGCCGCGCCTCCCGCTCCCACGCTGCCATGCCCGTGTCCACGTCGCCGCCCTTTCCGCGCGCACCCCCGGCCGCGCCCGTGCCTGCGCATGTGTCGAGCTACCCCTCCCTCTCCCGCGCTCGGCTTTTCCCCACTCCCCGCGCAAAACGGCGTCGTGTGCTACCGTCATTGCCCATGCTGCCCGCGCCCCACGTCGGCCGCATTTTTCGGCCACTCCCGTGCTCCCCACCGCCTTCCCGTGCTCTTAAAACACTCCCCGAGCACCCCTGCTCACTTTCCATCTCTCTCTCATGGCCGCCGTAGTCCCCATCTCCCTCCCCTCACGAACTTGCGTGGCCGCCTCCTATCGACGTCTCCGGTCGCACGCCGCCGCCGCCCTAAGCCTTGTCGCAGTACACCAAGCTCACCGCCACCTTCGCCATGTCTCCCCGCACCCTGGCCGCCTCTTCTCAAGCTCGGATCGGCGTCGGACCGCCCCACCACCGATCCTCCCGAGCAGCCACCGCAACCACCGCCTTCTGGCCGACCGATTCGTCGCGCCCGCCGCTCGCCGCATCCAACCGCCGCCACCATCACACTCGCCATCGCGAATAGACCACCGACCACCGCTTTTCCCTAAATTTCCGCCGTAGCACCTTGTTGTCGCCGTCGTCTTTCTCCCCTCCGGCCGCCGGTAAAGCCGTGTCTCTCTCTCTTCCTCATTTTTCGCTCTATTTTTGTTCGGGTCCGTGGTCGCCGCACCTCGTGTTCGCGCACATGCGTGCACGTGTGTCATCCCCACTGGCCGCCGGTGCCGCCAGGGCCCGCGCTGCCTCATTCCGCCGGCCGCTGTGCCGTTTTTCCTTCCCAAGCCGGCCCATCGCACGTCGCGTCGCGCGTCCAGCGCAGTGCCTTGCGTGTCACCGCCGTCACCGTCCGCCGCTCGTCGACGACCTTTGGGTCTCGTGCTCCGCCCGCGCCGCCGCTCGCCGGCGTGCCGCCTTGCCACCGGGTCACCGCCGCGCCCTTCCGCTCCTCGGCCGTCGGATCGGATCCAAGGCCGATATGGGTCGTCGGTCTCCTGTGGCCGCCCGATCCCCCTCCGAGCGATCCGGGTTGTCCACGTGGCGGCCAACGTGGTTGCCAGCGATGCCGCCACATCAGCGCCACGTTGGCAGGCCGTCCCCCGTGGCCACCTGTGTGGACGTCCACGTGGTGGACCGTGGACCGAGTCCACCGTAGTCCCGTGCACCGCAGCCGTTGCGCTGACGTCCCGCTGACGTCAGCCCTCGGTCGCTGACGTCAGTCCTCGCCAGCAGCACCCTTTTCCTTGCAAAAATAAATAAAAATTGCGCAATAAATTATTTTAAATTCCAGAATTCAATTAAATGGTCTAAAACTTCTAAAATTCATATCTAATCCATACGAACTCCGAATTAGGCCATTCAAATTGCAAAATTCATCTAAAATTGAGCTCTACATGTTCGTTTACTTTCCATGTACTGTTTATTTGGTTTTTATTAGAGTTTTTTTCTCGTTTTGCGTGCCAACATGTAGACTTCGTTGTTTCGGGAGTTCGTGCTCGCAAAGAAGAGGGGATCAGCTGAAGAAGCAAGGCAAGTCATATTTCTCCTTGACGCATATTGACCCTAATTTATAAACATTTATTGTTTACAAATAAAATTTACATGTTTTGCTAATTACACGGGAATCGGGTCAACCTATCTGATCGCTTGTCCCATGTTTAATTGTTATCCATTCATTGTCAATCTGGGTGATTAAATTGACTAGCTTGCGTCACTTACGTGATCTTGCTATGATTGTTTACGCTTAGCGATGCTTAATTACACTAGCTCACCTAATGGGAGAATTATACTACTAGCTGATAGTTGCATGAAATGACGGTCTCAGACTGGAGGTACCTTGACAAAGGTTCATGGTTAATTAAAATGTGACTTAATGGTGGGCTGTGGGTGCATGGTTTTGCTTGTCGCACCCATGGCAATTAAGGACCGGTTCATGGGATGCCCTGGAAGACTTACCGTACTTATCACAAGCCAGAATGGGCAACGGCTGGACTTGTAGTGTAGCTTTTTCCTGGCCGACGCATCCAGGCAAGGGAGGGCGTGATGGAGTTCGGATGGACCAGGCAAGGTCTATGCGGCTGCCGGATTCACCTAGGCACCAGAGGGGGCTGCCTACCCTAGCATAGGGGTAGGGGCGAAACCTTAGTGTGGTGTCGCTTGGTCAGGGGGAGTTATGCGAAGGGTCTTGTCACGATCACTCGCATGGTAACATGTCAGGCATGGCACGGTGACATATAGTGGATCGTGTCTTGTGGGTACAGTTGTACACCTCTGGCCAGAGTAAAACTATTCGGATAGTCGTGCCCTCGGTTATGGGCGATCAACCAGATTCACCATGATTAGTCCCACCTTAATAATTTGACTTAATGGAACTGGACTAGTTCAGGTAGTTTGGTTGGGCCTGTTCAACGTGGAGATAACGTTGTTCAGTGGAAGGTTAATCCTGATCTAATTAATCAACTGTTTTACTGTTTTAAACTAGAAAGGCTTTTACAACCGCATTTACGCAAAATAGCCCAAGCCACTCTTGTCTCCCCTTGCATGTCTGCATCTCTCCGTGTGGCTTGTTGAGTACGGTGGTTGTACTCAGCCTTGCTATTTCCCCCTTTTTCCAGAAGTGTAGTGCTTCTGAGTTGAAGACGGAGTTAGAAGACCAAGGCTCAGACCACAGTTGAGTCTGCATGTGGAGTGGAGCTGAAGCCCCGCTAGGATCGCCTTTTTTCCACTGATGCTGCTTTCGTTTGAGTGCGGGGACTAAGTGCCTCTTCTGTAAGTATTTTACGCTTTATTTTACGTTTGGATTTGTTTATTGATTTGTCATTTTGTGTACCCTGGCTGATTCCTGGACAGGGTTTTAATACACAAAATAGTCTAGAAATTTGGCTAAATTTTTGGGCGTGACAGAAGATGACATGAAGACATTTCTATTAGTATAAAATTATCTTCCTGTTTACATTTGAGTATAGGAATATCATATTATCAAGAGGAATGCAACATCGATGTGTTTGTGTATGTCTCGGTGCTCAAATTAACCTATCCTAGTGCTTCCTTGAGAGAAACCTAGGCTTTAACCTATCCTTTGAATGGTTTTAGACCTTGCTTTTGGTTGAGTTGGGTATTTCTCTGATTGAGCTTTCCATAGAGTCCAAGATCATCAAAAATAGGCTTTCGAGCAAAAGGTAATGGTTGTTTTGCTCTCTAGTGTTTTCCGATTTTCCAAAAATGCATTTCGAAACTTCTAAAAAATAGAATCTTCCCCTCAAACGGCTGTTTTGTGGGACTCGGGTATATAAATCCCTCCATTCCCTCCTTGAGGGGCTGCTGTTTTGAGGCAAAGACACATCCAAAGCCAAATAGTCTTCTCTATTTTCCTACCTTGGTGGTGTCTCTTTATGAGAGGGATTTGAGAAGGGAAGAGAGTTGGTTTGAGAGATTGAGAAGTTGAGAGCTAGTAAGCTTCACTTCATTCTTTGAGCACTTGAGTTCATAGCAAGCAAATCTTCGATCATATTTGTTACTCTTGAGGACTAACGTCTCCTAGATGGTTAGGTCTTGCCGGTGAGCACCCAAGGTTGTGGTGTGCTATGGAAAGTTTGTAAAGGCTTTTTATTTCATCTCCATAAGGGAAGAAATCAAGAGTGAAATCAAGTATTAAATTTGTGTAACCTCATGAGGAAAATGGTTGAAATAGACCCGACTTTTGTGGCCCCTCAAAGGAGACATAGGATCCGTGGATCCAAACTTCAGGAAACAAATCACATGTCTTCTCTCTTGGTTTTTTCGTTTTTGCCTTCTCTTATATTGTGCTTGAGCTTGATTTTACCAGATCTACTCGTATGCTTAATTGATATAGTTGGTGATCTTATATCTTGCTTAGATGTCTTGTTTATCACCTTTTGATTCATATACATTTTGTTTGTTCGAGCTACAAGTTTATAGCTAGTGTTTTATTCCATTATTCGCTGAACTTTTGGTTGAGACCGAAACTTCCAATCCCATACAAGAAGTTCTGATTTGAACCGAAAGTTTCCATCATTCTAGTATGCTATGAAGTTGTGATAATTTTTAGGAATGCCTATTCACCCCTTCTATGCGACATCAAGGTCCTTTCATGCCCTAAAAAATGGGGCCCCTGTTCGATCGCTCCGGCTGCACTCCCTCAGAGGCGACCCTATTTTGAAGAACTAGAAACGATGTTGGATCAAATAGTAGGAAAAGTTACCGAATGTACTATAACATTATGTCTCTAATTACTAGATGTTGCAGGCTACAAGATTCATGTGGCTCTTTATAACTCAAACCCTACCTCTCCTCCCCCATTTCCTCCATGCTCGACTAGACCATTGTTGTTGTCCTTTGCCTCATCCTCCCTAAAACACTGGCCTTCAAAACGTCAGCACGGCCAACCTAGCCGCACCTTCCTCAATCCGTTGCCGCCACCATCTTATCCAATCTAACATATTCCTGGTCTATCGCATCTCTTCCCTTATCTCCGAGCGCTCACATCATTGGATACATTGTTTCCATCATTGCCTCCTATCTGCAAGGCTTCTCTTGCCACGCCCTGCTGTCGTCGTTCTCCATTGACACAGAACTGATGTAAGGGCCAATGCTTGCCTCATCGCTTGTCTGTCTTCGCCTCCCAACGTTAGTCTTTCACCACTCCCGTACATTCTTCTATAATCGATTCACCATCCTATACTCTATCCTGCCATCTTCAATCCTGAAACCTAATCTGGTGAAGCCTGCATCGGACTTAGAATATCACTATCGTGGGTGAATCCTCGCCATGCATCTTCCTTCCTCTTAGTAGCGGAGCTAGGAATGTCATCATGTGTGGTCAAATACCATTGCTTCATATTTTAATGAGGTCATATTCATAAAGTTCAATGGATTTACATATAAAAATGGAGACTCATAAAGGTATTTACAAAAAAGTTATGTGGTCAGCTCACCTCACAGCCCTTTACAGCCAATTCGTCTCGTATGTTAGATTGTGATCCAACAGGTAGAGCTAGGTGACCGTTCTTCTAATTTTAATTAGTCACCCTAGGAAAATAAAAGTTGAACTTTTTCAGTCTCTGTGTGGTCCACCTCAAAACTTTGTATCAGCAAGATAATGAATCACACTAAAATATCGCTCGTCCCAGTAGAGATATAGATATACCTGTTAACGGCCAAATTTGGTAAGCAAATTATCAGGTTTGGATCTAAGGCCAAAGCTGATTTGAAGAGAATCGGGTTCTTCTGAAGACAGAGTGCGCACCAAGTACTGACCGAATCGGCTAAGGAGTTCGTCGGCTGGTGATCGAATCGGCTAAGGTGGCTGTCGGTTGATACCGAATCAGATAAGGATAGCCGATGCAGCCGATTCTGATAAGGATAGCTGGTATGACCAATTTTGAGGAAAAGACGTTGGAGTTATCTTCGGATTCAGTTTGAAGTGCTTCATGGAGATTGCCATACACGGATAAAGTCCTGAAAAAGTAATTGTATCTATTAATTAGGATATTTTAAATAATTTCCTTATAGATAATGTCGGTGAAAGTTTGTTTTAGGCATATCTGTAATTCAAATTATAATAGAGATAGAAATCGTGTCCCCACGGACTTATCTTGTATCTGGGTATAAATACGACCCAGGACCGTGTAAATTATGGGGAAAAACATATCAATAAAAACTTTCGGCGCATCGACACCTTTTCCTTTTAGTTTAATTTCGACAAGTTCTTACTTTGCGTTGGGCTGCATCAACCTCCAACAAGAGGTAAATCTTGTTTCAAGTGGCTTGCACTCTCGGGATTAGTGCTTCCATCATCATGATACTCTAATCTTGTCTTCGTAATCTGCTGAGTTATCATATGCATTATATAACCTAGACCAATATTGTCATCTAATTTCAGTCAGCTTGCATCTGTTGCTAGATAACAGCCGGTGAAATTAGATGTCAAGGTTGGCTTAGATTATATAATGTATCTACCATCTCGAAAGGCTTTTATCGGCATGTTTAGATCCCATATTTCTCTTTATGCTTAATGCTGCATCAGTTGGGTTTGATCTATTAATTAATATTTAGAACTGTAAAGATCTATCTTGCCTTCAATCGCTATTAGAGATAGTACCGGGGTTTCAGCCGATCTTATCTGATTTAACCTAGCTTGCTTGTTTTATTCTCACTTGATATGTGAAAAATGCCCTCTATGTCTAGATCTCATCATACTAAATATATTAAGCTTGTTATCAATCTGTTAAGGAACTTTAACATTTGATTGCTGCTTGTTTAATGTATTTAGTTTATTATGATATCTGAGTATATAGCAGTATCGGAGTACTAGCCGATACATGTTAGATTCACCTTTTCGGCTATGCTGTAAACAAGTACAATCCTTGTCTTATAGTATTTTTTTTGATCTAAGTGATTTATATTGTCTCGATACACTACTGATCTATCCCAGTCACTTGTTTTAAATGTGCTTTAAGATTTGGATTGCATTCTGTTAACATCTACAGCCGATCGGACAAATCTAGTTGCTATCGATTCAATGCATATTGCATCGGCACAATATGAAACGATATGTCATCGGCGACCAGCCGATCGACTATCGATCTAACATTGTGTGGAGATTATGGCAATGGGGTATCTACATGGCAAGCTTATCCGACTGGAGGTAGGGATAGGTTGCGCCTGCTATATCTATAAACCAAACATGACTTGGGTGTTACGATTGCCGATAGAGATAAGGCAATCGGCCTGTAGTCACGGTTTGGTAAGATTGAGGAAACCAACTTAGAGTAAGATAGGGTTTCCGATCTGTAAGCCCTCCTCCCAAGACTATATAAGGGGGGTAAGGGGCGTCCCTTGAGGGATATCAGAGATCAGATTCTATATACGATTTCATAAGCAAGAGCTTTAGACACACAAGATCAATAAAGACACTCGGCGGATCGAATCCACCGAAACAGGAGTAGGGTATTACCTCACGAGAGGGCCTGAACCTGTCTAACCTTTCTTCTTCTTCTAACCCATTGTGCTTGGTGATCTTGACTGCGACCCCAGAAATTATATTGCCGAAACCAAGTTTCGACAGTTGGCGTGCCAGGTAGGGGGCCGCGCGTCGAGACTTCTTCAACAATCTCGCCGACAAGCGTGATGGGATCTCCTTCAGGATTCGGCGACTTCGCCGCCAACTTCTTCGACGACTCCTCCTTCGACTCGGATCCGAACCAGTCAGAAGGAAAGACCCACTCGGCACTGTTCGGGCTCCCCAATAGCGCCGAGATCTTCGACGACATCTTGAAGACCAAGATGCAATCTACCTTCTCCGACGACGGACTTCACTCGGCACCATTCGGATTACCGAATACCGCCGAAATCTGCGCCAATCTTCTCGCCTCCCCGACGGAAGTGATCTACTCAGACGAAGACCTCTTGGTGTCATTTGGGTTACCAAACGCCGCCGAGATCTACGGCAAACTCCTCTCCCCCGAGTCGGCGGCGACCCACTCGGAGGAGCCCACATCCCCAAGCTCTGACTCGGACTGGAACGATCCAGATCCGGGTTACCCAGGATCAAGGAAGGTCGCTGTCATCCTCCCATCATTCGGCTCCTGCTCGTCTTCGGAGCTCAATGGATACCTCAGCTCCGCTGGCTTCGACAACCTCTACGGCATCCCTTCTGACGAAGCTGACAACTCCGACTGCCGCATGGACTATGAGCCAAAGTACTTTGATGTCCTCATGGCCGAGCCGACGAGTCCGACTCGCCATGGCCAAAAGGCTTGCAAGAAGAGCGAGCCGTGGTGGAGCTCGAGCGCAAGACGGCAGAAGAAGAGAAACAACGTAAGGACGAGGCTGACAAGAGGAAGCAGGATCTACGTGCAGCCGGACGATCTGCCCAGGAGGCCATACTCCAAACACGGGTTCGCAACACCAATATCTTCCGGACGCCACAGCAGAACGCGCGTTGCCGCACTCACGCTCTTGGACACCGTCATGGAGACGGCTCCCGCCAACGTGACTCCTATACTCGACAAGATCAAGACCATCGTCGCGCCACGGCTAACGGCCATCCCACCACTTCGGCACGAAGACCGATCGAATCGTGGCCGAAACGCCGACAAGAGCCGGCTTCCACCTCTAAGGTCGGGAGACTATAAGAGGCCCGAGCCGGATCGGTCGACGACCAGGCCAAGAGGCCCACCTCGTGAGTCCATGCTGAAGTACCAGGAGCAGACGGCCGACTCCCGCGACAAACGACACGGACGTCCACCCATCCACCACCGAGCCCGCCGCAATGCCGGCCTATCCAACCAGCCAACCAAGACCCCGCCGAGTGATCTGCGGAAGTCCTCGATCGCCGCTACCGGAGCGCGACCGACGTACTCGGAAGATCGGAGGGGATCACCCGATAGCGGCGACGACGGAGTACCGCCTTCACTCGGAACTTCGCCGAGTGCATGGCCGAGTGGCTTTAAGCCTACAGGATTGAAAGGTACGATGGCAAGACCGACCCGAATCTTGGCTAACCGTATACACCCTTGCCATCCGAGCCGCAGTGGCGACAACAAAGCTATGGCCAATTACTCCGCCCATGGCCCTCGCAAACTCAGCCAGAAATTGGCTGACGAGCCTGCCAAGAGGCTCAATCGGCTCGTGGAGCGAGCTGAGGGACCACTTCATCGCCAACTTCCAAGGTACCTTTGAGAGGCCCGGCACACACTTCGACCTATACAACGTCATCCAGAAGCCGAACGAGCCCCTGAAGGATTATATTCGTCGTTTCTCCGAGAAGCGCAACAAGATCCCGAACATCACCGATGACATCATCATCGCCGCCTTCCAGAAGGGAGTCCGTGATGAGCTGCTCATCGGGAAGTTCGGGCGCAAACCACCGAAGACGGTGAAGCAAATGTTCGAGACGGCGGACTCATACGCCAAATCCAATGACGCCATTAAGGCCGCCCGTCAAGACCGGCCCGATAGAAGGGAGGACAAGCAAGCAGGAGGAAGTCGTAATCCTAAGAAGGATGGCGGCAACAACGGCAACCAGGGCCAGAAAGATCGCAAGCGCCGATCTGAGGACCTAGTGGCCGCAACCTCCAACACTCAACGCCGTCCCCAAGTCGCCGCCTACGACGCCATCATGAACGCCAAAGGCACCCATCATCCGAATCATAAGCACGCGGCGAAGGATCGCTTTATCTATAAGCGCCGCACGAACAGTATGCGGCACACTCAACAAGAAGCCGATCGACGAGGCCGCCCGTCTGGTGCCAAAAGAACAACGCGCCGAAAACGCCGAACCTTTCCAAGACCCAGTGGGGAGCTCAACCACATCTTCGGAGGTCCGCTAGCCTATGAGTCCAAGAGGAAACGAAGCTAACCGGCCGGGAGGTCAACGCGGCTCAACCCGAAGTCCTCAATATCTGCGATGGTCGGAAGTGGCCATCACCTTCGACCGCTCGGATCATCCCGACCGAGTGGTTCACCCGGGGCGCTATCCACTCGTCCTGGACCCCGTGGTCCGCAACATCAGGCTTAAGCGCGTCCTCATCGAGGAGGCAAGCGCCCTCAACATCCTTTTTGCCAAGACCATGGATGAAATGCAGATCCCGAGGGCTGAACTAAAGGCAAGCTCAGCCCCTTCCACGGAGTGATCCTGTGGCTATCTTCTACACCACTCGGGCATATCTCCCTCCCGGTCACCTTCGGAGCCCAAGAGAACTTCCGAACGGAGAACGTCACTTTTGAGGTGGCCGACTTCGAAACAGCATATCACGCCATCATCGGAAGGCCTGCGCTTGCCAAGTTCATGGCGAACCCTCACTACACTTACCTCGCATGAAGATGCCGGTCCCAACGGCGTCATCACTCTTGCGCGACGTGAAGCAAGCCTTCACTGCGATAAGGAGAGCTGCGACATGGCCCAATCTCGCGAGAGATTACGTGGCCAACAAGAAGTCCGATTGGCTGCGTCAACTTCGGCAGAGGGCGAAGTCCCCGCGAAGAAGATAGCCAAATCGGGATCCAGCGACGCCAAGACCAAGAAGATCTCCCTTGATCCGTCGGATCCCTCGAAAACCGTTGTAATCGGCGCTGACCTAGATCCCAAATAGGAAAGTGCGCTCGTCACCTTCCTCCAAAATAATAAAGATGTTTTTGCTTGGAAACCATCCGATATGCCTGGAATTCCTAGGGAGGTGATCGAGCACTCTTTGAACGTCAAAGATGACGCCAAACCAATAAAACAACGATTACGCAGATTCGCACAGGATCGAAAAGACGCTATCAAGGAAGAACTCGCAAAACTCTTGGCAGCCGGCTTTATTAAAGAAGTCTTCCATCCCGACTGGTTAGCCAACCCAGTCCTGGTCCGCAAGAAGACGGGACAATGGCGCATGTGTGTTGATTATACCGACCTCAACAAAGCCTGCCCCAAAGATCCGTTCGGGCTGCCTCGCATCGACCAAGTCGTCGACTCAACAGCCGGCTGCCAACTCCTGAGTTTCCTGGACTGTTACTCGGGCTATCACCAGATCAGCTTAAAAGAATCCGACTACCTGAAGACATCGTTCATCACGCCGTTTGGGGCCTTGCTACATCACCATGCCTTTCGGCTGAAGAACGCCGGAGCCACATACCAACGCATGATCCAAAGATGTTTCCAGACGCAGATCGGCAAGAACGTCGAAGCTTACGTCGACGATGTTGTCATCAAGACCAAGCAGAAAGAAGACCTGATCGCCGACTTAGAGGAAACCTTTGCAAACATCCGGGCCTTCAGAATGAAGTTAAACCCGGAGAAATGCACTTTCGGCGTTCCATCAGGCAAACTGCTCGGCTTCATGGTGTCACATAGCGGCATTGAAGCAAATCCAGAGAAGATCAACGCCATCTTAAGCATGAAGCCCCCGAGTAACCAAAAGGACGTCCAGAAGCTCACTGGCTGCATGACGGCACTAAGCTGTTTCATATCCCGACTCGGCGAACGAGGCATGCCATTCTTCAGACTGCTAAAGAAGACGGACGACTTCGAGTGGACTCCGAAAGCCAACAAAACCTTTGAAGATTTCAAAGAGTTCCTTACCACGCCACCCGTCCCGGCCTCACCTCGCCCCGGGAACCTCTGCTCGCAGACGCCAGCCACTCACCAAGTGGTCAGCACGGTCCTTGTGGTCGAACGCGAAGAAGAAGGACGGACTCGGAAGATTCAAAGGCCAATCTACTTTGTTAGCGAAGTATTGGCAGAGCCAAAATTCGCTACCCTCGGGTACAAAAACTGCTCTATGGTGTTCTAATAACCGCGAGAAAATTGGCACACTATTTTCAGGGTCACTCGGTCACCGTCATCACCTCTTTCCCACTCGGCGATGTCATCCACAACCGCGAGGCAACCGGACGCATCGCCAAGTGGGCCCTAGAGCTGATTCCGCTGGACCTAACTTTTAAGGCAAGGACGTCCATAAAGTCGCAAGCTTTGGCGGACTTCCTGGCCGAGTGGACTGAACAGCAAGAAAACGTGCCTCGGGAGGACCTCCAACATTGGACCATTCACTTCGACGGATCCAAGAGGATCACCGGCTTGGGAGCAGGAGTTGTGCTGATCTTCCCGACCGGGGAAAGGCTAAGATATGTCCTTCACCTCCACTTCTCGCCTCACACAACGTTGCCGAGTACGAAGCTCTTCTACATGGATGCGCCTCGCAGTCTCACTCGGGATACGACGGCTTATTGTGAAAGGCGACTCCCATGGTCGTCAATCAAGTGATGAAAGACTGGTCTTGCTTAAACGACACTATGGAGGCCTACCGGGAAGAGGTCCACAAGCTTGAGGACAAGTTTGATGGGCTCGAACTCTCCCATGTCCTGAGACATAACAACGAAGCTGCCGATGAGCTGGCACAGTTCGGATCTAAGCGCGAAGCTGCCCCAACAGACGTCTTTGTCGAACATCTCTACGAACCAACCATCACGGCAAAGACAACTCTCACCGAACAAACCACGAACGAAGTCGCCATGACCGATACCGACTGGAGGACGCCGCTCATCAAATTCTTAACCCAGCAAGAGCTGCCGGATGACCGGGATGAAGCAGAACGCGTCCGGCGTTGTTGCCGAGCATACGTCATGGTTGACTCCGATCTATACAAGAGAAGCCCCTCCGGAATTCTAATGAGGTGCATCACACCCGAAGAAGGGAAGTAGCTAATCCAAGATATCCACTCGGGCATATGCGGAAGCCACGCGGCAGCACGCACTCTAGTCGGCAAAGCCTACAGGCAAGGTTTCTTCTGGCTTACCGCGGTCTCCGACGCGGATAAAGTCGTAGGAACCCGCGAAGGCTCGCGTTTTCGCCCGACAAAGCCATGTCCCGGCCCAGAGCTTCAAACAATCCCACTTTCCGGCCGTTCGCGGTATGGGGGCTCGACATGGTTGGCCCTTTCAAAAAAGCTCCAGGAGGATTCACACACCTCTTTGTCGCAATCGACAAGTTCTCCAAGTGGATTGAGGCCAAGCCGGTCGCCACAATTACTGCAGACAAGGCACGAGACTTTTTCCTCAACATCGTGCACCGCTTCGGCATCCCAAACAGAATCATAACTGACAACGGGACTCAATTCATGGGAGGCATCTTCAAGGAATTCTGCGAAGACTTCGGAATCAAGATCTGCTACGCATCAGTAGCCCATCCCAAAAGCAACAGACAAGTCGAGCGAGCCAACGGCATGGTCCTCCAAGGCATCAAGGCCCGCGTTTTTGACCGCCTAAACCCTTACGCCGGCAAGTGGGTCCAAGAACTGCCCTCGGTTTTATGGTCACTGCGAACCACACCCAGTCGGGCTACCGGCCAAACTCCTTTCTTTTTGGTCTATGGCGCAGAAGCCATGTTGCCAAACGAGATGGAATATGAGTCCCTCCGGGTTCGCAGCTTCAACGATGAACGCTACGACCCTGACCGAGTGGATGACCTCACCCGATTGGAAGAGGCCCGTGAGGCAGCCCTCATCCAGTCGGCCAAATACCTTCAAGGGCTCAGAAGATACCACAGTCGCAACGTGCGAGCACGAGCTTTCATTGTTGGCGACCTGGTCCTGCGGAAGATCCAGACCACCAAAGATCGACACAAGTTATCTCCCTTATGGGAAGGACCATACATAATCGCTGAAGTGACCCGGCCCGGTGCATACCGGCAAAAGCGCGAAGATGGGTCTATGGTGGAGAACTCCTGGAACATCGAGCATCTTCGACGATTTTATGCCTAATTCGGCTAAGGCTTCATGTTTTCCTTGACTGCCAACCTCAAGCAAGATGACTTCTTGAGTTAGCAGTCGGAGGCTGTACATATATCAATAAAGCTTAAGTTTTCCTCATCAACTTTCGTGCATGATTTGGTTTATCATTGTTTAATGGTCTTCGATTTGAGTTCAGTGTCTAAGGACTGAGAGTTCTCCGATGACCTAATCGATCCTAGGCTTGGTGACAGTCAGACGAAAACTACTTAAGAAATTTCACACAAAAACTCGGATCAAGGCATTGACATAAATAAACTAAATATATCACAATTTCGCTTCGGAGCGTTATGGTTATGTGACATTTACAAGACAAAGTCAGAAAGATAAATCAAATCTTGAAATTGTTTACTACATCAAGGGATATTTTCTTCGCCGCCTCCTGCGCCTCACTTAGCAGGTCCAAGGCCTGCTCGTCCGTCGTTCCGTCAGCAAAGCCTTCCCCGATCGAGTGGATGTCCACTCGGGGGTAAAGGGACTTGGTCTGTGCAAGAGCCAGACCAGCCCCCATGCTGGCTGCTTCGGTGATATTGGCCAGATATCGGTCGGGAGCCAGCCGCAGCTTGTCGAATATTTCCACCGGCTCCAACGAACTGGCCCCGACTCCTTGATTGAATAAGGACAGCAAGATCGGCGTAGCGGCATTGGCGACCTCTTCCCGAATCTCATCGCTTCGTCTGACCCGCCCAAGCAAGACGTCGTATTGGGCTCGAGTCTTTACCTTGTAAGCTGCCAAAAGCTCCGGATCATTCAAGGCACTCGGAAACGAAGCAGCGCAAGAAGTTTTACTCCAAACAAGATTACCTTCAAACTCGGCTTCTATCTCGGCTTTGTCGAGGCTGACCGCCTCAGTGGACTTGAAGTGAATGGACCTCGAAGAGTTTTCTACAAGAGAAGACCGTCAACAACCGAGATTAACATGAGAATTGTAAAGAAAATGGACAGACGGGCTTACTCCCGATTGATCCTCGGAGGTCGAGATTCGCTTCCCGAAGCTCTGCGATCTCCCTCCTTAAAGCCGCCTCCCTTGACGCGGCCTCCTCCCGAGTGGTCTTCAGCTGTCGCTGAACGTCCTCTAAGGAGTTCAGGTGGGGAACCAGCTTCTCCAGCACCTCAGATTTTGCTATGGAGCGGCAATATTCCTTCTGCGCGTGAAAGCAGAAGAGTAACCAACTGGAAGACAATGATAATATGATTTAAGAGAAAGGCGAAGGCTTACGTTGAGCAGCCGGGTTGCCTCGTTCAGGCTCTCGACAAGGGCATCCCTTTCATCTTTCTCGGCTTGCCGGTCCAGGATGATGCCCTGCCTCTCGCCTTCCGAGTCCCGCCATTCGATCCTAATCGGGGAACCCAGGTTTCGTAGGACGCAACCGGGGATCTCCTCCACCGTGGCCGGCAAACAAGAAGGACAAATGAAGACATGAAAGATTCAAACCGAAAGAGCGAAAGAGTACTTGAAACAAATCTCACCGGTTTCGGCCGCTTGCTTAGGCGGAGCGGCCCGGCTGGCCTCCTTCTTCCGGCTCCGCGCGAGTGACCCCGGTCGGGCGCTTGAGCCGCGGCCTCAGGTTTCCCGGCCGCCGACTGGTTTCCAGTCGGGATATCCCAACTGGCGGTCGGGGGCTCCTTCCTCGGAGCATCCTTCTTCGGAGGCGAAGGTTGTTTCCCCGGAGCGCTCGCACTTGGTTGTGGGCTCCGAGGCTTTGGCTCTGCTGGCCTTGGCGCCTCGGGAGCAGCGGCTGGGGTTGGTCCTTCACTCCCCCCGGCAGGATCTATGTCCTGGGGCCTCCTGTGAAAGTAAACACAATAGATGTAAAGACAAAGGAAAGTTTTCAACGAAAGAGTTCAGACTTCGGTTTCAGAGCATACCTGGATGACCGGCGGATCTTTGGCGCCGTCCGCGGCGATCGTCTTAAAGGTGGGGTCTCGGTGGGAGGAGCCGGGACGTCGTCATCCGAGTCCTCGATAATCAACCTCCTTTTGCTTGCACGCTTGTTCGAGTCTTCACTCGGCGCCGCTCGCTTCCCGATCGGGTGATCTTAATTCCACCAGCCGGCTTTGGCGGGGCGACGCGGCGCGTCATCGTGGGATACCTTGTATGGCTTGGAGGTGATAGAAGTGTTTTCCTGCAAGAAGAAAGAGTGCATAATGCTAAGAGACAAGATATCAAGATTGAAAGACGTTATGAAGTAACCAGTCGGCTTACCGGAGGAGGAGGTCGGTGGATGCTGAAGGGGAGAACCGACAGAATGAGGGCCCGCTCAACTGCGATTCCAGTCGAGAAGATCTTGTACATCCGGATCTTCAGGATCTCGTAGCTGAGTGGATCTGGATCTTCCCGATTGGGGTCGGTTCCGCCTTCATACTCGAAGGCCGGCTTCGACCGTTCCTTGATCGGCGCCAGTCGGCACCTGATGAAGTGCCGAGTGATCTGCTCCCCGCGAAGACCCTTTTGTTTCATCGCCAGGATCTTCGCAAGTAGCTTGTTGGCCTCGTCCCAATCTTGGGCTACTGGAACAGTGCTCCATGATGGACTGGGGACAGGAGGAAGGCCGACGAAAGATGGCAGGCTGGGTTCTAGGTTGCTGACGTAGAACCAGCCCGCATGCCATCCTTTGTTTGAAGACTTCAAAGGAAGAGAAAAATACTCCTTGCGGAGAGATCCGCGGAGCTGGAAACCTGCCCCGCCAACAACGCAAGGGTGGTCCTTGTTCGGATGTGGTTTGAGGTAGAACATGCGCCGGAAGAGTTGGAAGTGGGGTAGAATGCCAAGGAAGGCTTCACATACATGAATGAAGAGAGCGATGTGAAGCATTGAGTTGGGGTTCAGATGGTAGAGATGAAGTCCATAGTAATCCAGAAGCCCCCGGAAGAATTCGGAGGTGGGAAGGCTGAACCCGCAGTAGAAAAAAGAAGTAAAAACGACGAGCTCACCGGTGTTCGGGGTTGGGAAGTCCTCCCCTGCCGCCGGGCGCCATCCCACGATTTCCTTCGGCGGAAGCACGCCGTGCTTCACCATCTCCTTGAGGGTGGATTCTCTCACCTCTGAAGCGGCCCATTGGTCGAACGGAATCCTCTTTTCCTCCGCCATGAGAGTGGTGTTGATGGGAAGTGGATCTGGCTGGAAAAAGGTCGGGTCTTTGACAAGGAAACGTGGGAGATTTGGCTGTGGAAGCTGGTTGTTGCAAAGAGCGAGCTCTTGGATGGATGGATTTGGGAGCGCGCGAGTTTAGGGTTCTCCGCAATGAACTGATGAACAGTGCTGCGAAAAGGGGAATTTTTGAAAGATGAAGAGGCGGGGACGACCTCACGCCTTTATAGAAAGATTTGAGAGTTGCGCTAGGTTTTCTGGTGAGTGGGCCGAGCCCATAAGAAAATCTACGGCCCAGCTAAGGTGTGGCCTGACGCGTGTCCTTAAGGACTTAAACGGATGAGCTTAGGCAGAGTTGCCCTGGCAATATGCGCGTGTCCGAGTGCCCTATACCTTTGAAAATCCTTCCATATCGCAGTTTGCTTGACTTCATGAGAAGCTAGCACGATGCAACTTGGAAGGTGACGAACGGCTAAGTTTCTATAGCTGCCTTGATGACAAGGGCTGTTTGGTTTTTTAGCATTTGGCTAATTAATTAGATCGATGCTATTTTTCCACTTTGGTGAAGATCTTTATAGATTGAGACCAGTATTATGGCATAAGCTATTTAATAATTTGGTCATATTTTTCATATGATTGAAAGAACTTGTTTTCCCATGAGGGATGATTGAAATATTTGTTCCGGGATTACTCGGGCAGATCCACTCGGATAAGCATGAGCTTATCGAGTGCTTTTCGCCTACGAAGGTTGATTGAGTTAATTGTTCTGAGATAACTCGGGCAAACTCACTCGGGTAAAGCACGAGCTTGCAGAGTAATAAAGTTGCTTTAGCATGAGCTAAGCATCTACATAAGAATGATTTTTTATAGTTCTTGACTATATGCTTAGTCTGTTTTTGACTAACCACATAGTCGGGGGCTACACCTAATTAGGTGCATCAGGAGATGCACCTAGATATTTATTTTTAAAGAATTTTTGAGATATTTTCCAGCCCTTCACAGTCTTTGGAGCTACTCGGGAAGATTCAGGCAGAGATGATGGAATCACTCGGCGCCAAAAGCACTCGGTCAAAGAGGTTTTTGGTTGTGTGTTGTTTTGGTCTGAAGTTGAGCTGTCTCGTCGACTGAAAAGGACTCGGGGGCTACTGTGGAGATTATGGCAATGGGGTATCTACATGGCAAGCTTATCCGACCGGAGGTAGGGATAGGTTGCGCCGCTATATCCGTAAACCAAACATGACTTGGGTGTTACGATTGCCGATAGAGATAAGGCAATCGGCTCGTAGTCACGGTTTGGTAAGATTGAGGAAACCAACTTAGAGTAAGATAGGGTTTCCGATCTGTAAGCCCTCCTCCCAAGACTATATAAGGGGGGTAAGGGGCGTCCCTTGAGGGATATCAGAGATCAGATTCTACATACGATTTCATAAGCAAGAGCTTTAGACACACAAGATCAATAAAGACACTCAGCGGATCGAATCCACCGAAACAGGAGTAGGGTATTACCTCACGAGAGGGCCTGAACCTGTCTAACCTTTCTTCTTCTTCTAACCCATTGTGCTTGGCGATCTTGACTGCGACCCCAGAAATTATATTGCCGAAACCAAGTTTCGACACATTGTTTTCTCTTTTTAGTTTCTTGTTGGTTGTAGGATCAAACCAACTGCCACGCCTACGAACCTCAAGTAACAGATTTGAACCTGCACTAGAGTAAAGACAATCTCTTAGGCCAGTGCATGGGAAATTTTCTCATCAACAATACCAAACAACTTTTTCGTTAACAGAAAGTCAATATATTAGAATAAGAGTAGCATACAACCGTGACACGTCGAGGCGATCACCGCAGGTCAGGAGGAGGGCATAGCCCGTTTACATAAGAAGCTTGTCTAAAACAGGCAAAGCTTCTAAGCTAAGACTGACAAAGGAAGAAGCTACGCTAAACTAAGCTATGTGCCTAACAGCTCCTCAGCCGGATTGGCAGTCGTTGCCACCCATTGTCGTAGTTTTTCCACAATCCGCTCCACAACCGTCGACACTTGAGACAGGACACCATCAAACACACGAACATTCCTCTCCTTTCATAGGTGCCAGGTTACAAGGATGACAAGGGACCTTGGTCACCAATGGGTTGCAGCCTGTTGCGGGCATACCCCCGGGTCAGTCGATGGCACCAACATCAGCTCCTTTGAAGCCGATTATATCGTCATCGGCGCAGAAGCAACAAGATTTCAACCCCATGGTTCTGACCGGGCTGCAGCCCCAGCACATGGGATATGACGTCCCTAAAGTTTCTCGAGAGCAGGTTGCGGCCATGTTCAACGCAAATCGGCCACCTCCGTAGCCGATTCTAAAAGTACCGATAGGGTAATACATGCCAGACCAACAGCGACACCCTATCGGTCCTCAGCCCAGTCATGATCAACAACCTCATGCGGTGCATCAATCCCCTCAACATCACATGGGGCAATTTTAATCATCTATATCAGCCTCATTCACCCCAGATGCAGTACCGGCCAGGACCAGTACCTCAGCCTCAATATCTACCTCTAGCCGATCAGTTCGAGCCGATACAGTAGGAGGTGCAACAGAAACCCTGGGCAGACATGATTGCCGATGTGATGAGGGAACAATTTGGCCTCAAGCCGAAGGACACTGGCAACTTGTATCGATATCCTTATCCTGAATATTTTGAGAGGGTTCTATTGCCGAACCAATACAAAGTGCCAGACTTCTTCAAATTCTCGAGGTAGGACAGTATCTCCACGTATGAACATGTCAGCCGATTCCTGGCTCAATGCGGTCAGGCATCGGCTACAGATGCTTTGAGGGTTAGACTTTTCCCTCTCTCCCTCTCCGGATCGGCTTTCATCTGGTTATATTCGCTCCTATACAACTTTGTACAAAGCTAGGCCGATTTGGAGAAACAGTTTCATCGGTACTTCTATACTGGTGTCCACGAGATGAAATTGTCTGACTTGACAGCTATCAAGCAGAAGCACGATGAATCGGTCCAAGACTACATTCAAAGGTTTAAGGACATAAGAAATAGGTGCTACAGCCTGGTGCTGTCAAATTCGTAACTAGCCAATCTTGCTTTCCAGGGCTTGTTATCACCTATCCGGGAGAGATTTTCGGCTCAAGACTTTGAGAGCCTAGCACACTTGACCCAGAAAGTTACTGCCAATGAACAGCGATTCCAAGAGGCCAAGAAACCTTTCAAGAAGGTTGGCCACGTTGCTTATGCTTCTGACTCTGATTCCGACGACAGCGAAACCGAGGTAGCAGCAGCCGATTGGACTAGAAACAAGAAGGTGATCACTTGTCAGTCGGTAAAGAATTTGGCTAAAGAGGAAAAATATGATTTTGACATCACCAAAGCTGATAAAATCTTTGATCTGTTGCTTCAGGAGAAACAGATTCAACTTCCAGCTGGCCATGTCATCCCATCGGCCGAAGAGCTAAAGAAGAGGAAGTACTGCAAGTGGCACAACACCAGGTCTCATGGCACAAACGACTGCAAAAGATTCAATCGGCTATATAGGAGGGAAAAATTAAATTCAAAGACCCGAAGAAGCCGATGAAAGTTGATGGAAATCCTTTTCCTATTAATGTGGTCCATGCCAGTCGCAGGCCAACCGACAGTGAGCTCCGGGAGATGGATAGCGTGATCAAATTCATGAAGAACTTCTTAGCAAGGGAATCACCGTATTCGCCAAAGTCGTCAAAAAGCGTCGGCAAGAAGATGACAAGCGGGAAGAGGAGTATTACAAGGCGGCGACTTTGATCCCCATTGGAGTTGTGAGTTTTTCGGTTTTGTTGGAACCACGGGATGAGGCTGCCATCGTTGCAAGATTGCCCAGCGTGCGGTAGTTACAATAGACAACAACACGCTTGGCACGCTGCAAGTTCAAGCCGATCTACGCCGGAGAAAATCGGCCAAAGCAAAAAAAACTCCCTATTCACCTAAGGCTGGGTCCGATTCATCAAGACTTTTTCCAAGATGAGGATAATGATGATGAGGAGGAAACTGCGAACCCACAATGGTGTCTGTCGAAACTCGGTTTCGGCAATAGAAAATTGGGGGTGCAGTCAAGATCGCCAAGCTCGATGGGTTATGTGGAAAACAAGATTTAGACAGGTTCAGGCCCTCTCGTGAGGTAAAACCCTACTCCTGTTTTGGGGATTTGATCCGCCGAGTATTTTTTGATCTCTTGAATCTAAAGCTGAAAGTTGTAAAGCATATGAAATCTGATATCCCTCAAGGGACGCCCCTTACCCTCCTTATATAGTCTTGGGAGGCGGGCTTACAAATCGAAAACCCTATCTTACTCTAAGTCGGTTTTCTCAATCTTACCAAACCATGACTATGAGCCGTTGCCTTATCTAACCGGCAACGTAATACCCAAGTCATATCCGGTTTGCATATTTGGCAGGCGCAACCTATCCCTATCTCCAGTCGGATAAGCTTGCCACGTGGATATCCGATTGTCATAATCTCCACAGTAGCCCCCGAGTCCTTTGCAGTCGACGAAACAACTCAGCCTCAAACCAAAATAGCACACAGCCAAACAACTCTTTGGCCGAGTGCTTCTGGCGCCGAGTGATTCCATCATCTCCGCTTGAATCTCCTAAGTGGCTCCAAAGACTGTGAAGGGCTGGAAAATATCCAAAAAATTCTCAAAAAATAAATATCTAGGTGCATCTCCTGATGCACCTAATTAGGTGTAGCCCCCGACTATGTAGTTAGTCAAAATCAGACTAAACATATAGTCAAGAACTATAAAAATCATTTTTATATAAATGCTTAGCTCATGCCAAAGTAATCATAAAAATCTTATCACTCGGCAAGCTTACGCTTGTCCGAGTGAATTTGCCCGAGTCATCTCAGAACAAATAGTTCAATCAACCCTCGTGGGTGAAAAGCACTCAGCAAGCTCATGTTTATCCGAATGGATCTATCCGAGTGGATCTATCCGAGTCATCTCGGAACAAATACCTTAATCATCCCTCATTGGTAAACAAGTTTTTCAGTCATCTGGAAAATATGACCAAAATATTAAATAGTTATTGCCACAATATTGGTCTTAATCTTAAAAAGATCTTCACCAAAGTGGAAAAACAGCATTGATATAATCATTTAATCAAATGCTTAAAACCAAATAGTCCCTGTCATCAAGGCAGCCATGAAAAGCTTCACTGTTTGTCACCTTTCAAATTGCATCGTGCCAAATTCTCATGAAGTTGTGCAAACCGCGGTATGAAAGGATTTCCAAAGGCATGGGGCACTCGGACACGTGCATATTGCCAAAGCAAATCTGCTTAAGTTCATCCACTTAAGTCCCTAAGGACACGCGTCAGGCCACACCTTAGCTGGGCCGCAAGTCTCTCATGGGCTCGGCCCAATCGCGAGAAAACCTAGCGCAACCCTCAAATCTCTTACAAAGCCTCGAGGTCATCCCCGTCAATTCGTCTTCCCAAAAAAATTTCCCCACTCACAACACTGTTCACCAGCTTGCAGCGGAAAACCCTAAGCTCGCGTGCGCGATCAATCCCCTCAATCCAGGAGCTCGCGTCCCTCCATAAGCTAGCCTCCGCATCCATCTCCATAGATCCTCTTCCCAAATCCCCATCCATCGAGCCAGATCCACTTCCCCAAACCACATCCATGGCGGGAGAGAAAAAGATCCCCTTCGAGCAATGGGCGCCTTCGGATGTCAAGAAGTCGACTCTGAAGGAGATGGTGAAGCACGGAGTTCTCCCTCCCAAGGAGATCGTCTGCTGGCGCCCGGCGGCCGGTGAGGAGTTCCCCACTCCGAACACCGGTGAGCTCGTCGTCTTTACTTCTTTCTTCTATTGTGGTTTTGGCCTCCCCACTTCTGAGTTCTTTAGGGGTCTTCTTGACTATTACGGCCCTCAACTCTATCATTTGAACCCCAATTCCATGCTTCATATTGCTCTTTTCATTCATGTCTGCGAAGCCTTCCTTGGCATCTTTCCCCACTTCCAACTCTTCCGGCGTATATTCTATCTCAAGCTGCATCCAAATAAAGATGAGCCATGCATCGTTGGTGGGGCCGGCTTCTAGTTTCGCAGATCCCTTCGCCGAGACTATTTCTCTCTTCCCTTGAAATCCTCCAATAAGGGTTGGCATGCAAACTGGTTCTATGTTGCTAATCTTGAACCCAGTCTGCCAAACTTTGTTGGCCTTCCTCCGGTGCCAAGACCCAACTGGAGCACCGTGCCAGTAGCCCAAGACTGGGACGAAGCCAACAAGCTTCTGGCGAAGATCTTGGAGATAAAGCAGAAAGGTCTTCGAGGCGAGCAGATCACTCGGCATTTCATCAGGAACCGACTGGCCCCGATCAAGGAGAGGTCCAAGCCTGCCTTCGAGTACGAGGGCGAGAGGGACCCCAATCGGGAAGACCGCGACTCCCTCAGCTTCGAGATTTTGAAGATCCGCATGTATAAGATTTTCTTGACTAGGATTGCAGTCGAGCACAGCCTCATGCTGCCGGTCTTCCCATACAGCCTATATCGCCCTCCTTCTCGGGTAAACCGACTTAACTCCTTCATTGCCTTTCAATCTTGATGTCACACTTCTTAGTGTTCAAAGAATCTTTCTTGCAGAAAAATGCCTCCATTATCTCAAATCCATATAAAATTCATCATGACGACGCGTCGGCTCGGCCTGCCAAGAAACCAGCTGGCAGCATAAAGATCCAGGGCGATCCGATTGGCAAGAGGGCTGCCCCGAGCGAAGACACCAGCAAGCGGGCGAGTAAGAGGAAGCTAATCATTGATGACTCGGACGATGATGTCCCAGCCCCTCAAGCTGAAGCGACCCCTCCAAGGCCGTCACCGAAAATGGCGCCCAAGATTTGCCGATCAACCAGGTACGTCTCACGGCTGAAACTGTGCTCTTTGTTGAAAATTTCTCCATCTTCATCCCGATTGCTCCTGTCTTTCTCTTTGCAGGAGGCCTCAAAACATTCATCCCACTGGGCAAAGTGACGGCCCAACGCCAACTGCAGTGGCTGAGGCATCACAGCCCGCAAAACCGAAACCCCAGAGTCCTCTCCCGAGTAACAGCGCTCTGAGTGGGAGGCCCTCACCTCTTAGTGAGGATGTCCCAAGGGAAGAGCCCCCGACCGCCAGTCGGGGTACCCCGACTGGAAACCAGTTGACCGCAGGAGAGCCCCCGGCTGCCATCCAAAGGACCCCGACTAAAGACCAGTCGGGCAAGAGCCAAGAAGAGAAAAGGAGCCGGGAAGTGTCGGTTAAGGATTCGGCCACCGAAACTGGTAAGTCTTAAATCAATCTCTAGCTTTTTAATCTCCAGTCCATTTTTCCTGTATCTTCATTCGCTCCTTCTGAATCAATCAGCCAAAGTAGAGGAGATCCCTAGGTTGCAGTCTTTTGAAACCTGGGTCCCTCCGATCAAGATTGAGTGGCGTGATTCCGAAGGCCAGACACAGGACATCATCCTGAACAAGCAAATGGAGAATGAAGAAAGAGACATGCTTGTAGACAGCCTGAATGAAGCGACACGGCTGTTAAACGTGAGTTTTGCTCCTTTTCTGTTGTAGCTTTGTAATCGCTTTTCAGTCGATCAATCTTTAGAAATTGTGTGCAGAGGGTGTATTGCCGGTCGATGGCCAAATCCGATGCACTCGAGAAGTTGGTCCCGCACTTGAACTCCCTGGAAAACATCCAGCAGGAGCTAAAGGCCACTTGAGAGGAAGCTGCATCGAGGGAAGCGGCTCTGAGGAGGGAAATAGCCGCACTCCGGGAGGAGAACCTCGACCTCCGGGGTTCAATCGGGAGTAAACTCGATCTCCTTAGTCTTTTTGTGCCTCTAATTGCAGTCTGCTTTGGTCTTGGTCGTTGACAACTTTTCTTGTCGCAGAGAATTCGTCGGAGGTCCACTCACTCCAAGCCCGACTGGACGAGGCTGATGCCAGCAGAGCCGAGCTGGAGAGTGAGTTTGAAGGTGAGCTCTTTCAAAACAGCGTTCTTTGTGTTGTTTCATCTTTGAATGCTTTATGTAATTGTATATCTTTGGCAGCTTACAAGATGAAGACCCGAGCTCAGTATGACGTATTCGTTGAGAGGGTCAAAAAAGCCGAAAGCGTTAGGGAAGATGTTGCTAAAGCGGCGACGCCAATCCTGTTGCTGTTCCATAATGGACTCGGGACCAGCTCATTGGACACCGTCGAGGTCTTTGATAAGCTTAGGCGAGCCCCTGATCAATATTCGGCCAACATTTCCGAGAAAGGCATTATGGGAGCGGGCTTCGCCCTTGCACAGACCAAGTCGCTCTACCCCCGAGTGGACGTTGATTCAGTCGGGGAGGCCTACGCCAATGGTACTTCAGATGAGCGGGCCCTGGAGTTGATTAGCGAAGCGCAGGAGTCTGCCAAGAAAGTAGCCGCCGATGTAGCGAACCACTTTTGATCTTGATTGCCTTGTGAACATTGTATGCAACTTTCTGATGTGTTCTGTAAATATTCAGTTTATTTATGTTAATGCCTTGATCCGAGTTTTTATGTAAAATTTCTTAAGTAATTTTTGTCCGACTGTTACCAAGCCTAAGATTGATTAGGTCATCAAAAAATTCTCAGTCCTTATGCATTGAACTCGAATCAAGGAACATTAAACAATGATAAACCAAATATGCATAAGTTGTCGAAGAAAACCATGCTTTATTGACATATGTACAGCCCCCGACTGCTAACTCAAGAAGTCATCTTGCTTGAGGTTGGCAGTCAAGAAGAAAATGAAACTTAAGGCATTTTAGGCATAGTATCATCGAAGATGCTCGATGTTTCAGGAGTTCTCCACCATGGATCCGTCTTCACGCTTTAGTCGATATGCTCCTGGCCGAGTCACCTCAGCAATTATATACGGTCCTTCCCATAATGGAGATAACTTATGACGGTCCTTGGTGATCTGAATCTTGCGTAGAACCAAATCGCCAACAATAAAATCTCGTGCTCGAACATTGCGACTATGGTATCGCCTAAGACCTTGAAGATATCTTGTCGACTTGATCAGGGCTGCCTCACGGGCCTCTTCTAGTCGGGTGAGGTCATCCACTCGGTCTTGATCGCAGCGTTCGTCATTAAAGCTGCGGACTCGGAGAGATTCGTACTCCATCTCGTTTGGCACCATGGCTTCTGCGCCGTAGACCAAAAATAAAGGAGTTTGGTCGGTAGCCCGACTGGGCGTAGTCCGCAGAGACCATAGAACCGAGGGGAGCTCTTGGACCCATTTGCCGACATAAGGGTTTAGCCGGTCAAACACTCGGGCCTTGATGCATTGAAGAACCATGCCGTTGGCACGCTCAACTTGTCCATTGCTTTTGGGATGTGCAACCGATGCGTAGCAGATTTTGATTCCGAAGTCGTCGCAAAATTTCTTAAAGATGCCCCAGTGAATTGAGTCCCATTATCGGTTATTATTCTGTTTGGGACGTCGAACCGGTGCACGATGTTGAGGATGAAGTCTCGTGCCTTGTCAGCAGTGATCGTAGCAACCGACTTAGCTTCGATCCACTTGGAGAATTTGTCAATTGCGACGAATAAGTGTGTGAATCCTCCTGGAGCCTTTTTGAAAGGACCAACCATGTCTAAGCCCCATACTGCAAATGACCAGGATAGTGGAATCGTTTGTAGTTCTTGGCCTGGGACATGACTTTGCCGAGCAAAAAACTGGCAACCTTCGCACGTGCGGACCACCTTGTCAGCGTCGGAGACCGCCGTAAGCCAGAAGAAACCTTGTCTGTAGGCTTTGCCCACCAAGGTGCGTGCTGTCGCGTGGCTTCCGCATATGCCCGAGTGGATATCTTGGAGTAGTTGTCGTCCTTCCTCGGGTGTGATGCATCTCATCAGGACTCCAGAGGGGCTCCTCTTGTATAAATCAGAATCAACCATGACATAAGCTTGACAGCAGCGTCGGACGCGTTCTGCCTCATCCCGATCTTCCGGCAGCTCTTGCTGAGTTAAAAATCTGATGAGCCATGTCCTCTAGTCGGCGTCGATCATGGCGACCTGGTATGCAGCTTGCTCGTTGGGAGTTGGTTTGGCTACAACAGTTGGCTCATAGAGATGCTCTACGAAAACGTCTGTTGGAGCGGCTTCTCGCTTGGACCCGAACTGTGCCAACTTGTCAGCTGCCTCGTTATTATGTCTTAGGACATGGGATAGCTCCAGTCCGTCAAACCTGTCTTCAAGTTTGCGAACTTCTTGCCGGTAGGCCTCCATGGTGTCGTCTAGACAGCACTAGTCTTTCATCACTTGGTTGACAACTAGCTGGGAATCCCCTTTCACGACGAGCCGACATATCCCGAGTGAAACTGCAAGCCGCAGTCCATGTAGCAGGGCTTCGTACTCGGTGACGTTGTGTGAGGTGGAGAAGTGAAGGTGGAGAACATATCTTAGCCTTTCCCTAGTCGGGGAGATCAACACGACTCCTGCTCCCAAGCCGGTGATCTTCTTGGATCCGTCAAAGTGCATGGTCCAGTACTGTAGGTCTTCTCGAGGTACATCTTCTTGCTGTTCGGTCCACTCGGCCAGGAAATCCGCCAGGGCTTGTGACTTTACCGACGTTCTTGCTTTGAAAGTTAAGTCCAACGGCATCAGCTCTAGGGCCCACTTCGCGATGCGCCCAGTCGCCTCCCGGTTGTGGATGACATCGCCAAGTGGAAAGGAGGTGACGACTGTGACCGAGTGACCCTGAAAATAGTGCGCCAATTTCCTCGTGGTTATCAGAACACCATACAGCAATTTTTGTACCTGAGGGTAGCGAATTTTGGCTCCTGCCAATACTTCGCTAACGAAGTAGATTGGCCTCTGAATCTTCTGGACTCGCCCTTCATCTTCGCGCTCGACCACGAGGACCGTGCTGACCACTTGGTGAGTCGCTGAGACGTACAGTAGCAGGGGCTCCTGAGGCTGAGGTGATGCTAGGACGGACGGTGTCGTGAGGAATTCTTTAAAATGTTCAAAGGCCTTGTGGGCTTCCGTAGTCCACTGGAAGTCGTCTGTTTTCTTCAGCAACCTGAAGAAAGGCATGCCTCGTTCGTCGAGTCGAGAGATGAATCGGCTTAGCGCTGCCATGCAGCCAGTAAGCTTCTGAACGTCTTTCTGGTTACTCGGGGGCTTCATACTCAGGATAGCGTTGATTTTTCTGGGTTAGCTTCAATGCCGCAATGTGACACCATGAAGCCGAGCAGTTTGCCTGATGGCACGCCGAACGTGCACTTCTTCGGGTTCAACTTCATTCTGAAGGCCCGGATGTTCGCGAAGGTTTCTTCTAAGTCGGCGATCAGGTCTTCCTTCTGCTTGGTCTTGATGACGACGTCGTCGACGTAAGCTTCCATGTTCTTCTCGATCTGCGTCTAAAAACACCTTTGGATCATGCGCTGGTATGTGGCTCCGGCGTTCTTCAGGCCGAAAGGCATCGTGATGTAGCAATAGGCCCAAAACGGCGTGATGAACGATGTTTTCAGGCAGTCGGATTCCTTCAAGCTGATTTGGTGGTAGCCCGAGTAACAATCCAAAAAGCTTAGGAGCGGCATGCTGTTGAGTCCACGACTTGGTCGATGCGAGGCAACCCGAATGGATCTTTGGGGCGAGCCTTGTTGAGGTCGGTGTAGCACATGCGCCATTGCCCTGTCTTCTTCCGGACCGAACCGGGTTAGCCAACCGGTCGGGATGCATAACTTCCTTGATAAAGCCGGCCTAAGAGCTTTGTGAGTTCTTCCTTGATGGCATCTTTTTGATCCTGAGCAAACCTGCGCAATTGTTGTTTGATTGGTTTTGTGTCATCTTTGACGTATAAAGATTGCTCGATCACCTCCCTAGGAATTCCAGGCATATCAGATGGTTTCCAAGCAAAAACATCTTTATTACTTTGGAGGAAGGTGACGAGCGCACTTTCCTATTTAGGATCTAGTTCAGCGCCGATTACAGCGATTTTGGAAGGATCCGATGGATCAAGGGAGATTTTCTTCGTTTTGGCGTCGCCTTGTCCCAACTTGGCTATCTTCTTTGCGGGGATTTCACCCTCTGCAGAAGTTGATGCAGCCGGTCGGATTTCTTCCTGGCCACGTGATCTCTCACAAGATTGGGCCATGTCGCAGCTTTCCTTGTCGCAAGTGAAGGCTTGTTTGACGTCGTTGTGGAGAGTGATGACGCCGTTTGGACCCGGCATCTTCATGCAGAGGTAGGTATAGTGCGGTATCGCCATGAACTTGGCGAGTGCAGGCCTTCCAATGATCGCGTGGTAGGCCGTCTTGAAGTCAGCCACCTCGAAAGTGATATTCTCAGTTCGGAAGTTCTCGCGAACTCTGAAGGTGACTGGAAGGGCGATGTGCCCGAGTGGGGTGGACGACAGCCCCGGGATAACTCTGTGGAAGGGGGCTGAGCTTGCCTTCAGTTCGGCTCTCGGGATTTGCATCTCGTCCAAGGTCTTAGCGAACAGGATATTGAGGGCGCTGCCCCCATCAATGAGGACGCGCTTCAGTTTGATGTTCCGGACCACCGGGTCTAGCACCAGTGGATAGCGCCCCGGGTGAACCACTCGGTCGGGCTGATCCGAGCAGTTGAATGTAATAGCCACCTCCGACCATCGTAGGTATTGTGGGACCTCAGGTTGTGCCGCGTTGACCTCGCGGTTGGTTAGCTTCTGTTTCCTCTTGGATTCATAGGCTTACGGCCCCCCGAAGATGTGATTCAGCTCGCCCACGGGGTCTTGAAAGGGCTCCGTATTTCTAGCCGGGTTGTTCTTATTGGTGCTCGATGGACCGGCTTCGTCAGTCGGCTTCTTGTTGAGCTGTGCCGCATATTACTTGGCGAATTGCTTGTAAATGAAGCAATCCTTGGCCGCGTGCTTGTGGTTGGGATGATGCGTGCACTGAGCGTTCATGATAGCGTCATAGGCCGCAACTCGAGGACGGCGTTGGGAGTTGGACGTCGCCAACCAGGTCCTCAGGTCGGCGCTTGCGGTCCTTCTGGCCCTGGTTGTTGTTGCCATTATCCTTCTTAGGATGTCGGCTTCCTCCCGACTGCTTGTCGTCCCTTCTGTCAGGCCGGTCTTGGCGCGCCGCTTTGATCGCGCCGCTAGACTTGGCGTACGAGTTTGCCGTCTCGAACATCTGCTTCACCGTCTTCGGTGGCTTGCACCCAAATTTTCCGATCAACAGTTCATCACGGACTCCCTTCTGGAAGGCGGCGATGATGATGTCATCGATGATGTTGAGGATCTTGTTGCGCTTTTCGGAGAAGCGCCGGATGTAGTCCTTCAATGGCTCATCCAGCTTCTGGACGACGCTGTAGAGGTCGAAGTGGGTCCCATGCCTCTCAAAAGTTCCCTGGAAGTTGGCGATGAAGTGGTCCCTTAACTCACTCCACGAGCCGATCGAGCCTCTTGGCAAGCTCGTGAGCCAGTTCCTGGCCGAGTTAGCAAGGGCGACATTCAGGTAATTGGCCATGCCCTTGTTGTTACCTCCTGCCGCACGGATGGCGAGGGTGTACACGGTTAGCCACGACTTGGGGTCGGTCTTCCCGTCGTACTTCTCGATTCCTGTCGGCTTGAAGCCATTCGGCCAATGCACTCGGCGCAGGTCCCGAGTGAAAGGGGTACTCCATCGTCATTTCTGTCGGGCGAGCCCCTTCGATCTTCGCGGGAGCGCTGATCTCGTTCTTGATAGCGTCGGTCGAGGACTTCCCACAGATCACTCGGCGGGGTCCTTGGCAGGCTGCTTCGGTAGTCGGAGTTGTTGCGACGGCGGACCCGGTGGTGGACGGGTGGTCGTCCATGCCGCTTCTCGTGGGAGTCGGTCGATTGCTCCTGATGCTTACGCGTGGTCTCGCGGCGAAGGTCTCTTGACCTAGTGGTCGTCCGGTCTTGCTCGGGCCTCTTGTAATCCTTTGACCTCAGCGACGGGAGTCGGCTTCTGTCGGGCGATTCTGCCACGGACTCAGTCGGTCTTCGGGCTGAGGTGGAAGGAGAGCAGTTGGCTGTGGCCGCGACAATGGTCTTGATCTTGTCCAGAATTGGTGTCACGTTGGCGGGAGCCGTTTCGATCACGGTGTCGAGGAGGGTGAGTGTGGCAACGGCGTTCTGCTGGGGCATTTGGAAGATATTGGCGTTGTCGACTCGCGTCTGGAGTATGGCCTCCCGAGCAGATCGTCCAGTTGCCCTCAGATCCCGCTTTCTTCTGTCGGCGTCCTCCTTACGCCTCCTCTCGTCTTCTGCCATCTTGCGCTCCTGCTCAAGTCTGGCTTGTTCTTCTTCTACGACCCTACGGGCCATGGCTGAGTCGGTCTCGGCCACCTCAGCCATGAGGACGTCGAAGCACTTCGGCTCGTAGTCCTTGTCGCAGTCGGAGTCGTTAGCTTCGTCCGAGGGGATGCCGTAGAGGTCGTCGAAGCCTGAAGAGCTAAGGTATTCATCGAGCTCCGAGGATGAGCATGACCCGAACGGTTGGAGGATGACCGCGACTTCCCTCAAGCCTGGGTTGCTCGAATCTGGATCGTTCCAGTCCGAGTCGTAGCTTGATGACGTGGATCCCTCCGAGTGGGTCGATCTCGACTCGGGGGAGAGGAGCTTGCAGTAGATCTCAGCGGCGTTTGATAATCCAAACGGCGCCGAGAGGTTTTCTCCCGAGTAGATTGGTTTCGACAGGGCGGTGAGAAGACAGCTGTAGATCTTAGCGGCGTTCGGTAATCCGAACGGCACCGAGTGGATTCCTCCTTCAGAGTGGATGGACTGCATCTTGGAACTCAGGATTCGGTCGCAGATCTTGGCGTTGTTCGGTAGCCCAAACGGCGCAGAGCGGGTTCCCCCTCCCGACTGGTCCGAATCCGAGTCGGGGGAGGAAAGCTTGTTGAAGCCGTTGGCGGCGAAGTCATCGATCCCTGAAGAAGATCCCATCGCGCTTGCCAGCGAGATTGTCAAAGAAGTCTTGACGCGCGGGCCCCTACCTGGCGCACCAACTGTCGAAACTCGGTTTCGGCAATAGAAAATTGGGGGTGCAGTCAAGATCGCCAAGCTCGATGGGTTATGTGGAAAACAAGATTTAGACAGGTTCAGGCCCTCTCGTGAGGTAAAACCCTACTCCTGTTTCGAGGATTCGATCCGCCGAGTATTTATTGGTCTCTTGAATCTAAAGCTGAAAGCTGTAAAGCATATGAAATCTGATATCCCTCAAGGGACGCCCCTTACCCCCCTTATATAGTCTTGGGAGCATGCTTACAAATCGGAAACCCTATCTTACTCTATGTCGGTTTTCTCAATCTTACCAAACCATGACTATGAGTCGTTGCCTTATCTAACCGGCAACGTAATACCCAAGTCATATCCGGTTTACATATTTGGCAGGCGCAACCTATCCCTATCTCCAGTCGGATAAGCTTGCCACGTGGATATCCAATTGCCATAATCTCCACAGTTCCCCTCCGATACTTTCACAAAGACCCAGAAAAGGAGGGTGCAACGGATGAAGAGCGAGGGTTGGCTGCAGGAGGTTCAAGCCAAAATCGATCATCGGCTAAGTAAGAAGAAGAAGCAAGAGCGTCCAAGGAAAGAGTGGCGTGTGAAGAGCAAGACTGTGTCAGGCGATGAAGCTCAAGCCGACAAAGCAAAAAGATTGACCAAGAGAAAAGCTGTGGCCCCTACATTGGTCAACATAGTCTTTGAGTTGTCAGCCGAGTATGAGGCAGCTCAGGCCAATGCAGATGTGGTTGAGGAGTCCATGGCCAAGTTAGTTTTGTCCCTGGAGCAAGCGATCTTCAAAAAATCAGAGGGAACAGGGCATCGATAACTCACACCATTGTATGTCAAGGGATTTGTCAATGGCAAGCCGATGTCCAAAATGGTTGTCGATGGGGATGCAGCTATAAACTTGATGCCCTATGCCACTTTCAGAAAGTTAGGTAAAAATTCGGATAACCTCCTCAAGACCAACATGATTTTGAAGGACTTTGGAGGGAACCCATCTGAGACCAAAGGAGTTCTAAACGTGGAGCTAACAATCGGCAGTAAAGTTGTGCCTACAACCTTCTTTGTCATCGATGGGAAGGGATCATATAGCCTGTTGCTGGGAAGGGATTGGATCCATGCTAATTGATGCATCCCATCTACCATGCATCAGAGCTTAATCCAATGGCAAGGCGACAAAGTTGAGATCGTGCCAGCCAACAAGTCAGTAAACATTGCCAATGCCGATTTAACCCTTTAGGAGATGGATGGTATCGATTGCTTGTCTGGCAAAGTTTGGGAAGCCGATTATTTGAAGGTGTCTGATTCTAACATACAACCAATTGGAGATGAAGAGCCCCAATTGCAGCTTTGAGGGCGTTGTGGAGGGATCAAGCTTTTACAGCGAGGACACCGTGGATGATCTCGATGGCAAACTAGGACAAGGCTTCATGTCGGCCAAAAATTTTAGAAGAGGTTGATATAGGTCCAGGAGATAGGCCTAGGCCAACATATATTAGTAAAAATTTGTCTTCTCATTTTAGAACCAAGCTTATTGAGTTGTTAAAGGAATATAAAGATTGCTTTGCTTGGGAGTATTTTGAGATGCCAGGTCTTAGCCGGTCGATTATCGAACATTGGCTCCCTATTAAACCAGGCTATCGAAAGTACAAACAGCCCCCTAGAAGATTTAAAGCCGATATGTATGATGCAATTAAGACCAAAATCATTCAATTGTATGATGGTGGTTTTATTCGGTCGTGCCGATACGCTGAGTGGGTTTTAGACATAGTTCCAGTTATCAAGAAAAACGGCAAGCTTAGGATGTGTATCGACTTTCAAGACCTAAACAAAGCTACCCCTAAGGACGAGTACCCCATGTCGATTGTCGATTTATTGGTGGATGCTGCTTCAGGGCATAAGATTATAAGTTTTATGGATGGCAATGCTGGATACAATCAAATTTTTATGGCCGAGGAAGACACCCATAAGACTGCTTTTAGGTGTACTGGTGGAATCGGCTTATATGAGTGGGTTGTCATGACATTCGGACTGAAAAATGCTAGAGCTACATATCAGAAAACCATGAATTATATTTTTTACGATCTAATCGGCTTCTTAGTTGAGATCTACATTGATGATGTTGTGGTAAAATCCAAGAAAGTTGAAGATCACATAGCCGATGTAAGGAAGGTTTTGGAAAGAACAAGGAAATATGGCTTGAATATGAACCCTACCAAATGTGCTTTTGGCGTATCGGCTGGACAGTTCTTGGGATTTCTTGTTCATGAGAGGGGGATTGAAGTGACACAAAGGAGTATTAACGCAATCAAGAACATCAACCTCCACAGGAAAAGAAGTAGTTGCAATCGCTGATTGGCAAGGTAAATTTTATTAGGCGTTTTATTGCTAATTTATCTACGAAGATGGAGCCATTTACACCTTTACTAAGGCTAATAGCCAATCAAGAGTTTACTTGGGGGGCAGAGCAGCAGAAGGCTTTGGATAATATCAAGGATTATTTAAGCTCTCTTCCAGTTTTGATTTCTTCACAAAAAGGAGTGCCTTGTAAGCTATATTTGTCAGCTGACAAGAAGTCAATCGGTTCGGTTTTAATCCAGGAGTTCGAGGGCAAGGAAAGATCAATATTTTATCTAAGCAGAAGGCTTTTGGAAGCAGAAACAAGGTACTCTCCTGTGGAAAAGTTGTGTTTGTGCTTGTATTTTTTCTACACCAAGTTGAGGTATTATTTACTATCCAATGAATGCATGGTAGTCCGCAAAGCCGATGTAGTTAAATATATGCTATCGGCTCCAGTGCTGAAAGGAAGAGTTGGTAAGTGGATTTATGCTTTAACAGAATTTGATCTGAGGTGTCAAGCACCCAAGGAAGTTAAGGGACAAGTTATAGCCGATTTCATTGTTGAACAACGGGATGATTCAATCGGCTCAGCCGACATAGTGCCTTGGACGTTATTTTTCGATGGTTCAATTTGTAGACATGGTTGTGGCATCGGCTTGGTCATAATATCACCTAGGGGGAAAGTTTTGAATTTGCTTACACTATCGCGCCTTATGCAACCAATAACCAAGCTGAGTATGAGGCCGTCCTCAAGGGGTTGCAACTTTTGAAAGAGGTCGAAGCTGATGCTGTTGAAATCATGGGTGATTCATTGTTGGTCATCAATCAGCTAGCAGGAGAATATGAATGCAAGAACGATATGTTGATGATGTACTATCAAAAGTGCCGAGAATTGATGGATGGTTTTTGGCTAGTAACTTTCAAACATATCCCTCGAGAGCAGAATATTGAAGCTAATGATTTGCCTCAAGAGGTATCGGGATACAAGCCAATGTTGAAGGATGTTGAAGTTGAAATTGCAACGATCGTAGCCGGTGATTGGAGGTATGATGTTTTTAATTATTTGAAGAATAATTCTTAATCGGCTTCAAGGAAATTGCGTTACAAGGCTTTAAGATATGTTTTGCTCGATGATGACATTTATTATCGGGCGATTGATGGGGTATTGCTTAAATGTTTGAGTGTCGATCAAGCCAAGGTTGTGATGGGAGACGTGCATGAGGACATTTGTGGTACTCATCAATCGGCTCACAAGATGAAATGGTTACTTCGAAGAGCTCGGTATTTTTGGCCGACCATGCTGGAAGATTGTTTTAAATATTACAAAGGATGCCAGGATTGTCAAAGGTTTGGAGCAATTCAAATGGCACCAGCGTCAGCTATGAACCCTATTATTAAGCCATGGTCGTTCAGAGGATGGGGAATTGACATGATCGGTCAGATTAATCCGTCCTCGAGCAAAGGACATAAGTTCATATTGGTGGCAACCGATTACTTCACAAAGTGGGTGGAAGCAATTCCTTTGAAGAAAGTTGACTCTGGGGACGCGATCCAATTTGTTAAAGAGCACATTATCTACCGATTCGGTGTTCCTCAGACAATCACAACCGATCAGGGATCTATATTCGTATCTGATGAGTTTGTCCAGTTTGCAGAGAGCATGGGGATCAAATTGCTGAATTCTTCACCATATTATGCGCAGGCTAATGGACAAGCAGAGGCATCCAATAAAAGTTTGATCAAATTGATCAAGAGAAAGATCTCTAATTATCCAAAGCAATGGCACAGCCGATTGGCCGAAACATTATGGTCCTATCGAATGGCTTGCCATGGATCAATTCAAGTGCCCCCTTACAAGTTGGTTTATGGGCATGAAGTCGTCCTATCATGGGAAAGTGTCATCGGCTTGAGAAGAATTGATTTACAAAATGAATTGACAGCCGATGACTATCACAATCTTATGGTGGACGAGTCGGAAGACTTGATCCAATCCAGGCTACGTGCTTTGGAAAAGATGACTAGAGATAAGAAAAGAATCGCTCGTCATTACAACAAGAAGGTTGTGCCAAAATCCTTTTCAGAAGGCGAGTTGGTTTGGAAGTTGATCTTGCCGATTGATACTCGTGACAATAAATTCGGCAAGTGGTCACCTAATTGGGAAGGGCCCTTTAAAATCTACAACTTTTTCGTGAACAAAAAGTCAATATATTAGAAGAAGAGTAGCATACAACTGCGACACGTCGAGGCGATCACCGGAGGTCAGGAGGAGGGCATAGCCCGTTTACATAAGAAGCTTGTCTAAAACAAGCAAAGTTTCTAAGCTGAGACTGTCAGAGGAAGAAGCTATGCTAAGCTAAGCTATGTGCCTAACAGCTCCTCAGCCGGATTGGCAGTCGTTGCCACCCATTGTCGTAGTTTTCCACAATCCGCTCCAAAACCATCGACACTTGAGATAGAACACCATCAAACACACGAACATTCCTCTCCTTTCATAGGTGCCAGGTTACAAGGATGACAAGGGAATTGAAACATTTCCTACTTTGATTGTGGAGGCCATGCCGTGAAGTTTGCCACCAGCCTTGGAGCACTAAGTGGCGGCCTAGTGAGAGAGCAGCTAGCCCGACAGAGGTTAGTAGCTTGCACGAAACCTGCCTAGCAAAGATCAAGTCGACAAGGATGTGGTTCACCGTCTCCTTCTCTTGCGCACAACAGGGGCACATCGAGTGGCTCTCCATCCCTCGACCGAGAATCCTATTGGCCATCCAACAACGTCGCTGAATCGCCCACCAAAGGAAAAAATTTACATTTGGTTAGCTCAGCGCTTTGCCAAGCAAGGAATGGAAGACAAGGAAGAAAGCCTTGTAGGCTAACTGAGCCAAATAGCCACCGTCGGTCCAACACCAAATGACCTTATCCTCAGTGGCTTGGAGCGAAACGCTCTGAACTCTGTCCTAGATCAGCAAAAACTGGTGATAGGACACGAACGGTGAGCGCACCAGAGATGTCCCCGACACACGCATTATTGTGAGGCAAGTGACCACCGTGGTGGAATTCCTTCAACATGTTGAGGCTACAAGAAAAGGCCCCAACGCCATCAGTTGAATTGAATGAATGTCCAACCAGTCGTATGTCCACAACAGGAGAGGTACGCCCATCCCTAAGAATGACATTAGTTGATTCTCTAAACATGTCCAAAATGTGGAATTCATGTTGTACCTTGAAATCGGCCTAGGAGGGATCTCTCGTTCATTGCCTCCATAGCTACTGGAGCCGAAGCACCCAGTCCATGATTTGGAGATCCAGGACGCCTTGGCCCCTGAGGTCCTTAGGACGACAGACTTTGGGCCAGGCGACGAGACAGTGGCCGCCATGCACCATGTCTGACCCTTTCCAAAGGAATATGCGATGACGCTCGTCGATCGTCTTCTCGGCCCAGTCAGGTAGGCCGATCACCATGGAGAGATGCAGTGAGATGGAAGAGAGAATAGATTGCACTAGCACAAGTTGACCTGCTTGCGCAATGAGCTTCTGTCGAAGTTGGTGAACAAGCCCAAGGCCGTATCGCCTTCATATCTTAGGCCGAAGAGGACTCATGACATCTTAATGCGCTGAATTCAAGGACATAAACAACACACACATCGATTCGTACTTCCTACTCATGCAAAGTACTCCCTCCAGTTTCAAAATTATTGAAGTTTTGGACATAATTTCACATATCAAGGAATAATTTGGTAGGGTGCCTATTATCTGTTTTGTCCATATTAAATACGGTCATATGCTATTTGTAATCACAAGCTTGCTGTTGCCTTGTTGGTTTGAATCCAATCACTCTCTCCTCCACGAGCTAGGTTCGATTCCCTAGCGTTGCGCCCTTTTTTACTCCATCTTTAATGGCATGCATGTAGGGCAAACTAGTCCAAAGATACATACAAAGTTCAAAACGTCTATTATTAGCATTCCCTTGTTTGAAGGCTAGAACGCAAGTTATTTTCATACCGGAGGGAGTAAGGCAGACTACGATCGATAGCTTAAAAGGAGTACTGCATCACCTCCAATTCTGTAGTAAAAGCACTTTGTTCCGGGGTCCGGTACTCCGGTTAGCCTGGCTGCAGGGGCCACTCATCACACGCACCAGTATAACTAATGTGCCTACGTACGCAGTACGTACGCCGGTACTATACACGAAAAGCTTCTCATCATGCCTGCCCCCAGCAGGTAAGAGTAGGATTGTAGGCGACGTCACAAAATGTCAGCGAGTAGCTCAGCCCACAAATTGTCAGCGCCCCTTGCTCGTTTATCCTATACTGTCCCGTTATTTCTAGCTACTCGATATAGTATTATTTACAACATGTTCTAAAAATATGGTTTCTCCAAAAGCTTCCATATCAACATTGCTGGAATTTTTTCCTAAAGTATTTGTTAACTACGTATATAATCTATATATCAATCTAGACAATTTAATTTATCGGCTAATCAGATAATAAGTTGAACCGAATGGATCCAAACGCGGATTTGATTACGCGACGAGGAGAAAGTTTCTGCTGCCGGCAGGTCAGACGGAAAAGTCACGTGAGACCAGCGCGGCGCGATCGATTCGGCAGCAGGTTGGCTCCTCCGTTCAAACGCGCGAGCGAGCGCTGAATGGTCTTAAACACTGCAGTCTACATACAGTCTACAACTCGGGCGCGTACACCGCTATCGTATCTTAGCGTAAGCTGTAATAGCATGAGCCGCATATACCACCGGTTTGGCGTCGACGCCGTCGAGTGCATAGCTCGAAATTTGCCGGACGGCGCCGTGTGCTGCTGGCCGGCAATCCTACGCGGATATCGGAATCGGCAGCAACAGAAACGCGGATAGATATCTGCAGCCCAGCTTATTCTAGCATTACATGGGCCAGACCGAACAGATCGATGGACCAGAGAGTAAGTTGGGCCAAAAGATGCTCAACCGATAATTGGAGCGAATCTTTTGAGAAATAAGTTCACTTTTGGTTACTTAATTTGTCGTCTTGTTTAAAATTCGTCCCTAAACCATAATATCACATAAACGCCTACGTTCCATTGACGTGATACTTAATGCCAGAAATAACAAAAAACCTACATGTTAGTAAGTGTTTGATTAAAAATAAAAAATTATAATGAGACCGACATCATCACACCTCTCTTTCTCCTCTTCTCTGCCTTCTCTTTCTTCCTTTTCTTCCTTTTCTTGTCATCTGTTGGTATTTGTTACAATTATATATAAATCCACAAACGCGGTAATACCGTTATAACACTTCATTCTAGAGCATTCAAGAGTATTGAATCATAGGAAACGTGTGTGTAAAATCTAATAAACAAGTTCGTCCAAGGACAACAACAACATGAAAGACGAAAGATAGAGAGGATTCCTATGGGTTATGATTCTTGAATGAAGTTAAGGTAAAACTCTATTACTTATTTCGGGCACCGACTCTCTCCTGATCTATCAAGCGAGTCCGCCCTGTAGCTTTATGATGTATCCGAACATGGAGGATTACAAAGGACAAACATGGTTGTCACCACCGGCCGTCTACCTCTACAACCCGTGGAGCACACAACAAATGAAGGTAACCTTAACCTAGACACCATGTCTATGTTATCGATTACTACTCTAGCCTCGGCCAAAAACTCCCTTCTACATCCAGAGTCTTAGTACTATAGCATTTAATATAAATATTAAGTGACGAACCCGTAATGATGAAAATATATCTTACTTATAAGAAAATTAAATACCCAAAATAATATCAATACTTATTTATATTAAAAGAAGCATCCGCCGAGATACAAGAGTGAGGAGAGTGCTGACAACTTCAGCACTCCTCCAGAGCTTTCCCTTACTCCCTTGCTATATTCTAACTTTGCTAGAGAGTAGTCTAAATATGAAAGTGATAGAACTCCACTCGAGTTGTGTTGTGTTTTGCAAATGGAATGAGCACCTTCTTTTAAAGCCATCCTATGGCGGTTGTCAAGTCGATAACTCAGGAGAATCACTCACAACCGCCTTTGAGGAATCACCAAGAGCCAATTCTTGGATCCATCGCCTTAATTGATGCACGGCCCAGATGGACTGTTGGAGTCAATGGGAAGCTCCACGCAAAAATTGAGGCGGTTTGGACCAAATTGTAATTTGGCCGAACCAGTGGTTCGCCCAAACTCCTTTTGTCATCATTCACACTGCCTCTTCTTTTGGCGGCTGACCTGTGGACCTAGGTGTGGGTATGCAATGAATTGTGTCAATTTGCATTGGTTTACTCCCGGATGTGGGTCCATGAACCCATGTGCTCGTGTCTAATTGGTCGGAGGTGTGTTTCTTCGCATGGCGGGTGTATTTTTATCCATAATTACCTAGATATAAATATTCACAACACTCACGAAATTGGTTAGTAATAAACCCTACCATTTATGTTCGGTGTTTTATTTTATTTTCTTTTATGCAGGAATTAACGGTTGAATTTGGTATTTAAGGGCGGTCCACATCGTCATCGGCGTACGTCTCTCCGCGCACGGGGGAAGCTCCGCAAGCATGGCATCACGCTCCACCTCAACATCAACAAGGCGAGGTAGAAGGTCCTCGATGTCCCCGCGTCTACCTGGTGCACCCAACCGCCGCCAACATCGACCACATCGCCGCCGTCTCACACCGTGTTCCCCTCCGCTTTACTTATGATTCGTCACACACCAAGCATGCAGACTTGTGGAAGAAGTCCCCCACCTAAGAGTTCCAAAGTCGGCGGCACCTTCGTGTCATAGTCGGCTCCAGCGGGTGTTAGTGATATGCCCTAGAGGCAACATGGAGATGTTGGATATCATGGTCAATGTTTATGTATTTATGAATAAAGTGTTATTCAGTTTCATGAAATAGACATCTTGTATTGATCAATAAGTACGTGACTTATTTATGAGACTCTATATGTATGAATCTATTTCTAAATGATCCCTGATCATATATCATATTATTGGAACTAATATGATTCTAAGATCGGCATGTTTATTGATTGATGATCATGTCTCATAGATCATAAGTATGGAGATACCAAATCAATAAACATGGACATATGTGTTAGAGAACACATTGTTGGATAGACCCACCGTGAGACACTACAGGAATTAATGTGCCATTAGTTGGTCTCAGGTAGTGTTGGTACAAAGTTCTTAGACCTGAGATCACCATGGATTCCAACATGTGTAGTAGCCTACTTTGGGACTACCAAACGCTATTTCGTAACTGGGTAGTTATAAAAGTAGTCTTCGGGTTTGCTATGAAACATGGAGTGGGATGTGAGTGATCAAGATGAAATTTGCTCCTCCTTTGGAGAGATATCTCTAGGCCCCTCGAGGTAATGGATTATGGAAATGCATGGCCATGTTAAGTTGATTGAGGAGTCAATCAACAGACAGATAATCCAATACGGTTCGAGTGAATGGTTAAGCTATTGAAGGGATGGCACACATCTTGCCTATAGCTTAATTGGTATCGTGAGGCAAAGGGATTTGTGTACACATTACAGGTTCAGAGCCGATATTATATTCTTGTATACTATGGTGTCAATATGTGCTGCTAGCCGCCGCTGTTGACGGGTCGGCTGAGTTGGACTCGAGCCAACGATCGGCTAAGTTAGACTATAGCCGAAACCAAGTATACCTGAACCTACAGGGTCGCACGCTTAAGGGGATAAGAACAAGCATTCGAGTTGGACTCGAATACGGCTCGATCGGATAGGGATTCGATTGGATAGAGTCCTATGGTATTACGACGTATGGGTGGCCAACTCTATGAGATTGGGATGAGATCCGATTCAAAATAGAGTCCTGATCGGCCACTAGTCCCAGTAGGCCAACTCTATATAAAGGGGCGAGGGGTGGAGAGCTGCGACACATCAGTTGAATTGAATTGCGCCGAGATCAATCTCCACGGAAACCCTCCCCACCTTTGAGCCAAACCCTAGCCTTGCATCGCGTGCTAGCACACGGGTGTTCGGCGTTCTGTTCCCGGACGTGTGGATACTGGTAGAGACGCTGCTACGTTGCGTGCTGTTGATCGGCTACGAATCGGCTGTAGTCGGAGCGAGGTGACTGCGGCAGATCGGCAACGAGAACACGGTCGGCGACTCGGATCGGCTGTGGCATCAGCGAATCGGCTGATTGGTGAATCGGTTGTCCCGGGGAATCGGCTGTCGGCTTGCGGAAATCGGCTAAACTGTTTCAGATCGGATAGTCCTGATTGGCTATTTCCGCTGCATACTCCAATCGGTAACGATCTATCGGCCCTTACTTGCAAGTGTTCCTGGTTTGCGCGGTAGAAAAGTTTTTGTTTTCGGCTAGCGTAGCTTCCGCGTAACCCTTCAGCGAGGACGGTCAATGATGAGGATAAGACTCAACAACACTGACGATGATGGATGTTGTACTGGACTCGAAGTCCTAAGCTTCCTCCACTTAAGAAAAAAGTTCTTAATCTTCAACGAAATCAATGCATCGAGCATTCAAGTTTATTTCTGATTTCTCAGATTTCATTCATGAATCTCATTTTTCCATTGGCTACTATTGCTCGTTGCTTTTTCTCTAGTCTACTACGGAGTCGTTGGTTGCTGCAGTACTACTTGTTGTCCTCGAGGCAGATGAAGTCGTGGTACTGATCGGCGATGCGGGCCACATGGTGCATGGAGTAGGACACGACGGTGGCGGAGGCAAGGAGCTCAAGGAGGGCCCGCGGGACGTAGGTGGAGAAGTTGAGGTGGAAGAGGCGTAGAACTCTGTGGCAGCGGTGGCGACGGTGATACGGTCGATGTTGGCTATGGTGGGGCGCACCAAGTAGATGGCGAGGGCATCGGGGACCTGCTGCCTCGCCTTGTCGATGTTGAGGTGGAGCGTGACACCGTGGCTGCGGAGCTCCCCAATGTGTGTGGGACGACATGCGTAGACGATGAGGAAAGGAGAGAGAGAAAAGGAGAGAAGACGGGAAAGAAAGGGGTGATGACGTGGGTCCTATTGTAATTTTTTATTTCTAATCAAACCCTCACTGATCTCCTATGTTTTTTTCCTTAAGTGTCATGTCAACGCCATGTAGGCGTCACATCAGTCGAAATTGACGTTCAAACCGCTTTGGGATCTTATTTGCACTAGTTTTGGGAATCGAGGGACGCGTCATTTCTGGTATTGCGGTTCAGGGACGAATTTTGGACTCGGCGACAAATTCAGAGACCTAATGAACGTGTTCCATCTTTTGGTGACATCCATGAGCTAAGGACCAATGGAATAGAACAAGGTGTACCATTGGTATACTAGAAAAAGGTGTACTGCTATGTAGGATAGACTATACAAATCAGTTTGACTTAAAAAATGGGGCACCACATTTTTTTTTATTTTTAGGCACTATACAATTCAGTTTCTTCGTCTCAAAAAAATACTTTTTCCTTGATTTTAGTTACTTTAGTTTGTTCTCTGCGTTCTTGACACCTCTTTAAGTAACCAATTGTTGTTATCCTAATTCTTTTACTAGTATATTATATAAACATAGTATATTATATAAACATGTACTATAGAAATTATGGTGTAATTTACAATGTAAATTTTAAAATTATGATGTAATATATATAAACTGTGAAAAAATTAGACCGTCCTTGTTGAAAAATATAGTGTTATATTTTAGTCCCATACATACTAGGTCGCTCTAAATAATCTTAGGTAGTCCAATGTAACTATAAAGAACTAACCCGTTGACTTGTTAGCTCATACTAGCTAGCTAACAGGGATGTTTTTGTAGCTAAGGCTAGGATTATGGATTCATGGTTGCATATACTCCATGCACTACTACATAAAAGTATATCAATACCGGATTGTAACTTGCATCAGTGCCGGTCCTGACCTGGCACAAAACTTCTGATAGTGTCATCGTATTAGTGACGGGTAGATACCCGACACATATAAGATCTCCACAAAACAAAAAAAATCGGTTGGCTTTGAGCCACCTCTTTCCTAGGCTTAGACAATAGTCTAATTACATTTACATTCAAAAATCATCGCACAAAATCAATTCATCCAGAAAAATCTTAAATGACAGATGTCAACGAATATACAATCAACAGTACAACTTTAAAGACAGGTGTCATGAAGATACAATCAGCGGTGCTACATGATGAACATGACACTATGTGACAAAAAGAGAGTTGGCTGCAATAAAAAGAGAGTTGGCTGCAATCAACAAACAAACAAAGAGAAGAGTTCAAGAAATAAAAATATCATTCAAGCCTAGACAAACAAGGCTTGATTGTACAAAGTACTAGGTTGATTATACAAAGTACTAGGCACCGCATAGCAGAATTGCTCCATGCAGTTTTGCCTATATGTGGTTGTATGTCTATCTGTACACTAAATAAAGCGGTGGAGGACTCCTCAGCGCAGCTATAAAAGGACACTGCCTCTGCATACTGGGAGATACAGCAGGAAGCACTCTAGCAGGAGTTCCCAGAGCCCTCTCCCACTCTTTTAGTACTACTAGCAAAAACCACCTGTAATATAGCATCTGTAAATAAATCCGCCTCTATTCTCGCTTGAAGGTAATACTTCAGCACTCTTTGTAAATCTCAGGGTTCCTGAAAGGAAAAACCATATGTAAACTTGTTCCAGTTTTATGAAGTAATTTTTTTATTCACCTTAGATTATTGGTTCAGCTGAGTGTTTATGCAAGGGACCCTATAGGAGAAAACTCTGCGGTAGTTCTCATCTTTAGCCTGCATCTTGCTTAGGCATCTGGAGAACCGTTGTCCGTAGAAAAGTGTTCCCTTCGGGTGGAACTGCCTGGGGAGACGATAAGCGTTCAGCTAGAATGAATATTCTAAGTGATATCAAGAGAAGTTGCTTCCAAAACGCGAATAAGTTATGCATATGGTGAGTACCGAGTAGGATTTTACAAATAATTGTCTACAACAAGCCGGCTGATCCCTTAGGTCTCGCTAACCAGAACGATCCTGTAAAATTAACACAAACAATCAATCCACAAGTACGTGCAAATATAGATTAATTTAATTTATTTGTACGAGTGTTAAAGTACGAGTACGTGTGTGTGTTTGAATATTTTCGTTTGAATATTTTTGAATATTTTTGTTTGAATAATTTTTGGTATCAGAGCCTGGACAAAATTGAACGGTTAAAATATTTAGATTTAGAAGTAAACACCGGAAAGTTAATTAGTACTAAAGATAATATCAATATAAGGTATCGGTTAAATCCCTCTGAATCACACAATTGGCATACGTCTCATAGCCAGCTCAATACACTAGTTGACCTTATATGCAATTTCTATATAACTTGGGGAAAAAGACAGGATGATTTAGAACAAAAATTTGAAAGATTAAATAAAGTTCACCAGAATCTAGTAGAACAATACTTGGTCATAAACAATAAAATTAACCTAACCCTACAATTTATTGACGAAATTAAGACCTTCTATTGCAGAATCTCTAAAAACAACGATTATATTAAAGAAGAAATTTTTCTATCAAGTAAAAAGTTAGATCGTATTTTTAACAAAATAGCTGCAGGTGGATAAGAAGGGTTCATAACATCCGAAAAGAATTGGGTACTATTAAAAGTTTGTTAGAGGAAGTAAAAACTTTGGTTCATTCTTAAGGTATATGTCCGAATATAATCAAGCCCTAAAAGAAACTGAAAAGTATTTGCAGCAACCTGTGGGGTTTTCTAATTACGACTCACCTAAAGAAGATTCTAAAATATTAATCAGGCAAAATAATACAATTTTGCAGTTGTTAGTACAAATATTAGACAAGATTAATAGTGCGGAAGGTAACAAGGACATAATATTAGCTTCATCAGGAATTGTGTCATCAGCTAGAACTATAAACTCAGAAAATGGATTTATTTAAAAGCTCCAGCAGAAGAGACAAATCCGTCCAATTAGTACGACAAGATTCAAAGCCATTATCTTTGATGAATAAGATTAAGTGTAAGCAAGACGATATAGATAATTTAGAAGAAGTTATAGATGTCGACAGAGATCTTGAAAGATATCAGAAAGATACCTTAAGGAAAGTAAAACCACAACAAATATACCACATGGGTTTCTTTGACAATAGACATGGGCTATATAGAATATCAAGGGAGGTAGAATTAAGTGTTTGAACTCATCCAGTGGAATTAAGGATTGTAAGTAAGCAAATTGAGGATGGGCTGAAATATTCAGGTTATAAATACATACATCAAGGAATGTATATTATAGGAATTAAAGAGATGACACGAAAGAATTTAGGAACAAAGGTTTTAATACCATTATTAGATAAAAGATGGGATAGTATAAATAAAGCAGCACTAGGTTTTATAGAAGGAGATATGAATGAAAATAGGTTAATAACTTATATTGCTCCTGATTTAATGATGCCCATAAAAGAATTCATAAATAAAATGAGTTTTGGGTTTCAAACAAAAGGATATGAAGATTTTATAGGAACAAATCTTTTAGTAAGCATAGAATTCCTAGGACGATTAACTAATAATAGCAGTTCAAAATATAGGGTAAATGTAAATAATGTGATTGAAAGTATGCAATCAAAAGGTATCCAATTCATGAGACCTCTAAATATAAGCTCTGAAGAACGGGCAGGAGAAGAATGGAATATAAATAATTTAATAGAAAGTAAAGAATTAACGCAACCTAACGATTATATAAGCTACCAAAATCATGAAGGTAGTACCAGCATTAGATTTACAAATTACAAGTCGTCAGGAATAGATAATGCTGAATCAGTAATTTCAAAACCTGAATGTAGTAGGCGTCATAGTGTTTCTGAACTAATGGAAGGACCTGATCTAGATAAAGAAATCTTATATTATGAAGAAAAATTAAAGGGAATAGAACACGAATATAATAATAACATGACAGATAAATGGTCAATGATAAGAGAGAGGGAACTCTTTTTTATTAGAGAGTTAGCTAGGTTAAAAAGGATAAAAAAAGGAAAAATTGGCACATAAAGGATCACCTAAAAACATAGTAATAAAGGAAGAGAATAAAATCAAGACATTACAAGTTGAAAGGGAAAGTGATATAGATATCAGTGAAGAACAAGAATGGGATATAAATAATACATTTTTATTAGAAAGCTATGAAGAAGAAGAAGAACTAGTTAATAAAGAAAAGTTTGATATTGATGATTCTGAACAATATTATGATTTTATTCAAACCTTAGATGAAGAAAGCTTGAATAATTTAGAGAATTCAATGGAATCCATGGAAGTAGACATAGGAAAAGGAAAAAGAAGAAAATACGGAGAAAGCTCCGTTAAAAATGAAGGAGAAAATGAAAGACAACATAGGACAGCCGGAAGTTGGCCTCCGAGAAAGACGATAACCCATATGCATACATCCCAGGGCAATATAAATATATGGGAAATAAAAGAAGAGATTTTGAAAAATCGGTGAAATTTCAAAACTACAAGGAGACGGAGCGATATTAAATTTAGCCGCACATGACCCGATTGACTGGCAAACATTATAAGTGTATGGAAAGGGTTGGTAGTGCAAAAATACATACAAAATCAGCATAATATAGGAAACAAAGTAGAAGATATGATAACATATTTAGAAACTTTTCTTGGTGAATCTATAAAGGTACTTTGGGAGCAATGGGTAGAAGCTTATCCTAATCAATATGAAGAATTAAAAAGGGTCGGAAATAATCCTAATAATTTTGTTAATGTAATATCCAATATAGTTATTGCGAAGATCCGAATTAGGATATACAACTCGCAAAATGAAAGGCTAAGGGAAATTGAGAAGCTAACTCTGTCTATGGAAAGGAATAAAAGAATTTTCTCAACATTTTCTATACAATGCTACTACGGCTAAGCAAGGATATAATAAAGGGGTAACAGAAAGGTATTTTAACAAATTACCTGATCCTTTAGGATCGATAATATTTAAAGAATATAAAAAGAAAACTGAAGGAGCAGTCGTTAATATCTCTCAAGCCATAACATTTGTTGTTAAACAATTAAAAAAGATTTACACAAATATACAAGCCCAAAGGTCCATGAAACAGTCAGACTATAATTTTTGTAATAACATTATTCAAATACCTTTGTCATATGGAGAAGATAGATATAGAAACAATAAGTATCGTAGACCTCATAAGAAGAGTAACAATAATTTTAGGACAAGAAGAAGATATTTTCTTAGGAGATCAGATAATAAAGCTCCATATTTACATAAGAAAAATGTAAGAAGATGTAACCCTAGAAAAATTATGATAAAACATATAGATGTTTTATATGCAATTCACCTGATCATTTAAGCAAAACTTGTCCAAATAAAGACCAGAAAAGGTACTCTAGTAAATACGAGGAACAAGAAATAGTTTTAATTGTAGACAGCGTAAATGAAAATATATTAGTTTGTGATGATGAAATTAAAGATGATGAATCAATATATTCAATCATAGAGACAGATGAAATAGAAAACGAGTATGAAGAATATGACTCAAACATAGAAGAAATTGATTTAATAGATGAATTGTCAGGTTTAAAAATTGAAATGATGAACCAACTTGTTTGTGAACATGATTGGGTAAAAGGAAAAGGTGATTATAATATAAAGTGTGCTTTTTGTATATATTATCCAAGTCAAGACAATAGAGCCACTTGTAGTATATGCTTAAAACAAGCATGTACGGAATGCTTACAAACAAAAAACCAAAGTTAGAGAAGAGATATAGAATTAGAACCAGATGATATAATTTTATCTAGTAGAGTTAGGACTCTCAAAAATAGGATAAACAAATTAGAGGTAGAGATTGAAGAATTAAAAATTAAGTTAGATCGAATATCTAACACTAAGCAAGAAGATAAGGCCATAGGAAATATTGAATGCCAAGAGCAAAGCGTTATAGTAAAAAATAAAAAGGTAGCAAAATAATTCAATTAAAAGATGCTATAACAAGCTTTGGAAATAAGTATATAGTTAAGTTACCATTTAAAGAGATATCTGGTATAAGGATTCCCATAAAGCTAAAGTTAAAACAAAATATTACATACAAAGTTTTAGCATTAGTAGACACTGGGTGCACAAAAAATTATTCATGATAAGTATTTTGTGAAATGCCCAGACTTAGTGCATACGTTAGATAACGACAAAGCAGAAATATCTACAGACATGTCCGGGGTCAAGAAAATTCACAATCAGTTAGCATATAACATTGAGACATATATAAATGGTACCAAATATATTATAGATGAGATTACAATTAGAGACTTATCAGTAATCAATGATGACATGATAATTGGATTAAGTTTTTTTCAGTTCTCTTTACAAGTTGCAATTATACATGAACAAGGAGTTACATTAATCCTAACTCAAGATAATATTTCATATATCTCAGAAGTTCTAAAACAAGGACACAAAACTTTCTGACTTCTAATCTTGAACCTGAAGATAGCCAGGTAAGTGAGCTTCCTGAATTAAACGAAAATCAAGATTTTAGTACAAATATAGAAGTATATTATGCAGAAAATACTAACATAGATCGTATAGGATTACAATCTTTCTCACCTAATTGGTATAGAGATATAAAGTCCAAAAAGGATATTGAAAGGGTTGTACAAAGGTTAGAAGACATTCAAATTATAGGAGAAATACCTATGAAACATTGGGATAAAAATTCTATTGTATGCAAATTAAACATAATAAACCCCAATTATATTATAAAAACTTGTCCTATAGAAGCTACACCAAAAGATATAGAAGAATTCAAATTGCATATTGAAGAATTATTAAAGTTAAAAGCCATAAGAGAAAGCAGAAGTCCTCATAGATCTACAGCGTTCATAGTAAGCAACCACGCTGAAATAGTTAGAGGAAAATCTAGAATGGTTATCAACTACAAAAGGCTTAATGATAATACTATAGATGATGCATATAATATACCAAACAAACAAGAATGGATTAATAGAATACAAAGTAGTAGATATTTTTCAAAATTCGATTTAAAAGCAGGATTTTGGCAAGTAAAAATGGCAGAAGAATCTATTCCTTGGACTGCATTCACATGTCCCCAAGGACATTTTGAATGGTTAGTTATGCCACTAGGATTAAAAAATGCACCTGCACTATTCCAGAGAAAAATGCAAAATATATTTAATGAAAATCAAGAGTTCATCCTAGTATATATTGATGATTTATTAATATTTTCAAAAACATATAAAGAGCATATAGCTCATCTTGAGTTGTTCTTCAGGAAAGTTGAACAAAATGGTTTAATTTTATCCAAAAAGAAAATGGAAATATGCAAAGAAAAGGTTAATTTCTTAGGTCATGAAATAGGAGATGGGAAAATATATTTACAAGACCACATAGCAAAGAAATACTAAATTTTCCTGATAACATGAAGGACAAAAGATTTTGCAACAATTTTTAGGAATAGTAAATTATGCTAGAAACTATATAGATAATCTAGCAAAGCTTGCTGGTCCTTTATATGCTAAACTAAGAAAACATGGTCAAAAATATTTTAATTCTGAAGATATAAAATTAGTAAGAAGCATAAAAGAAAAAGTGAAAAATTTAAAACCTCTAGAATTGCCTCTGGATAATAATTATTTCATCATTGAAACAGACACATCTATGTTAGGATGGGAAAATATATTAAAGCAAAAACCCAATAAATACTCTGCAAAATCAGAAGAAAAAATATGCAGATATGCCTCCGGGAGTTATAAATTAAAAGCGCAAATAATACGAGATAGAGAAATTTGGCAATAGTATATGCGATAAATGCTTTTAGGTTGTATTTAGGATTTAAAGAATTTACAGTTAGAACAGACTGTGAAGCTATTGTTAGATACCATAATCAATTTAATAGCAAAAAGAGTTCAACTAGAAGATGGGTTCTATTCGAAGATATTATCACTGGCAATGGATATAAAGTAATTTTTGAACATATAAAGGGTAAAGAAAATAATATTCCTGATCTATTTTCTCGTTCTGTTATTTTGCAGAAATGAAGAGATCAATGGGCTTCAGTGGTGTGAAATCATTCAGCTTTGGAACTGAAAATAGACTCAGAATATTTTCACCCAACACATATAAATTCAAGCCAAAAGATCATATAGTAATAGATGAAGTTCAAGAATGTCTTTTAGATAATTTTTGGTATCAATATAACAATAAAAGGGAAGATAGAGGTTATGTGCTATCAATTTTGAATAGTTTGGCTGAATATTTTAATATGATAAATCAATTAATTCCTACTTCAGAATATACAGAAGAAATAGAACAGAAGCCAATTTATGTAGTATATGAAGGGAAAGCTCCAGGAATATACATATTATTTGAAGAAGTAATATGCCAGAAGAAAGAAGTAGCTCTATCAGGAGGAATATCCTGGAAAAAATATACCAAGATTGAAGATGCATTGGGCCAAGCGAGAAAAATTTTAGGTTTAAATTATTACATTGAGCCAGCTGCAAAAGAATATATTACAAAGCATAAAAGAATACAGAACAAGAAAAATCCAATGAAACCAATAAATCCAGTTGAAATACCGTCTATGAATCCAGTAGGGATGTCATCTACAAATGTAAAAGAACAAGAGTTAGGCCAGAAACAAACATATAAAGAATGTCTACTAAAAGGAGTAGATCCTTTAGATGGATCCTATATTGAATGGGCTGTAGAAAGAAAAATTACTGAAATAACACCAAAATTAAAAACAAAAATAAAAAGAAGAAGTTCTTATCGATATCAAAAAAGAAATAGATGATAAATTCGAAGAATTCAAAAAGTTATATGATGAGAAATTAGACATACCATTGTCGGATATGGATGGTTTGGATTTTGGTGGTCAAAACCAAAATTCAATCTCGAATAAAAACACAAACCGCAACAAAAATATATAGAAATTGGTATACTTTGATAGAAAACTATCAAAATTTAGGGCGTGGAAGACCCTTAATAGCAAGCAAAAAATCTTAAGTGACAGATGTCAACGAATATGCAATCGCAGTACAACTTTAAAGACGAGTGTCAATGAAGATGCAATCGCGGTGAAATCAATTTAATTCAGAAATCATCACAACATCAATTTCATCTAAAAAATCATCACATCGCCAATTTCATCCAAAAATTACAAAACCACATCGCCCACACCTAGAATGTCACATATTTCATCATGAATATCACCACCGCTAGCTACCAATAGTGGTCGGATGGTGGCGGCTCCAACGTAGCATCATCGTCTCCCAACAGGTCCGCCTTTAGATCCAAAGCAAGAGTCCCTCGGCCCAGGCACTACCTTCTCTATCCTCCACTGGATTCCTCCGCTTCGGCGCCATGATGTTAATGACCAAATTTAGTAAGCAAATCCTCGAGTTTGAAGCAAGGATTGAGGCGGAATCGGAGGAAACACGCGATTCTCGAAAATAGAGGCCGCATTGGCTAAGTCCAAATCGGCTACGGAGCTAGTCGGCTAAGTCCGAGTCGGACCAGGATAGTCGATAGCCGATTTTGATTGGGAGCAAGAGATGGAACCAATCTCAGAAGGAAAGCTTAGAGATAATCATTGGATTCGGTTTCCAAAGAACTTCAAAGACATTGTCATCTATGGATAAGGTCCTACAACGGTAATTGTATCTATAGAATATGATATTTTGTATAACTTCCTTTTGTAACGTGGCATGAGACTGTCCCGGGATATTGTCGTACTATAAATAGTAGATAAGATAGAAACCATGTTCCACACGGATGTTGTTGTAACCGGATATAAATAAGACCCGAGGATTTGTTGTAATGGACAATCACATCAACTCAATACAACTTCGGCGCATCGCCACCCTTTCTGTTTTTACTTTTCGACAAGTTCTTGCCTCGTTCTTGGGCTGCATCGGGTTTCGATCTCTAGACAAGGTAACCTTTTGTCACAAGCGGTTTATGTTATCGGGGTTAGTGCTTCCATCATCATGACACTCTGATATTGATATTACAAATTGCTTAATCTATCATATGCGACATATAATCTAGATCAATATTTAGATCTATCTCCCAATCGGCTAACGTCTTTTCGAAGATAGCAGCCGATAGAGCTAGATCTGGAGGTTGATTTCGATTATATGGCGTATCTACCATCTCGAGAAATTCTCATTAGCCTATGTAGATCTCGTGATTCTTTTTGTACTTAATGCTGCATCATTCTAATCTATTAAGTCGCTCTTAGAATCGCATAGATCTATTTGGTTCAATGATTATTATTAGAGATAGCACCAGAGTTTCAGCCGGTCTTACTTGTTTTAGCCATCTTTTATGTATTATTACTGTTAGATGTGTTAAAACCGCCTTTTATATTAAGATCTTAATCTATTTAAATATGCTAAGCTCGGTATCAATCTGTTAAGTGATATTAACAGCCGATTGATCCTGGTTTAATGTATTTAGCTCAGGTTAATATCTTCATATAAAATATATCAAAGTACTAGTCGATTTACATTAGATCTGCGACATCGGCTAAGCTATAAATATACGTAATTATTATTTTGGTGTGTTTTATATATAAGTGATTTATACTGTCTCGGTATACTACCGATCTATCCCAATTACTTAGTCTAAATGCACTTTGGAATGGTAATTATGTATTATGGATATCTATAGCCGATCGAGTAGGATCTAATATTAACTTAATCGCCTATTGTTATTTCTTGTTAGTTACAGGATCAAACCAACTGGCACGCCCTTCAATCACCAAAGACGATCAACTTGGACCTACAATAGAGCTAAGCAAATCTCTTAGGCCAATGCGTGGAAAACATTTCTCATCAACACATGGAGTCGCTTCTCCTTCCTCGCTAGTCCCCCAATCAAGCCGCTCCATCCAGATAGCCTCCCCCATTGATTCGCTTGATCTAGACGGAGGAAGAGTAAGAGGGGGGAAGGAAGGTCATACGGGAGTGGTATTGTGAGGGAGATACTGAGAAGAGGCGCAGAGGCCTGGTGGCGATGGCGGCGTAAGGAGAAGGCGTGGTGGTGGTGGCGCTGGTTTGAGGTGATAGCAAGAGGAATATAGAAAGACTAAGAGAGATGGAGAGAGAACGATTGGAAATGCATCCAACCCCCTAAGTTGGTTTTGGTGATTAATGACAAAATAGTTAAGGAACTAATATGTTTAATAAATGCAGGTAATTAGTATCAAAGGGCTTAGATGTGCAAAGTGTTTACAAAAGAGACCCCCAACAACAAATACAAAGCCGTGAGAGAACTCAAAGCTTTATTTAAAATTTCTTTTTCGTGTTGCTTTTGAGTTTAGGAAAACCATACTATCAAGAGGGGTTTAAAATGGTTGTCTGAGATGATCTAAGTGCTTAAAGTCAAAATCTATGGAAGAGATATTTTTTTGCTCAAAAGTTTAAAAGGCTTGGGGAAGACAGCAAAGTTTGGCCGGAAGTTCATGGCGCCTCCTCCGGCCAAAATTTTCATATGGCCGGAAGTTCCGGCATCCTGCTCGAAACTTCCTAGCACCTCGTCTTAGCCAATTTTTCTAAGTGTTGGCCGGAAGTTCCTGACATCTTGGCCCGGAACTTCCTGACACCTTTACAGTTCAAAAATGTGAGTAACGACTACACGATGTCATCACAAACCTATATATTTTCCATACCCTCACAGCTCACTTTTGTCGATTCCACTTTTGTTTTTCTGTCTCCTAGCTTCTCCCATGATGTTGTTGTCTCCTCCACCTTGTTCTCGAGCCTCACAAGTGAAATTGAGCGAGAATTAAGGGTGTTTGTGAGGATTGGTGATGTTGAGAGGGCTAGGATGACTCGAGCACTTGGTGATTCTCGTTGGGCTCTTGTTTGGTGCTTATTACTCTTGGAGGGTGACCTCCTAGATGGTTAGGTGTCGCCTGCGAGCTTCCTTCGATTTGTGAATTGACCCGGGCTTTCCTTACCTCCACAAGGAAACGAGGAAAGTTAAGTGGAAATCTGAGCTGAGCCTTCGAAGGTTGTCTTGGTAGAGCTATCCTCATTCGTGGTATTCACTAGGGGTTCAAATTAGAGATCTTTGTGGTCACTTGAATCCTAGTTAAGGACCTAGGGATGAAAACCAGATGCTTCTTTCTAGGGTTTTGCTTGGTGAAGCAAGAAGTTAATCAAGACCCAGCTTTACGGAATTCCTCAATGAAGAGTAGGATTATTGCAATCCGAACTTTAAGGAAAAATCTCTTGTCTCCCTTATGTATGATCTGTGCTTTTTTTGAGTTTCTCTATTTTTTGCTTGATTCACTTTGTCTCCTGCACATAGACAAGTCTTGAAGTTCCCTAAGAATCAAGATCTGAACCTCGAAGTGCTAGAACACCAGAAGTTCTTGAAAAGAACACCGGAAGTTCTGGTCAGCCTGAGCTGCCAGGAAGTTCCACCCCTGTTTAATTTAATCACTATGAATTTGAAGTGATTTTCAGGAACGCCTATTCACACCCTCTAGGCGACATCTACGGGCTTTCAACGGTAACTGCTAGCATGATTCGGACTTAATAAAATATATTTTCTCTCGAATGTCGGCTCAGGCGCTCGGCTCACATCCCTTCGTTTAAATAAATCGGTGCGATCGGTATTACATTTCGCACGAGGTAGCCGTGCCGCCTCGCGGTACGCGGTTTCGCGCGAAAACCGCGAAGGATGAACGTAATTTTCGCGACGTTACTGCTGTGCTGCGGTTTTAGTGAAAACCGCAAAAATCGCGTCAAAAACCATGAAAACCGCGCAAACCGCGCCAAAAACCGTGAAAACCGCGAAAACCTCAATTTAAATTTGAACCAAATTCAAATCCGTGTCGTGCCACGGTTTTTGCTCAAAACCGCGCAAAAACCGCTTCACATATCGCGGTTTTCGCGACAAACATGCGAAATTTTTTTATAAAAAATATATATATTGTGATAAAATGATTTTTTCAAATTTTTTGAATTTGCACGAAATTGTTCAAACGAAACAGTGGGGATGCCGTGTCACACCTCTGTGGTACGCGCGAAAATCACAAAAACTATGACGGTTTTCGCGATAAGTGATACCTTGGTACTGATGTCCCACACATCACGGTTGGTTAAAAAAATCCAGCACTGTTTATTAATGCCGGGTTTTATTTATGAACCGGCGGCGATATAGTTTTTTCAGTGGCGGGTCTTATTTGGAGGTGGCGCTCGATGGTTCTGAGGGGTGGGAATATACCATCATCCGTGCAGGGTTTAACTAAACCGGCACTGATGAAAGCAGTATTGATGTGTTGTTCTGTTGTAGTGATGCTAAGATAGTGTCAAAACTTGGTTTCGGCAATAGAAAATTCAGGGTGCAGTCAAAATCGTCAAGCTCGATGGGTTAGGTGGAAAACAAGATTTAGACAGGTTCAGGCCCTCTCGTGAGGTAATACCCTACTCCTGTTTTGGGGATTCAATCCGCCAAGTGTATATTGATCTCAAGATCTAAGGCTCCTAAAGTCTAAAGCTCTTGCTTATCAACTCTGATATCCCTCAAGGGACGCCCCTTACCCTCCTTATATAGTCTTGAGAGGCGGGCTTACAGATCGGAAACCCTATCTTACTCTAAATAGGTCTCCTCAATCTTACCAAACCGTGACTATAGGCCGTTGTCTTATCTCAATCGGCAACGTAACACCCAAGTCATATTTGGTTCACATATTTGGTAGGCGCAATCTATCCCTACCTCCAGTCGGATAAACTTGCCATGTGGATACCCGATTGCCATAATCTCCACAGATAGCTACCTAGCTTCTCCACTAATTTGTTTTTTTAGGAAATCTTCATTAATTTGTTGTGCCCCATCTATATCACTATATGTTCTCTTGCGGCCCTGCAAAAGGAACTTATTTTAGGAAACCTGAAAAAGGAACTGTGGTGCTCGATCCGATGGAGACCTAGAACTTCATTTTGGCCTATGCGCTGCACTGCACGTACTTCCCATTTCCGCAAAGGAAACCACAGAGGCGGCAAAAGGAACAACGCAGTGACCCGGCCCTGGTGTATCATCTCCGTGAGGATACACGCGAGAAACATAAATACACATAGCTGCAGTAGTGCAGTATATTATGTACTACCGGTACATAGCTGCCCAACGAAGAACATAGAAGCGAGAGTTGAATGCTCAAAACCGATCTAGCTAGGGAGGAGTGAATGCGGCGGAGCCACGCCATGATGAGTCCTCTCCCGTCGTTTTGCCTCAATATATCCATCTCGGCCCTTCCTCTCTCTCCCCCATGCATGCGTGCGTTTCCAGCCAGCTCTGAACAAAACTGCAGCTAGCTAGCTAGCCAGCGCGCTTGCACCCACTGGATCGATCGATAGATCGATCACGTTGCATGACGCATGCACACAACATGGTCCATGGCCATGAGTTCATGCAGCGCCCGCCCGGGCGGGCTTGCATGCGAGCTCGTGCCTGTGCCTGGTCGTCGGCCTGACGCGCGCGCGAGCGTACGATACGAGATTACGCCCGCCTGCGCCAAGCTGGGCACGGTGCCAAACACGCAGCGCGCGAGAGCGCGGCCGGGGGCGAGGCGAGCGCCTGCGCGGCGTACGAGGGAGGGCGAGAGGATGCGGTATCAGGGGGTGGGAACTGTAGGAAGCTGCTCCACTTGTCCCCTTGCCTCGTCCCGCGCTAAAATTGACACAGGCCAGCCCGGTGGCATGATCGTGTCGTCGCGGGCGAGGCCTGGCGGGCATCATGGCGCCGGCCGGCCGGGCCGGGGAGAGGACGGGGATCGCATTCCGTTTCGCTTGCCTGGACGGAGATAACAGTTCTATAGCTAGCTTAATCATGGGCTAAGATTTGAACTCGATAACCATGCCGTCGTCGATCGATGGGGCATGAGTGGTGCCATTAGCCCGCTGTTTGCGTGGATCCTGTTTGTTTTTCTCGCTCGATACGTACTAATCCTGCGCCCACGCAGCTGGTCTGGAGGGGGGTAAAAACGAATTTGTTAAGCGTACGCTGGCTGCATGCACCACACCACAGCCACAGGCGAGGAGTGTATTCCAAGACACAATGATTGTGTCTCTCGGGGAGGCGTGGATTGGTAAAGCGGAGCGCGGGGTGCTGCAGAACATGGGCCTTGACCGAGCCATTCAGGCGTTCATCCACACACAAACACACATGCTACTACTGCTGCACTGTAGGAGGACTCTTCGACTCTCTCGTCCCTCTCTCCTTCCATGCAAAATCTTTTGCCTTTTCCCTCAGCTCGGTCTCTCTTTCCCAGCTAGCGCCCTTTTGCCATCTTCCAGCCTGATCGACCAGCTCCATTTCCACACCCCCTTTCCCCTCCTGTCTCCATTACTCCAGCCTAGTAATTATATTACCCTACTAGCCTTTGCCCCCACAAAGCCATCGAAAGGCGTGGCAGCCAAGTAACACCAGTAGCTACCATCAGGTCAGGGCCGGTCATGGCCAGGTCTAGAGGTACCCCCGCCGGCCGGGGGCGAATGAAGCGAGAAAAGGCGAGGCCTTTTGGTGTGTGTGTGTATGTAATCAGGGGCGAGGCCGCCATAATTCTTGCGAGCGCCCGGCGAGATCATAAGCGAAAGACAAAAAGGCCGAAAGGCGCATCATGCTGCCACATGCCACACCCTATACAAAAGGTAGCCCTAGACACACCCTGCAGAAGCATCCATCTCCCTCCCACACGCAAGCCCCGCGTACTACGCTGCCCGGCCAGCGTTCGATCGATCGATCGATCCCGCGGCTCGGTTTGTGCTGCGTTCTTCCAGATCGATTGATAGATGGGTGCTCATGGAGACCACCGCCACCACCACCACCATCAAGAAGCCGGAGTGCTCGTCGATGAGGAGGAGGAGGAGGAGATCGAGCAGGCTTGCGGTGGCCCGACGAGCGGCGTGGTGGAGCAAGAGGTGGGGGGAGACGATGGAGGAGGGTGCCAAGATGCTGCCGGCATGGTGTTCGAGGCGACCAGTAGCGTTGGGAGCGTGAGCGCCACCATGGGGCCGCCCCCGATCATGTGCTGGCCACCGCCGGCGCAGCCTGTCCATGGTGCAATCCACCACCACCACAATCTAGGCGGCGGCGGCCAGCAGAGCCCGTTCTTCCCGCTGCTGCCGCCCCTGCCCCCGCAGCCACCGCCGCCGCCCCCGTTCTTCGCCGACTTCTACGCGCGGCGAGCTCTCCAGTACGCGTACGACCACTCCGGCGGCGCGTCGTCGTCGTCCGATCCACTCGGCCTCGGCGGGCTCTACATAGGTCACCACGGCTCCCATGTCGCTGGCATGATGATGCCGCCGCCCTTTGCTCCGTCGCCGTTCGGCGACCTCGGCAGGATGACCGCGCAGGAGATCATGGACGCCAAGGCGCTGGCCGCGTCCAAGAGCCACAGCGAGGCCGAGCGCCGCCGCCGCGAGCGGATCAACGCGCACCTCGCCCGCCTCCGCAGCCTCCTCCCCAATACAACCAAGGTACAGTCCATATCCCCGTCATAAATTCATGCATGCAATGCATATCCCCACAGTGCAACTACACCCAAGCAAAACACGCGCGAACTCCATGGCTGGCACTGGCTCGCCATCCGATAGCGCTGCTAGTAAAAAGGGGAGAGCTAGGAGACAAGCGGAGGGAGGGGAGCCGCCTAGTTGACGCGCAAAAGAGAGACCAGGAAGGACACGAAAAGCTTGCGAAGCGCGCAGGAGTTCATGCTGGCTTCTCCGAGGAGAGACAAACACGAGAGCTCGTGTCAGACACAGAGAGAGCTAGAAGAGGCAGGCAACAGCAGCGGCAAAGATAAAAAGAAAGCCGGCCATCTCGAGAGATCCTGCTTGCTACCTCTCCCTACTCCCAAGAATCCCAAACCCAGATATTCTCTGCGAGCCCCTACTCCAAACCACACACGTTATCCTATGCCACAAAGCCTAATTAATTCCCTGCCTGCCTTGTGCTAATTAAACCGTTACATTATCGTTATCGTCGGAAACTATATACACTCTTGCTCCCTTTTTGTACCTATGAAACTTTACTTTTCTACTACTGTTCTTTACCTGGAAAAAAAACTGTTCGATCTATATGTAGGCTGAAAGGTCGTTTATGGATTTCCAGATGCCTAGTGAGCGCACTGTACATAGGATCATTTGTTCCAGATTCGCCAATAACCTTGTAGTACTCCGCGAGATGTCGGACGGCAGATTTGACGACCGCATGTTGGCGTGACAAGGGAAGAAGTATAAACAATGCGGAGTGGTGATGGTTAGATGCCCCACTTAACACCAAAAGGACGAACACGGCTCCGCTTGTGGAAGCGCGCGTGCGTGCGAGCACCACCAACAGCATGCATGCTAGCTAAGCTAGCTGCGAGGCCATGCACGCACTAGCGTTTTGCAATTGATTACACGGTGTTTGTGCTCCTAGTTGGCAGAGAGAGGAGGAGTAGTAGTAGTGAGTCCCACGCTTGGATCGGAGAGGAGAGGAGGCATGCATGCCACGGCACGCACCGCGCCCCGGCCCCCTAACCCCTTTTGCACCCTGCATGCGTACTCCCCCCATCCGTTCCATCTCATCATTCCCCCCATTCGCCCACCCCCATTAGCACGCGGTAGACAGGCAGTTTAACTAATTTAACTACTGCTGCTTGGCTGATCGAGCTCTCGCCGTGCGTTTTCTGCCTTGTGATTTACTCATTGACAATGCGGCTTGCATGTTGGTGCGCGTGCGTGCTTGTGGGTGCAGACGGACAAGGCGTCGCTGCTCGCGGAGGTGATCCAGCACGTCAAGGAGCTGAAGCGGCAGACGTCGGAGATCACGGAGGAGGCGTGCCCGCTCCCTACCGAATCGGACGAGCTCACCGTCGACGCGTCGAGCGACGAGGACGGGCGCCTCGTCGTGCGCGCCTCGCTCTGCTGCGACGACCGCACCGACCTCCTGCCCGACCTCATCCGTGCGCTAAAGGCGCTCCGGCTGCGCGCGCTCAAGGCCGAGATCACCACCCTCGGTGGCCGCGTCAAGAACGTGCTCGTCGTCACCGGAGACGACAGCGCCGCCGCCGCCGCTTGCGCGGGGACGGACGGGGACGGCGAGCAGCAGCAGGAGGAGGCGATGCAGACGCCCATGTCGCCGCAGCACACTGTCGCGTCCATCCAGGACGCGCTGCGCGCTGTCATGGAGCGGACGGCGTCGGCCACCGAGGAGTCCGGGGGGTCGGGCGCCGGCGGTGGGCTCAAGCGGCAGCGCACCACGAGCCTCTCAGCTATCCTAGAGAACAGGTCTATCTAAGCAAGCATCCACACATGATGAGATGTGCAAAACGAAACGAAAATAACAGTAAAAACAACGTACACCACACCACAGTATCTCAAAGCTGATCATAATACCATATGCAGCTAGCTAGCTAGATTATGGATCACATGTTTCCTAAGTACAACCGTTTTCCATTTCTTTAATTTTAGTTTTCTCTCCCATTGATTTTATACTAGTACCACTTTGTGTGTGTGTGTGTGAATCTTGTGGTGTATATCCGCATGGCATCTCTCCGCGATCAATACAAGGCCACTCTTGTTCATCTGACCTGGCATAAACTTTTCTTAAGAGATATCTCTAGAACTATTTTTAGTATTACGAGGATGGTGATCTACCGATCTTCATGTACTCATATCATCCATGGAGCATGCAAAGAGTAGTTAGAAGTGTATTAGTAGTATTGTAGTTGATAACTCTAATAATACGATAATAATACGAGATGTTTTACAGTGCCTAAAGCCAGGTTAATTTCAGCTTTTTTCTAGATTTTTGTCACAGATTATTTACTCTAAGCTTACAAAATACGTTTTCTCAAAAAAAACCGTCTTATACTGCATTATTTAGGTCACTTGTTTTAAACTATTTATAAAATTTATTTCTCAAAGTATTAATTTAGGGAAAATTGACTATGTAGCATCAAAAGATCACGATCTCCGTAAAATACCACTGAAAGATTGCGCCCACATAAAATACCACCGACAGGTTACGTCGTGAACTGAAAGTAGCATTTCGTCGTGTTTTGGCCACCAAAACGTTGGACTGTCACACAATACTAACCTGAAAGTACCTTTGTGCCCCTAGCCTTATCTATCTCTCCATCTGTTGAGAGGCCCAGAACCATCTCTGCTCGATCGCATCCCTCGCCGCTCGCTTGCGGCGGGCGACTCCTCCACGCCACAGACAGCTCCGCGTGCCGCGTCGCGCCGCCTCCGCTCTACGCGCCGCCAGCACGTGCAGCGCCACCTCCGCTCCGCGTGTCGCTTGCACGCGTAGCGCCGCTTCTGCTCCGCCAGTGCGCAACGCCACCCCCGCCTCCATTGAGCAGCGTCGACCCTGAATCCTCCTCTCTCGCGCACGTGTGATGGAAGAATGCATCAAACTGAGATCCCCGATGGGTAAGACTAAAACCCTAGCTATGTATTGCTAGTAGATTAGTAGTAGAACTGAAATTAGTTGCAAAATAAGATTGTTCCTGTATTTTTCGGTTCGTCTGTGTACATGGTTACATCTGGTATGAGGATGGTCAGTGATGAGAAAGGACTTTTGGAAGCAGTGCTAATTTATTTATGGGGCCTTTACTTATTTGCACTGCTACTATTTCAGGATCGATCCGACCAATGCATGTAGAGTAGTGATTGATGTTTCGTCCTACTCAACTGTTGAGGATGATCGATCCATGTACAAAAAGGGCAAGCGCTTGGATTGGTGGGTGGACGCAGAAGAGTACTCCATCATTGACATGGAGAAAGATGTTTTCAAGCACTTCACTTGGGCTAGCTATTAGGAAGCAAACTTCTGGTTTGTAGGTCAGAACAATCGAACAGTTCGCCTTGGTACTGACCAAGAGCTTTTAGCCTTGCTATGAGCTTCAAAAAAGGTGGAGTTTATCATGACTGTAGATAGATGTCAGCATGTTCATATGGCATTGACTATGACTGAAATGGATAATGAAAGACAAATGTCTGATGAAGAAAATCAAGTACCAGCTGAAGTGAAGAAAATGACATGCAGTTTCAGGGGATGCATGTAAGTTTAGAATTGAATGGTCTAGATTGGGCCTTGCTACCTCAATTTGGTGTTACAGCTGCTGGTCCTTCCAGAGTAGAGGAGGAGGAGGACGGTGACCATTATATGGAGACTGGTCTTGACCATGAGGGAGATGATCAAGTTGGAGCTGATGAAGAGTGGCGATATTTCAATAAGGATCATGAAGAAGGAAGTAATGAGAAAGTGCGGCAAGAAAAGAAGAAAATGGATAGCAGCAAATTTGTAGCTGACGACAATGATCCTGAGGCTGTGCCAAGTGATGAAGCCACCATGTTGCGGGATGCTCCGTATGTTCCACACACTACATATGAAAGAGACAACCCTGATATAAAGGAAGGTTCAACATTTACTGATAAAAAAACCTTCATACTTAGAGACAGCAGTCCACAATGTCTTCCAAGGTGATGCCGAGCATAGAAAGTGTATGAGGCATCTCATGCATAATTTCAGGAAGCACTTTGATGGAGATGTGTTAAAATACATGTGGCCTTGTGCTTGGGCATGTACTGCTAGGAGGCATCAATGGCTTTGGGATAGAATTGCAGAGAATTGTCCAGCAGTGATTCCTTACTTGCAAGCAGAGCACAAGCAACTTTGGTCTCGAGCTAAGTTCTCAGGGGAGTGCAAGGTTGATTATGTGAACAACAACATATCAGAAAGCTTCAACAACTGGATTAAAGAGGCCAAAGGGTTCCCTGTGGATGTCCTGATGGACACAATTAGGGGTATGATCATGGAAAAGATAGCTATGAGGCAGTATATAGCTAACAAACTTGAAGGATTAATTCTCCCTAGTGTTATAAATGAGCTGAATATGAAGAGTAGGAACTTGAAGTACACAATTAAGGAGAGTCGTGGTCTCAAGGCTGAGGTATCTAGATTGACTAAGGACAACTATCCTTGGAGGCATGGTGTGGACCTTGAAAGCAAGACATGTATGTGTGGTCAGTGGCATATTTCTGGGAAACCTTGCACCCATGTTATAGCCTTTATAGGTTCCCTTAGACAAATTAAACTTGAAGACTTTGTTCATGATTACTATTTGGTTCAACGGTTCAAGGCTACTTATCAGTTTGGGGTCAACCCAATGGTTGACAAGTCACAGTGGCATGTTGTTGATCCTGGATTTGTGATGATGCCTCCAAAACTTGAAAGGTCTGCAGGTAGGCCAAGAGCGAAGAGAATCAAAAGTAAGGGTGAGCCAGGAAAAAGAGGTCCTTACCAATGCAAAAGATGCTTTCAGTTTGGGCATATTGAGAAGGGTTGTAGTGAGCCCCCTGCTGAACTTGCTGTTGAAATGCCACCACCAGCTCCTAGTAATTCAAGGTAAATTGATCCCCTCTCACTTTCACTGTAATATGATGTTTTATTAAGTATGGCTGATACCTTCCTGTTGTGTAGGAAAAGAAAAGAAAAGGGCAGTACATCTACCTCGAAAAAAGCTTCAAAAAAATCCAAGAAAGAATCTGCACCTTCTACTTCCTTAGTGACACAACCACTTGTTAGTCCAGGGCCAACAACAAGAAGGATGGCAGCTTCTACTTGTAGTCCTATCAGTCCAGGACCTACAACAAGGAGCAGGGCAGCGGCAGACATATCCCCAGGAGGAATTGCAAGAAGGCGTATCATAGGCTAAGCAATGGCTTTGTTAGTGCAAATGCTATCTGTTGAACTACTGTAATGTTCTAGTTAGACTATGGATGAATGTGTTGAACTACTGTATGTGTTAGCAGACATGTCCTCTTTGCTATGTCTAAACTGTTACTCTGTTGAAACTTCTCCTCTACTTTGGATGCATGTCTTCATTACTCTCCATGAGAATTGCTTGTTGATAGGTGGCTGCTGTGAATGTATGTGCTGAAATGTGCTAAGCTACTGTAGCTGCTAAAATTGCTGGAATGGGCTACAATTGCTATTGTAGCTGCTGGAATGCGATTGTACGTGCTCATTTGTGTGTGCTTATATTGATAAGTGCCTACTGTTTATTTGGAGCCCATTCAGCTGGTATTAAAAAGCCAACGGTAGGTGAGGGAGAATCAGCCAGCCGAGTAGTAGGGTTTTTTTTGTCCCAGTTAACAGCTCTGTCAGCTTATTTTAACAGAATGCTATTTTTAGTTCAGAGTGTAACCTTTCGGTGGTATTTTATGGGGGCACAAACTTTCAGTGGTATTTTATGGAGATCGTGATCTTTTGATGCTATACAGTCAATTTTCTCATTAATTTATCATGTTAATCAAATAAACAACTCGACCGTCTTAATAATCCACTCAAAAATCTGGTTCAAACATGATCTAAAATATATCGACCGAAACCGTTTAAATTTAAAGTAAAGTTACCGCTAGAACCTTTCGAGCATATATATGTAAAACATTCCAACCTTTTATATGTATTTTTTAAAATGGATATATACCCGATACCTCCAAATTAAGCACCATAGAACTTCTCTGAAACTAGTATATCATTTTTACTAAATTAATTAGTGATGCAGATTTTTGTATCATAATGCTATAAATGCTATCATCTATTAAAGTCATAACGTATACATATGTCTCCAATTAACTTATATTGCCATAATAATACATATGTTATGTTAACCTCGTTGAATCTGCCTTTATTTGTTTTTATTTCCATCTCAGACTATGTTGTATAACAACTTAACTTGTATAAATCATATTCATGCATATTGCCCATACTAAATTAGCTAATATATGTATCCAAATTCATATATACATGCATTAACTAATAATGTACACCACCACGATGTCCTGCTACACCCGAGAGGCAAGGAGAGGGGAGGTACGTATATATGTCAAAGGTATAACTTTTTACAAAGTTTTGTTCTCACATTTACGTATAGGGCAGAAAGTATATGTTGGATGATATTATTAGTTGATGATTATTCCTGAAAGAGAGATGATGCATATAAGTTGCGGCTTCAATTGATGATTACATTAATTGTACATTGACATATAAACTTTTCTTAACTTCTTAATTAAGGGGTCGTACGTGTCGTATGCAAGCTGTTCACGGTCAAAACCATTTTCCTTTGTAATATGTATTACCGTCATATTATATAATGTTTTTTGCGTATTGTTTTTCTATTTATAGGGTTGGCTGCATTTGCATCACATGTTTCTTTTTATTGTGATTGAACTTATTGCACATGTAGATCTAGCCAGGTATAGTAATAATTATTACTATACATATATATTCTCACTTTCACTCTCAATTTTTAATTAAAAATTAGTGCATCGGCACGAATTTAAATTGAGATTTTGTCAGTGATTTGACTATCATAGAACGAAGAATAAATGGCGCTAAATTCCTCCATGAACCATGAGTTGGAGAAAAGACATGCATTAAAGTTCAATGCATGGCAGTATGCATGATTAGTACAAATGGACCAGTATATATACTATTACTAAAAGGGGTGGTGTCAGAATGAGCTATGATCTCTGTTGGTCTAATTAAAGGCTAGTCTATAATATGTTCACATTACATCCAGAAAAGATATTTTATTTGCTGGGTTAGAGTAATACCTTCTAATTATGCATGCCGAGGAAGATTGTTCCGATATATTTGTTCGCTACTTTCGCAAATCTATCTATCTATTATATATTAAAACTAAAATTTCATTAAATCTTAAACAGTACTAAATCATCATGTGATACTTTTATAAACACTCATGAGACGTGTGATACCTTAATTTACGCTCTAATAAACTAGAAAAATTCTAAACAGAAACAAAATTTTAAAACCATTGGTTTTCATTTAATCCAGTAGACCTGTTTTACCATTAGACCTATCTTATATTGAAAAAATTTCTACAAACACTACTAATTCGTCGTCATGTGACACTTCTATAAATGTTTTTAAGACGTCACATGAAGCTCTAATAAATTAGAGAAAATACTAAAAATTCTAAGGAAAAACAAAATTTCTAAATTGTTGGTGTTCATTTAATCTGATAGATCTATATTTTTAAATCATTAGATCTTTGTTCCAAAATAAGTTTATTTTTAAAGTATTTTAAAAATAATCATTGCATAAGATTTTATAAAAATAAAAATAATTATATTAAGAATAGATAAATTAAGGAAGTTACATTGGAATTTAATAAAATAGAGATATTTTAGTTTTTTATTGATATATTATTTTGAGATGAATGTACTATATTAGAAAAACAACAACCACCTCCTAACCCCCACGGCCTCACCCTGGCCGACCGGATGGATTGACATGTACTCCTTCCTCATTCTCTTCCTCTGCCCTTTCTTATTTTTATATTATTGTTACTAGCAACTATGTCCGTGTGTTACAACGGGTGAAGTCGGGTCGCGACGCGGATGGGGACGGGAGGGAGGGCGCGCAGCGCGGTGCGGGAGCTACGGCGGCGACGGGAGGGAGGGCGCAGCGCGGCGCGAGATGGGGACGGCGGGAGGGCGCGAGGAGGTCTTTTTTCATCCATGCCCTCCCTTTCTTTTCAGCATTGGGACTGCGGGTTAATTTTATAAACACTCAAGGAGTTTTTTGCAAAATAGTCAGGCGAACGAAAATTTTGTGTAGAAACACTACTTGCTTTATAGATAGTTATAGATTATAGATGTAGATATAGATATAAATATATATACTTTGTATGTGTACGTACTTATATAAAGTGTATACACATAGGTTGAATAGTAGGCCTGCTAAAAAAACCTGATTTGGTGTGTGTGAACGAATTGGGCCAGCCTGCTAAATAATGAAGCCCATAAAAATTACAAAAGAGAAAGTCTGAAAACGTGCAGCCAAATTTGGTAACAGGTCGAATTGATCGCACACGCTGGGCCAAAAAAGTAAATTTCCAAAACAACCAATGAGCCGAAAACGAAAGTGGTCACACGCATAGTGGGCCGTGCGTGTCACGCCCAGAAATTCACACGGAATTTCTGCGGCTAATTTGTGCATTACATCCTCGTCCGGGAATCGCCGAGGTACACAAATCGACGTTATTGATAATACAGAATCCTCGTCTTAGAAACAATATAAAAGAGTTACACAAATGCAGCGGAAAGGAAAATAAAACTGACTTAAGCTAAACTTGACACGAGCGAAGCGGAACACCAACTCCACAGCTAAACCTTGACGAGAACAAGCCTACACCTCCTCGGAGACCTCGATCTCAACCTCGGCACCGAAGGGGAAAAAGAAGCAAGGCGAGTACAACCACCGTACTCAACAAGTCACACGGAAAAGGGGACATGATGCAAGATAAATAACAAGGAAAGGTCAAGGGCTCAATTTGCATAAACGGCGTTTGCGGTATATAATAATAATATTTGAAGACAGTAAAACAGTAGTAATATTTAAGCAGTATTAAATAAACACTGTCCAACGCTCAAACCACGTTGCAACAGGCCCATCCATCCACCTGCACTAGTCAAGCTTCCACATTTCATTCGAATAAAATAAATGAGACTAATCAAGGTGAATCGGTCGATCGCCCGTAACCGTGGGCACGGCTATTCGAATAGTTTTTACTCGATCGAGGTGTACAAGCTGTACCCACAAGACACAATCCCACAACACGTTGCCGTGCGCCGGTGCACCACCACGGTGCCGGAAAGGAATTGTGACGGGACCCTTCACACAACCCCCTCTAATCAATCGTACCACACCAAGGTTTCGCCCCCATCCCCATCGGGCAATGGGCAGCCCCCTCTAGTGCCGCGGTGAATCCGGAAGCTGATCAACCCTTAAAACCGGGGCCGACCCAACTCCATCACGCTCACCCTCTCTGGGATACGTTAACTAGAGACAGCTATGCTACGGGCCCAGCCATTACCCATGCTGGCTTGTGGTATGCACGACATTTCTTCCAGGGTTTCCCGAGAACCGGTCCTTAATCGTCATGAGCACGCTAACCAAAGTCCAACCATGTGCTCACGACCCACCTTTCTCATAATTCAATATTATTAAAACCAAAGTCATATCTTAATATCGTCGGAAGATCCACTTTAGAAATAAACTTGATTAGTGTGACTCCCTTAAGTGAGCTAGTTGCGCTAAGCATGACTAAGCAACCTTAAACTATCATCTAGTCACATTGGATCCCAAGTTATCAATGGTATAAGGTAAACAATCCTATGGTTGAGTACAAATGGGTATAAAACATCCCATGAAATGACATTCTAAAACATATGCAGTATTTGAATAAAATAGAGGTATTTACATAAAATAGGTACAATATGGTCAATGTAAGGTATGACTTGCCTTGCTCTCGGAGCGAGGAACCTCGGCGACTACTTGAAGAGAACGGGCTCATTGGAAAACTCGGAATCTACACGACAAACAAAGCACTCAACAAACACCCTAAAAGTCTACTGAAACAGCACTGAAAAGTATTTTTAATGGATTCTTGACATTTTTCTGGATTTAATGAAATTTGAATGGGCTAAAACGGAGCTCGGATTCAAAAGATATGAATTTTAGAAGTTTAATTGCGATTTTAAACTAAACGAAAAGATTAAATTATTTATTGCGCAATTAAGTCCCTGGTGACGTCACCCTTGCGCGGCACGGGCTGCGGCGCATGACGTCGGCCGCGGCAAGCATGTCGCATGGCGCGGCCGCGTCGCCCCAAGTGGCGTCGGCGCACGCACGCCTGTAGCGAGGTGGGCGCGGCGGCCGGATTGCCGCCACGTGGCGCGATCCGAGCGGCGGGCGGCGATCGGACAGCGCGGATCCGTCGCGATCGGACGGCGCGGATCCGTCCGATCCGCAAGATCGGACGGCACGAGGGACGGCGCTAGGGTTAGGGTTAGGGTTAGGGTTAGGGCGCGGTGGCGGCGGCTCAAGCTTGCTCGCCGGCCATGGCTGCGGCGGCGGCGGACGTCGGCACGGGAACAACGACGGCGGGCGGCGCGATGCACGGAAACGACGGCGGAGAGTGCGCGGCTCGGGACAACGGCTCGGGGCAACGGCAACACGGAAACCGAAGGGAAAAGCGGCGGCGAACTCACGGAGATGGGGAAGACGACGACGGCGGTGACGATTTTGGGGCTAGACTGAACGGGAAACAAAGGGGAAACGCGGTGGCGCATGAGGGGACTTTATAGGGGCCGGAAAGAGGCCGGATTGCGCACGGGTTGAGCGCGAATCCCTCGCCGTCGGTTTCGGACTCGGAGAGAGAGAGCGAGATATCCGGCGGTCGTTTCGGGGTGGACGACGGCGCGTTTCGGCGTGCGGGAAAGCGGGCACGGGTGCGGCGGCGCGGGCGGAGCCGGCGTGGGGCCACGCGGCGCGAGTGCGCGAAACGGCATGAGAAAACGGCGGGCGGCGCGGCTATGGCGGCGGCGGCGGTTGGGGCGGCGGGCGCGAGGGCGGCTCAGGCAGTGGGGCCCACTGTCGGTGGCCCTCGCGCAAGAGGAGGCGCCGGACTTGCGCGATGCGGCGGCACCGTGGGCCTCGCCCTGGCCGCGGGAGCGCGCGCGCGGGCGGCCGACGGCCGTTACGGCGACAGGCGGGAAAAGCCGTACGGACGTACGGAAAAAGGAAAAAAGGAAAAGAAAAAGAAAAAGGGATTTAGGGACTTAATTAAATTCCTGTTTTCTTATTTAATTGATTAAAAATACTTAGAGTGCTCTAAAAATTCAGTAAAAATTACATTAGCGTATTTTGACATGAAGAATTCAAGAAAAATCCTACCATGTCATTTCCATTTATTAATTGCATTTTAAAATTATAGGTTGACTCCAGGTTAATTTCAAAAATTCCGATTATTTCAGGGTAAATTATTTAAATGAATTAGGGAAAAACCCAGGATGTGACAGTGCGCCTGGTCGTCCATTAGGGATTTCGAGCCTGGTTCGTATTGGGCGCGAGATGGCCTCGAAATTGGATCAAATCCGAGGTGGATCGCTGCTTGGGCCGCGACCCTCCATTTCGAAAAAACTCAAGGGGTTTTCTGCAAAATAGCCAAGGAGAATAAAACTTTGGATGGAAACAAGCATGATTTCTTCCTAAATTGATTAGTTAACCTCGACTCCAAGCTACTGAGTCGTTTATATGCATGGTTGCACATCTTGTTAACGTGTTACTCCATTTTATATATGTAACCATGTTCTCGTGTAGTTATGTTCGTCGTATAATAACAACAACAACAACAAATAATAATAATAACAATAATAATAATAATACTAATAATCGGCCAAAAATTGAGCCTATGACTTATCAATATGTTGATAAAATTAGCATTAAATTAACTTATGTTTATGTGATGTAAAAAAAGAAAAAGAAAAGATCGCTCTTTGACGAGCTAGCAAAGCCAATTAATCGCCTATATATGTGGGATTACTTTTTGAATTGTTTCTATTATGATCCGTCATTATTGACAACTCGGTAATTAACCTCTGGTTGCTGCCATCGTTTTGTCGCATTTATATATAAATGAAGTGCAACAGGATCCTCTCGAGAGCCCTTGTTGCATGGAGTACAAATCCTAATCGTGCACCATCTGTACTCTTTTTTCCCTTCCATTATATATGTATATGCTCAGGATCGCTAATACTGGAAAAGTGAGATAGTGTAGAGACGTCGACTAAAATTATTACGGAAGACTTACATATTATATAAATAAATGTGTATATATATATGTTTGTTTATATATATAGCAAATATGTCCATGCGTTGCAACGAACGTCATTTTATTTTATCATAATTATTTTAAAGTTAAAGTCTCATGTAATTTTAATTTATATTTTTTATGTATTCACCGAGGCCTATTCTAGTATTGGGATTGTGGATTAATTTTATAAACACTCAAGGGGTTTTCTACAAAATAGCCGCGGCGTTGTGGGTTAATTTTGGAAAAACTCAAGGGTTTTCTCCAAAATAACCGGGCAAAACAAAATATTGGGTAGAAACACTACTTGCTTTATAAATAGTTATAGATAATAGTTAGAAAGCATAATTTATGACAAAATAATTTAAATAACTATAACATCTAAGTCATACACCAAATTTGTATGTCGCTAGATTATTTATGTGTAGATTTACATTTAAAGGCCAATATTCATTATAAGGGACATATCCAATGAAAACCATCAAATAAGTGAAAACTCATAAAAATCAGATCTAAAAGTTTTGTAAATTTATGAAAAAATTACTAGAGATAGGTATAAGCATGAAATACATTATCACCAAATCTCAAGTTCAAAATCAACTTTATTATGAAGTAACAAAATGACAAATTTCGAATGAATAGTATTTCGAATGACAAATACTATTCATGTAAAATTTGTCTTTTTTTTCTTCTTTCAAATGAAGTTAAGTTTGCACTTAAGATTTAGTATGAATGTATTTAATGTTGTCGGTAATATGGGCCCGGGGGTATATCGAGAATACGATATCTGAAGAAGGGAGACGCCTTCGCTTGCCAGGGTGCCCCAAAGACATGCCCTGAATGGCTCATGCGGGTCCGGGCCACGGGCGGCCACGTGGCCATCCCAAGGGGACTTGGCTCGGGGGCTGCCCGGAGGCCGCCGCTCTCCCAAATGGCAGGGTTCGGGATCACCCGGACCCCTGTCTATCCCCCTGCACCTCTCCGAGAGAGGAGCGAGATCAACCGCCAACTGCCAACCACCACATTAGTGCCTGGAGAGAGGCCGGACGCATGCCCCGTTGCATTTATGGCGATGTGAGGCACGTCTGACAGCCGCTCATCATCACCCTTTTTGCCCGTCACGAGGGAGAGAGGGTAGAAAGTCTTTGATGGCGACCGCGGTATGGCCGCACGGTCATTCCGCGCACGCCTCCCTCCACGCCCCGTCCAGTCGCATTAAATGCGATGGGCGGCCACGTGGGAGAGAGGATACGAGTGCTGGGGGTGTCAAGTCGACCCCTCTCCAGGCGGAGAGCCCCTGATCGGTAGGCTCCACTGGAGTAGGTAAGCTAACCCCTCCTCACGTCAGCAGCATGGCAGCCACGACGCCCGTTTTTCTCCACCAACTGCCGCAACGTGGCAACAGGAGCAGGAATGAGGGTAGATCCTCGACAAGACAGAACAAGAGCCGCTCCATCACGGGGAGAGGAGTATAGAAAGCTAGGACTACTGTGGTGTCCCCTTGCACTATAAAAGGAGGTCCAAGTCCACCATAGAACAGGTTTTGAGAATTCGGAGGTTCCTGGATGGTCTTTTGCTCAGCCTCTTCAATCTTGGGCTTTGAGCATTTTCCACCTCAGTCATCAGCTCCAGCTTTCCCAGGGAAGAACAACCACACACAACCCTTGTAATTCATCCTCCACATAACACAAAAACAGGAGTAGGGTATTACGTCCCCCCGACGGTCCGAACCTGTATAATTCTTTTGTGTCCTTTGCGATTGCGGGCGACTTTCCTTCATCTTCCTACCTTCCATCTACCTCTTCGCGAGTTTGAACCCTGATTCACCGCTCCCCTGTGCCGAACCAAAAAGGGGGTCCCCCGGGTCCCCGCGTGTCGATCACACGCATCGACAAATGCCTATACCTATGTCTAATAATTTTTTCATGAATTTACCAAACTTTTAGATATGGTTTTCACTTAATTTATGGTTTTAACCAGAAATGTCATCTTCATTATATTTCAAATTTCGAAAGAAATATGTCACTTTTGGGTTTTATTTCTTACTTTTGTGTGCCATTCAAAGACATATGGAAAAAATATAACGATTAAGATTTTACCATCGCACATAATTTCACTATAATTGAACTAGATTTACAGTGATAAAAGTAAAATGGACCTAACTATCATTGATTGATGTTCTTAAAAAATTTCTCCCCGTTCTAAAAGTATGATAAGTCAAAATAACATTATTAGATTTGTCATGAAGACCACATTTATAATTTTGTATATCCATATTCTCAATATCCACAGGGAATATTGGGAATATATTATGGGGAGGAAAAGACACGAAAAAAATTAAATCTTAATCAATCAATAAAGTTGTTTATTCTATTTTCAATCAATAAAGTAATGGTAGTTAAAACAATTCAATTTTGAAAAAGCACAATATATATTATAATAATGATAATTTATTAGCAAATTTCACCAAAAATGATGGACCTATTGTTTTTTATAATTAGATCTTAGTAACCCAGATCTAATGGATCTATCTTAAAGAAAACAAAACAAAGTCTCTTATTCCTGTCCCCTCTCCTATGTTCCCCTCCTCTATTATATGTACATCTCTCATCTCCTATTTTTTAACTAACAACTTAATATAAAATACAATCAATAATTACAAAGCTAAATGATCATAAGAACACTAAAAGAGAACTAATCAATAATATTAAAACAACCATAATTTTTAATCAATACATCTGATTTCTAATCTTGCTATTGCTCTATTCGTAACTAAACCTTTAATTTAAGACATGTTATGTCTATAATTTGAACTTAAAATAAGACTTGTATACAATAAGATAGAAAATAAAAAATACTATTAGGGACTAAGCTATAAGCCATTTGGAGAAAATCTAATAAATTCTTAACTAAATTTGATTCTTACTTTTCACTTAAATTGGAACAACCATAAACATTTTTAAGTGCTTAGATATTAGGAAACATGCCGTGTGCACACAAGTTTCACGTACACACCAACTAACAAACGTTATCGAAAAATATAGAAAATTTTTTGAATATACTTTCAATATTGTTGCACCTACATGTAAAATATTAGCCTCAAATTATTATATTTTAGCAAAAAACAAAAATTCTGATAGTTCTAAGACTATAAGTATATCAAAATTTTGTATTTTTTTGTTGCTTTTTATGCCGAATGAATTTGAAGATGAGACTTTATACGTAGATATAATACTCTTGAAAGTACATGTATATTTTTCTAGAATCTTTAGTGATATTTGTTAGTTGATGTATATGTGAAGGCTTGTGTACATAGGATATGTTCACTTTCCATCTATCCTGTACTATGACCTTACGAGTTTCTCCATATATATTATGCATAATAAGCCACACTAAACCATGCTAAAGTAGCATTATATAGTTGGTTTAAAATTTATATTTATTGCTATTAATTTTAAATTTAAGAACTCATGTTGACTTAAAAAACAATATAAATCATGCACATCATCATGACATCTTCGGTGAAAACGAGCTAAGTATTGGAAACTCGTGAAAATTGTATCTAAAAGTTTTGTAAACTTATGAAATTAATATAGGTAGGTTTAGGTATAAAATATATTCTCACAAAAAATCTTAAGTTCAAACTCAACTTTATTTGGAGTAACAAAAAATACAAATTTTGGGTGAATAGTAATAGGACACTATTCACCCGAAATTTTTCATTTTATTTCTTTCAAATGAAACTGAGTTTTCACATGAGATTTGGTGAGAATATATTTAATATCTACACCTATTTCTAGTATTTTTCATGAATTTACAAAACTTTTAGCTATGATTTTCACAAGTTTATCATTATATATATATATGTGTGTGTGTACATATATGTATATATGTATGTATATATACACACACATACATACACATATATATAATGACCTAAATGTTGAAAACTCGTGAAAATCATATATATATATATATCCCTTGTCTTTAGTAATCAACTATGCATCAATATGAACCAATTAGAAGGTGGGTTTGCTTTAAATACAAATAGAACACATTTATCATCAATAATAGTTTTTCAAGATTTGTTAAAAAACCCTAAACATTTAATTAAAAACATCTTACTTTTAGTTTACACTTAACTCTCTAGACATTTATTCTAAATAAACTAAGTCTACATTCTTTCTAGATAATGAAGAATATTATGGATAATTGCTTACAGAGATGGATCAAATAGTATATAGTTTAAAGCTAACAAATAGCTTGGAATACTTATTTAAGCAATTCCAATGAAAAAATTATGGAGAAATAGTATTTTTAAAGCATGGTATGCGTTATTCGGTTGATATTCTTTCACCCTTATGATTTTTTCAAATGAAACCAATAATACATGCCCGCACATTAACATGCCTGTGCAAATTTGCAAGTTGCCTTCCTAATTTCAATATAATAATTGCTCAAAGGTGAATTTGTTCTAGGACAAATAAGAGAGAGCAAAGAAGATCTTCGTTTGGGACGAAAGAAGTACATGATTAAACTTTTGATGTTTATATTATAAATAATATAAGCCCGCTCAACACATAGGTTGCTGAAGTTGACGGTTTCAAAGTTGCTATAACTCGTAAGGGCAAAGAAGATCTCGGTTATTTTGCATACGGTGGCTAGAGAGAGTTCTCTTTGATGTATTGCTGGAGCTAAGACGCTCCGTAAATTTCTATGTGGGTCACTCCTCTTGGACAGCTAGGTCTCTTACGGGTTGTTTTGCTTGCATGTGATGTTGTGTGATGTTCTTTTGTTTTGTTTGGTGGTTTTAGAGGGGTCCTTCGGTTGTACAATTTCTCTTTTTCTTGGTGAAATAAAGCGCAGTCCTACGTCTTCAAGAGAAAAATAGTTATCATATACCACAAAAGTCTAAAAGAATAATTAATACATTCCATGTTTTTTCCATTCAAGCATGTATGGGTGACACATGAATTTGAACCCTAATAGATGAAGTCACACCCACAATTCCATCACCATACCAAATATGTTTCTCCAATTATTATTACTAATTAATTAATTTACAAGTAAAGTGTATCAGAAGAAATACATAATATATGCATCATTATGGGTCTAATTAATAATGGCAGCTTATGAATCTATCTAGAGTCACGTGCCGGATAACTAAAAAGAAACTTGGTGTCAAGTAATCTGAAGCGTGTCAAAAGTTGGACACAATCTCAGGGCTAAAAACTACGTGTCCTTGCCACTATGCTACGAAGTACATCTCAGCTAGTAGAACCGCGTAACAATTTAGGACAGGCAAGAACCAAACTAGTTAGTATGAAGATCAATTCCACTATTTGCCGCTTCCACACCAGATTTTGCATGTCAGGGTTTCTCAATCATCCTTATTCAATTCCTTTGTGAGTAGAAAAGGGAGTGGGGGCAGAAAGTAAGTGTATGCATTTTCCTCTGAAAGGGCTTAGCCGGACAGGTGAGCCGGTGGACCGTTGTCTGAAGGAAAAAGAAAGGTGAAGTTATGAAGCATACATACAATCGTGAGGAGAGGTACTATGGCCTTGTTTGGCTGAGGGACTATAATGCTGGACTAAATCATTACTCCCTCTATTTTAGTCTTTTAGTCTATTTTAGTTCTTAAATTTTCAAACAGAAAAAAAGTAAAAAGTCTCTATTAAAAAAAGTTAATTAAGACTAAAGTATTGCTCTTTCAATAAATACCCTTTTACAATACTCTTTCTTTCTTACGAATAGAATTAATATGGTCTTTATATAACGTAATTAATGAGCTTTAATCTTTTTTAAGTCTCTACAACTAAAGAAAAATTAAATTTTAATTTAAAACAATTTCTTAACTAAATTATCAGACTATATCTATCTAGAAGACAAAAGATCCGCGGAAGGGAAGAATAAATGTAGCGGAACAGTGTCATGATGCGTTCCTCCGGTCGTTTTTGCTCTGTTTCCGATTTCTGAAACCAAAGACTGTACTGTGCCACTGGCTTCACTGCAACCTGCACCCACAGTTTTTGGACACTGCAGACGCCAAGTAGTACACGTCCAGCCAATGGCGTGCAGAGTGCAGACGGAGAGACGGAGATGCCCAGCTTCCTCGGTTTGTGGTTGTGGAGCACTGCCTCTTGCCGCCATTTGCCCAGACGTGTCACTCAATATGCTGAGGGAAAATTAGTTCCGTCTTAACTGATCCAATGCAAAGGCTTCTCATCAGTCATCGCAGAGCTGGAGAAATGCATGTTGTTAACTCTCAGTTTTCTCAACTCGCTGCATATATATTCCCACACGTGTATCAGATTATAGCCAACAGCACAAGAGCATATAATCACTCAACATTGGTGTACTAATACAAAGTAGTAGTTTAAGTCTGGCTGGTAGATAGAGATCGCATGAAACATGAAACGGGATTTACACGAAACTGTCTATTGGGTCGAAGTATCTCCGGTCTCCACCTGAACTCAGCTCGTACACTTGCTTCCACTGGTATTGATATTGGGTGGCTGGGTAAAATGTTCCATTCGTTCTAGAGGAACCTGTACGCCAGGCCCCAAACAATTTGAAATGTGCAGCGGTTGGATGGGCTCTGCGGTTACCAGGTCATTTCTTCAGAGAGACGCCCAAACAGCCATAGTTTGATCTCGCTTCTTATAACATTTAAGTAACCTAGACTGGTGCATGCATGTGGTCAAACACTGAAATGTCTCTCATTTTTCTATATGTTGTATGGTGTGCCTTTAAAGGCAAAAGATAAGATCCTGAGCTCTGATCATATTAAAATTTGCATGCCAAAGAGACTTAGGTCAGAAGAGGTTACAGAAACTGCAGCCACTTGTCTGGTGTCCTGTGACGGCAACTCTTGAACTGCATAAGCAAGTAATGGCATTGTCATACGACTTCAATGACAATATTGGCTCAGTGAGATTGGAGTGTACCTATCATGGCAACCAACTTTGCTATCCTAGTATTTAGTACTAATTAGGATTAGTCCCAGTTAATTGGGACATTACACAATTACATTTTTCTAAAAAAGCAAGCATTGCACCTGCAGTTTTCAGTTTGCAGAAATGATACTGCTCCCTTTGCTTTAAGATAAGTATCAAGTGCAAGAAAGCAATATGAACTGTTAGATCTTATTTAATCGAAAATCGAAAGGTTCAAATCTACTTAATACTATCATTCTAGTTAGCGAAACTAAAAACGTGAAGAAACATCATTGTCAAAAAATATGTGTGGAGGGATATTATCGTCATTTAGCCGTGATTAAATTTTTTTCGTCTTTTTTGACTTTTTTAATGAAATATGAGTGATGCTAATATAATGAATAACTATGTATCAATCTAGCTAAGAAAAGACACACATGGTAAAGCTACGCCTAATCACGGAATTAAAAAATTATTAATTTATCTTAATAATTAACAGTTTAAATTATTTTTACTGATAATATAATCAGTAAAGAGCATTGAAGCATACCTTGTTATGGTAGGATAGGCACATCCGAAGCTTCGTCACCTAAGTTCGCAGCTCTCACCAACACAAATACTATAATATCTCTTCACCAATTTCATGTACTTTTCATCAGTCGTCGTAGCTACTTAGCTTATAAATAATCAGCTCAGCCGGTGCCTGTCCCGGAAGCAGATCATCACTTCGCGCTCTGCCCCTCTCCACCCGTTTATTTCTCCGCCTATCCAACACGCGCTTGCTTGCAAGCACACAGAGAAACAGGAAGGGCGAGGCGAGCGCGATGAGGTTCTTCCTCAAGCTCTCTCGTCGGTGTTCCGTGCTGCTTCTCCTCTTGCTGGTGACGGCGTCGCGGGGGCTTAACATCGGCGACCTGCTTGGCAGAACGCCGGCGGTGAGAACCAGCGTGGAGCTAGCTAACCAAGTCCGAATTTTCGCAGTTACTACTACTTAATTATGGATCAATTGATTGATTTTCGCTTTGCTTTGTTGGTTTTCGCAGAGGGACCAGGGATGTAGCCGGACGTGCGAATCCCAGTTTTGCACAAGTACGTACGCCACTCCTCTTACTAGAAATCTGACAGGCTGACACTGCCTACAGAACAGAGAAATCTTTGCAGTTATGGGGCTTCTCTTCCCCTTCTGAAAATGAAAAAAAAAGAGCAGTTGATGCTAGCCAAGGCATTAGATGCAGACTTTGAATCCTTCCGTCTCACCGTTAATTTGACTGAACATGATGTGTGCATTCTTGAGTTGGTGTTCCGGCCGTCCGGCAAAGGGAGCTGACACGCATTTGGCCTTTTTTGCTGGTGTTCGTGATGCAACCGACGAACTCCGAAAGTTGCACCGCTGCTGAGGTACGGCAAGTACTGCGGGATCCTCTACAGCGGGTGCCTCGGCGAGAGGCCATGCGACGCGCTCGACGCCTGCTGCATGGTGCACGACCACTGCGTCGACACCCACAACGGTATCATCTCTCTGTCTCTCTATTAACTCTACGAATCACAGGTATCATCTCATAGATATTTGCTTCGGCCGGATGTCTCCACCAGCAGCACTGCAGCAGGGGGACAAAAGGTCTCCCTTGACTCTGAGGCCTCAACCTCATGCCAGGTGCTGGCGAGACGACGCGCCACCTAACGAATCAAATCATGTCCCAAAACCAACGGTGTTAGTACCAGCGATTGGGTTATTAGTGGAAGCGCACCGTTTGAGCGAGTTGCAGCCTTGCAGGGTTTGGCGGTTTGGCCTACGGCGCCGGCGCTGCAAAGCTAGCCACATATTGCTCGACCCATGAGATGAGCCGCCGCCGACGTCGTGCGCGCGCACTAAGCTGATGCCGCGGCGCCGAAGGCCCCAAGTGTACATGTGGTGAATTTGGTGTACACTTGTCATGGCCCATGGCTCATGGCTCATCGATCGATCATCCAACATCGTCAGCTCGTCACGTCGTGTGCTGCTCATCACTCACCGGCTTTCCTGTTGTTTTGCAGACGACTACCTGAACACGATGTGCAACGAGGACCTGCTGAGCTGCATCGACCGGGTGAGCGGGCCGACCTTCCCGGGGAACAAGTGCAACGTCAGCCAGACGGCGTCCGTCATCAGAGGGGTCATCGAGACGGCCGTGTTCGCCGGCAAGATCCTCCACAAGCGCGACAACGGCCAATAGCCACCACGTTCGTGCGCAAGTAGTCACGAGTACAGACGCGGTACAGTGAATCAGTGATAGTGTGATAGTAGTACAAAGAAGTTAGAGGCAATAAATCCTGCGCCGCGGCGTGGCGGTGCGGCAACGCGAGGCGCGGCATGCAAGCGCTTGCTGGCAGGTTGGACCACCTGTGATTCGTAGGGCGTAGGCATTGGACCTCGGTTGGTGCGGCAATGGCGTTGGCCATTGGCTACGAGGAGTAACATTATGCTCTGTTAATCAATAAGACAGAACATGTTACCAAAAAAGAAATATTAAATGGAACATGGTTAGTTATTGGTAGACAGTCTTGTTAATTTTACCTTTTGTGGAGTGTCGTGAGTCCTGACCATCCGTGTATAATTTCGGGACAGATCTGTGAATTATTACTTATTGTTGGGGTTTGAGAACAACACCTAGCTTGCCCGGCAGGAAGCTACCGGGAGCAACGTGCTTACGTGAGTTCGAATCCTTCTGAACGTAGGTTTTCTCACTGTTTTTTTTCTATTAATATAGGATGCTAAGTTCCTTCTTAGTATTTCAAACATATCGTTGGGTTTTGTCCACAGTTGATTAATCACAGACCAGCCAAGCTGAGCTAGCTTGCCCGGCAGGGAGCTACCGGGAGCAACGTGCTTACGTGAGTTCGAATCCCTTTGAACGTAGGTTTTCTCATTGTTTTCTTTTCTATTAATATAGGACGCTAAGTTTCTCCTTAGTATTCCAAACATATCGTTGAATTTTATCCACAGTTGGTTAATCACAGATCAGCCAAGGTAAGCGAAGATAGAGGTGAAAGGAGAGCGCACTATCTTGCGGGGTGTTCATCAGTTTAGCTTATAGGTAAAACTTTTGTATATGTTTTCTTAGCGATTTAAAACCTATGTAAAAAAGCTACGTTGAAAATATCTTAAAATCAAATTCGAAAATTTCAAAATCAAGTTTAAAAAATAATCAAAATTTGGCTTTGACTTTAACTTTATATGGGGTATGCCAACCAAAAATTTTATATGTATATCGGTAAAAACTACTGCATACATCTATAAACTAAATTCCTAATTAATTGACCAATACATTTGTTTTAACTAGTGAGCATGCACGTGCAAGGCACGTCGACATATATAATTGAGAAAAAATACGGTTTTTGTTGACCATATATTGATATATTATTAAAGAATCATCGTAGACACCAATAAAAATAAAATTATTGTAAGTATTGTATTGGTAATGCATGAAATAAACCTAAAATTATTTTCTATAATTGATTCCGTGTCCACTTCCAGATCAGTCCATGTCATGCTCTGGTTTAATCATCCTACATCTGAGGCCATTCTTGAGGAAATCGTGGATCGCGATATTGTTAAGTAGGTCGTCTCGAACATCTGAATGCACATGTATATAATACGATTCATTTAGTACTATGTTAGTTTGTATATTCAAGCAGAAGAAATGAAATACGTGCATGTACCTTGAAGAGGAGCGTACATCCCGCTTTCTGGCCATAACACAACGCTAATGGTTGTATCGTTTGTACTGACCAAATTTTTCTAAAATTAAGTATAGATAATTTTTCAAGTGTTTTTTAGAATAAATATATAATTTAAGATATATGTTTCTGAACCTATGGTTTGTGAAAAAAAAATTCGTTTGGGCAGCATCACAGGAGGCATAACTCTCCTTGTTGAAAGCAAACATTTCGGTGAGAATATTTAACGAAGAAACATTTTATCTTTCGGTGTGACGGTTCCTGCACAGTTTTGGGTTGCACCAAATGAAGGATACTTCGTGATATCTCTTAGGGGAACCCTTGCTGTGACGATTGTAGAGGGCGTGCAGCCAATAGAAGAATTTGCATTTACATCGGTCAGTGTGTCTCTTCCTAAAGCATGTGGCACGAAAAAGTCAAATAAAATCATTATGTGATCAATAACATGTTGTGGCCAGAAAATATTAATTATAGCAAGGTAGTGAAAATATAACTTTGCAAAGAACAAACCTGACGGTGTTGAAAAAATCTGGTGTGCCCTTCGCATCGTTTTTCATTGTATTAAGATGTCGCCTCGTATTTGTGTAGGGTTGTACCAACGTGCAAGTCACAAACTGAAACAGCATAGAGCATATAGATGAGGTAATCCAACAAACTGAAACATGTACAAGAGATTTTAATGAGCTAATTTTCTAGACATTTAGCAGGGTGAACTCATGCCAAAATAATGATCGAAACAAAACTTCTCTAAATTATTTTCCTTGCAAAGAACAAAATTCGGTTTCAACATATCATAAAGCTAGCTCGTTGACACAAAACTGAACTGCAACATTAGTACCTGCAAAGTTTAGCTGCATATATTGTGCTGCATTTGAAGTTACTTTATATTAGTATAGATAGAAATTCTGCCATATGTAACAACATGATTGGGCATATGTATCATCATGACAGTTTACCAATTTCCCTAAAGAACCCTCTTAAACACAAATACAAGGGTAATCAGCTTGTAAACCCCGTATATATGCATCTTAATCAGCTGCAGTTCACTCGAGTTCATGCATGAATTCATGCCTAAGTTTTTATGGATCAACCTATTAATTTCCAATCAGAACAAAGCGTCGCTTAATTTTGCTGGTTTTGCCATTTTCATGCTAAAAAAATGCCTCCTACACATGCCTTGCCATGACTGATTTCTTGTACAGCAGCGATGGATAGTGATGCAAAGACTAACCTATAAAGACGCATAGTGCTAGCCTCGCAAACAAAAACAAAGGAACACAAGAGCTCATATATTCTTCGGTGAGCAACTAACGTTTATTAGCAGAGACCTTTATTTTTTCAAGACTTGAAACAAATGAAAGATATCTTTTCCAACTCCAATTGTACAGGTTAACTTGTATATATGCATCCGAAACCCTATATATATGTATCCGGGGCGTGCGAGGAGGTGGCGAGCGGCGGCGGCGGCGCGCGCAAGGAGGCGACGGCCGGCGGAGCGCGCGAGGAGGCGGGCGATAGAGGGCGCGAGGGGCCGGCGAGCGGCAGGAGCGCGCGAGGAGGCGGGCGGCGGTGTGAAGCGCGAGCGGTTTTTTATCGCTGTGTTAACTCGTGTGCTAATTGCTAATTGCTAATTGCTGTGTGCTAATTGCTAATTGTTAATTGCTGGGATGAACTGATACTTTTTATATTAGTATAGATTAAGAAAGTGGGAGATGGCTTCCTTGAGCTCTGCAACTTATTGCAATTGATCATGCAAACTCACATTCAGAATTTGTAAAGAAAAAAAAATAACATTTCTAATCCTCATCAGTGCACCGTACTCTGGTATAATATAGAAATCAGCCATCTGTACTGCTTACTAAGGATGAGATTCGGCACAAACTAAAGTTCTCCTTTTACTCCAAATTCCCACAACATCTTACCGCATCTCAGAACTTTCAATTAATAAAAGAAGGTCAACAATCTAACAAGAAACAGTCTGCGACACCAGTATTCTCCAAAAGCAATGCTACTACCGGGTTAAATAAACGAAAGCAACTAATCAGTAGGCAAGTTGGGGAGAAGTACCTCATGTTTGCGGCCGCTAACTCAACAACACTCTACGGTAGAATAAAATCAGAAAAAAAGAAAAATAGTGAGAAGAAGCCGCCACGCCGCCGACGCCGGGAGGAGCCGCGCCGCGCCAGGGGCCGGGGTTGGGGAGGGAGGAGCCGTCGCCGGGGCTGGGGAGGAGCCGCTGCGCCACCGGCGCCAGGAGGAACTGCGCCTGGGTCGGGGTTGGGGAGGGAGGAGCCACCGCGCCACCGGCGCCGGGAGGAACCACGCCGGGGCCGGGAAGGCGGGGTTGGGGAGGAGGAGCCGCCGCGCCACCGGCCGGGAGGGCCGCGTCGGAGGCTGAGGGAACCGCACCGCGCCGGGGACCAGGGCTGGGGAGGGAGGAGCTGATGCCGGGGAGCACGCCACGTCGGCCGTCGGGGCCGGGGAGCCGCGCCGCGCCGAGGGCTGCAGGGGAGGGCGCCGCCGCCGCCAGCCGCCAGGGGATTAGGTTTCACGCGTAGGGGACTGAGTTGCTGAGTCGGAAGAAGACATGGAGAGGATTTTGTTTTTTTATTTTTCTTGCTTGTTGGGCTGGGGTATTTTTTTATTGGGCTGGACCTAGGGTATGCCACACCATATCCGTGCAGCCCACTGGATCCATCCCTGCCCGATAAGGCTCTTAGTTGTCGGCAAACACATGCTTTATAAGCGCCATCACCACACCAACCCTTCACATATTCTTTATAGCTCGCAAAAAAATAGCTTTCGATCGTATATCTTTTAATACTGTAAAAGCGGAGTCATCCTCCTTCCATCCCTTTTATCACACGTAACACGTCCATACGCTAACCATCAGATCCAATACTTTATCCTCAATTGCCCTTTCACATGTTACTAGTACGTCTAAAAGTGAGAATAATATGTCTAAAACATCTAAACCTTGTAACTATTTTTACTTATAATTCAAGATGGGAGAGATATTCTAATTGACTTCAACGGACTGGACAGATTCAATGCATTCAATGATTAGTTGGAATACGGATGATTAATTGAAATTACGTGGAAATATGGTGTTAAAGTTTTAACCTTTCGAGCATTGCTCTGAACTACATCAACGATGACTGGATGCACGAATGACGAATGTCGCAACATTTGACATTTCAGACATTGTCCGAAGGATTATGATCCGGTGGACACCCACAAAATAGCAAATTGGAGTACTTTCTTCGGCGCAAAATATTACTACTAGGATTTAAAACGGAGGGAGTATTGTTTCGATCTTTTTGGCAAGGAATTGGGCCTCTTTCTCCTCACACTACTTTGGGCCATCCAAAATGTTCAGGAGAGCATATTCCCTTCACCAATCTGGGCTGGACTGTACATGTGAGCAGGTGGCCGGCCCGGCACTCTGGTATCTTCCGAGCACAAGAAATCTGGACCGTCCGTTCCGTCACCGACCCCCGTCTCTCCCTCGTCCGGCTCCTCCCCCTCTCTCTCTCTCTCTCCACGCGACGCAAGCGCTCTCGTCTCGTCGTCCTCCTCCTCCCCGAGCTACCGCGCCGCGACCGCCTTTCATCCTCCCTCCATGGCGTCGACGGATGCCGACGAGGACCAGCTTCTAAAGAGCTTCCTCGCCGAGGTCAGCGAGGCCGAACGCGACAACGAAGTGCTCAGGTAAATCCCCCCTCCCTTCCCTCCCTCGTCGGCACGAACGGTTCCCATCCCTGTCCGGCCCCTTTTCGCGTCGCGTAGCTTCAGATCCCCAGCCGTGCCACCCCTGTTCGCTCCGAAATTGTTCAGCGTGTGATGCAGTAGATGTAGAAGCAGCCTCGGTGCTGAATTTCCGTGGGGGTTATGGGATCCAGCTGGTTCCACTTGAACCCTAGGTTAGAGTCGTACGATTGGCTACTCTCGAATCCAGTGGCTCATGGATGTCGATTTTAGCTGGGATTTCATGTTTCCCTTTATGGAAATCAGTATTTTGCAAAAGAAAAAAGACCTGCACTTTTACTTCTCTGGTGACGACACTATGCTTTCTGTGTTGTCATGAATATGTTTTCTCGTGGAAACTATCAGTGCAAAAACTAAATGAATTTGAACATAAGATTTACAATTTTTTCATTTACTAGAAAAAGTGCCCGTGCGTTGCAACGGGAAGAAAAGACGAGAAAATCGAGGAAGAGTTGAGAAAGATTTACATTATGTAATTAACTAAAATGCAAATTTCACCATCTTCCTATAAAGAAACTATATATAGGTATATTTCTGTTTCATCCCCACTACATATGAAACCGCAATTACTCACATATATACAATTTTGAAGAAAAGAAAGGCCCATGAAAATCAAGGTGAATTCTGGACTGACCTCAGCAGCAGCCAGCAGCCAACGTGCTGATTAATAGTTCAAAACCCTGTATAATTATTATTCCAAGTTGTCATACATACAACAAACATTCCCTCCAATAGTACGGCGATGTTAGACCTACCATATAGCCACGGTATGCTGCTCCAATCAACTGGTCAATGATGCTGATGCAACTAAAAAAAATATATTTCTTTGAAAGGGGAAAAGGAATTGGAATCAGACCATAAGACAGACCGAGAATTGGACCCTGTGCGTCTTACATCATGATCAGGAGTTGGAAACAAAAGAACGTACTGCGCATCGTGCAGTAAAATTGACCCTGATAGAAAACCAAAAAAAATCAACCCTAAAATTAATTAAAAGTTACGGCTCATAAGGTCTATGAGCAAAAGATAAAAGATTTGCCCAAGCTTACTAAGGAAACAAAACAAACAAACAAAAAATTAGGTTGTTTCCAGATATTAAAGGGAATAATACTCACCTAGCTGACTCAAAACTAAAAATCACCGTCGGTAGCACTATTTGCATCAGGCATCGGTTCCGTTGGACATGAGAATTACATAACATAAACTTGAACATGGTGGATAAAGAGCTCGTCTGCCCAGCTATAGTTTCTCTGTGCACGGCGTCAGATCCTGTGTTCAAATCAAAGTCTGGTTTTGGATTGGCTGGACGAAGCAGCCATGGTTGGGACGTTGGGCCTTAATGGGATTGCTGGATCTGCATCAAAACCAGGACGGACAAGATGTTGTGCTGGCTATTTTGGGTCGTGAGACCACCACGGGCAGGAACACGCGGTCGACAAACGGATGCTGAATCGGAAATGCATGAGACGGATGAACAATTGACTGGTTGGACGACAAAAACCGGAACCACGCGGGGGAGTTGGACGACGTACCAAGCCACCGGCAGAAAACATCTTCAATTTTTATAATAGTAAAGAAACGATATTTATATCTGCCTGCACTTCCTAACATATTCAAAACTTATCAGGATTCTTGGTTGCTTCAAGTTAAACCCTTTTGAGCATCTTAAGTTGTCATTTGATTCATCAGCAGATGAGGTGAAGAAGCAATATAGGAAGGTATTGAGCCATTTATCTGAAAGGATTCTTCTGTTCCAATCCTTTTTTTGGATCTAACTGTTGTTTGTTCGTACCATCTGTAGCTGTCCTTGTTGGTCCATCCTGATAAATGCAAGCATCCGAAAGCACAAGAAGCTTTTGCAGGTATGCAATTTATCCATTAACAACAGTGGTGTGGCTGTGTAGCATGTCCAATGATAATAGGACGTGTTATCATACATGTAAGATTTGGGTTTCTTTTGAAACAACAGTCATGGGATAATTTAACCGTCAATAAACAAAATTAGTTGGTAACTCTACATATCAAGACTGGGAGTGTCATCATTGCTTGTCAAATCTAATCACTCTTTGATGGATTTTATTTTGTTGACGGAAATGAATACATTTTTTTTGTTGGCTTTGCCAATAACTAATATTCCTATAAGAGATATTTTTGAAAAACAAACAATAAAATGCAATGGCTACATTATCTCTTATTGTAGGAGTTTGACTTTTGTAGCTAATTCTACCACTAAACTCAGCCACTTGCTCTTAAACCACTTCATATGATTTCCAGTGTCACATCTTTTTTGCTTCTCTCACTTGCTCAATATATGTATATCTAATTAATGGTGCCTACTCATAAACAGCTCTTGCAAAAGCACAGCAGCTCCTGCTTGATCCACAGGAGAGAGGATACATTCTTGATCAAGTTACTGCTGCAAAAGGTGCAATGTGATTTTCTTTATATTGCTCCTGCATTACACTGACAATGTAATTTCTATTTGAGCTTAGTAATTCGTTCAATGAAATATAGAGGGTATGGTGCAGCAAAATTGATGATCTTATGTGTTGAAAATTTCAGAAGAGCTGAGGGCAAAGAGGAAAAGGGAGCTGAAGAAAGACAGTGCATCAAAGATAAAGTCCCAAGTAGATGAGGTAAGACAATCTCTTGCAAGGTGGTGTGAACTTTAATTGTAATTTTTTTGGTAATCATATGTTACAGATGAATATCAATGTGTAATAGTAATATGCTAAACCTGAGTTGGTGTAATTTGGAATAATATTTGGTTTTGGCCAGCTCTAAAGCCTAAGCTAACCAAAGTTTAAAACCCCAGTCTCTGCAGGGATTTCCTTAACCAGCAGTCAGCAATGGTCAACCTGGTTGGTGGCTGCTGACTGCTTGTTAGTGTTCCTGCTGAAGGTTATTTTTGTATTAGCTTGGGTGTTCATGATTTTGTTCTTACTTAATATGGATAAAAATTCCTGAAAGAAAAGAAGCTTCTATGCACACCCTGACAAAAAGGTCGTTTCCTGAAATGTTGGCAACTTTGTAGTTCCCTGCTTCATGTTTGTTGACCATGTTCAGTAATATATTCTTTTAGGAGTCCTTACATGCTTATGATTGAACTTTAGTTCTCTAAAGAACAAAAACCTCTCAGAAAGACAAAATACTTTATATGTATCATGAAAGAGCCATCTGCTGGAATCTCAACAGCGATGTACACTTGGATATCAGATGTTTTCCTTTGTACACAACATGTGTGTCAATGTGTGATTCTATGTTGACAAAATGACTGTTTTGCAAGTCACTTGTAACATCTTATTGAACCTCATTCATGTTGAAAAATTGAGAATGTTCACTGATTGGTTTGCCTGAGTAGGGAAAATATGAAGAGCAGTATGAACGATCAGAAGAATTTCAGAAGCAGCTAATAATTAAAGTTCGTGAAATTTTGACAGAGAAAGAGTGGCGTCGCAGGAAAATGCAGATGAGGGTAAGTAAATTGCTTTAAATTTTTTAAATATCATTGATTGTGACAGTCGATATGAGCTATGCCAATCTGCTCCGACAGATATCGGAGGAAGAAGGAAGACTGAAGAAGGATGAGGAGGAAACAAAAGAAATGTGGAAGAAGAAGCGAGAGCATGAAGAGAAGTGGGAAGAGACCAGAGACCAACGAGTAAGCTCACAGTTCTTTGTTTAATTTGATATTCTTATTTTCCCCTTATGAATGTTGTGTTGTATGTTTCAGATTTATAATTTAGTGCTTCAGTTAATTTCTATATAAAACTTGAGTTCCAAAATGGAGGTTTCTATTCTGTTCCGGAAGATAGAAAATGAGTGCCTGAAAAAATCAGTCAAGTTCTATAAAAAGATTCAAAATCCAACTCAGTTTCACAAAAGGGGGAACTTAGCTTATTCGGTAGCCCTGCCATCCATGCTGACTGGTTGTCTACTAATCTCTGGCCACGGTCATGCTTGGCCTCACAGACACATGTCAATGTGTGTGTCGGCCTCCTCTAATTAAATAAACCATACATGCATAGCAGGTTTTGGCCTTTGAAATTGTGGTTTAGTCATTCAATACAAAATTGTTGACATCTGGACTTCTCTAATCTCAAACTAATTACTGGATGGCTGCTACTTTCAGCGCTAACTATATATACTGCTGTGGCGTTGCGCTTGTGCATCTCTCTTCCTACCTTCTTCTATAGCTCTACTTTGTTTGTTATATTTATTGATTTAAACCAGTTCTAACAAAATTACCCATATTTATGATTTAGTTGGTAAACATTATGCTAAATTTAATTAAGACATGTAATTTTCTATCTTTCTTTTAAATTGTAATGTGTGAAGTATTTTGAGATGTTTTGTCATCTCCCGCCAAGGCAACATGATATTCAGAGGAGGTTTTCGGAATCTAGGAATATTATTATGGTATTTTTTTCTGATCATTATTGTCCAACAGTTGGCCTCCCTCTTGTTTAAAACCTGGCTCCACCACTGCCCTTGCTGCTGGCATAAATCTCTGCTGCTGCCACATAGTGTGGCTCAACCATGAGATCCACTTGAAACTTTAGGATGTGTTCAGGAGTTGATCGGGTGAACTCCTATTCCACCTGATACTTTCACATATGATACCGTGGATAGTTTTTTTCTCTCTTAGCTTTGAAAGCATGAGGCTGCATCCATGAGTTTCATTAGTGGTTTTTATGCATCCATTATGCTAAGTTTGTAGATCTGCCCTAAATTCCATCACCCAAATCCAGTACAATATTCTCTGATCGTGTCTATTTTACAATCTAAGAAATGACTCCTTAGATGAGTTTGTTTTTCTCCAGATTTGATTATGTACCATGGGTACTGCCTAATATCATTTATTTATGGCACTGATCGTGTCTATTTTACAATATAAGAAATGATTCCTTAGATGAGTTTGTTTTTTTGATTATGTGCCATGGGTACTGCCTAATATCATTTATTTATGGCACTGATCGTGTCTATTTTACAATCTAAGAAATGACTCCTTAGATGAGTTTGTTTTTCTCCAGATTTGATTATGTGCCATGGGCACTCCCTAATATCATTTATTTATGGCATGTAGGTCTCTAGCTGGAGGGATTTCATGAAGACAGGGAAGAAGGTTAGAGACTGCACTTGAGCTAGTGTATCTTGTTATGCATTAAATTGTAACTTACTGACCCCTTTTACAGGCACGGAAAGGTGAGATCAAACCCCCAAAGCTGAAGACCGAGGATCCGAACAAATCTTATGTTCAGAGGCCGGTGAAGCGTGCTTAAGAGGAATGCTGTTAGCGTTTGCAGCCAAAGCATATACCGTAACCATTCTTCTTGTGATCTAATCCAAGCTTTATCCTAGCAAAGCTCTTGGCAGGCTGTAAGGTTCGGTTATGCCTTCCGCGCTCCCAGTGTAGTCAGCGGAACATAACACATCTTTGTTAGCAGAATGGCTTCATGTTCTCTACATAGAGTTGTATTGGATTAATGTACCTCTTGGATAGAACACCTTCCTGGAAAATGATAAAAAGAAATATGTTGAAAAAGAACCTCATCGAATTGAATGCTGAAATGCCCTCCAACTGATACTTGTTCCACTATTTAATGTAAAGTAATGATAATATGTTTGCACGATTTGTCATAGCTGAAATACCTGTTGATTGTATGCTTTTCAAAGAACACATTGTATGCTGCCGTAACGACGAGATGCAACTTGCGGGTTCCCACTGGCACTCCCACAGTTCTATTTCTGCCACATTTACTGGGTAGAGATTAGGGTATATTACTGTCATTCACTTCTTTAGATTTAGAAGCCACAAATTTTTAACCCAGAGATTGGCCAAGTTCTTTATATCTTCCCCCAACCTCTTCGCAGTAACATTCAACTTATGCTTGTAGTATGTAGGATCGCTTTGGTCTCCTGATTTTTCTTGGAGAACAAATTGTGCTGGGTTTGTCTCAAGGTAGGGCTGAAACCTCAGGGTGTGCAGGATGCGCATGCTTATTTTGAATTGAATTATTCAATCCGGTGGATAGGTAGCTCATAGCATTGACATGACGAGATATTTTGTTCCGATAAAAAAGAGGCACGATGTTTTGCCTGTCATCATACGAGCATATGAGTATGACACAGCAACTGGAGAAATTGACCCCCATTTCTGACGAGGAGTCAGGAGAATACTACGGTTGAGAGTTCGAGACTTCGGATGAAGACGCCATCGACGATCCTAGTCAAGCCGTGGCAGCTGACCAGCTGCATCCTGCATGTCTGACTCAAGTGGAAATGCGAAAGTTTTCGAGCTCACGTTGTTCTTCCATCGTCAATCTCTGCGGGAAAAGGCTCGTCAAAAACAAGGGCTCCAACTGTTCTCTTCTACATGCCGTGTCACTTGATTCCCGTTGCGCTCTATCCAATACCCAACAATGTGTCATACCTCCGGTTCGTTCGTCCTACTGAACCTGAAAGACAAGCATTCAGTTTCAGAGACCAATACCTAAACAGCCGAACCTGTCCGTTCCTTTGCGGCGGTCATAGTGTCACTCTGTCACACATCCAGCAACGGCATCGTTTCATCCTGGAAGAAGCCAGGTTTGACAAGCATCACGAGTGACCATCCCCTTCACTAAAATAATACTAATATTTGGCTCTGCTGGATGGAGCAAGCACAAGTTGGCCAGCTGTTATTCGGCCTTCCAGTTCCAGAATCACCCGTTCATCAGCCGGCGGCGCATCGTAACCCAACGCACCTGCTCCCAAAGGCCGCCCGGCCCATGCCCACAGCCTGTCACCACCTGCCCTGTGGATCCCATGCTGCCGGCGGTCGCGCTCAGAACAAGTCTCTCACCTTCTCTCGCCTTTCTCCCTATAAGCCTCTCCTGGTGAGATCATCACGCACGCGAGCCCGCGGCTTTGGATGGGAGCGACTGCGAGCGAGACGCGCACCACACCACACCACACCACGCAGCGGCAGCAACCGCACCATTTGGTGATTGTCCCCCTGTGGGCCGCGGTGCAACGTAAAGCCGAAGCCGAAGCCGAAGCCGTCGCCGCCGCCACCTCACCTCGCGGGCGCCTGGTGCGTGCGCGTCATGCGGGGGCCCTCGAAAAAACGCTCCGAGAAAAGTAGCGCGACGCGACGCGACCGAATCGTTGCCTCGCCTTCGCCTAGCTCGCTGCACCGGCGGTCACCGCACGAACAACGCCTCGTTATGATTGCTCGGCGGAAAGGAGGGCCAAAGCTCCACAAATCCGTGAGCCGCCATGCGCTCACCATGATGCGCGTGGACGGTGGACCAGAGAGCGCGAGGCCGGTTCGCTCTCGGAGATCGGCAAATATTATGCACAGAAAAGGGAGGGAAAGAAAAAAAAAGGGGCGCGAATGGTTTCTCTGGCTTTTGCACACACATGACAGGTAGCGGGTAGGCGTCACGAGCAAGTGTCGATTTATCATTGGCGGTGGTCTTAATGCTTTGGAAAAGACGGTGGTGGGTTCTAGGGAGGGAAGGCACCGCTGGTCATGAACCTCACGGTAGCATTAGCTTTAAACTAGTTTACGAGTTAATGGAAAATAATGCCTTGTGTACATTTATATGTTTCTACGTGGACATTTTAGCTTTACTACTATCAAAATATTCGTGAAAGTATGAAGTTTTGTATTAAGACTCTTAGCGGTGTTACATCACGAAATGTCGATGTAATTAAAGGTGATTGACGAGAAGCTCAGAGGCTGTTCGAGTAAATTATTGTACGATTAAAGGAAATGTTTGAAAATGAAGCCAACCAACAAAAGGATTTCTATAGTTTGGTTTAAATATAATATGTATGACATATAAGCGGTCTAACAGGGTGTGTTCAATGACGTTCAAGTTGTTCACTTTTCAGACTACACAAACCATGGCACGAAGGAAATAAAAAGGTAAATTGTAAGGTTGGTTTTAATTAGAGATTGAATAAACATGTTTCTGGCTAATCACTTGAATTGGTCTTTCATATGTGAACGGATGCCCATTCATATTGTGAGTGAGCTTGATGAGACTATTGATGTTCCCTGCTGTTGCTGTAAACATTGAGAAACATATTAACTATATTTATAAGATGAGTTAGTCAATTGTATCTATCAGCTAGATCATGTAAGACAAAAGGCCTTTGTCTGAAGGGACTGATTTGAATTATTCCTTCCATCCAATTTTTAGCATGAAAAAACAACAAATGCACATATATAATAGACAGGGTAATGGAAAACCAAAAAAAATGATCCAATTAAAAAAAGTTAGCCATCAAAGATGGGTAAGGTAATACTTACAAAATCTGTACCTATCTGAATATATAACAAAATAATAATGGCAAGCTTTATAATTTTATAGATGGAACCCCAAAATACTAAATTACTTGATCGATTGCTACATATATAAAAGGATGAATTACTCGATCGGTTTCTCCACAACAGGACAATGCCTTTCGTTGTGATGCTTCTTTCACCTGCAATAAAATTTGGTACCAAAACAGAGTTTACATAGAGAAGACACAGATAAAATGTTTACATAGGCACAACACATTCTGAATAAATCCAACATTGAAAAAAGCAAGAGACAATTCCAATTAAGAAAATTAGAAACACATGAAAAATAGATTCATGAGAGGAACAAAAATGACACCAGCTGGATCACCAATGCAACGAAAGGGCATTGATGATGCTGGTTCATGGCCATAGAAGATGCAATGCAACGCAAACAAGATACGAAGCATCTATTTTATAGACAAACATTACCTAGCCATGAAATGAAGAGACGAACAAACCAAGAAGCGATGGAAGAAGAAGCGGTCGCCATACATTAAAAAAATGGAACGGTGAGGAAGGAGGGGGCACCACATGGGGAAGGACGGGCATTTCCTAGGTCGGCCTGAGAGGAGTGCAAGCGGCGAGGCGATGGTGCGGCTATGTGTTCTGCGTCGCCCTTTCGTGAGGGAGGACAGTGAAGGAGGTGGGGACAAGAGCGGAGGGTGACGGAATGGGTTTTTGGGCTTTCGCACATGTGAGGTTCTGCCGAATAGGATCCAATTGGGATTTGACTGTACTGACCATAATGATTTGATCTGACGAGCTTATATTTATGACGTGAATTAACCACAATGCAGGAAATTAAGTAATAACAACAGTTAGTGAGGATAACTGGTATAGATTTATAGGATAATTAGCAAAGGGAAAATTGACTATGTAGCATCGAAAGATCGCGATCTCCGTAAAATACCACTGAAAGATTGCGCCCACGTAAAATACCACCGAAAGGTTATGAACTGAAAGTAGCATTCCGTCGTGTTTTGGCCACCAAAACATTAGACTGTCGCACAATACTAACCTGAAAGACCTTTGTGCCCCTAGCCTTCTCTATCTCTCCATCTGTTGACTTGAGAGGCCCAGAACCATCTCTGTTCGCTCGCATCCCTCGTCGCTCGCTTGCGGCGGGCGACTCCTCCGCGCCGCAGACAGCTCCGCGCGCTGCGTCGCGCCGCCTCCACTCCGCGGCGCCACGTGGTCTCCGCTCTACGCGCCGCCGGCACATGCAGCGCCGCCTCCGCTCCGTGTGTCGCCTGCACACGCAGCGCGGCTTCTGCTCCGCCAGTGCGCAGCGCCACCCCCGCCTCCATTGAGCAGCGTCGACCCTGAATCCTCCTCTCTCCGCACATGTGATGGAAGAATGCATCAAACTGAGATCCCCGATGGGTAAGACTGAAACCCTAGCTATGTATTGCTAGTAGATTAGTAGTAGAACTGAAATTAGTTGCAAAATACGATTGTTCCTGTATTTTTTGGTTCGTTTGTGTACATGGTTGCATCTGTATGAGGATGGTCAGTGGTGAGAAAGGACTTTTGGAAGCAGTGCTAATTTATTTATGGGGCCTTTATTTATTTGCACTGCTACTATTTCAGGATCGATCCGACCAATGCATGTAGAGTAGTGATTGATGTTTCGTCCTACTCAACTGTTGAGGATGATCGATCCGTGTACAAAAAAGGCAGGTGCTTGGATTGGTGGGTGGACGCAGAAGAGTACTCCATCATTGACATGGAGAAAGATGTTTCCAAGCACTTCACTTGGGCTAGCTATCAGGAAGCAAACTTCTGGTTTGTGGGTTAGAACAATCGAACAGTTCGCCTTGGTACTGACCAAGAGCTTCTAGCCTTGCTACGAGCTTTCAAAAATGGTGGAGTTTATCATGACTATAGATAGATGTCAGCATGTTCATATGGCATTGACTGTGACTGAAATGGAGAATGAAAGACAAATGTCTGATGAAGAAAATCAAGTACCAGCTGAAGAAAATGACATGCAGCTTCAGGGGATGCATGTAAGTTTAGAATTGAATGGTCTAGATTGGGCCTTGCTACCTCAATTTGGTGTTACAGCTGCTGGTCCTTCCAGAGTAGAGGAGGAGGAGGACGGTGACCATTATATGGAGCCTGGTCTTAACCATGAGGGAGATGATCCAGTTGGAGCTGATGAAGAGTGGCGATATTTCAATAAGGATCATGAAGATGGAAGTAATGAGAAAGTGCATCAAGAAAAGAAGAAAATGGATAGCAGCAAATTTGTAGCTGAAGACAATGATCCTGAGGCTGTGCCAAGTGATGAAGCTACCATGTTGCGGGATGCTCCGTATGTTCCACACACTACATATGACAGAGACAACCCTGATATAAAGGAAGGTTCAACATTTATTGATAAACAAACCCTTCATACTTATGATCAAGCAACATGCCATAAAAAAGGACTTACAAACATTTATAGAGCATAGTGATAAATCAAGATATAGGGCAAGATGCGCATATCCAAAGTGTGGATGGAAAGTTCATGCAAAGAAACTTCTTGGTTGCCCCACCTTCATGGTATACTACTATGCAAGGTTTTTTTCATGTTCTGTTAATTATTTCAGACTATGCAAAAAATGTCATGTTTTGTTAAACACTAAATTCAGATCTCATATCTTCTATTTTTTTCAGGTTGTGTCAATAGGTTCTGGCCATACCTGTGCTAGCACCAGCCAAGTGAAGGGTAAGGAGGCTAGCAAAGCCTGGATTGCTGACAGAGCAACAGACTTACTCAAGACTACTCCAAACTTGGGAGCAAAGAAATTGCAAGTCAAGCTTGAAAGACAGTTCCCGATCAAAATGTCATATAATAAGGTGTGGGAAGGAAGGCAACTTGTACTAAAAGGCCTACATGACACTTAGGATGGAAGTTTTAGAATGTTGTGGAGTTTCAAAGCCGAGTTAGAAGCTACATGTCCTGGAAGCATAGTAGAGATTGATTACGGGAAGAACAAAAAGGATGGTCGAGTCTATTTCTGTAGGATGTTTGTGGCCATCAAAGCATGTGTGAATGGATTTCTTGTTGGTTGCAGGACATACCTTGGGGTTGATTCTACTCACCTCACAGGTAAATATAATGGACAGCTAGCTGCAGCAACAGCAATTGATGGACATAATTGGATGTACCCGGTGGCATATGGAATTTTTTACAAGGAGACAAAAGCTGATTGGACATGGTTTCTGAAGCAATTGAAGATAGCAATTGGAACTCCACATGGACTCACAATCCACACAGATGCTTGCAAAGGCTTAGAGACAGTAGTCCACAATGTCTTCCAAGGTGATGCCGAGCATAGAGAGTGTATGAGGCATCTCATGCATAATATCAGGAAGCACTTTGATGGAGATGTGTTAAAATACATGTGGCCTTGTGCTTGGGCATGTACTGCTAGGAGGCATCAATGGCTTTGGGACAGAATTGCAGAGATTTGTCCAGCAGTGATTCCTTACTTGCAAGCAGAGCACAAGCAACTTTGGTCTCGAGCTAAGTTCTCAGGGGAGTGCAAGGTTGATTATGTGAACAACAACATATCAGAAAGCTTCAACAACTGGATTAAAGAGGCCAAAGGGTTCCCTGTGGATGTCCTGATGGACACAATTAGGGGTATGATCATGGAAAAGATAGCTATGAGGCAGCATATAGCTAACAAACTTGAAGGGTTAATTCTCCCTAGTGTTATAAATGAGCTGAATATGAAGAGTAGGAACTTGAAGTACACAATTAAGGAGAGTGGTGGTCTCAAGGGTGAGGTATCTGGATTGACTAAGGACAACTATCCTTGGAGGCATGCTGTGGACCTTGAAAGCAAGACATGTACGTGTGGTCAGTGGTATATTTCTGGGAAACCTTGCACCCATGTTATAGCCTTTATAGGTTCCCTTAGACCAATTAAACTTGAAGACTTTGTTCATGATTACTATTCGGTTCAACGGTTAAAGGCTACTTATCAGTTTGGGGTCAACCCAATGGTTGACAAGTCACAGTGACCTATTGTTGATCCTGGGTTTGTGATGATGCCTCCAAAACTTGAAAGGTCTGCAGGTAGGCCAAGAGTGAAAATAATCAAAAGTAAGGGTGAGCCAAGAAAAAGGGGTCCTTACCAATGCAAAAGATGCTTCCAGTTTGGGCATATTGAGAAAGGTTGTAGTGAGCCCCCTACTGAACTTGCTGTTGAAATGCCACCAACAATTCCTAGTAATTCAAGGTAAATTGACCCCCTCTCACTTTCACTGTAATATGATGTTTTATTAAGTATGGCTGATACCTTCCTGTTGTGTAGGAAAAGAAAAGAAAAGGGCAGTACATCTACCTCGAAAAAAGCTCCAAAAAATTCAAGAAAGAATCTGCACCTTCTACTTCCTTAGTGACACAACCACCTGTTAGTCCAGGGCCAACAACAAGAAGGATGGCTGCTTGTACTTGTAGTCCTATCAGTCCAGGACCTACAACAAGGAGCAGGGCAGTAGCAGACCTATCCCCAGGAGGAAATTGCAAGAAGGCGTATCATAGGCTAAGCAATGGCTTTGTTAGTGCAAATGCTATCTGTTGAACTACTGTAATGTTCTAGTTAGACTATGGATGAATGTGTTGAACTACTGTATGTGTTAGAAGACATGTCCCCTTTGCTATGTCTAAACTGTTACTCTGTTGAAACTTGTCCTCTACTTTGGATGCTGTTAACACCTAAATTTGGTAATTAAATCCCTAAGTCCTAGCAAGGATGAAGCGGAATTGGATCGGTTGGCTTGGCGGAGAAACAGAGGCCGCATCGGCTGAGAAGCGATCGGCTGCGAGGCCAGTCGGCCAAGGTTGAATCGGACAAGAGCGGCCGATAGCCGATTCTAGGTTTGGAAGAGATAAAGTCGTTTCTGGTGCAGCAATTTGGAGATAAATAGAAGATTCGGTTATTAGATTGCGCGTTAAATGATATTGCCATCTATGGATAGAGTCCTGTAACGGCAATTGTATCTGTAATTTAGGAGTTTGTTTAAACTGTTCATTGTAATGCGGCGTGGGTCCTTCCCGAGATAACGTCGTGTTTTAAATAGTAGTTTAGATAGAGTCCAGGGTTTGTTTAGATAATGTATCTTGGGTATAAATAGGACCCGAGACCCCTATAATGAGACATTCAACACAATCAATCAAACCTTCGGCGCATCGCCAACCTTTTTCTTCAGACGAGCAATTGGTTTGGCTACGGGCTGCATCGTTTCGATCCTCAAATCCAGGTAAATGCTTGTCATTAGTGGTATGATATGTTGTTTCTAGTGCTTCCATCTTAATGACACATTAGATTCCAGAGTTTATACTGCGCTATTTATCATATAGCGCATATAAATTAGAGCAATGTTTAGATATATCCTGCCATTGGTCAGTTCTATCGAGAATTCACAGCCAACAAGGCTAGATCTAAAGGTTGGCTGGTTTATATGCGGTATCCACCGTCTCGAGAGATATAAATCGGCTACAACAGATCAAGTTGTTCTTTTTATACTTAATGTTGCATCAATGTTGAACTATTAAGTCATTTTTAGAACTTCCAATGATCTGTTCGGCTAGATTTATATTGTTTAGAGACAGTGCCGGGGTTTCAGCTGGCCTTATCTGCCTGATATGTTTCTATTAATATATTTATGATTAGGTTTATGTTAGGACTGCCTCTTATGTTAAGATCTCATTCTTGTCGGACGTCACCAGCCGAAATCGGCCCACCATCAACAGCCGACGGCCGATTTCCCAGGCTACGCATACTTGGTCCAAGAATGATATCTTTTCATAAGATTCGTCGGAGTACTAGCCGATTCATTGTTAGCTTTCTAGTATCGGCTAGGTTATCGATTCATATATTTATTATCCTTTACTGTATTTGGGTTAAACGGCTGATGCTGTCTTGGTATAGTCGATCCATTCTAGTCGCTTGACTTAAATATACTTTAGGATAGCAAATATATGTTCATGGATTCCCTCAGCCGATCCAGTGGGGATCTAACCGAACACTTAATGCATATTTCCTTGTTTTTTCTTGTTGGTTAACAGATCAAACCAACTGGCACGCCCTACACAGCACAGGCAGTCGAGAAGGGCCTGCACTGGAGTCAAGGAGATCTCCCAGGCCAGCGCGTGAGAGAAATTTCTCGTCAACACGCTTCTTGGCACGCCCGGTGGGACTTTCTCTGTCGGCTTGACTCGGACGCATAGATTCAGCCGGCAAGATGGTCGACTCCAAGAGCCCCAATGTTTCCCAGGACAACATCGTGCCTGTAAAGATGGAACAGTTATCGGCTGAGCAGCAAGCCGGTTATAAGAAGATGGTGGAAGAACTCCAGGCCAACTACTTGCAATCTTTCACCCAAACAAGATCCGGGGCCGTGCATCAAAAGTATAAATTCAGCATGGACAATCTCAAGGCATCCTCCTCTGGTGAGACAAAAGGCAAACAGAAGGTGGAGGAGCCGATCCAGGAACAGGACGATTCGGCTCTATATTCCCTACAAGACCGAATCGACTCGGCCATCCATCACGCGCTAGTCAACCAAAGTAGCATCCTGGTCAATACTCTCAACAACATGATCGCTACTGTGGTCGATGCCAAGATAGCCGACCAGCTGCAACGGGGGCCGACGTACTTCACAGACGGCCAATTTCCTGGTTACAGGACGTTGGTCACACAAAATCGGCCGATCCCACCACTAGCAAAACCAGGGCCGCCAGGAGGGATCCTCAGCCGGCCAAATCCAACTGAGTCGGCTACAAAGCCGGTGATCACCATGCTAAACCGACAGCAACCACTGCCCCAGGATCAGATTGCTAACATGTTCAACGACAATCGGCAGTCAGAGCCGATTCCCTAGATTGACCTGGACAGACGGTACAACGCCGGTGGCCGACAGCTGTTCCCAGGACCACCAATGCCACCACCGGCGCATTGGCCACCTCTCGCTGATCATAACTACCAGTACCAAGAAGGCCATCAAGATCATTATTACAGGCATCAGACGCCACCACCGCTGTATCGGCAAGCACCCGCACCGTATGACCCATATGAGCCGATACAGCAGGATAACCGGACCTGGGCCGACCTGATTGCAGATGTCATGCGCGATCAATTCGGCCTCAAACCAAAAGATTCAGGAAACATGTATCGGTATCCCTATCCAGAGCACTTCGAGCAGATCCCGTTGCCTAACCGATACAAGATCCCAGATTTCTCAAAGTTCTCAAGGCAAGACAACGTTTCCACTTACGAGCATGTTAGCCGATTCTTGGCGCAGTGCGGCGAAGCATCGGCTACAGACGCCTTGAGAGTCCGATTGTTCCCTCTGTCTCTTTCAGGATCGGCTTTTACCTGGTTCTCCTCGTTGCCCTACAATTCAATTCAGAGCTGGGCTGATCTCGAAAAACAATTCCACAGCTATTTTTACTCCGGCAACCATGAGATGAAGTTGTCGGACCTCACCAGCATCAGTCAAAAACACAACGAATCGGTTCAAGAATACATCCAATGCTTCAGGGAGATGAGGAACCGATGCTACAACATGGTGCTATCGGACGCCCAACTGGCCGATTTGGCCTTTCATGGTTTGATCGCGCCGATCCGAGAGCGATTCTCTGCGCAGGACTTCGACAGCCTAGCCCACTTGGCGCAGAAGGTGACGGCCCACGAGCAGCGATTCCAAGACACCAGGAAGGCCGTTAAAAACATAACTCAGGTCGTCGTCGAATCAGACGTGAGTCCAACGACGATGATGCAGAAGTGGCAGCAGCCGAATGGGCCAAGAACAAAAAGGCTATCGTCTGCCAATGGCTGCTGAAGAAGACCAAATAAGAAAGATATGACTTCGACATCACCAAGGCCGACAGATTTTCGACTTGCCGCTCAAGGAGAAGCGATTCACTACCCGAAAATCACGTGATCCCGTCGGAATTAAAGAAGAAGAAATATTGCAAGTGGCACAACTCCACATCCCATGCCACCAACGATTGCAAAGTATTCAGGCAGCAAATCCAGTCGGCAATTGAGGCCGAGAAATTAAAGTTTGTCGATTCAAGTCGACCAATGAAGGTAGACGGTAACCCTTTCCCGGTCAACACAGTTCAAGCCGGCCCCAGGCAAGCTGATCGACAGAACAGAATGGCGCACAGCTTAGTCAACACATCAATCGAGGCCAAGGCAAAAAATGAGCCGACTAGACATGACGCCGCGCCCATCAATATGGTGCGCCCCGTCATCAGATCGGCTGACCGACGACCGATCCATGAAGATAGCCGACACCGTCCTCAGCACCGGTCTCGGCAAGGAGAAGCTTGCAATGAAGCACCTCGTCGGCGCGAGACGGAGATCCAAAGCCGCCGGTACGAGGTAAACTGCAACAATGCCAATCCGCATTGGCATTGTGATTTTTTAAGGTACTGCTGGGAATCCGGCATGAGACTGCCAACACTAGACGATTGCCCAGCGTGCATCGATCGCCGTGACAACGAGCACAGGAGCTCTTCACCTGCAAGCCCAGCCCGGTTCTTCCCTAGAGCCGTTCAGCTAAACCAGAGGCGGCGATTCGTCCATGATCGGCTCGGTCCGATCCACCAAGACTTCTTCGTCGACGAAGACCGCAACGACAGCAACCGCGACGACGAAGAGGTCGACGACGAGGAATCGGCCAATCCCCAATGGTGCCCGTCCGGTCACTTCACAAAGACGCAGAAAAGAAGAATTTAACATCTCAAGCGTGAAGGGAGAGAAGATGAAGTTCGGCATATGATCCAATATTAGCGTCGTCGGTTGGGCAAGATTAAGAGGCGATGGGTTCCCAAGGAGAAAACCGCCGCAGCCGACGAAGAACAAGCCCAAGAAAGCTCAGCCGATCAAGCCAGGAGGGCAGCCAAGGGAAAAGGCAAAGTTTCTGCATCGGTCAACATGGTGTTCGTACTACTGGCCGAATTCAGCGCCCTTGAAGCCGATTCAGACACCATCGAAGACGAATTGGTGAACCTAGCAATCTCACCGGACCAAGCTGTTTTCGACAAGCCTGAGGGGACCGAAAATTGACACTTAAACCCGTTGTAAGTTAAAGGATTTGTCAACGGCAAGCCGATCTCCAAGATGCTAGTCGATGGGGGTGCTGCAGTCAACCTCATGCCTTACGTGACATTCAGAAAACTAGGCAAAGGAGTCGAAGACTTGATAAAGACCAACATGGTGCTCAAAGACTTCGGCGGCAACCCATCGGAAACCAAGGGCATCCTGAACGTCGAACTGACCATCGACAATAAGACCGTGCCCACAACATTCTTTTTCATCGACGGGAAGGGGTCTTACAGCTTGCTGCTCGGAAGGGACTGGATACACGCTATTTATTGTGTTCCTTCCACAATGCATCGAGCCCGATCCAATGGGACGGTGACAAGATCGAGATCGTACGAGCCGACAGTCGATCAACGTTGCGGTGCCGATTTGCCACTTTGGGAAATTGAAGGCATCGATTGTTTGTCTGGGAAAATCTGGCAAGCCGATTTTCTAAATGTGTCCAATTCCACAATACAGCCGATTGGAGATGACGAGCCACAGTTGTTGCTTTGAACAAGACATGATGGAGGGCTCAAGCGTCTTCGGCACGGACACCGCAGATGAGGACGATGGCAAGCTCGGGCAAGGTTTCATGTCGGCCGACGAATTAGAGGAAATTGACATCGGCTCTGGTGACAAGCCGAGGCCGACGTACATTAGCAAAAATCTGTCTCCTCATTGTAGATCCCATCTTATTGATTTGTTAAAAGAATATAAAGATTGTTTTGCTTGGGAGTACTTCGAGATGCCCGGCCTCAACCGATCAATAGTGGTCCATCAACTGCCGATTAAGGCAGGCTATCGGTCGTTCAAACAGCCTCCCAGGAGGTTTAAGGCCGATATGTACGATGCAATCAAAACCAAAATCACTCGGCTATACGATACAGGATTCATTCGGCCCTGCCGATATGCTGAGTGGGTCTCAAACATTGTCCCAGTGTTGAAGAAAAACGGTAAACTTAGGGTGTGCATTGATTTCATAGATCTAAACAAGGCCACACCTAAGGACGAATACCCAATGTCGATAGCCGATTTGCTCGTCGATGCTACTTCAAGCCACAAAATTATCAATTTCATGGACGGCAATGCAGGTTATAATCAAATATTTATGGCCGACGAAGACATCCACAAGACCGCTTTTCGGTGTCTCGGCGCAATCGGCTTGTACGAATGGGTGGTAATGACGTTCGGCCTAAAGAATGCTGGGACGACATATCAACGGGCCATGAACTACATATTTCACGACATGATTGGCTCGCTAGTAGAGATCTACATCGACGACGTGGTTGTCAAGTCCAGAGAAATAGAGGGCCACATAGCCGATCTGAGACAAGTGTTAGAGTGGACGAGGAAGTATGGCCTAAAGATGAATCCGCTTAAGTGCGCGTTCGACGTATCGACCGGGCAGTTCTTGGGATTTCTTGTTCATGAAAGAGGGATTGAGGTTACACCAAGAAGCATAAATGCTATCAAGACAAAACAGCCTCCGAAGGACAAGAAGCAACTCTAGTCATTGATCGGCAAGATAAATTTCATCAGACGGTTCATAGCCAATCTCTCAGAAAAGATGGAGCCGTTCACACCACTGCTTCGGCTGAAAGCCGATCAAGCATTCACATGGAGGGCAGAGCAGCAAAAGGCGTTAGACAACATAAAAGATTATCTGAGCTCCCCTCCAGTTTTGATGCCTCCACAAAAAGGAATACCGTTTAAGCTGTACCTATCGGCCGATGACAAATCAATCGGCTCCGTTTTAATCCAAGAAGTTGAGGGCAAAGAAAAAGCAATCTTCTATCTCAGCCGATGGTTGCTAGACGCAGAAACAAGGTATTCACCTGTGGAGAAGCTATGTCTATGCCTCTATTTTTCATGTAAAAAGTTAGGCATTGTCTGCTCTCCAACGAGTGCACAATAATCTGCAAAGCCGATGTAGTTAAGTACATGCTATCAGCTCCAGTGTTGAAAGGAAGAATTGGGAAGTGGATCTTTGCGCTAACGAGTTTGACTTGAGGTACCCAGACACCAAGGGCAGTCAAAGGACAAGCTATAGCCGATCTCATCGTGGAGCAATGAAACGATTCGATCGGCTCGGTAGAAATTATGCCCTGGACTTTGACATTCGACGGCTCGGTCTGCACCAACGGCTGCGGCATCGACTTAGCCATTATTTCGCCCAGGGGGGCGAGTTTCGAGTTTGCTTTCGCCATCAACCCCCACGCTACAAACAACCAAGCCGAATACGAAGCCGTCCTTAAAGGATTACATCTACTCAAGAAAGTTGAGGCCGACGCCATAGAAATAATGGGAGATTCATTGTTGGTCATCAGCTAATTATCAGGAGAATACGAATGCAAAAACGATATGCCGATGGTCTATTATCAGCAATGCCGGAAATTAATGGATAGTTTTCGGCTAGTTACTTTGAAACACATCCCCAAAGAGCGATCACGAGGCCAATGATTTAGCTCAGGGGGCATCAGGCTATCGGCCGATGTCGAAAGAAATTGACATAGAGGTTGCCGCCATTACAGCCGATGACTGGAGGTTTGAAATCTACAGCTATCTCAAAAGCCCCTCTCAATCGGCTACAAGGAAGCTACGATACAAGGCGTTAAGATATGTTTTGCTCGATGAAGATCTATACTATCGGACGATTGATGGTGTACTACTCAAATGTTTGGGAGCCGATCAAGCCAAAGTGGCCATCGGAGAAGTGCACGAAGGGATCTGTGGCACACATCAATCGGCCCACAAAATGAAGTGGCTGCTTCGCCGAGCAGGGTATTTCTGGCCGACGATGCTGGAGGATTGTTTTAAGCATTACAAGGGCTGCTAGGATTGTCAGAAGTTTGGCGCCATCCAATGAGCACCAGCGTCGGCTATGAACCCAATCATTAAGCCTTGGCCGTTCAGAGGATGGGGCATCGATATGATCGGCGAGATCAATCCACCCTCAAGCAAAGGGCATAAATTTATTCTGGTGGCGACGGATTACTTCACAAAGTGGGTGGATGCAATTTTCCTGAGGAAAGTGGATTCTAAGGACGCAATCGAGTTTGTCAAAGAACATATGATCTACCGATTCGACGTCCCACAAATGATAACAACAGACCAGGGATCTATCTTCGTATCGGATGAGTTTGTTCAGTTTGCCGACGGCATGGGAATCAAGCTACTTAATTCTTTGTCGTACTACGCACAGGCCAACGGGAAAGCCGAAGCCTCAAACAAAAGTTTGATCAAGTTGATTAAAAAAAGATCTCTGAGTACCCTAAACAGTGGCACAGCCGATTAGCCGAATCACTGTGGGCGTATCGGATGGCATGCCACGGATCAATTCAAGTCCCTTCGTACAAGCTGGTCTACGGGCATGAGGCAGTGCTGCCATGGGAGAGCGTCGTCGGCTCGAGACGCATTCAGCTACAGGATCAACTCACAGCCGACGATTATTATCACTTGATGGTGGACAAATCAGAAGACTTAGTTTTATCACGGATGAGGGCCTTGGAAAAAGTTACAAGGGATAAAGAACGAGTAGCCGACATTATAATAAAAAAGTGGTGCCTAAATCTTTCGAGGAAGGCGAACTCGTTTGGAAATTGATACTGCCGATTGGATCTAGAGAGTGGTCACCAAATTGGGAAGGGCCTTTCAAGATCCACAAATGCGTCTCTAAAGGAGCTTACATGCTAGAAGGGCTATATGGAGAAGTATTTGGAAGGGGTCTTATTGGAAAATATCTGAAGAAATACTACCCAAGTGTATGGATCAACTCATGATTCGGCTCTGGTTGCTTAGCCGATTTATGACAGCCGATGCCTTGCTTCAATAAGGCATCGCCTTTAGGCATTTTTATGCAACATTTTTTCCTAAGTTTTCAACGATTGGTTGGTAGCGACGGCAATGATGAGCGAACGGCTCGAATTTACAATTTCGTCGACACCGAAGCTATCAACAAAATTTTGGGGCATATACATACACGAGCCGATTGCAAAATTGGAGGTCAGGAAATTCTAAGTTTTTTAAGCTTCGCAATCGGCAGAACAGATTTCAGCATGAGCGATTCAAGATACCACGTGCGACGAAAGCCGATCTCATCCACGAGCACAGTTGCAAAAGGGTGATAAACTATATCACACAAAAACTAGAGCCGATTACAAAGGTATGAGCAGTTGATCGGAGTTCAAGCCCATTACAAAAGTTTGACAAATATGTTACAGGAAGCAGTAGCCGATTTTGGAGTGTTAAAATATTACATCATTGTTTTAAGAAATCGGCTATGGCCGACAACGCCGTTCGCCTAATCTGGTCCACTTCTTCGATGGCCTTGACGTCGTCGGCCTCAGACCCAGCCACCAGCTGGATGCCCTTCACCAGGTCCCGTAGATGTGCCACAGCCGCCTTGATACTTTGGCATTGAGCTTCGATTTCGGCTGGCAGGCCGGCCATGTACTCCTTGTGGACATCGATCTCGTTCGTAACTTGAACGAGATCGGCCATCAGCTGATCTTGGCGTGAGAGGAGTTGCTCAAGCTTGGTCGCCGGCTCAGTCTTCAGGTGGTCGAAGGCGGCTTTCTGGCTCTCAATGGCATCCTTGGTCGACTGGAGAGTGGCCGACCGCGCTTGGTTCTCCCGACGATCGGCTATCCGCTGCCGTGCCCGCTCATATTTGAGTTGGTGGGCTTCTAAGAAGGTGGTCGGCACGATGGCATCGGCTAGAGCTTCTGGCAGCTGGACTTGGATTTCCTTGAAGCGCGCGCGAATTGAACCGTTGTCGACCACCAGCGCATCCAGCGAGGCCTCCAGCCGATTGCCAATGTCAGCCAGGGTGGCCCTCAGGTCCTCGGCCGGCGTCACCAACGCCTCCTCGCCGATCTCGCCTGACTCCTCGAATTCTGACAAGTCAAAGTTGAGGGGGTCGGCTATGTTCTGCAAAGAGAAGAGTAATTAGAGAATGCTGAGTTAGCAGAACCGATTACAAAGTTCAGTCAGCTTACCGTGGGCACCGGAGTCGGAGCGACTGGCTCGGCTGGTTCGCCGCCTGCAGCCATCGGGTCCTCATCATCGGCGCCATTGCCGTCGCCCGTGGCAGTCACAACGTGCTCGCTGGACGCCTGGGGGGCAGTCGACGGAGATCATGGGGACTGCAAAAGAAAGGGTTAGCGGTCAAGTCGGCTAAGTTTATAAAGCAAGTCGCAAGACGATTACCGATGGCGCGCGACGTGGAGTGCGGCCGGCCAATTTCTTGACCTGAGGAGAATGGTTCGGTCAGATGCAAGTAGTATTACCATAAGACTGAATCTGATGAGATGAGGGCTTACCGGCCGATTTTTCGCAGGGGGACTTGGAACCGGTGAGGCGTCGGCTGGAGCATTGACGGATTCATGGCTCGAGCTCCCGGGTTCGACCGCCGCTCCAACAGCCGCTGGCATCTCCTCACTGGCGATGACATCGAGGAACTGCGCGACGGCCGGGTTCAAAGGAGGGAGGCTATCGGCTGACGCTGTCGGTATCTTTTCCTTCAGCTTTTTGGGGGCAAGCGCGGGCGATGGCTGTACAAGGGGCGCGGCCCTTTTCTTGTGAGCGATCGGCTCACGCACCTGCCCGCGCAGCAGAGACGCCAGCGTCGACGCTCCCCAGCCGATCGCCGACGGAGCGAGGCCGCCCCCATCCAAGACGCCAAGGCTGTATTCGATGGGGCGCCCGGAGTCGCTCACCGTCGGCCGCTCCGTCTCCGTCTCCTGCAAACTAGAGGGCAAATGTTAATTGGCTATATCAGCCGATGATAAGAAGAAGAAAATCCTTTGGAATTTGAAGCTTACCGAAGGGATTTCTTCGGGTAGGAGCAGATCGACGTAATGAGATGACCGCTGGTGGAAGATGTGTCGTTTGATTTCGGCCCACCATTGGTCGTAGGTCACGCTTTTCTTGAGCGCCAGGGTCATCTCGCCGATGTTGCCGAGGGGAGGGCCGGCCATATTCAGTAGCCGATGCATTATCAAGTCCTGGCTTACCACCCCCTCGTCTCAATCTTATCGGCATAATAGAAGCCGATGGGAAGCTGCCAAGACCGAACTGCCTCGCCGCCAACACCAGGTAATAAAATTCATAGCTCTTGGCCACTGATCGGCCCTGGTGGATCCCGATTGGCAAGATGCAGGGGGACAGAGCAGCGATGAACAGCTCCTTGCACCTTGGGTTGTCGGCTGAATTAATGTCCTCCCAGTTGAAATCGGCCGGCAACTCAAACAGGCCCCGGTCCTAGTAAAAGTACCAGGCGCAGTTCTCACGAGACAGCCCGTCATAAAGGGCAATGAACCATTCAGCCAGTAGGTAGGCCGATTGCCTCGAGCCCGCATGAGCAGCTGCTGCTTCTCCATAGCTCATGCATCTCGTGGTGGTGATCTGGTTGCTGTCTTCGTCTTCGATCGGCTCCAGCCTTGGGAATACATCTTCTGTCAGAGGGAGCTGACCGGCTATCTTTTGGGTCACCAGCACCAGCCAGATCTGTAGGAACCACCAGGGGCCGCCGGTGTAGATTGGAGCGTTCGCGGCTATCTTGGCGGCGACCTGATGCAGCATCTGATACAAGTAGTCGAGGAGGTACTTCCCCAGCACAAGCTTGCCCCCGTCGGTCAGGATTTTGGCTACGACCTGCCAGTTGGCGGTCGGCCCGCAGCTCGATCCACAGAATAAGAATTTTTCAAGCCACATCATCAAAAACGCGGTGTGCTCCCTATGGCCGACGAATCCGTCTTTCATGTTCTGAGCAATGAAGCCGCTCCACCCGCCGATGGCCTTGGTTTTGAATTGGTGTTGCCCCTTCCAGCTCAGGTTGTTGGGGTTAGCCGACGCCTGGATGTCCAGCCCAGTCGTCATATACACATCGGCTAGTGTGATTGTCATCGACCCTTGCTGGAAGATGAAGGCGTTGAGGCTGTCATTCCAGAAATATGTGCGCAGCCGACAGAAGCGGCTCGTCCTTTTCCATACCGGCAACGGACAGAGCCAGGCATTGGGCGATCCCGATCTCCTCCCACTGAGTGTACTTGGCCGATTGCACCCTCTTGTACCATTCGATCCACGCTGCGTCGGTGGTCGGCCATGATTTGAAGGTCCCGTTCCAGTGGGCTAGGGACGGTTTGTTGGTGTTGAAGGGAATCCTATTGGTCTCGGCTATAATGACATCGGCTGGGTCAGTGTTGCCGATGGGGCCGAGAAAGTATCGCCTTTCTTGGGTCAAACTGGGAATGACTACTTGATGCGATAGATGCTACAGTTTGAAAGAGGAAAAACACTAATCAAGAGTGGATAAATACTACAGTTTGGATGCAGAAAAGTACTAATCGAGAACGGCTAAAAGCAAGATGAATGCAGCAAGGCTGGAAGCATAACTGGAGAAATAAATCCGAAGAAAAGGAGTTCTGGACCAACGGGTGTACCTCAGGGAATTCAACGATGGCGGCGGCCGGTGCAGCAGCGATGGTCGGTGCGGCGGCAATAGCTGGTGCGGCGATGGTGGCCGGCGCGATGGAGGTGCTTGACGCGGCAGCGGTGGAAGCCATCGGAGTTGTTGGGGGTGAAGATGAAGTCCAATTCGCGAAGGGCGCTGAGATTTGACGGACGCCGGTGAACCGTCGGAGAGGAGAGAGGAAGCGAAAGCTTGTGTGCGGAGGGTTTTGAGTGCGCTTTGAAGGCGTAGTTGTTTCGTCCGAGGCAAATGGCTATTTAAAGGGCACTTGGGGGGAGCTGAAACGGTTTAGGTCAAGAAAAGAGCGGAAATTTGAACAGGCAACAAATCTGTAACACTTCGTATCACGGACTTGGGGGGCATGTGTTAACACCTAAATTTGGTAATTAAATCCCTAAGTCCTAGCAAGGATGAAGCGGAATCGGATCGGTTGGCTTGGCGGAGAAACAGAGGCCGCATCGGCTGAGAAGCGATCGGCTGCGAGGCCAGTCGGCTAAGGTTGAATCGGACAAGAGCGGCTGATAGCCGATTCCAGGTTTGGAAGAGATAAAGCCGTTTCTGGTGCAGCAATTTGGAGATAAATAGAAAATTCGGTTATTAGATTACGCGTTAAACGGTATTATCATCTATGGATAGAGTCGTGTAACGGCAATTGTATCTGTAATTTAGGAGTTTATTTAAACTGTTCATTGTAATGCGGCGTGGGTCCTTCTCGAGATAACGTCGTGTTTTAAATAGTAGTTTAGATAGAGTCCAGGGTTTGTTTAGATAATGTATCTTGGGTATAAATAGGACCCGAGACCCCCTGTAATGAGACATTCAACACAGTCAATCAAACCTTCGGCGCATCGCCAACCTTTTTCTTCAGACGAGCAATTCGTTTGGCTACGGGCTGCATCGTTTCGATCCCCAAATCCAGATAAATGCTTATCATTAGTTGTATGATCTGCTGTTTCTAGTGCTTCCATCTTAATGACACATTAGATTCAGGAGTTTATACTGCGCTATTTATCATATAGCGCATATAAATTAGAGCAATGTTTAGATATATCCTGCCATTGGTCAGTTCTATCGAGAATTCGCAGCCAACAAGGCTAGATCTAAAGGTTGGCTGGTTTATATGCGGTATCCACCGTCTCGAGAGATATAAATCGGCTACAACAGATCAAGTTGTTCTTTTTATACTTAATGTTGCATCAATGTTGAACTATTAAGTCATTTTTAGAACTTCCAATGATCTGTTCGGCTAGATTTATATTGTTTAGAGACAGTGCCAGAGTTTCAGCCGACCTTATCTGCCCTGATATGTTTCTATTAATATATTTATTATTAGATTTATGTTAGGACTGCCTCTTATGTTAAGATCTCATTCTTGTTGGACGTCACCAGCCGAAATCGGCCCGCCATCAACAGCCGACGACCGATTTCCCAGGCTACGCATACTTGGTCCAAGAATGATATCTTTTCATAAGATTCGTCGGAGTACTAGCTGATTCATTTCTAGCTTTTCAGTATCGGCTAGGTTATCGATTCATATATTTGTTACCCTTTACTGTATTTGGGTTAAACGGCTGATGCTGTCTTAGTCGATCCATTCCAGTTGCTTGACTTAAATATACTTTAGGATAGCACATATATGTTCATGGATTCCCTCAGCCGATCCAGTGAGGATCTAACCTAACACTTAATGCATATTTCCTTGTTTTTTCTTGTTGGTTAATAGATCAAACCAACTGGCACGTCCTGCACAGCACAGGCAGCCGAGAAGGACCTGCATTGGAGTCAAGCAGATTTCTCAGGCTAGCGCGTGAGAGAAATTTCTCGTCAACAGATGCATGTCTTCATTACTCTCCGTGAGAATTGCTTGTTGATAGGTGGCTGCTGTGAATGTACGTGCTGAAATGTGCTAAGCTATTGTAGCTGCTGAAATTGCTGGAATGGGCTACAATTGCTATTGTAGCTGCTAGAATGCGATGCGATTGTACGTGCTCATTGTGTGTGCTTATATTGAAAGTGCCTGCTGTTTATTTGGAGCCTATTCGGCTGGTATTAAAAGCCAACGACAGGTGAGGGAGAAGCAGCCAACCGAGTAGTGGGGGTATTTTTGTCCCAGTTAATAGCTCTGTCAGCTTATTTTAACAGAATGCTATTTTCAGTTCAGAGTGTAACCTTTCGGTGGTATTTTACGGGGGCACAAACTTTCAGTGGTATTTAACGGAGATCGTGATCTTTGGACGCTGTACAGTCAATTTTCCCAAAAATGTATGCTATATGTGATAGAGGTCTAACAACTATAGTTTGTCAAAATGCTATATTCAACCAAACGCTTGCAAGCTAGACCAAAATATTATGATACCCCTGTAAACTTGGCTTCATTTGAAGCAAATTATTGCGCGGGTTGTTGCTACGGATTATTTAAGTTAACTATTAGGATAACTTAAATATTTTGATGAATAAATTTAACAAATAACTTAAAATATGTGATATGAGCAATATAGTAGATGCCTTTTTTTTGAAAGCACCAATAATGTAGCGATGGAATAGTGAGTACATGCATGACTCTACTCACCAGGTTTTAGGGTTTAGATCCTGACGCCGATAAATATTACGCATATTCTGGGTTTTCAATAGGATTTTAGTGAAATTAACGAGTATTGTTGATTTCTTTTTTAGTATGTGTAGTGGTGTGTATATATCCCCGTGTAATCGAAGAAAAGTTTGTTTATGAGAATATATTTTTTCAGCATGACGTAATAATCGGTGAATAATAGAAAAAACCAAGCCAATGCAAATATGCATCCGTCAGGGGACAAATACAATCTTCCTCCATGCTGCAGTTAGCTAGCAGCTACTACAGCTTGGAAGATTTAGCAACTTGGCTAGCTAGCATCCTTTTGGCACCACACCACAAAGAAGCTTGGCAAAAGATTGCCATTATTGCGAGACCGCATGAGATCAAATGGGGGCCACGCAAACGCAGGCAGGGGGCTTCAGCTGCTAAGTGCTAACTAAAGTTTACCTGTAAAACACCTATATACGCATTACGCGTATGAACTTTAATTATTCGTTCGCAATTGGCAATTTGTCATTTGGCAAACCACATGAAAGATTGGTGGTCATGACATGCACTGACTTGTATGTATGCATGATCCTCCCATGGATCTTATTCCCGCAATTCGGGGGGATAACTAAAGTTTCCAATTAAACGCGGGAGACACTAATAAAGAGATCATAAAGAAGTTGTCCTTCGTTCGGTACTATGTATGAGGCTATTCCCTACTGATCGACAGCATCTCCTTTAATCTACACCTTCTATTTATAAACTTATAAATATATACGAACGGTGCATGTTTTAAATATTGACGGACCGTTGAATCTTGACATGTATCATTGGATTTGACCTTTTAATTTTCATGTTTAAAAGAGACCTTAGATATAACTAAAAGTAGAATTAAATATTTAAATTATCCTTAATGCTTCCATTAAGGTAGAGCGTACCTCAAAGATGGAGTGGGTTGCCTGACCTAGCTGTGCCACCGTACATCACCCCTCACCTCAAAAGGCTGAGAGGCCTAACATGTTTTAAGATATTCTTGTTCTTTTTTTTAATTTTTCTTCATTTATTCAGTTAGAACAGATTTGTTTTTTTTACAATAAATATTCGATGATAATTATAACCACAAATAGTTGAAGCTCATGATGACAATGATGTGAACGTACGCTTCATTGCTCCACGCAATGAAGCTACGCTCCATGCAATGAAGGTTCTTTTTTCCGTTTCGCAAGGAAAACTAAGGTTAACATTTTTTAAAAAAATTATATAAAATATTTTTATATAAAATATATCATTTAACTGTTTGAAAAATATGCTAATAATAAATGAGGATCAGCTAAACCTAAATAGAAAAAACGCAACCTAAGTCACTCCATCAGGACGTGATTCTTCTTCCCAGTTCGTACTTAGTCAAATTGTCACCACCTTTATCAGCTGGTGAGCTCTTGTATAGCTCTAGGCTCTAGCTGTCGTTGGTCACGTAAATTCATGTAATTTTTATCCATGTTTATGGATTAAAATAAAATTTACTCTATTAGTATTTGTCATATAAAAGACTTTTTTTCTTTTAACACCAGGCCTCAAAGTTTTAGGGACGGCCCTAAACGTCAGGGTGGCACCCATTTATCACGTGTTGTCACTCATCGTTCGTGGCCTCAGCAGCAAACGGCTGACGTGTCTGACCCATCTAAATTTTTGGAATTGCCCTTCGATGTTGTGTCAAAGGTTCATCTTACTGTAAAAACCGTCATGATTTTTATGATTTTCGCGTGTACCACGGGGATACAGCACGGTATCCCGTGATTTCATTTGAATAATTTCGTGTGAATTCAAAAAATTTTAAAAATTATTTTATCCCAAAAATATATATATTTTATAAAAAAATAAATTTCGTGCGGTTTGTCGCGAAAACCGCGGTATGTGGCACGGTTTTCGTGTGGTTTGAACGAAAACCGCAACACGACACGGATCTGAATTTGGTTCAAATTCAAATTGTGGTTTTCACGGTTTTTGGCGGTTTTTGTCGCGGTTTGCGTGGTTTTGACATGGTTTTCGTACGATTTTCATGAAAACCGCGGCACGGCAACACGTCGCGAAAATTACTGTTCATCCCTCCGTGGTTTTCACGGTTTTCGCGGTTATCTCGCGAAAACCGCGCTACCGCGAGGAGACGGTACGGCTAGCTTGCGTGAAATGTAATACCCTGGTTGTGTTAGCTCAATGCATAGATAAAACATAAAATGATGGAAGAAATGAATTAATACTTATACGTTGCTTCTGTCATTAAGTATCCATCAGAAAATCCATATTTAATAAAAAAACATCTGTAATCACTATCTCGAGAAAAACAAAATGAAACGTACTGTGTATTTCATTCACAAATCACAGCTAGTAGAATGGTATATGTTCTGGCCTGTAGGTATTGTTGCTGTCCAATATTGTTGTACACATACTACATCTTGAGTTGGACATGTATTGGTGTGATAAGATTAGTTTTTTTAAGATAATGGAATAAATTTCCTGTCATCTATACCAGGAAATACACAAAGGCATCATCACTTATTACAAGTAGACATAAAGCAACATGTTGCTCTAGTTGATGAGATACAAAATTTTATTTCAGACAGCCGACCGCGTTAGACAAGGTAACTAGGGTAAGCAGAAAAGAACCATTCTTCATATGCTTTTATTTCCACTTGCATATCAAAGAATCTCAATTAAATATGGATGAATTTGCATCATGATACGGCTATTCTTAAATTAACCCGACAAAGGCTAGCAATCCTGATGTAAGATTATAGGGAGTGCTGCTGAAGTAGGAATTATACTGAAATAGTTCTTTATCCTTAAGTAGAACACTGCTTATTCGGTTAAATAGGCAAAAGTAGGTACAGCATCAGAAGCATATGGTTCCTCCTTTTCCTGTCATTAGCATAAACCTTTTTTTCCTTTTTGTTCTGCTTTGCTTTGCATCCTCCATATTTCTTCTTTTGGATCTCCTTTTGGTCTTTGCCTTTTCATGTAGTACTAATTTGCCTCATACATAATCACTAATACCATTGCAAGTTAATGGGGAATGCACTACTAAATATTGCTCCTAGGCAGATTCCCACAAACTTGCCCTAGCTTCTAGCGCATTTTATATTTTCTCAGAAAGAACATTTTATAACCAACTTTGGGCCTGTTGAAGAAGATTGAAAGGCTATTTTCAAGATTCAGATAATTGATGCTAAAAAAGAAAATCCTCGCTGAGTCCAGATTTTTTTGCTTTCAGGTTGAATTACTGACAATTCAGGCTGGTTTATAATCAATTCCGCACTATTCTTCAAGTAAAGACGTTTTTAGTACAGGACAAATCTCCTCTTAGATCCTCTACTTTTTTCACTTTTGATATGCAATCAGTTGAAGGCCCTTTTCTGGATAGAGCTAGGGCATCCTCTGGAGTCTTGATCTGTAACCACTGGAAAACCAGCTGTGCATGCAGTGCTTGCTGATGTCCAACGTTCACGCTTTTGTTTGCCAAAACAGCTATAGCTTTGAAGCCTCCTGCTTCTGCTCTGTAGCAAGGAGAACGAGTTCGTTATCGCTACTGATCATCACGGCCATGTTGCTCTCTCTTCCAAAAGCTCTTGTCGTCGAAAGCAGCAGTCACTTAGCCCTTACGCAATCTCTCCTGTTTGTCTCGCCATCTCTTTCAGTTATATTCTCCGCCAATTAGCGTTGCAAAGTGAAGGTTTTTATGTGTATCGTGCATTAGCCTTTTCCCTGATGAGACTGTTGCCTAGACTGGACATAGTCGATGTACATATAATAAAAAGGAGTAATTATATACGAGTGCCTTGCATGAGCAGGGAACCTTTGACCTGTAAACGAGCACAGCTAATGCTTCTAAAATCCAAAGGCTATCCATAGAGAGCTAATTAATTAATTACTGTGACTAACACGCATTCTCTGAATCGCTTGGCATGCATGTCACTCACTCACTCGAGATCTTTCCTGCTTCGGATCAAAAATTCGAAAGCGGCATTGCTAGCGCAAGTTGTGCCGGCATATTTGTACATCTTGGAACATGCTTTAGAAATGCCTGAAACAGACAGGGATAAGCAAAGGGTTGGCGCACGGTTACCGCCGATCACCTCGAGTATATCACTCCATCGCCGTGTAAACCTCACTCAAGCAGAGGCGAAACAGTGCCATTACTGGGGGCAGTGCGAGTGACAGCCTCGTGAAGCATCTGAATTTTTAGATTTTTCCCTGTCATGGTGTCATCTCCGGCGGAAAGATTGGGCAGCCGGCCGGCAGCGCCAGCCGTCGAAGCTGTTCAAGATAACCATTGCCATCGCCGTCGGAATCTCGCACGAAGCTTGCATGCACTAGCCCGCCCTAGCTGAGCGCGAGCCACACACACAACACAAGGCACCGCACGGCACGATCGAACCTGCAGCCAGCAAAGCAAGCTCGAGGAGAAGATTAGCGTCACCTCTCACTACCAATCGAGAACTACTGTTCTGCCTGACTGGCTGTAATTGACGTGAAAAGATCTCTCCCTATCTGTCTCTCATCACGTACTAGCTAGGCCTTTATTCCAAGCTCGGCTTTCCGGCAATGGTCCCCGGATTTGGCGACCTTTATCAGGGAGGAGCAGCTTAATCTCGCGATGGTTTTGGACGGCTCGTAGGGGTGGCACCTGCGGGGGACATTCCGTCCCGTTCCACTCCAGGGAGGGCCGCTCCTACATTCGGATTCCGATTCTGATTCCTTCGATCGCCTGCTTCTCTCTGCTGAATGCCTTGCTTTGGAGTTGGACATCCACTCACTGAAAACCGTGTGCTGAAAAAACACTGGGTTTTCCTGTTTAATTCTGGGGAATTGTTTTGTTTAGTGGGTTGATGGACAGTTTTCATGTAATTGGGTTGAACAGTTGAGGCTGGAAAGACAGGATGTGATCCCTTTCTTTCCTTTCTGTTTTTGTTTTCTCTTGGCTAGAGCCTAGATAGACAGGATGATCCACTCACTTTGTGCTTGCTGCGGTAACAACACAAGAGCCGGATATAACTTCTTCGGTGATGAATTTAGAGATTTTGTTTTCGTTAATGTACATATGCTCGTGTTTTTTTAACGAATCAGACTCATATAATTAAATGGATCAGACCCCTATAATTAAGTACCAGTTGGGTGAATAGATTGAAGATAAATTACTGGATCGGTGATTACACACATATGAAGAAGCGGACCTCGTACGGCGAAAAGTGAACGGAAGGAGGACGTACGCCTTTTAAAGTACTAGAGCCTAGCAAAATAGCTCATGTGGATTTTCTTACAAATAAAAGTAAAACTATGAGTTTATAGTGCAATAAGTCGATAGGCACAAACAAATTTCATGGTTCAAACCGTATCCCACTATGAGACAAGGTTATAAATACCTATTATAAAAAAGTTACCGGTTATCATAAAAATACCACCAGTAATTAAATAAGTATTTAAATTTAAAACACATTGTTTGCCTTTCAACTTATAAACGGCTGCAAAAAATTAAATTTTAATATAATTTTCGAATTTATTTTAGAGTTTATTCCTCATAGTTTATTTTGTAGCATCTGATTTCTTTTAACAGTACTGCTCTACATATGATTAGATTGTACTACTCATATACAACCAAAGACATGCAACCATATGCAACCACAGATCAATGAAAGAAGCAGATTTGATCAAAACCAGTTCAGTTGTACGTGAGTCAGACAAATGGGTTGTGTAAATAGTAATTTCCTTCTTTTGATTAAGCCTTTTTCGAGTATAGTGAAGATGCACACATACACATTGCGCTCATACCCCATAAGCAGACCTCCTTTTAACACACGTTGTTTACAAAACCGTAAGATTATCATACGATTATCACATATGGTAACATTTTTATATGGTAACATTTTTAGTTTTTCAAACCATGATAAATCTCGTGGTATAGTTTTTACAGTAACCGCGTGGTTACCGCGATAACTGCCTTACCGTGGGTAGTAACCCCATCCAAAATGATTTGATGAACCCTGCGTTCAACAAATAAATAAATAGTCAGAACACACTTTCGAGATAAAGATACCTAATTTTAAATCCATGAATCTCACTAAGTCCCTATTGCCCCCATTCAATTCTGATTAAAATGCATATTTTATCTCATTTTTAGTTAGTACATTTTTTAAATTGCTAAATTGTATCTTTCTTAAAAAATTATATAGAAGTTACTTTAAAATATCAAATAAATTTATTCTTTAAGTTTATAATATTTAAAACTCAATTGATCATATGCTATAATGGTTTTTTCGTTGTATGTGTTGACTTCATCTTCATATTTAGCTATCTCAAACACCACCTAAAATTACTAAACCCCTATTGATAGTATACTGGCCTGTACATAATTATAATTACAGGCAGGATTTGAACCATTTCTAGTGCTTCCTTAGGCTTACTTTGAAAGATATTATTAAGCGGATTGTTATTATGGAGTACCTAATTCACATGCGGATCCATCATTATGGCAAGATGTGGCGTTCGCCATAGATACAGTCTGTCGGCTGTGCGTGCTTTGGGTGCTAATCTCCGACAACAAAAACATGATTAGGCCCAATCAAAAAAAAGCTCACTCGACTACTACTGATCATGCATATATAAAGGATCAACTTGAAACATTCATTTATCATGCTAGGAGAGTGGATGATTTTAGAAGTTGTCTTGATCTTGAAAGTTTAGCAGTGAAGATGGTGAAAACTAGAAAACATATGGTCTTTCCATTGGTTTATCATCTTATTGAGTTAGCATTGCTTCTTCCAGTGACAACGACATTTGTGGAAAGAGTCTTTTCGGCTATGAATATTATCAAGATTGATCTGCGAAATAAAATAGCTGATGATTGGCTCAATGATTTGATGATATGCTATACTGAGCGTGAAATATTCAAGGAAGTTAATGATGAAAGGATTATGAATCGGTTTCAAGCCATTAAACGACGGAGAATAAATTTACCTCATCCTCCAAGACGATCTTAATGCCCAATTGGTACGTTATATCATTGATGTTTGATATTATCTTTTAGTATATTTTGAAATATCAATTACGAATTGTAATATAGCTTTGGTCGTTTAATATATTGTTTAATTAAAGCATGTCATTTCTATGTTACACTTCATTGTACAAAATCTTTACTCAAAAGTTTGTCACAAATGAATTTTGATCATGGATCCGCCGCTCACCTAATTGATTGTAGGGATAAATTAATTATTTTAATAAGCAAACTTAATAAATAGCTTAAAATAAGTGTTAGTCATACCTTAGAAGAAAATTTTTCAAAATCAAATATATTTTCTGATACGTAAATCAAATAATCTAAAAATAACAAAACCTTCGTGCATTTACTTCGAGACGCCCGTGTCACTGTGATCTATTATTGTTCATACAAGGAACGAAGGAATTGATGGGACTTTTACATAGACAACCCTTCACATTGTGATTGAGAAACTTAAGGTTGACTAGTCCTAGAAATGTTCCACGACTGGAAATAAATGCAGATACGCACCTAATATGCACGAGTAAACTAAAATTGTTCAATGCAATTAACCGAACTTGGACCGATGGAGATATGCCAATCTTCAGACTTTCAGTTGCAGGGTATCCCGGTGTATCCGTTTTCAGTAAACATGCCAGTCTATGATGCGTTCTCTGAAAATTTCCGAAAGTTATCAACAGAACAGCCACTAACGTAATGCTGGTGCCACGTTATGCACCTGCATCACTGCATGATTACCTCAAGAAGACTAAGGCTCCTCTGAAAAAAAATACAGAAATTCCACACGATTTATATCTTATATGAAAAATAATCCTACGAAGTTCTTTGAAATAAAGAATTTGTTTCTTATCAATTCCTTTAAAAATTTTATGAAAATGGACTATTATAGAGGAATTTGGAGGAAAAATTTTCTCTTTCTTGTGTCTGTGAATTCCTACGTTTTTTTACTATCAAACAATATTTTTTCTGCACTTTCTAATCCTGTAGAAATTCAATAAACATGACAATTCCTACGGGTTTTCTATTTATAAGTTTTGACAATCATTTTATCATGCTCCTCACCTTGTATTGACTGTTTTTCTTCGGATGACTGCTCTGCCTGAGCGATGATCACAAGGTAGTCATGCATCCAGTAGCGATTTGGTTTTGTTCGCATGAACTGATGAACCAACATTATCCATATCTTGTTCCATTTCTGGAAGCCATGTGCATGACGAACACCTTAACTAATCATTTACTCATTCATTCACATGACACATCGTAATCGGATCAGACACATGGCACAATCTAAATCAATTATGAGCAACCACTGGTACACAACGCATGCAAATTCGTAGTAGATACAGCATGCAACGAGGCGCGAGGACGGATGGAGATAAACGAAAGCAATCTAGCTCCCTCACTCTCACGGAGACACAGCAAGAGGGCTAAGCCAATCACGTGGCGATCACTTGCTACTAACACAAATATTACGCACGTTTACGTTACAACAGCTACGAACAAACAGAGCAGAGCAGAGCACTCGTGGCCTCGTGGGCCATGCAAGCGAGCAGAGGAGGCGGCGGCGACGGCGGCGCTCGTCGGCTCAGGAGGAGGTCGCGATGCGCGGCTCCCATATGAAGAGCTTGCCGCTGAGCTGCCCGCATCGGCGCATGTGATTCATGAGTTCCTCCTTGCTCCGCCGGCGCCTGCAGGTCGTCATCAGCAGCTTGCTCTCGCCACCGGGGCTATCACCGCCCGACGGAGCCGAGGTCGCGCTCAGAGATGAAGCTGCGACGAGAGCTGCGGCCGCCGTGGTGGTGGACCCGGTCGGGCGTCTCGGGGGATTAGGTGCAGTGGCGGCGGTGTCGCTGATGTCGGAGGCGGCGATGGCCGGCTCGGCGTTGACGAACTTGTTGATGACGAGTGAGGAGCGGTGCACCCGCGGTCCAATAGTGCCGCCGCCGTTGCTGCGTGCCTGCGGCTGCGTGCTGACTTTGACCTCGACGATGGTGCCCCTGTCCACGACCTCGACCTCCTCCTCGTCATCTTCGTCTTCCTCCTCGTCGTGCGCGACCTCGTCGGCCTGCTGCTCGGGTTTTTCTTGGTCATTGTGCTCGTCGTCCTCGTTCGAGGCGGGAGCGGCGGTGTCGGCGAAGGAGAGGAGCAGGCGCCCGCCGCAGCGCTGCGCGCGGAACAGGGTGGCAGACGGCACGGGGACGGCCTTGACGACGAGGCGACCGTCGCGGCGGTCCTGCCTCATCTGCACCGCCCCCACCGTGCGCCGCGCCAGAGACGGCAGCGGCGGCGGGAACGCGCGTGGCGGGCTGGCGCGCGTGGCCACCTCCTCCGTGCCCTCCTCGGAGTCATCGTCCGAGCCGAGGCACGAGCGGTCGGTGGACCCATCGGCGTCGGAGAAGCCGTCGGAGCCGGTCTCTGAGCCGAGGCTCTCGGTGCAGATCTCCAGGCTCTTCTGGCTGAGCAGGCTCGACGACCTCCGCACGAGCGGGTGCACGTACGGCGCCGCCTGCTGCTGCTGCTGCTGCTGCTGCTGCTGCTGCCGCTTCCCCGCCGCCACCGGAGACGCAACAGGCGGCCTCTGCGACTGGATCATGTTCCACACGTCGTCCTCTCCGGCCGGTCGTCGTCGCCGCCGTGGTCGGTCTCCTGCAGCAGCAGCACAGCCTGCCCGGGCCCGCCGCTCCCGTCATCATCCACCACCACCTTCCCACCGTCGCCGCCCAGCTCGGCAGCGGCGGAGTGGCACGGCAGTCGCTGCTCGGCGGTCTCGAACACTGTCACTGCCATGTCTCCCTTGGTCCTCTTGTCGCAGGCAGTCACACACACCACAGTACACAGTACAGTGGCAGCAGTAACACCACGAGTGATGGCGCTAGCCTCTACGTTGTCCTTGTTGCAGCTACTAGCTAGCCACGCGTTTTTATATATATATTTGCTTTAGTTTTACCTCGTGGGACGGCGGCGGCGGGAGAAGGGGAGCAAACGAAACAAAACCGAGAGATCACGCACGCGCGGCGACGATGTATAGGCGGATGCGCGCGGTTTGACGGGGAGGCCGAGGAACGAGAGGGTGGCTGCGCGGCGGGGTGGGGGTGGGGGGAGATAAGCTTCGTAGACTCTAACGCTCGTCTTGGTTTTGTCCCGTGTTTCGCCGGTTGATTTTTCTCTTGTTTTTCCCGGTGGCTGTGGTGGCTGCTATCTTCTACACGCGCGCGCAAGCTAGCTGTACGCCTCACACGACGACTTCTGCTTTGGCGGCTAAGAGATGGAGAGGAGACGAGAGCTAGCTCACTCACTCGGCTGGGGGAGAAGGCAAGAGAGGCTTCAGCTGGGAGGGCACACCGATGGTAAGAGGAGGAACGGGAGGGCGGGGGGTATTTGTAGGGAGCGGACGGGGTTGTGTGCTTTCGCGCCCCGGCTCGTCTCACCACGCACCCCACTAGCATGGAGGGAACAAATACTTTTGCCGCCCGTGGGGGACCCTCCATGACATATGCGTATTCCATTGGGAAATTTTATTTTCGGAAGGGGTGTGTGCCCATTTCCATCTAGCTGGGGGTAACACGCTCTCCTGTACAAAACGGGCTTTCTCGCCATTTGCAATGTTTCAACTTGTAAAAGGCATGGTGCAAATGTATTTTATTTTCTGGGACAACCCCCAACCCAATCTACTGTTAGGAGGAGGACGCCAAGGTCAGAATAGGAAGATTGGTTTTTAACTCTTTTTTTGTTTGTTTTTTTTTGAATCGAAGAAAAATCGTGATAGAGAGATGCATGGCGTAGCAGTTCTGGAATTGTTGTACGACCAAAAAGATTAGGGAGTAAACAAAACTACTATTACAAAAGATACCCACTTCCCCTTTTTCTCCTGGAACATATTTCAGTGCTTTCACTATATTTTTGTCTTGTTGCAAACTCCGTTTTTGTACACGGCCACAGGTCTAAGTTGAACTATTGTAACGTAGTAGATGAATTTCGTCTGAATCGTCGCGATGTTTCTTTTCGTTGAAAATGACTATTTCTTTGGATTTTTGTTGGAAGAAGCACAAGGATGCATGCAAACCGGATGGTACGAGAAATGACGCGTAACAACAATGACTGCCCAAGTGAAGGTCACTAATTTACACACGTGTACGTCCTCGACAGCAAAATGTATTTAAGTTGCTGCTTGCTTCGATGGTGATAGAAGGAATAATAATAAACTTAATGTCCTGCCTTTTACAGTTGTATATGAGTTATACTATAAGCAGACAGACACAACCAAATAAAACAGAAATTAGTATAATCAGTAGGCGAGGGTGGTGCAATATATATATGAATGAAACGATTTAACTCTAGTTGGGAGCGTTTAAGAATTAAGATGTTACAAAGCATCTAATAACTTGAAGACGTGCAAACTAGGATTAGGATCAAAAAGTGGGTGAAGGGGAAAAGTATCACCATCAAATAGATGATGGTTCAATGTTGGATAAGAGATGCAAAGCCTGCTCAGAACAGTAAAAATCAATAAAAATTGTGTTAGATCTGTCCAAGATATATTATCTATCTATTTTATTGCTAAAACAGCTACCACGTTCGATGTAGAAGCTAAAATTTTTCACATTAATCAGAAAATAATAAAAAATTAAATATAGAAATATAATTTAAAAATAACTTAAATTCAAAGTTTAAAGTAAAGAACATCGGAAGAAAAATCATATATAATATAATATAAGATTAATTAAAATTTGAAATAAACAATATAATAAATATGAAATTAGAAAAAAATGAGAGTTCAAATAGGAACATAATTTAGAAATAAGTGAATTTCTAAACTAAAAATAATAAATAATGGAATAAAATTCTATATAGAACCCAATACAATATTAATTAAAATTCAAAATTCAAAATAAAATAAGTTTTGAAAATATAAAAACAAAAATGAGGGGTCAAGCAGGAATATAATTTTAAAATAAATAAAATTCAGAATAACAAATAAGAAATATTGAAAGAAAGTCTATCTGAAACACAAAACGATAATAATCAAAATTTGAAATGTAATAAATTCCAAAATTTAAAAAGTTCAGGTAGAAATATAATTTAAGAATAAATAAACTTTGAATAAAAAAGAAATATAAAAAATAGACCATCTGGAACACATCCTAAATTGGATTTTAAATACAATTCCAAATAAACTTAAAATGATCATTAAAATTTAAAAAAAATAAAAATGAATAAACATACAAGAAAGATTCATAACAAAATACAATATATAAATATCTAAAAGTAATATTAATAAAGAGAGCTTTGAATATAGGGGTCTATAAATCGCAACGTTAATTGAAAAAAATCTACACTATTGGAACAATGCAATTGTATCTATAAAAATATTAGCGAGAGTTGTATATAAAAAGGAAAGGAAAAACAAGGTTGGAGGGCCATAGATACCATGAGCCTATTAAAACTATGATATAATTGATGAAGAAAAGAAAACTGTTGGTATTCTTTATGGTCACAAATAAATTCGCATGTGCACGGTGTTGATGAGAATTTCGTCGTTCCCCACAAAGGCCTGGGAGCTCTGCTTATCTCCAGTGCAGGTCCTATCAATTGGGTTCAGAGCGTGCCAGTTAGTTCAATCCTATAACTAACAAGACAGATAAATGGACCATATAATATCAAGGAACTGGTCAACCAATAAGCCAATATAGTGTAGCGAGACTAGCCGATGTTGATAGAGTTTTGAATAGTCGGCTATGGATCCAATGTATATTGAAATAAACAGATGATAGAAACAAATCAGCTATACTGATATAATATGGTAGATGCATAGGTCCAATGGTTATAGCATACATTGGCTCAAAGTCCGATGTGGGTCTAATGTAGTTGATATCTGTCAAAGCTCTTATACATTGGCTAGAAAATTGATGCTAGCATGATACATACAAATAAAGATAAATAATGATATCGGCTCTATCCAGCTTTCTGAAAGAATGAAACCTACTAGCTAACAACTTTTATTCTGTTAAAACCAACATTGATAGATTGGACAAAACTAAGACAGTATAAGACTAAAGTTAATAAAACTAGGACAACTGAAAATAGATTAATCACACTATTGTTATATATCGGCTGGATGTAACGTAAAAATAACTTATCAGCTAGTACTCCGATAAAACGTAACATAAAACTATCAGCTTAGCAAGACTTAGATTATTAGGAACAATCTAGAAGATCGGACCTAACCGAGATAGTACAAGATTGTGTTTAATGAAATAAACTAGATAAACCGATAGATTTATACAAATGTGATGGATATATCTTGATCAGACTACAAGGTCGAACCTAACCAATACAACCTTAGACAGAACAAAATATATCAGATAAGCCAATAGCCTATCAACTAGAATATCAAACTAAACCGAGAAAGTCCTAGCCGATACAACTGTCGGGTTGACGAGACTTACCCTTTCGCTAGATCTCAAACTTAACTGATGTATCCCCTCGTGAGAAGCAAGACCTTATCGAATCAAGGTGTTGATGTGCCGAAAGTAATTGTATTGATATATAGAGATGATTTACAAAGACCACGGGTGTACATATTTGTACCCTCGGGTTGATACAAGTTCTGATCGGACACGACACATATTTACTAAAAATAAAAGAAAAGTTACTAAATTCGGCCTAATTAATAGATATAATTAAATTGTCATGCCATGGTCTTTGTGATTTCCTCTTGAACTCGGTCTTCTTTTGAATAAACTTCCATCAGCTGATCGACTTCTTTTCTTAACCGAATTTACTAAAGAACCATATTAAATTTTGGTGTTAACACATGGATACCGTTGTAGCACTTCACCTCAGAGTATTTCAAGGATATCGAATCACAGGGAACATGTGTGTATAATCTAATAACATAATTGAACCAAGAAAAACAACTAATGGTAGGTTCATGCTAGAGAGAATTTCTATGGGTTAATCATCTTAATTTAAGTTAAGGTAAAACTCTATCGATTGCTTTGGGCACCGACTTACCCCTAGTCTGCCAAGGAGACTTTGGCTTACAGCTCTATGATGTACCCAAACATGGAGGATTACAAAAGACAGACAAGATTTTCACCACCTATCGCTTACCTCTATAACCCATGGAGCACATAACAATCAAAGGTAACCTACAACCTAGACACCATGTCTATGCTATTGATTACTACCCTAATCTTGGATCCACGCTTATGGAAGATTAAGGTACTCTATTTAGGTAGAGCGATGAACCCACAATGATGAGAATACATATTACTTAAATAAAAACAAATACCAAAAAGAAGTCACGAATTCTTACTTATATGAAAGAAGCATCCGTCAAGATACACAATCGGAGAGAGTGCTGACATCTCTAGTACTACTCCGTAATTTCCCTGGAACAATGGTGACATCTCCGGCACTCCTCCGAAACTCCCCCGAAAAGAACTCTGACATTCGATGCACTCCTTCCGGAGCTTTCCCCACTCTCTTCCTATATCCTAAACACTACTAAAGTAGCCTAAGTATGAAAGTGAGTTGTACTCTGTCGATGGACTATACCCGCCTATGATATTTGTAGAGTGTGTGGATCATTGATGTTAGGGTATACGCGAGACTAAGGTAAAAGAGATGGGAGACAAGGATTTTTATATAGGTATGACTCCTTAATTGACAGGTAATAGACATACTCCTATTGGCCAAAGTTGGTGTTGCCTTTATATCACTATCACATAAATATAATATTTGGGATGACCTAATCTAGTCTTTGCTTTCTCGAATATGAACTCGACGAGATTGGAGTTGTCTTGTATTGGCTTGTCTTCGTCTCCTGTGTTGGCGTGTCCCCTCTCTTCTTAGGGGCTCTTATATTTATACCCTCGGGTGTCTCCTTTTCCAGTAGAACTAGAGAACCAAGTATAAATATGATCCGAATAGTTCTTGTCATGCCCAAGTATGACTGTTTTTTTCTTTTCTTATTTGGAACACCTTCCGTATATAAGGTTTGATTCAGTATAAGACTTGGTATATGGTGGGTCCCTATAAACCTAACACAAAAGTATTAAATATGTCTTATTAATAACACTGACATACTCCGCTTTGTTGTGTGTTTTGAGAGTGAGATGAACACATCCTTTTATATGGCAGTTAGGACGGTTGTGGAGGTCGGTTTCGCCCACATCCGTCATTGGGAGTGAATCATGACCCTCCACGTGGCAGCAGATAACGAGGTGTGGCAATGTCGCTTTGGCCAAACTAGGAGTTCGGCCGACCCTTGGGTCCACCGTCTTCACCGTGCATGACCCAAAATGGACTCCTGAAGTTGATGGGGAACTCCCTGCCAAAGATGGGCCCAAGAGGGTTCAACAGGAGTTTGGCCGAACTATGGTTCGACTGATCCCCCTTTGCCTCCTTTCTTCCTCCCCTTTGGCTAGGATCAGTGTTCTAAAAGTCAGGAAAAATCGGCCGACTAGTCGGGACTAGTCGGCCGCGGCGTGGCACCGAGGGGATTTTGCCCAAATCGTCATCCTAGTCGGGACTAGTCGGCTGGGCCGACTAGACGGTCCAAGTCGGTCAACACGGGTCGTTAATCGGCCATTTTATTCCGACTAAGTCAGCGATTAGGCCCGGTTTAGGGTTTTTTTGGCTTCGTACTGAACCGGCCCTCGCACTATCGCGCACACAGGACCCTCTCCCTCTCGATCTGGCGGCTGCCACGACGAAATCTATCTTCTCCCTGCCCGTCGCACGGCCTGCCCCAGCCAGCCCCCCGCGGCGTGCGGCACGCGCGGCGCCACCCTCTGTCGTCGCCTGGCGCGCCGCCACCAGGCCGACACACGCGCCGTCGCCCTCTGCCGCTCGCCATCGTCGGGGCTCTGCGCAGCGCCTCTCCCATCTCGCTTGGAGGTATTCTCGTCTCTCGTAGTCACCTCTCCCCTTCTCCTCAGCGCCCCCTGGTTCATGAGCCGCCCCCGTGTGGCATAAATTAGAGATCTGTTTGTATACAATTTTACATGGAGTTTGGATGTACAACATTAATCGTCTTTCAATGTTTTTTCTCCTGATCATGTGCTAGCTTCCCTCTCTTTTTGTCCATGGTCGATGAAATTAATGTACTGTATTGCTGCCACACAACGGCACTAGTTAAAATTTGGCTACTTGTTCTACTCATGTATCTTCCACGTTGTTGTTAGTTTGGTATCAATATCTATGAGAAAAAATATATCTAGATAAGTCGGCCGACTAATCCCCGACTAGTCGGCCTAGTTGCTAGTCGGCACCTAGCCGACCGCCTAGCGACTAGCGACTTCTTGAACATTGGCTAGGATGTTGTCCCTTGGGCCTTGGTGTGGATATAAAGTGGTTGCCTCATTTTGAGGTGATTTGGTTAGTTTATGGGCCCTTCAATCCGTGTACTCGCATCTGATTGGCCAAGGTATTTTCCTTCGTATGTGGGTGTATTTTCATCCAGAATCACCTACATACAAATATTTATCAATATTTTGTAAAAATGGTTAGGTTTGTTATTTCATTTCATTTGCTTTTATGCCGGAATTATGTTTAGTAGTCACGTGGTGATGAAATTTTAAGGCTCCCAGTTGGACCTTCCAATTGGAAAAGGAAAAGGCAGAAAAGCAAAATAAAATTAAAAAATACAACGGTTCAGATTGATAGCTATAATTGTATAAGAAATGCAATTGTATTTGTAGAAATACAAAGGTTTCTAGAAAATTGTTACAAATACAAAGGTTTGTAGAAATTCTATTTTGACGAGAACAGTCAATTATGTTAGAGTTCGGCTAGAGAACGAAATTCTTTTATGTTCCTCCTATCTAACCGCGACAAAGTAGGATTGTTAATTACAACCTAACCAGTGATGTGCCTGGGTTCCTGTCATGCGGATGCTCTGGCACATAAAAAAGCAACGGGCTATGGCAACAAGATAACAAGGAGTAATATGTTTACTAATTATAATATGTTTGATCGATCTCTCCACGAACAGAGGAAAACATACAATCACGTAATGAAGGAAAGCTGAACAGTTAATGATAGGGCTTGACCTCATCAGGAAAAGAGCCAAAGACAAAAGAGTAATAAGTACAAACCAGATAATTTCATTAGTACAGAATCGATTTTTTCGTGCGGGCTAAAAGGCATCTTTCCATACGGAAGGTTTGTCCGCACGCCCGAGAAGGTCTGGAAAAAGAACTTTTTCGCGTACGGGCGGTCTAACTGCACGTGAAGATCTATTATCCCGTGCAGTCGGCTTAAGCGGCCCGCACGGGAAGATAGATTATCCCGTGCGGGTCACTTAAGCCACCCACACGGATAATCGATCTTTCCGTGCGAACGAATTAAGTGGCCCGCACAGAAAGATACATTTGTCCTATATCACATATTAAATTATTAAATTAAATCGACAACTAATATCACATCACAAATTGCAAAAAAAAATCACATCGTCATAATTTTACCATAAATTTCACATGTATAATTTTACAACAAATTTTATAATAATTTTTACAACAAATTTTACAATGGATGATGTCGGCGGTAGAGGTGGCGGTCGGTGTTACCGGCGGTGGAGACGGTCGTGTCGGTGAGGAAGCCACGCAGTGGAGGAGTCGGCCACGGTGGATGAGGCGGCCGCGGTCGGAGGAGGCGATGGCGGAGGCCGAAGCGGTGGAGGAGGCGGCCACGGTCGGTGGTGGGAGGCGGTGGAGGCCGCAGCGGTGGAGGCGGCTGCAGTCGGTGGAGGTGGACGAGGCCGGCCATGGTCGGTGGAGGCCAGCGGCGAAGGAGGTCGGCGCAGGAGGAGGCGGCGGTGGAGGCCGGCCGCGATGAAGGCCCTCAGCGGTGGAGGCGGTGGGTCAGTGAGGAAGCCGCGGCGCTAGAAAATTTTGTTGGGAGTTACAAAATTTTGAAGCCCGCGTGCACCTATATAGGCGGTGGTGATCATCGCATGCGAGCGGCTTAAGGGCCCACACGAAAAGATTATCATTCTATGTGGGCGACTTAAGAGGCCCACACGGAAAAACTATCTCTTCGTACGGCTCTTAAGCCGCCGCATGCGATAATCTATAAATTTTATATCTCTAAAATAGACTATAAAAATTATAATAATATCTAAATTTGATCATAAAATTCTATAAATCGACATGATAACTTAATTTTGGTCCATAACATTGTATAATTAACATTACACATCTCTATGTGCTCCTCTAGGTATTGTTCCTATTCTGTCCCTCTTTATTTTTCCTTTTGATCTGTTGTTGACCAAGACAGGAAAAGTTTGACTTTTCTTTATTCTTTTAATATTTTTTGACTTAGGAGCACACGAGAGGTAACCACAGAAAATTTGAGCGTAAACAAGTGAAAGACGTGGCCGGTGAAAAATTCAGAAGACACGCTTAGAAATGAAAAAAGCTTCTGGGCTCGAAAAGACAATCTTCTGGGCCGTTTTTAAGGAAAATAAAAATGCCGAACGCGACAAAACGCAGACAAACGCATCCAAAAATTGTTTGAATCGATTTTTATATATGGAACGTCTCAATTTGAGTCTGTGTGCGAAAGTTATGCTCGTTTTAAAAAACGATTCCGAATTAGAGGACGAAATAGGAACCATGCGCGTAAAACTATTACACGCGTACAAACTGCATTATATGTGTAGTGGAGCCGCTCTGTTATAGTTTCATCTAAATGAAAGTTTCAAGTTTATATACCTTATAAGAAGTTATGAACTTGTATGCATCTCAAATTTGTACATAACCTTAACATTAACTCAATATGACAACATATAAAGTTATATTGTCACTTGTGTTGTAAAAAAACAATTTTTCTATTTGATTTTATCTCATGTCCAATAATTAGATGGAAAATTCAATAGGGCTATAGATAATTAAAACCTTACATCTCTAAATTGGTTTAAAAAATATATGTGTATCATCCCGTGCGGCTCACTTAAACGACCACACGGGAAAATGGATTATCTCGTGCGGTCGCTTAAATGGACCGCACGGGATATTATCGTGTGCGGTCGCTTAAGTAGAATGCACGAAATAATACACATTATCACGTGTGGTCTATTTAAGTGACCACACGTGATAATATCCCGTGCGGTCGCTTAAAAGGGCCGCACTGGATAATGTTCATTATCCCGTATAGTCGTATAAGTAGACCGCACGGAATAATGCATCTTTTCGTATGGTCCAACAACCAACCCGTGAGGACTGGTTTTTTCAGGCGTGACCATTTATGATCCGTCTGAAAACTATCGGAGCCTCATTAAAAAAACCACCTCTTGAGTAGAGTTTACCGAGTGGCTAAACAAAATATTGACGTGTACATGAGAATCTCTATGTGACCAAGAGATGGAGCGACACGAGGGTAACAAATGAGTAGGATAACCACAACTAGCGGGATATCTAAAAATTTAAAATGCCGAACCTTTCATTTTTTTCATAATTCCGACAACCAAACATAGAAGGGGCGCTGGGTGAGCGACATTTGTTGGCGTGACTTTTTAATTAAAAAACTAAAAAATTATAACCTGTCTATAATCATGTTCGGTGATTTTTTTAAGCTCCTCATAATAAATAGGAGTAGCGGTGCTGTTCATTCTCATTTGGACAATTACTAGTTTGTTCCATACAAATTCTCACAACAACGTACGAGGGAACATCTAGTTTATAAATATTCTTAAGTGTATAGGTGACAAGCAGGATTAGCTCACATTTTAATACTTTCATTAGTAATGGATGGACGATTTTGCTGCTGATTTGGTCCCCGACGTTGGATTCAGCAATGGGTTGTGACGGACAATTCTTTTAGAGCTTTGGTACCCAAATATTTGATTCGATTCTGATTGGTTGGATCTTCTTTTTGAAGGTGTTGCCTTGGTACGACCTACTGTCAATATGTTAATAATGTGAGAGTCGAGAACGATGTCTTAGCCCAGCGGTAGAAGCGCTACCAGCGTTGGTTTTCTTACCATTTTCTCTCTTTTATCAATAACGGATGCTAATGAGATGTTAAGTTCCACATTAGCATCCCATATTTTTTTCTTATTTGAAAAAATTAATGTGATAGTGGCTTCACTCTTCTTAAAGAGATACTGTTGCAGAGACCTGTCAATGAGAGAGACCGTTGAGTTGATTATTATCGTGATTATTGGTTTGATTATATGAATTAATTAATTATTTTTAAAAAATAATTTAATATTTCCTCCATACTAAAATATAGGCATAACTAATTCTTCTAATGTTGCGTAATATAAGACGCATATGTATGTATATAATTAACTAGTACATTCTTTCTACTAAATAATTATTAATTAAATCTTTCACCCTTAAAAGATTTATAATTTTATTGGATGCATACTTGTATTTATTATGATGATCCAAACAAGAAGATAATAATAATGGTTTTGGTCTTTGGGTTAAGGGTGGTTGTGCCTAATATTTTAAAATAAAATAAAAGGAGTATATATTTTAAAACAAGTGGTCCAGGCAATACCATACAAGAAGGTTTTATAAGAAAATATATTATTTTAATCATAAATAAAATAGAGCAGATAAATCATTCTAATAATTCGGTGAATAAACCTATGTTAACATAGGTGGAGGGGTGGCCCCAAGGAAAAAAACCTTAGCCCAATGCATACATACATATGTAATTAAAAAGAACTTTTGGAAAAAGAAAAAATAACTTCCTTATTATTATATTAGTATGTATATTTGATCAATTTAACTTCCTTATTATAATATTATTATGCATATTTGATCAATTTATACTTTTAATTTTATTATATTTAAGGTATTAAAAATATAAAAATTTCATCCCCTATATAAAAATTCTAATTCTAGATACGTCGTTTGCTGAAAAGCACATGACCAGAAGTAACACCTTTTATTGTGTAGATATCGACACGTCGTACTAATTTGCTGGTAATGTTCTCTGTGGTGACACTACATTATTTTAAGCTAGCTAGTTCTCGCTAGTTATATCTGTTTGTCTGTCATGTTGTCTTTTTCTTTTCTTTTTTTTATTGTAATCATTAAGCTGATCGCAGTGTAATGATCGAGTAGTGCATCGTATCCTAATTTGGTATAGAGTTTGAGATGTACTTCTATTACTTAGAGAAAAACTATTGAGAGGTTGATCCTGTCGAGTATGTTGTATGGATTTTTTGACCGACAAGATGCAAATTATTAGAGTTATCGTTGTAGCATCTATCGCTATTCAAATATGATGTGATGGCTTTACATAATCTTTATATACAAGAAATGTCCTACAGGCTACAGTGAAGAAAGGAAAAGAAAACATAAAAGAAAAGCACCAAAATGCTTAGCTGCGTTTTTTGACTTCGAACAGAAGGCGTATGGTCGAGATGCTTACAAGTTCCAAGAGCTTATTGTGCTTAATGTGTCGGTGTCACTTTACGTTTTCTTTTCCTTCTTTAAAATTAAATCTCGGAAGTTCATGCAGTACGGCCGTACCCCGTGCTGTGCATGCGTATACACATCTACATCTCCGTTAGGTTGAACGTTTTTCCCATTATATTGGAGGTAACTATGAAAATATCCAATCCAAATTTCAAAATGATCACACCTCGTTTTTTTTTGGTCTGGACAATTCTACTGATCATGCAAAAGTTGCACACTGTTCGGCTTTTAGCAGTGCCATTATTCCGCCCAAAATTATTTCCATACAGAGAATTCTTCCTCAAATCAAGATGCTTGATCCATGGCACAAGTTGCAAGTAGCTGCAACCTCACACTTGACACTTCCAGAGTTTCATTGATCTGATCGCTCACATAAAGCGTCCCTCTCCGTGTCTCTGACGACGTGTGCATATGCAAGACAAACGCACGATCGATTAGCGCGCAGAACAGGGTGAGGACCCAAATGCTACAGCACCATACGCGGATTAGCATCTTTCCCGGTCCCTTCCCACACGCAGCGCGACGCCAATTTCGACCGATCATCCCCAGCGAACGCGTGACCGCATGCATGGCGCGCCATGTCCTCGACGACGAGCGCTTCTGCTGTGCGTCCGCGGGTTCGACGGCGGCAGGTCCGTGGCGTGCCTCGCCCAGCCGACGACACGTCGGCCCGCCGCGAGTGACAGATGGGACGGGAGTCACGGACAACGAGGACACACACTAGGACAGGGAGTTTGGTGGGGGGTGGTCGCGCTGGCAAAAGCGCCACCAGCGCACCACTGCGCCTCTGCGGCCTGCGGTGCTGCTTAAAATTTTCCGGTCTCTGGCGATCGGATACGCACGTACACGCGCCCGCTCCGGCAGGTGGGCGCTCGGCTCGGGTCCCGACATCTCGCGCCAGCTACGCGCCCACAGCCGCGCAGGGAATCGTGTACGCATCGCGCGACGTGCCTTGCCTCGGTGCCGCTCGTCCATGCGCGCGCGCGCCACACGACGCCACGGCGACGCCGCGGCCTTGACGTCGCGCGGTGCTCAGCTCGCTCGACTCGGTCACGCTTTGTTGCGTTTTTAGTTCACATGCACACTTTGCTAGGTCACATTTTTAGTTAGACATATATATTGATTTATTGTTGTAGTTATGATTTATCTTATTTTTTAATAACATGTCTTATATGTCTCATATGAATATGTCTCATATGGCTAACAATTTATTCATCATATGGTTGTCACAGCTAATATGGTTGACCATCAAACACAACCTACTATCCGGCCACGCGAGAAAACCTCAAAAATTTTCATATTTCGACAGTTTGATAGGTCGTGTTCGTTCGACACATACCCCGCATGCAGAGTATGCCTCCGCTCTCCGTCTAGCTCCCCAGAACGTTAGGCAAAATATCCTCCCCTTGCACGGAAACGCTGCTGACAGGGACAGTCGCTGATTACGCCCACTCCCCGTGTTGGGCAAAGAAACTTTGCCGATCCCGGCAACACTCCCAGAGCAGGGGCTCGGTAACGGGACATGTTGCCGTAATCAGCATGCGCCCGTTGCTCTCGCCGCTCGTCAAACCCCACCGCGCGACCCAACATTTACACATCGGCGGTTACAAGCGGATCGCGATATGCGCGCGGCGCACCGATCGATCGGCTCGGTTCAGGGCCGTAAGCCCGGAAGCGGCAGCCAGATCTGCTCGCCTTTGCTGCGCACCGGCGTATCTGTAGATTTTTATGGGATCATATGGGAGGGAGAGGCGTTGATGCTCTGTTGCCGCACGTGTGTAGCGTAGCGTATACATACGGCGGAGTGTACGTTTCCAGGGTGGACGTGTCAGCGCTGGACAGGGCAGGAAAGAGTTGGCGAGTGTATTATAGCAACATCAGTATGTTAGCGGGAGATGACGCTGCTTTTTCTCGTTGACTTGCCTACTATTTGTACGGTCGCTACCAGAGACGGAACATACACTAGTAACTGTGTTACGTTGCAACGAGCAAAGTTAGAACGTGACACAGATAAGAATAGGAGGGAGGGGCGTAGACACCGCCCCTGGATGGGGATGGGAGAGAGGGACGCAGGGAGAAAGACGTATGAGGTCTTTTTTCATACAAGTTCTCTTTTTCTTTTCAACAGGACTACGAATTAATTTTATAAACATTCAAGGAGTTTTTGCAAAATAGTCAAATTTTGGGTACCCTATACCATTTGTATATTTTCTATTATTTATTATTTTGTTTTTTACGAATAACAAGATAAATTCTTTCTTTTCATTTGATTTTTAGTTTAATTTGATTTGTCTTTACTCTTTTGATTTCAACTGAAACCTTAAAACGAGTATTTTCTACAATAAATTGTCAACGCAATGCTTTGAAATAAAATAAAAAATATAATTTTCAGAGATTGTTTAGTAATCTATATTGAGAAGGAACTTTCACAATAAATGTCATTATATATTATTTTTATGCTATGAAGACGCGTAAAGTGATGCTCAAATTAAAAAAATTAGTTTTTTATCCTCTTTTATAAAAGAGTCACTTCTATGTATTATATATATATATATATATATTTTGTTGGTCCTTATATTTTATCTGGTCATACTGGTCTTTTTTTGTTTTGATGGTTTCGTCACTGGTCACTAATATTGTCATTTTTGTCCTTGTGCTCCATAAGCATAATCAACTTGTCAGAGCTAGATTATATATATATATATATTAAAATACAATATACATACATGAACATGAAATCATTATAGGTGTTTCGCTGTCGACTACCCCTATAAAGTATATTCGAACATTGGACTGGTAGGACTGGTATGTTTTAAGATTCACAAAATCAACACGAGGACATCGTTGTCGACGGATACGTTATCTATCGTTAAAAGAATAATTAACCGTAAATGTGAACTTTAGTGACAGGTTCTCACTTCTTAATCAATTTGACATACAACTATACCACCCATTCTATACTATATAATCTGGATTATGCACCACGGTGAAGTGGTGTTTGTTTTCCTCATTCTCAATTGACACGGTAAATAATTATGTATGAATTCATAGGGAACATCATATGTCCTTTTAACCTTTTTTTATGATAGATGATATATATCTTCTCATCGCTAAATAACTTTAATTTCTAACCATTGGAGTTCAGATTAGCATGTAGGGGAAAAAGATATTAGTGGGTAGGTAAGGGGTAGAAACGGAATCGCTATTGATCTATAGACAGTTTTAGACAGTTTAAAAAAAACTTTCAGTTTTAGACAGTTGAATTCTCTATAAGAATCGTGCAGATAAGGGGTTTGTGAAAAATAGAACGCGCGGGCGACAGGATCGAACCTATGATATTCAGTTCTCACTCACGCGCCTTCGCCACTGACCTACGAACATCATATTAGTTATTTACATACAAGTTACACAGTGTAAACATACTATATTCACATTTAAAATTTAAAAGTATTTTATGTTAAAAGCTGTTAAAAGTTATAGTTAGTCTCTTAAAGAAATACAACTCTCGAATTATGGAATAGATAAAAAATTAAAGGTAAAATTGGTTTTATAACATTCAAAGGTACCCTTTTTAATTTAATAACATTGAAACTTCATCGTTCACTTTAATAGCATCGAAAACTTTTCTCTATTATTGTTTATAGCACCTTCGTCAGTTGTCTCTCATTTCTGTCAAAACTCTCGTTTTTGTCTACTACCCTTCTTCTTTGCCAGCCAGTCCCCATTTTCTATATGAGCAGTGATGTCAGGGTTTTTCTTTCCACGAAAACCGCCACGAAATTCGTGGTTTTCGGCCTAACCGCAAGGTAGCGAAACGGTAGTGACGCGGTTTCATTTGAAAATTTTCATGAAGATTCAAAAATTTTGGAAAAATTCATTAAAAAAATCCTGGTTGTAGAACAAGAATTTACAAGAATTATGGTAATTTTTACGCATGAAAATACACAAATTATGGGCGCTTAAAAAATCGTTTTTACTTTTGGGAAAAGAAAAGAAAAAAAGTACTGTGTAAACATAATGTTCATGAAGCTCATTCAAGCCCATCACCTTTTCTTCTCAAAAATATATCCTTCTTCAACCGTGAGAGATGCATCCGGATTCCCCTTTCTCACTCTTCCCTCCTCTCCCTTGCAAGCCGACGCCGGAGCTACACAAACCGCCGACGACGACTCAGATCTCGCGATGGCATGCGCGGAAACCACGGCGGGACGTGCAAAAAATGCGGCTTCAGGTCCTTACGTCAGCGCACGGTTTTCGCAAGATTTAGTTTGCTTGCCGTGTAGATCTGGGCGGTTTTCGCGGGTGATTTGCTAGCCGTGTAGACTTCTGCGGTTTTCGCGCAGTATATGGCGGCGAGGGACGGCACGGCATGGACGTCGTCTCGCGCGGTAAGCGGCGTAAACCGCGGTTGTGGCGCAAGCTTGCCCCGCGAAAGGCTGCGAAAACCGTCGCTCTATATAGCCATTCTATATATAGTCATTACTATTTCATCTCAAAATCAAGTTTATATATAGACATACTTATAAGAACTTTATGATATTAAATTATAGATGATATGTTATGCTTAAATATGATTTAAGATGCTTTGTTATAGTAATTGCTATAATGGTCGATAATGTGATATTTTTGCATGTTGAGCTTTAACTTCGCTCACGCTGTTTCAATTGCTTGATTAGCTTCACAAAGCTTTCTTCAATATGTCTATTGTGTGACATCATGCGTTACATGTTTATTTGTCCATTGTAGGTTCAAAATGGCAGACCAAGACATCGTGTGGCAACATGGAGCAAAGCATGGTGGTGGTTTCCATTGCAAATATTGTGGTGTTAAGAGGAGTAGGGGTGGAGCAAGATTTAAGTATCATTTGGCTCATCGGTTCGAAGGAGTGAAGTATTGCACCACTGTTCCACCCGATGTAAGGGATTTCTTTAGCCGGCACCTGGATAGAATGGTTTAGGCTTCTGACGAATGAAAACTTGAGAAGTCAAGAAAGGAGGATGCAGCTGCAAGAAGATATACTCATTTAACTACAGATGTTGATGAGGAAGAGCAGATGGAGGCGGCGTTGGCAGCATCGCGCCATGAGGCGGAATACAGAAGGGGTGTGGAAGAAAGATGTGGTGTGTACGAAAGCTGCGCTCGCCCCTCACTTTCCACACGCCACCGTTTGCTTGCACCACTCCATCCGACAGCCTCGCCCCGTCGACGCCACCGCACAGTCGTCAGCCTGTCGGCAGCAAGTCTTGAGCAACCTCGCCCTGCTGCCGCCGTCCCGGGCCATCCGTGCCCAGCAGCTCTCCTCTTCCTGTCTTCGAGCCGATGCAATCTGACTTGCTCGTTTGTCCGTTGACAATGACCCGTGCATTCCCATCGATCATCATTCATTTTCTGAATTGTCATTTATTTGTTGTAACTGAATTGTTGATGAAATGGATAATTGAATTTATTTGCTGGCTGCAGATGAATTCCCTTTTCTTTTAAAAAGAAAACAAAGACAAAGCTCTGCCTATCCCTTGTCAATTTTTTTTAACGAAAAATGGCACGATAATGCCTTTTCAATTAATAAAACAGAAGTAAATACAACTCTAGGGCCAAAAAGAGAAGAAAAATACAGTTCTATAGTCTATACAGGGTGTGGTAAAAGCTCGCACAGACGTTTTGCTCCTGCCAATGTCCAAAGCCTCGTCTCCTCTTTAATCTTTTCCAGGAGATAGATTGATGTTGCCTCTTTATGATTGAAGATCCTTCGATTTCTTTCCTTCCAAGTCTCCCAAACCACGAGAAGGATTAGGGATCGCAGTCCTTTCTTTGACATGTCTGTCGTGCTTGCTATGTTCTCCCATCAGTGCTGGACTGAATTTGCTTGGCCCCACTGGTTCAGCTCAATGTTTGGGTAGCCTATCCAAGTAGCCACGAGGTGCCAGATTCTCTTAGTGTATCTGTAGTTCGCGACAATATGCAAGGCCGTCTCGGGTTCCTGGGGGCACAGCGAGCAGTGTCCATTGTTTTGCCATCCCCTTGTTGCCAGCCTATCAGAGGTCTAGACTCTGTTTTGTATGATTAACCAAGCGTGCAGTTTGCACTTTCCCGGTGTCCATGCGTTCCAAATTAGGGCATTGAAACTTGTGTGGGTCATTCCATAACATTGTGTCCCTTATCGATTTTTCATGTTTGGTAAGATGACTAGACTAGCTAGCAGATGTTTCATGCACCTACCGAGGAAAGCCCTGCACGAGGCGACAGCAACAACCTTCATCTTTATTATCCTCCGTACGTTTCCTTCTGAACAATTAGGGCTTGTATAACCCATACACAAAGATCGTCTGTACAAGCCTGAAATATGATACAGAGACAGCTAAAAAGACAAGTCGTACAATGAAGAGTTGGTTTACTTAATAAACTACTGTGTGTACTGTCTACTTAAAAAAATAAAAAAAAGACAGCTACTAGTACTAGTACTGCCGAGTATCGGCACATCTCCATCCGTTCATTCATAGTCTTCATCCACAGCTAGCACTGTAGTACTGTAGTAGTACTAGCCGATGGCTGGGCGATGAGAGGAGCTCGCGTCCCACCATGGACCAGAGGAGCTCGATGACGGCTGCAAGCCCCCGCTTCGTGTCGTCGCCGAGGAGCTCATCAACCCGCCGACCAGCTCTGCGCCACCAAGCTCCATCTTCGGCCGCGCTGCCTCACGCAAGGCCAGATCCGGCGGTCAAAGCGTCCATCCGGGGCTCCGCGTCGACGGTGGCGCCGAGCTCGTCGGCGGTGCGGGACTGGGGAGGGGATTCGGGGCGCGACCTCTATTTGCGTCGTTGTCGTGGCGAGGGCGAAAGTCGGAGGGGGAGAGGAACGACAGTGCAGGAATGGGACGAAGCCAGCGGCCGTTGGGACGACGCCATGGCAAGGGAGGAGCAGGCGGCGGGAGGGCTCGTTTCCCTGTCCCCAAGCGCGATTGAGAGGCGGCGGTGGAGCCCGAGCGGCGGCGAGCTCCTCGACCCCGACCTCCGCGGCGCGCTCTGCCTCCACTTTCGTGGAATCGACGAGCGCAGTACAACGCTGCTTCCTCGCGTCGGCTTTGTCTCGGGCCACGAGCCGCGTCCATCAAGGGGAGGCCTTTTACAGGCGTGTTAAGAAGGTTTTTGCAAAATAGTATTACAGAGACAGGTCCCGAGACACATTGTATATGTCTTTTGGAGAAATTTTACCCCCAAGAGATGTAAAAGCTAGTGTACGAGGAGTCTGAAAAACCAAAAAGGTTGTTGTCTGATAGGCCGAGTGGTAGTCCACACAGCAGCTTTGACAGTTACACGGCACGAAAGAACGGTGTAGCTTTTGAGTTTTTCTTAACGAACGAACTTTTCTATGTACAGATTTCAGATCTTTTACTCACTTATTGAAAAAGATATATATGTGGAGAGTGGGTTCTTCCTACACTTGTTAGGCTCCGATTTGTTCTGGTCTTGATATGGTTCTTGCAGGAGAAATGACCTGGTATACCTTTCGCCGAGCAGTTACAATAATTGGACCTCTTTTTCTTGCGCATATACAGGAAGCACAGGACAGGCGCAGAGCGATCCACAATTTGCATTCCCAACCAACACCATCCGGGCATGCAGATCAGAGGACGCCGTTTCTTGGAGCGTTCAGTGATGCGTGGGGCAGCTATCTCGCCAAGTGTCGCCTCCAAAGCCCAAACACCAGCAGGGGAGGAGACGAGCGAACAAACGGGAGTGGAGTGAGTGATCGTTCGTCGATCGAAGTGTACCGTATTCCGAGCATGCACGAGTCGTATTCACGTCCCCTTCAGCTCTACTGGAAGAATATGATTACTTAGCCGTAGCAGCATTGGTCTCTTCAGGCCTAAGCCAGCTGATGGTCGAGCTTACAGCTAGTTAAGCATGACAACGCTAGCGAACAGAGCAAGCATATATGCATTTCTGTTCTCACACCTGATATGTGCTCAGATTTCCACAGTAATATATATTGACCTAGCCCCTTTGAAAATTAAAAGGAACTAGAAAGGAAGCAATTGATTTATCGTTTATAAAACATAATACTAAAAGAAGTTTTATCTCAACCTATTCATAAATATATATATCATGAAATAGACCATAACTTTCATATACTAAGTGATAATATTTATTATATTTAAAAAATCACTTTGTCTCGATTATATATAAACTCGTCTATCACTATCCTCCACAAATATATGGTAATATGGGTTTTAATTTTTATTTTATTATACATCAAATTCCCTTATGCATGTTCATATGCTAATATACGATAGAATAATCTATATTGTCAAAATTATTTGTGTTAATTGTTAACCCTATTTAGATGAGATCGAATGACATAATTAAAACAGGATATAATGTAGTTCTACGATTGTACATTTGTATGATCGTACGTACGTACGTGTTTCCTAGTTTTTTTGTCAAATATTTTTTTCTCATATGGAAGTATGTGTATGTGTATTCATAGGGTGGGTGTGACTATTATATGAGTGCCTTCTATTACCTTTCACATATTAGTAAAAATATATACTTTCAAAAAAAATTAACGGGATGGCGTGAATCGGCGCCATGGCGACGTGGCTTCTTCGACAACCTTGCCAGGAGTGGTTGTTACATATAAGCACAATTTGAGAAAATCCTTAGAAGCTACAAAGAAAGAAAGAAAAATAAAACTTTCAAAGAAGTGGATTGTATACACACTCTTCTTCTTTCTTTTTTCTTCTTGACATCTCTTGTGTACTTACATAGGGAGGGATTAGCCGGTTTTTAGGAGTGAGAGATTACTTAATAGATCTAATCTAATGGTTGAAAATAATAGATCCATCGGTTGGTTTTTTTATCTTACAAGAGTGTTTGTAGGAGTATAGAAACCTTACTCATAGTCGCAATCTACTTAGTCAACTATCATTTGTTATGGCTTGGTGGTATCCTCTACTTGCCTATCATTTGATTATGGTTGTCCACTTAGTATCGTCCTTTGTCTTCGCTGCTTGATGACACAAGTGCTCATTGGATGTTAGCTAATTATTAGGTGCACTGTGCACAGATGCCTCGCAAGTAATATGAGTTGGTGATCGATGGATAGTGTTTTGTATATAGAACTTATATAAATGAGGACTAGCAACTGTGCCCATGCATGCAACGAGTGAAGTTGGGCGCGGCTCGGATGGGAACGGACGGGAGGGACGCAGGAGGTCTTTTTTTATTCAAGCCCTCCCTTTCTTTTCAGCATTAGAACTACGGATTAATTTTATAAATACTCAAGGGGTTTTCTACAAAATAGTCAGGTGGACGAAAATTTTGGATAGAAACACTACTTGCTTTATAGATAACTAGCAACTGTGCTGTGCGTTGCTACGGGTGAAATCGGGTGCGACGCGGATGGGGACGGGAGAGAGGGCGCGGGCGCAGCGGCGGGGGCTCCGCGGCGACGAGAGGGAGGGCCGCGGTGCGGCGCGGATGGGGACGGGCGGGAGGGACGCATGAGGTCTTTTTTCATCCAAGCCATCCCTTTCTTTTAGCATTGGGATTACGGGTTAATTTTATAAACACTCAAGGGGTTTTCTGCAAAATAGTCAGGTGGACGAAAATTTTGGGTAAAAACACTACTTGCTTTATAGATAGTTATATATATAGTAAACTAGCAAAATGCCCGTGCGTTGCAACGGGACGACGACGCAGGAGGGAAACAGACGGAGGGCGAAGGTCCAGGCGGTGGCGTGGGAGCTCCGAGCGGCGACGGAAGGGAGGGGCACAGGCGTGGCGCGGGGCGCGACGCGGATGGGGACGGAAGAGAGGGATGCAGGAGGTCTTTTTTCATCCAAGCCCTCCCTTTCTTTTCAACATTGGGACTGCGGGTTAATTTTATAAACACTCAAGGGGTTTTATGCAAAATAACCCTTTTTTCTTCTTTAACTGGGTTTTTTAAAATAGCTAGGTGGACTGCAGGTTAATTTCAGAAAAACTCAAGGGGTTTTCTGCAAAATAGCCAGGCAAAACAAAATTTGGGTGGAAACACTACTTGCTTTATAGATAGTTATAGATACGCCTGTGCGTTGCAACGGACGTCATTTTATTTTATTATAATTATTCCAAAGTTGAAGTCTCATGTAATTTTAATTTATATTTTTTCTTTATGTCTTCAACTGAGGTCTATTTCACCATTAGGACTGCGGGTTAATTTCTTATGTATAGAACTTTTTTAACCGTGGGTCGCTTCTAGTAGTGATTATAAACACTCAAGGGATTTTATGCAAAATAGTCAGGCGGACTACGGGTTAATTTTATAAACACTCAAGAGGTTTTCTGCAAAATAGCCAGACGAACTGCGGGTTACTTTTATAACCACAATTTTATGTAAAATAGTCAGGTGGATAAAAATTTTGGATAGAAACATTACTTACTTTATAACTATTTATAGATTATAGATTAATAAAAACATAAAATTGATATATTAGGCTTGATAGATAGTTATAGATTATAGATTAATAAAAACATAAGATTGATATATTAGGCTATTCTGGTTAACAAAGTATATTATATACTACATACGCTTAATTATCTAAGTATAAGGTTGAGACGCGAAGTGCTTATCGGATTGGCTACTTCCTCGTTAAATGTAAGCATATCTCCCAAACAGCTCATTGTTCATGTTTTGCAAATGCTTTCTATACAATTTTTTAAAAAATTAAATAAATCTATTTATTTTTAAGTTTGTAATATTTAATACTTAATTAATCAAACACTAATGACCTATTTTTTGCATGCCCAAGATAAGCGCAGCCAATAAGCTAGATCGAACAAAGCCTAAGTTGAAGATAAAGGACATCGATACAGTGTCAAGAGAATATATTTGATCTTTAATTTTGTAATAATATATGAATAAACAAAACACATTATATATATATATACACAATAGTGAGTGAGTAACTTTTGGGGATGTTTTTATTTTTGAAAATACAGATCTAATTTAACTATGTTGGTTCTCAAATGATATACAATCACAACTGGAGAAAGCCACAACTGTCCCGGTTCGTAACCCCCAGTAGTCAAACCGGGACTCGAGATGGACGATCTCTAGTCCCGGTTAAATAACCGGGACTAAATATGCACCTTTAGTCCGGTTGAAGCCACCAACCGGGACTAAAGATGACGGAGCCACGTGGCCGGCTGCGCCATCTTTAGTCCCGGTTGGTGGCTTCAACCGGACTAAAGATGGCGCATCCGGCCACGTGGCTTCGCCATCTTTAGTCCCGGTTGTTGCTCCAACCGGGACTAAAGAATTTTTTGTATTTTTTTAATTTTATTCTTTCTCCAACAGTGCTACATACTACATATTACACACATATTATTATTTTACACACATATATTTATAAATATATATTTATAAATATATAAGTTACACACATATAAATGAACTTAAGAAAGAAAATATGTACATATAATATATTACCAAAACATATACACATATGTACAATATTCACATATATTTCGTATGTTATAAAACATTGTCTATTTTGTGGATCCGGTGGTTAAGTTACTTAAATTAAAATAGAACTCCCCCGTGGGATCAATGATCTGCTCGTTTATAAATCCCATCAATTCTTCCTGAGCGGCTTGTATGAAAGTCTCGTGGGGGAGGTTATCTCTTACTTGCATAAGCTGTCATTAATTCGATCAAACGAGAAAGAAATATATGAAGTTAATAAAAAATCGGTACGTAATGTATGAATAGCTGTTATACGTATATCTATATCGTCGATAGTTGTGACATCGGTCACAAAGCGATGAATGTAGTCACAGACGTAGTATCCGCATAAGTTGGTGCCCTGCGACTGTTTTGCACACTAAAGAACAAACGACGACAAGTTTAATATACATTTCATATTTTAGAACAAAGTAATAATTCAAAACAACTTTGGAGCATGTTACTCACTGGAAAGTTCATCCTCACGGAGAGCTTATCTTTCCAATTTCCGCGAACATTAGTCCGAAGCCGTTCCCATGCCCTACGTGCAGTTAAAAGTTAGCTGTAATTATCAGAGAACCGCATATATGCAATAGCTAGCAGGTAAGATGACATTACCTATTTAGCAGTTCAAATATCTTTGTGTATGTGGACTCTGGTTTATCCATTGAGTCAAAGACATGGATCCGCGAGTTATCCATGTCAATTACTAATAGAACCCAGTGGAATCTGCAAAGTGGTTTAGATGACACATATGAAAAATTTATGTATGCACACGGAATTGAAATCGGTACGGAAGGAAGAAAATACTTACGCAGTGTTGTAGGGCAGAAGGATAAATGACCGATAGTGGTTTATCACCAGCGACTTGTAAATGTTGTCCAGTGTTGGATCAGGAAAATGATCAACCAATACGCCGTTGATTTTGCGTGGATCCATGAATCCATGTTTGCTACAGTCGTGCATGTTGCAGTATTGCATCGCCATTCTACAACGGTTAAAAAGAATTTTAGTCAGCTAAATACAAGAAGGTAAGAAACGAAATAACAGAACGAAACTTACAAAGCCCGCGTGGCTAGAAGTGAGACGTCGATGGCATCAAGCTGGTACAGGTCGAATATGTCTTCGAATCGGATATAGAAGTCGTCACCTCCATCGACGAAATAGTACTGTGAATATTTGCCCGTTACCATCTCTCCACCCTTGCTGGATTCTTGCATATACCACTTGTGGAAGCGGTACATTTGTGTTGGTAGCTTTTTCACTTGATCCGGCTTTACAAGAGGCTTTCCAAGTTTGAACTTGTATTTCAGCGTAGCCTTCGCCAGGGGAGCACACCCATGTAATTGATCCATTGAAATTCCAGCAAATTTCATAAATTGTCTTAAGTCTGATCTGACATTTGGAACACTGAACTGGGGTACATCTTTGCCCTTTCTCTTCACCTTGACAGCAGCCTTCCGAATAGTCTTGTCGTAGTCGGACTACGGTTGAGGTTGCGGTTTAGGCTGTGGCGTTAGGTACGTCTTCTTGAAGAAGTCCTTGGTCTCTTGGGGGATTTCAGGAGGCTTCTCAGGAGACTTCTTTCTGAAGTGGGCCTTGACTTCAGCTTGGACGGCCTCGTGCGGCTCCTGCGGAGTCATGTCGTACGCCGTTTTCTTTGGGGCTGGTGGGAGCGGGTCAAGTTTAGGCCTCTTGCTTCTTGGTCCACTCTGGTTGACCTTGACCGCGTGGCTCGAGATGTTGTCCGTTTAGGAGTCGGTGCTCGTTGTGGCGACGGAGGAGTCCGAGAAGGTGGTGGAGTTGGAGATGACCGTTTAGGAGTCGGTGCTCGTGGAGGCGACGCAGGAGGTGGAGAAGGCGGAGGCGGTGAAGAAGGCGGAGGAGACGGCCCACGTGGAGACGGAGGAGACGGCCCACGTGGAGACGGAGGAGACGACCCACGTCCGGGGAATATTATGAAGATCTTCCTCCGGAGAAATATTCCGTGAGTGTTTCTCCTAGCGTCGGCTCCCGTCTCCTCAGGCAATATCCAGCTCGAGATCTTCATAGCCTCGTTCCACTGTTCAATTTCAACTTTCGAGTACGCGGGTGGAACGGGTCGGGAGTGGTAGGTGCCGTCTTGTTCTACTAGAATGGCCATGCCCGACGCGACCTGTTCGAGAAGATTGTTTATTAGTTAGTAATGAACATTGATTGACAAGTTATTCAACGAAATATACGTACAACATAAAAGTACAAACATACCTTTATTGTTATGTTCTTTAGCGGAATGTGCAGCTCACATGGTGTTCGTTGTGTGATGTCATCAACGGGGCATGGCGGACCGGTTCAGCTTGTGGGGCTAAATCGCCTTCATTTCCAGTTGAAGCTCATCTGCTTGCTCTTCTTGTAGTTATATTCTTTGGAGCCAGTGTTGGCTAACCCAATGGCTCCGTTCCTCTGCCAACCTTATGACCAGCCTTTCGTCCACAATCTGATCAATCTGCGAGAGCCTCATTTCCATCTCAGCGAACCTCGCATCGTTATCTCGTTTTGACCTCATTCGGCTCTTATATGTGTCGACGTCGGCTTGGAACCCGTATTTCCGGGGACGATGCCTTTTCCTCGCGTTCGCCCGGGTGCTGGGTTTTGGAGGGCGAGCGTTAGCTCGTCCTTCTCTCTGTCGGCCTGAACGCGCCAGGAAGTGGCTGCGGCGCTTCCTCTAACCTCCGTCCGCTTCTTGAATTTCATCACCAAAGATAAGCGTGCGATCGACGGGATTAAGTGAGCATGTGAGCATAAAACCGAGTGCTTTGCTCGTTTCGGCGGGTGGTTGTGCACAGAACGATACCTCGCGCTTCAAGGTCGGCTTCCATTTTCTCCCATTTCTCCATTGCTTTCTTATAGCCGCTGACCCAAGCTTGTGATGGTATTTTTTAGCTGCATTGGCCTTGTTCTTTTCTATGATAGCTTGTGCTTCTTCCCAGTGTTATGTTCAACAAAAGCATCCCAATGATCTCGAGCCGGGAACTTGACAAAGTCGAGTGCGGCCCTTCGGGATATATTTCTTGTGTAACTATTTTTGTAGTTCTGAAGAGCTCGCCATTTTCTTTAACGTCCATTCCTTGACCCTTGCTTGTTGTGAGTCTGGGATGGTGAACGTTTGCAGCATTGTAGTCCATAGCATTTCTTTCTCTTAGTCTGGGAGATAGCTCTGCTCATCTCCTCCTGTCCTTGATCGTCTCCAGTTGGCAACGCTTACGGGCACGTGATCCCTCACCACCCATCCGCTGTGCGCCACAAACTTCCTTGCGGCGTCCTCTGGGGCAATAGGGCGACCGTCAGATTCTACCTCCGTTATGACATGTCGACCCTCTATGCGCTTGTTGAGACCGCGTTGCCCGCATGCCCTCTTCTGTCCAGCGGAGGCGGAGGCGGAGGCGGAGGCGAAGCCCTCATTCTCCTCATCGTTCCCCTGCACGTCCCCCTCCTCGTTGAGGTATTGATTTGTATCTTCATTCCCCTCTTCGTTGTAAACCTCTGTTCCTCGTGCGATCTCATCATGGAGAAGTTGTTCCTCGTTACAATCCGCCATTTGATTGTTGTGGGTTGAGATCTTAATCAAAGAATTCTAAAAAAATTATTCGGTTATATCATTGGAGAGGAAATGAAAAATTGAGGAAAGGAGACGTCCGTTCGTCCACGTTCGTTCGTCCGTTCGCGAACGTTCGTCCGTCCACGACCGAACGAACGAACGAACACTCGTTCGTTCGTTCGTTCGTCCGTTCGTTCGTTCACGACCATTTGTTGATTTTAGCGTTCTCGTTCATTCAAAAATACAAAATTCACAATTCCCATAAACATTCAAATTTCATATGTAAATACATATTGAAAATTCAAAATTCTCAAGAACTCTAATAACAGTCCATTTACATATAACAGTCCATTTACATACAAAAATCATATATTTAAAATACCCATACATACAAAATTCATATATTCAAAATACACATATATTCAAAATACACATATACTCAAAATTCATTAACATTCACGAGTGCGGCGGCGGCGCGGCGAGGATGCGGTGGGTGGCGGCGGTGGCGACGTGGAGTGGAGGGCGCGGCGCGTGGCCGTTTAGGGTTTAGGGGCCGGCCGGCTCAGGGGGCCGTGGGGAGGGCGCAAGGGGCGGGTGGCGTGGGGGGGGGGCGGCGGCGCGGCGACCGCGACGATGGCTGCGATGGCGATGGCGTCGACGGCGGCCAAACCCTAGTGCATAATGTGGGAAATCTTAGGGCGCGGCGGCGCTAACTGCGACGGCGACGAAGACGGCGGAGCGGAGGTCCTCCGGCGACGAAGACGGCGGAGACGGCGTGCTGCGCGTCGACCTGGGGCTCGGCGACGGCGACGAAGACGATGCAGTTCCGAAGTGCGAAAACGGCTAAGTGTTGGATCCCCAGTAAGGCCCTTGCTATATATAGTCACGGCGTCATTTGTCCCGGTTGAATCCAACAACCGGTAGAGAAGATCCTTTACTCCGGTTGGTGGCTCCAACCGGGACAACAGATACGAACATTAGTCCGGTTGAAGCTACCAACGGGAGTAAAGATGTCTCGCCCGGTTGGTGGCTTCAACGGGAGTAAAGATCATATCTTTTGTCCCGGTTGAATCCACCAACCGGGACAAAAGATTGGGGGCAGCCACGTGGCGCGAGTCGGTCGACATCAATAGTCCGGTTGATGGCTCAAACCGGTACTAAAGATGTTTTCCCGCCCAATGAAATTCACCTCTAGTCCCGGTTTTTGTAACAAACGGGACTAATTATTATAATGCCCTATTCTATTGTATTTTATATTCATGTATAATTATAATGTTCATATGTTAATATATTTCATATTCATATATAATTAACATATGTTTATATATAATTAACATGGTGTTTTAGTAAAAGATCGGTATTTATATATAATGCCCTATTCTATGGATAGTACGTACCAAGGTTCTTGATGTAATTATAGATCTTGAATAAGGTCAAGTGGAAGACAGGGATAATATTCAATGATTCAATTTAATTTACATCGTCCATACATAAATTTAGCTATGTAACATTTGTCCTCACGTACTTTCTCCGCACAATTATTCCTTCGTTATGATCGTTGCGTGAGTAAGGGGTGTCATCAATTGATAGGAGGATACTCGGGTCAACCGCCACCGTGAACGGAGGTTGCCGTCAAACTGATTGTAATCTTCGTCAGTTCTATCCTCAACTCCCACGATTTTCCTTTTGCCTGGGAGAACCACGTGGCACTTTGGCTCGTCGGACCCTTTCCCCTTCTTTGATTTGCTAGCCATGTCCTTGACATAGAAAACTTGTCGTACATCATTGGCAAGGACGAAAGGTTCGTCGAGTATCCAACCTTGCTCAGTCGACCGTTGTCATCCCACTTGCATCAATGGTTACGCCCCCACCACCAAGCCTAACCCACTCGGCACCAAACGGAGGGACCTTGAGGTCCATAGTCCAGCTCCCATATGTCATCAATCTTGCCAGTAATATGTGCTAGCCGTACCGTCGTATCCCACGGCATCGATGCGGACAGGCATGCTTCGATTCGTGCTCTTTAAATCTTGGGCCCGTGTGTAAAATGTGTACCCATTGATTTCATATGCCTGGAATGTGGTGATCGAGCAAGATGGACCCCTCGCCAAGAAGGCTAGTTGTTGCTCAATGCTCGCGTTGCCCATGAGACGATGTCGCAGCCAAGTAGGGAATGCATCGATGTGATGGCGTGTAATCCAGGCATCCGTCTTACCGATGTTTTCCGAGTGAACAATCGCCAAGTGCTCCTCGATGTAAGGAGCCACCAATAAAGATTGTTGCAGCACGGTCCAATGTGCTTTCCTGTACAAGTCATTGTCTATGTTCATTATTGCCTTCCTTCCAAGAGTTCCCTTCCCCCGTAGTCTACCTTCATGGCTTGATTCAGGCACCCCGATGGGATGGAGGTCTTCGATAAAGTCGGTGCAAAACTCAATCACCTCCTCTGTTCCATATCCATTGGCGATGCTGGCCTCCGGACGCGAACGGTTACGAACGTACTTCTTTAGAACGCCCATATACCTCTTGAAGGGGAACATGTTGTGTAGGAATACCGGACCGAGGATACGGATCTCTTTGACAAGGTGGCATAGGAGATGTGTCATGATATTGAAGAAGGAAGGCGGAAAGATCATCTCAAAGCTGACAAGACAGTGGACCACATCATTTTGAAAGTCATCTAGTCTGTCTGGATCGATGATCTTCTGTGAAATTGTGTTCAGGAAAGCACATAGCTTTGTTATTGTTGCCCGGACATTATCGGAAAGGATACCTCGAATTATAACGGGAAGCAGCTGTGTCATCAGCACGTGGCAGTCATGGGACTTTAGATTTGTGAACTTCTTATCCTTCGTGCTTATTATTCCCTTTATATTCAAGGAGTATCCAGACGGTACCTTGATGCTCTCCAGGCATTCAAACATTATTTCCTTCTCTGCCCTGCTCAGAGTGTAGCTGGCTAGACTTAGGTATTAGGCTCCTTTATCCTTTGGTTGCGGGTGAAGGCCGTCGCGTTGTGCCATATGTTTCAGATCGTTACGTGCCTCAAGTGTATCTTTTGATTTTCCGTATACATCTAGAAAGCCAAGCAAGTTTACGCAAAGGTTCTTGGTGAGGTGCATTACGTCGATTGCGTGACGGACGTCCAAGACTTCCCAGTAGGGCAACTCCCAAAAAATTGACTTCTTCTTCCACATCGCCGCGTGACCACCTTCACTTGCTATAGATTGGTTGCCGGGTCACTTTCCAAATACTACTTTGAGGTCTTTCACCATGGCAAACACGGCCTTTCCGTTGCGATGCTTTGGTTTAGAACGATGGTCTGCCTTTTGATCAAAATGTTTCCCTTTTCTCCGGACAGGGTGGCTTGCAGCAAGAAAGCGACGATGGCCCATGTACACTACCTTCTTACAATGTTTCAGTGACGTACACTCGGTCTCATCCATACGGTGGGTGCAAGCGTTGTACCCCTTGTTTGACTGTCAGGATAGGTTGCCAAGTGCGGGCCAATCATTGATGGTAACAAACAGCAACCCTCGTAGTTTAAACATTCTGTTTATCTTCATCCCACACGGGAACACCTTCTTTATTCCACGGCAGTTTTAGATCTTCGATCGGCGGTGTCGGTACACATCGATGTCGTTACCGAGTTGCTTCGGGCCTTGAATAATAACCAGGCATCGAATGTACTTTTGCTTCATGCATAGCCAAGGCGGGAGGTTGTAGATACACATCGTCACGGGCCAAGTGCTATGCCCGCTGCTCATCTCTCCAAAAGGATTCATGCCGTCCATGCTTAAGCCGAACCTTAGGTTTCGTGCATCCTCGCCGAAGTCCTCAAATGTTCTGTCGATGTTTCGCCACTGTGACCCATCGGCGGGATGTCTCGCATGCCGTCTTGTAGGCGTTCTTCGCGTGCCAACGCATCATTCTTGCATGCTCCTTGTTCTGAACAGACGCTTCAGGTGGTATTATAGGAAAATACCACATCACCTTAGCAGGAATCTTTTTCTTCGAGGGCCGTCCATCAACTTCGCCTGGATCATCTCGTCTGATCTTGTATCGAGGTGCTTTACAAACCGGACATGCTTCTAGGTTCTCGTACTCCTCACCGCGGTAGAGGATACAATCGTTAGGACATGCGTGTATCTTTTGTACCTTCAGTCCTAGAGGGCAGACTAACTTCTTAGCCTCGTACGTTGATTCCGGCAATTCGTTTCCCTCTGGAAGAATGTTCTTCACGAGTTTTAGTAACTCGCCAAATGTCTTGTCCGACACCATTTTTGGCCTTCCATTGTAAGAATTCCAGCGTGGTACCTAACTTTTTGTGCCCTTGTTCACAGCCTGGGTACAAGGACCTTTTGTGGTCCGCCAACATACGCTCCAATTTCTGCACTTCCTTTACGCCTTGCAGCCCCCCGTACATCGCGCAACATCGACCAAGGTCATCGGCACCGTCGTTTTCTTGACAACCCCACCCGCCTCGCCCTTGTATTCTCTTCAAACCCACCGTATTGATCACGTCCAGGAATGTTGTCGTCGTCTTCTTCATCTTCTTCCATTGCAACCCCCACCTCTCCGTGCGATGTCCAGCAATTGTAGTGATCCATGAATCCCGACTAAAACAAGTGGGCATGAATAATTCTTAATGTAGAATACTCCTTCTCGTTTTTGCACTTTTTACATGGACAACGTATGAAACCCTTATGCTTGTTGGCATCGGCCACACTCAAAAAATAATGGACGCCTTGAATAAACTCTCTCGACCGTCGATCCGCGTTGTACATCCATTGCCGATCCATCTACATGGAATGCACAAAAATCGTAAGAAAATTCCACGAAATTCAAATCATTTCAATATAACATCAATACTTATATGTATATAATCAGACAATTATTATATACTAATCCAATATACGTAATGTGTTGTTCTAAAAAAATAGGTCTTTTAAAGTGATAAGCATAAAATTAATTAATTATTTTGCATCTATTTTAAAAGGTCCTTTGTCATCTATTTTATAACTTTTTTGTCCAAAAGATTCTCTCTCATCATTTTTCATAAATATTTTTTGAGATAAAATTGTACGGACTAAATTCCTATAACTATGACGTGCTAAGCTTACTTTTCTTCCTCTTTATTTTCCCCAACTTTTTTCTCAACACAATATAATGTGCTTAGCAAAATAATTAGTCCAAACAAATTTTCTCTCTCCTCATGTTTAAAAAAAATCTAGAGATGATTAATGTATAGAAAACAACCGTAAAATACAAAGTGCTAAGCATAGATCATAAGAGGAAGAAGTTGCTAACCTTATAGATAGCAAAGATTTGTGTATTATCACCAAAACAAAATCAAAAAAATTTGGCAGCACCTCTCCTCTAGCTAGAGAAAAACTTTGAAGACAAGTGTAGTGAGGCTCGGGTGAAGGAGGAAGAAGGAGTATAAAAAGCAAGCCATCTTTAGTCCGGTTGGTGTTACCAACCAAGCACTAAAGATCAAAATTATCTTTTAGCGCTGGTTGGTAACACCAACCGGGACAAAAAGTAGCATCTCTAGTCCCGGTTGGTGTTACCAACAGGGACTAAAGATGGTGTCAGAGGCTGTCAGAACCTGTCAGAGTGCCAGACATCTTTAGTCCCGGTTTGTAGCACCAACCGGGACTAGACGTAGCATCTTTATTGCCGGTTAGTGTTATCACGGGACTAAAGTTGTCCGGTGCTCTAATAGGCTCGACAACATTTGAACCGGGACTAGAGGTGATCTTTAGTCCCGGTTCATTACACGAACCGGGACTAATGTTCCTAGAAATCCGTAGACTTTTTAAACCGGGACTAAAGATCATCTCTAGTCGGGTGCAACTCAAACCGAGATTCTTGTGGTTTTTGCCACTTCAACCAATGATGGTTTCTCCAATAGTGAATTGTATAATTCATTTTATAATTTATTTATATTTTAATGGATGTTTTGATGACATGTGTGTGTCTAGTTAGAATATGACTCAAAATAATTTTTATTAACTTAACATATGGTTAATATGGGTTGAATTACTAGTTTACTTTTCATCTAATAGCGATAAAAAAGAAAAAGAGGGAAAATGGGCATGTGTGCGCACATACTTACCGTACTTACGTGCACGTACGTATTATCTGTGAAATTTTAGAGATAAATTTAATTAGTAATTTTAAGATAGATTTAATAGTTAAAATAATGGATCCACTAAATTAAATGAAAACCGAGGGTTAGATGTTTTGTTTCTTCAAATTTTAGGGTTTTTTTAGAGTGTTGTGTGGCGGTTTATAAATGTTTTTAGAGATATCTGATGGTTTAGAAACGTTCGTAGAAAGTTAAATAAATTTTTAGTATATAATGGAAGGATAGATTGCATTGCTAGTATAGTTGTTGTGCGGTGCTGGTGTTTGTGTGAAGAGAGAAGTACTGTGGGCATGTGCGTACGTGTGGTGACTGGTGAATTTGGTTGCTACTGCTTTGTTTTTCACTTTGCATTATTTGAAAAAAAAAAGGAAAAAAGCGAGATCGATCGCTTGATCGTGTGGATGGATTCCCTATCTCTAGTGCAGGGGTGCTGGTGCACAGCAAGAGGACCGGAAAGAAATCCAAGGCTGGTGCCATCAGAATCCCTCTTGGATTGCAAGCTATCGAATCTTGCGTGCCATTACCAGGACAGGCCCTATCCTGGGGTCATCGGATCCGCTTCTGTCAAAATCGTACTACTGTCATCATCTATCCGCTACAGCTAGCTAGCAAAAGTAGTGATCCATCGATCGATTACTCTAGTTTTAAACATGCTATGTTCATATGTTCATATACCATATAAAAGATGATTTATTTTGTGACGAAAAAATAGGTACGTAATATTATCATTGTCGATCAGTTTTTGTAGCAAACGGGTAAATTCTGTCCTTGTAAAATAAATACCAAAAAATGTAGCTTCTTGTAACTTGTAGACTCTTGTAATACAATGGAGATGGAGAGTAAGTCAAAATTTCGGACGCAGATCGGTGGCAAGAGATCGAGCGGTCAAACGCTGCAATTGACAATAAGTGAAACATGAAATTGTATGTAGTGAAAAAAAATAGTCATTGCAATATTTGAAAGATTGGTAAAACACAGTAAAATGCATGTTAAAACATTTTGCTTTTGCATACAAAACATCAAATTTTAACAGCATCAAAATATAATTACATAAAATTTTATTAAAAATTAATCGTAACTAATGTAACATTGTAACCGGATGACAAATACGATAAGCAATTTTAGGAGGGGGATCATTTGGAGCTCATCGCTCTTGTTTCATATCCCTCTCTTCGCTTTTCGCTTTTCGCTTTTCTGTAGCTCCATCCGCTCAACTATAATTGCTCTATGCTAGGGATGGTAATGGTTCTAATCTTTTACTTTACAAAATTCGAGAGTTAGGTATAAAATAGGGTGGGTTAAATTTTTTATATATACATATGTGTACTCTTTTCGTCCAAAAAAAATCCAACCTAAATAAAAATGTGACACAAGATTGTGCCACATCCCTACGTAGGTTGGGTTTTTTAGGTTCATATATAGGGAGTAGTAGGATGCAAGTGAGACAAACAAAGAGTCCTTTTGCCCGCTTATTCTCCTTCTAGTTTATTATACCTTTCAAATTTTATATTGTCTATACTATTTATACTATTTAAAATATTAGTAGTGATGATGTTTATTCTTACACTATCTCTACCAGTGACATGTGTATCCCATAATCTATTCAATCAGTTCTCTCCCGTTTCATTATTGGTTTTTTTTCAAATTTCAAAATCATCTTCTTGTTCAATAATAAAAAAATTATAGTATTAGTTGGACTAAATAAATGTTTATTAATTGATTTAATAAGATAAAAATTTAATTTGTTTTTTAACGTATGGGCTCTAGACTAATATATCAAATGAAAAAAGTAAATGGGTTTTTACGTAGGTAGTAAGATTATCCACTTGCATCTCTCATATGCCTCATATGCAGTAGGACGTCCGATCTTTTCCCTCGGGACTGGATGCCGGATCCAAAACATTCTCTCAGAATTTCAGGTAAAAAAGGGAGTAAGCCAGAATTCTATTAAGAGAAGACGTACAAAGCTAGCTAGAATTGCACTTATTTGTTTGTGTAAGACCGGCAAGAGAACTGATCATTAACATCCACTTGCTGCATGTTGAAGGGAGATGACTACAATGGGTACCACGTTACACAATATGTTTGTACCATGCATGTCATAATTTGAAATATTTCACCGCGACGTACGGCACATATGGCTGCAGCGTCGAACTTGTGGACTAGGACATGTACGATCGAATACCCCGTGGACATTAGGTTGATCAGTATCAGGGATCTATTTGACATCTCCACGCATGGCCAGACGTTCAGAACCTGTGTATAGTGGCGTGGCGCGGGCCTTAGCCTACCATGCGCAAGCTGGTCATGAAAAAGGAACAACCTCTGTCTGTGTTCACAACTTAATTTATATAGGTATTTTGATTCCTTCTACTAAAAAATATTTTTTATCTTTAGTTCAAAATCTAATCGTGGAAGATTAATTATCTCTGTCCATACCACCTACCCATATCTTATGATCAACGACGTGATCAATTTATCAGGGCCGTCTGTCTTCGTACCGTCTATCCGTCTCCCTTATGATCTATCTAAGAAACCTAGCTAGCTGTGCAGGAGTTGGATTTGTTACAATATGTACAATCAACTCGTAAGTTTTTAGCCTGAACACGGATTAATCGATCCGTTTTTTACCCCCCCCCCCCCCCAAAGAAATAAATAAATAGAAGGACCGGATAGCAAAAGGCGAGACACAGCGTCGTACGAGAGAACGGCAAGTGTGCAGTAGCCAGAAGCATACCAACCGACGTGGCACACGCAAAGCACCAAGAAAGGAATACGTAAATACGTAACCCTCCCTACTATATACTACTGTTAGCTAGCAAACCAACCGCTATAAATATACGGTTATACCTACCTATAGCTAGTACTAGTAGTGGTACTCTTACCTAGCAATGCCAGTATGCCACAACGAGCGTCGCGTGTTAGCACGCGTACCAAATGATTCATGCGGCTGGGCAGTAGCTTACCCAGCCAATGCGACGAGAGGGAAATGCTAGCTACTAAGCTAGTTAGCGCGGGGGAAGCAGGGCACCGGCCGCGCGCACTCGCGCGGCCGGCGACGCGGCCGGGGTGGGATGCCAAAAATGGCGGTGCCCTAGCCTTTGGGAGGTAGTGGGCGATCCGGGCGGAGATCGTGCCGGCCCCCGCGACGTACCACAGCTGTCCCCCCTGGACGTGTCAACCCGGGGTTGGCCTCCCTTGTCCCTTCTCCGCCGTCCGATCGATCCCCGCCTCGTGATTTGCGCTCGCGTACGGTCTAACGTGGCCACTCTGCAGAGCACCGAAGCAATTTTAACTCCCTCCAAATTTTTAATAAATATCGTTAACTTTTAACATAATATTCGATCATTTATCTCATTTACAATATATATATTTACTTTATCATACATATTTTATTATAAAAAATCTGACATATTTACATTAAATTTTTAATAAGACGAATTAATGGTTAAACGTTACTTTAAAAAATCAACAACGTCATATATTAAAAACAACGATAATATCGTTAGTCTTTAAGCTAACTATAAACTTATTATTATATGTGGAGAAGAGAGAAAAAATAAAAAGTGTTACTCTTTGCATAATCCAAGGTAAATATATTAATTATATAGGTGAGAGAAAGAGATAGGAGAATAATCCAAGGTAAATACACTAATTACATAGGTGAGAGAAAGAGATAGGAGAATAATCCAAGGTAAATTTATTAATTACATAGTTGAGAGAAAGAGATAGGAGAAGAAAATTAGAGTCAACCTTAGAGAAAAAATAATAATAAGCTATAAGTCAACTATAAACTTATGTGAAAATAGGAATAAAAAAAGTGGTGAGTGTTGGCTCTTATAGTCTATGCAAGAGCCAGCTCTACACATGCTTAGAAATATTTATATTAAATTTTGTGGCGAGAGAAAAAGAAAAAGAATAGAGTCAATTTTATAGTTAACCTATTATACATGTTAACACATGCTTCAAAATATTTACATTAAATTTATGATGAGAGAAAAAGAAAAAAAAGTATAACCTATTATACATGTTAACTTAATAAATATTTACTAATAGTTAGCTCTATTATTAAAATTACACTCGTCCAATAGAGCTTAGTTAGCTCTAGTATTAAATTTACGCTGCTAAGTTAGTTTTAATATAAATTTGCTGATTGTTAGTTTTGCTATTCAACTTTGCTCTAAGGTGATTATGTTACCTAAAAGAGAAAAGGCTAGTGTTACGTTGTGCGTTATGATCCAGCTACAAGTGTTGTTCTTGGTTTAATAAAAGTTGCTCGCAGTAGCAGACAGAAAAGAGAACCCGTCGACCCAATGATTTTGTTTAATCGATGGGACGTTTTGCGAGTTGCGCGGGCTTTAGCTAATTACTTTTGCGATCTTAATCCAAAAGTACTCGCGAAGAGGAGAGAGAGCAAAACGAGAGACACGGGCGGGGACAGTCGTGGACTCATGGTCCCTGCTTAATCCTTCGTCAAGAAGAAACAAAAGTTCTCCCTAAACCGGGTTGACCAAATGCTGGTATATCTATAAGCTCGTAAATGGAAAACAACAGATTTACAGGATATTACAGGCCACTTGAGCTTATTGTCCTTCATCCTTCCCCGACACAATAATGATATGACGATGATATTACAGGACACTAGTGCTTATGATCCTTCCTGGGCATAATAATGGTATGGGCGTATGGCCATGTCGTTAGGATTATGCTGGTGTGTTGTTAACATCGTATTCCTTCGAAAGGATTGAATCGGTTCTCGTCGCTAGTTCAATTATGCAATCCCTCTCAAAATTTTGATGCCTGTCTTTTTCCTTCTTCAAATTCTCTCAAATGATAGGGCAAGTATGTCCCTCCACCCTTTCAGCCTGACAAAAAAAGGGCAATCTTATCGCATGTGCACTATTTAAGCTTATGCTTGCCAAGCAATGGCGGAGTAAGGGTCATCGTGGAGCTCAGGCAGCGAAGTGGATTCTCTATCAGCCAGGAATTTTGAGCAACAAACGACGGCACACGTCGGTGTCGTGCCGGACAGCCATATCCCTAGACGGACAGGGAAGTGGCTCCACCACTGATGCTAAGTACAACTGTACAAGGAACCAGGTTCCAAAAATCACAATTATCTCCCTTTCAGAACAAGAGAATTACACCTCTATGGAGAAATATGTTTATATACAATAGTAGCAATGGATAGTACACCCGAGCAAAGAATTGTAAACTCACAAGCAACCAAAATCGAAACCAGGATGATGACCAACAAAAGCTTGACGCCGGCCAATTCCTTCAACCAGAACAACCCGCACAAGCCATCCCAACAAAAGATCACTATACCTCAAAAGGCAGAAACATATCGCATAATCACGACGCAAACAACACTGCTGGCACAATTTCCAGCATTTGCACCCACTTTCATATCCCAATGAAGATGTCCAAACTGGTTTTGGCATATCTATAAAGATCTGGCAAATCACATGGTCTTCAGCGAGTAAAAATCACTGACAAGGCATCCCAGTAGGCCAAAGAACTGAATATAGATGTTCCTCTGCTGATCATCTCCTATTGGCAAATGATGCTAATGCATTAGCATGAGCTGGTGGCAGAGCACTCAATATAGGTTGCATTTGCTGACCATAAACAGATATCAAATGAGAAACGGCCTTGGCAACTACTGTTTTGACTTCATCACTCTCATTTGGGGATACTACCACTTGGGCAAAGGCATTTATCACATCAGGGACTAGAGGAAGGATCTGCAACAGTAAAAAGCTATGTTCAATCCATGAAAAGAGCATGGGTTTTGCTCACATGATTGGCAAAGCCAAGAATGAAAAATGGTAGGTTAAAACAAGAATCACCTGAGGATGTGAAGATAATAATAAATTACAGACACAGCTATAGACAACCATCGATTCTTCATGATCTTCTTTTAGCGGCAAAGCTTTGATAAACACCGGAAGTACCTAAGAATCAAGCACGGAAACAAGTATTAGACCAGCACTCTGAAGTTTGAAATATGAAATTATTCAAAATATTATGTCCACCTGGTTGAGTGGAATTGACTGAGGTTGCACCATTATCATCCTAGCAATGGCACCTGCAGCATTATCTCTAACTGCGTCATCAGGTTCAGAATCAGCAAACAAACGATGCAGACTATGGAGTATATCCCCGTAGTATCTGCACAAAGATGAATAAGAACCAGCAAACAATACACGTCAACAAATACAATGAATAACTGAATTTACAGCATGGGAAGTCACCCTAAGCTCCATAGAAAGAACAATGAAATGTCAAAACCAATCATTATCAACTAGACAGTAGACTATTCACTATGCTTCAAAATTCTTCGTCACATACATTAGCAATTCAGTTGACACGGTGGGTTCAGTTTAAGAATAGTGCTCTTGGCATATTATCACTGGAAGAAACAATAGTGATTTCTTGGTCTTTCGAGCAGGATTGTGAAAACACAGTTGTCTAAGTTGGACTATGAAAGAAAAAATGGATCCAGAGTACCCTAGTCACCGACAGGGGACTGATAAATACACTGTAATAATTAACTCCATCTGATTGTGTCATGAAGTATTACACACATCACAAGGAAATGCATACAAACCATGGGGGCAAAATGGGATAAGCAGCATTTGGATTTGTGAAGTGCCAAAATCTTGGTTGGAACTCAGCCTGTTCATGGGTTGAGCTCAAACCGGTGAACCCACCGAACCAAAGCTGCTTTTGCTTGTGTACATGGTTTGGTTTGGTTTCCTCGCCAACACGTTCAACCCGTGAGTCGCCTCCTCCAGCTGGGCCATCTCAGGCGGTGGCCAAGTCCCCGGACGGCTGTGCCCCTTATGCGCGAGGCCACGACGAGTCCCCCACCAGTCATCGCTCCCCACACCTGACGAGGTCACCGGTGACCGTGCACCAGCCCGCGACAAGCACCCTAGCAGCTGCAACCCCATGCGCTTGATGAACACAAACGGCGGCCATGACCCCAACCCCTCGATGGGCCTACGCCGCGGCTGCGCCCCCGCGTCGGCCATAGCCATGGCAACATACCCTCACGCACGGCGATTTATCTGGCGCTCGAAAGGCCACGTCTCTGCGGCCAGCCGTGTCACTGTGTGGTCGACAACTCAAAAGTCATCGACGTGAATTCTGCAACTTAGCTCTGCCTCCCCTGTGCTTCTTGGGCAGTTCCATCATGAAATCCAGTGCTGCCGACCTCATGAGGAACGAATGCCATGCCTGTTTCTTGCTCATGTGCCTGCATTATCTCGATCTGCTTTATTCTCGCATTGGGGAAACGGTTTAACCCGTGAAACCCTGGAAACCAAGCCACCTAAACCAGACAACCTTGTGCTGGGCTGGGTTAACCAGCTAAACCGCCTTAAAACTGTTGTTGAACACCCCTAGTTGGAACTGTCAAGTACTCCCTCAGTCCCAAAATATAGCAACCTAGGACCAGATAGGACTTAACTTAGTACTACGAATCTAGACAGGAGAGGTTAAGTCACATCCGGTCCTAGGTTACTATATTCTGAGACGGAGGTAGTCCCTAGAAACGGCACTAGATAGGAGTTTCTGTAAAAGCAAGGTATAGAATCCCTTGCACCTTGCACTCGCAGTTAGTGTTCTAAAATCCCTTATCCAAAGCTTCCTGAAAACCCCTCCTCAAAAAAAAAGTTTCTTCTGAGAATTTAATTGAGAGACATCCTCCCAATTTGCCCCTCAAGGCTATCAAACAGTAATTTTATATTCGACCTGTTCACTCTCTGAAAGTTCTCTCTTGAATGTTCCTTTCAGATTTTAAACCATTCCAAAGATCATATTCATGTCCTGCCTTCCAAAATTATGAAATCCCCAACCCCATACCTTGGCCTTATTTGGAATAGTTCCCTTCCCTTCAAAAGCTACTATCTAATTGTATTTGGTGTAAAATTATTATTTCACAAATATTATACCTTTGCAAGCATCAGTTGCAAAAGATCCATGTGCGAAACAAATTTCGGGCAGATTTTTTTAAAAAGAAACTACTTCTGGTATGCAAAAAAAGGGGCCCTCTTTCAAAGTTATTTCATGCTAAACTCTTCCTTATAGAAGGAAAATGTTTCCTTCTGAAAATAGTATTCGAAAAGTTTGTAACAAGAAAGACATTTTCAGGTTGCGTTTGAATACGTACTTCAGTGCTGCAGCACCCCCATTCTTGCATATCTCACCAACACAGAAAGCAGCATTTCTCCTGTTAGTCGCCTCAGATGATGCAAGTTCTTTCAACACCAAGGGCATTATCTTCTGTTAATGCAAATGTGAGGAAGCGCTAAGTGGGCATAAAAAAGGGAAAATGAAGTGATTTTCAAGAACATAAAAGCATACATCAACATAAGCAGAAATTGGAGCTCCCATTCCCTGAGCAACCTCAGCTAAAGTGGCAACAACCATAGTCTTATCTTGGGGAGGATGTGGAGATTTCTGCACTCATACCAGAATGAAATTTGTGAACTAAAGTAACTCAGAAACTTCTATAGGTTTCAGATTGGTAACACTGTGTGTGTGTGGTGTAGGGTTTACTCACAGCAAATTTCATCAATGAATCAAACAATTTTGTGAAGATAGGATCAAAGTAAGATCCCATCACTTTTGCAAAGGCAGGCAAAAGATCTGAAACTGCATCCATCAGGACTTCATCATGATCAATATCACCGTCGTCTTCACCATCCGACTCTACTTGCTGGCAACAAGATTCTTGACGCAAAAGAATAAGTGTTGCCTCGGCAAGTCGTGTAATATCTGAAATTTCAACATCAGACGAGACATTTTAGGCACACAAACCTAAACATTTACAGGATACCAACAATAAATAAGTTCAGCTTACAAGGTTCAATTGTGGCAAAACCACAATCCTTCACAATGTCTGCTAAGCTCGTGCAAGCTTGAGCAACTACTTCTTTGTCATCATCCTCTCTCATGGTCTTGATATAAATGTTCATTACTGTATCTGCAAATGGAAAGAAGTAGACTATTGGTTCAATATGCAGGACAAAATTGACTTCAAATAAAAATATAGCATACTATATTAGCATCTACCAAGAATATCCTTCTGCTTCTCTAATACATCCTGCATGGGAGAAAAGTATATTTTGCATCAGAGTTTTGATGTTTCACAATGATCGATATAATGAGAGGGAATAATACAAGCCTCTTTAAGACAAGTACTCACAGCATGTGCAGGAGGTATTGCTCTTATTGCAGTTAGGATATCTGCAATAATAGTCAACCACTGTAATTAATAACAGCCACGAAGTATCAATTCTTCAATTGAACAGTATAAAAGAAGCTTCTAAGTTCTAACTTTTACCAGCTTGAAGTTCAGAAAACCAACCGATTCAAGTTGATTGAGGCTAAACCTTCTAGATTCACAGTGAAAATATACTGGAGACCACACAGCCATAACTCATTTTTGTATAATTTCTGTTTCTATATATTGCGCACTCACAGATTACAGTAACATGTGATATATACCATGTTTCCATCAGACCTCAATGAGATATCAAATTATGACAGGCACAAAATAAATAAATAAAATAAAAAACTTCATTAATGGATCTTGAGATTTATGGTTTAAGGAAAATTTTGTTTTATATCTTCCCACTTTCAACTTGCACTTTGAGTGTTAGTTTTTATGGTGTATGTTTTTAACACAGTTCATTTTATATAGTTATATGGACTAGGAAGATTAAACTACCTATTACATTTTTACAATGAAATAAATCCATTTGTCTGTTTGTATTCACTAAACCTGACAATTGAACTTTAATAATGCAGGCATTACAGAACAAAGAAATTAAACATCTGCTGCATACTTTCACATCAAAGAGGACCAGGTAAGAAATTACATTTTAAAGAAATAATTGCCTGGAGCCTGACATCTTCATGAAAATATCCACTGTGCCTAATTAAGATCTTCAATGACTCCTCCAAGTACCTAGTGCCAGTCAAGGAAGTTTAGGATAATAATGATTATGACCAGAACATTACATTAGCACCATTTTAAGGATACGGAGCATAGGCACTCTTTGTGTAGAGCGCGAAAAATCCAATGGCCTGAGTTGCAGCAGCTTTCTCATCTAATACTCCAGTCCTTACACTGATATTTCGAACCCTTGGCTCATCATTTACATCATCATCAGAAGAGACACCGCTGAATCCATTGTCAACACTATCAGCATCATCTATGTCCACAGCAGAACCATCATCCAAGTTGCACGAGGAAAATGCAAGAGGTACAACATGAGGAAGATACTGCAATATACAACAACCCACTTCAGTAAATATAAACAGCACTCATGAATTGAACAAGCTTCAGACTGCCCTTGTTACCTGTGCGAAACTATCATCCAAAATCTCAGCAACATTACTAAAAAAACCATGAGTATATTCTCTAAGCTCGCTATAATCCAATCCAAAACCCTGCAGGTAAAAGGAGCATAAATATTTGCACTAAGGCGGCCAATTGCCTGAAGTAATGCAACTAATACTCACAGAAATAGCAGCTTCAATAAAAGGAGGCAGTATGGTTTCCATTCTTGCTCTGCCAACCGCCATTGCCACTATCCCAACAACCTCAGTAGCCCTAGCTCGTGCACACAAATCTTCATCATTAGTGAGTATCATAAAGCCTTTCATCATCTCTAGAACCTTTTCTGCATATGGCATAAAAGCCTGCTCTGCAGCAGCTGCTACAGAGCCTATTGCAGACTGCAGAGAAACATTGTCACTTCTCAAATTAAAAATTTCATAGAAGGCAATCTCCTACTTGACAACATATAGAGATTATTTTAGAGCAATGATTACTATACAAACCATGCACGTCTCTTGTAGGTTCCGTGGAGTACCCTGCAAAGACATAACTAATCTGCACATCAAGGGATCTAGATATGGTAGGATGTCTTCACCCATATCCTCACAGAATGCTGCCAGTGCATAATATGATTTCTCCTGCAATATCAGATCACGTTACTTCATTATTACAGAAAATGTCACTCAACTTCAATCCATATGCAAGATTTAACATGAAGTTGGCAATTTCACCTTTACTTCATCTGATGGGTCTTCAAGTGCATTTAAGATGCAAGGAAGGACACTCTCATAGTGAGATAAAATTTCTGGCTGCAAGTGTTCAGCAAATTGACCAAGTGCAAATGAGGCAGCACCTCTAACCATTTGCTCCTGGTCCTTTAAAGCTTCTAAAACAACTTTGAGACAGTCCTCTAGCTTATCTTTTAAATGCTCACAACATCCCTCCGAGACAACACCTAGTGATGTTACAGCAGCCTCACGATACTTGGGATTAATATGACGAAAGCTCACAGAAGCAAACTCAAGAACTGGTAGGAAAACATGTCTCGGTAAATTGATAGCCATTGTATCAATGACTTCTGCAGCAGAACGATCTGCTGCTAGATCAGAATCTCCATCTTCATCAGCTGTTTCTGTAAGCAAGGGGCACATAACTTGTAGAATTGGTATTACCAGCTTATGTTTTTTCAAGAAAGACGCTTTAAATTTTACAAGCCATGAGATTATCTGTATAGCCTGAAAAAATGAGTTCAAATTGAAATGTTAGCAGTTTGTAAAATCAGACAGATGTATAAAGGATGTGGCTGACTGATCAAACCTGTTGCCTAATATTTATTTCCAGTTCTTGATTTGAGCAAACTTCAAGCGAAAATTGCACGATTGACCTCACAGAGTCCCCAAGAAGTGGGGCAGGGGATTCAATTAGTTCATCAAATATTTCAAAAGCGATGGAAGCAACATCTTCCTCTCCATTAGCAAGGCACTGCCTTGATACAGTCAAGATACTAGGAACAAATTCCCGAAACATTTTTACCTACAATTTGCCAGTACTAATTAGTAAAACAGTATACTCTGCAACAAACACAATTAAAGAGCACAAAGTGAAAACAGCTGACACTTATGATAGTAGCCTAGTGGGCAGTGACTCTTGAAAATAGTTAGCTGCATACAATGACTAAGCACTAACTCTGGTATCTTGCTGCATATCCAGTTCTACATTTTCTTTTCTGAGGCACACAGCTATTGTTTTATTTTCTTTTACATAGGAGAACAAGAAATAGCTCAATGAAACCACAAGGATCAAAATGAGATTAGGTGGATTATCTTCAACGAATCTCTCCCTGTACCTTAGCTGAATGTATGGTAGAAGTTTGTTTTGCTTTTGTAGATATATTCCCCATGTATATAGGGTATGTCTAGAGATAGCAGAAAACAACTCCTCTAAAAACTTACAAAGTTAACAAATTCAATAGATAAACCACTACAGTAATAAGCAACCAAAATAAGCAACCCAAGATGAGCTGAAGTGTCACTTTCCAAAAAGAAAGGGCTTTTACTGGAAATACATAACAACCAGGAGGTTAAAAATTCATGCAGAACGATAGCACATTTTTTCACATGGAAAGGAAACATAAACACAGGAATATATGTGGTGGCAGGAAACTAGAAAAACTTACAACATCACCCCCATCATTAACGTACTCTATGAAAGATCCAACAGCCCTGTTCCACAGAGGAGAAAAATCTTATTCACAGCTAAGAAACTCAAATAAGAATGGTCAGAATAGCATGATCAAACTTAGCCATACTTTAGGGCAGCAATCCTGACACGAGAGCTAGCCTCGTCTTGCAGGCATTTCAGTAAAATAGGTTGCAAATCATTCAGATGAGATTGAAAAGTAGTTCCGATAGTTTCAGTAAGGGAACTGAACAGGATCAAAGCTACCTGTTGAAAAAAGTGAGCAAGTAAGCATTGACATTGACATTTTCATTGCCATTATCCACCAAAAAATGCTGCAGATTATAGAACTAGGAAATTGGTCTGGATCATCAGACTCGTCAATATCAAATATTGTACTATTAGTATGCTGTTAACCAAAAAAATACCTTTTATATTCTCATAGCATAAATCAAGTTCATAAATATATAAAAAGAAGACAATGAAAATGTAAAGCACAAAAGGCTTTTATTATGTTTAACAACAATATGATTCAAATTTCCAATTCTCAGGTTGGTTCTATGGTCCTAAACAAACGTAGTATAAGCATGCATAACTAAACATAATATCGGAAGTAACACAAGTTTGATAGGAACACTGGAACTCAGGATAGACTTACTTCTCTATGATCTTCCTGTGGACTTTGGCTGCACTGGAAAATGAAAGGTAACAACTCGGGCCATTCTCCTGCAGGGACAGCGTATTTAGCTATAATACTCACAACATTTGCGCTAGCTCGTCTTACAAGATGGCTGCATAAAAGTAAGATTAAGTGGATTCAGTCTCTAACAGAAGTACATGTAAAAATACTATGTAGTTTGAATTGAACAAGTAAAGAGCATTTGCAAATGAATGGGATTCTAGCTTGCTAAGGAGGCTCTTTTAAATTTATCTACTTGATGACATATAGCTTTGATTTGTTCAAGTAGTGCTACATAACTTCAATATTTCAGTTGAAGTTTTTGATAAACACCACTACAGGTAGATAGAAATAAATGCTCATAAAGTCATCACATAACAACAGTAAGTTTGAGTCATGAATTCAGAAGATAAAGACATGTATCGCCATATAGCAACAGAAAAATAACAGTAAAACACAAATCAATTTTTGTGGATTGTAACTCTACAAAAATGAAATTTGAACCATCATAAAAAGGTCATCCTGCATACTGGGTATTCTATCTACATAATTTTTCATATTTGGTAGGATACGAATAGACAATCTAAACAAACTGAGCAAATGAAACCACACTATATTGACTTTTTTTATGACATGCCTTCTAATGATTCAGTTGTTTCCAGATGAAAAAACCCAACCATCAATACCTCCAACAAAGCTCAGTCTCGGAGGTGCATATCAATACAACATTATCCAAGGAAGAACGACGGTTGAGCAGCCACCTTCCTTATACAGGAAGACGTACAGCAGCCATCCTCATCCACCCCAAATTTCGATGGCATTAACATATCAAATCGTAATGGCTAACCTGTGGACCTTGAATTACACCCTCCCCCTCCCCGCCGGAAATCCACTTATTAGGTCTAACAGGTCGATTGACCAATACTTCGCAGGCACGAACTGTTCAGCATTGGAACATCTACTTAAGTCTCATCCAACCCAACAGGAGCAAAAATTCACAATTTTGGGAAGCGAGGAGATGCGGCGGCGGTTGGGAAAAGTGGTTAGAGAAGGACCTGTGGTCGATGGTGATGGAGTCGATGAGGGCTTGCTTGAGGGAGGCCTTGGCGTGCGGCGGAAGCTTCGGCCAGTGGGAGGTGATCTTCTTCCGGAGGAGCACCGCCGCGAGCTGCCGGACGTTGGGGGTCTTGGCGGTGCGGAGGTGGTGGACGAGCGCCGGCACCACCTGCGGGTCCCGCGCCAGCCGCCGGATCTGCTCCTCCGCCTGGCGCCGCGCGTCGTTGTCGGGCATCAGGAACTGGATCAGCAGGAGCTCCAGCGACTGCGCCATCCCTCCCTGCCGCGGCTTCCCCCCCTACCTTGCTGCAATCGGCCGGCGCCGGCGGCGGGGTGGAGGCGAGAGGCCAAAAACCCTACCGATTCGAGAGGAGGCGTGGTTGCTCGGGTTTTGGTGTGGCGGCGCGCGTGGGGGCGGGAGTGGGCTTAATACTAGTAGTAGCCGGGAAAATGCTGTCTTTTCGTTTATTTTTCTCCTGAAAACACAATTTTGTTATCTGGTTAAACCAGACATTGGCCCTGTTTGGATCAAGGGGCTAGAGCTAGTTTGGTAGTTTGGCAAACTAACAAAAGTATCAAACAGGAGGGCTAGAGTTAGTTTTTTGTGACTAGCCACCAAAAACTATCCCTCAAAGGGTGATTATTTGGGTTAGTTTGGAGAAAGAAGAGAGAGGAGGGGAGCCACCAATGGGAAGAGAGAGAAGAAGAGGAGCCAACCAATGAATGATTATTTATTGTCAACACTTCGCATCCAAACATCTCTTTTTAGATAGTTTTGGCTAATTTAGAGTTAGAAACTAACTCTAACCTCTAGCCGAGCTAAAGTGATCCAAACAGGGCCATTGGAGTGGGTTGGGCTGGAATTGAAATCTAATTTGGCCCAGTTCTATGCAAATAGACTCCGAAGTCTGATTGTGATATCCTGTATCTCGAGATTCTGAAAATGCTGGTTTTTATGAACTTTTGTCAACTAACTTATTTTCTAAATCCTATAACTACGTACTCTTAAAATTTAGATGAGGATCTAAGACTGCTTCGAGGAACTTAAGTTTCTAATAGAAACTAGAGCTGATATAGGGTAACTTATAAGCTCCCAAATAGAACCTACAGCACACTTTTTCTTTTCTCAACTCATCTCTCTCGTCTTTTTGTTTTTCCAGGCATGTTCCTTAAACGGTTGACGGTATGTTTTTTAAAATAAATTTATATATGAAAGTTATTTAAAAAATTATATTAATTTATTTTTAAAAAATAATACTTAATTGATTATATGTTAATAAGTCATTTTGTTTGGGGTGCCGAGGCGATTACTTTCCAATGCAGGAAACCGAGCACGTTCTTAAATGCCTCATATGGAAGGAAGAATTTGCATAAAGATTAGATTATTTGTTTTGAAGGTCATTTAAAATTCGTGGTAACAAGGAACCCATCAATCTGGACTGCATGCCTTTTTCTCCTTAACTTCTAAAAATACTTAAAGTAGTGTTTTATAAGGTCATTCTAACTCAAGGGATTGAGATCCTTTAACTTAACTCACGTGACTTCAAGTCACTCAAGTCACTAACATATTAGTTTTTTTTGTTTTTATATAATCCCACCTATCAGTAACTAAAGTCACGTGAGTTATTAGGGTTTTGATTTTTTTTGTTGGGCTTTTGGAGAGTTATAGGCCGGCTGGGCCAGGCTCCTAAGGTCCGGATATTATCCGGTGAGGTATCCGGATATTATCCGACCGTATCCGCTATCCGCCGGATAATGCCTCTACCTTATTCGTATTCATATCGAAAAAAATATCCGTTTTCGTTTCCGAATCCAAAATTATCCGAAAAGCATCCGAAAATCACTAACCGTATTCGATTTTTCGGGAAGGAATCCAGATATTATCCGTACCATTTTCATCCCTACGCATGCACACTTATCCTCTATGAATACATACACATATTTTTTATGTGCACATTTAAAAAACTGAACCAAAATATTTTAAAATTGACGAAGTCATTATGATGCCTCACCTGTGATGAATGCAACTTTGAGTGATCCATCCATTGAAACAAAAGAATATATCAGCTCTAACTGATTTCACATCGGACACGTTAACGATCGAGTGTTGTTTGAACTTGACAAAAAGATGTGCTGAATAAATAGGAGGTGCTAGTTCACGAAAGCCTCTCGCTCTCCACGACAGGATCCATGTCGAGCTTAAAGGAGACTGCACAGTGTTCCTTCCTAAACGTTAGCAGCGACATCGCAAACATAAACATAATCTCAGCAACATAGTAATTGCAAAGCTGAATAGTACACGCAGCTCACTTTGTTGTAGCTTTCGGTACCAGAAGTATAGTCGGCCAAACGGTGGTGGCATGGCCCGATCCGACACGGGCACGAAAGCGACACGGCCCGTTTAGGCACGGTCCGTTAGACACGGTTGCTTAAACGGCCGTGTCGTGCCGGCCCACGTGCCATGCCCGGGCCCAAGGCTGGTCGGGTCATGCCCGTGTCAGCACGGCACGTGCAAGGCCCGTAGGTCAAGTCTGGCACGCTTGGCCCGGCTGGCCGGTACATAGTAGTTTTTCAAAAAAACCAACCCTATACTAATATAAACTAAAATAAAAATTAAAAAGATTGTTAACAAATAAGAACTATATGAAAAAAGTCTATTAATATTTTTGTCGTCTTGAAAAAAATTAAAAATGTTAGACTGATCATGTTGATTGACATCACTGAAAGAAAAATTCACACTTATTAAAATATTACAAAAGAATATATTGAAAATAGTAATGATATTTATTGATGTTTATATCATTATAGGATACAATGATAGATGTCTCGTTAAAAACTTTGCCATGTAAAAATTTATATGGAAATTAAGAAAACCATGACAAAGAAAAGAGTACAGCTCAAAGATCACAACTACTTCTAACAAAATTTTATTGGGGTTGGTTTGGATCTAAGTAAAGTTGCTCGAACTGGGTGGCCAATTCTTGATTGTCCGCAGTGTATTGAGCATGTTGTCTAGCAAGCTCCCAGTCTTTAACGCTTAGTAGCATATCGACATGGTTGCTGCTCAGATTTGTCCTCCGGTCTTAGATGATTCGGCCCATAGACTGAAGGCCGATTCGAAGGACATCGTCGACACGGGCACCGTCAACACATTTCGTGCTAGTTTTGAAAGCACGGGATATGCTATCTTGTGGTTATTCCACCACCCGAAGACGTTGAAGTCTTGTGCTTCATGGTGGATGGTGTCGTTGTCCAAATAACCGGACAACTCTTCGGCCACACCATGCGAAGAGGCGTCTCCACTTACAGCGGACGAACTTCCACCACCTTGACTTGAAGCCGATCCACCCCAAATTCTAACCCATTATATCTTCTTCTTACCTGCAGTGGGGATATGAGGGGGTCTCTGCTGGCGAACTTCCTGAAACTTTAGTTCATACTTTCCAAAAACTTCATATAGTTTACCCCTAAACTCAGTGTAAAAAGAACTATAATCTATACTTATAGTATCTCCAAGAAGTGATAAAATAGCAGACAATCCCTTTAATTTATTCCTAGGATCTAAAACGAAAGCAAAAGCATATAACATAGGTATAGTTTCTAATATTTCAAATATGTTTGTTTCATGTGAAAGATAGGTTCAGTTAGAACATCATCTTAATCATATTCTTTAAACAAATAAGCAATTTCAAGAATGTTGTGCAAAATTATGTTGGCTGTTGGATAATAAACTTGGGACAGAGTAAGAGTACAATCATAAAAAGTTATAAAAATTGGTAAATTTTTTGGACGATTGCCCAAACATACTCATTGAGTACTGGCGACCCGTCACTGTTTCTTGGGCCACCACGTGACTGAACAAAATCAGTAATCACTATAAGGTAAAACAACTTTTAACATTAAATAAGTTGCATTCCATCGACGCTCTGCATCGGTGGCAAACTTACGTGCTCTCTTATTGGCCGCATTGCAAAACCTCTTCCATGCAGCAATCCACGGGTTAGAAGCAGTTAACCACACGATTGCTTAATGAACAGCGTTGATGTGATCACCTACTCTCTTCATCCCAGACTTAACAATCAAATTTATTATATGACAAGCACAACGCTGATGCAATAGAAAAGACTAAGCATAAACCGAAAATAAAGGTTGTAAAATTTCCATTGCCCTAGAATTAGCAGATGCATTATCTAGGGTGACAACAAATATTTTATATGTAAGATTAAATTCATTAATTACCTCCCTAATTCTTTCAGCTATGTTTCCCCCTGTGTGTGAAACATCTATTAACCTAAAGACCTAAAACTCTCTTTTGCAATTGCCAATCATCATCAACAAAATGAACAACTACGCTAAGATAATCTTCCATAGCTCTACTACTCCATATATATGAAATAAGACTAACAGAGAAAGTGCAAATCCTTATGATAAACATTTTTTAAATCCCTAGTTGTTGTTTGCCTACTCATAGCTTTAAACTTAGGGTTATGAGATTGCTGAATGTATTGTTCAAAAGCAGAAGACTCCCCAAAGTTTAGGGGTAAATCTTGCTTGGCGATTAACTGGACAAGAGATTCCCGAGCAACCATGGAGTCGTACTCCCAACTACGTATCGTACCGTCCGGGTTTAGCATCAGTTGCTGCTGCCGGAGTTGTATTTCTTGCTTCTTGGCACACGAATCCGCATGGCGCTTTAGGTGTCTGTACCACCGAAGATCTAGCGAGATAAAATTGTCCTACATATTCTACAACGGGCTTTCGATACCTCCCTTCCGTCGGGGCTGTTTCCTTCACCTCGTCGAAGTACTGCCACACACCGGAGGTTCTGGATCTTTTCGAGCCGGTGTGTGTCAAAACACTTTCGATCGTGGTTCTGAAAAATCCTTCTGATGCCGTCGACGCCGTCGTCCGAACCGTACCTCCTTCACAAATGGTGGAGTTGGAGCCGATCCAAAGGCATCGTTAAACCCCGACATGTAGTTGGGGTCGAAAAAACCCAAATTGAACAACAACGACGGTATGGATAGTTCGGATCCATTCGAAAATTTAAACCGAAATAAATAAATTTTTGAATATTTATTCAATTCACAAACAAAATACAAATAATACATAAATACGAATATCACTTACATCTTTCCGACCGTGAGCTCTTCAAACCTCTCCGATCAAACTATTGAACTACAAAACTAATTTTGATTTTTGACAAAATTTGAGCAATTTTTGTCAAATTCAAAAAATTGCACACTTGAGAGCAAAGAGAGCACTTGAGAGCACAAGATGAGAAGTTTGGGGTGAGGAGAAATGGCTGGGGTGGATGCCCTATTTATACGGTGAAATATGATATTTTTTTGGATTTTTTTTTGAATTTTTTTGAATTTTTTAGCCCTCCAACGACTATTTTGAAATTTGAACGTTAATATAGCCGTTAGGGGCTACGTGGCACGTTTTGATTGGCTGGAGTCTCTGCCGCGCCGCTGCCGCCGTCAGCCGTGCGCCACGCATCGACACACGATTCATCGTCCCAGCCGCGCGTGCTGTGCCGTGCCGTGTCGGCTCGCGGGCTCGGCCGGCGACCCAAGCACGACACGGCCATCCGTGCCGTGCCGGCACGGCCCATTTCGCCCACGGGCCGTGCCGCTACATGACGGGTTGTGCCCATGTGTCACGCCCAGAAATTCAGACCCGAATTTCCGAAGCTATATGTGTATTAAAATCCCTGTCCAGGACCAGCCAGGGTACACATACGACAATTGTTGATATTACAGTTCCACGTCTTAAAAACACTACAAAAAGATTACAAAAGAGCAGCGGAAAAGAAAAAGGGCCTAAGCCTAAGCTGGACGCTGGCCACGCGACTTCAACCACTCCACAGGCAGCTTTCAGAGTGTAGGACAAGCCTACTCCACCTCGTCTTCGTCTTCAACCTCTGGCTCGGGTTCTGGTGAAAGGGCAAGGATGAGTACTTCCACGTACTCAGCAAGTCACGCCGGAAGAAGAGAAGAATGAATGCAGAGGAGACAAGGGTCTGGCTAAGGTTTTCTTTTGCGCAAACGACGGGGGGTTTTCCAAACAATGCAAATTTTGAACACAGTCAAAACAACAGTAATTTGAGTAATTAAGGCATTTTGAATCCAACACTGTCCAACGTTATTCCCACGTTGGGACAGGCCCAAACCATCCACCTATACTAGTCATGTTCCAACAATTTAGGGTGTAAAAGTGTGAGCCTAATCATGGAGAGCTCGGTCGATCGCCCCATTACCGCGGGCACGGCTATTCGAATAGATTTACTCTAATCAGAGGTATACAACTGTACCCACAAGACACAGCCCCACAACACGGTCTCCCGTGCGTCGGAATACCACCGCGGTATCCCGAAAAGGGAACTGTGATAGGACCTTTCGTATAACCCCCCACTAACCAAGCGAATCCCACCAAGGTTTCGCCCCCACTCCCGGACCCTGGGAGTGGGCAGCCCCCCTGAGTGCCTCGGTGAATCCGACAGCCCAGCAACCCTTACACCGGGGCCGACTGAAACTCCATCCCTCTCACCCTTGCCGATGGGTTCGTTAGCTAGGAGAGGCTACACTACGGGACCTACCTTATCCATTTCGGCTTGTGGTTTGCACGGTCATTCTCCCGAGGGGTCCCGTGAACCGGTCCTTAATTGCTATGGGCGCCGCTAACCAAAACCATAGCGCCCACAGCCCACCATTTGTTATATTTTAGTTATTAGTCCGGTTCACCTGAATCTATAATCATTAATCCTCCGAACAGCAGTCCAGGAGATATAAATTAAGTGAGAATGACCCATTTAGTGAGCTAGTGAATCTAAGCCAGGCTAAGCATAACCTAGTCATGAATCTAATCATATTATTTACCCAATTTTGATCAAAGGGTTTGGGGTGTCAAACCTAAGGCATAAACTAAGCATAAGGTGTACTATTTCCCATGAAATGATAATATAAATTACATGTAATTTCATAGAATAAAACAGGTGTTTTAGCAAAATGGGAGAATTATGATCAATAATGTGATATGACTTGCCTTGCTCTTCGGCTTGGGGGACTTTCGCGACGACTTCAAAATAAACGGACGGAGGGACAAGCGGGATCTACACGCTAAACAAGCACTTCAACAAAAACAGGCTAAAAAGCTACTAAAACAGGGAACAAAACTATTTTTAATGAATTCTTCGCATTTTTATGAATTTAATGAAATTTGAATGGGCTAAAACGGAGGTCAGATTGAAAAGATATGATTTTTAGAAGTTTTTTGGGTTTTTACTAAAACAGGAAAATCCTTAATATTTTATTGCGCAATAAATCCGGAAATGCGTCGGCGCTAGGGTGGCCGTCAGCGATGGCGTCACGGCCGCGGGAGCACCGGTCCACGGTGGACCGGGTCCACGGGCGAGAAGAGCGGTGCACCACGTGGCGCACACGTGGCGCCGACGCGGCGGCCACGCGGTGTGCCACGCGGGCAAGCGGGGGCTGACGGCCCCGATCTGCCAAGGCAGATCAGACGGCCGGGAGAGGGCACGGCGGCGCGATCGGCCGGCGATGGCGCACGGCCGAAGATCGGCCGGCGCCATTCGGGCGGCGGTGAGGCGGCGGAATGCCGCGCCTCACGCGTGGCGGAACCTTGCGCACTCGGGAGCGATGGCGCGCGTTCGGCGAGGGGAAAAGGGAGGGCGCTCACGCGGGTCGCCGGAGGTGGAGGGGACGACGGCACGGACGGTGAGGGAGACGGTGGAAGCACTCGGGGAGGGGTGGCCGAAGTGGCGCGGGCACCGGCGATGAGGAGGGAGGAGTTGGCGAAGCTCGGGACACCTCGGAGCAACGGAAAACACCGGCTCGGCGATGAGGTCCGAAGCAAAGGCGCATGGCGCGGGGACGACGGAGTGAGAGAGAGGCTTGAGTAGAGGTGTGGGGAGCTCGGGGAGGGTGAAGGGGTGCTTAAATATGGATGAGGAGGTCGGTGGCGACCGGATAAGGGTGGAATTCCTCGCCGGCGCAGTTTTGGGAAAGTAATGGCCGGTGATGAAATCCGGCCATTAGGGCGCGCGGGAGCAGCGGCCGGGGGCTTTGAATGCCGGTGGGCACGGTGGGGAGTTAAGGTGGTGGGATCCCGGAGCGCGGGAAAAGCGGGTGCGCGAGATCCAAGCGAAGGGAGGTGGCGGAAATGGCGCCGAGGCGGCCGGGGTCGGGGACGGCTAATAGGTGGGCCCCACCTATCAGCGTCCGGGATAAAGGAGGAGGCGATAAAGACTTGTTTGCGAGTGCGAGGGTTTAACGGGCCGCCTTGGCCGCCCACGAGAGGAAAGAGAGCGGCGCAAGGGCGGGATCGGTGGCCGTCGGCGATCGGCTGGATGGCCGGCGCACGTGGGAGAGGATGGGCCGTCAGCTCGGGCCGGCGGCCCACGGCCGAGAAAAAGAGCGGGAAAGGATAGAGGAGAGAGAAACTGATTTTCCGGGAATTTATTAATTCCAATTTTGATTTTAATTGGTTAAAAAATTATTTCTTGTGCTCTAAAAATTCCACTAAAAATCCTGTTAGTGTATTTTGACATGTAGAATTTAAGAAAAATCTCACCATGCCATTTCCATTTAGCATTTGGCTTTTAAAATTATTTATTCTCTCCAGTTAATTTCAATAATTTTCTTTTACGATTTTTCTTTTGGATTTTTTAAAAGGGGAAAACACCTCAGGGTGTTACAAACCTACCCCCCTTAAACAGAATCTCGACCCCGAGATTCGGAGGTACTGGCGAACAGATAGGATGAGCGGCCTTTAGCTCATCTTCCCTCTCCCAGGTTGCTTCCTCTTCGGAGTGATGAGTCCATTGAACTCGACAGAACCTGATAACCTTGTTCCGGGTCCTCCGTTCACTGGTTTCGAATATCCGTGCTGGTTTCTCTACGTAAGTCGATCTTCTGGATTTCGATCCGATCCGGATCGCTTGTTCTTCGAAACTCTCAAACACTTCTTGAGTACGACTACGATGTGCTTGAAGGATTAATTTTCTCAATTCTTTATCTTCGGGCACGCATATCCTGTTGCCCATCCATATGGTTCCATGCTCGTCTTCCGTGAAGTCACGAGCTTTTCCCATTCTCATATTCTTCTTAAGCTCAGCTATGTCTGGATCCGAGGCTTGAACTATGCGAATTTGATCTAAGAGTGTGGGTTGGGCCTCAAGAGCGGCCACAACGGGTTCAACAATTTCCAGGTTTAGGCGCTCTAGATCTTGTAGTAACTGTTCACATCTCCCCTCTATGTGAATAGAGTTGCAGTAACTCTTTCGGCTCAGGGCATCAGCTACCACGTTAGCTTTGCCGGGATGGTAGTGTATATCGAGATCATAATCCTTGATCAACTCCAACCATCGTCGCGACGGAGGTTCAAATCCGGTTGGGTGAAAATGTATTTCGAGCTCTTATGATCCGTATATATTTCACAGCGATTACCGACGAGGTAATGTCGCCATATTTTCAGAGCATGAACTACTGCTGCTAGTTCCAAGTCATGTGTTGGGTAATTAGACTCATGAGGTCTCAACTGGCGGGAAGCATATGCGACCACCTTTCCATCTTGCATCAACACACAGCCTAACCCTTGGTGAGATGTGTCGCAATAGACTTGGAAATCCTTGGTTTGATCTGGCAAGATCAATACGGGTGCGGACACCAGTTTTCTCTTGAGTGTTTCAAAACTCTGGTTGCGCTCGGCAGTCCATATAAACTTTTCATCATTCTTTAACAACTGCGTCAAAGCTTGGCAATTCTGGAGAAGTTTTCGATGAACCGACGGTAATAACCCGCAAGTCCTAGAAAACTTGTGACTTGGGTGACAGTTTTAGGTGGAGTCCATTTGGTTATTGCCTCCACATTGGAAGGGTCCACTACGACTCCTTGGGCATTCACGATATGGCCGAGGAATTGCACTTTCTTCAACCAGAAAGCACATTTGCTAAACTTAGCATAGAGCTGGTGGTCGCTTAACTTTTCAAGTACCAATCGGAGATGGTGCTCATGTTCCTCTTCTGACTGCGAATAGATCAGGATGTCGTCGATGAACACTACGACGAACTTGTCTAGGAATTCCATGAACACTTTGTTCATCAAATTCATGAAAAAGGTGGGGGCATTTGTAAGTCCGAAGAACATGACCGTGCACTCGTACAGACCGTACCGAGTAATGAAGGCGGTCTTGAGAATATCTTCCTCTCGAATTCTTAGCTGGTGATAGCCTAACCGCAGGTCTATCTTTGAGAACACCTTTGCTCCTTTTAATTGATCGAACAGGTCGTCAATCCTAGGAAGAGGATATTTATTCTTAATAGTGACCTCGTTTAGTGCACGATAGTCGACGCACATCCTTTTGGTCTTATCCTTTTTCTCCACAAAAATGACTGGTGCACCCCAAGGCGATGTGCTCGGACGGATATAACCTTTCTGCAACTGTTCATCTACTTGCTTTTTGACCTCTGCCAACTCATTGGTTCCCATTCTATAGGGCCTCTTATGGATTGGAGCAGTGCCAGGGACTAGGTCAATCCGAAACTCTATTTCTCTTTCAGGTGGCATTGTGGTTAGATCTTCTGGGAAGACTTCCGGGTACTCACAAACCACAGGAATATTTTCTAACTTCGCCTGATCCTTTCCTTTCTCTTCGGGCTTCTCCTTAGCCGAGATCCGATTCAGACTTGCCACTACCCTAAGTGGTTTAGGGGAGCGGTAAATCACTTTCTTCCCTTCGTCATTGGTCAAGAAGATCGTGCGGCTTGTGCAATCGATCAGACCTTTATGACGGGTCAACCAATCCATCCCAAGGATGACATCCAGGACTTTTGATTCTAGAAGGATAAGATTGGCTAGAAAGGGGAATCCTTGGATTTTTATTGCCACTGAAGGGCAAAAGTGGGCAGTGTTCAAATGGTTCCCGGGAGTTTGGACCCGCATGGGTATCTTAAGTTTTAACACCGACATCCCATGTTTTCCCACAAATGCTTTTGATATGAAAGAATGTGTTGCACCCGAATCAAACAGGACTGAAGCATTAAAGGAGTTCGCAGGGAACATACCTAGTATGACATCCGATGCGTCTTGTGCCTCCTCTGCTGAAGCATGATTCACTCTTGCTTGGATGAACTTGGACGCGTGTCTTGGCCTTGGACACTTGTCGCGAAATGTCCGGGTTCGCCACAATTGAAACAGTTGCCGGTTTGAATCTAGAGTCCTTCTTTGGTGGCATTGGCTTGGGTGCGGTGGCGGGGCGCTGTTGGGCGACGGGGCCGACTCGCTGCGGTTTTCCGGGTCGGCTTCCGTTGGATTGGAAATTCTGGGATGGTACGGGCGATGCGACGAACGATCATAGTGGTAGGTCCACTCTGACCACTCGGAGTGAAACACGACCGCTGGGAATTCCCTTGCTGAGGTTGTGGCCTAAACTGGGTAGCCTTCCATTTTTTGAGCATTTTATTGCGTTGGTCTTCTTGACGGATGGCTTTGTCGACCAACTTCTCGAAGTCGGCATATTCACCGGAGATGAGTTTGTTCGTCAACTCATCGTACAGCCCGGCCAAGAACTTTTCTTGACGCTCGGCGCCAGTACGCACGTCCTCTGGAGCATACCGCGCTAAGCGATTAGACTCGTGCAGATACTCGGTGACGGTTCGCGTGCCTTGCTCCAAGGATCTGAACTCCCTCTTTTTCTGGGTTACTATCCCTCCGGGGATGTGAGCCTTCCGGAATTGGTGGCAAAACTCTGCCCAAGTAACTGCGGGTGCGTCCGTCCGACGGGTGACCAAGAAGTTGTCTCACCAGGCTGAGGCGGGACCTTGGAGTTAGTGGGTGGCGAAAGACACCCTCTCTTGGTCTATGCACTGGAGAAGGTCCAACTTCTTTTTTATGGCTATGATCCAGTCATTAGCCTCCATGGGGTTGGTGGTGCTGGAAAAGTTGGGGGTCGGACTCGAAGGAATTCTGACAGTTTGTTTTGTGGGGGAGGTGGTGGTGCGAAATGGTCATGCTGATGCTGGTTCTGCTGCTGAAACTGTTGCATCATTTGTAACTGCATCTGCTAATGCTGCTGTTGCATCTGCTGCATCATTGCAACCATCATTTGGGTTTGGTTGGCTAGGACTTGTGCCAAAGTGATGTTCTCAGGTGGATGAGGTGGGTTGTTGGCATTAGCACGGGTGTTGTTCTCGGTGACTCGTTGATTCTTTGCCATTCCGGTGTTCACCATCGAAGAAGCGGAACAAACAAGGCGGGGAGAAGGAGTAAAGCAGATTGGACAGAGAAGTTGATCTTTATTACTTGTTTTGATCGTTCTTTACTTAAAACACTTAAAACACACCCAACATCCTTAATTGGACAACCCATACCCACACTTGATATAGGTTGACCACTACCCCCACACAGCACACCTAACACACAGCAACTAAGCAAACAGAAAAACTAGGAAAACAAGAAACTAAGGGTGGCGACGCCCTAAGGGTCGGAACGGCTTCCGCGGTCGGAGGAGTCGAAACCACTTCCAAGGGAGTTCCCGTCTTCCTTTTCCTTTGAGCGGCTTCGAGAGCTTGCTAACTCGTCTTTCCGTGCAGGGCTCTTGGAGCTGCCGCTGCTACTGCCTTGCTGCTACTGGACACCGAGATCCATCCTCCTCCTCCGCTTGGGGTAGGGACTAGAGCAAGAGCAGGACCTGGCACTGGGGCGGGGACTGGGGAAGGTGGCGGTGCAGGAGGTGGAACCCTGGGTGCCAGTTGCATCCGCACCGGAGCCTTGGTGTTCTTCCGCGGCGTGATCCTTATCCGAAGGATGTTGGGAGGTGGAAGCCCCTTCAGACTGGCGATCTCTCTCTTGAGTCGATCCACCTCATCCTTCAAACTCTTGATCCTTAAGATCTTCTGGTCATTCAGAGCCGTTGCCGCCATATGGAGATCTGCATGCATCTTATCCAGCCCTTCAATCACCGTCCTCATGTGAGAGAAGGTGGTGTCGTTCTTCCCTTCAGCAGATTGGAAGGTGTTGATTGCTGATGAAATTCCACGCCGAGGATGTACCGGTAGGCAGAGTGGCAGAGATGGTAGTCATGCATCTCCCTCTCCGAGCCAGAATCAGATAAGCAGCTTCTTGGAAGGCATGCTCATCTGTTCCTCCTGACGCAATGACCACCATGTTCGAGATGTTGGTGTCGACGAACCCGTGCACTTCCAAGCGGACTTGGTGCGGCAACTCACTGCCGAATGGTGAGACAACAGTGTACTCAGGTGTATCCGGATAGCCCACTGCCAAGGCCATTCTTGCCAGTTCCGCGACGAAACCCTTCCCTGACTGTTGTGGGTGACTGGATGACCTGCCATCTAGAGAAGACAAGGTAGGGGATCAATGCATGCTCAAACCCAAGTTAGACAAACGATAAAGGACTCAAGTAAAGTAAACGAGAAAAGGAGGGTTTTTGAGAAATATTTTTATGAGGCTAAGTAAAACTTCTAAGGACATCCCCCAGATGATGCTGAAAAATAGATGCTTAGTCATAATATAAAATTGGCGACCATTTCCTTCTATCTCGACTTAAGACTTTGACCCCTTAGAAAATCCCAACTTGGCGGCTGAACAAGAGATCAAATGATTTTTTTTCAAGTTTTAACTCTAAAATCCTATCACTTAGACTTGATTGAGTTTTCAAAAGGTTTTGAGAGAGACTTAAAATTTTTCCCAATCCCGAGGAAACAAGACCCATTTTCCCGAAACTATTTTCAAAAGCCAGGGCTTATGCATATGAAAAGATTCAGAGGGCTTCTAGGGTTTTTCCGTTTGGCTTTTCCTACAGTGTGGAAATTGGCTCTGATACCAACTTGCCACGCCCAGAAATTCAGACCCGAATTTCCGAAGCTATATGTGTATTAAAATCCCTGTCCAGGATCAGCCAGGGTACACATACGACAATTGTTGATATTACAATTCCACGTCTTAAAAACAATACAAAAAGATTACAAAAGAGCAGCCTAAGCCTAAGCTGGACGCTGGCCACGCGGCTTCGACCACTCCACAGGCAGCTTTCAGAGTGTAGGACAAGCCTACTCCACCTCGTCTTCGTCTTCAACCTCTGGCTCGGGTTCTGGTGAAAGGGCAAGGATGAGTACTTCCACGTACTCAGCAAGTCACGCCGGAAGAGGAGAAGAATGAATGCAGAGGAGACAAGGGTCTGGCTAAGGTTTGCTTTTGCACAAACGGCAGGGGGTTTTCCAAACAATACAAATTTTGAACACAGTCAAAACAACAGTAATTTGAGTAATTAAGGCATTTTGAATCCAACACTGTCCAACGTTATTCCCACGTTGGGACAGGCCCAAAACCATCCACCTATACTAGTCATGTTTCAACAATTTAGGGTGTAAAAGTGTGAGACTAATCACGGAGAGCTCGGTCGATTGCCCCATTACCGCGGGCACTGCTATTCGAATAGATTTACTCTGATCAGAGGTGTACAACTGTACCCACAAGACACAGCCCCACAACACGGTCTTCCGTGCGCCGGAATACCACCGCGGTATCCCGGAAAGGGAACTGTTATAGGACCTTTCGTATAACCCCCACTAACCAAGCGAACCTCACCAAGGTTTCGCCCCACTCCGGACCACAGGAGTGGGCGGCCTCCCGAGTGCCTCGGTGAATCCAGCAGCACCAACCCTTACACTAAAAATTATTTCTTGTGCTCGAAAATTCCACTAAAAATTCGTTAGTGTATTTTGACATGTAGAATTTAAGAAAAATCCCACCATGCCATTTCCATTTAGCATTTGGCTTTTAAAATTATTTATTCTCTCGAGTTAATTCCAACAATTTTGTTTTACGATTTTTCTTTTGGATTTTTTTAAAAGGGAAAAACACCTCAGAGTGTTACACCGTTGTCAGCCCGTTACGACCCGGCCCATTTGGCCAACTCTACCCAGGGCAGCTCATTCTTTTACCTAACTTCAGGCAAGGGACTCGTCTCTTATGCTAAGCTCATTCTTTTACCTAACTTCAGGCAAGGGACTCGTTGCTTATGCTAGTTTAATTTAGGCCTCCTTCAACACTCCAACTTTAAACTACAACTATCTTAATTTTTTCCGTTAGCATACTTTATCAGACTGTTAAATATTAATTTCTTAAAAAATGTTTCATATAAAAGTTTATTTAAAAATTCAATTAAACCCATTTTTATGTTGTTATATAATAATCTAACCTACTTAAAAAAATCTCTAATTTTCCAATCGTCACCTTGATATTTCGTCCGTCTTGGTAGTCGTCCACGCGATTGCGACTCCGCCCGTCTGCGCGCATGCGTCCGATTTCCAGTGTCTCATCCGCCCGCTTGCCCGCGTCAGATTTCCAGCACGTGAAGCAACTCTTCTGATTCACACGTCCCAATCCTAAACAAACAGGGATTGCACGCGTGACAAAGAGATCGTCCATGCCCAATTCACTTTGGAGTTGTATCTTGAATCCTCTTCCTCCTCAACAGGGGAGATGAATTTGATGATATATTATTAGTGAGGGCCTGTTTAGATCCACTGCAAAAACTTTATACCCTGTCACATCGAAAGTTTTGACACATAAATAAAGTATTAAATATATAAAAATAACTAATTGCACAGATTGCATGTAATTTACGAGACGAATCTTTTAAGCCTAATAAGACTATGATTTGATAATAAAGTGCTACAGTAAACTTATGCTAATGACAGATTAATTAGGCTTAATAAATTCGTCTCGTCGTTTACAGACGGATTACGTAATTTTTTATTAGTCTATGTTTAATACTTCAAATGTGTGTCCAAAGCATTGATGTGACATTTTGGCAAAAAAATTTCAGGATCTAAACACGGCTGAATCCCGATTTCACCGTGTAAGATTTTTACCCGTCGCTCGAGGTCAAAGGCATCAGCGATTTGGGATCATAGCCGGCGGATCGCAGGAAGAGAGCCCCAGGGTAAGTGCAAGCGCGTCTACGGGACTCCACTCCAACTGTTGATTGGTTTCTCTTCGTACGAGAATGGTTAGATCGATTTATTTATCCATTAAATTTATTTATAAATTTGCTCTAACTTTTACGATTGTTTCAAAAGTATAAATGAATCAAAGAGGTCAAATCATTAGAACCTAATTTTAAAGAGTTCAATCTCAAAATGACTTCACATGTATAAATATTTAATATTTATGCAAATTTATTTCTCTATATAATAAATTATTTCTATAAAATTCAATTGAATTTAACAAGTTTTTATAGTATGAACGCGAGTTTAAAAATTTAGGTCTAAGTTTTACACATATTTAACTAAAATTTTTGGATCTTAGTAATGTATCATGGGTCCCGCATATATAAATGGTTCAAAATTTATACAAAGTTGTTCCTGTTCTTACAAAATTCAACTGGATCTGATAAATTTTTTTTATAATATGAACACGAGTTTAAAAAATTTGGGCTCGAATTTTACATATATGTAATAGGAGTTTTTTTTGTCCATTAGTAATGTAACTGATTATCATGGATAACCTATTAATATAATGGACTCGTGATGGATTTATCTCATTGAACCATGGATTAACAAACTCACTGAAAATGGTTTAGGTTTGGCCCATATCCTAACCATTTCCATCCCGAGGTTTCTCTGCTCGATTCGGTTTTTCTTGCGTTGCTTATCCTATAGTATGTTCTTCATTCTTCATAAGGGATTATGCTCAATCATGGAGTGATTCCCTGCGGATTCTTTTTAATAGCTACATTAAAATGCTTTTTTGTGTGTGAGTTTGTCGACGGGCTAAACCCGAAGACGATATTTGTAGAGTATGAAGATCGATGGAACTATGGTATACGTGAGATTGTGATAAAATAAATAGGAGACAAGAATTTTTATACATGTTCTTGCTTCTTAACTGATAGGTAATATCCCTACTTATGTTGGCCGATGCCACGCCCAAAAATTTAGCCAAATTTCTAGACTATTTTATGTATTAAATCCTTGTCCAGAAATCAGCCAGGGTACACAAAATGACAAATCAATAAACAGAAACAAAACATAAACAAAGCGTAAAATACTTACAGAAGAGGCACTTAGTCCTCGCACCCGAAAGAAAGCAGCAGCAGCGGAAAAAGGCGATCCTAGCGGGGCTTCAGCTCCACTCCAGAGGCAAACTCAACTGGGGTCTGAGCCTTAGTCTTCTAACTCCGTCTTCGACTCAGAAGCACTACACTTCTCGGAAAAGGGGGAAATAGCAAGACTGAGTACAACCACCGTACTCAACAAGCCATATGTAGATATGCAGACGTGCAAGGGGAGGCAAGAGTGGCTTGGGTTATTTTGCATAAATGCGGTTGTAAAACCTTTCTAGTTTAAAACAGTGAAACAGTTGATTATTTAATCAAAATTAATCCTTCCACTGAACAACGTTATCTCCACGTTGAACAGGCCCAACCAAACCACCTAAGCTAGTCCAGTTCCATTAAGTCAAATTATTAAAGTGGGACTAATCATGGTGAATCTGGTCGATCGCCCATAACCGCGGGCACAACTATTCGAATAGTTTTACTCTGGCCAGAGGTGTACAACTGTACCCACAAGACACGATTCCACACATGTTGCCATGCCCCGAAGTATCGCCACGATACTGCAAGGGGGAAATCGTGACAAGACTCTTCGCATAACTCCCCCTGACCAAGCGACACCACACCTCAGGTTTCGCCCCTACCTTTATATCCAAGGTAGGCAGCCCCCTCTCATGCCTAGGTGAATCCGGCAGCCGCATAGACCTTGCCCGGTCCATCCGAACTCCATCACGCCCACCCTTGCCTGGATGCATCGGCCAGGGAAAAGCTACACTACAAGTCCAGCCGTTGCCCATGCTGGCTTGTAGTGAGTACTGTAAGTCTTCCAGGGTTTCCCATGAACCGGTCCTTAACTGCCATAGGTGCGACAAGGAAAACCATGCACCCACAGCCCACCATTAAGTCACATTTTAATTAATCCTAAAACTTTGTCAAGATACCTCTGGTCTGAGACCGTCATTTCATGTAACTATCAGCTAGTAGTATAATTCTCCCATTAGGTGAGCTAGTGCAGTTAAGCATGGCTAAGCGTAAACATTTATAGCAAGGTTACGTAGGTGACGCAAGCTAGTCAATTTAATCACCCAGGTTGACAATGGATGGATAACAATTAAACATGGCATAAGTGATCAGATAGGTTGTCCCGATCCCCGTGTAGTTAGCAAAACATGCAATTTATTTGCAAACAATAAATATTTTATAAATTAGGATCAATATGCGTCAAAGAGGAATGTGACTTTCCTTTCTTCTTCAGCTGATCCTCACTTCTTCGCGAGCGCGAACTCCCGAAACGACGAAGTCTACATGTTGGCACGCAAAACGAGGAAAAACTCTAATAAAAACCAAATAAACAATACATGAAAAGTAAACAAACATGTAGAGCTCAATTTTACATGAATTTTGCAATTTGAATGGCCCAATTTGGAGTTCATATGGATTAGATATGAATTTTAGAAGTTTTAGGCCATTTAATTGAATTCTCGAAATTAAATTCGATTTATTGCGCAATATTTAATTGTTTCACAAAGGAAAAGGGCGGTCGCTGACGTCGGGCTGATGTCAGCGGGGAGGTGCCGCGTGGGAAAAGGACCGGTCCACCACGGACCGAGTCTACCAAGGCGGGCCCCACGCGTCAGCGGCATCAAAGTGGTCGGCCTACCGTGGGCTAGGTCCACGGAGGCGGTCGCTTGCACGGGTGCGCATCCGACGGTCCGGATCGGCCCCGATCCGATCTAACGGTCGGGAAGCGAGGAGGGGCGGCGACGGCCAGCCGGTGACGCGGCGGTGCGCGCGCGGCCCAAAGGTCGCCGACGGCGACCATAGGCGCGGCGGCGCACACCGGAGCGCGGCGGAGAAGAGCGGGAAGAAGGGGAGGGGTTGCTTGCGGCGCGGGAGGCGGCACGAACGGCGCACGGGGCGGCGCGGAAAGGGACGCGCACGCTTGCGTGCACGGCACGGGCAACGACACAGTCGACAGCGGCGACGCGAGCGGCGCAGTGCGCGGACACGGGGCGACGACCGGCGTGAGGCGCGCGCGGCGTGATGCGAAGGCGAGGCGGAGCACAGCCCGGGAACGGCCGGGGAGATAGGAAACGAGGGAGAGAGAGAAAGCTCACCGAGGTTGCCGGCAACGAAGAAGGCGACGACGGCCGAGGGGATTTCACGGGCTAAATCTTGGGGAAAAGGGACGGCCCGGGTGCGGCGAAACGCGGTGAAGGCGGTGGCGAGTTTGGAGTGCGGCGTATGGAGCGGCCGGAGTAGGAATGTGGCCGTGGCGGCTCGGGTTCACGGTGGAAGCATGGTTCCGGCGTCGATTGGAAGAGAAGGAGGGGCGGACAAGCTCGCCCTTGGGTTGGTGGACGGGATGGTGGTTCGGGATTGAGGCGGTGGACCGCTAGGGCGGCGGTGGCATGCTGCCGGACACGACCGGCGAGCGGCGGGGAAGGGGAGAGCATGGGGAGGGAGATGGGGTGCGCGGCGAGCTCGGGAAAGAAAGGGGAAATGGGAGGGGCGCACGGGAATGCTTTTATACACGCGGGAAGGCGGTGCCGAGGCCGGGGACGGCCGAAATTGGCGATGGAGTGGGCGCGGCCGATGTGGGGAGAGTGGGTGACGGTTCGGCGCCGACTTTGTGGGCGGAGTGGGGAATGGCGGTGAATGATGCGGGCGGAGTGGGCGGTGCGAGGTCGTATGGGGCTCACGGGGTGGCCGAGAGTCGTGGGGACGTGCTCGCGGGCTCCGACGACGACGTGGGCGCGTCGGCCGGGAAGGACGGAGGACGAGGACGACCCCGACAGTGAGGCCCACTGTCGGCGGCTCGAAGGAGAGGGAGAGGCCGACAACCCGAGCCCACACGTCGCGAGGAATAGAAAGAGGACGCAAAAGCAGGACTTGCGCAAGGAGCGACCGGCGAGCTGGGCCGAACCTGGGAGGTGATTTAGACTTTTGGTGGATGGGCCGAAGGCAGCCCAAGAATAGGAACAAGATTTAAATTTGATTTTCCTTTTATTTAATTGGATAAATAATCTTTATATTTTTATAAATACTTCCAATGCTCAATTAATTCCAGGAAAAATCTTAAAAATAGGTGGACATCCAAAGTATTTAATAAAAATATAAAAATCTCATTTACTGATTAAATAATTTATTTAAATAATTACTTAAATGCTTTTGTATGGTTAAAATTATTTTGGAGCTCCAAAATTTCACGGAAAATTTTAAAGAGTACTTTAGGGCATGGAGAATATTAAAAAATATTTTCAGCCATGATTTTTAAAGGAAAATTTTATTTCCTTAATTAATTCACTTGATTTAATTTACTTTTACTTTTAATAATTTCTAGAAAATGTATTATTAAACGATTTTTAATCCCGATCGAAAATCGGGCGTGACACCAAGCCGATGTTACCTTTATATATCAATTTCACATGAGTACAATATTTAGGATGATTTAATCTAGTTTCGTTTTTTATATGAACTCAGCGATATTTGAGAATGAACTAATCTAGCATTTGTTTTCTCGAATATAAACTCGACGAGATTGGAGGTAGCTTTAATCCCTCATGTCGGCATTTGTGACTTTTTCATTGGGTTTGTCTATGTTTGCATTGGCTTTTTCCGTTGGCATATCCCCTCTTTTCCTAAGGTTTTTGTATTTATAGTGTTGATTATTTTCTCTTTTAAGTAGAACTTGGAAACTACAATAAGACACGGGTGAAAAGACAATGTCTTTTACTCGGATACTTTCTATTTTGAGAAAACAATTTTTTTCTATATTTATTGTATTTTTAATTAAAATATATTTTCTCATATATTTTTAAATATATGATATTGTTATGTACAACCCAAGCGCTTTTCTTTTGACAATGTTGCGTCCACATGAGGCTGCGGCTATCCTAGGAGGAGCTGCTTCCTTTGTTAGCAGGTCAACTATGGCCGGCAACGCCGATGAGATTCATGTCCTCTAGGCGCAGGGTGCAGGTCTTAAGAGGCAAGGATTACATAAAGTTCTCACTTCTGTCGTTTCTTTCATCTACTACAATTTACATGCTTAGTGTGGATGTTTGCTTGCCGTGGACTGACAAAGAACGGAAGACGCTACACACCCCTGTCCCCTGATGGTCACAAGCATGCAGCATCAACTGCTTAATGTGGTTCAGTTGCTTAGACTATCTTCAACAATATGAAAGAAAATCGTAAGCCTTTGAGTCATGCACAATGAAAACATGACTACCCAAACTTTATTTATTTCCAACAAGACAACGCAAATCCCCTACTGATGAGCAAAACGGCATGGTGGTGGTGATAGGACCCGCGCTACAGGGGCGACGCAGAGAGGCGCCGGAAGAACAAAAAATGTCTTACACGTTGGCTCAGATACAAAATACGTTAAGCGTTTGCTTATCTTGTTGGAGGCTGTTTTTACATTATGAATAATCTATTTCAGGTATGGGTCTTGTTATGCTATAGTCTTATTCAAGTGATGGGGTGCGAATGTGAACACCTAAGTACCGTCCTGGTATGGACGTCCATCTCATACCTTCTAGCACATCTTAACTTATATTATCATTGTTCTCCCTGTAATCTTATGGAAGTAGATAACGGAGGGTTTGTCATAATTCTGCATATAGGAATTCTTTATTTTTAGTTTAATTCTTAGGATTGGCTCAAGTTAGTTTATTGGTCTGCTTCAAAGCGAGTTAATTTGGAGACGGTCTAGAGTGTAGAAATCTGCATACATTAATACATCATCTTAATAGTTCCGGCATCTATATATAACCAAATGAGTATAACTGATACACATTAATAGTTGGAATAGTTGGTTGCTCATTTGGTATCAGTTTATATTATTGTTTCATCATTACTAATTTCTTGCTTTTGCAATATTGTTTATCTACTGTATTCATCTCTTATTGTATTCGGTTTTTATCTTATTGTATTCGGTTTTTACCATTACGACGCAAGGACATTTTGCTAGTTAATAATTAATTAATCATATATTAATTGTTTGTTTCGGTTTTCGTGGTTAAAAGCTCAATTGTTAGGCCAATCTCAATGGACTTTTTATGGGAGTTTCATGGGCATTTAATAGAGTAACACATCAGCAATGTGTGAAATGAGGAGGAGAGAGAAGAGAATCGTTTCATCCCCACGACACTACCGAGCTCGTTTCGAGTCATTGGAAATCGAGTGAAACGAGCATTGAGCCGAAAAATTTCATCCAAAGCGATACCGTGCTCCATGCTCCAAGCGCGAAAATCGGCCCGTCCCGGCTTCTTGCGCGCGAATCGCCCTCCCCAATCCTTCCCATCCTCCTCTCGATTCACTTTCTTCCCAATCTAGTCGGCGGCGCGATGAATCCGGGAGGGAGCACCCGACGACGCCCAACCTTCCCGCCGCAACCCTAAATCCAGTCCGCACCTCCGTCCCCAATCTTCCAGCGGCTCCCCCCGATCCATCTCGTCTCCTTTGTCGTTCTTCTTCTTGCGCCGGGGCAAAAGAGCCGAGTGGATCCAGTTGCCATGGATCCACCGTCGGCCGATGGTTCCGAGCGGCGCGCTGCCGCCAGAGGAGGGAAAGCACGCGGGGGTAGCCGGCTGAGACTGAAGAGGACGCTCACGCATGTGCCGTCACCGCCGTCCGCCCGGCGTCCGCCCGCGCCACCACGGCTCCACCACCGGTTCGGCCACCGATGTCCGCGCATGTACCGGCTTCGTCAACGGGTTCGCCATCAACGCCGCCACCGTACGCCCAGCGCCGAACCTTGCAAGGACAAGGATGGGGAGCATGGTAATCTGTTGATTTCGATTTGTAGAAATGTATAAATTGATGCCTGCAGTTAGTTGATTTGAACGTACGAAATGAAATGTGCAAGACTTATGTTCTTCTTTGTGAAGAACATTATTTTCTTTGGAATGAAATGATATGAAATGTTGGACTTAGCTTTACGATTTATTGTACTTTTGAGAATACTATTTTGCTGTTGTGAAGAACACTGCCTTTTTCCCCTCTGTTTGCTCCTCCAATATCGGTGATCTTGTGGCCTTGTGGGTGAATTTTTGCTGGGAAAGTGAATTGAGATTCAGATTAGTGCTTGTTTGGTGAATGAATGTATCAGATGACGATTCTCAGATGGCCTTGTGGGTTACTTTTTGCTGGAAAAGTGAATTTTGTAGGATTTCAAGAGAGTGTAGAGAGACAATTATAACAAGTGCTTGCAAATTCTCAAAAGTTTTGAAATCAGTAGCTCTCATGTTTGTTTGTTTTCCTATGAAATGAGGGCATAGGAACCCAATCCATAGAATTAAAGTAGTTGATGTTGTTTTCATTATTCCGTATGACGGGATTTGATTATGCATTTAAGAAGGCGATAACCAGTTAGCAGACATAACATTCATTCTAGGTGGTGCATGCCTTTAGGAGATGTGATGTCTGTAGTGTCCTGTTAACATTTTTAGTTATTTCAGAAATATAGAGTACTAGAAATTTTAGAAATAGAGTATGAGAATTATGGGTTTGCTTCAGTAACCCTCGCTTCAATAGTGATAAATAGTGCATAAGCGTTATGTTCCCTTTTGTCATCGTTCTTGCTAATCCAGAGAGGGATGAGAATCAGACAGGCATGGTTTATCCTATAGTCGTGTGTTGTCTAATCTTCTTAAAGTGGATAAACAATTTTCAATCCAGTTTTCTGTTAGCTTCGTTGTGCAATTGCATTCTTTTTCACCACTAGTTGTCCTTGTTGCTGACCAGAGAACATACAAATAAAATTACTATGTGTTTTCCACGGAGGCTGAATGATGTGTGTTGTTACTGAAATAATAAAAGAACCTACTATCATGCTGCTTATATATGAGTTTAGATTTCACATATGAAATGTGCAACTACTGCCTGAGTTTAGATTTCAACTGATGCTGTGTACGGTACATTTGTTTGTTTGTATATATGTTCCTAAAAACCGACAACGTATATATGTATTGAATACAAGTATATATGTACTGCCTGAGTTTACATTTGTTTCAACTACTACCAAATGTTCCTAAAAACCGACAACGTATATATGTACTGAATACAAATAAAATGCTTTGACGTTATATATGTACTGATCTAGTTTTATGCACAGAACTGATATTTATGGTATTTTGTTGATTTGAAAATACCAGGGCCTATCCACCAGGTGGTTTTCTAAATTTTTTCCAGCAAACACAATATCCCCAAGTGGCTATGGGACAACTTCACCCCAATCTGCAAACATCACCAAGTGGTTATGGGACATCTTCACCCCAATATGTGAAGCAAGGTACTTCAATTAATAAAACTGTTAACATTGACATTGACGAAGATGAAAACAGCGAGACAAATAGGCCATCAAAGAAAAGATATTGGACTCATGAGGAGGAAGAAAGACTGGTAATCACCAATCATTTTAATTTTTTATGACAGTTTTTGGTACAATATTTTATTTGTTTATTTTTTAAATGTTTTTGATTTCATAGGCCAGTGCATGGTTAAATGATTCTAAAGACCCAATTAAGGGAAATGATCAAAAAGGTGATACATTCTGGAATGAAGTCACTGAAGTGTTTAACAAGATAGGTAATGGGAAGCGTATAAGAGAATTAAACCAGTTGAAGATTCACTGGTCACGTTTGAAGGCATCGATCTCTTAGTTCAATGGTTTTTGGAGTACGGTAACTAAAGTACACACAAGCGGATACTCCGACGACATGCTGGAGGCTGAGGCACAACAAATGTATGCAAAAAGTATGGAAAGCCCTTCGATTTGCTGCATTGGTGGAAGGTGCTGAAAGATGAGCAAAAATGATGTGCACAGTTTCAGAAGAATGAGAAAAACAAGAATCCTATAGCTGATGTTCCAAATGAACAATTACGTCCCATTGGTAGGGAAGCAGCAAAGGCCGAGCGCAATGGAAAGCGCAAGAAGGAAAATATTATGGATGGAATTGTCATTCTTGGGGACAATATTGAGAAAATTGTCAAGGTGCAACAAGATCGTAAGTTGGAGCGTGAAAAGGTGAGAAGCACGGATTCGGATATCGAATGCAAATTTGAAGGCAACACGGAGCAAAAGGAAGCAAAGATGTTTGAGGTCTATAATTCCTGCTTAATCAAGATACAAGTCAAATGTCCGAAGATCAAAAGGCTAACCGAGACAGAGCTATTCGTAAGATCGAAGAAAAGTTATTTGGTGAATAAGGTTTGTTCTTAAATCTTTGTATTGCCACTAAGACTTGTACCGCAACTAGAATGTTAATTATCAATCAACTTTATTTTTGTAGGTTGCACTTGTTCCGGTGAGAATTATGTCACGGTTTGAGTATCGTAGTTATCGTAGTTATGTTGCAGCAATAATGTGTGACAATTTATAAACACTTCTCTTTAGTTACTGCTATGAAACTGTTACTGCTATAAACTGGTATTGCTTTTGGTGGAGAGAAATTCATGCCATTATTATTTGAGAACTGAAAAAAGAGACCTGTCACAACATCTTTTTTCTCTTTTTGATTCATCCATTTATTACCTCTTCCACATTGCCAATGGATGTAGAGTGATGGGCAACCAATTCTGTGTTTCAGTTTTTCATTGCCTCAATAGTTCAGTGTTTCAGTTTTATGTGACAAAGAAAGCAGAAAGTTTTATACCTGTGCACTTGTATATCTCTTAGCATTTTTTAGTTTACAGTGAGAAGTGAGATGTGCGTAGCAGTCTTTGATGATCAAGTACTCATGATCTTGATCAAGCAGAAATTTTTACACGTGTATATGTGTATATCTCTTAGTATTTTTTTCAGTTTACAGTAAGATGTGCATAGCGGTGTTTGATGATCAAGTAATCCTGATCTTGATTCACTCTAGGACATTCTTCATATCAGTAGCCAAAAAAATATTGCCTGTTATGAAACTGGTCACAGCCGTATAGGATTTTTGAACACAAATGACTACAAAATCATCTAGCATATTTGATCACAATAAAAACTAAGAATTAAATGCTACAACAAGTCTATGAAATAGTGAAATAAAACTATCTCATTGAGACAGTTTGTTTCATTCACGGTTACCAATACTCTTATGTCTTGGAAATAATGGGATAAAACCGAAACTAGCTTTATGCATTAAAGAACACAACTTTTTAGGATGCGCTCTTTTCTTCAACTTAGACTTAAAATTTTTTAACACGATTTCACACTCTTAACTTTTTTTAAAAAACTTTTATATATGAGTTTTTTAAAAATTAAGCACATCAATTTTAAATTTTTAAGTTTATAATAATTAATATCACGTTAATTCAAGTTGATGATTCAAGCTAGGTGTAAGGCTTTCAGTACGAGCAGCACAGGCTGCACAGCTCACTCTGTTACCTTACCTACCATCATGCATATTGCAAAGGTTATGATTTCTGAAGGCTACCAACTAGCCATCTCCATTCTCCCATGAGCTGCTTTCCGAGGAGTACGGAACTACGGCCTGCCTTTGCTGCGGTTGTCGTTCTGGGCTACCTCCCGTGTTAGGCTCGTCGCAGCCCGCGACGTGCACCCGTTAGATGGGCTCAACGTGCCCATGTATCCCCCGGCTCGCGACGCAGCCGCGGCCCACCAACGACCTAGCCGTCGCCACGATTCGCAGGTGCGAAATCCACACGGAAAACCCCGTCAAAATAGGCCCATCCGTCGAGACGATCACGCAGGCGATGACCGCGTGCCGCCGCGCGTTTTCTACGAGTTCTGCTAGTACTACTATGGCAGTATGGCTGCTACTCCTGCTACTTCTAGTTCCACGCCTGCCTGACGTCCCTTCCCGTGCCAAAGCCGACGAGCGCAAAAGCAACCAAAAGCGAAAGCAAGACCACCGCCTGCTGGCTGCTGCTGCCTCGGTCTCTCACTCTCACAGTCTCACTCTCACCTCGTCATCCCCTTCCTCCTAAAGCCAAGCAGCCATTCGTCTCCTCGTCTCGTTTCGTCTCGTCGTCGATGCGCTCCCCTAGAATGACAAACCTAGGACTAGTACCACCACTATAGAAGGCGAATCGAATCACTACTGCCCTGCGCGGATCGACCGCCCACGCCGCCGTGATTGGGAGAGGAGCCCACCCGGACCGAGACGAGCGAGGCAGCCCATGCCGCCGCAGCAGGGGGAGTGCTGCCGCCACTGGCTCGGCCCCGGCTGGCTCGGCGGGGGGGAGGCCGCGGTTGGCGGCGGGGAGCCGTTGTACGTGCCGCTGCGCAAGCGGTTCTCGGTGGACGGCAAGGCATCCACGACGCCGCGGATATGCATCTGGGAGTGCGACGGCGAGGCCGGGGACATCACCTGCGACATCGTCGCCGCGCCGCTCCGCCGCAGCTGCAGCGCCAAGGCAATGCCGCTGCTGCCGCCGCCGGCCCCGCTCTTCCGGATGATGACGCCGCCGCCGCCGAGGCCGCAGAGGGGGGACGGGGAGGAGACCAGGAGGCCCGGGGAGGCCATCCGCAAGGGACACCGGAGCTACAGCCTCATGCTCAACCTGCAGCTTGGCATAAGGTGATACCAATTGCTCTCTCCCTTTCTGCTCCTCTTCCTAATTTCTCAAACACTCTGTCCCAATGTTTGGTTTGGTTTTGGGCCCCGTGCTGGCTGCAGCTATTCGGTGGGGAAGTCGTCGGCGCTGCCGTTCCAGAAGCTCGCCGCGTCGGACTTCGACCCGCGGGAGAAGGTATGGACACGGTTCCCGCCGGAGGGGTCCAAGTTCACGCCGCCGCACCACTCGGTGGATTTCCGGTGGAAGGACTACTGCCCTGCCGTCTTCAGGTGCCGCATTGCGTCCAAGTCTTTGGCCACTCGGAGCGGAATTCGTTGATTTCTTGGTTTCCAGAGCGATAATGATTGCTGGCATACTGCTGCTGAGTGATGCCAGGCACCTGAGGAAGCTGTTCGGGGTGGACCCTGCGGAGTACATGCTCGCCATCTGCGGCAACGACACGCTCCGGGAGCTGGCTTCCCCGGGCAAGAGCGGGAGCTGCTTCTTCATCACGCAGGACGATCGGTTCATGATTAAAACCGTGAAGAAGTCCGAAGTGAAGGTCAGTCCGTGTTCATCTTTGAGATAGTCAGGCAGTTGTGGGGCATCCTCCACCTTGTATTGTCGCCTTCTGGACTTTTAACCGGCTTTGCCTTAAGTTTCCTTGTTGGACTAGTCACGTTTTAATTGCATTGTTCAGTTAACTTTCTACTAGTTATGTAGCTGAAAGCATCCCAACATGGTCATTTCAAACTGCTTAAAGGATCCTTTTCTATTTCATTTTGCAACAACTGTCTATTTCCTATACCAAGATGGTTAGACTTAATATTGCATATTTTATATTATCCACCAAAAGGAATTATTCCATACTATAAATTATAAATCCAGGTTAAAACATTATCAAAAAAATATGGGTTAGTAATGTAAAAGGGCACATACTAGTATCACACGTTGTCTTACTCGTTAATATCGGTCCACAGGTTCTTATCAGGATGTTGCGGAGTTATTATGAACATGTTCGTCAGTATAAGTCCACTTTATTGACAAGGTTTTATGGCACACATTGCATTAAGCAAGCTGGCTGCCCCAAGGTAAGCAACGATCACATGACAATACATAACTCATTTTAATTCTGTTGCGTTTGAATGTACATTATTTTCTCCCTAAACTTATGTCAGCATATACAACTAGGTCCGGTTCATTATAATGGGCAATTTTTGCTGTTCGGAATATAAGATCCATAGGCGTTTTGATCTGAAAGGTTCCTCACATGGTCGGACTATCGACAAAACAGAGCGGAAGATTGATGAAACCACTACTCTAAAGGACCTCGACCTTCAGTATGCATTTCGGTTGCAGAGATTTTGGTACGAGGAGCTCATGAAGTGAGTTTCCTGCTATGTTAACACAACTATATTGTCTGCGATTTCATTTGAATTAAGATAACTAATTGTAGGTCTGACCCTTCATGTCATATAGGCAAATTCAGATGGACTGCACATTCTTGGAGACACAGGGAATTATGGACTATAGCCTATTGTTAGGAGTTCACTTTCGTAATGATTACTCAGTGTCTAAAATAGGCCTATCTCAGCACATAGCTTTCCCAAGTAAGTTATAGCACGGGTTGCTGTTGGTGTTTACAAAAATCTGGCTTATGAACCCAGCTGATAATTCACCCGCTTTGATCTAATCTTAGCTGCATCCCTAATCAGAATCTACTGGCAAAAGAAAATCATTTGAAGGTGGAAGCAGTTTTTGTGAGCTCTGCTTTGTGGAATCCGGATGCAAAGACAGAGATTTGATAGACTTTCGGTAACTCCTCATTTCTTACTTTTCTTGTGACCGTTTGCGGCCTAATGTGCACATTTCAGTATAGTGAAATACCTTTTAAGCAGTTTTGTAATAATCAATCCAAATCAGTTAAAGCTTGGTATATCACCTTAAATGGAACAATGTGACATTTATTGCCCTTTTAACTTCTAGTAGTCCTTCACATTTTGTCAAATATGTTTTCAATATTTTTTAATTATTGAAGCTACTCTGTTCTTCTGGTAACTTGTGACTGTAGCTCATTAGTTGTTTGTACGCCTGCAACAAAGTGATCTTGACAGTTTTGTAGCATAAGTGGAGTTATTTAATCTGTCGTTGACAAGTAGTTCATGCTCCTGCTTTAGTTTGGGACATAATGCTAATCTCCACCAGTGTAAGGTACTTTTTTCTGTTGCATTTTTCTAAGGTAATTTTGTGTTTTTTCATCATGATTCCTACTTTGTTGCTCCCTTCGTAGACAACAACGAAGGAGCATCATGGGGCCTTGCTTGTTTGTTTAAGTGAAATATTTATAAAGGGAGTGAATAATGTAGGAACTTTAGTTATTGCATCTCATGATCTGAATATCAAATATAGAAACTTTTTATCAAAATGCAACCTCTGCCTTCTCATATCAGGAAACCATTCATCCAGTTGGGAATTAACATGCCTGCCCAGGCAGAGCGCAGCTCAAAAAGAATACTAGATAATTTTCTCCTAAATGAAAGACACTTGTTCGTAACCCCACCAAGTGGAGGATCATGTGATGTCTACCTCTTCTTTGGGATAATCGACATTCTTCAGGACTATGATATAACGAAGAAACTGGAACATGCCTACAAGTCCTTTCAGGTCAACCCTGACTGCATTTCTGCTGTAGACCCAAAGCTATACTCGAGAAGGTTTCAGGATTTCATCCGCAGGGTATTCATAAAAGAGCAGTAAGAAGAAGTCATTGGGTTCAATGGTAACTATCCCACTGACCTTTTTACATCATGAGATCCATTGGTGAAGTTTATGCTATGATCGTATCGCCAATCCCGAGCATGCCCTGAAACAGTGCAAAACTGCAAATGATGGTTGGTTTTACCATACGCACAGTATTCTGAATAATTGGGGTCAACGAGCTCTGCCGACACGCATGCTAATATCGGATGGATGGGAGCTAAAACTATACATAGCTCGGCCTTTTGGAAGACCTGTAAACCGTAAGTGTCGACTCCATGATTGCAAAGCTAGTTAGTTTCATACCACTTCTTTTCAATTCTTTTTTGTGTTCTTTCTTTGGCATCTCCCCAAGAATCTTAAGTTTTTATTTGCTTCTTGGGGTGCTGTGCTGAATAGCATGATCTTCCAATGGAGTGACCCAGCGGAAATCAGCTATTTGTACATGTACATATTGTCGTGTATCAGATAATTACTATGTACTATTTACAAAACTGGTGCATCCTGTCAAAATCTAAAAAAGAACGAGGATGTCCATCTTGCCTTCGATAATATTTGCATCTCCTTACCTTTTGCTTGCAGATGACAATTTCCTTGGCAGAGCTGGTATGGCTGGGTTTTCAAGTAAATGTCATGTTCATAGTTCAGAAAAGGAAAAGAAGCTGCTGCTGTAGACATTGTTGCCTTCTTTGCAAGCATTTGCAGCTTATGTTTCGCTCGTGCCTGGTGTGACCACAGTCGAGAGAAGGCAGTGGCAATGTGTCACTTGTACAGTTGTACTTCACCATTGGCCTTGTGAACTGGAGGATGAAATAAAGCGGAAGGGAGGCTGCAGGCGACAGGCATCAAAAGGAGAGAAAGCAGGTGGGAGGGAAGATGCTGGGACAGATCTGGTCTGCTCCTGTGACTTGTGTCGACTGTACTACTATAAACAAACTTTCTCTCCTGTCCTTCTCTCTGCATTACCTGGCCTTTTCTCGGCTTTACTTTGTTTCCCATGCCAAGGTCTAGTCCATTTCTCCTTCTCCCTCCTGTGCTCTTTTTGCATGCTTTGCTTTGCTTTGGCTTGGAGTCATGACTGGTAGGAGCAGACCAGGTGAGAAGAAATTCAGAAATTACGGTGAGAAGAAAATTCAGAAATTACGGGTGTGAAGTGTGATGCATGCTGCTTTCACGTATGACGCAACCGATGCTATGCTTATGCAATGCATGACTGATCTGACTCTGCGGTGGTGGTAAAATAGGAGGGGTACTAATTGGGCAAATTCCAAGTTATTGTTTCTTTTTACAGTTGCAATTGCCTGTTCATGTGTAGTATATTCCTGTTCGTGTGTGTGGTATTCCTGATTTGTGTTAGTTTTGTGGGTGGTGGGGCTAACGGTTGATGGACCAGTGGAGATCGAGAGAGAGACTATGAGATGAGACTGTGGCCATTGGTCAAAAAGAATTGAACTCGTATATCAAGGTTTGATCACTCTTGCTTAGAAAAAAGCGTGATCTATCTTTAACCTTTATGACTGCTCATCTTCTGTTACTCTGGAGTTGAAAACGATTCACGGTTTGGTCGAGTGTTATTAATTATTATTTTTTTCTTAAAAACTATAGTGCGTTAACTTTATAAACTTAGTTACCAAATCTCTTTTTACAAGGGATATATGAAGATGACGGATAAATGTGTCCAGAAAACTATTCTCAGAATTTCCTTACTTTATTATATACTAGCGAAATGCTCATGCGTTGTAACGGAAAATGCTCATGCGTTGCAACGGAATATATAACTATCTATAAAGCAAGTAGTGTTTCAATCCAAAATTTTCGTCCGTCGTTATTTTGCGAAAACCCCTTGAGTGTTTATAAAATTAACCCACAATCCCAATGCTGAAGAGAAAGGGAGGGCTTGGATGAAAAAAAAAACCTCCTACGAAGCAGGCGAAGGGCGAAGGTCCATGGAGCTCCGAGTAACAACGGGAGGAGGAGCGCAGGCGTGGCGCAGATGGGGACGAAATAGAGGGACGTAGGATGTCTTTTTTTTCATCCAAGCCCTCCCTTTCTCTTCAGCATTGGCATTGTGGGTTAATTTTATAAACACTCAAGGGGTTTTCTGCAAAATAACCAGACGGACGAAAATTTTGGATTGAAACACTACTTGCTTTATAGATAGTTATATATATACCTTTTAAAAACAAGGGTATCTTCAACTTTATGTACCACTTGGACCTTGATTAAGAAATAGTATCGGATAGACATTTAGTCTAAGTTAATTTAATTTCACCAAATTAAGTAAAAAATATAATAAAAATAGATATTGACTTACTGATACTTTAAACCGATTAAAAATTTGGTAAAAGTTTAAAATATTTACGACTCGGATATTATTAGTTAGAAAAGTATATTGATGAATAGGATAAGTTGCATGTATATCGACGGCGGCGTGCTACCTCATGTGTGCAGCGTGTGCTCGGCCGCGCTCAGGGCAATGCACGGCGACGCAAGAGGCGCGTGAGTCGGGCTCGCCTGTTGGAGGTGAGGAAAATGAGGCAACAATGGAGCGAGAGGTTATACGGACGGAAATTTTATAGATTTGGACGAAAAAACGATTTGATTATCAAAAAGTTATAGATTTTTAAGTAGTTAAGATAAGCTCTATCGTACGTATAAGCGATTTTTTAAAAATAGCCGGGCGGATTGCGGGTTAATTTTGGAAAAACTCAAGGGGTTTTCTATAAAATAGTCGAGACAAAACAAAATTTGGGTGGAAACACTACTTGCTTTATAGATAGTTATAGATCTTAGAAATTAGAGTCAAAAATATCCTTTAAGAGAACATGGTGATGATTTCTTTTAAAGATAATGGATCATCCAGCCTTTTCACGACGTAATGTGTCTAGAGAGGCGGATTTTTACTATTTTTGAATCTTTCTAAATTCTTAAATATAAAAAACCATCCAATAACTTATTTTCAAATTTAAACCTTTTAGCCACGACACCTTGCTTGGCGTGGCGAGATGACACTTGCCATGCTATAAGCAATGAGCGTGCCAATGTTCTCCTGCCATGCTAGTCTACCTGTCATGACAAAACCCTTGTCACGTTAGTCTAACTGGCTTGGCATAAAATATTGACACGCCACAAGTTCAAGTTAGATTGAGATGGCTCACTCAACATTTCAGATTTAGAAATAAGTTTTTGAAAGAGTTATTTTAAGAAATAAAAATGTTGAGAAAATAAAAAACTATAGGGCTAAGGACTTTCTCGGCCTTTTCTTTTTATCTTATGGCTTATTTTAGATTATAGTGAGGTTTTTTATGATGTTTTTCTAAGAGGGAGACGAATGTAGCTAACTTAGCCTATCCTGGGGAGCTCGATCCGCTCGGGGATCCCCTGGGGAACCCAAACCGATCCCTCCCGCCCCTATTGTCTGTGGCTTTGATCCTCCTTTTAAAGTTGTAAGAGGATACCACAATGACCACCATTTTACAAACAAGTCCCAATACAGGTGTTAGGTATGTGTCGGTCTTGTTGGACAACAGCTGGTAGGGCCCACTGTCGGTCCTGAACTTGCGTACCAGTCGTGTTGGCGGGACGTGGGGCGACTTCTCTCATGTCCCATTGCTTCTTCATTCGATGCATGGCTTGGGGTATGAGACGTGGACCATGCCATCTGGCAGCCCATGCTCCGTCTTGTCACATGTTGCCTCAATCGGACGTCGGGCTGATATACGCCACCTCGCATTGAATGCGAAGCTTACTTGTTGATGAACACAGCAGGACAACTCGTCCCATCGCAAATAGTAGTTGTGCCCTGAGCGTAGCCCATGGGGGTCTGCGCCCGGGGACATACGGATGTGCTCTGAGCACGGTCTGCCGAGAACCATGCCCAAGGAAAGATGGTAGATGTGTTCCGGGCACAGCTCATAAGAGGCTATGCCCCGAGGGCAAATATGATAGATGTGCCTTAGGCGGAGCCCACGAGGAGTCGTGCCTTGGGGGCTGATATGGTAGATGTGCTCCAGGCACAACCCACAAGAGGACGTGCCTTAGGGGCTGGATGAGAATATGCCCCAAGCACAGCTCACCGGGTGTCGTGCTCTCGAAAGCTGAATGTGAATGGGCCCCGAGCATAGCCCACGTGGGGCGTGCTTCAGGGGCTCTTGGAGCATCCCTCTTCGGTCGTATCTTAATGCAGTAGTACAATAGGGACCCCAGTTCCCATTTCTTTGACAGTAGCCCCTGGCCTCGATCCCTGGCATGGGGCCACATAGGACCGAGGTTGAGGCCTCTTCTGTAGATTCAGATCTACATATATTCAGTGTGGGTTAAGCCGGTTCCTTGGTACCCATGCCTGTGCTCGAGCATCTTGTGTGATTGGAAGCAGAGGGAACCCCCGAGCATGTGGACACGAGGTGGTCGACCGTGGCAACTAGACTTCTGTAGCCCAGAGTGAAACTGGCTAGACCGAGCATCGTAGCCCATCAAGGGGTCTAAGCTAGCCCATTAGAAAGGTTTTGCTTGAGACTTCGAGACTTCGGCAACATTCAGCGCACTGTCCATGTTCCAGACACCTATCCTTCGTACACGGGACTAGGTCGCCCCGAGCTCATGTGTCATCTTTCGCACTTCCATCTTATCCTGCACATAGTTAAGAATAGTCTTGCATGCAAGGGTTATTTATGGTCAAGCTACTTAGTTCATCCATCTTTGCCTCTTGGTGGCCCATTGGGAAGCTAATTTTTGACAACACATGAGGGTAAAGAGGTAACTAGTGACGCCCAGACTTCGGTAGTGCTCAAAGTGGAACTGACCAGACCGAGCACTGTAGCTTGTCGCTGGGATCTAAGCTGGCCCGTCAAAGGGGCATTGCTCAAGACCTTGTGACTTTGACAATGATCGGGGCACGGTCCATGTTCTGGACACTTGTCCTCCATGCACGAGACCAAGTTAACCTGATTACCCAAACACGCACCACGACTAGTCCACACAGGGGGCCATGCCTCGGGGGCTGGATGAGAATGTGTCCAGACAATAACCCACGAAGAGTCGTGCTCTCGAGGGCTGAATGTGAATGTGCCTCGAGCCCGGCCCACGGGGTTGGGAGGGTGGGGGCAATGCTTCGGGGGTTCTTGGAGCATCCTTGTTCGGTCATATCTCAATGCAATAGTGTGATGGGGACCCCTATTCCAATTTATCTAACAATGGACCTTAATCCAACCTTTATTTAAAAAATTAATGTTTGTTAATTTCATGGAATTTGGTCTTCTCGGGTTTATTAGACCTAACATGACCCAAGTTTGATGAAATGAGTTGTACAATAAGCAAGGACGCAAGATCGTCTTAACTACAAGTGATAAGTCATAGTAGAAAAATAAGCGAAGCAACAAAAATAATTTATAGATAAAACTCTTATATTTGTTTGTTTTGACACGCATAAGAGCTACAAACCATTTTCATTAAGCAAAGAGAAAACATCAGGAAGGGGAAAGAAAACCTCAGCCTGAACTCAAACCAGTCTTACAATTACTCCTCGTAACAACCCCACCTTCCTCAGTAAGGACTAGTGACCTAGTGAGCAAATCACGAAGCTTAGAAGCTCCAACCAAACACCAAAGTACAAGTTATGGAGCAAATCACTTTTATGTTTGTGTTATTGGAGGTTTTGAATCTAATATTGGAAAATATACCGTGATTAAAAGTCCAAAATCAACTCTAAAATTAGTTCAAAATTAAAATTTTATCCGAGGATGGTAAGCTATCAAGCAGAAGATGATGAGAGGGTGAACTTTTCTCCATGAAGCATATTATATCAAATAAAGTTAGCAAGCAAATGTGCATGTCTTGTATAGCTATTTATGTAATTTGGAAATAGTGGGCTTTGTGTTTCAACCTAAAAGTTTGATAAATTGCACATGTTGTTGTTGAAAAAAATAAGGGTTGTTTGCTTTGCTACCATTTCCAACATTACCAAATTCTGATAAGATAGCAAACCAAACATTCTCTCACATGCTCTCCTCCAGACTAAAATTTAGTAGTTGTAGAAGCATCCTCACTCAACATAACGTGAAAAAATTGTAAAGGCATCCTACCAAATTTGGCACACCAAAGTTGCAAGTGGTAACATACCAAATAACTCCATAGAACGGAACTGTATTCTCTGATGAAGTGCAATCTACGTCAGAGAGACGTCTGAGGTCGCTAAGCCTTGTGTTCGACATTGGATGACCAACACCGACAGGCTCGCTTTAGTCCACGCAAACAAAAATGGGCCCACAAAAAGGATTGCCCGCGCTAGTCCTGACTCCTGAGTCCTGACGCGGCCGGAGAACCGCCGTGAGACGGACAGAAGTGGGGAATAATAGGCCGGCCAATGTGATCTACGTCCAGCTCCCCACCGCTGGACTGAGTGGTGCCATCGTTCATCGTCAGGGACTCTACGCCTGGATGGCTCCCCCACTGCCAGTGCTTTTGAAGGTGCATGCTACGAGTGGGGACAACATCAGCGGGAGGATTAAACCGCATGGTCTTGTTCATCATCGTGATTGTAGTGTTGGTGTTCTTCATCTCCAGCGGTCCGGCTTGCTCCATATCCTAGTGCGGCTCCCATGAAGAAGCAACACAACCACGGAGGGATCCAGCGGCCGGAGTACTATCAGAGGCGGCTGAGGATGAAGAGGGAGTGGACGCGTGCAGGCTGCAATGGCAACAACATTAGCTGTTCCATCTACATGACTCCGGGTTCAGCCAGGCGTTCATCAACTTGTTGGGTGCTGTCGTGTTCGCCTACCATGAGATCGTTATAGGCATCGACGACGACAAGAGCACTTTGACTGTATGGTGCCGTGGTGTGCCTATACAAGTTTGACGTGGACCAACGATTGTTTGTGGACCGAATTTTTCTAGCGTGGGCCAAGAGCGGGCATGTTAGTCAGCTACACTCGCTTGGCTCCGTCCGATACCGAACGCACAGCTTAACATGCCAAATGTCCCTCTGACGTATATTGTGTTACGTCGAAAGATCCGGTTCCCCATAGAACATGTGTGTATTATAACTAAAAAAATTTGAAGTTGGAATTTTTTTGAGGATGTAAAGCTCAATTACAAAATTGGGTCGCTGTTCACGTCTCTTTAAAAAATTAAAATGTTAGACTGTCCACAGCGTACAGATTTTGTGGTGCTGAAAGAGGAGAGAGAATGTTTCAGCACCGGTGCCAACCATTGTGGCTACCAATGCCAAGTCCAAATTTTGAAGAAGCGTGGCATGTTGCTGCCTCGATGCTTAGATGATTAAAATAATATATTCCAGCCGGTCGTTGGTCCCGACCGTTGCTTCATAGCCGTTGCTGCTTCCTGCATATATATATATATATATATATATATATATATATATATATATATATATATATATATATATATATATATATAGAGTTGAGCTCTTGTATGGCGCGCGCATGCACCCCATCCGTGTGGCATAGCCGAATCTCTAATTTAAAAACTCAAATTGAAAATCCGAACCGTTCAAATTGTTCTACATATTAATATCTCCTTATAGACCAAATTTTACATTTTTTCGAAATATTTTACTATTTTATCGAATAAGTCAAAGATGCATTAATCCAACAATTTCTGAGTATCTATTTTATTGCATCTTTGCCCTATTCGATAAAATAGTAAAAAATTCAAAAAAATGTAAAATTTGGTATACAAGGCTATATTAATATGTACAACAATCTGAATGGTTCGGATTTTCAACTTGAGTTTTAGAATTAGAGATTCGGCTATGCCACACGGATGGCTGCGCGCACTACACATAGCCCATATATATATATATATATATATATATATATATAGAGAGAGAGAGAGAGAGAGAGAGAGTTGGGCTCTTGTGTGGCACGCCGCACCATCCGTGTGGCATGGCCAAATCTCTAATTTAAAAGCTCAAATTGAAAATCGAACCATCCAAATTGTTCTACATGTTAATATCACCTTGTAGACCAAATTTTACATTTTTTCGAAATTTTTTACTATTTTATCGGATAAGTCAAAGATGCATTAATCCAACGATTTGTGGAGTATCTATTTTATTGCATCTTTGACCTATCCGATAAAATAGTAAAAAAATTCAAAAAAAATGTAAAATTTGGTCTACAAGGCGATATTAATATGTAGAACAATTTGAACGGTTTGGATTTTCAATTTGAGTTTTCAAATTATATATTCGGCCATGCCACACGGGATAGGGCTGTGCGGCGTGCCACATGAACTAGTTCAACAAACATACACCACGCGAATATCCAAAGAAAAAGTTCAAAAAAAGTACAAAGATGGACAACTCTTCCTCTTCTGGTTTCTCAAATCTTCTCAACTCACACAGTAGTCGAGAAACACCAAATCCAAACACACATCAGCATCAAAATTTCCAAAACTTCCATCAGCAGCAACACTACCCGATGAACTTAACTATCCACCCACCAATTTCCATGGTCCCTACCCACAAAATATCAACAATTCCTTTGGAGGACCACCAAGTTTCCAACACTTCCCTTTCCCACCAGCAGCCTACCATGGAGGTTACCACGACAATGGTCCAGTATCTCCAATTGGATCGATGGCCTTCTATGGTCCTAGTGGTGGTAGCAACTCAAGGGGTGATGAGAGTAGCCCCATTGCTTCATTTTCTCCGGCGTCCAGAGCCCTTCCAGTGGAGTCAATGCCTATTCACATTGAAGAATACAGTGAGAGCAGCACAAATGATGGTGCAAAGCAAGGAGGTCGCAAACTTTGGCGTGAAGAGGAGAACCTACACCTAGTAAGTGTCTGGCTCAAGAATTCAAATGATTCAATCGATGGAAATGGTAAGCCTCGAGATCGCTTTTAGAAGGAAATTGCAGCTGAATATAACAACCATGCTCCAAAGCAACAAAGAAGAACAACAATTTAGTGCAAAGAACACTGGCACAAGAATATTCCTATCATCAACAAGTTCAATGGAGTCTACAATGAGGTGAAGAATAGAAATGCAAGTGGTCAATCTGATGATCAGCTTATGGAGGAGGTTCGTGCAAAGTGGAAGGGACTTATGAAAAAGAAACGACCATTCCCATTGGAACATTAGTGGGCGGCAGTGAAGGACCAACCTAAATGGGCTAGAGCTTACCCAGTTGATGAAGTGTAAAAGAGGATTAAGCTGAATTCATCATGTGCTTACACCTCTTCTTCAGCTCAAGACACAGATGGTGCATCTATTGAATCGCGTTGACCGCAAGGGAGAGATGCAGCGAAATCTAAGAAGAACAAGAAAGGAAAACACAACTGTTCAATTCAAAAGGAAGTATATTTACAGAGGAAAGCACGCATAAGTTCAATGAACTGCGACTACGGAAGTCTATGGCTGCTGAAAAAATGGTTGAAGCAACATTAGCTCAAGCTGCAGCTGATGACAAGAATGCTGAAAATAACAAAGAGAGGAACAAGTTATACAAACTTACAACATATATAGAGCTATTTAACAAGGATACTTCAGGTTATGATGAGGATGCCTTAGGAAGACAAACAAGTCTTGGACTACCTAGCTTTAGAGCTTTCCCTTAGAAGCTCAGTTTGTACCTTTATTATTCACTGTGTTTGGACAAGTAGCTTCTCATGTATCACGTAGTTTACATAATGTGTTTCTAGAAGTAGCTTATCATGTAATTTTCATAATGTAGATTGTTCCCTTTTTATTTATTGTCCTATTATGGCAATTTATAATGTATTCAACACTTTTATTAAGCACATTTCAGCAGCCAGCAGTACAAATATTTATTCCATTAGAATCTGGCTATTGTAAAAAGCTGCAGTTCCACTTCCGGTGTTGGAATCTAGCTATTGCAACACATTTGGATTTTAGTGATTTGAATCTAGTCGTTGGATACTAGATGTTGTGACCAGCTTTTCCCTATAAATAGAACGTGATGCTCTCAGAATAATTCACACCACAAACCAGTACACACCTCCCAACATACTCTCATCTTGGTGGCAAGGGAATGGCATCAGATCCACATGAGCCTGTAGCAAGTTCAACTGAAGAACCGACAAACAGGATTAACATCCAGCAGTTCTTTGGGGAGTTCATGAATGATCCAGTGGAAGCTCAGATTGAGGCAAAGTTTTAGGGTCAGATTGAGGCTCAACTAGGAGATACGTCCAATGACCATCACCAATTTCCTAGAAGGCATATAGAAAGAAATCGTGAAGCTGCTAGTGCAAGGCTCGTTGCAGACTATTTCTCAGAAAATCCAATGTACAATGATGTACAGTTTTGGTGTAGGTACCGTATGAAACGTCACCTATTCCTACAAATTGTACATACCTTAAGTACTTGGTCTCCATATTTCTGTCAAAGGAACGATGCATTTGGGAATGTGGGCTTTTCACCATTGCACAAATGCACAGTTGATATGCGCATGTTAGCATATGGTACACCTACTGACATGTGGGATGAAAATTTCAGAATAGGTGAAACCACAATAATTGAGTGCATGAAAAAATTCTGTCAAGATGTGATTGCAAATTTTGGTGAAAAATACCTAAGGAAGCCAACTAGAGAAGATATTCAATGTTTACTTCATATAGGTGAAGCTCGTGGGTTTTCTGATATGTTGGGAAGTCTAGATTGCATGCATTGGCAATGGAGGAACTGTCCAAAGGCATGGAGGGGGCAGTATACCCGCGGCGACATAAAATATCCTAGTGTCATGCTAGAAGTTGTTGTCTCTCATGATCTTTGGATATGGCATGCATTTTTTGGTGTTGCTGGGTCCAACAATGACATTGACATCCTAAACCGGTCACCTTTGTTCACTGAAGTACTTCAAGGAAAGACGTGGTGCGTGCATTTGGTGTTTTGCAGGCTCGCTTTACTATCATACGCAACCCATCACGTATGTGGCAAATGAACTCACTTGCTGAAATCATGTAAATGCATATATTATATTGCATAACATGATTGTGGAGGATGAGAGGGATTCGTTTAGAGCTCGCTATGATGACAACTATGAGAGTGAATATGACCAGCCCAGCTCTTCATCCACATTGGCTGGATTTGGCCATGGGTCTATTCACGGATTTTCAACACTACTGGAGGTAGAAGAAGACATTAGGAACCGAGATATGCATTGCCAGCTAAAAGAGGACTTAGTTGAGCATATATGGCAGCTATTTGGACAAAATCAAGCATAGTATATTATGTAATTTCTGGTTGTAATGTTTGTATTACCATGCTCCTATCGATGTAATGTTTGTATTATTAAGCTACAATCAGTGTAAACAATCTCTGCCTGCCTCTTGTTTCAATTCCAAGATCTGTTGTGTCTCAATTCCGAGACCTGCCACAAACTAATCTCGCATGGAAACAACAGTCATAAGCAATTTTTTCTTCTCGTGCACTGCCAATTACTAGATGAGTGTTCAGAAACAGAGCTGTACTACTATGAGAAAATAGCACACATTTTTCAATCGAATAGACACATTTTAGATCTGATAATTCCTTACTGGTCTGCAAACTGATATTTCTACTTTCTGCATTACAATAAAATTTATCGTGCGAATATCTGATATATTCATTTTGTTAATACGCAGATGATTAAGCAAGCCTTTGCAAAGTACAGAGACAGCAACAAACGGATGAAATATATGATAAATTTGGCATAAAAAGCTAGCAAACGGACCTGACTCTCTCGAGGTTATCGAGCTCCTGCGCAGCGCGGACAAAGTGGCTCCCAGCTTCAGGACGCACGCCCACAGCTCATTGGGAAGATGCGCCACCGACATGTCCCTCTGCGCCCGCCGCTGGCGTGGCGGCGGCGCCCGCCTGCACGGCGAAGCCGGTCCTCGCGCTGGTGGCGGTGCCTTGACGCGCGGGCCGATGCCCGCCTCCGTGGCCTGGTCGGCAGCGCCCGCTGCGGCGTGGCTGATGGCGAAGAATCGCAGCGTGCGGTCTTGATTTGGGAATGGATAGATTGAATGAATCATTCGGTTCCAGGGGTCTGATTTGGGCATAGACGAAGAGATCGAAGAGGAGACGAAAGGGGGAAAATCCCTCGCACATGAAATATCGAGAAGGAACGGGATGCTTCTGTGCTCGGGGTCCACACACACAGAAAGGCATCGGTGCCGACGTTGTGGGGATGAAAGAGTTGAGGCATCGGTTGCCAATGGACAGGGTTATATTATTTTTGACACCGGTAACGTTTTGGACAGTCTTAGGCCATTTAATAATATACCATCCATAATATGTAATATATAAGTGGCATATAATTTGTGATCCTAACTTATATTTTATATTTTGTCAGTAAGATAAAAAGTGTGGGCTGCTATCTCAAATGCGTATACTTAAGAGGCTAAGTGGTATAGTCCCCCACGTAACTTAGCGCTTTTTAAAAGGAAAAAAAGTAGCACTTAGTGCTAAGCCTAGTGCTTCAGTTGGGTTAAAAGTTTTGAACAGTAAATAAATTATTTGACTTAAACGTAACTTAGCATGCTTACCTTTTTTATAATAAAATAAACCATAAATAGTTGAGTTAAAAGTTTTGAATTTTGATTTAATAGTTTTGAAATTTGAGTTTAAAGTTTTGAAATTTGGAACACAATTTTTTAAAACTTTTATCTTCAATTTCAAAACATTCAATACAGTTTTGAAAACTTTCAACTCAAATTTCAAAACTTTCAAACCCAATTTTTAAACTTTCGCTTAAATTTTGAAAACTTTCAACTCAATTTTAAAACTTTTAGTTCAGTTTTGAAAACTTTCAACTTAATTTTTGAAACATTCAACTCAAATTTAAAAACTTTCATCCCATTTTTTGAAACTTTCAATTCAATTTTGAAAACTTTCGGTCATGTTTTAAATCTTTCAAGTCAATTTTTAAAACTTTCAACTCAGTTATGAAACTTTCAATTCAATTTTTAAATTTTAAGTTGAAAGTTTTAAAAACTTTAATTGAAAGTTTTAAAATTTGGATTAAAAGTTTTTAAAACCTTGGATGATTTTTTTTAATTTTGAGTTGGGAAGTTTTAAATTTTCTTTCAAAAAACATGAAGGGTAAACTTTAATTGAAAGTTTTAAAATTTGGATTAAAACTTTTAAAACCTTGGATGATTTTTTTTAATTTTGAGTTGGGAAGTTTTAAATTTTCTTTCAAAAAACATGAAGGGTACAACGGTGGCGACGTATGACGCACCATATGTGCGCCCGGGTCTCATGCACACGTACGTGTAGGTCGGCAGTCCTCCAAGGGGGCTACCCGAGAAGGTGAAAGAGTGGTCGGGGCACCTCATCAACAGATCTGATGGTCGACTCAAGAACAATGCGAGCCAAGGTTTTTAGACAAGTTTGGCTGTCGCGGAGAATAACAACCTACGGCATATGTTCTTTGTCGGGGTGGAGTATGAATAGAGTTTGAGTATAATGGACAAGGCCAGAGCAACCGAGACCCTCCCCCTTCTTGCGTGCACCCCTGCCCTCCCTTTTATAGTCTAAGTGGGGTAGTTACAATGGATTTGGTGCGCAAGAAAGCTTAGTCCTAAAGTAAAAAATAACTACATGCTAAAGCTGAAAAGTACACACAAATCCTTTGGACTCTAATCACCGTGGGTATCTCATGTGCAGTCTTGCCTCGGGATCCGTCCTCCGCAGGTACCTTATGCGCAGTATTGTTGGGTGACATCATCTTCTGTCGGGTTGTCCACTCCTTTGTTCTTATACGATCCTTACGGAACAAGTCCCCTCCCCAAAGACTAGGGGTGGGCATTCGGTTAAAACCAACACTTCGGTTCAGTTTTTTTCCCTACGCAAAGTTCGGTTTGGCACAAAGCAAAAACCGATCAGTTCTCGTAAATCCTAAAAACCACAAAATTCGGGTTTGGTTTTTTCGGTTTTTCGGTTTTACCAAAAAGACGAACAGCCACGAGCATCGCGTCTTCGACGGGCGAGGCCGCGCGCGGGGCTGGGCGCGGCGGCGGCGGCGGAGCGGCACGGCGGCGGCTAGGGCGAGGCGGAGGCGACGCGGCGGTGGCGGGACGGAGCGGAGGTGGCGGCGCGGCGGCCCGGGGTCGGGACGGGATGGAGGCGGCGGGCGGGCGGAGCGGAGGCGGCGACAACCGGGCGGAAGCGAGGCGGCGGTTGGGGCGGTACGGAGGCGGCGGCTAGGGCGGAGCGGCGACGGCGGGCGGCGCGACCGGGCAGGCGGAGGCGGGGCCGACCCATGCACACGCGCATGCGCCCGCCCGGTGCCCAGGCGCCCAACCACGCGCACACGCGGTTCGATTCTTTTTTTTTGGGGCTGGATAGAGTTGTTCCATTTTTTCGGTTGTTTGGTTCTCATGTTTAAAAAACTGAACCTGAACCGAATTAGTCGGTTTATGCAACACCACGAACCAAAAACCAAAACCGAAAAGTGAAAAATCGTAGATTTCGGTTCAGTTCGGTGCGGTTCAGGTTTTTTTCGGTTTTCGGTTTAATTGTGCCCAGCCATACCAAAGAGGCGAACTTGCCCTTTCCGAGTTGGGGCCATCGTAGAGGTAGGGTTAGAGAGCTAAGGTCAGACTAGGAGACAGGGGTCGGGAGTCTGAACGACCGACCTCGAAGGAGGTCGGGGCGGCCGACCCCGAATGAGGTCGGACCACCGACCGTAATCCAAGATCCCTTAATCCAACCCCGGCTAGTTTTCTTTTCTTTATGTGGGCTACCCCGGGATGGAACCCCACACCAACTGGGTTGACAGTTCACCCCTCGGATGACAGTGGGGCCAGACATGGATCCTTTGCATCACTGCACCCGCAGTAAGAGTAGCTGATAGGTGGACCCGGTCTCACATGTCAACGATAGCTACTGCAAATGCAATACTGCAAACAATCCCCATTGCAGTGGGCCGGGTGGGTCTACATATGCATGTATGTATGTATTAGGAATTATGGGGAATGGGAGAAGCGTACCCTCTAGAAGGATGAAAATTTATCAAAAAATCGCACACGAGGACATTACCTCTGAGCTTGATGCATCAAGGCATGTAGATATGATATCAGAAAGTTTTTAACAATTATAGGTCTGATCTCTTCTACCTAGACAAGCTCAAGGTTTTTGATGCGTGGAGAATCGTAGTTTGTGGGTTGCGCTGTCTATTATACTACAGCATGTTAAAATAATATTTTTGACTAGATAGTATTCCGTTATAGCTACAAAATTACCGGTAGCATATCTATCAAGTAGTGTTTTGTCTGACTATTTTAAAAAAATCCTTTAATTTTTCTAAAATTAACCCACAGTCTATCTGGCTATTTTAAAAAACCAGTTAAAAATAAAAAGAGGTTATTTTGTAGAAAATTCTTTGAGTGTATAAAATTAACCCGCAGTTCCAATGCTGAAAAGAAAGGGATGGCTTGGATGAAAAAGATAGACTTCATGTGTCCCTCTTTTCCGTCCCCATCCGCGTTGCGTCCCGCGCCGCGCCTGCGTCTCTCCCTCTCGTCGCCACTTGAAGCTCCCGCGCCGCCGCCTGGACCTTCGCCCTCCGTCTGCTCTCTTTCCTGCGTCGTCGTTCCGTTGCAACGCATGAGTATTTTGCTAGTAAGTATTAAAGAATGAACTATTGTTCTGTATTTTGATATCACAGAATATAGTAGACACGCCATATGCATTAGGGATGACACCACACTTACTCTACAGTTACTCCATAGGTTTAACATTTTTCACATTAATAAAAAAGACAAAAATATTTTATTGAAAAATATGATTGAAAACAGAAGTTAGAGGTGTATACGAAATCAAATTATATTTTAAAACTATTGTATAGAAAATAGTACAATTATATCTACGAAAATATATGGTAAGAGTTCTATACCATTTTAACTTTTAAATCTACAATATTTGTAGAATCAAAACATGAGATTTATGTATCAAATTCAATTATATTTTACTCGATAATCCATCCACTAGTTATAAAATAAAAAATATATAGCACCAGTAAATTCCTAATAGCAATAAGCAACGGTTTTTAAATAAAGGAAGGGGGAAAAAGGAATAAAAGGAAGAACAATTTGACCCCAGCGCCCAAATCTCACCCGACCCGACCCAACTCTGGTCTTAACTCCGACGCCCAAACTCCTAAACCCATCCCGTTCCCCGCCGTCGCCGCCGCCGCCGCAGCAGCAGCCTTCCTCCAAATCCGCACACCTCCTCCGGCCATGGCCACAGCCAGCGATGGCAGCGGCAGCGGCGGCGAGCAGCGGCGCCTCCTCTCCATCCCCAAGGAGGGCGAGCGCATCATCGCGCCGACGCGCCGCCCCGACGGCACGCTCCGCAAGGCCATCCGCATCCGCGCCGGCTACGTCCCCCAGGAGGAGGTCGCCATCTACCAGTCCAAGGGCGCCCAGGTGAGTCCACGCCCCGCCCCGCCCCGCTCCGCCCCAATCATCCCCACACTTTGCTCTCCAACTGAAGACCGCCTCTTATGGTGTCTGCTTTGTTGCAGATGAGGAAGTCAGGGCCCGACGTGCCGCCGGGGTACGACCCGGCGCTCGATGCTAAGCCCAAGACGAAGGCGGCCAAGCGGAACGAGCGGCGTAAGGAGAAGAGGCAGCAGGTAGGCGTCCTCTCTCTCTGGTGATTGTGTCGCCGCCATTTGTGTTTGGGAAATCGTCTGATTTGGTGACCTGATTGTACATTGGGTTACTGTATGTATGTGCTTAGTATTCAGATGAAACACATAATTGGATTGGGCATGCTATGGTGAAAAGCATAAACCGTTTCATTGTTGTTAGTTCATTAGTTTGTTGTAGGTTTGAAAGATTACCGTAAACAATGCTATCATCGCTTAAGTAATTAGATTCCAACCTCTAATTAGACCTTGGCTGTAAAAATAATGAGGAGCAAGCCAGAGGGGTGATACAGAAGAAGTGATATCATCAATTTTATCATTCCGAACTGTCTAACCAGTAATCACAATACTTTTATTGGAGTACTTCTGTTGATACGTGACAGTTGGGGTAGCTGTGGCGCATTTCTGTTCTCCACAATTACATTGATTAAGTAGGGTCTTAATTTGTCTACTTGCACATCTGAATGCCAACGGCCCAAAAATACTTGTAGCATGTTCCAAGTTATTGATGAATTTATGCAATTAACCAATTTCTGAAATGTATACGAGCCACTGGTACAGTCAGATTGCTTATGCATATGTCATGATTGCTGGCCGGTAAGGTGCATAAAAACTTGTTATGAGACAAGAAGAAGCATCTTATGAGAATTTTTGTGTATGTTTTGCAGTTTCCATAGAATACAAAACCAGCATAACAGAGTCAGAAAATGAATTGTTTTTTGTAGCCATATCATATTTGAACTAAAACGCGGTCATGCCTGTCGTCTCAATCAATAATCATGGTACTGTGGCACCGACACCTAAACTTGGAAGAATTGTTGATACACGATGTCGATAGTTAGCAGCTTTGCATTACTGCACCTGTGTATTCACTTTTTTCTTTTTGTTATACTCAAGTTCATGTTGGTTCACGACCAATTACTGGGAGCAGCTCTAATAATCTGTCCAGTGATCCAGCCCCATCCTTGACTGTTGTTACTACAGTACCCATTTGCTTCCTCATGCACTGTTTCTCACCATCATCATGATTGCATTTCTTTTCTTGGTTGGCTTTGATCTGGAGCAAAACATGGGGATCCATGAAATGAACAATATGTTCCACTCTTTTGTCCAAGGAGTGTAACTGTGTTCATCTTGAATCCCTGATCCCATGCTATGTTCCAAACTTGTCTGCACAAATGGGTTATCTTGGCAGGTTTTGTTGGGCCAAGTCGTCTCATGAACCCATTCAACCACAATGACGCAATTAGAAAATGGGTCGATATAGGAAGCCTCTACTTGGCTATTAAGCATGCCAATAATCAACATAAATGCCATGGTAAAGGCCAGTTTTTTGTGTATAGATTAACTCTTAGGTGCATTGATATGAATTTGTACATAAGTTTTAAAGAGTCAGTACAATCAGCTATTCATGGCAGACATAATTATGGACCATAAGAGAACAAGGTTCTTCATAAATCCTCTATATGATAATTGGGTCAATAGAAAAGTGTCTGTTTATTGTTTGCATCATGGGTAATTATTTCATCTCTTGTAGATTGAGCTACTGGTTTATTAGAGTGGCTTTATGATGTTGTGCTTGACATTGTCTTATTTCTGAGCAGGCCAGTTCAACAAATGATAAAGGAAAGAGCCTGCATATAGAGAATGATGCAGGAGAAACTGACAAGCCAAAGGATGCAGTGGACAGTTTAACAAAGCAGATAAGTGGCATTACTATTTCTGAATCTCCAGTGGTAGCAACCTCCTCCACTGATGCTACTGACAACTCAAAATCGGAGTCATCTGCTCCGGACATAGATAAGAAAATTCGAGCACTGAAGAAGAAGGTTCTCTTCCTCTCTCCTTCCCTCCCTCACTCTCCAGTTCCTGTTTTTTTTCTGGGGACCTGAGCCTGGTAGATTATCCTGAAGATCCCAAGTTATTTTTTTCTTGTTTCTGGCATAAGCCTTCCAAAATTTCAAGCCTCTGTTTTTCATTTTCTGCATAGTATTAAATAATTAATGTCTATGCCTGGAAACTAGTTTCACAATCAATCTTAATTAGTTATTACTTAGTCTAACTTAAGATAAGCACTTGTAATCAGTTTTATCCTACATTGTAAGTTTATAAGCACTTGTAATCAGTTTATCCTATCTTGTAAGTTTATAAGCACTTGTAATCAGTTTATCCTATCTTGTAAGTTCGACTTATTCGCGGTAACTGCCAAGAATCTAATGTAGATACCAATTATTGATTTTTTTTTTATGTTCTTAGGACATCTCAGGAATTCTGTCCATGCTTTCAACCTCTAGGAGCAGGCGAGCAGCCATAGTAGATGTTAAGAGTGCTATTTTGATTTGCCATCATGAGACTAAATTTGATTTGACCTGGGTGAATTTGTCTTGATTTATCACAGATACGCTTAGCAGAAGCGCAAGTGCAAGGAGATCCAGAAAAATTGAAGCCTGAACAACTCGAAAAAATGAAGAAGATAGAGGGTTGGCAGGAGGAGCTGAAGCTTTTGGAGGATAAGAGCTCTCCAGCTTCGTAGACAATGTCGACCTAGAGCCATCGTATATCGAATGCTTGCTGTGGTGTTTTGCTGATCCGAAGTCCAATCACTCATGTCTTGCTTGTCTTGTGCCCCTCGGCCTCTGGAAAAGCAATCCAGTCGATGTGGGGTTTACACAGAGTGGTAGCTTTTTGCCACAATTTGTTGTCTCGTGTACGCCCTCCAGTTCGAAGATTCGTATTGCAAAATCCGTTTGTTGTAGACACCGTACAATGAGACAACCGATTGGAGTTTGGGTATGTGACGGTACCATTGTAGCATTGTATATTATGCCAACATTGGCGATTCCTCTCGACAATGGATTTACTTCTCTGCTGATCCAATAATAACCGTACAAATTAGGCCACAGGCCTCGTTGCATCGACAAAGATGACAGGCAAGTCCAATATCCTAACCCATCTTTGAACATTCAGCTTATCATTGTGGTTAATTCTTCTGGTCATCTTGTTTTGCAAAGCAAGAGGAAACTGGCTCGTTTTGCGTTATAGCTAGTATGGCAAGGCTGCCTGTTTGGTTCTTTATACTTCTGATGAACGCTCAAGCTGGAAACGCATTTTACGTTGTGATTGATTTCGTATTCGGAACTATATGTTCATCTATGGGCACGGTGCAACGACACAATTTTTTATTCCATGTCTTTTTGAGCGAAAAAATATCACTCCCTTGATGTTTGTTTTCTCCTTTTATTCGTTGTTCTTTTTCTTGGAAATATCTTCTCGTGATATAGTTAAGAGGCAACACTTAACGACAGATGTTCAAGAAACATGAAGCGTCGTTTTAAGGGTTGAATAGTAAAAGCCGTTCAGCTTAAACACTAATCAAGCGATGGAAACGAATGACGTAGTCACCTTGTTCTCCAAACAACGGAAGCATAACCTAGGGAGGAAAACGAACGGCATAGAAAGAGACACGTAAATCTTTTTCCCCCTCTTTTCTTTGTGAATTACACGTAACGTAAGTCAAACAACGCGTAAGAACTGGTTCAGTTTTCCAGGTTAAAGACTAATCCCTTCGACGGTTCGACATAGAAAATAACACATTAACACATAATTAATTAAATATTAATTTATTTTTTAAAATTAAAAAATAGATTAAAACGATTCTTTTAAACAACTTTCGTACCGTTTAGCCACGTTTAGCCATTTAAGAAAAATATGCGCAACAAACGAAAAGATGAGTTTAGCTGTTGAAAAAATATATGCACAACAAACGAAAAGATGAGTCGAAAAAGACGAGAAAAAACATGGCCTAAGAAGCGATCGTCAATACATCAATTGCCAATCGCGATGTGGTTGTAAACGCCGAACTGTCAAACGGAGAACAGCTTTTCCTTTGGAATTCCCGTACCCCTGCACAGAAAGCACTGACGAGCTGCCGTACACCTTTTGTTCTAACAAGAAGACACACACGGAAATCCCAACCTAAGCTACTGTCATCGGAAGTTCCAAAGTTTGGCAAAGCACGGCATATGATGGCAAAGACAAATTACCACCACCAACATGCATATTTACATCGTCAGTTCCTACTTACACTCATGCGCTTGATTGCACATTTAATCTATTCTCCGGGCTGAATATTAGCCGCTGACTAAACCACGACATATCCCCTCGCAGCACACTACGACAAAGAATCAACAAATGAAACGCAATGGTTGGGGTTGACGACTGTGCTGTTGACAATATTGCTTTGCTTCCTGATAACGAATCGTCTTCCCCGGCCAGCTCCACATGATTAGCAAGAACTAATTAATATCTGCAGAGAATATGCACGCCAGTTAAAAGTCAGATTAACCACGCGCTCAATGTCAACCTTGTGCGCCACAACCGGGCAGCTGACGGCAACAACTTTGTATTATATTTGATATGCAAGAACATGTTTCCGGTGATGATGTGCGAAAATCGTTGGTCCTACTTTTCTTATGAAGCAAAACAATTGTGTATGAACAGTTTAAATATTTACTATTTTCGCATGAGGGGAGAGCAAGCAAGACTAACTTACCATTCCACCAATATTATGAAGCCTTCCTCAATTCTATCCATTTATGCTGTGTACCGATGAATTTGAGCGCGAAGATGTCCTCATAGACCTTATCGACCGCATTGACCTATTAACGAAAGGATGCTCCAGCAGCTTTGCCGCAGAGGGTCTGTCTTCCGGATTGGGTTTTACGCACTGGCTTATAAAATCACGAGCATCCCTAGAAAGGCAATTTGGAATTGCTGGTGGTTCCCCCTTCCCAATCCTGTATAAAGCTTGTGTCTGCAGAACAAGTTGAGAAAATGGGTGTAAATACAAAAAGGAAACAAAAGCAATATGCATATTGGATAACTTTATCGAACTTGGAACTAACACCATAACTGAATTTGGAGGAGCTAAATTAGATTCCTGATGAACAATAACTCACCCATTCTAGATCAGGATAGGGAAGTTGACGTGTCAACATCTCTAGGACTGTGCAGCCCAGACTCCATATATCAGCTTCAGGTCCATATGTCATCTTGGGATTGACAACCTGAAATTTCAGCGTGTCAACATTAAGAACGATCTTACATACTATTGGCATATCATACATGCGGTTGAATACTCAAATTTCTAGGTTACGTGAGCCAACTCAACTCAAGTAGTTCACTACTCACGAACGTTTCTTGAGTATTTTAGGAGACAACTACAACATTATCTAACGTTAATACATTATAAATACATTTTTGGCTTTTTACCTCTTACCTGTTAGTTTGTTATTCTAGATAAACCATCAAAATAAAAGAAATAAGGTAAACAAATAAAACCCAAGCATGTCCAAATCTAATCTAATAGAAATATTGTGCCATACCTCAGGTGCCATCCAATAAACAGTTCCTTTGCACGATTTAAGCACGTTGAATTTGGTAATCTGAGAGAGATTTGATAGAAATCAATCATATCAATGAGATAATTTTTAATATAATAACTGAAACATTCAAAGATAACAAAACATAATGATTTGCAAGAGAGTAAGAAGACCTCCTTAGCAAGACCAAAGTCAGCAAGTTTCACAGATCCATTGGCGTGCACCAATATATTGGCGCATTTGATATCCCTGCAAGACGAGATTTTGAACTGTTATTCACTTATTCAGAATAAATGTACAGTACCAGAGTCTATATAAGTTCCTTAAGACTCTTCAAGCTAATGATAAAAATCAGTGAGCAGGCATTAATTAGTATAAGTGTCAGTCGAAGTGAAAAAAATCAATAAGCCTCCTTAGAAGGCTAGGCATCAAAACTTTGAAGGCTAAACAACAGATCTACGAATTCAACTAATGTTATTACCTATGAACAATGTTTCGCTCATGCAGGTAAGTCAACCCATTAAGAATCTGTCTGGTATATGCCGAAACATGAGTATCTCGCAGTCTGTACTTCTGATACAAAGATGCAAGAGATCCTTGGGTGACTAATTCAAGGAAGATGTAAAGTTTTGAGTCCTCCTGCAGTAGTCACACGATTGGATCATTATCAGCCTTAAAATAAAACGAGTACAAGAAACTAGAAATTTACATACAGTAGCAAATGGTGCTTCAACAAAGTGATGAAAGGTAACAGGATCAATAACTTACTTTGTCGGTACCATAGTACTGCACGATGTTTTCATGTTCAAACTGACTCAAAAGTGCAATTTCCTAAAATATGAAAAGAAGTTAGAACAGAACACATTCACAATACAACAGAACCAGTAAGATATTATAGCCGTAGCCCTAGCATTATTGACGAACAAAAAGGAAACTCCAACCTGCTCAAGCTGAAAAATGCACTGCTGTGCATTGCTCCCTTGATCGTACAAGCAGACTTCTTTGACAGCAAAGAAGACACCCTCGCTGTAAAAATCAAATCATAAGACGCCGATATCAACTACTCCAGCATGTAAGAGACATGTGATATGCAAACATTGCAGCAGCCTATACTAAGAATAACTGTTGCAATTGAACCTCACATAAAAGGAACAACAGTTACTACAATGATTCATTTAGGACAGCCAGTTCATATGCATCTTCTGAAAGCTAAATATCACATGTTTCAGAACCCTTAGTGAGTAAACATATGTTTACATCATGTCGTGTTGAACACAACAAATCAAGTAAATAAATTACTATTAGATTCAACATTCTGACTCTAGCAAAATTCTGATTGTCTACAGCCTAGGGTTATGCTAATTTAAGTAGTTGAAAATGAAATCACGTGGATGAATCAATTACCACTTACTAGTACCCTAGACGCCATCTAGAAACTGTACTCAAGAGTTAGACATATAGTGTACAATCAATCAGATAACCAATTTGCGTAAATTCAGGTTAACAATAGCTTCCAAGATATGCCTTATGCTATCTTAGGGCAGGTTAAATTGTTGATCTCAAATTCTCGAGCTCAAAGTGAACAATCAGCATATAGAAATCATAAGCACAAATTGAACAATCAGCATATAGAAATCATAAAATTACGCTTTAGAGCACTTACTCGCTAATCCCCTCGAAGACTGTCCCAAACGAGCCACTTCCCAGGAGCATCCCTCGGTTCCACGACCGGATCTTCCTCCTAAACCTCCCATTCGGCGAGATGTAGAACATGGACTCGGTGGTTGTGCTCGACGTCTCGTCATCGTTCGTCGTCGACAGCGAAGACGTGCCTGTGAATTCCTCGGACGTCTCCCCTAGCCTGAGCTCCTCCAGCGTCAGCACTGCGGCCACATCCTCGTCCTCCCCCGCGTCCTGGCATGCAGAACCACAACCAGATCTGCTCGCTGGGGCGTGAGCGTGGCTATCCTCCTCTGGCGCGAACGACCGCACGATATCCCACGTGGACTCCACCAGGCAGACCGCCGGCCGTGCCATCGACGGCGGCGGCTTGAGCACAACCGGCGGCGGGCGCACGCCCTTGATCCCTCCCTCGCCGCTCGCTTTCCTCACATCTGGACGGGTTGGCTCCCATGGATCCACCCTTACCAGCGGCGCTGGAGTTTCAATTGCCGCGGGCCTGGACGTTTCCTTCGCCGGGAGCACGGGAACAGCGGCGGGGACGGGCAGGGGCGGCTGCTCGGCGGCAACCTCGCGGCGGAGCGGGGAGTCCCTCTCGGGGGGTTCCTCGCGCGGTTTGGGGGTGGAGGGGGAGTAGGACGAGCGGCCGGCCTTGTGCGCCTCCCAGTCAGCGATGGGGACGGCGAAGTCGTCGACGCCGGAGAGACCGAGGCTGGAGCAGAGCAGCTGCACGTCCCTGCTCCCGTCTCCACTCCCGCCGATCCGGAAGCTAGTGAGGTCGAGAGAACACGCCGGGGAGCAGGCGAGCGACGGCGACCCGGAGGCCGGCGCGGAGGCGGCGGGAGGGGACTGCGGGTAGCTGCAGAAGAGCGTGGCGTCGTAGCTGATGTTCTTGGCGGCGTTGCGGCGGTCGAGCCGGCGGCGGCGCCTCGACGAGCCCCCGGACGACGACGACGGCGACGGCGGCGCGGCGGGCGGCCCCATCGGCGGCCTCAGCTCATGGGAGAGAGAGAGAGGATGGTTCGGGATAAGTGGGGGGGAAAAGAGCAAAGCGGCCAAGCGCCAAGCGAGCGAGACTGCTGGCTTTGGGTTTGAGGGAAGGAGGAGAAGAGAAGGGAAGACGGCAAGCTGCAGATTTTTTTTTATCGCCACTCGCTTCGGCGAGGTTTTGCGAGTATTTTTGGGTGGGTGGGGGTGGAGACGACGCCAAGGCTGAAGAGGCAGAGGGGGATATGGCGCTGTCGCATTGACCCGCATCTTTTCTGGTGCGCGCGCGCGCAACCGCGGACAGATCGGCCCCACGCGCGAGCTTGGCGCAGCGTTGCGTTGCGCCGTAGCGGTGGCGGCCCCAGGCGCGGCGGGGCGGGGCTTTTTGCGCTTTTCGTGTGATTTTTCTTGGGTCCGGACGGCCCGGAATGGCTGCGTGTTGGCGTGCGGGCAACGGGTTCCCTTCTCTATGGTGTGTTTGAGCTGGAACAGTCCGGTCGTCGGGGACTGGAGGTTCGGGCACGTGCCTGCGTGTTGTTCTTGCCAAATGGAAACAACCCAATGGTGTTACACTACGTGTTACGTATCAGCTAGCATAGCTGGGTCGAGCTTTAAAATCGGCAAAAGGGGGACCGGTTTTTTTCTATTTTATTTTATAAAATATTCTCCGCATATAACTTTTTAAAATCTAGATGAAAAATTAAACTATATAAGAAAATTTTGATCCTAGAAGAAGTTATAGCTAAAGCTCTCCAAATAAGCCCTTAATCCTATGTGGGGACATACACATGGCGGCTCATTTGTTTCTGAATGATCTAGTTTTTAGTAGGGTTGGGCATTCGGTTTAAATCGAGAGTTCGACTCGGTTACATGTAGCTCGGTTTTTAAATGAACAAGAACCTATCGGTTCTGTTCAAAATCAGAAACCACAGGGTTCGACTTTGGTTTTTTAGTTCGGTTTCTCGGTAAAAACCGCACTGACCCAAATCGATATTGATTTCCTGTGAAGCTATATTGATTCAGGTCGTTAGAATAATGGGGGAGCCAACCTACCTGAAGCCTGAAGGGCAGGGCCTCTTGGAGCTTGTACGAGCTCTGCACCTCGCCATCGCCGCCCTCCACCTCCTTGCTGTTGAACTCCCACTTGGTCGTCGTCGTGGGGCTGTCGGTCGCTGTCCTTTCCCACCGACGACAAGCTGTGTGCCCCTACCGATGCGGCCGAACCAGGGTGGCCCCCGGCCGCCGCCTTCTAGCCCGCGGTGCGGAGGGGGCCGCGACGGCGCGGCGCAGGGCTGGGACGGCGTGGCGCGGAGAGGGCCATCGGCGGCGAGAAGGGAGGCGGCGAGGAGGGCGCTCGATTCGACGCTGCTCACGCTTAGGACGCGCTTGGCTCGACACCTCGGCCTCGGTACATTAGGATATGACTGGGGATCAGTTTTTCAAGGGTTTGATTTTCATACAGAAAAAACCAAAGCCACACCGAATTATTCGGTTTATGCAACACCACGAACCAAAAATGAGACCGAAAACCGAAAAACCAAGGACTTCGATTTGGCTTAGTACGGTTTGGTTTTTTGGTTTTCGATACTAAACTGCCCAGCCCTAGTTTTTAGTAGTTTGAAATACCCTAAATTTCATCTTTTTTGGACAGTTAGGATTATCATCAATATTCATGCATGAACAATAAACGATATCATCTCATCTCCATTTCCCTTCCCCACGCCACACCCATGCGTGTGCATCGAGCTCATCGGCATCACCCTCCTCCTTGCCTACCCCATTGCCACCAGCCTCACCTACTGGGCCGGCTACCCAAAGACGCAAGCAAAGGGCGAGGTCCACTAGACTAGGCTCCTCTCCCTCCCCCTCCCCTCCCCCTCCCGCCTCCCCCACTCTCTTCCTCCCTAAGCTAGCGGTGCGCCTCCATTTTTCCCGTCTCTAGTAGCTCGCGTCGTCAGATTTGTCGTCACCAACTCCGCCTCGCCCTTGCCTGTTGTCGTTGTTGTCGGAGAAGTGGAAACCAGGGTCTCCATCATCGGCTACTCAGGGCATCCCTGCCACCAATCCTCGAGCACAACCCTCTACGGGCTGTGCTTGGGGCATATCGGTCCCCGAGCGCGACTGCTCAGAGCACATCTGCCCTCAGGCGTGCCTCGAGTTGTTAGTGATATGCCCTAGAGGCAACATGGAGATGTTGGATATCACGTCAATGTTTATGTATAAATGAATAAAGTGTTATTCAGTTCCATGAAATAGACATCTTGTATTGATCAATAAGTACGTGACTTATTTATGAGACTCTATATGTATGAATCTATTTCTAAACGATCCCTGATCATATGTCATATTGTTGGAACAAATATGATTCTAAGATCGGCATGTTTATTGATTGATGATTATGTCTCATAGATCATGGGTATGGAGATACCAAATCAATAAACATGGACATATGTGTTGGAAAACACATTGTTGGATAGACCCACCATGAGACACTACAAGAATTAATGTGCCATTAGTTGGTCTCAGGTAGTGTTGGTACAAAGTCCTTAGACCTGAGATCACCATGGATTCCAACATGTGTAGTAGCCTACTTTGGAACTACCAAACGCTATTCCGTAACTGGGTAGTTATAAAGGTAGTTTTTGGGTTTGCTATGAAACATGGAGTGGGATGTGAGTGATCAAGATGGAATTTGCCCCTCCTTTGGAGAGATATCTCTGGGCCCCTCGAGGTAATGGATTATGGAAATGCATGGCCATGCTAAGTTGATTGAGGAGTCAATCAACAGACAGATAATCCAATACGGTTCGAGTGAATGGTTAAGCTATTGAAAGGATGGCACACATCTTGCCTATAGCTTAACTGGTATCGTGAGGCAAAGGGATTTGTGTACACATTACAGGTTCAGAGCCGATATTATATTCTTGTATACTATGGTGTCAATATGTCTTGCTAGGCGCCGCGTTGACAAGTCGGTGAGTTGGACTCGAGCCGACGATCGGCTAAGTTAGACTATAGCCGAAACCGAGTATACCGAACCTACGGGTCGCACGCTTAAGGGGATAAGAACAGGCATTCGAGTTGGACTCGGATACGGCTCGATCGGATAGGGATCCGATCGGATAGAGTCCTATGGGCTTACGACGTGTGGGCGGCCAACTCTACGAGATACGGATGAGATCCGATTCAAAATAGAGTCCTAATCGGCCACTAGTCCCAGTCGGCCAACTCTATATAAAGGAGGGAGGGGTGGAGAGCTACGTACGTCAATTGCATCGCGTGCAACAGAAGTCGCCGAGATCAATCTCCACGGAAACCCTCCCCACTTTCGAGCCAAACCCTAGCCTTGCATCGCGTGCTAGCACACGGGTGTTCGGCGTTCGTCCCCGGACGTGTGGATACCGGTAGAGGCGCCGCTACGTTGCGCGCCGTTGATCGGCTTCGGATCGGCCGCAATCGGAGCGTTCGAGTGCGGTCGGGCGCATCGGAGCGAGGCGTGAGAACGCTGCCGGACGACTCGAATCGGCTGATTGGCGAATCGGTTGTCTCCGGAATCGGCTACACTGTTCCGGATCGGATTGCCCTGATTGGCTATTCCGCTGCACTCTACTCCAATCGGTAACGATCTATCGGCCCTTACTTGCAAGTGTTCCTGGTTTGCGCGGTAGAAAATTCTTGTTTTCGGCTAGCGTAGCTTCCGCGTAACCCTTCACGAGTGTGGTGCTCGGGGCACATTCGTCCTCCAGGCGTGGACTCCTATGGACAGTGCTCGGGACACCTCTCTCCTCGAGCGCGGCCTCCCGTGGAATGCGCTCGAGGCACATCTCCCCCACGTTCGGGCCCCGAGTGCTCCAGAGACATGAAAAACACAAGTAGAACGTACAAGATCTACATCTTCATGATACCTACAAGATTTATGTCTTCAATGTGCTGAAGGTGCAGCTTGCGGTGTTTGAAATCTCCTCCAGGCAATGTCCATCATGGACTCATTCGTCATCGATATCTTTGAGAAGCTCATCCAAACCAACAAGAAAACATATGATTAGCAATGGGACCGAGCATGCCCTTTACCCCGGTCTCTCCTCGAAAAGCTTCGTCCCATTTATGTGTATCGGTGAGCCCGAAGGGCCGATAGCTGCCAACACCCTGCATAAACCGTTGGGTAGAGCAACTCGGTGTATACCTCACCCTCATGCCAAGAGTCATGGTGTTGCATGAAGCTCTTTGTATGCCCACGTCAACCGACAGCTTTAGAGGGTGCGACGCGTGGTATGCCCTCATCATCCGTCACCTGGGTCCACCCTAGTACTCTATAGAACAGTCCATCCGGCTGGCTTACTTGGAGGGACATCGGCAAGACTAAGCATACCTGATTCAGTGGAGTGGGTCCTACTACTCTACATGTATGTACCGGCACTATGGACTTTCCTTAAGCTATAAAAGGATGATCTATGCCACCAAAAGAGAAAAAAGGAGATTTGATCCACATCATATGAAAGAAGGGCTCATCCTCTTCCACTTAGAACATCTTTCAAGAGCACATTGTAATTTTCACCATCATCATCCTCTAAAGAATATAGGAGTAGGGTATTACACCTCCGAGTGTCCCAAACATGTCTAAAAAGCTTGCCTCCATCATTTCCGCGCATCCCTCTCTGGCCGAATCACTCAAGGGGGAGCACTTGCTTCCCTGCTAGTCACGTACTTCGACAGCCATCCACCGCTAGTTCGACCACCCGTCTAAGGCCATCCTTTTAAGCTCATTGAAACCACCGTCATGTCATCATTAGAAAGAGGAGCTCGCGTCGTAGTTGCCACCACATCGGGAAGTCGCTGTCATCATCACCGGTGAGTCTTCTTCCTCTCCTTTGGCTTCTCCCTCCTACGCTGGTCGTGTCGGAGGAACGGGGATGGAGGTCCCCATTCCCCCGGGTCCCCGAGGCTTTGATAAAGTCAACAAGAGACGTATAAGATCTACATATTCAAGACATGTACAAGATATATATCTTCAAGAAACCTATAAAATTTACATCTTCAAGGTATCAAAAAAAGTGTGGAGACCTATAAGATCTACATCTTGTAGGTGTTGAAGGCAGGGTGTGCTACTCGGCATGCCTCAATCAGGTCGTATCCATCAAGAAATGCTTCAATCATTTACATCTTTGAGAAGCTCGTCCGAGCCATGAATAAAGTCTTAAAACAATGATGAGAGTGAATGCGGGCGTCCCGGGCATGATGGATGCCCCAGGCACGCACCTTGCTCTGGACACGAGGTAGTCCCGAGCACACCCCTTGACCCGGGCATGCCACAAGCCCCTGGCATATCACAGAGGATCCGCCTCTTTCCTCGGGCACGCCATAGATTTCTCCGTATACCTGGGTTGGCCCGATGGTGTAACTGCCACCAATATCATGATTACCGTTGCAAGGCGATGCAACCTAGAGAGCCACATGCCTGCATATGCATCTTGGAAGTGGCGCCGTATGCAACTGCTTGCATGCACACGTCAACCATAAATGCAAAAATGAGGCGATATGTCGCGTCCTCAAGCGTTCACCGTCCAATATCCCATCAACTGCCCTGAGGGCTGGCCCATGGGTCTAGGGCAACCAGACGAAGACTTCCTCAACCTCAGCACCATCTGACAGCAGCTACGGACTAACTGTCACATTCGTCTGGCATGTCAGAGGGACATTGACAAAACTAAGCATATCGATTTTATTGGAGCAGACCCTGCTACTGCATACATGTGTTGGTACAGTGAACTCCCCTTCGTCTATAAAAGAAGGATCCATGCCAATAAAAGAGAGGGTTCAATTCCTGAAGAGTTGGAGCTCACACAAGTCTCTTATTTTATTATACTCTCATTTCACATTTATAGTCTACATTTATATAGGATTAGGGTGTTACGTTTTCGAACGGTCCGAACATGTATAAATCTTTACGTTTATTTGCTCTCCGAAGGGAACCCGGATTTGACCTGACCTGACCCTCGGCCAAATCTTCCAAAAGAAAGTACACGCTTCACCGTTGTCAGTGTACCACACTCCGACTGCTGGAGGTTGAAGATGAGTTAAGCTTAACTGTTAGATTGAAATCCAACTACACGAAGCAGGTGACTGAGAATTTGCATGATAAGTAGCAAATACATTTGTTTATTTTTAAGTGTTTCCGCTCTTGACACTCCAGCTTACTACAAATAAAACCAATTACTCAACAACGTTTGCATTAAGCGTTGTAGCTTCTAAAATTTGGTCCTGTTCATATTTGTCGTGTCCATATGCCTGCACCGTTGCACGGTAATCTTTCTGTAAGATGCTCGATCGCACGGTTTTTTTAGCTTAAAACTGCAGTCGCTTTATGTTGTAACACCGAGTTTCAGGTTTGCCAAATTTTCTCGAAATCAAGCGTGTGAACAGCTGCTTAAACACTCAAACAACTGTGCGACGAGTCAACGTAAATGCTCTATTGTCCTTTTTTTCTCCAAATTAAACTTTGACTGAAAACTACCACGTGCACTGTACCCACAAGATCATCGAGTACGTACATCATCCTGTCATGATTCATGTTACTGGCGAGAGATATTGTTGTGCTTAGTTTTGTGGTCGGCATTAGCCCGACACGAGAACCGGACGCGAGGCTGACTGCAAAATTGCCGTATGACTCGTCGCTGCCCCGAGCCACAGCAGCGTGCCGTGCTGACGGGGCAATCCTGTTCAGCTCAAATCAATCCTCCAATGGCAAGAGAGCAGTACACAGTTTGGCACTGTTGGCGTCTTGCCGATAACACGTACGTGCATACGGTAGCCTAGCCGGCGCGGTAAGCGTGTGACCATGCTGTAGAATATAATTACTCTTAGCCCACTTGGCCCTTTTGACCCTCCGAAAAATGTTGTTAACATAGTATCAAATCGCAGTTTTTCAGCACGGCAAGATGGTGATGAGTGCTTGGTGGTTTTGGTCAGGAGCAGGGTGCTGCTGTTTATTCGAATTTCCTGTAAAAACACGCACCACTACAGGAAACGTTAATACGAATTGCGTGCGAATGGCAGAGAAAACGCAGCAAAAGCATGCGTACCCACTTCTTTTTAAAAGAGAGAAACAGAGAAAAAGGAAGCGTAACAAAGGTAAAAGCAGAGGACGGCACGGAAAATTTTTTGGTTTTGTTGTTTCGTTTATGTTTATGTTTGTAAACCAAATTTTTTATTTTAAAACTTAATTTTAAATTGATTTTTGGTTTTTTCATCATAATTCAATTTAGATCATTTGATTTTTCTTTTGAGTTGATATATATATAACTTATAAATCAATAAGTGATATGGATAAACATATAAATAACGGGGCTGTTCGAGTGGGAAACAACGTAAAAGCTGAGACGCGCTACCGAACGAAGCACACGGAAGCACCGTCGAAGCGAGCCGAGCACAAAGCTGAAAAGCTCCTCATCGAATGGCACGAACCAAGGAAAAACGGTGGAAAATTTGTGACAGACGAAAGCCGGAAAGGGATCTCCCCCGCGTCTGGTCGCGCGCAAAATGGCAGGAGGAATGGTAGGGATCATGTAGGTAGGGGACGATGTGATTGTGCTGTGCTATGCCCGCCAGCTCGGCGAAAAGGCCGCGTCGGCGTTTCTCCTCTGACGTATGCAATCTTTTCGTACTTCTATCTCGCTGTACTTTGCTATGTCGAGCTCTCGCTGGAGACGGAGCGAGACCGAGAGACGAGTAGTGCCCGGGGCGGTGCGGGACCCTCGCCCGGATCAGGACTGAAGGGTAGCCGTCACGACGAGACGGTGATCCACGTAAGTGTTCCTCGCTGTAAGAGGGTGGGTTCCAGCTAAGCGCGACGTTTTTACGCGGCTTAGATTGGGGGTTTCTTTCTTGTCGCGAGACTCGGCGGACGAGGAGATCATCGGAAATGCTTTGGGTTGGACGTCCGATCCCAGCCAAAAAAAAGGCGCTTTCCTCTCTTTATTTTGCATTGTAGATGTTGGTTAGCTTTTTGATTTTGTTATGCATGCACTCCCGTGCGTGACAGGGTTTGGTATCCTCTCATGCACAACCTTAATTTTAAACTTTAAAGTGTTTTTTGAAACTATTTGTCCGATTCCTGATTCAACTGCACTATCAAATTTATTATAATTAAATCTTTTACAATAATATCCAGCATGGTTATATTTCAATAAAAAAATATTTAGTTTTTTTAATGGATTTCTTTTAAATGTTGTTGCGCTTAGTTTTAGTGGAATGTTTTAGCAATGTTTCACTACTTTATTTGTAAATGTTGCACATGATGCTTTTAATTATGTTTTAGTGGTCACAACTTAATATTTTATATATAATATAAAAATATTACATCAATATCAAACATTTGGAATCATAATGTATGTTTCATATATTTTTTTCGATATCCCCCTCGTCGAGACTTAATGTTTAATATAGTGGTTGTTGATGTTACAGTTAACATATTTTAAATGTTATATCTCTCTGAAACATTTATTTTAAATGTTATATCTCTCTGAAACATTTATACAGTGAACTGAAACATATTTTATTTAGTGATGTAACATTTTTATACGAGATAAAATAATTTTTCATCAGAATATATTCATATGAGATTATTTTATGAAGATTTAATTGTAACGTATATAATGATATAATCGGTTTTTAATTAGAAGAAATCATTTATAATTTATCGAAAATTAATTGTACGTGGAAAAGAAGAGAAAGAAAAGCTACAGGAACAGAGAGCAGGGCTGATACAGTGCATCCAATTTTCTTAAAAATAATCGAGCGTCCGATTTATAGATCAGAGGAGAATAATGCGTGGCAAAGACCCGGGGAATTGTACGCATTGACTCGAGTCCACGGCTGACTCATTGAGATGGCGAGCATCTTGAGCTAGACTCGTCGTCTTTCTTGGTGTTTTGTCTATGCATCCATCTGCAATTTGTGCTCTGGACCTCTGGTAAGGCTTGGTAAGGCTGTATTCGGTATTTGTTTTCGAAAATTAATTCCTCACGTACACAAAACAAAACAACTTATTAACACATAATTAATTAAATATTATTTATTTTTAAAAATAGATTAATATGATTTTTAAAGTAGCTTTTATATATAAACTTTTTTAAAAAATATATCATTTTTTAGTTTGAAAAGCATGCGGATGAAAAAGAGATATGTGAGAAAAACATAGGCTAAGGCAGTGTTCTTTAGCCTAAGTTTTCAACTCACATCCTCGTTTTTATGTACACGTTTAATAAATTGTTAAACGGTATGACTTTTGCAAAAAATTTATAGAGTTGTTTTAAAAAATTATATTAATCTATTTTTTAATTTTTTATAGGATTAAATATGTGTTAATCTATCACTATGTTTTACGTGTGGAGGAAAAACGAAACAACTTATTAGCAATTAATTATTAATTTATTTTAAAAAAATTAATACGATGAGGAAGAACACAGCCGTGTAGTTGCTGCAACATTTTTATGTAAACAGTGGACGTTTCATGTGGAGTTTGTACATAATTAACATTAAGGACCTGAGCATTATTGCTGGGGATAAGAACGTGTTGCTCTTCTACACATGGCAACCCAGCAGAGCAAACAGATTTTGGTCGGGACTGTTCTAATCAATTCCAACAAACTCCAAATTTTATTCATGCTGTTTGGTTTAATAGGTAGTAGATCTCAACTACACACGACCCGTTCCTTTTTTTTGTTCCAAATATAGTTCAATTCAACAAAAACATGTCAAAATTCGCACATTCCAAACAGGCTGTACATAAGAAGACTGGAGTTGCAGGTGGAATGTAAAATATAAGACGTAAAGAAAGTTAATTGTATACGACAATTGGAGATATTTTGCTTTCAAGTTTCAAGTTCACCTGGGTGCGCTGTCTTTTTGGATGGAGATGTATGTGTACATCAGTTAGAATCAGCTGGGAAGGTCACATGGTATAATCAGGATAACAACATGCATTTACATTATACAACTGAATACACTGGAATCGTCAGCTCCGCCCACTATGGACCAGACTTCACCACTTGGCTACGGGTCATGAATTGTGAATATAAGACTGAGCCATCTCGGGCAGCTCATTATCATATCGCCTCTAATCAAGCTGGCAAAAAAATGTTGCCGCTTACATCAACCAGTTTATTAACTTATATACTCCTAGGAAATCGCTTGCTCTATAATCTTCTCGCTCTCCCGTTTGTCGCTGAAACTGCTGCTTTGTGTTAATAATTCAATATCTTCAGCAGAAAGTGAAAGTGCACCAGAACTCAAGTAATGTCTCGGCTGACGACACCTACGACAAAGACAAAGAGCAGACACAGCAGCGATGAGCCGGTGAAAAAGTGATTCAATGTAAAAATGTTTGTTTATAGAACATAAATCCTGATAACACAAATAAATGGCACATAATATTGTGAAAACAGTTATCATTAGGGATAACTAAGTACATGAGAAATGGAAGCAAGTTAGTAAAATGGAATTGGTGCTACAATAGTTAGCTAACATATTAACAGATTCCAATTGAAACAGAAAATAGGGAGTAAGGAACCATATTTGCAGGTTGAAGCACACACACATCTTGAAAACTAGAAGCATGAGGCACATATCAAGGTCCACTTTTTTTGTCTTTAGATATCAAGGTCGTAAGATCTCGATATAGTGCTACTCATAGAACTTCTATTCAATTGAACCATGTATAAATTATACACTTTCAGGGTAACAGTTTAATATATTCAGTTAAAGTTTTGAACCATACAACAATAATGGAAGTTTGTAACAAAAATTCTATCAGAAGTAGGAAATTTGTAAGGTGCAAATATGGAATTCTATGGAATGAGACATGGGCACATCGCGCGATAATAGCAACAAGTTTCAAAAGGGAGCATATTGGTTCATAATATGTACAGTGTCATACTTACATACAAGTACTCCCACCATCCCAAAATAAACCAACCTACATGACAGTAACACTATGGACAAACTCCTGTCCAGATTCATAGTGCTAGATAGTGCCATATCATATACTGGGTTGGTTTATTTTGGGACAGAGACAACACATTTTTTTAATTGAAAGACAGCGATTACCTTCTTTGCTTGCTTGAGGCTTTACATTCAGAGAGTTGCATAGTTTCTAACCGTGAAATCTGACTCATCGAAGACAAATAATCAACAAAAGCAGGACCTCTCAATGACTGAGATAGCTTAGGAGGGACTACTAGATGCAGGACTTCACAAAGACGAGCCTGTTGCTCCCTGAACAAAGCGTGGCAACAATTAATCAAGAGAAAAGTTAAGTTACAACTGCCAATAGAAAAATCCACATTGAGTCATATATGATCAGCGGTTCGATATCTCGCCACCAACATTTAGGGAGTGCTATATGAAAATAATTGAACTGTCAAAGTTTGCACTTCACAGGCTCAGTGCCCCCAAAACGGATCTTCCATTAGCGTGTCCATACAACAACAAAATTGATTTAACTAGTCAGGGAAAAGTTTTTTTTCCTAGAACACGTAGGAGAGCTGCCTATCATTGTATTAAAGAAGAAGACTGGGAAAAGGTTCATGTAGCCATAAAATATTTCAGTGGGTGAAATTTACAATGTAACAACTAAAATTCATATGAAATCCAATTTTTAAGGAAATTGCAAATATGCAACCATTTTTTTCAACTTGCAGTAGATTAATAGGAGAAAAAGATGACAAAGTTTATGATTATAGAAATACTGTAGGATGGTATACCGTTCGAATGGAATAATTGACGTCATGATGACATCAGCATGATATATACGAGGTATCATATCTGATACCAAGATATCAGATCCGATACTTACGGTACCATGCATAGGTATTAGATCCAGTACTTATGGAGTATCATGTTTGGTACTGAAAGTATCAGATCCGATACATATCCGATACCTACGATACCGTGTTGATGTCATGCTGACGTCAACACACATTAGCTATTCCATTGGAATGGTATACAGTTCTGTAGTCTCTCTCTTATGATTAAGGTGCAAAAAACACAATCTTTGTGTGAACTTCCAGGTGCCCTGTGCACATATCAATTGGTGCACAACTGCAAAATATGTAATCAAATAATAGTGTTGGTTCAACACTTAAGTAGTGTAACCTTGTTTCTTCTGGCCAGCCTACCAAGAAATGCATATGCCAGCCACTAAAATCTCATTTGCATTTCCAAATAAAGTACATGTCAATTATGCTCTGATAGAAAACTCTACCAGTATGACAGATCACACCAATAGAAATCTCATTTTACCAATGCATGTGTCTATGTGAATATGTGACCCTATGTTGAAGCAAGCTGCAGAAATATATTACTGTGACCAATAAAATAATCCACTCTACTCATACTCCTGGTTGATGCGATAAATCAAGCATAGCTAAGGAATCAACATGGAGCTCCAACTATAAGGAAGATAATTCATCATGTGCATATATGTTTTATGAGCTCATCATATGATATCAGTCATAAGCAATAAAATGCACCACAAACGCATTGTAATGCTTACCTTCTCTTAGAAATACAACTTGTTGGGTATTTTATATGGGAAATGTTCCCAGATCCATCACCGCAGCTGATTCCAGAGCTAACAATTTTACCTAGAGATGTGGTAGTTGTACCGTTAAACAACTCTTGTGACAAATCAACAAAACCATCTTCTGTAGCTTGGGAACCCTGTAGGAAAATGCAAAGAGCATGCTGAGCATAGATAGATCCCATCTCAAGCTGCTTGCTGTACGAGGAGAAACCATCTGGCTCAGTGTAAGGAATCAAAGATGGATCTGAAATTTCCTGCACAAATTTATAAATAATTCAATACCATATTACAGAAACATGAATCTCAAAAGAGACAAAAAGATAACTGACATTACTAAAAGGGTGGCAGCTGGTGAGCATAAGATCTGATTCTGATATTAAATCAGACACTCTTGAAACACGCTTCAAAGCACCAGAAACTGATCTGTTGTTATTCATGTCACATGGAAGTACAGGATGGCACCGCCGTAGCCTGTTCCAAGTATCTTGTACATGTTCGACCTTGCAGGAGTCATTGTGTTTTTTTCCTGAAAGCAACCAAACACTTTCAGCACGACTGCACTCATCCATCAATTGATATCCTGTAATTGAACAGCTTGTATCTTCATTCCTGTCAGACAATCCTACATAAGCCTCACAAGTCTCACCAACTTCATCTTCCATGTGTTTTTGAGGTTCATCAGTCATTTGATTCTCCACCTCGTTAGTGTCTTCTAATGCCACTATAGATGCAGTGTAAGTACTCTCATTACAAAGTGCAGACAAACCATTGGACACTAGACTTGATAAAAGATCATCACTGCTGATTGATGCAGATGCCCCCCCAACTATGAAAGATGACTCAGGCACACATGAAATGCCTTGAGACATAAAAGTATCACATATTTGTGAAATGGACCCAGGCATGTTGCTTTCAAGCTGGTTTTGGAAAGAACTGGCAGGTTCAAACGCCCTTGATTCGCTAGGAAAACATAATTGATTTGAAATCACTTCCCTATGTAAATGAGGCACAGATGATTGTTGGAAGACAGCACTTTCTGGAACAATGTTGGAAATCCCATGCCCATGTAAACAGGGCAGCTCTGAAGATTGTGGGAGCAAACTGCCTTCTTGAACAGTAAATGTGGCATCTTTGGCAGTATGTGCGTCAGCTAGATCATCATCAGACTCAGAAAACAAAACTGCTCCACGCCTATTTCTCATCCTTTGATGATTGGATGGAAGAGGGATATCTGGACTATCATGGAAATCGTCGAGGTCATTCTTACAAGGTGAAACATCGTTACATTCAGCAGCACGGCAACGCTTTAACTTGGATTTCGTAGGTTTTCTTGTTTTACCAGCACTTCTTCCATTGGTCAAAGGTGTTATTATTTGTAATTCAAGGCCTTCAAATTCTGATACTTCCATCTGTTTTTTCTTTTCTTCAGCTGTCATGATTGTTTTGTCTATCTCCATGTATATTGTTTCTGACAATTTACAAGGGAAGTCCCATGGCATTATTCTTGGTACAGTAGAATGTACTGCATCCAAATCAAGCAGAGAAGGACAGGACATGCACTTATTCGACCTCTCTGAAAGCAGAACACAAAATTAGTGTACCAAAAATGATGTGTTCATCACTTCTAGACTGAACACAACATTGCAATTTTCTTAGGATAAGCTACCGATTTGTCATCAATATCACATGAGAAAAGAACTAAAACAGCTATCTCAAGGCATGAGTAGCATTTTGGTGCTGACAGTGAGCTGAACATATTCAATGACAATCTTTCACAGAAAAAGTGAATAAGCGAAACAAATCATGCAACAGCCAGATGAAATTTCTAACTTAAAGTTGACAACCAAACATGAAAATAAGCCAAAGCCAATTGTTTGATGCCAGATAAAGCCCATTAAAAATCAATTTTATCATAAACTCAGGAGGGTTTGCAAACAAGTTCCACAACTGAACATAGTGGCTGCTGAATCTATTGATATTTCAAACTATAATCCTGATAATGCATCCACTTCTGTAAAATAAGAGAGAGCTGTTTTAAGTTATAGTATATCACTACCTTTTTTTTTGTGAGACACTCAGGTTAATTTTTTTTAGTAATGGGCCAACAGGTCAGAACCAGAACGCAGCCATATAGTGAGTTAAAAGGGATTTTACATTCAAAGCATCCAACCTGAGTATTGCTGCTTGCCTTGATACCAAAACTGCAAAAGCATCATTGTTCTCCTAATATCACCTAAAAAAGCATCAATTATATGCTTCTGTTGAGGGACAGTGATTTCCACTCCTTCAGACTTGCATATCTGCACAAAAACATGGTATGGTCACCATTCAACAATTGCAGCAAAGCAGCATAGTTTTTTGGTATTTTCAGCGTAGAATTTTTTTTACCATGTCGACATGTGAAAGTAACTCTGTGGATGATGGATATGTGAAATCCAATACTAGCTGAGCCAAGAGATGAGGCAATGGCGGATCTTTCTCTTCAGAAAATATAAAGGAAAAAACAACAAAATAACAAGAGCTTTAGTATGCTCTTAATCAAATGAAATTTCGAAGGATGGTAGAGATGTACAAAAGATCTTGGAGACAAAAAGGCTTACTGTTACTGGTCAGTATGATAGGCCATTTTGTAGTCTCCACCATCTTAAGTATAGTTGAAATAAACCCACGATCCTCATCAAAGACAGTATCTACATCTTCAAATAGGATGAGGGTCTTGTTAATGACTTGTCTGTATTCAGCCAAGCCAGGAGTGCCTGAAGCTGGATCTAAGGAATCGCTTAATGGTAGACTGATGATCTCCTCTTGTGACCTGCATGGAAAACGGAAAGATACTTCTGAGGTTGCCTCAAACATGCAAACTTGCAAGCCATCACAACCCAGCCCATTTCTGTGCAGCACTTATCCCCATTAACTATGGTTCATAACACAGATGCAGCATGACCAGGATAAAGGCAGGAAAATCAGCATAATTATCATTATAAATAAGAACAATGATAACTTGGACAATAAATTGCACAGACCATTTTTCAAGACCATGTGATTTAGTAGCTTCCTCGAACTTCTGCCTTACATAAGCCCCATTTCTCATATCAGATGTATTTACCTAGAAAAACGTCACAAAGTTCCATCAGATCAAAAAGAGTAAATTTCACTTTGGGCCACCTTTCATTACTACCAATGTTTCGTTTTGGACCGTCCTTTATCCAATTTTTTCACTTTGGACCTGATATTTTTACCTTTGTGGCACTTTGGACCATCCTCTACTATTTTATCCATCTACGTCCAACTTGTCATAGGCCAAATAAATAGTCTTACATATAGCTGTGGGAGTTCATTGACGAGTAGAGCCAACGTACTCGAGATCGTTCATCTACTTGAGAAGAGAGTAGGGGTGGTCCAAAGTGAAACAAAGGAAAGTTTACCCGGTCAAAAGTGAAAACATTGGTTAAAGGGTGATCCAAAGTGAAACATTGGTAAGAAAAGATGGCCCAAAGTAAAATTAACTCAAAAAATCAAGCTTTGGAAATCAGAGTTGAAATTTCAGGAATAAATGTTGCTGAAGTACTATAAGCTAGGTAAAGAGAATACTCAGAATTTTGTTCATGTCCCATGTCCTAGTTTTCTCTGAAATGAAATCACTGCATTTTGAATAGCATGTGTCCATAATTCCATATAAACGGAACATTTCTACTGCCTATAACCTATAAAAACCTATGACACCTGACACTACTGCATTTGTGCAATCATGTATGACTGGAACAAGTTCAAGATTATACTTTAAAGTATATCCAAACATAACGAGGAAGACAGAACCAATTATAGTGCCATGGACCTTTACTTAGCCTTTTATCATATGTTAGCTTGTTTAGACCAACAGACAAATCATGAAGACATAACTCAAATAAGCAAGTGGTAGAGAACCTTAAGTTTGGTCTGTGCTTACTAGACAATGAAATTTGAGTACGCTTAGAGAACTAGACATGATTACAAACTTGATGTTATTATTATGGATATGAGCTAGCTAAGTGCCTCATAATAATAAAAAAATTCCAGAATAGCTAAAGCAAGACTGATACACACCAGTATGGGTGCACATAGAGGTGGTTATGTTCACATTTCTCATATATACGAAACCCAAAAAACCAAGCCAGGTGACACCTCATAGCAAGCAACTAAAATGGATTTCAGCTTCGCTGGCTATCACCATATCTTAAAAAAAAAGAGTTCAAATAAGCACATCAACAATATCAGTATAGCTAAAACCCTCATTGAATTCAAATTTCAAAACATGTGAAACACAACCCAAGAGAAGGACGAATTGAGCCCAACTGTAGCCCATGCATGTGGGCATGAGTGCACGGAAGAATACTACCATACTGATAGTTTAAAGAGAGATGTACCAACATATATACGAAGTGGCAAAAATACTTCAACCCACAAGTTAACCCTTTTACACGAAGCAAAGACAAATGCATAGGCTAGGTTTGTGTGAGTGTGTAGCCTACCCAAAATGGTACTAGGCTCAATTTCAACGAAATCTTTCCATTTCTTTAGGGGAGCTGGAGATTCTGGGAGTAGTTGCAGCTGCCAGAAGCTTTCCCCAAACAGGGCCTTGTTTTATTATGTTCAAAATTATTTATTCCTTTATAAGTAGAGTACATTGAATATGCAGAAATGGCTATAACAGAATTTCTGTTCGTATTAACTAATACTCTAGGGGGAATGTACTTGGTGCTAGGATGACTGGAGTCATGGAACTTGTCCGGTTTCAGATCCAGGGTTTGAGCCAGAAGCTTGTTGTGCAGTAAGAATGGGAATACAACTGTTTTGGGCATGTTAAGCTGATCATGTCGAGAGAGGGATGGAGAAGCATATACTAAATCACCCTTTTTCATGTGTTCCCGAGGGAGGAACATGTGTGTGTTGTATATAAATAAAGGACTTCGAATTAAGCGTTATCATTTTCTGAGTGTTTTAGATGTTACAGAAAAGTCCCAAATTGGTACATATCTATACTATCTTAAAAGATAGTACACCACTTCCAACTACCATGTGGGGCCCATGAAGAGTGAGAGAAGACTTTACATTTTCCTATCCACACAAAACAAGACCTTACACAAGAAAAATATGTTAACCGAATATGGAATTTGTCATCGCTCTATGATATATTAGATAATAGGTATAAATTCTTTTAGAGGCTTAAAAATATATAGAATAAACTGTTTTTTTAATGAAAAATTCCGTTGCAACGCCACGGGCATTATGCTAGTTGTAAAGAAAAACAGGCAAAAAAGAAAGCAGAAGCTGAAAGGATTCATGAAGCACAAATATACTAGGGTCTTAGTACACAATGATATAGGAATATGGAAGCTCTTACAAGGTAGAGAAAAATGGAATTCCAGAAAATACCTCAATTACATTGAATCCTTGTTCTCTCGCACACGCAAAAACTGCAGCTGATTTTCCACACTGGAAGAACGAGCAAAGAGAAATTACCTCAAAACTAGGAACAAAGTAGCAGCTTTACGGCTGGGAACATAACCTATTGCTTATAGTAACATATTTAGGCTGTTCAATTTTTTCCAAATACACCATAAAAAATATATAATAAAACACCGTGGGAAATTGATTGCAGGCAGTAATCTTATGTTACCACACCTTCATGTTCCATTAAGAGAACAAGTTGGGAGAAAAAAATGGTCGAAAACTTACTGTTTTACGCCTAGACGTAGCTTAGTGCTTTCAAATTTACAGGCCAATTCCCGACAAGTTCCAGGGGGTGTAAAAATTCTTGTTTCGAGCTCAAACAAATAAAATACGTCTGCAAACCTTTCCTCTCAGAACTAAATTACCGGTCGAATTTAACTTGCCAAACAATTTCTAACTTAAAGAGGAATGATATTGAGGTATTCCCAGGCTAACAAAAAATCTATCCTGCCATTCCATAATATCCTTTCCCCCCCCCCAAAAAAAAAGAATAAATAAATAAAGTAAAGAGGACATGATGCCCAGTAAATTCAAAACAAATAAAGGTAATGCTGATGTTACGTGAAGCATACAATGCAAACGACAAGTAACTTCGACATGGCACTCACCCCAACTGGCCCAGTAATTAGAAGCACATTCTCATAATCAGAAGCATCTTCTGAATAATCTGTATCAGAGCCATCTTGACAGGATATGCCATTCATACTCCCGTTAGTAACTATATTTTGTTTATTTTTGTGGCCTCTTTCATCCCACCCTTTAAGCCATTCACTGAGGAATTTTATGTGCTCGGTATTACCACAAACCTGATCAACCAAGACAGTAATATCAGAGCAAGTATAAGCATATCTGAAGGTATTATTTTGTGAGTTCATAAAAAAATCATGTTGGCCAAAAAAAACTAATCAAATAGAAATAATTGGAAATAGGCAGCGAGATTTTATTATGAAATATATGATTCGTACTGCCAATATGTAGAATATATTGTGACGTTTACCTGGGCAGCAGTTTCAGGCCGGTACTTGTCAGTCCATAGGTAATAATAAGCTGGCTGACAGCTACAAGAGTAAATATTATGTTATTTGGCATCAAACCTATAGAGATAAAGGCCGAGGCAAAACACAAAATCTAGATGATTGACACTAGTTCAGTTGACCTATTGGCTACAACAAGACAAAATGGAAATTTTCATGCCATCATCAATAATGACAACAGGTTTTTTTCCAAAATGGCACTCATAAAAAAACAACTATGAGGACAGCATTTTACTTTGCATTATTGTGTTAACACTGACTATCAGGCAATTAGTTACGTGCAACTCAAAAGGATGAGGAACGGAGCACAACTGATGCAAAATAAGAACTATTATATTATGCAATAGGCTACATTCCCTAAAAAGAAATATTATGCAGTCAGCTATCAAAGAAGAGATAATAGGACATACAACCAGTAGATGCCAAAAAAAGAATGAGCATGAAAACAACATGAGTGTAAAACAAAGTAACGCCCTAATGGCTGACACCTCTTGAGTGGGCATTATAACAGAGCCAAAACAGATGATAGGGTGGCTTGTTTGCTATTAATTTTAACAGGCACTGGTACGATTCAGGAGTCTACACTTTGCAACTTCATAAGCTGGTGAGGTTCAAATGATTATTGATTTTTCTTTTAATTTGTGATGTGAAGGCAAAATTAAGACAGCTAGAAGGAAGGTGAAAGTCTAGCACACATCTAGGCAAATAGTGTCTAATGCAGTTTACCCTTTCAGAGTGGCTTCAGGCAATTCATTCTGTACCCTTTCGTGCTGTTTGCTTTCAAAAAGAGAAGCATAGAAACAGGAACTAGAAGTTAACAGGCACTCATCATCAACATCAATCTGTGGAGCAAAGCACATGGTCATGTTTAAATCAAGATTAACACATGATTAGAACAAGAAATTTACTGGCTATAAAACTATAAATCTATAACAGATGCACAAAGCAAACTCCTTCAAATGCTTCATAAAAGATCAATGGGAAAAGGAAATTTGTACCACATCCAGAGAAGAAAACTTGCTTTTGTTTTGTTTGCCATGCAAATCCTTTCCTGGATCTGCATGCTCTGCGGAATTCTGCTCAGTGGTACTAGTGCCAAGAAAAGATTTGTCAGCAATTAGCCATTTGTTACTCCAGTGAATTGGCATAGTGGCCTGTAACAGAGAGAAAGATTCAGTCACATTAGAGAAACCACCCTAAGGAGGACCACAAAAGCACAAAGGTGAGATGCATTACAGAACCAGAATACCAGATGAACAAAATATATGTTGGACACACCTCCAGTTCGTATAAAACATGAACAGGACATAAAGGTGGATCTCTTTCAAAAGCATGAAGTGAATCCATATCCTCATCCTCAACATTACAAACATCTTGGCCAGCACCTTTGTGTATTTTCCGAGAAGCAAAAAATGGATGCATTTTCTTTCCAGATGAAAACCTCCGATTTTCCTGGAGATGAATAATATGAACTTTTCAGACAACAAAAACAACAATTTTGTAAACATGGAATCAACAGAAAAGTAAAACAGCAACCACAAGTATTTTGTTTCCTCAAGCAACTGCGGAGCACCCAAATGGAGTATATTGAGATCCAAGACATTATCAAACATTCAAGGAGGATGATTCTCTCAAACAGAAGTTAAGCTTGTCTTAATACCTAGCTGTACAGTTTAACAAGAAGGTAGACAATAAAGACATTTCTTAAACAGTTGTTGTTGTTTTAAGATCAAAAGTATGCAGTTCAGAAAACACAATAATGTACTACAAAGCCTAAATTCAAGATAGGAAATATAAATATAAACTTGTGCAGGGCCCAAAAAGCCATGAACAAATTTACAGTATTCAGCCAAACAAAAGGCAACCACCACAACCGCAAAGGACAAGTATCCATTATCTGAATTACGACTAACATTTTGTGTTTTACCTTTACTTGGGATGACAACGTGGGCATTCAAATAACCACAGATCTAAACTCGCAATAAGCATGATAGAAGATAGCACACCCAATTCCAATTGATTATCAAATAGTAAGAATACTCTTGAAGAATTATTGAGACAATAGCCAAAAGGAAGGTATAAAAAGGACTACATACAGTATCTCAAATCAAACGTTGGCACTGGAGCCTACCTCTGCAGCTATCTTTGCCTCTGACCTTAGATCAACTATCAACTGTGGCTTATCTTCATTGTCTAGTGCATCAACATTATCATTAACCGGACTTTCTTCAGATGGGACGGTCATCAAATCAATATCAACTGATATGGGTGATGTTTGAGGCAAGATAACTTGAGTCTGACTGATGCGTAGTTGCAGACAACTTTCATGACCTTCACAGACAAAAGAAAAGCTCATTGCACTTTTTCAAAAGTAGAGTAAGTTAATCAGTAGAGGGAAAATCGCAGCTGAAACAATGGCATTGAGTTAACTTCAACAGTGCTATAAGTGCAATTTAGCAGCCATGGCATATAATATTCTTTATATGCACAACAGCATGTACAAGCAAACTGTTTGACACTCAATAGTTGGATATTATTTTTTGTTACACTCAAAATGTTGAATGCGGATTATTCAACACTAAGTGTGAATTGTGTTCAATATATGTTTCCTGAACACTTGGTAGTGGTGTATTTCTTCCATTGTACAAACCAACATGGTAGGGTACTTCTACAGAGAGACTCAACAGTATCAAATCACCAGCAATATTTACACGTGCATGCGTGCGTGCAAGCACAGAGAATGTGTCTGGAGAGTGAGCTAAGTTCTCACCATCAGTAGATTCCAATGCTTTGCAATGCTTTCGGTTCGGACCCTTCAGTGCTGAACCCTGATTCCTACCCCTGCCTTTCCTCTGCTTTTTCTGAGGGCTCTCATCTGAAATTCAACAGATCAAATATTCAAAGGTGATATTTCCGGCATGATATCACCTGTTGTGTGTCATTCACAATGTATAGTAAATACATAACAGAATAATGACCGGACTGGTGAAGCACTTAACAAGTTAACAAAAATGGTAATAATATGGGCGCATGTAGACCAATTACAGGATTGACATACCGACTAAAATTACTTCATCCTTGCTATCTTGTTCCAGACCAGTTGTCTCTTTGTTTGAAGACCGCTACAAAAGTTTGATTAAACAAATCAGAATTTTACATAAATGAAAGGTGAACAGAATAACAAACATGCACCAGTTCATTGAATGTATAGCACCTAAATTGAATAAAGGGATATTTTTTTCTTAGAATACAAGATATACACAGAAAAGATAAACACCGTAATCGCCTGATCAGTCTACCTAGAAGCATGTGAATGTTTGCAACTACATTTAAAAAGGTTCCTTTTATGTGCTGCACTTATCTAGCAGCTTATCTGGAGATGCAGGCATTACCGATTTGCCTGATTACCTAGTTTGGATCTAATTTTGGGACAAATGAGATGGGTTACATTCAATGGCACAAAACCCTTGCTAGTGAGTAGATGGTCGTATAGGTGTAGTCGAGCACCATCCATGCCCACTTCGCCCCTTGCCCACAAATCCTAACGTGCTCCGGCGCAAATAGAGCTACTAGTACTGAGTAACTAGTTGTGGTAGGTGGCTCAACCGGCCCAACTCCAGGTTGTTAGAGAGGAAACAATAAGACATTCCCTTGGGTAATCTGCCAACCCTACCAAAGAGTGCATCAGTGCAGGATCAAAAGTCACAATAGTCACAGTGTGATGCCGCTATCATCAAAAACTTCACTGGTTGGTGTCATTAATTGAGACATCGTCTGCCAGCACTCACTGTCCTTCTCTGCCTGACACAACTGGCCCTTTTTGTCATGGTTGCTCAGATTCACCTACCATCTTCGTCGTCCTCGTCTACTCGCTCCCTTTTTTCTCTTTTTCTCTGTGCTATTTTAAATAAGTTTGTTTCAAATTGGTTTTTTTCTCTCGATTAAGTCCGATTGAAGCCATGAGCAGTCCTTTTTAGACTTGTTTGATAGCCATCAAAGGATAATGGCTATGCAGTGGTTGCAGCCTTATCTAGTGTGAATTTTTATCGCTAATAAATAGATAAAGAGTTAAAAGAATGTGCATATAGCACTCTAATTTGATCATGTTTCTACCTGAGTTGTGTATTGTTTTCTTATTCTCTCTCCCAAATAAAGTGGCACATTAGACTTATCTGTGTTCTAAAAAACATAGTGCGGACCAGCCAAAATTCAACCCAATGGGCGAATCAGAGCAATATGGACTACCGAGAAGACACAAACAACTAAGGAAGGAAAAATTCAGCAATGTACTTTCGTGCCGGCCTCTGATTTCCGCAGCCTTCCTTTCTTCTTCGCCTTCTCCGACTCCTCCCCAACCCCCTTCTCCGGCGTCCCATCGCCCGTGGCCAGGGGAGGGACACCGGCACCTCCTGCTTCTCCTCCGCATCCACCGCCGACGCGCGCGCCTCCGCCCGCCTTAGGAGGTCCCCACGAGAGCTTCGACTGCACGCACCGCCGCAACCGATTCCCGTCCGCGGAAGCAGGCGAAGGAGTCGCCTTCGCCGGGGAAGGCGACGGCGACGGCGACGGCGACGGCGTCGGCGCCTCGGGGTCAGCAGATCCGCCCATGGGAACGAGCGAGAAGGAGAGACGGAGAAGGGGGATCGACTCTAGGGTTTGGGTTTTGTGAACAATGGGAGCTCAAAGTAGCACCCCGCCGCAACGGGAGGCGGGGGTTGGATTAGCTCACGTTTCCCGCGCGATGAGGCGAAACGCGGGCAGATTTGGGCGTGCGCGCATATATACCGCGCGTCCGCGCGGAGAGGAGGTTGGCGCCGTGGTCAGAGGGCGGAGCGGAGTGCTGGGGGCCGAGGAGACGGACCCTCGACTCTCTGTTGACACGCGGCAGATTATTTGATATACTCAGTGAAGATTATGACAATCAGGTATTCATATGGCAAGCTTATTCGATTGAAGATAGAGATAGATTGTATCTACCAAATATGTAAACCAACTATGACTTGGGTGTTACGTTGCCGATTAGATAAGGCAACGACTTATAGTCATGGTTTGGTAAGATTGAGGAAAACCGACTTAGAGTAAGATAGGGTTTCCGAATTGTAAGCCCGCCTCTCAAGACTATATAAGAGAGGGTAAGGGGCGTTTCTTGAGAGATATGAGTTTTCTGAGCTATAGATCTTGAGATCAATAAACACTCGGCGGATCAAATCCCCAAACAGGAGTAGAGTATTACCTCACGAGAGGGCCTGAACCTGTCTAGATCTTCGTTTTTCACCTAACCCATTGTGCTTGGCGATCTTGACTGCTTTCCCAAATTTCTATTGCCGAAACCGAGTTTCGACAGTTGACGCGTCAGGTAGGGACCCGCACGTCAAGACTTCTTCGACAATCTCGCCGACAAGTGCGATGGGATCTTCTTCAAGCTTCGACGACTTCGCCGCCAACGTCTTCGACAAGTTCCCCTCCTTCGACTCGGATTCAGACCAATCGGGATGAGAAACACACTCGGCGCCGTTCGGGCTCCCGAACAACGCCAAGATCTACGACGAAATCTTGGATTCCAAGATGCAGTCCATCCACTCCAACGAAGGAACTCTCTCAGCACCGATCGGGCTGCCGAACGACGACAAGATCTACAGCGGTCTTCTCATCTCTCCGTTGGAACCAATCTACTCGGGAGAAAACCTCTCGCGCCGTTTGGATTACCAAACACCGCTAAGATCTACTGCAAGCTCCTCTCCTCTGAATCAAAATCGATCCACTCAGGAGGATCCACGTCCTCAAGCTCCGACTCGGACTGGAACGATCCAGATTCAAACTACCCGGGCTTAAGGGAAGTCCCGGTCATCCTCCAGCCGTTCGGCTCATGCTCATCCTCGGAGCTCAACGAATATCTCAGCTCTTTAGCTTTTGACGACCTTTATGGCATCCCCTCAGACAAAGCCAACGACTCCGACTGCGACAAGGACTATGAGCCGAAGTGCTTTGACGTCCTCATGGCTGAGGTGGCCGAGACCGACTCAGTCATGGCCCGCGAGCGGAAGAAGAACGAGCCAGAATTGATCAAGAGCGCAAGCTGGCCAAAGAGGAGAAGAAGCGCAAAGAGGAAGCCGACAGAAGGAAGCAGGATCTAAGGGCAGCCGGACGATCCACTCAAGAGGCTATACTTCAAACGCGGGTCCACAACACCAATATCTTTCAGACGCCACAGCAGAACGCTGTCGCTGCCCTCACTCTCCTGGACACCGTTATCGAGACGGTGCCCCCCGACGTAACCCCAATCTTGGACAAGATCAAGACCATCGTTGCGGCTACGGCCAACGGTCATCCCTCCACCTCAATCCGAAGACCGGCGAGTCCGTGACAAACGCCGACGAGCCGACTCCGCCGGCGAGGTCAAGGGATTACAAGAGACCCGAGCCGACCGGTCGGGGACCAGGTCAAGAGGCCCACGCCACGAGACCACGCACAAGCATCAGGAGCAAACGGCCGACTCCCGAGAGAAGCAACATAGACATCCACCCGTCCACCACCGCCTGCGCCGCAACAATAGCTCCTGGGCTACGGGCGCATCGCGAGGACCCCGCCGAGTGATCTCGGGAAGTTCTCGATCGTCGCTACCAAGAACGGGATCAACGCACCCGGGAAGATTGAAGGGGATCACCTGACAGTAATGACGACGGAGTACCAGCTTTCACTCGGGAGCTTCGCCGAGTTCATTGGCCGAATGGATTCAAGCCGACTTGAATCGAGAAGTACGACGGGAAGACCGACCCCGAGTCGTGGCTGACCGTGTACACCCTCGCCATCTGTGCGGCAGGAGGCGACAATAAGGCAATGGCCAATTACCTGCCTGTGGCCCTCGCCAACTTAGCCAGGAACTGGCTCACGAGCTTGCCAAGAGGCTCGATCGGCTCGTGAAGTGAGCTAAGGGACCACTTCATCGCCAACTTTCAGGGCACCTTCGAGAGGCCTGGGACCCACTTCGACCTGTACAACGTCATCCAGAAGCCGGACGAACCTTTTGTTAGTGATATGCCCTAGAGGCAACATGGAGATGTTGGATATCACGTCAATGTTTATGTATAAATGAATAAAGTGTTATTCGGTTCCATGAAATAGACATCTTGTATTGATCAATAAGTACGTGACTTATTTATGAGACTCTTTATGTATGAATCTATTTCTAAACGATCCCACGATCATATGTCATATTGTTGGAACAAATATGATTCTAAGATCGGCATGTTTATTGATTGATGATCATGTCTCATAGATCATGGGTATGGAGATACCAAATCAATAAACATGGACATATGTGTTGAAGAACACATTGTTGGATAGACCCACCATGAGACACTACGGGAATTAATGTGCCATTAGTTGGTCTCGGGTAGTGTTGGTACAAAGTCCTTAGACCGAGATCACCATGGATTCCAACATGTGTAGTAGCCTACTTTGGGACTACCAAACGCTATTCCGAATGCGGGTAGTTATAAAGGTAGTTTTCGGGTTTGCTAATGGAGTGGGATGTGAGTGATCAAGATGGAATTTGCCCCTCCTTTGGAGAGATATCTGGGCCCTCGAGGTAATGGATTATGGAAATGCATGGCCATGCTAAGTTGATTGAGGAGTCAATCAACAGACAGATAATCCAATACGGTTCGAGTGAAAGGTTAAGCTATTGAAGGGATGGCACACATCTTGCCTATAGCTTAAGCGGTATCGTGAGGCAAAGGAATTTGTGTACACATTACGGGTTGAGCCGATATTATTCTTGTATACAATGGTGTCAATATGTGCTGCTAGGCGCCGTCGTTGGGGTCGGCTGAGTTGGACTCGAGCCGACGATCGGCTAAGTTAGACTATAGCCGAAATCGAGTATACCGAACCTACGGGTCGCACGCTTAAGGGGATAAGAACGGGCATTCGAGTTGGACTCGGATACGGCTCGATCGGATAGGGATCCGATCGGATAGAGTCCTATAGGCTTACGACGTATGGGCGACCAACTCTATGAGATACGGATGAGATCCGGTTCAAAAATAGAGTCTGATCGGCCACTAGTCCTAGTCGGCCAACTCTATATAAAGGAGGGAGGGGTGGAGAGGCTGCGACATGTCAATTGCATCGCGTGCAACAGAAGTCGTCGAGATCAATCTCCACGGAAACCCTCCCCACTTTCGAGCCAAACCCTAGCCTTGCATCGCGTGCTAGCACACGGGTGTACGGCGTTTTGTCCCCGGACGTGTGGATACCGGTAGAGGCTGGCCGCTACGTTGCGCGGCGTTGATCGGCCGGATCGGCTACGGCATCTGCGAATCGGGCGATTGGCGAATCGGCGTCCCAGTATCGGCGTCGGCTTGCGAGAATCGGCTACACATTCCGGATCGGATAGCCACGATTGGGTTTCATTTGCACACTCCAATCGGTAACGATCTATCGGCCCTTACTTGCAAGTGTTCCTGGTTTGCGCGGTAAAAAGTTTTGTTTTCGGCTAGCGTAGCCTCCGCGTAACCCTTCACCTTTGAAGAACTATATTCGGCGCTTCTCCGAAAAGCGCAACAAGATCCCCAACTTCACCGACGACATCATCATCGCCGCCTTCCAGAAAGAAGTCCGTGACGAGCTGTTGATCGGGAAGTTTGGGCGCAAGCCACCGAAAACGGTGAAGCAGATGTTTGAGACGGCAAATTCCTACGCCAAATCCAACGATGTCATCAAAGCGGCGCGCCAAGACCGGCCTGATAGGAGGGTCGACAAGCAATTGGGAGGAAGCCGGAATCCTAAGAAGCATAACGGCAACAACAACCAGACCCACAAATACCGCAAGCACCGACCCGAGGACCTAGTTGTCGTGACGTCCAACTCCCAACGTTGCCCCCGAGTCGCGGCCTATGACGCCATTATGAACACTCAGTGCACGCATCATCTCAATCACAAGCATGCGGCTAAGGACTGTTTTATTTATAAACAGTTCGCCAAGCAATATGTGACACAGCTCAACAAGAAGCCGACTGATGAAGCCGGACCATCGGGCGCCAAGAAGAACAACGTGGCTGGAGACGCCGAACCTTTTCAAGACCCCGTGGGTGAGCTAAACCATATCTTCGGGGGCCGCTAGCCTATGAATCCAAGAGAAAACAGAAGCTAACTGACCGAGAGGTCAACGTGGCGCAACCCGAGGTGCCACAGTACCTACGATGGTCGGAGGTGGCCATCACTTTTGACCGCTCGGATCATCCCGACCGAGTGGTTCACCCAGGGCGCTATCCACTCGTCTTGGACCCGGTGGTCCGCAACATCAAGCTCAAGCGCGTCCTCATCGATGGGGCGGCGCCTTCAACATTCTCGTTCGTCAAGACCTTGGACGAGATGCAGATCCCGAGGCCGGCGAAGGCAAGCTCGGCCCCTTCTATGGAGTTATCCGGGTGTCATCTATGCCACTCGGGCACATCGCCCTTCCGGTCACCTTCGAAGTTCGAGAGAATTTTCGAACGGAGAACATCACTTTCGAGGTGGCCGACTTCGAGACGGCTTACCACGCGATCATCGGAAGGCCCGCTCTCGCCAAGTTCATGGCGATACCCCATTATACCTACCTCTGCATGAAGATGTCGGGTCCCAACGGCGTCATCATTCTTCGCAGTGATGTGAAGCAAGCCTTCACCTGTGACAAGGAGAGCTGCGACATGGCCCAATCTCGCGAGAGATCATGCGGCCAGCAAGAAATTCGATTGACCGCGTCGACTTCGGCAGAGGGTGAAATCCCCACTAAGAAGATAGCCAAATCACGAATCGGCGACGCCAAGACCAAGAAGATCTCCCTTGATCCCTCGGATCCCTTGAAAACTGTTGTAATCGGCGCTGAACAAGATCCTAAATAGGAAGCGCGCTCGTCACCTTCCTCCAAAATAATAAAGATATTTTTGCTTGGAAACCATCTGATATGCCTGGAATTCCTAGGGAGGTGATCGAGCACTCTTTACACGTCAAAGATGACGCAAAACCAATCAAACAACGATTACGCAGGTTCGCCCAGGATCGAAAAGACGCCATCAAAGAAGAGCTCACAAAGCTCTTAGCCGCTGGTTTTATCAAAGAAGTTCTGCATCCCGACTGGTTGGCCAACCTGGTTCTGGTCCGTAAAAAGACGGGGCAATAGCGCATGTGCGTTGACTACACCGACCTCAACAAAGCCTGCCCCAAAGATCCATTCGGGCTGCCTCGCATCGACCAAGTCGTAGATTCAACAGCCGGCTGCCAACTCTTAAGTTTTTGGACTATTACTCGGGCTATCGCCAAATCAGCTTGAACGTTTATCACGCCGTTTGGAGTCTACTGCTATATTACAATGCCTTTCGGCCTAAAGAACGCCGGAGCCACATACCAACGCATGATCCAGAGGTGTTTTCAGACGCAGATTGGAAAGAACGTGAAAGCTTATGTCGACGATGTCGTCATCAAGACCAAGTAAAAAGAAGACCTGATTGCCGACCTAGAAGAAACCTTCGCAAATATTCGGGCCTTCAGAATGAAGTTAAACCCAAAGAAGTGCACTTTCGGCGTTCCATCAGGCAAACTGCTTGGCTTCATGGTGTCACATCGAGGCATTTAAGCCAATCCAGAAAAAATCAACGCTATCTTGAACATGAAGCCCCCGAGTAACCAGAAGGATGTCCAGAAGCTCACTGGCTGCATGGCAGCGCTAAGCCGATTCATCTCTCGACTTGGCGAACGAGGCATGCCCTTCTTTAGGTTGCTGAAGAAAACAGACGACTTCCAATGGACCACGGAAGCCCACAAGGCTTTTGAAGATTTTAAAGAATTCCTCACGCCGCCCGTCCTAGCCTCACCTCAGCCCCAGGAGCCCCTGCTACTGTACGTTTCAGCCACTCACCAAGTTGTTAGTACGGTCCTCGTGGTCGAGCGCGAAGAAGAAGGGCGGATCCAGAAGATTCAAAGGCCGATCTACTTTGTTAGTGAAGTGCTGACATGAGCCAAAATTCGCTACCCTCAGGTATAAAAATTGCTATATGGTGTGCTGATAACCGCGAGGAAATTGGCACACTATTTTCAGGGTCACTCGGTCACCGTCGTCACTTCCTTTCCACTCGGCGATGTCATCCACAACCGGGAGGCAATTGGACGCATCGCGAAGTGGGCCCTGGAGCTGATGCCGCTGGACTTAACTTTTAAGGCGAGGACGTCTGTAAAGTCACAAGCCCTGGCGGACTTCTTTGCCGAGTGGACCGAACAGCAAGAAGATGTACCTCGGGAAGACCTTCAATATTGGACCATGCACTTCGACGGATCCAAGAGGATCACCGGCTTGGGAGCAGGAGTTGTGCTGATCTCTCCGACTGGGGAAAGGCTAAGATACGTCCTCCACCTCCACTTCTCCGCCTCACATAACATCGCCGAGTATGAAGCCCTGCTACATGGACTACGGCTCGCAGTTTCACTCGGGATACGTTGGCTTGTCGTGAAAGGGGATTCCCAGCTGGTCGTGAACCAAGTAATGAAGGACTGGTCCTGTCTAAACGACACCATGGAGGCCTACCGACAGGAGGTTCGCAAACTTGAGGACAAGTTTGACGGACTCGAGCTATCACACGTCCTAAGACACAATAACGAAGCAGCTGACGAACTGGCGCAGTTCGGGTCCAAACGTGAAACTGTCCCAACAGACGTTTTTGTCGAGCACCTCTATGAGCCAACTATTGCGGCAAAACCAACTTCCAACGAACAAGCTGCAAACGAAGTCGCCATGATTGACGCCGACTAGAGAACACCACTCATCAAATTTTTAACATAGCAAGAGCTGCCGGAAGACCGGGATGAGGCAGAACGTGTCCGACGTTGTCGCTAAGCTTACGTCATGGTTGACTCCGATTTATACAAGAGAAGTCCCTCCGGAGTCCTGATGAGATGCATCACACCCGAGAAAGGACGACAGCTACTCCAAGACATCCACTCGGGCATATGCGGAAGCCACGCGGCAACACGCACCTTGGTGGGAAAAGACTACAGACAAGGTTTTTTCTGGCTTACCGCGGTCTCCGACGCGGACAAAGTGGTACGAACATGTGAAGGTTGTCAATTCTTCGCCCGACAGAGCCATGTCCCAGCCCAAGAGCTACAAACTATTCTATTATCCTGGCTGTTTTCGGTAAGGGGCTTAGACATGGTCGGCCCTTTCAAGAAGGCTCCAGGAGGATTCACACACCTATTCGTCGCAATCGACAAGTTCTCCAAATGGATCGAAGCTAAGCCGGTTGCCACAATTACTGCTGACAAGGCACGGGACTTCATACTCAACATCGTGCACCGATTCAGCGTCCCAAACAGAATTATAACCGACAAGGAGACTCAATTCACTAGTGGCATCTTTAAGGAATTCTGCGAAGACTTCGGGATCAAAATCTGCTATGTGTCGGTTGCACACCCCAAAAGCAAGGGTCAAGTTGAGCGTGCCAATGGCATGGTCCTTCAAGGCATTAAGGCCCGCGTGTTCGATCACTTAAGTCCTTATGCCGGCAAGTGGGTACAAAAGCTCCCCTCGGTTTTATGGTCTCTGCGGACCACGCCCAGTCGGGCTACCGGCCAAACTCCTTTCTTTTTGGTCTATGGCGCAGAAGTCATGTTGCCAAACGAGATGGAGTACGAATCCCTCCGAGTCCGCAGCTTCAACGATGAACGCTACGACCCAGACCGAGTGGACGAACTCACCCGACTGGAAGAGGCCCGTGAGGCAGCCCTCATCCAGTTGGCAAAATATCTTCGTGGGCTCAGACGATACCACAGTCGCAACGTTCGAGCACGAGCTTTTATCGTTGGCGATCTGGTTCTACACAAGATTCAAACCATTAAGGACCGTCACAAGTTATCCCACTTATGGGAAGGCCGTATATAATTGCTGAGGTGACTCGGCCAGGCGCATACCGATTAAAGCGTGAAGACGGATCTATGGTGGAGAACTCCTGGAACATCGAGCATCTTCGACGACACTATGCTTAAATTGCCTTAAGTCTCATGTTCTTCTTGACTGCCAACCTCAAGCAAGATGACTTCTTGAGTTAGCGTCGGGTTTACATATGTCAATAAAGCATGGTTTTTCGGCAACTTGTGCATATTCGGTTTATCATTGTCTAATGTTCCTTGATTCGAGTTCAATGTTTAAGGATCGAGAATTTTTGATGACCTAATCAAGCTTAGGCTTGGTAACAGTCGGACGAAAATTACATAAGAAATTTTACATAAAAACTCGGATCAAGGCATTAACATAAATAAGCTGAATATTTACAAAGTTTACATCAGAAAGTTGCATACAATGTTTCACAATACAGTCAAGGTCGGAAGTGGTTCACTACATCGGCGGCCACCTTTTATGGCCGATTCCTGTGCCTCACCAATTAATTCGAGGGCCTGCTCATCTGAAGTTCCCTCAGCGAAGCCCTCCCCGACTGAATCGATGTCCACTCGAGGGTAGAATGACTTCGCCTGAGCAAGGGCGAAGCCCGCTCCCATGACAACTGCCTCAGAGATGTTGGCCAAATATTGGTCAGGGGCTCGCCTAAGTTTATCAAAGATCTCGACTGGGTACAGTGAGCTGGTCCCGATGCCATGATGGAACAGGGACAGCAGGATCGGCGTCGGCGTGTTAGCAACATCTTCTCGGACCTTTCCAGCTTGTTTGACCCTCTCAAGCAAAACATCGTATTGAGCTCGGGTCTTGACTTTGTAAGCTGCCAAAGACATATGATCACACAGAGCGTTCGAAGACAAAGCAGTACAAAAGAGTGTTACTTTGAAGGAGCTTACATTCAAACTCGGCCTCCAGCTCGGCCTTGCTGAGGCTGACTGCTTCTAGCCGGGTTTGAAGCAAGCGGACCTCCGATGAATTTTCTACAACAAGAAGGTCGTCAACAACCAAGATCAACACAAAATTCAATTAGAGGCATAAAAGACCAAGAAGGATAAGCTTACTCCCGCTGAACCCCGGAGGTCGAGGTTCTCCTCTCGGAGTTCGGCTATTTCTCTCCTCAGGGCCGCTTCCCTCGATGCAGCTTCCTCTCGAGTGGTCTTCAATTCTTGCTGAATGTTCTCCAGAGAGTTCGGATGCAGGACCAATTTCTCGAGTGCATCGGACTTGGCCATTGATCGCGTACTCTCTCGCACACAAAACCGAAGTGGCCGCCGAAAAGAGATTATGATCTTTGCAACCGAAAAGGATCGGGACTTACGTTAAGTAATCGGGTCGCTTCATTCAAGCTGTTCACAAGTGCATCTCTTTCTTCGCTTTTCATTTGCTTATCCAAGATGATGCTTTGTCTCTGGCCTTCCGAATCTCGCCACTCGATCTTGATCGGGGGAACCCATGTTTTAGAGGATTGTAACCTGGGGATCTCTTCTACTGTGGCTGAACGGATCAGGAGGAACAGATGAAGCTACGAGAGAATCAAAAGATTAAAGATGAAATGTTGACTCAAGGCTTACTAGTTTCGGTGGTCGAATCCTTAACTGGTGCAGCCCGGCTGCTCTTTTCCTTCTGACTTTTGACCGACTGGTCTTCAGTCGGGGCCCTTTGGGCTGTAGCCGGGGGCTTCTCCGCGGCCGACTGGTTTCCAGTCGGGGTGTCTCGGCTGGCGGTCGGGGGCTCCCTCCTTGGGGTATCTTCGCTGGGACACGAGGGCTCTCCACCCGGGGGCGCTCTCGCTCGGGAGAGGGCTCCGGGGTTTTGGCTCTGTAGGTTTTGCTGCCTCGGTCGATGCAGCTGGCGTTGGCCCTTCGCTTTTCCCAGCAGGGTCTATATCTTGGGGTCTCCTGCAAAGAGAACGACAGGAGCAATCGGAATGAAGATAAAGAAATTTTCAACAAAGAGTTTAACTTCAGTTGTAAGGCGTACCTGGACGATCGGCGGATTTTGGGCGCTGCTTTCGGTGACGGCCTTGGAGGGGTCGCTGCGGCTTGAGGGGCTGGGACGTCGTCGTCCGAGTCATTGATGATCAGCCTCCTCTTGCTTGCCCGTTTGCTGATATCTTCACTCGGGCCGCCCTCTTCCCGGCTGGATCACTCTGGATCTTCACACCACCGGTCGGCTTCTTGGCAGGACGAATCGGCACGTCGTCATGAGGAATTTTGTAGGGCTTCGAAATGATGGAGGCATTTTCCTGCAAGAAAGTTTCTTATAACACTGAGAAGTGTGACATCAAGATTGCAAGGCAATGAAAGAGTCAAGTCGGCTTACCGGAGGAGGAGGTCGATACAGAGGCTGCGTTCAACTGCAATTCCAGTCGAGAAGACCTTGTACATTCAGATCTTCAAGATCTCGAAGCTGAGGGAGTCGCGGTCTTCCCGATTAGGGTCCCTCTCGCCCTCGTATTCAAAGGCTGGCTTCGATCGTTCCTTGATCAGTGCCAGTCGGCTCCTGATGAAGTGCCGAGTGATTTGCTCGCCATGAAGACCTTTTTGCTTCATCTCCAAGATCTTCGCTAGCAACTTGTTGGCTTCATCCCAATCTTGGGCTACTGGCACAGTGCTCCAGGTAGGCCTGGGCACGGGGGGAAGGCCAACGAAATTTGGTAGGCTGGGATCAGGATTGGAAATGTAGAACCAGCTTGCGTGCTAACCCTTGTTAGAGGATTTCAGAGGGAGAGAGAAATACTCCTTGCGGAGGGATCCGCGGAGTTGGAAACCTGCCCCACCGACGACGCAGGGCTGGTCCTTATTCGGATGTGGCTTGAGGTAAAACATGCGCCGGAAGAGCTGGAAGTGGGGGAGAATGCCAAGGAAGGCTTCACACACATGGATGAAGAGAGCGATGTGGAGCATAGAGTTGGGGTTTAAATGATAAAGACGAAGACCATAATAGTCAAGAAGTCCCCTAAAGAACTCGGAGGTGGGGAGGCTGAAGTCGCAGTAAAAGAAAGAGGTGAAGACGACGAGCTCACCGGTGTTCGGAGTGGGGAACTCCTCACCCGCCGCCGGGCGCCAGCCCACGATTTACTTAGGAGGAAGCACTCCGTGCTTCACCATCTCTTTGAGAGTGGATTCCCTCACATCCGAAGTGACCCACTGCTCGAAAAGGATTTTTCTCTCATCCGCCATGAGTGTGGGGAGCAGATCTGGCTTGAAGGATGGGGATTTGAGATGGGGGTTTGAGAAGATGGATGCGGAGGCTAGCTGTGAGCAAAGCGCAGGCTTTTGGATCGGCGGATTGGATGCGCGCAAGAGCTTAGGGTTCTCCGCTGCAAGCTGATGAACAGTGTTACGGTTGGGGAATTTTTTCTGGGAAGACGAAGTGGTGGGGATGACCTCGAGGCTTTGTAAGAGATTTGAGGGTTGCGCTAGGTTTTCTTGCAATTGGGCTGAGCCCATGAGAGACATGCGACCCGGCTAAGGTGTGGCCCGACACGTGTCCTTAGGGACTTAAGTGGATGAACTTGAGCAGATTTGCCTTGGCAATATGCACGTGTTTAAATGCCCTGTACCTTTAAAAATCATTTCATACCGTGGTTTGCTTGACTTCATGAGAAGCTAGCACGCTGCAATTTGAAAGGTAACAAACAGCTAAGCTTTTTATGGCTGCCTTGATGACAGGGGTTGTTTGATTCTTCGGCATTTGATTAAATGATTATATTAATGCTATTTTTTCCACCTTGGTGAAGATCTTTTTTAGATTAAGACCAATATTATGGTAGGAGCTATTTAATATTTGGGTCATATTTTTTAGATGACTGAAAAACTTGTTTATCCATGAGGGATGATTAAAATATTTGTTCTGAGAAAACTCGGGCAGATCCCTCGGATAAGCATGAGCTTGCCGAGTGCTTTCCACCCACTAGGGTTGATTGAGTTATTTGTTCTGAGATGATTCGGGCAAATTCACTCGGACGAGCACGAGCTTGTTGAGTGATGAGATTTTTTATGATTATTGCTTTAGCATGAGCTAAGCATTTATATAAGAAAGATTTTTATAGTTCTTGACTGTATGTTTGGTCTGTTTCTAACTGACCACACAGTCGGGGGCTACATCTAATTAGGTGTATTAAGAGATGCACCTAGATATTTATTTTTGAGAATTTTTTGGGTATTTTCCAGCCCTTCAATCTTTGGAGCCACTCGGGAGATTCAGGCAGAGATGATGGAATTACTTGGCGCGCCAGAAGCACTTGGCCAAAAAGTTGTTTGGCTATGTACTAACTTGGTTTGAGCTGAGCTATCTCGTCGACTGCAAAGGACTCGGGGGCTACTGTGAAGATTATGGCAATCGGGTATCCACATGGCAAGCTTATCCGATTGGAGATAGGGATAGATTGTGCCTGCCAAATATGTAAACCAACTAGGACTTGGGTGTTACGTTGCCGATTAGATAAGGCAACGGCTTACAGTCATGGTTTGGTAAGATTGAGGAAACCGACTTAGAGTAAGATAGGGTTTCCGAATTGTAAGCCCGCCTCCCAAGACTATATAAGGGGGGTAAGGGGCGTCCCTTGAAGGATATGAGTTCTCTGAGCTATAGATCTTGAGATCAATAAACACTCGGCGGATCAAATCCCCAAACAGGAGTAGGGTATTACCTCACGAGAGGGCCTGAACTTGTCTAAATCTTTGTTTTCCACCTAACCCATTGTGCTTGGCGATTTTGACTGCTCCCCAAATTTCTATTGCCGAAACCGAGTTTCGACACTCAGTTTTCTACCTTGATGCCATGGGCTATCGTCAGGGAGTTTTACAGTTTTATGTATATTAATTAATATGTCACATAAAAAATTTTATATATCATATAATTAAAGAAAAGAGAGGGAATCAGTTTTATCGAAAATGAAACCATATATACATGAATACCATGAGGGATGAAATTAAATTGATTTTTATATTGATGTTTGCAAGATAGTCACGTAAACATGAATGAAATAAAATTATGTCTAAAACTACTCTTCCAATATATAATTTTATGGTGTGGTTTAATAAGATCAAAATCGTATTTAATTTTATAACTTTTATTCGGATGAAACTGATTCTTTTTTCTTTAATTTTATATCATGTCATCAAACAATATATAGAACATTTATATAGCATACTGGTTAATGTGCATAAAACTTCAAAAAACTCCTTACTGTAATTAGCCTAAGTACTCATATTCGTTTCTATTTCTTTCGTCTCAAAATAAATATCTCCATATCATAAGTACTAAAATTTGTTTATACTTATTTTGTTCCAAATAAATCGATCTTTTTAAAATAAACTAGATGATACTCTCTCCGTTTCTATTATAATTTGTTTGGTTTTTTATTAGTCAAATTTTTTAATCAAATGTATAGAATAAGTTAATAACATTCGCAACATCAAATTAGTTTTATTAAATATATTTTAATACCATATTTGTTTTGTATTAAAAATATAAATATATTTTTAAGTTTGATTTAAAAAAATCAAATGATTTATAATAAGAAAAAAATCAAATGATTTGTAATATAAAACGAAGGGAGTATTTGTTTTTATTTTTTATTCCAAAATAAATAAATAGTCATGATTATTTGTACCGTACACCCAATGTGATACGTACCACTTATGGTCGTACAGCCAATTGCGAGGATGGATTGTCTTAAGCAGCAGTTGGGCGAAAATTCAGGACTTTGGTCCGTCCACTATATTTGACAAGAATGAATATATCTGAACAATCATGTGCTAACGCTGCTGCAGATTTGCTGAGTCAGAAGCTAGGATATAGCTTGTTCCACTAGTACTACGAATAATCTAAACAGGCTCCTCCCTAGAGGCTCTCTAGGGGAGATGTATAACCGACAGGTGAAAGGTCGTCTTTTAACGCCATACAGACAGGTAAAAACATATATCATACAACCTACAAACATGAATCATCTTTAAACTAATTAATGCTTCGTATGCAACTAAAATTAAGGCTGTATTTAGATCCTGAGAAATTTTTACCAAAATACCACATCAATGTTTTGACACACATTTAAAGTATTATACATAGACTAATAAAAAAACAAATTACAGAATCCGTTTGTAAACGACGAGACGAATTTATTAAGAAGGTGTTCGGCTGGTCTAAAGTCGGCTGATAAGACAAGCCGACTGGTTTGCTGTGAGAGAAAAATACTGTTTGAACGGTTGATAAGCCCGGCTGATACGAATAAGCGAACAGAGCCTAAGTCTAATTAATCTGTCATTAGCACAAGTTTATTAGCATAAGTTTTCATGTAGCACTTTATTGTCAAATCATAGTCTAATTAGTCTAAAAGATTCGTCTCGTAAATTACATGCAAACTGTATAATTAGTTATTTTTTAGTCTATATTTAATACTTTATTTATGTGTTTAAACTTTTGATGTGATAGAACAAGGTGAATCTAAACATGACCTTAAGTGTAAATAAATTTTTATATCTGATTAGAGACAAACATAAATGTTTAGCCCGATGTGTTGAGCCACAACGACAACCACGTGACACGTGTCCTATCCTAAGCCAACAATCTCCCTCTCTCTTCCTTCCACATCCATGTGCAATGTAAAAATCAACCACACAATCCTCTCTTCTCTTCTCTTCTGCAGCCACACGCCCCGGCGATTCCTCTCTTTCTTCTTCCTCTCTACTCGATCCCTCCGCCGCAGCCTCCACCCGCTGGCCACATCTTCATCGGGCTCGGGCGCGGGGCCGCAGCGGGCGGAGGCCGATGGCCGGAAGCGAGGACGGAGATGGTGGTCGGCTGCACGGCGAAGGCGAGGCCCACGACGGCGAAAGTAGACATAGTGAAGCTAATGACCATGTACTTACGTGCGTCCTCCATTGATCTGCCGGTGGGGATGTATCGGTGGATTTGACGCACATGTGGGATCCGAAGCGAGGAGACCAACCCATCGACGAGGCGTACAACGGAAGCTACGACATCTCCTCCGTCTAGGAGCACGAGCCGAAGACCCGTCTACGAGCCTACACAGGATGTTTTGTGCAAAATATACCAAACGCAGACGGGTCTCCGCAACGCGTTATACATGTCCTAATACTAGGAAATAATCTGGACAGCCCTAATACTACAAAATAATCTGGACAGGCTCCCTAGTACTACGAATAATCTGGATAGGCTTCCCTGTCCAGATGTAAGGAAGTAGTTCGTATCATGTTGGATCAGTTCTGCATTAGAATCTACAAGGTTGGTTCACTAAAAAAGAAAAGTCGATTGACATATAAAGGAGCTAGTTAAAACGAACCAACCATGGCAGCAGTAGTAAGGCATCACGATTCACGAGTGACAATTCTGGGCATTTTGATTGTCCATAGCATAACAAAGTGTGGATGCACAACAAATAGCAAAGGTTTAGTCCCATACAAGCACAGGTTTAAAAGGAATCCACGAGGCGACAGTTTGGAGGAAGATAATAGTAGCTAATTATGTGATCATGGTGCTTATCCTCTCAACCACGTGTTCCTGTATGATGAGTTATCCCGCAGCGAAGCATCGTGGGGTTTGTACTCCATCAAATAGCTGTGTGGCAGCTTCAGATGCCTCTTAATTGAATCCCTTAATGTCATAACAGCCTGCACGACAGAAGAAAGAAAGTGAGTACAGGTCTAAAGTTCAAACATCATAGCTATGGTAGCATATGTGGTCCCAAACCTGGTGGTCAGATGCATTACGGTTCCAGACACTTAGAATGTCTTCATTGAAACGAACACTGAGTACAATGCCACAAACATCATCACTATAATCAAGTTGATCACCCACCAGCACCAGCACCTGAGATATAAGCACAATAAGCAAACATAGTTAAAATTCAAGCTACAATACTTGCACGCCATAAAAACAAGTTTGGTGAGGCATTGGAAAGCATCTACAAGTTATAACAGAATTGTGGTGGTTGCACAAAATGGACGATCCTCCTAAGAAAATCACATATTATTCTGAAAACTTTTACATGCATAGGGCTGGTCCCATGCATCATTAGTCATTGCAACCTTGAAAGAACCATTTAGCAGGCTGAAATCATTCTCAAGGTGACTTCTGCGAAGGTAAAGAAAACTGAATGTATAACATGCTAGCGCAGATCATGACATGAAACATGCCATCAAAAAAGGTTTACAGGTGCTAAAGGTTATACGGTATCTGGCATAAAACTAAATATAGTTGTGTACCATACTGTGATGTGACAATGATTCCTATGAAAGTCGTCTTAATGATTTCAAAGCTATCCAGTATCTAAATGAAAGAATACACCACATCAACCAGCACAACAACGCAAATCAAGGAGGAATAATAGATAGAAAGACAGAATAATAGGGGAAAAAAGGAATGTCACCCCCTGAAGTATTGAGGCTGGTTTACATAACCCCTGAAGTACGAAACCGGGTATTCTGCCCCTAAAGCATCAAAACCAGTTCAAAAAACCCCTCTAGAGTGGTTTTATAAGTGGTTTTGTTGTGCAAACGATGACATGGCAATGGTTTTGGCCTCTTGGACTATAGAGGAGACTATTGAAACGGGCTAAGCATTTTATTCACTAGTGAAATGGGCTGAGAATGATGTAAATTAGTGTTAATATATACTCCCTAGAATAATATAAGGCACACACGCATTTCAAGATTCAATTTCTAAAATATTTGACAATACTTAGTATAATATGAATTAACTTTTATTAGCTAAAATATTATCATTGGATTGACATTTGATTTTGCTTTCATCTGATTATAATTTTGTGCTGTAAACCTTATAGTACATGAGAAATTATAAGCCAAAGATTACTTTTGGAGACTGTACCAATTAAGTTTGACCATACCTTATATTATGGGATAGAGGGAGCAATTTTTAGGCTTGCCGATCAGTGAGTGAAAAACAATAATTAGATCAACTTGGGTTTACTACAGTAATATTTGTGCCATGCAAGCCAATACCACTACCACATAATCATCTACATGGCAAAACCACCTACGAACCACTCTAGGGGGTTATTTGAACCGGTTTTCATACTTCAAGGGGTAGAATATCTGGTTTCGTACTTTAAGGGGTTAAGTAGACCAACCCCAATACTTCAGGGGGTGAAGTAGACTTGTTCCAAAAACAAATGAAATGTGAATGGAGCTAAAAAAAAGGCAGTGTGAAGGTGGCACCAATGCTGAGCAGGCATGGCAACTGAAATAGTGACAGGAAGAGGTATGGCTAAAACCCAAAGTGGCAAACACATCTTCCAAGCTAAAATATCCTGTCCTGGAACATGGAAACAATGAAATGTCACAATATTGACATGGACAAATAGTACCAGCACAGTCTCTTGTGTCATTTAGGCCTATTTGATTTAAGGTTTGGCCTGCTACAGGATATATGGGCCCATTGCTTGCACATCCTATGATTTTTATGCCATGGCCTTATTGCTTATCATATATTGGCATTGCAGCCATGTGAAGTTGGCATGGTAAAAGACAGATACTTTATATTTGTAAACCAAGCAAATATTAGGTTTGTAGAACTAGGCCACTTCAAAATTTCATAAACTAAGCAGGGTCTGTTGTAGCCCTTCATACTCATGCAGTGATATGTAGGTGCTTACAAATAAGCTTGCACATGATCAATCCTAAGAGTCATCTTTTCACTCCTCAGAAAGAGGAGTTGGGGGATGATGGCATGTTCCACACCCATCCCCCATCAAAACATTCTGTGACTATAAGATACTCCGTAGATATCTGTGGATATGCATCATGTATGAGATAATTGCAGCATCTTTTTTTGTAGGAAAAATAATCCTATCCATGTGTGTGTTTTGGCTGATCTCATGTAGTCGTCTATATAGTTTTCAAAAATTGTGGATAACTATTTCACTACTGTATATATCGGTATATTATTTCGCATCTGTCACCACAGACATGCACTTACTAAATTACTAGTCTCCTGAGAACCCGAATGCATATACAGTAAAGTGCAGATGTATTTACCAAATCCTCCCAGAAGCGACCAGAGACGGTCTTCTTAAACCTTATGATCCACTTGCCACCACTCCGATTCGCAGGATCCTGCTCAACCAAACTTCATCAACAACTAGAAACATACTAGGATAACTCTACACAAAACACAACCGCATAGAACAACACGGTGTACCGACTACTGAGGAGTACCTCCCAAAGGGGCCGGATGCCCTCCTTGAAAAGATGCAAGTCGGTGGGGCTCGGCAGGCCAGCCGGCCGCGTGAGGTGGCAGTAGCAAACCCAGAACGACTCAACCTGCAAGCCACCCAAACAGCATCAGCAATCCAATCTGTTGCAATGAAATTAGAGAATCCCCCCGCCCCCCAAAAAAATCCGCGGAGACGTACAGTGCTGAAGTCGACGATCTTCTTGATGTTGTCCTCATAGGACTGCGACCTCGCCCCTGGAGTCCGGCGCGTGTACCATAGCACGAATCTACGCTGCGGGGGCACAGGAAAAAAAAAGGGAACACGGGTCATACATCTTATCTACTGAAGCTGGATCTAGCGGCGGCGGCGAGGGACTTACCCTAAGGGGGTGGAAGCCGCCCTTGATCTCGCGGTTGCGTCGCTCGTTCTCCTCCGCCTCCGCCTCGTCCTCGTCGGCGGAGAGGACGGCGGCCTCGTCGTGCGACGGGTGTTGTTGCTCCTGCTCGGCCTCCCTCTTCTCCGCCGCCGGCTCCATGGCGCGCCCTGCTACAGCGATTTGGTCCGCTGGGCTGTGTGTGCAGTGCAGTCCAGAAGGATGGGGTCGGCGGTTGTGTGTGTGTGGTGCTCGGGGGGTGGGGGGTTCGGGCCTTTTGGGCTTCTTGCGAAGTAAACAGTGTTCCTTTTTACATAGACTGAACTCATGCTCCGTTGACTTTGCCAACTTTTGCCATTTATCTTACTCAAAAAACTTATGTAAATCTTACAAATATATTGATTAAAGTTTTTTTATGATAAAATAAACCAAAAAAATATTTACTTCTTTTTTTAAATAAGATTGTCGATGCGTGTGCTCGACACGTGGGGACCCCTTTTTGGTTCGGCAAGGGGAGCGGTGAGTCAGGGTTCGAACTCGAGGCGAGGTCGAGGGAAAGTAGGAAGATGGAGAAAAGTCGTAATCGCAAAAGACACGAGAAGGGTTATACAGGTTTGGATCGTCCAGGAGACGTAATATCCTACAGTCCTACTCCTGTTTTTGTGCTATGTGGAGAATGAATTACAAGGATTGGTGTGGTTGTTCTTCCCTGGAGAAGTTGGAGCTGATGACTGAGGTGAAATACTTAAAGCCTAAGGTTGAAGAGGCTGAACCAAAGACCAACCCCCCTATAATGGACTTGGGCCTCCTTTTATAGTGCAAGGGGACACCACAGTAGTCCTAACTTTCCCTACTCCGCTTCACGTGATGGAGCGGCTCTTATCCTGTCTTGTTGAGGGTCTACCCCTATTTCTGCTCCTGTTGCCATGTTGTGGGAGTTGGAGGAGAAAAACGAGCGTCGTGGCTGCCATGCTGCTGACGAGAGGAGGAGAAATATGGGCTCGTGGATGCCATGCTGCTGATGAGAGGAGGAGTCAACTTACCTACTCCAGTGGGGCCTACCGGTCAGTGGCTCTCCTCCTGGAGAGGGGTCGACGTGACAACCCCAGCGCCCGTATTCTCTTTCCCACGCGGCCGCCCAGCGCATTTAATGCGACTAGACGGGGCGTGGAGGGAGGCGTGCGTGGGCTGACCGTGCGGCCATATCGCGGTCGCTGTCAAAGACTTTCTCCCCTCTCTCCCTCGTGACGGGCAAAAAGGGTGATGATGAGCGGCTGACAGACGTGCCTCACATCGCAATAAATGCGACAGCACATGCATCTGGCCTCTCTCTAGGCATTAAATGTGGTGGTTGGCAGTTGATCTCGTTCCTCTCTCGGAGAGGTGCGGGTTGATGGACGGGGGTCCGAGTGATCCCGAACCCTGCCATCGGGGGAAGCGGCGGCCTCCGGGCAGCCCCCGAGCCAAGTCCCCTTTGGGATGGCCACGTGGCCGCCCGTGGCCCGGACCCGCATGAGCCGTTCAGGACATATCTTTGGGGCGCCTTGGTAAGCGAAGGCGTCTTCCTTCTTCAGATATCGTATACTCGTTATACCCGGGCCCATATCACCGACGGTAGCCTCCGGTGTTGATCGGGACGAAGTCGGGTTGGGCGCGGTTAACACCATATTCTGAGTGGATGGGTCCAGTACTGGATGTGCCGCGCCGTAGCAAGAGATAGGCGTGCGGTAACTAACGCCACGCTTGATTAAGCCTTTCCAGACGGGGGGCGTGTTATTTGGGCCGCGCGCACGGGGGGCCCATCTAACCGCCTACCTCCCTCCGTTCCGTGTAGTGCGCCTGGTGGACGCGAAATCCCAGGCGACGTGAAACCCAAGCGGCGCGAAAACCGAAAAGACATGAAAAACGAAGAGGCGCGAAACCGAAGAGGCGCGTCGCGCGGGAGTGGAGCGAGATTAATGCCGTAGAATGCGAGGGGGCTGTGGTTACCTATAAAAACATATCCGCGAGAGGGGGGATCAGTTTCTGCGCATTCCTCAGCCATCGCCTCTTATCCTTCCGGTGCTTTTGTCCTTTTGATTCCTTCCTTTCCGCCGCCAGTTTCTCTCCGCATTCCGGCGCCTTCCTCGAAGATGACCCGCGATGCGCCCCTAGAGCCTGGGAGCGTGCTTCCCAAGTCCCTGGTTCGCTCCGCGGAGGCTCGAAGCCTGTTCAACAAGTATCTGCCGCGCGGCACACGCAGCGGCGGCGATATTCCGGCGGAGCGACCACCCACGAAGACCGCGCGGCACACTTTCTCTGGCACTGACTAACTGTTGCCCAAACGAAAAGGGTGGAAGAGAGGGGTTGCTAAAGATAAGACCTTAACCCACTTATCTACTGATCTGATATGGGTAGACTTTTACTCTTCAAGTTGATTAATCAAACAACCTAGTATGGTCACATCCCCACCACTGATGTGAGCCATACACCTACACACAGCAAACAACACACGACCTAGTAACTATTGATGCTACTCTTTCGGGAAAGATTGGGTTCTAGGTGAACTCCGAGAAACTTCGCTTGATCCGCAAGAAATGCTGACTCGGACTGCTTGGCTTGACTTCCACGGGTTGACGAGTGACCGAGTTTGTCCTCCGGGTTTAACAACTAAGAGAGGTGGGGGAAAAGGAGAGAAATTTTACAAATCACTTTGCAGAGACTCCGAGAGGATAGAAGAGATATTTTCGCAAATAAGGTTTTCGCAAACTTGTCCTTAGGGTTTGACCATTTGGCTCAACCTACAGTCGAGATGGCTCTGATACCAACTTGTCACGCCCGGAAATTTAGCCAAATTTCCTGACTATTTTATGTATTAACTCCCTGTCCAGGAATCAACCAGGGTACATAAAATGACAAATTAATACACAGATCCAAACGTAAAAACAAAGCGTAAAAATAAAAATACTTACTGAAGAGGCACTTAGTCCTCACACCCAAAAACTGCAGCGGAAAAGAAAGACGACACTAGCGGGGCTTTAGCTCCACTCCACAGGCAAACTCAACTGGGGTCTGAGCCTTGGTTTTCTAACTCCAACTTCACATCGAAGCACTATACTTCGAAAGGGAAAAATCGCAAGACGAGTACAACCACCGTACTCAACAAGCCACACCGAGAAATGCAGACGTGCAAGGGGAGACAAGAGTGGCTTGGGCTATTTTGCATAAATACGATTTACAAACATTTAAGGTTTAAAAATAGTAAAACAGTTGAGTAATTAAGGCAATATTAATCTTCCATTGAACAACGTTATCCCCACGTTGAACAGGCCCAACCATTCCACCTGAACTAAACCAGTTCCATTAAATCAAATTATTCAGTAGTGGGACTAATCATAGTGAATCGGTCAATTGCCCATAACCGCGGGCACGGCTATTCGAATAGTTTTACTACGATCGAGGTGCGCAACTTTACCCACAAGACACGATTCCACACATGTTACCATGCCCCGAAGTACCACCTTGATACTACAAAGGGGAAAATCGTGACAAGACCGTTCACATAACTCCCTCTAACCAAGCGATACCACACCAAGGTTTCACCCCCACTCCCCGCAGGGCAGCGGGCAGCCCCCTCTCGTGCCACGGTGAATCCGGCAGCCGATCAACCCGTAAAACCGGGGCCGACCCAACTCCATCACGCCCACCCTCACTAGGGTACGTCGGCCAGAGGAAAGCTATACTACGGATCTAGCCGTTGCCCATTCTGGCTTGTGGTTTGCACGGTATGTCTTCCAGGGTTTCCCATGAACCGGTCCTTAATTGCCATGGGTGCGACCATCCAAAACCATGCACCCACAGCCCACCATTATGTCATATTTTAGTTGAGATAGTTGTGACCAATAAGACATGGTCAGGTGTATCGAGCTTGCAGCTCATCAGAGATTAGAATAAAGTGTAATTATCCCATTTAGTGAGCTAGTGGTAGTTAAGCATGGCTAATCATATAATTCTAGCTAGAATCAACATCGTGACTAAAGCTAGTCAAATTACACCCAAGGTTAACAAAGGACGGATAACAAGTAAATAAGGCACAATTAAGCGAGATAGGTATTCCATCATTCCATGTAATTAGCAAAGCAATACAATTTTATTTGCAAACATAAAACATTTATAAAAATAGGATCAATATGCTTCAAGGGAAGTGTGACTTGCCTTGCGTCTTCAAACAAACTTCGGACTCTTTCCTCGCGAGCGCAGACTCCGAAACGGCGGAAACTACACGCCGGCACGTAAAACGAGGAAAAAACCTAATAAAAACCAAATAACAGTACATAAAAAGTAAACAAACATGTAGAGCTTAATTTTAGATAAATTTTGCAATTTGAATGACCCAATTTGGAGTTCGTATGAATTAGATATGAATTTTAGAAGTTTTGGACCATTTAAATGAATTACGAAAATTAAGATGATTTATTACGCAATTATTAATTAATTTTGAACTGGAAAAAGGATTGTTTAAGACATCGGCTCCGATCAGTCCACGGGATCACAAGGATTTGGGTGGCTAGGATTGAGCGGGAACAAAGGATGGGTGGCTCAAATTAAACCGAATAAATCTATAAGGATGAACGGCTTGGATTATTTTGTGGATTTGACTCGAGATCCGACGGTGTAGATTGGATATGGCTAGGATTGCTGACATAAGACGCCACATCAGCGCCACAGAGGACAGGGAGGACGGACATGGCGCTGACGGGGATGCCTCGAGGGCTGCCACGTAGGCACGCAGGCCGGCGGCTCGGGATGGCTCCGGCGACGGCGCGGCGACGAGAACCGAGGACACCAAAAGAGAGAGGAGATTGCGGTGATTCTTACCAACGCAAAAACGACGATGAACGGCGAACGGAGATGGCCGGCGACGAGATGGAATCGGCGGCCGGGCTCGGGTTGACGGCGACGACGGCTTTCCGGTGGCTTTCGGTGGAGAAGAGGTGGAGGACGGGCTTCGGCTTGCTGCTATGATGCCAACGGTTAAGGCGGCAACGATTAACGGCGACGGGAACGGCGACGAGGCACGGCCGAAGTGCGAACGGAGCGGCGACGCACGGGTCCACGGCGACGGGGGCCTTCCGGCGGTGTTTGGCGCAAGGGAGCCGGTGGCCGGGCTTCTCCTCACCGCTACGATGCCGGGAAGGCAACGGCGCTGGCGGGAGCGGCCGAGGCGGCGGGAAAGGTGGCCGGAGTTGCGGCCGACGGGGAGAGAGATGGGAACTCGCGGGGAAGATGGCTAGAGCATAGGAAAAACTCGGGAAGAATGGGGAAACCGAGGAGGAGATCATGGAGGTTCTGTTTATAGGCTTGGGATGGAGAGTCCCGCACCGGGAAGAGAGGATTTGACGCCGGATTTTTAGGCTTTATCCCGAGTTCGTCGGGATAAGAACGGGGCCGAAATTCGCGCGATTTAGCACGGGATTGAGGAGGATTTCTTGGGGGAAACGTAGAGGAGATCGAGAGGACTCCGTTCTCGCAACTAATTTTTGATTTGGGCAAAGGATTGGGCCAGATTTGGTGGAGGAAACAAAGCCATAGCTTTCAGGCACTGTTCGGCACTGTAGCAGACGGAGGTTGAAGACGATACGGTAGTAGGGAGGGAAAGCAGACTTTTTGGTCCAAATATCCTTTAATTCTTATAAATACTTCCAATGCCCAAATAATTCCAAGAAAAATTCTGAAAATATATTAACACCCAAAGTATTTAATAAAAATATCTCCAGCTCATTTAAAATTTAATTTACTTATTTAAATAATTATTGAAGTGTTCTTTGTATTATTAAAATTATTTCGGAGCTCCAAAATTTCACGAAAAATTTCAGAGAGTACTTTAGGGCATGGATAATATTTAAAAAATATTTCCAGCCATGATTTTTAAAGGAAAATTTAATTTCCTTAATAGTTTCACTTGATTTACTTTACTTTTCTTTTTATTCAATTTCTAGAAAATAATTTATTAAATGATTTTTATTCCCGAACGAAAATCGGGTTGTGACACTGGTCCCATTGTGCCAGGACCCGCGCGCTCGGAGATCCCTGCATGCTCTGCGGGTGGTGGGTGACGACACGGGTTCGTCGTCAGCAGCGCCAAGCGCCACCGCGGGGGTGGCAACGACGACTACGACGACGCTGACGACAGGGTGCCGATTGGGCGACTGGGCCGCCGGGGCCTGGGCAGGAGCGGACCGGGGGCCCCGGACCCGAAGGGCAAGAGGAAGAGGCCGGAGTGCGACTCCGCGCCTCCCCATCGCCACCACGCGATGGCGGCGCGGAGCACACCGCTCCCACCGCGGTCCGGAGGCCCGCAGCGGCGGTCCCGCCCCACGGGCCACCCCGACGAGGGCCAGTACGGCCACAATGACGACGACTACGGCGGTGGCCGGGGGAGCATCCACGGCGAGCGCACCGTCAACGGAGGCCGGCCGCGGCACCTCTGCGGCCGCGGAGTCCACGGGCCGCAGCCCAGTGAGCCCCTCGGGTTGCCTCGCGAAGAAGAAACGGGCCATCTCTCGGGTCTCATGGAGCTTCAACGCTGCCCGTAGGTAATACTTTGTAGACGCAAACATTTCTTGTGAGCCCTGTGTCTTATTTCGGGCTATTTGTGTTTATATTTCTCATTGCGTTTATTTTTGTTCCCAACCGCGAGCATCAGCATTTTCGCCCCAAGGTCATACCTAAGGGCGGTTCTGCTTCCAGCTCAGCGGGGGGAACACAGGAGAGGTCCGGGATGGTGGAGCCCACCAGGTCCGGGTCACCTCCCACAGGTTCGGGCTCGGGTTCGGTGCGGCCTGAGGAGGGGGCCCACCCTAATGCCGGGGCGTCGATCGCCCACCGGAACAAGGCGGGGCCCTCCGCCGGCAACAGTTCGGGCGGCGGCCCCGACGCGGAGGTGGAGCGGCGGCGTGGTGGGGAGCAATCCACAGGGTCCCCACCGCGGCAACAATCGCCGCCACCGCGCCGGCCATCGCCCACGCCACACCACTCGACACTGTCGCCCCGCCGGCCAACACCAACACCGTCGGCGCCGGTCCATCGCGATCTGCCAACGCCGCGAGCAGCCTCACCGGAGGGAGAGGCAACGTCGGCGGATGAAGCGGCGGCGGACGGCTCCGACCGTGGGGCACCTTCGTCTCCCCGTCCTGTGCAGGTGGTAGACCCTGGATCGAGCTCCGACTCCGAATCCGGGGGCGCTCGGTCAGGGTTTATGATCGCCTTGGACACTGAGCCCCTCGTGCGATCGCATGAACGGGTGAGGATGATAGTGTCCCGGGCGCTGGAAGAGGCCAACGCGGTCTCCCTGGAAGGGCTTCCGGCTCAGGTTCAGGCCTTGGCCGCCAGGGAGGTCGCGGTGGCGCGGCGAGAGACTGAGGTTGCTGAAGGCCGTCGCGAGTTGGCGACCACGGCGAGGGTGGAGGGTCTCATCCGGAAGCGGGAGCTAGCAGACATCGAGCGTCGTCGGGGTGAACTCAATCAGGTGTTCGAGGACACCGTCATTGAGGGGCACACAGCTGACTTCCGCGAGCAGGCAGCCGCTGCCGCAGAGGAGAGGGTCCGCACCACTGCCGGGGAGTTCATCCGCGATCTTAACGAGCGCGCCCAGGAACTCAACCGGCGCGAGCGCGTCCTGCGTGATGCCGAGGCCGCCGCCGCCAGCACTGACATCAAGCTCCAGGCCCGCGAGGATGGCCTGACAGAGCGCGAGAAGGCCTTGGCGGCAGCGCGGCAGGCGGTCAGGGACCGGGAGGCCACCGTGGCCAATGCCGAGGAGGACTCCGCCGCGCGGGAGGAGAACATGGTGGCTCAGGAGAAGGCCATCGCCGAGCGCGAGGCCGTCGTGGAGGGGCGCGAGGTGGCCGTACTACAGGCCCAGGAGGAGGTCTCCCGGTACCTGAAGGCCATTTGGGAGCGCGAGCAGTAGCTCGTAGCTGCCTCGTGCCATCGGCAGGAGGAGCTGGAGCGGTGGGAGCGGGACATCGTCGCCCGAGAGCAGGCGGTCGACGACGTGGAGGCGCGGGTGCGGGAGTTGGAGCAGCGGGAGCGGGTTCTGCCGCCCCAGCCGGCCCCTCGCTCCAGCGAAGCGGTGCCAGACTTGGAGGAGGCGCGCCGACGGATCGCGGAGCTGGAGCGCGCCCTTGGTTTAGGGCTCCGAACCATGGCCTCGTTCGTCGCGTGTCTTCACGAGGCGGCCCGTGAGGTGGGGGTTGTGCGCCCTCGTGTCGCCAGCTCTACCTTGGGGGGATTGGCCACCCAAATAGACGAGGTAGCCGAGGGGATTAAAAGGGTGCCGGAGGAGGTTGACGAAGTGGCGAAGGAGTCGTCGTACGACCTGTCCCGTCAGGTTGCGACGTTGATCCTGGTGAGCTATCAGGCCCGCGACCCCGGCTTCGACCCGTACATCCTCACCGAAGACTTCCCCGAGGGCACAGAGGAGGCTGCTCGGCGTCGCGTCAAGGATGCCATCGACTCCGTCATGATTGGCTTCGACGGAACCCCGGCGGCATTTCAGCTTGCTTACCGCGAGGACCCGCCGACCGAGGATGACACGGAGAACGCCCCAGCGACCCGCCGGCCGCCTAGGACTCCCTGCTTTTTATTCTATCCTGTACTTTGTAAAAACATTGCAATATTATTTTATGTTATCAATGCACTTGCCTTTCTCATGCTGGATTCGCATTGTAGCAGTCCATCGTGGCTGACTTTGCAGCTTGCTTATCTCTTTGGTCAACTTCAGATTTGCCGAACGGGGACGACGATTCATATATATATATATATATATATATATATATATATATATATATTGGAGACCAGGGCCAACTTGGCGCACACACGGTGGCGGTTAGTTGGCCCAAGCTCTTGCCTGTTCATTTTCCTGCAACAGCAGTCCGCTCTTTAGTTAGTTTAGCTATTGTAGGAATATGGACAGTATGGTTTCCTGCCATGATTCATCCCATGTAATTGGGAGCTGGTCCGGGTTCGAGCAGCGTGCATCGGCCGGCGAGTGGTGCCTTTCTCGGGGCTCCGGGTAGAAGCGAGGGCATAAAGGGCTAGTGGGGGCAGCAGCAACGGGGGGATCGGCACAGGCGTGACAGGACGCACCCGAGCCCCCAGGCGTTGACTACTCCGGGGCACTTGCATGCAGCGTCGCTCTACCCTCGACACCCTTAGGGCCTCTCAACCTAGGGCGGGCAGGGCCAGAAGATCACTGGAAACCAGCATCCGCAATACATGTTCCGGACCATGGAGGGAAAGAACATACTGCAATGCAGATATTTTGTAAGGGAAAAGCATAAAGAGTATAAACGGGCGAACTCATTGTTCGTTCCAACTGGAGGCAGTGAACGTGCTTTCATATATGTTGGGGATTCAGCACACCATGCGGCTTATGGGTAGAACTTGCGCAGGTGAAAAATATTCCACGGGTTCGGCAGCGGAGTGTCGTCCTCTGTGGCTAGGCGAACTGCTCCTGGACACGGAGTGCCGATAACTTTGTGTGGTCCCTCCCACATCGGAGATAACTTGCTCAGCCCCGCACGCGTTTGCACACGCCGCAGAACGAGATCGGTTATTGGCAGCGCTCGGGGGTTGACTTTGCATTGTTGATAGCGACGGAGGCTCTGCTGATAACGGGCCGCGCGAAGCGCTGCACGACGCCGTCTTGCTTCTAGGTAGTCCAGGTCATCGCGACGTAGCTGTTCTTGATCTGCTTCGGTGTATAGTGTGGCTCGGGGCGATCCCAGGGTGAGCTCGGAAGGCAAGACCGCCTCAGCTCCATATACCAAGAAGAATGGTGTTTCCTCGGTGGCACGGCTTGGTGTTGTCCGGTTGGCCCAAAGGACCGCTGGCAGCTGGTCAATCCACGAGTCCCCATGCTTCTTGAGGACGCTGTAGGTCTTTGTCTTGAGGCCTTTCAATATTTTCGCGTTTGTACGCTTGGCTTGGCCGTTGCTTTGGGGGTGGGCGGGCGAGACGAAGCAGAGTTTGATGCCCATGTCGTCGCAATACTCGCCAAACATCTCACTCGTGAACTGGGTGCAGTTGTCGGTGATGAGCCTATTGGGGACCCCGAACCTTGCCGTGATGCCTCTCATGAACCGCACAGTCGAATGTTTATCAATGACGCTGACTGGATAGGCCTTGGGCCACTTGGTGAATTTGTCGATGGCGACATATAGAAATTTGCAGCCGCCACACGCCTGCTTGAACGGGCCCAAGATGTCCAGCCCCCAGACCACGAACGGCCACGAGAGCGGGATAGTTTGAAGGGCCTGGGCTGGCATGGTTGGCCTCGATGCCTCGGGCAGAGACCAAAAACCCCAAGAGCTTGCCTGCCGGTACTCCGAACACACATTTTTCTGGGTTCAGCTTCATGCGGGAGGACCGAAGATTATCAAATGTCTCGGCCTGGTCCGGGAGCAAGGTCCTTTGGTCCGGGGACTTGACCACGAGATCATCAACGTACGTCTCGACATTGCGCCCTATTTGGTCTTTCAGCGTGATGCGGACACCGCGTTGGAAAATAGACATAGCATTCTTTAAACCAAAAGGCACAAATATGTAGCAAAAGGTACCCATAGGGGTGATAAATGCAGTTTTTTCCTCATTCTCTACAGCCATGCGAAACAGATGATAACCAGAATATGCATCTAGGAAACATAAAAGGTCGCACCCCGTAGTGGAGTTGACTATCTGGTCTATTCGGGGCAGAGGATAAGGGTCTTTAGGACATTCCTTGTTGAGGTCGGTGTAGTCGATGCACATGCGCAACTTGTGGTTGGCCTTCAGGACAACCACCGGGTTAGCCAACCACTCCGGATGTAGCACCTCCCGGATGAAGCCGACCTCCTGGAGCCGTGCCACCTCTTCACGGATGAACGCCTGTCGCTCCGGGGCCTGTCGCATCACCTTTTGCCGGACCGGTCGTGAATCCGGCCGTACTGCAAGTCGGTGCTCGATCACCTCCCTAGGGACTCCGGGCATATCTGACGGCTTCCAAGCAAACACGTCGGCATTCGCCCGCAGGAAGGAGACGAGCGCGTCTTCCTATTTGGGGTCCAAGTTGCCGCCAATTCTAGCGGTCTTGGACGGGTCATCGCCTAGCTGAATGGACTTGATCACCACCTCGTCGGCAGAGGTGACGCGCTTCTTGGGGGCCCGGGAACCCAAGGCCTCCCCTTGAGGGTCCTCGGGTTCAACGCGGTCGGCCGCCGCAATATCATTCACGCGTGTCTCTGCGCAATCCAGTGCGGTCTTGACGTTGGCATGGATGGTGATGGGGCCTCCGGGGCCCGGCATCTTGAGTTGGCGGTAGGCGTAATGGGTAGCCGCCATGAACTTCACCAACGCTGGCCTCCCGAGCACGGTGCTGTAGGGCAGGTTAAGGTGTGCCACATCAAAGTCAATCCGCTCAGTGCGGAAATTGGTGGGACTCCCAAATGTGACCGGTAACGCAATCTACCCGAGAGGCCACACCTTCCCGGGCGTCACCCCAATGATGGGGTAGGATGGCCCGAGCATCATCCCTGGGGCCTTGATCGCATCGGAGGCCTTTGGGGACAGTATGTTGAGGGCCGCACCCCCGTCAATTAAGACTCGGGCAACCTTGACGTTGCAAATGGTGGGAGAGGTCACGAGGGCCAAGTGGCCACTTCGTGCAATGCTCCCAGGGTGATCTGCCTGATCGAAGGTGATTGGCACCCCCGCCCAGCGTGATTTTTGGGCTGCCTCATGGGACGGCACAGCAGCGAGGAGCTCACGCCTCATGGTCTTGAGGCTCCGACGGGACACCTGGGCGCATGCCCTCCGTCGATGGTGGCGACGACGTGCTTGGGGTCTGGTAGCCCAAATCGTCATCTTCGCCTCCGACGGGGCCGCACTCTTGGCCTCCTCTCGTCGGTTGTCCGCACGTTCCGCCGGGGCTTTACCCTTGCGGCGGACTTCTTTCTCCCTCTCCCTCTTCTCCTGCTCGTACTTCTGTACCTGCTCGGCCAAGTTCTTGACCGAGTGGCACTCAGAGAGATCGTGGTGGGAGGTTTGGTGTACCATGCACCACTTGTCCCCGTCCTGGTCCTGGGGGCGAGGGTCCGGGGTGCGTCCGTGGTTGCCTGCGGGCTTGCCCTTTCGCGAGGGCTTCTCGGCATCGTCGGCGGCGAGGACGTGGCCTTCCTCTCCACCGCGCGATGGCTTGAGCTTCCGCCGCCGCTCACATCGTTCCTCTCGGGACGCGGAGGGCGTGTTGGTGGAGGCTGTGCGGGATTCCTAGGGTTCCGCAGATCCAAGCCTCTTCCTTGCGGGCCACCCGGTCAGCAAGCTCGAAGAGCTCGGTGGTGGTCCAGGGGGCCTTGGATTCAATTTTCTCCAGCATGACATCGTGGCATACGCCGCTCCTGAAGGCAAAGATCACTGCATGGTCAGCGATGGACGGTATGGTGTTGAGTACCTGACAAAAACGCTGGATGTATTTGCGCAGGGACTCGTCCTCTCCTCGCCGGACCATGTGGAGGTCAGCCTCCACTCCCGGGCGCGGGTACGTGCCCTGGAAGTTAGAGGCGAACTTCCGGCACAAGTCGTCCCACGAGGTGACCGACTGGGCCGGCAGGTTCATTAGCCAGGAACGGGCCTGGCCCTTGAGCGCCATGGGGGAAGAAGTTGGCCTTGACGAGCTCGTCACCTCCAGCGGCCTCGATGGCCATGGTATAAATCTGGAGGAACTCGGTGGGATTCATCGTGCCGTCATACTTCTCCATGAGGGCCGGCCTAAACTTGTTAGGCCGCGCACATTGCGGAGGCTGGAGACAAATGCCTGACAGCCGTTGCCGACTAGCGGGGGCGACGAGGGCTGGGGGGGCCCTTTGGGTGCCGCAGAATGTCCTGCTCGCGGCTGGGCCACCATAGCCGCTCGCCGAGCGTTTGCGCCTCCTAACGAGGAAGCGCAGTCCTAAGCCCGCCCCGTGCGACGTTCGTCGTGGCGCTGCTCAATACGAAGACGGGCATCCCGTTCCGCGTATAGCACATCCGAGGCACCTCTGGTTGGGCTGCAACCGAGGGGCTCTTGTCTGCCCTCGCGACGGCTGCTGCCCTTCGAGCTCGTTGTCGAGAGGACGAGCTGACCGCGGTGTGTGAACCACGCGGTCGGTGACTTGAGGAAGCGAAGTTGGCGGCCAGTTGACGCTGGGCCATGCTGACTAGCTTCGCCACGTCGTCAAACCAACGCTTGGCGTTCGACCCCTCATCCGGTGTTACCGGGGGGTGGCGCAAGAGCGCCTCCGCCGCCTGGAGGGCGCCTTCAGGCGTGCCAAACTCCAGTCGGCGATGGACGTCGCTCCAGCGCGGCTCGCCGGCACGTCCGCTCGGGCGTAGCCCGAACCCTGCAGGTACGTTGGCGACCCTGGGGAACGCTTGGCCTCCTCCGCCCACAGCCGCTGTCTCTGCGGGGGGCAGGGGAGGTGGTACAGCTCCGGCCGCTGCCGCAGCCATCGGAGGGGGTGAGGAGGACAAAGGTCCTCCCTCCTCTGAGTGGAGATGTCGGAAGTTGGGGCTGAGCTCGCCCGTATCGATCTCCTCGACCACCTTGTTGGCCAAGTCACACTCGCGGGTAGCGAGGGAGCCAGACGCGGTCCGTGGAACATAGCCGTGGACCATGGCAAGGGAGGCGGGCGGTTTCGCTGGGAGGCGGAAGGAATACGCGAGTTTAAACCCTAATGCAGCGCGCTACCCCTACCTGACGCGCCAGCTGTCGATGCGTGTGCTCGACACGCGGGGACCCGGGGGACCCCTTTTTGGTTCGGCACAGGGGAGCGATGAATCATGGTTCGAACTCGAGACGAGGTGGAGGGAAAGTAGGAAGATGGAGAAAAGTCGCAATCGCAAAAGACACAGAAGGGTTATACAGGTTCGGGCCGTCGAGGAGACGTAATACCCTACCCCTGTTTTTGTGCTATGTGGAGAATGAATTACATGGATTGGTGTGGTTGTTCTTCCCTGGGGAAGCTGGAGCTGATGACTGAGGTGAAATGCTTAAAGCCCAAGGTTGAAGAGGCTGAACCAAAGACCAACCCCCCTATAATGGACTTGGGCCTCCTTTTATAGTGCAAGGGGACACCACAGTAGTCCTAGCTTTCTCTACTCCGCTCCACGTGATGGAGCAGCTCTTGTCCTGTCTTGTTGAGGGTCTACCCTCATTCCTGCTCCTGTTGCCATGTTGTGGGAGTTGGAGGAGAAAAACGGGCGTCGTGACTGCCATGCTGCTGACGAGAGGAGGAGAAATACGGGCGTCGTGGCTGCCATGCTGCTGACGAGAGGAGGAGTCAACTTACCTACTCCATTGAGGCCTACCGGTCAGTGGCTCTCTGCCTGGAGAGGGGTCGACGTGACACCCCAGCGCTCGTATTCTCTCTCCCACGTGGCCGCCCAGCGCATTTAATGCGACTGGACGGGACGTGGAGGGAGGCGTGCGTGGGCTGACCGTGCGGCCATATCGCGGTCGTCGTCAAAGACTTTCTCCCCTCTCTCCCTCGTGACGGGCAAAAAGGGTGATGATGAGCGGCTGACAGACATGCCTCACATCGCAATAAATACGACGGCACAGGCGTCTAGCCTCTCTCTAGGCATTAAATGTGGTGGTTAGTAGTTGATCTCGTTCCTCTCTCGGAGAGGTGCGGGTTGATGGATAGGGGTCCGGGTAATCCCAAACCCTGCCATCGGGGGAAGCGACGGCCTTCGGGCAGCCCCCGAGCCAAGTCCCCTTTGGGATGGCCACGTGGCCGCCCGTGGCCCGGACCCGTATGAGCCGTTCAGGACATATCTTTGGGGCGCCCTGGTAAGCGAAGGTGTCTTTCTTCTTCAGATATCGTATCCTCGCTCTACCCCCTGGCCCATATCACCGACAAAGATGAACGATAACATTATGTAAAAAATCAACAATGTCATATATTAAAAAATTATAAAGTATTGAACCGTGTTATCTTTTTTTGCCTCTGTGGAATCTTGTAGATAGCATTTTAATTTTAAAGTCTAAATGAAAATAAGTTACATTATAAGTATACGTGTGTGTAAAAATTTATACGTTTAGATTTATATTTCAAATACTTTCACACGATATTAGTTTTATAGCTCTGAAAAATATATGTATGGTAAAATATGTCCTTAAAAGAATAAAATATGTCTTGTGAAAATCAATAGAGGTAGCAATTGTTAAGGTCCACTGTGGATATTTCACGATAATTGTTGGAATGGAAATGCGACAAAAAATGGTTTGTATCATCTTAATATTATTTCTTCACAAAGCGTCATTCGACTATAAGTTACGTTTATCATTGCTTAATAAGTAGGACACAAAACGTCATTCGACTATAAATTACGTTTATCATTGCTTGATAAGTAGGAGTATTGGCAAGCGCCGTTTGGAGTTGCCAAAGTGCAAGCATCAAAATGGATAGGTTTTTGGGATCCTTGGTCATTGACTTAAAATATATGAACATGAATATAGTTTTAGTCAGGATTTACCGTTAGGCTCGTTAAGCGTGTACAAACGGCTTATTTATGGTTACGTGTATGTGCCATGTGTGCGCATCTTTCATGTAACCGGAAATAAAAAAACATATATAAAGTGATTACCTGACCTAGTATTTGTAACAAGGAGTCAAGGACTATCTGAAACATAAAATTTACGTTTTGAATTTCATGAGAACATGTTCCCCTTATCTTTTGGGGAGGGTTAACCTACCCAACAACGTCACGATGGTTACTGAAAAACTGAGATTTCAAAAACCAAGAGAGGTAATTGCGTGATATCGTAAACCTGGGCACAAGGAAAAGAGCTTAAACTTTTGATATTGTAATTGCATTCTTGTTTGAAAGCATCCGTCAATGACATTCTGCATGTTTGGGGAAATAGCTTAAACTTTCTAAAGCATAACATCATAAAGCTGGATTTTTTTTACATGGTTTTAAACGTCCCGTATTGTTGTTTTTTACGGTCTGGTTCACAGTGTTTGACAACCACGTGGAGTCAATGCAGATCACTGTATAGTTCATGTTCACTTCATAGGGTCGTGCATTCCAGCGTTTTGTTTTTTATAAGACATAAAACAAGACAAAGACAAGCTATTAGCATTGATTAATAAAAATTAATTATTACAAACTTAAAAATAAATTTATTTGATTTTTAAAAACTTTTACATGAATTTTTTTAAAAATATACCTTTTAACCGTTGATAAGCGTACTAATGTAAAACACAAAAAAAGTTATAGTTGGAGTTGAATGACGCAGTTTTTTTAGCTAAACCCATATATAAGGTGAATGAATTAATTATGCTATAGGTGTTGATATAATTATTTGTCGTGCCAATCACTCTTATACATCTGTGAGTCTGAGGTGAAGAACGAGAGAGGCACTTCTAGCTTACTAATTGACCTGCCAATGCGAGCTTTTAATTCGAGTGACAATTCACCATGTAGTCTTCTTGCAAACGACACATTAATGTTCATCTTTTTTTCCATGAATGTGATATTACTACATAGAAATGCCTTTTGGATGAATATAGCCTGTTTCTTCATATATTGCGTGCAATGTGCTTATAAATTTCGCGGGCGCTGTTGTTTGACTACAAAACTGGATTCATGCATAAACAAAGAGTCCTGCTGTGGATAAGCAGCTAACTCCCTTATCCATTTGGAAAAACTCTCCAATCTAGTCAGGTCAAAGGGATGGTTTGGTTTGCTATCATATTAAAATATTGACAATACCAACGCATAGGCAAATTTTGGTAGTATCAATTTTTTGAACTTATATGTCTTATTTGGCATATTTTGATAGCAACCCAAACTCTAGCCAAACTACTATTCAAAACACCAACAATTTAATAGGGCACATTTTAATATCAAACCAAAATGGCCTGAAGTTTTCCTTTCATAGTCCTTTAAACAAACTAGCTAAACACCAATGCTTTGTTACAAATTAAAATAACTTGTGTGTACAAATATCGTTTGATATTTTTTGAACAATTTCATCTTTTAGAATGACTTTACATGATAAACTTGTTTTTTCAAAATAAAGTAAGATAAAATCATATGTAGATGGATCACTAACTTTGTATCTATTATATAAAAGAACATAGTGATGACGGTGAATCAAAGAAGTTGACAGGCTCTTATAAGGTTAGATAAATATATCTTTGTTTTTTGTTTGTGTGGTTTGGTTTTTTTATGTTTGCTTGCAAATTATGTTTGACAAATATAATTTTTAAGTAAAAAACTTTAGACATATTTTTAAAATCTGTGCCTGGCTAATATTAAAGGACATTAAGAGATGATGGATTTACTACCATTTTCTTTTTTTAAGTATATAGAAGACTCCATATTTTTTTTGCATGAAAGATTGGGCAGCTTTGAGTGCTTTAGCGGCCACATTGCTCATGAAGTCACGTTGCACCGTGCCTTGTTTAAGTTTTTACGTTTTGGAATTATACTTCAGCTATATATTGTTCCATTATTTTATCCAACAAATCCCAATTTCCCGGTGGAATAAACGGAGCACGAGAGGAACGAAGAGAAAAAAAAGGGCCCCACTAGGCCCACCCCACCAAATTTACCCCCACTACCGCAACGCCAGCTTCCGTATTCACCTCCGCATACTTTCCCCTCTTCCTTCCCTTCCATCACCACCACCCCCACGAACGCAAACCCCACAAGTACCACCTCGCAAATGCTCCATTAGCTCCCGAAATCCAAACCACCCCCTCCACCCCTCACCCACCCACCACCCCATCCATCCAACTCGGCGGCGGCGGGGCGGCGGAGGCGATGACGACCCGATCCAACGGCGAGCACCACCACGGCCCGCCCTCGTACCAGCAGCGGCGCCCGCACTACGGGGCGGGTACGGCGGCGGGTCGGCCTCGTTCCGCGGCTGCTGCTGCTGCATCTTCCTGCTGCTCACCTTCCTGGCCCTCCTGGCGCTGGCCGTCGCCCTCGTCGTGGTGCTGGTGGTGAAGCCGCGGAAGCCGCAGTTCGACCTCAACCAAGTGTCCGTCCAGTACCTCCTCGTCACCCCGCCTTCCTCCGCCGCCTCCGCCGCGGGGGGCACCATGGCCGCCGCGGTCCCCGCCGCCGCCTACCTCTCCCTCAACATCACGCTCCTCTTCACCGCCGTGAACCCCAATAAGGTCGGCATCCGGTACGGCGCCACGGCGTTCGACGTCATGTACCACGGCGTGCCGCTCGGGGTGGCGGCCGTGCCCGGGTTCGAGCAGCCGGCGCACAGCACCCGCCTGCTCCAGACCCGCGTCATCGTCGACCGCTTCAACGTTCTCCAGGCCGACGCCCAGGACCTTGTCCGCGACGCCGCGATCAGCGACCGCGTCGACCTCCGCATCACCGGCGACGTCGGCGCCAAGATCCTCGTGCTCGGCTTCTCCTCCCCAAAAGTCCAGGTAAACCCGCCTCTCCAACCCACTTCCCCCCACCTCCGCCGCAAGCGGCCGATTACGCGCGACCTGATCGTAAAAGCTGCGTTTGAACGAACCTAGGTGTCGGTGGATTGCGCGATCGCCATCAGTCCGAGGAGGCAGTCACTGACATACAAGCAATGCGGCGTGGACGGCTTAAGCGTCTAGCAACAACAACCACACCACCGCAGCAACAGCAGAAGAAGATGCAGAAGGCTTAATCTAATGGAGATAGATAAGTGGATGTGACCCGTGTTTGTCGATTCTAATCTCTCTTTCTCTAATCCTGGGTTCCGATTCCTGTACGTGGGGGGTAAATTTTGAGCTCTCTCACCTCACCTTAGAGGAGGAGGTCGCCGCTGATTTTTGTGAATTACTGTCCGGTAATTATCACTATCGCCAATTCGCCATGGTCATTCATCCATCTCTCTCCATTACTTAGGGGCAAAGGGAAGTGGTGGTGGGAGCGAGCGAGCGAGCGCCGAGCGGGCGGGTGGGATCTGTCACCTGTCCGCTTTCCGCTCGCTCCCCTCCTTGTTCGTGTCCGTTTGGTGCGTGCCATTGTTTCGGCGTGGTGTTTATTCGTTTCGGCTTCGGAGTTGGTGGGACTGCTCTGTCCGGTGCACGCTGCCACAGTCACCCGCCCTATGTCCCATGTTCTCCCCAGCTCTCAGCCGGCAGCGGCGAGAACGAGTTTGGCGGTGTGGGTGAATAGTAACTTTCGTGGTGGTGGTGGGGACGAGGGGATCAAGCAGTCAAAGTTTTACTCGATTATTTATGTTTAGCTGGAAATGATGGGCGTGTATTAGGCGATAACCCATTTGTAAAAGCAGAATTGCAGAGTTGCAGAAGAACGTTTGGAGAAGGAACGGTGTCGAGTGTCAGACGGCAGGAATATACAGTAGAATAGTCCTCGCAAGTGTAGGATCTCATGCCGACCGGAGAGTGTCTTGAACCTGGTTATAAATTAGTGTCTGAGTTAGTGACTTGAACCTGGTTAAATTAGTGCAAATATCGGTTTGCACATGGCTTGGCAGTTTTTGTTTTGGCTCCTGAATAGTACAACTTTGGTGCACGAATGCGTTATCATTCCGAATTTACCCGTGCTGTACTGGAATTTATTGGTTGGTACAAGGATTCTCGAAGTTCAATGTCGGTACTAGTAGATCCTTTTATCGAATCGAAACCTTGCCACAGTTGGATATCCGAGGTTTGGAGCAACTCCAACAGCCTTTTTAAATTTAACTTTTCACATATCTATTTAGCCAATTTTTTATTTAATTTGGCTAGTAGCCAATTCTTTATTTAATTTGGCTAGTCAAATATGATGTTTACTTTAATAGCCATTCCATTCTAAGTCTATCACAGTGAGGACATGTCAGCCCTCTTCCTCTCTTTTTCTTCTCCTCTCTGCTTTCTCTATTGCTGCTTGCTTGGCTGCTGGCCTCCAAGCCGGTCCCCGTGGCGGCGCCGCGGGAGGCGAACGACGGCGGAGGTGGGGGAGGGGCGGCGCGACCGCCGCCCATGGTGCCAGGGCGCGTGCCCCCGCCGTCCATGTACAGGCCGAGACAGATAGAGGACGGTGGCGGCTCACGGGGCCGTAGGAGCGGTGGCGGGCGACGGGGAAGGGGAGGACGGTGGGACTCAGGGTGGAGGAGGGCGTGGTGACGGCGTCGGCGGCGGGTGTGGCTGAGCGGCGTCGGCAGCAGCAGCGCGGTGGCGCGGCGTCGCTAGCGGCAACGCGATGAGTTTTGGGTGGCTTCGCCTTCTGCTCTCCGATTCCTCGCTTGCGCTTGGTGCCTCTCTTCGGTGGTGTGTCGTTGCTGTGTTTGTCTGTCGCTGGATTTTCGTTCCAGTTTGGTATCTGATGTTGTGCCGAGTGTCTCGTCGGAGTGGTGCTTTGTTTTGGCGTGTGGATGGATGGGTGTTCCATTGTTTTGGTGGTGGAATTTTTCGTTGTGCTGCAAGGCCAGATGGCGCGGACAAGTCAGGAGGAACGTGCCGCGACGGCGGGGGAGGGGAGGGATCGAACGGCTCCTCCACGACCTTGCGGCGCGCGGGGTGGGCGGCGCCTAGCAGGGTGGGCGACGGGCGGTCGGCCGGGCGGCGACGGGCAGTAAGGGGCAGAGAGAGAGGGGGGAGTTGAGGATGGCATGGGGCCTACAATTGGCCAGCCAAATGGAGCGATCAAATTTGGTTTTGGTCAGGGAGGAGATAAGTTTGACCAGTCAAATTAAATTTAACTTGGAGAGCTAGCCAAGCCAAATGGAGTGATCAAATTTGGTTAGAAAGGAGATGAGTTTGACCAGCCAAATTAATTTAAGGGCCTGTTTAGTTGTAAAATTTGGTGAAAATTTTTCATCCAGAAATTTTGGGTAAAATCTTTTTACAAGAGTAGGTGTTTAGTTACATGTAAAAATTTTTGTTATAGTAAATGCATGATGCATGTAACTCTTATGCACATCTCCCAATCCAAAATTTCACCTTTTGGCCAAATCCCTCCCAAAACCAAAATTTTTCATCCCAACTTTTCACCCATATGTTTAGTTTCAAAATGCCAAAATGCCAAAAAGTATTCAAAATCCAAATTTTTTTTACATTTTGGCTGCAACTAAACAGGGCCTAACTTGGAGAGCCTGTTGAAGAGAGGTTGTTGGAGTTATCCTTTTATCGAATCGAAATCTTGCCACAGTTGGATATCCGAGGTTTAGAGGCCAATTCTAGTCAAATATGATATTTACTTTAACAACCTTTTCATTCTAAGTTTGTCTATGACTGTGTGAACCCACATGTCAGCCTCTCTTCCTCTCTTCTTCTCCTCCTCTCCGCTTTCTCTATTGCTGCTTGCTTGGCTGCTGGCCTCCAAGCCGAGCATACGTGTCGTCCTCCAAGCCGTTCCTAGTGGCGGCGCCGCGGGAGGCTAACGGCGGCGAAGGTGGGGGAGGGGCGGCGCGACCGCCGCCCATGGTGCCAGGGCGCGTGCCCCCATCGTCCATGTACAGGCCGAAACAGATAGAGGACGGTGGCGGCTCACGGGGCCGTGGGAACGGTGGCGGGCGACGGGGAAGGGGAGGACGGTGGGACTCGGGGTGGAGGAGGGTGCGGTGACGGCGTCGGCGGCGGGTGCGGCTGAGCGGCGTCGGCGGCAGCAGCGCGGCGTCGGCGTCGGCCAGCGGCAACGCGGTGAGTTTTGGGTGGCTTCGCCTTCTGCTCTCCGATTCCTCACTTGCGCTTGGTGCCTCTCTTCGGTGGTGTGCCATTGCTGTGTTTGTCTGTCGCTGGATTTTCGTTCCGATTTGGTATCTGATGTTGTGTCGAGTGTCTCGTCAGAGTGGTGCTTTGCTTTGGCGTGTGGATGGATGGGTGTTCCATTGTTTTGGTGGTGGAATTTTTCGTTCTGCTGCAAGGCCAGATGGCGCGGACAAGTCAGGAGGAAGGCGCCGCGGCGACGGGGAGGGAGGGATCGAACGGCTCCTCCACGACCTTGCGGCGCGCGGGGTGGGCGACGCCTGGCAGGGTGGGCGGCGGGCGGTCGGCCGGGCGGCGACGGGCAGTAAGGGGCAGAGAGAGAGAGAGGGGGAAGTTGAGGATGGCATATGGTCAGAGAGAAGATGAGATTGACCAACCAAATTAAATTTAACTTGGTAAAGTGCAATAAAATAGAGTGCATTGATTTGCTATTTGTAAGTAGACTAATTTTTTCCTGATAATCCTAAGTCAATTTTCTTGGACTTTATACTTTTCTTTTTAGTTCAGTATTACCTCCGGTCTCTAAATTTGTTTTTCATTCGTCCCATGCATATCAATAAAAAATACTTCTATTTTATTCAATCTCAATATACACTTTATCTTTTTCAGGGTAGTTATTATCTATTTTTATAACTATGATGTAATGATTATTTTAAAAATAAATTTATTTTGAAACAAATAAAATGAGTTAAAAATAAACTTTATTATTATGGGTCAGGGGTACTGTTGGTTGGCACGACTGTATAACGGATGGGGCTCCGGACACACACCAGGTTTGGACTTCCAGGTAGTAACGTAAGGATTGTGATTAGCTAGATTGAATGCCAGTTTTCTTAACTATCACAAGTAGCTGCTTTCCCAATCCGTTGATAGCGGCCAGTGCGAGATTACGTTGGTACCTTGCGGCAGGGCGTCGTAGTCGTGAAATGTATCCGCTCCTCGCTGTGGCCAGTTTTTTTTTGTCCCTTCCATTGAGTTCCCTTGACGTTTTTGCCTTTTTGATTTGGTATGTAGCGACAATCATTGCTGACCTAACCGAGACTCGCGAGCTACCGTAACCTCGCCGTTTCCTACGTCGTTGGACCTGGACGTGTGCGTCACGGTCATCGCCACGGCCTCCTCGGATTGTTTTTTCTACGTTAGTCTGCCTTTCGCTGTTGCCGTTGGAACTTTCGTAAGATGGATTTTTGTGTGTTTCTCCGTCGAAGAAGCTGGCATAGCGAGGAAGAGAAGGACACTGTGTGGTCGGTCGAGTTAGGCTGTCACGGCGCGAGTCACGTCTGGTACAGAGCGCGGTTGGTGTGCTCGTGTGCTGTTTGATACGAGTACTACTACTCCTACTCCACTCTACGGCGTACTTTGATGTGGTCAATGGCAGTTCGTCAATACGATGCGGTACATGGCACAGAGTACTACTGGTGACTGGCAAACACTGTAGATCACACTGGCCGTCTGGAGTCTGGACCGCACCAGCAGACATTTTTGGGGAATCGTTCGTTGGGCGCAACCGTGCAAGAGATGGTGGAGAAATGTACCGGTGCCAGACTGCCAGTGGACAGGTAGTGGTTTATTGCTCCCTGTTACGTGCAGCGAATCTAATATCTGCATGGCCTGGAGGCTGGAGGCCCTTGGCCTTTTGGAGCTTGTGGTGTGACCGCGAGAGGCTGGAGGATTAATGGTAGCGTCAGTTAGGGGGCGTATGACTGGGCTCATTCTACATCCAAGTGGAGTGGAGGAGCTGCTTCAAACAAATTTGGATGGAGCAGAAAATAAACTAACAAGATAAAACTACCTTCTACCAGTTTTAAACTTTAGTTTCAGTTGAAGCTAAAATCTGAAGCATTGTCAAACACATCCTTACTCAGCAGTTGTTGCTAATTGCAACCTGTGCAGACATTGCTAATTCTGCCTGTATACCTGTTCTGGCTGTTAGTGTTTTGAAGAGTGCTCAAGCTCACTTTGCGATCGGCAGCCTTGCCCCACGTATCAAATGCACCGTACTTCATTGTCCACGATCTAGCATAATGCACAGGCAGAACAGCTTTCTGGGTCAGGGGTTTGCTTTAAGGTGGTGTTCTTTTATAGTACTTTGTAAAGATGTCAATGGTAGGAAAAACCCGTGTACCCGCGGATACTCGACCCGGTGAACGCGGATACGGGCACGGGCACATGCGTGGACATAGGGTTGTGTCCAATAGATATTTGTATACGAGTAAAAATTGAGTACGTCCGTATCTACAAACCCGCATACCCGTACTCACATGTGGGATCACGAAAGAAGTATATAAGCGCTCAATCTAGGGTTCCATTCGGCCATTTCCCACCCCATCCTCCTCCTAATTCCACAGTATTCAGGGCGCAACCGTCGGGTCCCCTGCTGGCACGCGGCCCGTCCCTAGTCCCTGCTCGCGTGCGGCACCCTCGTCCTCGACTGTCGCAGCCGCCCTGACCTCGAGCCCCTTTGTCGGCGCGCCCCCAACCCGGCTCGCCCCCGCCGGTCACAGCCGTCCTCGCCCCCGACGGCCGGAGCCATCCCAACCCCGAGCCTCCTTGCGGCGCGCCTCCAACCCCTCACGTCCCCAACCCCGCACGTCCCCGCCAGCCGCAGCCGCCCCGGGCGCCCTTGCCGGCACGTCGCTCCGCCTAACCCCACGGCCCTCAACCTTAGAAGTAAAAGCTTGTGTGATACTACAAATTTAGGATAGAAGTAAAAATCTTGTATTTGCTACTGTAAATGTTTTTTATTTATTTGCTGGATGAACACTTTTTATTTATTTGCTGGATGATCGTTGTTGTTCTAGCGACCTATAGCAGGATTGCTTGTTACTTTGTTGATAAAATTTTATAATCTGTAGTTTGGAAATTTTGAATGCGTGTTTCTCAAATATCGTAGTTTACTTTGTTGCCACGTTTTTTTAGTTGTAATCTATCTATACTTTTGACGGGTATGCGGGTATGTCCGCGGATATGTTTTGCCCGTAGATAGCGGACGTGGGCAGATGTTGTTACACATGGTGGGTAACAGGCACGGACACGAGCATAAAATTATTTTCGCGGGTATAAATTTAAGATATAGGTATTCACATAAATTTAGCCGTTGCCATCTTTAATACTTTGTATTTCTTCCAGCGGCTGCAGGCGAGTACGCGGTCTGCCGCTGCGCATTTCGTCGTTCTTTCCTCTTCTCTCCACCAACGTATTGCAATTTGCACAGTAAAGCGTAGTGTAAATATAGAATGTGCCACACACATCATTCTATCAGTTTGATTAACACCCATTTCTAAAATCATATGGCAGTAGTGGCCGGGAAAATGCTACAGACAGTATCATAGCACTGGAAGGATCCCTCGACTTTATCAGAGGGTTACGAGCGACGCCATCACTCCATTGTCTGCTGAGCTAGCCGAAGCTGGAGAGCAATTTGAAACTTTACAAAAGGGCATCACTGCTCGCTGACAGCGAGGTGCATTGACCAACTAGTAGAAAAACTGCTCGACAGTAGAATTAGGTGATGTTTTAAGTGTGTGATATCGGATGTTTAGATATTAATTGGAAGAATTAAATATGAACTAATTATAAAAATAATTACAATGGTTAATTCACGAGACAAATCTATTAAGCATAATTAATAAACGGTTAGTAAATGTTTACTGTAGCATAACATCGTCAAATTATGATGTAATTAGGCTAATTAGATTCGTTTCGTCAATTAGCCATCGATTATAAAATGAGTTTTATAAATAATTTATATTTAATACTTTAAAATAACATCTAAACATCTGTTTGTTATATTTGATGTAACAGGAACTAGCAAAATTTAATCCCATCCAAACACATCTTTCATAATCGGTAGATTATTTGCGAGATGAATCTAATAATACTAATTACGCTATGACTTTGACGATGTGATACTACAATAAATATTTGCTAATCGTGAATTAATTAGGTTTAATTGATTTGTCTCGTAAATAATCCTTCGATTCTATAATTATTTTTATAATTTTTTATAATTAGTTTATATTTAATCATTTAAATTAATGTCTAAACTTTAGATATGACACAAATATTTAGCACATAAAACCGACCGCCTCCTTACATACGGTGAAACGCACGAATTTACGAGGCCCAACAGAGACAAACTGGGTCGAGCAAATGAGTCCACGAGACTAGCCTACATATCGGACACGCAGGAATCCACGACACAAACTGCTCCAGGTATGCCGGCACGTCGGCACGGGCGCGACGCCCGCACCGAGCGAGCCCTCTAGCACCTGCACCACCTGCCCTCCATGGTCAGCCTCACCTCCCTCTCGTGCTGATGCATCAGCGCCCGATATCCTCCTATCCGCCTCCCCCCTCCAGCAAGCCGTCCTTCGCTGACCCTGGGCGCTGCCCAGAGCGGAAAGTAGCAGCCGCACACGCGCGCGCTGCCGGTGTCCCGTTCCTCTTCCTCCACCTTGAGATGAGCTCCAACAGCGTCATGCCATAGCTTTTTTTAACAAAAATAATAGACAAAACTCTTTATATATATATATATATCGTGAAATGGGTCCGGAGATATGTCAGGGACATGACATCTGAGAAAAAGGAAGGCGTCCTTGCCCGTCAAGGAGCGTCAAAGTTATACCCTGAAAAGCTTAAGGCGAGTCTCGGCCACGGACGGCCACGTGGCCGCCCCAGAAGGGGTTGGCCCGGAGGTTGCCCGGAGGCCGCCGTCCTCCCAAAGGGCGGGTCCGGGATCACCCGGACCCCCGTTCGGTAGGGTCCGGGGTCACCCGGACCCCCATCCTTCACCCCGCACCTTCCTGAGAGAGGGGCGAGTCCAACTACCAACCAACCCATTTAATGCTCAAAAGGAGGGGAGCTGAGCGTCTGCTTCGTCGCATTCAATGCGATGTGAGGCGCGGTTGTCAGTTGCTCCCATCATCACCCCTTTTTGCCTATCGCGAGACGAAGGAGGCTAAAAGTCTTTGACTAAGACCGCGGCGTGACCCTGCGCCCACTCCGCGCACGCCTCCCACACGCCCTGTCCAGTCGCATTTAATGCGTTGGGCGGCCGCGTGGGAGAGAGAGTGCGAGGGCAGGAGGCGGGGTGTCAGTACCTACCCGCGGAATGGGTCGCTGATCAGTGGGTCCCACCGGAGTGGGTAGGCAAGCCATCATCGCGTCAGCAGCATGACCACCACGAGTACCGCCCCTTTTTCGCTTTCCATGACGCGGCAAATAGGAAGGAGTAGGAATGAAATGGCTTCTTCGACAAGACAAGATAAAACCACTCCCTCACGTGGAGTAGAGTAGAGAAAAGTTGGGACTATTGTGGTGTTCCCTTGTACTATGAAAGGAGACCCAGGTCCATCATAGAAGAGGTTGGTTGGCTGCTGGTAGGTTGACCCATACGCTCAAGGTTATTTGGCCAGTAGATCAGCTTCCAGGGCATCAGCTAGCCCGTAGCAATCTCTCATCCACTACTGACTCCGAAAGGAGAAGAGCGTTCCCCCTGTTCTTGGCAATTTGCCCCATACAATACACACAAACAGGAGTAGGGTATTACACCACGCGCGGTGGCCCGAACCTGTATAACCCTCGCGTCTCTGCAATCTTAGCTTCTTCTTCCCGCCTCATCTGCATTATTTCATTCTTTCTGCGAGTTTAAACCAGGATACATCGCTCCCCGTGCCGAACCAAAAAAGGGGTCCTCCGGATCCCTGCGTGTCAATCTACGACATCGACAGCTGGCGCGCCAGGTAGGGGGAGCGCACTGTGTTTTGGTTCAAACTCCTGTTTTCCACCCATTTTTTGGCGGGAATCCTCTCTCCCCGTCTCTGCCATGGTCCACGGCCACGCCCTACGCTCCGCGTCAGGCTCACTCGCTACGCGCGAGCGTGACTTGGCCAATGAGGCGGCGTAGGAGGTTGACACGGGCAGGCACAGCCCCAACTTCCGCCACCTCCGCTCGACATGACATCGATCTTCGTCTCCCTCACCACCGTTGATGGCGAGGGCGGCTGCAGTGCCCGCGCCACCTCCTCTGCCCCCCGTTGAAACGGTGGTTGTGGGCGGAGGGGCCCAGACATCCCACAGGGCTGGCAACGCCCTCGCAGGATCCAGGCCACGCCCTAGCGGGCATACCGGCGAGCCCCGCCGAGGTGACGTCCATCGCCGCCTGGAGTTTGGCACTCCTGAAGGTGCCCTGTAGGCGGCAGAAGCTCTTTTGCGCCACCCACCGGTCACCCCTGGCGAGGGATCCAACGCCAGGAGGTGGTTCGACGACGTGGCGAAGCTTGTAGGCATGGCCCAGCGCCAGCTGGCCGCTCACCTCGCTTCCTCCAGCCACCAACCGCGCGGTTCACACGCCGCGGTAAGCTCTTCCTTCCGACGACAGGCTCGAAGGGCAGCGGCTGCCGCAAGGGCGGAGGAGAGCCTCTCAGCGGCAGCCCAACCGGAACTGCCCCAGGACCTGCTGTACACAGGGCACGACGCCCGCCTCCGCATCGAGCAGCGCCGAGACAAGCGCCGCTTAGGGCGGGCACCGGATTGCGCCTCCTCGTCGGGAGGCGCCACCTCTCGGCGAGCGGCTGCAGCGGCCCTCCTGCAAATAGAGCCCCTCGGCGGACGACGAGCAGCCGTAATGGCCCAGCCGCAAGCGGGAGGCTCCGCGGCGCCCAATGAGGCCCCGCAGCCGTTGTCGCCCCCTCCGGCCGGCAACGGTTGCCAGGCCTTTGTTGCCGACCTTCGTAACGTGCGCTGGCCTAACAAGTTTAGGCCGGCCCTTACGAAGAAATACGACGGCTTGGTTAATCCCACCGAGTTCCTCCAGATCTACACCACATCCATTGAGGCTGCTGGAGGTGACGAGCGCGTCATGGCTAACTTCTTTCCCATAGCGCTCAAGGGCCAGGCCCGCTCTTGGCTAATGAATCTGCCGGCCTGGTCAATCACTTCTTGGGATGACCTGTGCCGCCAATTCACCTCCAATTTCCAGGGCACATACCCGCGCCCGGGGGTGGAGGCAGACCTTCACATGGTCCGACGAGGGGAGGACGAGTCCCTGCGCAAATACATTCAGTGTTTTTGCCAGGTACGCAACACCATACCCTCCATCGCTGACCATGCAGTGATCTTCGCCTTCCGGAGTGGCGTATGCCATGACATTATGTTGGAGAAGATCGAATCCAAGGCCCCCCGGACTACCACGGAGCTCTTCAAGCTCGCAGACCGGGTGGCCCGCAAGGAGGAGGCTCGGGTTTGGAATCCTAGGAATCCTACCCCGGCCTCCACCGGCGCTACCCCCTCCGCGTCCCGTGAAGAGCGACGCGAACGGCGACGAAAGCGCAGGCCATCGCGCGGTGGCGAGGAGGGCCACGTCCTCGCCACCGACGAAGCCGAGAAGCCCTCGCGGAAGGGCAAGCCCGCGGGTAACCGCAGGCGGTCCCCGGACCCTCGTCCCCAGGGCCGGGTCAGAGACAAATGGTGCATGGTGCACCAAACCTCCCACCACGACCTCTCCAAGTGTCGTTCGGTCAAGAATCTGGCCGAGCGGGTGCAAAAGTACGAGCAGGAGCGGAGGAGAATGAGAAGGAAATCCGCCGCAAGGGCAAGGCACTGGCGGAGCATCCGGACAACCGGCGAGAGGAGGCCAAGGGTGCGGCCCCCGCCGGGGACGACGATGACAACCTGGGCTACCAAGACCCCCAGCACGTCGTTGCCACCATCGACGGTGGCGCAGGCGCCCAGGTATCCCGTCGGAGCCTCAAGTCCATGAGGCGTGAGCTCCTTGCAGCCGTGCCGTCTCACGAGGCGGCCCGAAGGTCGCGCTGGGCAGGGGTGCCCATCACCTTTGACCAGACCGACCACCCAGGGAGCATTGCACGTAGTGGCCACTTGGCCGTCGTGACCTCCCCCACCATCTGCAACGTCAAGGTTGCTCGAGTCTTAATTGACGGAGGTGCGGCCCTCAATGTACTATCCCCGAAGGCTTTTGATTTAATCAAGGCCCCGGGAATGGTGCTCGGGCCCTCTCACCCCATCATTGGGATGACGCCCGGGAAGGTGTGGCCCCTCGGGCAGATCGCTCTGCCGGTCACCTTTGGGGGCCCCCGCTAATTTCCGCACCGAGCGGATAGACTTCGATGTGGCGGATCTCAATCTGCCCTACAACGCCGTGCTCGGGAGGCCAGCGTTGGTGAAGTTCATGGCGGCTACCCATTATGCCTACCACCAGCTCAAGATGCCGAGCCCCGGAGGCCCTATCATCATCCACGCCGATGTTAAAACCGCGCTGGACTGCGCGGAAGCGCGCGTGGACGACATTGCGGCGGCCGACCGCGTTGAACCCGAGAACCCCCAAGGGGAGTCGTCAGGTTCTCAGGTCCCGAAGCAACGCATCACCTCCGCCGATGAGGTGGTGATTAAGTCTATCCGTTTGGGTGACGACCCGTCCAAGACCGCCAACATTGGTGGCGGCTTGAACCCCAAATAGGAAGACGCGCTCGTCTCCTTCTGCGGGCGAATGCCGACATGTTTGCTTGGAAGCCGTCGGATATGCCCGGAGTCCCAGGAGGTGATCGAGCATCGACTTGCGAATGACCGGACGCACGCCCGGTCCGGCAAAGGTAAGGCGGAGCCGGAGCGGCGGGCGTTCATCCGCGAAGAGGTGGCACGGCTCCGGGAGGCCGGCTTCATCCGGGAGGTGCTGCATCCGGAATGGTTGGCAAACCCGGTGGTCGTCCCGAAGGCCAACCACAAGCTGTGCATGTGCATCGACTACACCGACCTCAACAAGGCATGTGCCAAAGACCCTTACCCTCTACCTCGAATAGACCAGATAGTCGACTCCACCGCGGGGTGCGACCTTTTATGCTTCCTAGATGCATACTATCGCTATCATCAATTTCGCATGGCTGTAGAGGATGAGGAGAAAACTTCGTTTATCACCCCTGTGGGTACATTTTGCTACATGTCTATGCACTTTGGTTTAAAAAATGCCATGTCTACTTTTCAACGTGGTGTCCGCATCACGTTAAAAGACCAAATAGGGCGCAATGTTGAGGCATACGTCGATGATCTCGTAGTCAAATCTCGGGATCAAAGAACCTTGCTCCCGGATTTGGCCGAGACATTCAATAACCTCCGGTCCTCCCGCATGAGGCTGAATCCAGAAAAATGCGTGTTCGGGGTACCGGCAGGCAAGCTGTTAGGATTCTTGGTCTTTGCCTGAGGCATTGAGGCCAACCCCACTAAAATAAAGGCAATAGAGGAGATGCGCCCCCCTAGGAAACTCAAGGACGTGCAGAGGCTCACTGGTTGTGTAGCTGCCCTGAGTCGCTTCATATCCAGATTAGGAGAGCGGGCGCTTCCTTTATTTAAATTGTTAAAACGAACCGGCCCCTTCACTTGGACGGACGAAACGGAGAAAGCCTTGGGCGAGCTCAAGCGCTACCTCTCCTCACCACCCGTGCTGGTGGCCCCCCGGGAAAGGGAGCCCCTCCTTTTATATTTGGCGGCGACCCCCCAAGTGATTAGTGTGGCCTTGGTTGTGGAGCGCGACGACGAGCTAGATTCTTAGTCGCCCCCAACCCCGTCAAAACCGGAGGCAGGAGACCTCGGAACGGAGTTGGCCGAGGAAGCGTCCGAACCCGGAGGTGGCCCTTGGCCCCCCGAGCTTCGGGAAGCCGCCCGGCCCCCTAGTCCGGGAGCTCCCGAGGCCCCCTCCACCCAGAGTTGCCCTGGAGGCCCCAGGGGAGGCGATGGCCCGGTAGCCCCGGACACCGAGATGACCCGCCCCGAGGCACCCGTGGCAGGAAATCCCGGAACGGAGTCGGCCGAGGAAGCGCCCAAACTCGGAGGTAGCCTCTGGCCCCCTGAGCTTCAGGGAGCCACCCGGCCCCCTAGTCCGGGGGCTCCCAAAGCCCCCTCCACCCAGAGCGGCCCTGAGGGCCCCGGTGGGGGCGACGGCTCGGAAGCCCCGGACACCGAGATGACCCGTCCCGGTGTACCCGAACCAGTCGCCCCTAATAAAGTGGTCAAGGCCCGCACCAAGGTGCAGCGGCCGATCTACTTTGTCAGCGAGGCGCTACGGGACGCGAAAACACGTTACCCGCAGGCCCAAAAAATGCTCTACGACGTGCTCATGGCCTCCGGGAAGCTGCGTCATTATTTCCACGCGACCGGGTAACGGTAATCACGTCCTTCCTCTCGGACAAATTCGCATAACAGAGAGGGCACGGGACGGTAGTCAAATGGGCCATCGAGTTGTCGAATTCGATGCACTTCAAAGCTCGGCACGCAATCAAGAGCCAAGCCTTGGCTGATTTCGTGCGGAGTGGACGCCAACGGCCGGAAGCGATCCACCCCCGAGGGAACCCGAGAGTGCGGGGGATCGCGACCAAGGAGCCGCGCACTGGGTGATGAACTTTGACGGTTCACTCACCTTGCACGGAGCCGGAGCGGGCGTGGTGCTAACTTCCCCAACGGGCGACGTACTTCACTACATCGTCCGGATCGACTTCCGGGCAACCAACAACATGACCGAGTTTGAGGGGCTTCTAGCGGGGTTGCGAGCGACAGCAGGCGTGGGCATCCGCCGTCTGCTGTTCCTCGGAGATTCCCAACTGGTTATAAACCAGGTTTTCAAGGAATACCAATGCACCGACCCCCAAATGGAAGCCTATGTCAAGGAAGTACGGCGTATGAAGCGCCATTTCAATGGCCTCGAGCTACGCCATATTCCCAGAAGAGACAACTCCCTGACGGGCGAGCTATCTAGGATCGCGTCCGCGCGAGCCCCAGCTCCGCCAGGTGCATTTGAGGAAAGTCTCACGAGCAGCCGTTCGCGCACCCCGAACCGCCCGAGGCGGGAATCGGCGGTCCCGACGCCGGATCGGCGAGCCAGCCCACGGCTGGCACTCGCCAGGCCAACATCACGCGCCGGTGGCTTGGATTTGAAATCCGAGCATACCCGCAAGACGCGTCATTGCCCGAGCAACGCGAGGAAAGCGAATGCATTGCCGGACCTCCAAGAGGTACGTGTTGGTAGAAGGGACACTCTACCGACGCGGCGCCACGGAGTGCTCATGAAATGCATTGCTCGGGAAGGGTCTCAAGCTCTTAGCCGAGATCCATGAAGGTGAATGCGGGGCACACTCGGCCTCCGAACCTTGGTGGAAAAGGCATTCCGCCAAGGATTCTATTGGCCCACCGCGCCGGAGGACGCAACGGACCTCGTGCGGCGGTGCGAGCATGTCAATTCCACGCCAGCGACGCACCGCCGGCCCGAGCCCTTGAGACCATCCCACTCTCATGGCCATTTGCGGTGCAGGGGGACATCTGGGCCCGTTCAAGCGGGCGCGGGCGGATGCAAGTTCTGTATGTCGCCATCGACAAATTCACCAAGTGGCCGAGGCCTATCCAGAAGCGTCATCGACAAACATTGGTGTGCGGTTCATGAGAGGCATCACGGCAAGGTTCGGGGTCCCCAACAGGCTCATCACCGACAACGGCACCCAGTTCACGAGTGAGCTGTTCGGCGAGTATTGCGACGATATGGGCATCAAGCTCGTTTCGCCTCGCCCGTCCACACCCAAAGCAACGGTCAGGCCGAGCGTGCAAACGCAGAAATAATAAAGGGCCTCAAGACCAAGACCTACAATGTGCTCAAAAAACATGGGGACTCGTGGACTAATGAGCTGCCTGCGGTCCTTTGGGCCAATCGGACAACCCCGAGCCGCGCCACCGGGGAAACACCTTTCTTCTTGGTGTATGGAGCCGAAGCGGTCCTGCCCTCTGAGCTCACCCTGGGATCGCCCCGAGCCACATTATACACCGAAGCAGATCAAGAGCAAATGCGTCGTGACGATCTGGATTACCTGGAGGAAAGAAGGTGCCGGGCAGCGCTTCGCGCGGCCCGCTACCAACAGAGCCTCTGCCGCTACCATCAAACCAAAGCCAGCCCCCGAGCGCTGCAAGTCAATGACCTGGTCCTGCGCCGTGTGCAAACGCGCGCAGGGCTAAGCAAGTTATCTCCGATGTGGGAGGGGCCATACAAGGTCATTGGCACCCCGCGTCCCGGAGTAGTTCGCCTAGCCACAGAGGACATCACTCCGTTGTCGAACCCGTGGAATATTTCCCACCTGCGCAGGTTCTACCCATAAGCCGCATGGTGCGCTGAGACAAGCATGGAAGTTCATCCACTGCCTCCAGTGGCATGAACAATACGTTTGTTATTACATTCCATAAGTTTTTTCTCTTGCAAAATACCTGTTGTAATGTGTTTTTCCCCCATGTGCTGGAGCACGTGTTGCGGATGCGGCTTTTCAATGGTTCCCCGGCCTTGCCCGCCTTAGCCTGAGAGCCCTAAGGGTGTCGAGGGTACAGCGATGCTGCATACTACCACGCCTGGGGGCAGTCAACGCCTGGGGGTTCGAGTGCGAACTAACACGCCTTTCCTGGCCCCCCGTTGTCGCTGCCCTCGCTGACCTTTTTATGCCTTCGCTCCTACCCGGAACCCCGACAAAGGCACCAGCCAACGGCCAGTGCATGCTGCCCGAACCCGGAACAGCCCCCCAACTACATGGGACAAATCATGGCGGAGGACCACACTACCGTATTCTTGCAATAACTGAGAGTTGAACTATCGTTGCAGGAAAGCAAATAGGCAGGGGCTCGGGCCAACCAACCGCCACTACGTGTGCGCTAAGTTGGCCGGAGGCTCCCAACATACACATACATGAATCATCAAAAGCAGCCACGATGAGCTGTTACAGCGCAAGATCAACGTAGTTAAGGCAAGTTCGCTAACTTTATAAACAATACTACAAATATCTTTTTACACAAATACAGATACAAGCCGAGAGGGAGCAAGAGAACCCTAAGTGGCCAGTGGGTCGCTGGGGGCATCCGTCGGGGGGACTTCATCCGGCGAGTCCTCGCGGAAAGCGAGCTGGAAGGCCGCCGGGGTGCCATCGAAGCCCATCATGATGGAGTCGATGGCGTCTTGGACGCGGCGGTGAGCGGCCTCCTCGGTGCCTTCGGGGAAGTCCTCGGTGGGGATGTAGGGGTCGAAGTCGGGGTCGCGGGCTTGGTAACTCGCCAAGATAAGCGACGCGACTTGGCGGGATAAGTCGTATGACGACTCCTTCGCCACCTCGTCGACCTCCTCTGGCACCCTCTTTATCCCCTCGGCCAGATCATCGATGTGCGTGGCCAATCCCCCCAAGGTAAGGACGCTGGGGGGTACGGTTGACCCCACCCCGCGGGCCGCGTCCCGGCGCTCGACGGATGAGGCCGGGCCCGGACTCCCGGATGCAAGGTGCGCTCCAGATCCGCGATCCGGCGGCGCGCCTCCTCCAGTTTCGGTCCCGGCACCCGCATCTAAGCCCGCGCGTCCATGACCACCTGCTCCCGAGTGGCCAGCTCCTGCTCCCACCTCTCCAGCTAGTCTTGCCGGCGGCCCAAGGCGGCGGCGAGCAGCTGCTCGCACTCCCACACTGCCTTCAGGCATCAAGAGGCCTCCTCCTGTGCCTCCAGCACCGCCACCTCTCGCCCCCCCCCACGGCGGCCTCGTGCTCGGCGATGACCTTCTCCTGGGCCAGCATGTTGGCCTCCCGTGCGCGGAGTCTTCCTCGGCCACGACAACGGCGGCCTCCGGCTCTCGACCGCCCGCCACGCCGCCTCAAGGGCCCTCCCGCTCCGCCAGGCCAGTCTCGCGGGCCTGGAGGTCAGCGTCGATGCCGGCGGCGGTGGCCTCGGCGTCGCACAGGGTGCGCTCGCGCTCGTCGAGGCCCTGGGCGCGCTCCCTGAGATCGCGGAGGAACTGCCCGACGGTGGTGCGCACCCTCTCTTCAACGGCGGCAGCAATCTGCTCTCAGAGGTCGACGGCGTGCCGCTCAGCGACGGTGTCCTCAAACACTCGGCTGAGCTCCTCCTGGCGCCGCTCGATCTCTGCCAGCTCCCGCCTGCGGATGCGGCCCTCCGCCCTCGCCGTGGTCGCCAGCTCCTGACGACCCTCCTCAACCTCGGCCTCCCGCCGCGCCACCTCAACCTCCCTGGCGGCCAAGGCCTGCACCTGGGCCCGGAGCCCCTCCAGGGAGATAGCGTTGGCCTCTTCCAGTGCCCTAGAGACGACCTCCCTCGCCCGCTCCTACGACCGGACGAGAGGCTCGGTGTCCAGGACGGCCACGAATCCGGACCGGGCGCCCCCAGACTCGGAGTCGGAGCTCGGCCCGGGATCGACCGTCTGCGCAGGCTGAGCCGCCGAAGAACCCCAGTGGCCGGCGCCGCCCGCCCCTTGCCTTGGGGGCTCGCAGCAGGCCTGCGCCGGCAGGGCTAACGGTAGCCGGCGGGGCGACGGCGCCGCTGGGCGCGACGTGGACGGAGGCTGCTGTGGCGGCGGTGATGGTTGCCACGGAGGGGACCCCTGGGGTTGTTCTCCGCCGCCCTCCGCTGACCCCTCCGCGCCGGCGCCACCCACGGCCCGCCCTTCATGGGCCGTCGGCGCTCCAGTCTCTGGGTGGGCCCCCTCCTCGGATCACACCGGATCCGGGACCGAGCCTGAAGGGGGCGACCCGGACGTGGAGGGCTCGGGCACCCCGAGCCTCCCCTGTGCTCCATCCCTCGAGCCCGAGGCAAAACCGCCCTTGGGTACAATCCTTGGGCGAAAATGCTTGTGCTCGTGGCTGGAAGCAAAACATGAATACAACAAGGAATCAGAAGACAGAGACAAAAATGTAATGCCCCAATGAGAATCCACATATCGGCAAGGCGTACCTGCGGGCCGGGTTGAAGTCCCAGAAGATCCTCGAAATGGCCCGCTTCTTCTTCACAGGGCCACCTGGGGGACTCGCCGGTCCCGTGCTCGCCTCGCCCCCTGATGCCGGAGCCCCGCGGGCGGACCCCGCCGCCGGCGTGCTCGCCGGGGATGCGCCCCGGGCCTCCTCCGTTGTTGTCATCACCGCCGTTGTGGCCGGCCTGGCCCTCGGCGTAGTGACCCCTGGGGATGGGCTCGCCGCCCGCGAGCCCCCTGATCTGTGGGGGGGAGCGGCGCGCTCCGCTCCGCCGCCACGTGGTGGAGACGGGGGAAGAGAGGGGTCCTCCTCTGGCCTCTTCCTCTTCCCCTTAGGGTCCGGAACCCTCGGGTCGCTTTGGCCCAAACCCCGACGGTTCAACCGCCCAATTGGGATGTGGTCATCGGCGTCGTCATCGTCGTCACCGCCCCCGCCCCTCGGAGCAACCTCTAGTGCAGCCTCCGGTGCGGCCGACGAGGAGCCCACGTCGTCGCCCACCACTGCGGCAGTGCGGGATCTCGGCGCGCTAAGTCACGGCACGGCGGCACCCGGCCGGGCGGGAGGCTGCGTCGGAGTCCATCTTCGTGACGGCGAGGCTGCGGCGAACCAGGACCCCGAGGTCCCTCTCGTCCCTGTCGAAGGCGGCGCCCACGTGGGTTCGCATGTCGTCATTGGGGCCCATGTACATATAGGCGGGGCGTGGCCTTTCCTGCAGTGGCGCAATGCGCCTCATCTGGAAGTCGTAGAAGACCGCGTGGCTGGACAGGCTCCTCGCCGAAGGTAGGCGATCCGGTCCGGCACCCGTCCGGCTCCCACCCGGCTCGCGGGCGCGCCCCGGCTCCTGCGGTTCATCGGAATCCCCGTCGGCGGGGAGAGGTGGGGGTGGTCGCCAGCCGTGTAGAACCGAACGCCCTCCGGTTCTCCCACTGGAGCGAGGGTAGATGTCGATGAAGGGGGTGTCGACCGCCCTGTCGTTCCGTGGCTGAATCGCCACGTACCCGACCGCGCCGGGGGAGCCAGCTCGGCACACCCGGAAGAACTGCTGGAAGAGGTGAAGAGAGGGCCTCACCCCCACGAACATCTCGCAGGTGTGGGCGAACACGGTGAGGTAGAAGACGGCGTTGGGGGTGAGGTGGTGCAGCCGGAGGTCATAGAACTCCAGGACGTCGAGGAAAAAGCGGGAGAAGGGCGGCACCAGCCCGACCATGGCGAAGGAGGCGAAGAACACCATCCTCGTAGGGGGCCGCTCCTCCGGGACATTACCGCCGCTGTGCGTGCCGCGCGACAAGAACTTGTTGAAGAGGCTGAGAGCCTCTGCAGTGCGGACTAAAGACTTGGGAAGCACACTCCCCGGCTCCAGAGGCGAATCACGACCCATCGCGAGGGTGGATGCAGAAGCACGAAAAGGGCAACAGGGGGCGAGAGAAAGGGAACAGAAGGGGCAGAGGGCATTGGGTAGACGATGGGCGAATAGCTGTGAGAGGTGATGGCAGTAGAAAGCGTAGAAACCGATCCCCCTTCATACGGGTCTGGTTTTATAAGCGACCACCGCCCCCTCGGATTCCACGGCATTAAATTCGCCCCACTACCACGCGAAGCGCCCTCACGGCTACGCGCCCTTTCGATTTTCGCATCCTCTTGGGTTTTCCGCACCGTTCGGATTTTGTGCCGCCTGGGGTTCCGCGCCCGCCAGGCGCACTACGCGGGACGGAGAGTGCTAGGCGGTTTGAATGGGCCCCCGTGCGCGTGGCCCAAACAAACTCGCCCCCCGTCCTAAGGAAAACTTGGCCTGGTGCGACATCAGTTGTCGCGTACCGGCCACCTGCCATAGCAAAAAGCGCCCAAATGCCCAGGCCCACACACTCAAGGAAATGGCGTCAACCGCGCCCGAGCCCGACTCAGCCCCGGTCAACGCCGGGGGCTACTGTCGGTGATATGGGCCCGGGGGTATGTCAGGGGCATGACATCTGAGAAAAAGGAAGGCGCCCTTGCCCGTCAAGGAGCGTCAAAGTTATACCCTGAAAAGCTTAAGGCGAGTCTCGGCCACGGGCGGCCACGTGGCCGCCCCAGAAGGGGCTGGCCCGGAGGTTGCTCGGAGGCCGCCGTCCTCCCAAAACGGCAGGGTCCGGGATCACCCGGACCCCCGTTCGGTAGGGTCCGGGGTCACCCGGACCCCCATCCTTCACCCCGTACCTTCCTGAGAGAGGGGCGAGTCCAACTACCAACCAACCCATTTTAATGCTCAAAAGGAGGGGAGCTGAGCGTCTGCTTCGTCGCATTCAATGCGATGTGAGGCGCGGTTGTCAGTTGCTCCCATCATCACCCCTTTTTGCCTATCGCGAGACGAAGGAGGCTAAAAGTCTTTGACTAAGACCGCGGCGTGACCCTGCGCCCGCTCCGCGCACGCCTCCCACACGCCCTGTCCGGTCGCATTTAATGCGTTGGGCGGCGCGTGGGAGAGAGTGCGAGGCGGGAGGCGGGTGTCGTACCTACCCGCGGAATGGGTCGCTGATCAGTGGGTCCCGCCGGAGTGGGTAGGCAAGCCATCATCGCGTCAGCAGCATGACCACCACGAGTACCGCCCCTTTTTCGCTTTCCATGACGCGGCAAATAGGAAGGAGTAGGAATGGAATGGCTTCTTCGACAAGACAAGATAAAACCACTCCCTCACGTGGAGTAGAGTAGAGAAAAGTTGGGACTATTGTGGTGTTCCCTTGTACTATGAAAGGAGACCCAGGTCCATCATAGAAGAGGTTGGTTGGCTGCTGGTAGGTTGACCCATACGCTCAAGGTTATTTGGCCAGTAGATCAGCTTCCAGGGCATCAGCTAGCCTGTAGCAATCTCTCATCCACTACTGACTCCGAAAGGAGAAGAGTGTTCCCCTTGTTCTTGGCAATTCGCCCCATACAATACACACAAACAGAAGTAGGGTATTACACCACGTCGGTGGCCCGAACCTGTATAACCCCCGCGTCTCTGCAATCTTAGCTTCTTCTTCCCGCCTCATCTGCATTATTTCATTCTTTCTGCGAGTTTAAACCAGGATACACCGCTCCCCGTGCCGAACCAAAAAAGGGGGTCCTCCGGATCCCTGCGTGTCGATCTACGACATCGACATATATATAGTTAGGCCACTGTGTGGCGCACCGCACTGCCCCATCCCGTGTGGCATGGCCAAATCTCTAATTTGAAAACTCAAATTGAAAATCCGAACCGTTCAAATTGTTCTAATCTCCTTCTATACTAAATTTTATATTTTTTAAAATATTTTACTATTTTATTGGATAGGTCAAAGATGCAATAAAATAGATACTCCGAAATCGTTGGATTAATGCATTTTTGACCTATCCGATAAAATAGTAAAATTTTTTAAAAAATGTAAAATTTGGTCTACAAGACGATATTAATATATAGAACAATTTGAACGGTTCAGATTTTCAATTTGGGTTTTTAAATTAGAGATTCGACCATGCCACACGGGATGGGCACGATGCGCCACACAAGAGCCTAACTCTCTCTCTATATATATACACACACACACTAGCCGTGCCTGTGCGTTGTAACGGGTGAAGTCGGGGCGCGGCGTGGATGGGGACGGGAGGGAAGGGCGCAGGAGGTTTTTTTCCATCCAAGCCTTCCCTTTCTTTTCAGCTTGAAACTATGGGTTAATTTTATAAACACTCAAGAATTTTCTGTAAAATAGCCAGACGAACAAAAATTTTAGATAAATACTACTTGCTTTATAGATAGTTATAGATATTATATATATATGACATGCAACAATGGTAGTTATAATCAGCGCCCAAGACAGGATGCATGCATATTGAGAACCACGATGTGAATAAAAAAGATGTCTTGTCGTTGGGTTTGGTTTTGATGGCCGCTCAACCTCATGGATTGGCCAGGTCAACGGACGACGAATATGGGACCGAACCAATATAGCGGTACGCATGTGGACGTCGGACGAGTATTGGAAGAGAAAAAAAACAAAATAGGACAACATTGAAATAGGATGGGAATCTGGTGTAACAATTGTATATCACGTTGGATCGTGTGGGAATGTCGTAAAATCCTGGGGAAGCAGAGTCTGCATCCTTGCAGAACATGGGCTTGTGGGCTGTGCTGTGGCTTTACATGCTCACGGACTGGGAATTTGAAGTCCGTTTGCAATCACGCAGCGTATGTGCAGTGGGGACTACGGGTTAATTTCGAAAAAATTTAAGAGGTTTTTTACAAAATAATCAGTCATAACAAAATTTTAGATAGAGTTATATTATAAATTATAGATATAGATATAGATATATATAGCCATCTTATATCTGAGATAAAAAACTACCGAAAAGAAAAAAAGTGAAAACTAGCATCAAGTTTTTCCTCATCGCTTCAAAGGAAATACAAAGTTAAGCCTGCCCTTTCGTCTCCATGCCATATCGTTGTCGCTGCAGCAACCGCAAAAGTTCCCTGGGATGCTGTGAGCCAAGAAAGGAGACGGAACCGGTCTGCTCAGTCGCCTTTATCATCGTCAATCACTACTCTGACGTCGTCCGAACAATCTATGCCTCCATGGTGTGTACTATGGTCGCAACCATTCCGAACTAACATCATAGCCAATGATAGGGGAAACACTAACTTGGTATGTTGCATGATAAAAAAATTAAAAGCTACTACCTCCCTTCTATAATATAAAAAGTTTTAGAGTTAAACACGATTATTACAAAAATAGATAAAATTGTTAAAAAATATTGATAAAAATTATTATATTTTAAAATAAATTATTAATGATAAGTTATTATATTTTATGATTGAGGAAGTGTTTTCTTTGGGAAAGTGACTGAAACCTTACCCGCTCCCCCTCCCCCAACACACACCATACACACATAAATTTTCTGTAAATAAATTATAATCCTTCTTGAATATCCATAAAAGCGGCAGCTCTCTTACCTACTTAAAAATATGATCCCCATATTAACTACATTAGCTACAGTACTAACCGTAAGTGCTAAATATAAAATAGACTTATAAGTAGTTGGAATTATAGCTTTTATTTTTAGACGTGTTTGGTTGAAGGAATTTGATGGGTTGGAAGATGGTCGTTCCGTTGTACAGGTGTTTGGTTGGGGTACAAGGTGGGTTGAGTTGGATGAAAGGAACAATTCAGTGATATCTAGGTCCGACTGATCCGAAAAAATATAACGAGAGTTGATTAGCCGCATGTAAAATAAAAAACATGATTAACATATAATTAATTATTAATATATAAAAAATTAATAAATAAATTTATTAGATTTTTAAGTAACTTTTTATATAAAAAATTTTTGTATGAAACGTACCTTGTGTACACTCACGATCGCAGCCTAAGACGCGCGTCCCTTGTGGTGGTCACCATATCTTTTCCACCGATTCACCCCTTCTCTCTCCATGTTTTTCTATCACTCCACATCTCACGCTTTCAGATTTGGTGAATGAAATGGGAGATGGGTGGATGATCTACTTGATTATATTAATAAACTAAACATCATATAATGTAAAGTAAATAAATAGCTCTGAAGAACTTTAACATATTTTAAGGAAGTGTGCAACAAATAATCGAATGGATAATATGAAAAGAACCACCCTAAATCTTACATGAATTACCTTATTTTTATGGCAACAATAATTACTAACGAGATTTTGTAAGAACAACCAAAACGGGTTATATTTGTTTGTACATATCAACACCACTTAAAGTATGAAAAAATAAATAAAATCGGAACCAAGCAAAATTGGCCCGGTATAAAATAAAAGATACTTTGGTGGAAAGTAAAACTATAGACCATTCACCCCAACAAAAACGATTTATCCTTCACTAAGGCTCTGTTTAGTTTTCTGTCAAAAACTTTACACCCTGTCACATCGAAAGTTTAGACATAAAAATAAAGTATTAAATATAAAATAAAAAATAACTAATTTCACAGATTACATGTAATTTACGAGACGAATCTTTTAAGTCTAATTAGACTGTAATTTGACAATAAAGTGCTACATTAAACTTGTGCTAATGACGAATTAATTAGGCTTAATAAATTCGTCTCGTCGTTTACAGACGGATTCTGTAATTTGTTTTGTTATTAGTCTATATTTAATATTTCAAATGTGTATCCAAACATTGATGTGGTATTTTTTACAAAACTTTACCCAAACAGCCTAAGTTAAAACTAGTTCAGTATACGTAGAAAGACAATAATAAGTTATCAAAATCGCATTCTGAAATCTTTATCAATATCTGAAACAACATATTTTTCAAACCCGAGAGATTACTAGCTAAACAAATACAACTGCTACTTCCAAACTAAAAATGTCTTTAAACAGAGCTTCGTCGATGGATCGACAAGTCCAGTTCATTAAAAGGGCCATCTTTGGTTAAGCGGAAGCGCCGTGAGCCACTCCCTTCTCGGCGAGTACGGCTCCGACAAAATAAATCGCCGCGTCGTCGGGGCATCCACCACGGCGACCCTTGACTTCCTCTCCCTTCTCTCCTCCTCCCACAAAACGTGACCAACCCGCGCTGATCCGAGCCGCCGACCTCCCGGCTTCTCCCGATCCGGCGACGATGGATGGCGGCGGCGGTGGCGACGCCTTCGGGTCCGCGACCGCGCCGCTGGCCTGGCACGACTTCCTGGAGCGCATGCGCCAGCCCTCCGCCGCCGATTTCGTCAAGTCCATCAAGGGGTCAGCTCCGCCACGCCTCGCTTCCCACAAATTCGGTGCTAGGCATATGCTCGATTTCAGTTCGTGGTGTAGAGATCCGAGATGGAAGCGTGCTGCAATTGGTTCGTGTTACGCGACGCGTGTTGGTTCGATAGTGGTGGTGCGGGATGGGCGATTTTGCTGCTATAGTGGGGATTTGGGGAGCATTTGGCGTGGGTTCAAGGGGATTACGTTGCCGTGTTCTTCAATATATCAGCTCGCGCTGTTAGCAAGTTGATATGACCGATCGCCGTGCCGTTTTTTGTGTGGGAGGCGTAACCTAGGGTTGATGTTTGCCTCTTCGCCTACCTGTTAACCGTCGTCTGTGTAGTTCCGAGCTGAAGTTTAATGCCATTCCTATTTGCCATGTCTTGGGTTACTGCATTGGATAGATGAGTCGCAGCACAATCGATATAATTGATCAGTGCGCGGGCAATGCAGCAATGTGATGTGTGTGGGGGTTGTTTGATGAAACTTGCGTGATCGGTTTATGCCCTTTGGGTGAAATTTCTATTTTGGATACAGAGCATAGAATTTAACATGCTTATTTAATCAGGACAACCTGTGATCTTATTTAGAAATACATGAGTTGGGATTTATGCACAATGGCAATGACACATAGTAGCCAAGGTTGTATCCGGAGATTCAACAGTTGGGAGGACATCATAGTTAATTATTGACAAATACGCTCTTCCATATGTTGCTAATAATGCCGGAAGCTGGGAATCTTGAATCAAGGCTTTGTAAACTAGTGAGTTTACTTAATTCTTGTACATGTAGGAGCACGCTGCATTGCTGCCTTCTTCGCCTTTCCTTTTTTATCTTTTAAAATACTAGAGCCAGCATCCATAACTAACCAATACTTGACATTTATGTATGTTTTCGTTGGGAAATACATCATTCATGTTGTTATGTTTCATGATATACAGCTTTATCGTAACGTTCTCGAACAGAGCTCCTGACCCCGAACATGATAGTGTGGCTGTTCAAGAATTCCTGGAAAATATGGAAGGTGCTTTCAGGGCTCACACCCCCTGGGCTGGAAGTTCTGAAGAAGAACTAGAAAGTGCCGGTGAGGTAATTATTTTCCTTGTTCTGTGGTTCTGCTGATATAATAATACTACATAACCAGAGAGATGGGCATCAAAATTTCATTTCAGAGCTCTATGTTCTTGTTGATTACCTGCTTGCAAAGTAAGTCTTTAAATTTGGTTTGTCCAAATGCTCTTATGGGTAATTACTGTATGAACTTTCTATAGATAAGGTATGCCTGTGTTCTTTTTATTTTTGGATTTTTAATTGATGTCACTGTGCTATATGAGTATATGATTCTTGATTTCTGGACCATGCTGTATTTCCTTTTTGATATGAACGGATTAATGCATTGACTAAAATCTGTTAGACAACAGGATAAACTAAACATGCTATTTTGATTCTGTTTTAACATGAGATGAATTATTTTTGTCTTTCATTTTCCAGTTATCCTATTTTCTGGTGACCATGCTTGTTTGCCAAAGATTCAGCTAGTCAATCCATCATGTTATCATAATCTCCGTGTTTAACAGTCTATTGATGGTTAGATACATAATAAATGCATCCGACTTGTCTTTACTCCCATCAGAAATTTGGAATGCATGGCTTCATCAAATTATCTCAGGCACTTTGATTAAGAATGTGTTGGAATACTAAGGAGGAACTTAGCATCCATTATTGATAGAGAAGAAAATGGTGAGAAAACCTGTATTCGAATGGATTCGAACTCAGGCCCGGTGCTCTGCTCCTGGCAGCTCCCTGCCAGCTGAGCTAGGCGCCTTTCTCAGGCATTTTGATTAAGACTAGCAGTTACGCGGAAATATTAACTTATTCCACTACTAGTCATGTTGCTGTTTTTAAAGTGCAGTTCAAACTCGATACTTTTAAACTTCAACTCTCCTTTTAACTCTCGCGCTACCCTTTACCTACTGAGTTCCTCTCATCTTATTGATTTATTCCATTACATGCCATACATTACTTGCATGTTCTCCAATATATTTGTTGTTATATCAACATTTGGATTATCTTGTATTGTGATTTTAGGGCCTTGAGAAATACGTTATGACAAAGCTGTTCAATCGGGTATTTGCTTCTGTCCCGGAAGATGTGAAGAGTGATGAAGAACTTTTTGAGAAGATGTCTTTGCTACAGCAGTTTATACGGCCTGAAAACTTGGATATCAAACCAGAATATCAAAATGAAACATCATGGCTGGTATGGAAGTTAATTTCCTCTCTTCATACATTTTTTTGATTTGTGAAGATCTGTTACAGCACAGAACCTTTCAATAGCATCAAACTATTTGGTATTGAGTTTAAACCTGTTGAACATGCCTGTCTGAAGTGTATTTATAAACTAATGCTTGCATGTGAATCAAGGTTATTAAGGCGGTATGGTGAGCTAAGGCGCTGCACGCCCGCTTCAACGCTATTGCGGTATAGCGGTAAGGCGTGGCGACGCCCTATGAAGATGCCCTGCTAGCGATTAGAGGAGAAATAGGGAATAAATTGGTATGGAAAAAAATAAAAAATGGCAAAACAGCCCATCAAACCAACCCTCATACCGGCCCACAAAGCCCAATAACCTACTGGCTAAGGAGCTCTGCCCTAAAGGCATCATGAATTAGATGTGCACAGCCGCCACCGCATGAGAAAACCAAGCAAAAGAAGTTGCTCGCTGGCATCAATAGCGCACAGCAGAGCTGGGGGTAGAGGAGGAGAGCAGAGGAAGGAAGCGGGAGGTAGAGGGGGGTAGAGGAGAAGAAAAGAGCAAGGAAATGGGAGGTAGAGGAGGATAAGTGAGCCAAGCCAAGCAGAGGAAGGAAGCGGTGGATGGAGCAGCGAGATGCCAGCGGGGAGGCGAGCGAGACACCGATCTGCCGCAGCCAGAGCTGATGGTGGTGCAAGTCGTGGATTAGAGACGTCACCACCGCTCCTAGGGTTTCAGATGAGATGGAATCCTCTCTCTCTCTATCTCTTTCTTTCTTCCGGTGCTGGTTTGGGGTCGCCATAATCACCCTCTTCTCTCCTGGCGTGGGATTGGGGTCACTGTACACAGGCTGGTAAGGCGTCAGGACACTCTGGAGGTACCAGAGCGCCACGACGCCTTCGTGACGCCTTAAAAACCATGATGTGAATAACTGTTTAGTTTATGCCATTATCATTACAGTAAGGCTGCCATTGTCAAACCTAATCCGCATACCGCGGTCTAATGACAATTCCTTCTGCTTGCAAGGACCTTAATTAAGGGAATACTTCCAGTTGCATGCATTAACTGGCTCAGTGTTTAAATATGTAAATGTTCTTTACTAACATATGTTCCCTTCTTTGTACAGCTTGCACAGAAGGAGCTGCAGAAGATAAACATGTATAAGGCTCCAAGGGATAAGCTTGCTTGCATCCTGAACTGCTGTAAAGTCATCAACAACCTACTTCTAAATGCGTCCATTGTATCAAATGAAAATCCCCCAGGAGCTGATGAATTCCTTCCAGTCCTCATCTATGTTACCATAAAGGTATGATTCACTACTTGTGAAAGTACTGTTTGATGATACAAATGAACCATCAAATATTGGCAATATTATATTAAGTTGTTGGTGCTGTGTTGGAGAAAGAAAATTTGCCCCCTTTGATATCGCGCAGATTAGGTGTTGACTTGATGATGACTATTTGTGTATTACCTACTGAACTTTGATTTTTTCTAGAAAAAGTATCAGCCTATTATTGGTGCAGTGGTACGTGATGTGTTGGGCACATTGCCTGTTATTAGAGTTGTCAGTGTGCTGTGCAACCTCAATTACTGTTGCTTCTTATTACTTTTAGTTTGAACTTCTACCTATCTATTCTGATGCAGATTCCATGTCTAGTCTAACAGTGAGCGTGTTTTGTAGTGCAATAGTTTGCTAGATTTGAGAGCAACTACCTTGTCAGCACTCCTATCAGCGCATGTGCTTAGAGCAACCATGAATCTGTGAACCATCAGTTGGGCATCCCTCCTCTAGCTAGGCACTACAGAGTTTTGATTACAAATGTTGATCAAACTTTCATTGCAAACCTAATACTTGGCATTTGAATAGTTGTGGTCTTGTGGACTTGCTTTTGAAAACTGCAGCAAATGACCAAAAAGGGCTTAAGATCAGATCATGTATGGGCATCACTTTACTTTTCTCTTAATTACCTGAAAGAGCTTGTCAAGTACTGAATGGTAAGAATTAATGATATATGTGCTCTTCTAGTTTGGCCCCTCAAATTATTAGGTGCTTCTGGAATTACTGCAGTTAGACTGAAACTACCCTTGCACCACAATTCAGCTTTAGTCGTAGTTTGGTTCTATCATCTGAACTACAATGTTATGATCCTTTTGTTGCAGGCTTGAAAATCATCTGTAAAGTGTTTTATTTGTCTTGTAAATTAAGGTAGCCAAAAGAAATTAAGCAGTAGCTGTTCTTAATGCAGGCAAATCCTCCACAGTTGCACTCAAATCTATTATATATACAGCGATACAGACGTCAATCACGGCTGGTGTCAGAAGCTCAGTATTTCTTTACAAACATCTTATCTGCTGAGTCTTTCATCTGGAACATTGACGCGGAATCATTATCAATGGATGAACGAGATTTCCAAAAGAAGATGGACTTGGCAAAGGAACGCTTGTTGGGATTATTAGCTAGCTCAGAGAATCAGGACAACCAAAACAATCTTGATGTACGGGAGCAAAAATCACAAACACTGAAAGCTAGCAGGGATTCTGATGTCAACCTCTCTTTGAAAGATAATTTCCAAGGTCCTGGTCTGGACATGAGAAGGGACAGTGATGCAAGTAGTAACCCAGTTGAGCGTGTGCAATTGATATCTGAATTGGAGAAGAAAGGAGCAGCTGAGCTTCTCAAGGATGATGACTTGAACAAAAAAATTCAAGAGTACCCATTCCTTTTCGCCCGCTCTGGTGATCTGACTGTTGCTGATGTAGAAAACCTTTTAAACTCCTACAAGCAGCTAGTACTAAAGTATGTAGCCCTTTCGCAAGGGATGGGTGTCAACCTTGAAAACCCTCCTGTTCAGAGCATGCAAACTGTTTCTGATCTTGTGGAATCTGCTGAGGAGCCTAAAAATGTGAAGAATGCAGTAAATTTCAGCGAAGGAAGCAGCAAAACTGGTGATGACGTAAAAAATGATACTCTTTATTCAGAAGTAGACAACACGGCTACCCAACAAACTGTGGTTGACCCAAGTTATCAGAAGGCACAGCAGGATGAAGCATCAGATTAGCCTGAACATGCATGAGTTGTTGGTCAAGTCTGGCTGGCCGTCGAAATACAGGGAAAACGTTGTCAACTGGTTACAGATAAGTGGGTACATTGCTTGGGCTCCTGAAGCCACAAAATGTAAATGCTGGAAACTAGAATACATAGATTCAGTGTCGAGGAAGATCACATTCATTCTGCTGAAGCAAGTTCCTTGTCCCACCGTTCGTTCATTGATCCTTGGTAGTCTTATGGATTCTCTTGCAAGTTTGATTTTGCGGTTAATACCATTTTGTCCAACTTTTACTTTTGTAGTTTAAAAATTAAAATATTCATATGTGAAGTTACATCCAGAGAAAATGGCATGAAACCTGATTTGATCGGTGCATCTTCAAGTTTTGTCTTTATCTGCCAGTACAAGTGCTGTAGTGCTAACCATGTTCGTCTTCTACCATCTACAGATTAGTTATTACCGGTGTTTTGAGCGCCTCAACTTCATTTGTTTGGTTAAAATGCACATTAATTTCAGGGAACTATACCTTCCGTATCGATCCATCGATTCACGTCGGTAGTATACCAACTTAAGCATACACGTCGGTAGTATACCAATTTAATCATAGATCTATGGCAATGGTGATTGAAATCTACAGGAAGTTTCTAATAATTATTTTTGCAACGCTTGTTTTTCTCTCCAGTTTTTCTTGGAAAAGGGTATTCAATTCGAAAGGAGATGCTCAGAGGCAACCCATTCAATTTTCATGGTTTGGGACAATAAGATTAAGGTCTAACCTCTATTTTTTCAACTCACCTCTTATTTTTCACGAACATGAACACGTTTCTCAAACTATTTTTTAAAAAGATTATAAAAAATTGTTTTAAAAATCATATTAATTTTCAAAAACATAGTTAATATTTAATTAATTATGTCTTAATAACCTCGTTCCGTTTCGAATGTATACGAAATTAGCTCCCACATCATCTAAACAAGCTATACGTGTTGGCACTGCATCTCTGGATGAGTTGTCCAGAACATGCATGGTTTAGCTACCGCCTATGGCCCCATTTGCGCTGCTGCGGAGTCAACGCATTCACCACTCGATTTAAAGACCTTAGAGAAGGGACACGCGTACTTTCTACATAGTTTTGTTTTAAAACTTGTCGAAGTCTAATGCTTAAGCTTAAATAAGGACTACTCGACCATTGGTTAAATAAAACCTTAGGCTAAAAAATTTGTACGAAAATTTTTTACAGTCTTAACCGGCACTGGAAGGTATAAAGAATCTGTATAGAAAAATTTGATATTAAGCAATGAAACAGTAAAAGCGGCAACCGTGTGAACACAGGTTGAGAATCATCAACACTTCATTCGTACGAAAAAAAACAAAACTTAAAATTGGGAAAGGAAAACAACGACGGATGCGCAGGAATCTAGCTGGATCGATCGAAAGCAGTGTCTCTATGCATGTGTTCACCTTTACAACACCCAAAAACTCAAACAGCTAGCCTGCGAGCTGCTTCAGCACCAAGCCTCCGCAGGGGGACACAAAGCGCGTCGTCCCGAGCTATTTCATATTAAATTAACCAATCAAGAAATTAAATTAGAACGGAAATGGAACAAATCCAACCAGTATCCAATGCACTCACAGTCTCACTCTCATTCACCAATCCGTACAGTGTAACACTATAAAACATTATAAATTACAATCATATATTAATTAAGATATATTATCAAAGAAAAGAAGAAGAATCTATGGAAGAATTGAAGCCATGGATCAAGGCCTACTTAACCTAGCTTTCAATGCTTAAAGAGAGAGGAGAAATTGAATGGATCTATGGTAGTAGTATTCATGCATGGGCGAATGGATTCATGGTCGATTTCCTAGGCTCCTAGCTAAGCTAGCAGAAGCTCCACAGCCTCATCAGCTCGCCGTCCTCCTCGGGCTCCTCCCACGGCGACGAGAACGGCGTGCCGCCGGCGGCCATTAGATCCATGAACTTCGGCGAGGCGAACGCGTCCAGCTCCGTCCACAGCTCATGGTCCCCCTCCAGCGGCGGTGAGCAGGCAGTGGCCGCGGCAGACGACGACGACGGCGTCGTCGCGTGGTCCAGTACGTCACCGCCGCCGGCGCTTCCCAGCGTGGACAGCGAGGTCGTTGCCGACGTCGGCGTCGACGATGTCGCCTCGGCACTGGAGGAGCAGCTGTCGTCGACGATGACGCCAGCGTCGAATGCCGCCGCTGCCGCTGCCGCAACGCGCTGGATGGACCTCGGCGACATGTCGCCCGCCGCCGAGTCCGCGTGGTCCCGGCGGCTTTCGAGAAGGCGAGACGAGGCGGAGGAGGAGGGGAAGTTGAGGACGGCGTCGGAGCCCTTGAGGCAGAGCAGCGCGGCGTCGTAGGCGCGCGCCGCGGCCTCCGGTGTGGCGTAGGAGCCCAGCCAGATCCGCCGCTTCTGGTGCGGCGCCCTGATCTCCGACACCCACGACCCCCAGCTCCGCATCCTCACCCCCTTGTACGGCCTCACCGCCAAAGCCGCCTCCGTCGCCGCCGTCGTCACCTTCCCATCCCCTCCGCCACCGCTGCACGACGCCGCGCCACCGCCTACGGCGGCCGCCGTCGTCGCGGCGGCAGCAATGCACTTGTTGCTCGGGTTCTTCACCATGGCCGCGCGCCGTTGAGTGCTCACTGCTCACTAGTCAGTAGTGTCGCGTAAGCAAAGCTGCGAGTTATTTATAGCGGGCGGTCAGTGTGCCGCACCCAGCGCACGCAAAGGGCAGCACGTCGTGTGAAAAGGGTTTCGAGCTAGCCAACCCAACCCAAGCTATCTATCTATAACTATCCCTCACCTTTTCATTTGGACGCGCTCGCTTTAACAAAGGTCGAGTACTACCACTTCCACTACATCCTTGTATTCTTCTCGCTTTGTACACGTAGCTTTGCCGAAGTTTTCAAAGAATTTTTCAAACGGACAAGGCTGGCTAGATCGCACACCAGCTCGGACAAAACCTGTACCTGTAATAGAATTTCTAGCTCGTAGTCTCGAACTCTAATGTATCCAATGTACGTACTTAATTGTACTAAAGAAGAGCTCGCCGGGGTCTTTAACTGTTGCTGACTACTTGGCTCCTCTTTCGACGTACTCGTTGTATTGCCGATCGATTTGACGAATTCGCCATCGGCTTACATGCATTAGAAGCTAGCTGGAGATAGATCATGGCGATGGCATGGGAGAACGTAGCTGCCTGCCTGCGAAGTTTCAGACGTTGCAGCGCTAATTGTCGCGAGAGAAATGGGACTTCCACATGCATGCACGGGCTGCCGAACTTGCCTGATGCTGTCGGAAAACTAATAATGGAGATGCAGGGGAAAGCATATATAAAACCAGCTGAAAGATTTGGCTGCCGCGCTCCTGAAATCAGAAACTTAGTAGTACTAACAAGGAAAGCATAAAAAAAGTTACCGTGTTTGCTTTCCATTTCACGAAGATTGGAATACCGTTTTCTTATGAGCATTTCCATTATCAGCAGTAGAACAACTGAACATTAACCTTCTCAGTTCACCAATCTATCCCATACAGTAATGTATATATTGTTCAACAAATCTAGCCCATAGTAATGTATTGTTCTGTACGTATCAGTATAACTGACATGATAACCATCACCTGATGAAAACATGCACAGCCATATAAAATTCAGTAAAAGCAACCCACAAAGTGTTTCATCAGTCGTCACACCCAAGCAACGAATTAAGCAACCCGGGAGAGAATTCACATGATCAGTGGGACCCAAGACAAAGTATAGCGCGCAGCAATACTTAGCTGATGACACTGCGATGATCGATCGATTGCCTCTAGATTAGTACTAGTAGATTGAAATATCTCGGTGTAAAGAGACTGCGAGATCGAGCAATATTGCAAAGGAAAGCTCTGCACCCCACGGCAAGTGATCAGGGTGATAATGCGCCACTAATATTCCCTATTAGGCATCGTTTCATGTTCAATCATGTGGTGGCATTTGCAGGTGCAGGGCATCATTCGATCCAAGGTTTTTGATCAGTGCCAGAAATAAAAACTGATGTAAGGTTTTTGTGGGTAATAGTGCCAAAAACTGATACTGCGAGATCGCTTCAGAAAACGTGGGGTAACCACTACCCTTCCCGTGCATCAACCCCTATATATGAGATAGACTTTTTCTGACTACATAATAAAGATGTATACGTATGCACACCACACTCATACAACCGCGAGCGACTCATATCTTATAGTGCACACCGTGAAGCCTGCATTTTGATTGATTGTCCGATAGGCTTTGATCAAACCTACTGGCTACTGGTTGGTACTTGTAGACTTCTCCAGGTACTTGTAGACTTCTCCAGGCACTTCCTGCGTATATTTGATTTGAATTTGAGGCAAGCTCTTTTAACAGAAGAAGACTTAGAATAGTGAGTACTATCAAGATACATTTAACCTCAAAACAAACAAAATGGTGTGTTTGCAGCTAGCAGCAGTCATCGTTCTTCTTTTTATCTTTCTTTCCATGCACTACATTGCAATTTGATTCTCCTTGTGAGTTTTGAGTTTCTGTTTGACTGCTAGTCATTTTCCCCTCCATGTACGTGCTTGGCTGCGTTTGGACACAACTGAATGAACAGGAAAACTGTCCGTTATATTGATTGATTAAGCAGGAGAAAAAAATTAGAAGACACCTCAACACCACACTCAAAGCGAAGCTGAAATTGAAAAGTTCCCCCTTTTATTTCTGGATCACTGGGGTGCCAATCAAATTGTTTTCCAACTTTAGTTCTCCCATCATCATCTCTCCAAAAAAAAGAATATCTGAAAACACATACCAGTGGGTTCACATTACGTGTGTTTCTGTACACCGAGGAAAAAAAAGGACGAAAGATATAGCAGCAACAGCAAAACAGATGGCTAAATTCCTTTTCCACCACGGTTGCACATGCATACGGTGATGGGCTAGCCTTAGCTATAGTTTGTTCCCGTCATCCGTCCATGGCTTGGCACGGAAGGAAGCAGGCAGGCCAAGTGCAGGACCGATCGAGTATACTGGCCTACTGGGTTCAGTTTCAGTTTCATCTCATCTCCTTTTGCCTTTCTGGCTTTCCCCAAAGGAAGCCATCTCGATCGAGCGAAAGCATGTGCCATGGCTCCATCCATGGCTGGCTGCAAGTGCAGGTGCAGCCTACTACAAGCTTCGACCATCCCAGAGAGACCAAACTAGCAGTAGCTGGATTTTGGATGTCCAGTAGTAGGCTTTCTTTTTGGGAGCTAGCTAGGGGATTGATGGAATGGAAGACAATGGTCCAAGAGCTGAGATGAGTCAGACTTGACCGGAAGAAGCATCTTGGCGATCCTGGAAAGCCTACGCGTCCAGGAGCTGTAAAATCACATCGCTGGGCTGGGCCAACGCCTCTTTTGCGGTGGCGCCGAGTCGCGACCACACTACACCGTGCGGACTCTGACTAGATGAGGCGGGGCTACGTGGGGGAAAGACGCAGTGCTCCTGCTCTGCTGCTGCAGGGTGCAGGCGCCGCCGCCGCGGTGGGTTGTGGCGACTCTGGTGGCCGGCGGCGGCCAGAGACTCGTCTCGCGGCGCGGGGACTCGCGGGGCCACTTTGAAATGGGCCTTGAGATGGGATGGGCTTTTCGATAGGCGAATGTCATATCAGCCTGGAAAAAGTCCATTTGGCGTTCCTCAAGTATAGGCCGACCTTAATTCACGTCCTAGAGACTCCCACAACCATTCAAATAGGGTACAGAGACTCTCTTAACCTCTAAAACCAAATCAATTTAACTTCTTGGACGGTTTTGAGGTGGTTTAACGTGACATTTTGAGCAGGCTCTTCATGTGACGTGGTGCTAGCATTCTGATTAAAAAATAGAAATAAACAGGGCCCACAGATAAGTCTCAAGGAAAAAATAGAAAATAATAGAGCTTACATGTCATCCTCCCCTCGCATGTTCTCTCCCTCCTCTCTCTTTCCTTAATTCTCGCCGCTGTCTTTGTCGGCCGTCTTGCTCCATCTCAGAGTTACCGTCTTCCCTAACCCCGTCCCGGTTGGAATTTAGGCCATTCATGGTTAGTCTGAAATTTCAAAAGTATGCACAATGTTTAGTCCTGCTAATTCAAAAATAGGTTGTCTTGTTTAAATATAAGAGTCTCTTTTTTATGTATAATAGATACATGTGAGAGAGAAGGAGAGATTGTGTCCCCACGCACGCGCAGCCCGCATGTATTTTTACGTGAAAAATCACATGACTTGCGACGAGCACGTCGCGTATGTGTACAGCAAGGTAATTTTTATTTCTGTGACTCCCTAACTGTTGCGCCTCTTCGACTTCGTAAGGGCACTTTTTGTTGGTCGATGATAGAGAATTTAAAGCACTTGATGAGTCCTATAAAACTAGGAGACATCCTAGTGGCTAAATAGGTTGATACACAGTTTTTCTTCCAACTTGCACGCACTGTTCTGACTCTCCAGCTGCTGCACCTCGTCAACCTTTGGCTTCGGTGTGCACCGGATTCGAAGGAAGCGGGATCTCCGAAACCACTGCCGCGAGTTTCCTGCACGGGGCGACAGTTAAGTTTTTTTGACAGCGTCTACACGCGACCGCTTGTTATTCTGCTTCATCTGCACTAGCGTGTTTGACTTTGTTCTGCGCAGGATCAGTAAATGATTTTTCTTGCGTATTTTTGTTGCATGCAGTATGTTTGGTGCTGCATCTTTTTTAATCGATGAGTTTTTTCTTCAACTAAAATGTCGACAGTACATAATTCGGCTAATATTTTCAACAGTTCCCACCCGAGCACGCCCATGAATTTGGCCAAGCGGACGAGCCCTCGACGACGGCGAGGACGTCAGTGGTGGCATGGTGGACATCGTCGACCGCGACACGAAGCCAAAACCGCTGCCGTCACCGTCGTGAAGTCGACAACCATAGCGAGGAGGACAGCCCGAGGCGGAGAGGAGGGAGTTGATCGGCAGCCGGCACCCTGTCGAGCCACCGTGCTGTCGTCGCCCTCGTCGAATCGGTGTCTGTTCTCCGCCTAGCAGGTCGCCTCCCGACGTTGATCTGCGTTCGTAACCGTCTCTTAAATCTCCAAGGTCGATCTGCTCGGTTGCCGTCGATCCTAGTGACTAACTGAGTTTTTTTTTGAAAGGCGAGTCACCAGCTAAGTTGCAAATGATCTCATCGCATCATCACCAGGCTAAACAACACAAAGACCAATCATTCACTTTGTTTCAGTCATTCCATCGAACAGGTCGTTTGCATAAGAAGACACCATCCAGAGCCAAAAGAAGACGAGAAACAAGACGAGCAGTAAACGATTTCACCAAAATTCCTCACCATAAGCCCACAATCCAAGACCTCAGGATAGAAGCTAAGGAAGGAAAAGGGGCTGAGGAGCTGAGGAGGCGAGCTCTACCTCGCCGCTGCCCTCCCGGCCTGGTCTCGCCGGCTGGATGACAAGAGCTCGGTGGAAGAAAGGAGAGAGGAGACAGTAGAGAGTACGAGCGCGAGGATGATATGCGAGTCCTTCTGTTTTTTTTCCTTTGAGAGACTTACACGTGGGCCTTGTCTATTTTTACTTTTTTATTTTTTGATTTTTGACTGGAATAACATGTAAGAGCATGTATAGGAGAAGGACTAAACTACTCCCAAAAGCTTTTTTGAGGATTTTAAGATAAAATGCACCTAACTAGCAGCAGCCCAAAACCAATCCCAATTTTTCTCTCCTCCCTTTCCCGCAAAACCCGTCGCGTACTTTTGATCGCTCCCGATCGCCTCCCAATCCTCTCCGCGCGCGCGAAAATGGAAATGCGCAGCGAAAATAGAAACCCTCGTGGCCTCGGCGCCACTCCCCTGCGCCCTCTTTCTGGCGGCAAACAGAAACCCTCGTGCCCCCGACGCCGCTCCCCTGCGTCCGCGGTGTGCAGCCGCCGTCGCGGCCCCGGCGCCGCTCCCCTGAGGCCCCTGACGCCGCCTCCCCTTAGGTGTCAGAAGCACGACGGGTCCATAGGGAGGAAGCGAGCGCGCCGCCATCCGTGTCTCCTCCGCCTCCCCAGAATCGTAAGCTCTGAGCATCCCCCTCCAACTCCTGCTCCCAGTTCAGTGTCACGTCCTAGAGGCATTTGTTGTGTTTGTTTGGTCGCTTCGATTCGCACGACGTGGTTCGCTGTACTGCTTCTAGATGCCATGATCGCTCGCCCTAGAGATTTCTCGTGGTTCTGGCGTATTCGTTTGGGAAGGAACAACATCAATTTGGGGAGGTCTGAACTAAAATTGATCTGCAGAGCAGAGGAGAGCATTGTTCTTTCATGTGTCTCATCATGGTGTTGTTTTTCTGATGATCTCAAGAGCATTGTTCTTTCATGTGTCTCATCATGGTGTTGTTTTTCTGATGATCTCAATGCAAATCTCTTTATTGCCATGTTAATTACAGCACTGTTCTTTCATTTCTTTGAGGAGGAGACAAGTTAGCAAGCAGGATTGCTATTTCTGAATTTCAGTAAGTTATATGCTCCCCCTACTCAAACTTATTTATATTTGGTGAATTATATTTTGTCTTTCTATTCCTTCTATGTTATAGTTTCTGTTCTAGACAAAACAAAGTTTTTGATATGCCAAATTATCTGCAATTTGTAATGTTCATCGAGATCATGTATTTGTTCTTTAATTCAGAGGTGTATGAAAAACAGTACCGTCTCATGCCATGTTTTGAGATTCTAGTCGATCTGTCTACCCTTGCCGTTTCGGCATTGTGAGCTTTGTTAGGGATAACTAGCTTGTGAGCCTGATCATGTACACTTGCATGAAAATAAGTTGGCAACTTTAAATCTGATCGACTTATATGTCTACTTGCACTAGCATTAATTATCTCATATTATTTTTAAGGCGGTGGCTAATTGTATAAAAAATGAATTACTGATTTTCCCATTCTCTTGGTATAAACCAAAACATACTTATGAAAAAACTAATATAATTAAGGATTAACATAAAGTCTAACCAAGCAAAAACTGTTTGAGAGGTGTCTCCCCTGCGCAGATGGTCGGACGAGGGCGTGGATTGGGCTCCTTTCGGCCGCCGGCACCTGCTGGGTGGGGCGCCCGTGGAAGGGGGCAACCTCCCGTGGTGACTGCTCCGACCATGGCTGCGGTGGTTGCTTCGGCAACTTCAAACGTTGATATTCCGGTGGCAACACACCTTTTCTCAGGACTATGATTGTCTCTTTCAAGGTAAACCGAAGATGCATAACCACACAATGCACTCTGTATTTGCATTTCATATGCTGAAGATTTTAAATAGTCACTCTATTGATCAAGCAATTGTCAAAATTACATGTTCATGTTTTGTTTTCCTTGTATATGATGGATAGGTGTAGATAGAATAATGGATGTAGGGTGAATTGTTGGAAATGATTAGCTCGTGAATATGACTTGATTAGCAATTGTCAAAATGTACATGGTAGTGTTCTATTTTCCTTGCATATGACTTGAAATCTTGTTTGTGTATCGTAGAACATGTTTCGGGGTACTTTACTGATATGTTGAATCATGGTATGACTGATTCCCAAAACGACGAGGAAACTGCCACTGATTCTCAAAATGTGGGACACACTCCAACAACCTCAACCTTAAAGAGACCAAACCACAAACGTTTTAAGAATTTCAGTGAGGAGAAGGACAAACTGATTGTTTCTGCTTGGCTTAATGTTAGCATTGATGCAGTGAGAGGCAATGATCAAAATGAAACTGTGTATTGGGCACGGGTTCATGAATACTACCATTCAAACAAAGAATTCAACTCAGATCGGACGCCAGGTTCCATCTCACACCGTTGGAAGGTCATACAAGAAAGTGTGAACAAGTTCACGGGGTATTTATGCCAAATTGAGAATAGAAGACAGAGTGGAGTGTCTCAGGAAGATAAGGTCAGTTGTCATTATCTGTTATGATCTTTATTTGTCATTTCTACGTAGTATTTAAATTTATGTAGTTATGTCTCTAATTTGAGCAGATTATGCAAGCTCGCACTATGTACAAGGAAGAAACAAAGAGAACTTTTCAGATGTTGCACTGTTGGAATCTTCTTCACCATCAACAAAAGTGGATTGATAGGAGGGGATTAGCAATAAAATAGGAAACAAGCGGCAAAGAGCCACTGAGGAAGTTTCACCATCTCAAAATGTGAGTTTTGATGTTGGAGAGGCTACTATGGACAAGTCTCCAGAGTACAATGTACGGCCTCCTGGCAGGAAGATTGAAAAGCTGGCTGAACTTAAAAGAATGCGTCAAGAAGAGAGAATGACAAAATTTTGGGAGAAAAGGAAGAGATTGATATGAAGAAAGATTCCATACGAAAGGACAGATTTGATGAATTCATGGCCTTCGAGCGAGAGAGGTTTGAACATAAGAAAAAAAGTGATGAAGATGCGATTATGATGATGGACACAAGTAGAATGTCAGAGGTTCAGCAACTGTATTTCAAGAGCCGTCAGGAAGAAATTATGGCCCATCGTATGAACAATGCATCGTCGTAAGAAAATATGCACCAGGTAACCTTGTTTTGCATATATATCTGCAACACAACTGGAATATTTGAATATCTGAATTGCATTGCACTTTGTTAATTTTTGGTTCAGCTACATCTGTTGGAGGTTCAGCTATGTTTTATGCTGGAAAGGTTCAGGATTCGCTTTCATTCATATGAATCAACATATTCATGAATGTGTGTTTTCTGCTTGGCGCAGGTAGCCATGGGCTGGCGTGGTGAAGTGGAAGTGGGAAGCAAAACGGGTCAACGCAGACAAACGCCAACCGCGCGTTGCTGCATTTTTCAACGGATGCCAACTATGAATTTTTTCTGAACCTTCTATATGTTGCACATGTTTCTTAACTTTTTCTGATATCTCGTGGTGCCATCTATGTGATTGCAACCTGCTACAGATACATTTGTTGTGAAGTCTGAATGAACCTCCGCTGTTTCACAAAACATTTTCTTGAACCTATTTGTTAGTCGCAGCATACGAATTCATCAATGTGCAAGCAATCAAGAGAGAAATCCTTTTTTTACAGGAGCTTGCTCTTGTGGTGGAGCAGAACTTTTTGTTTTCCTAGGGGTGCAGGCGTGCAGCATGTATGAGTTATAATTTAGGGGTGCATTTTTTTGTCCTGAAACTTCATATGATTTCCACGCGCTCACTCCGTATGCATTTTTGTGATTTCGTAGTGGATGATGGTGAATATTTTTGATCCTTATGTATTGATGCAGCAATTTTACTATTTATAGCTACAGTTTTGGTTTTTGGGTGATGATTCACTGGGAAAAGTAGTGTCTATGGTGAGAACGCTGCTCTCACCTATATGAAATTGATGCCATAAATGGCTAGCCTCAGCTGACAATCTAGTAATGTGCATTCTGCTTTCTGCATGTGATCTCACAGGCAGTCTCCTTGGCTAGCCTGAGCGACACATAAACATATATAGTAGTGCAGAGAATCAAGTAGTGCAGAGATAAAAAAGCTAAAGCTTTGAATTTAAATTCAACCAGTGCATATAAATAAAAAAGCTAAAGCTTTAAATTTTAAGAAAGTAGCAATATTTCTTATTACAAAGTGTAACTAAAAACACTATCAATCTGCTCACAATGTTATTCAAAAAGAGAAACTAGTTTCCAAGACGATCCCATAAATGCTCAACAAGATCATTTTGAAGTTGATTGTGCACTGCTTTATCCTTTATTCTCTGATAGTTTTGAATGAAATGATCTAAATCAGGCGTCGGGTCATGTGACACGGCAACCGGTTCTCCCATGCCAATGAAATTCAAATCTTGATTTAGGCCTCTTTCATCTTCAATGATCATGTTATGCAAGATGATACATGCGTACATTACATCTGATAGAGTCTCTTGATCCCAATAACGAGCTGGACAACGAACAATGGCAAAACCGAGCCTGAAGTACCCCAAAAGCACGTTCGACATCCTTCCTAGCAGCCTCTTGGTGTATGTCAAAATGTTTTCTCTTGTTACCTTGATGCATAGGTATAGTTTTCACAAAAGTAGCCCATGAAGGATATATACCATCCGCAAGATAATAACCCATGTTATACTCATGTCCGTTGATAGTATAATTAATCTCGGGAGCTTGTCCTTCTGCTAGCTTGGCAAACAAATGGGACCGTTGGAGCACATTAATATCATTAGGCGACCTAGGTAATCCAAAGAAAGCATGCCAAATCCACAAATCTTGTGATGCTACGGCTTCAAGAATAATTGTAGCGTCATGAAAATGTCCGGTGAACATACCGTGCCATGCTGTGGGGCAATTCTTCCACTTTCAATGCATATAGTCTATGGAGCCAAGCATCCCTGTAAAACCTCTTTGCTCGTGCATCATCAGTAGCCTAGTAGTATCTTCCTGGTTTGGCGATCTCAAGTACTCGTCACCGAATACCTCAATGATCGCTCTCACAAACTTTTTCATATATTCAATAGCGCTACTCGGTGCAATACGGATGTACTCATCTATACAGTTGGCAGCAAATCCATAAGCAAGAATTCTCATGGCAGCAGTCACCTTCTATAAAGAACTAATGCCAAGTTTTCCAGCGGCGTTCCTACGTTGAAGAAAATCTTTATTGTGTTGTTCTATGGCAGCCTTTATGCGTAAAAAAAGGACGTCTCATTCTGAATCTGCATTGTGAAGGAAAAATTACTTATAATAGTACATAAAAAGTATATGGTGGAACAACATCATTTCTTAAAATTTTAACTAACCTTCGTCTGAAAAAATAGGATAAGTTGGATTATCCGAAAAATAATCTTGGTACAATCTCCTATATCCTGCCTCTCTGTCTCGATCTATAACTCGACGCTTGAAAACCGATCCACGACGACCTGTCTCTTCATCATCGTCATCAGATAATGTCACAACAAAATAATCGATATCGTCATCTGATGAATCCTGTAATATCTCTTCTACAACAAACATCCGACGATCCATAGTATACAATATGATCACGTGAACTAGATCTTCACCAAGTTCAAAAAATAGTCAATAGATTGAATAGAATGATCAAGAAGCCAGGAGATCGACAAGTTCTTTTTTGCAGGAAAAGGAGATGAACGAGTTTGGACAAATAAACATCAATCAGCATCATCACTTGATCGAGGGCACTCTTGCCTGATCAAAGTATGCCGTCGCCGCCTCCCTTGCCGGATTGAGGGCACCGTACTACGTCTGTTCATCTGACTGCTGATTGAGGGCACCAGATTGAAGCAGCAATTGTTCCTTCATGTGTGGGCTGGCCAAAGCCCAAATATGGGCCAAAAAAGGTTGGCCGAAGCCCAAATATGGGCCAAAAAATACATATGGGCCAAAAAACAGAATGCAGCCCAAAGGTTTAAAATTATTGGGATCCAATTATTGAGGTACTACTAGATGGTTAAACATGATATTAATCCCAATCCCTTTAGCATCTCCAAAGAGCTCTCCAAATAGCTCCTTTAAGAAGGTTTATTAAAAATCATGGTCCAAAGAACTCCTTAAACCCATCCTAATAATAAGGACCTTCTCAAATCTCTTTCCCTCCTCTCTTGATCCAGGGAGCCGCATTGCCTCCCCATCACGCGTCGTTCCTCCTCTCGTGCCGCACGGTCGGTGAAAACTCCGTGCGTCTCCCGCGGCCTGCCCCACGCGCGATTTCCCCGCCCACCGCGCTGTCGCCTTGTTCCCCATCTGGAGCTCTCCTTCGCTAGCGTCGCCCGCCCTCTCCTGCAGCTTTCCCACTCCTGCGCGAGCTCTTGTATGTGCACAGAAAAAATCCTTGCCAGATGTTTGCCGCTGGACGGACAAAAAATCCTTGCAGAACAAATCCGCACAGCATCGTCCGACAAGCAAGCAACCGGCAAATCAATCTTTGTCGTTGGCTAGACAGAACTCGAGCAAATCAATGCTTTGTCGTTGGCTGGACAGAATTTGCCGCTGGACAGAACTCCTGCATGTCCACAGGCAAATCAATCTTTGCCACAGCAACCAGGCAATCGGGAATTGCAGCAGGAGGGAGTAGATGCATTGCATTCGACCGCAGGGGAAGAAGCGTCGCATTCTTTCGCAGGGAGAAGAAGGGTCGCGCGTTCGATTTTAGGCCGTCGGGTAGACGCAGCGGCAGGTCGGAGCCCATAACATCATAACATCGGTTGGTTTTGGTTGAGAACATGTAACGTGACAGGTTTGTTTTAAAATAAGGAACCATTTTTGTTATCCGTTGGAGAAAGGAGTGATCTTCTTGCTAAATTATTTAGCTAACTCCTTACATTATAATTATAAAGAGCCATTTTTAAGGAGTTTATTGGAGATGCCCTTAGAAGGCTCCCAAAACATTAATATTGGGAGTTACTTATTGGGGGCTGCTAAACATCTTATTGGGGGCTGCTAAACATGATCTAAGGGAAGGTCATATCCTCCTCACTTAGAACACTATCTAAGAACTCACTGTAAATATCATCATTATTTTCACCAAAGAACACAAGAGTAGGGTATTATGTCTCCGAGCGGTCCAAACCTGTAAAAAAAAAGCCAGCTGCCTCCCTTGTTTTCATCCACGCAAACCATCGCTTTGTTTTCGCGCACCCACTCCTTGGTGAAATCTCTAGGAGAGGTCCTCACTTCCTCGCTAGAGGAGCTTCGTGCTCCGACAATAAAATATATATATATATATATATATATATATATACAAGTTTAAATTTGATTTACACAAGTAAAATAAATAAATTTGCCTGTGAATAGTCAAATTTGTTATTTCATTTGTATCTATGTAAGTCAAATTTAAACTTATATGTCTCATACAATGATATACCACACATTGATATACACAGCATTTTGTAAAAAAAAATTTCAATGATTTTTTGAGTAAAATGAGAAAAACGAAGAGACATCCCATGAAACAAACAAAGGAACAAATAGACTTTCGCAAAACCTCACGCATGCTCAACCACAATACATGTTTAACTTTATATTTAGAGTTAGTTTTCTTGCCACATCGACAAGGGAAAAGAGAAGTGTAGAAGGAGATTGAATCAACTATGTTTATATCCCTGTTACAACAGCCCAACGGGCTAACAAACGTAGAGCGCTAAAACGCAGGGGCGACGAGATCATGCCGCGGAGCCGTGCGGGCGACGTTAGGCGAGCGCGGACGTCGCGCTGCCGTTGCAACGTCAAGGCCATTGCTAACAAAAAGAAACAACAAAAAAAATGGTTGCCTGTGTCTTGTGATTATTCCTGATGTTTAGAGGGATGGCATTGATTGGACTTCTGGACACTTGGAGTTCTTCGTGATGCACCTTTTGCGCTAGCAAGGCCATGGCCAGGGCCCCGGGTACATGCATCATGATATGCTGGTTGACCTGCGCATCTTGCACCACCGTCCAAGCAATGTTAGACATGCAAATCCCCACCTCGAAAGCACAAGATTCCTTGGCTATTCCGAACCAACAGACACCTACTCCCAAACAATCACGCTAACTCATGCAACCTCCATGCATCGAAGATATATTTTCGCTGCAAAAGCATTAAGAATTTAAGATCACCGTCTCCACCAATTTCCGTCTTCCTCTGCATGCAAATCGAGGCAGACATCTCTTCTTGCTCTCCATGGAAGAGAAGCAGCAGCAGCTGCGTCCACAGAGAGGGCGCGATGGCATCCTGCAGTATCCGCACCTCTTCTTCGCGGCGCTGGCGCTGGCCCTGCTCCTCACCGACCCGTTCCACCTCGGCCCGCTCGCCGGGGTGGACTACCGGCCGGTGAGGCACGAGCTTGCGCCGTACCGCGAGGTGATGGCGCGGTGGCCGCGGGACAACGGGAGCCGGCTCAGGTTTGGCAGGCTGGAGTTCGTCGGGGAGGTGTTCGGGCCGGAGTCCATCGAGTTCGACCGCTACGGCCGCGGCCCCTACGCCGGCCTCGCCGACGGCCGCGTCGTGCGTTGGATGGGGGAGGCAGCCGGGTGGGAGACGTTCGCCGTCATGAGCCCTGACTGGTAACAAACATCTCACCTGCATTGCTCTCGCCCTCCATGAAAACCTCTCATAGCGTGCAATCACTCTTGTTTTTTATTGGAAAAGGTCGGAGAAAGTGTGTTCCAATGGGGTGGAGTCGACGACGAAGAAGCAGCACGAGATGGAGCAGCGATGTGGCCGGCCTCTCGGGCTGAGGTTTCACCGCGAGTCCGGCGAGCTCTACGTCGCCGACGCGTACTACGGGCTCATGGTCGTCGGTCCGAACGGCGGGGTGGCAACCTCTCTCGCGAGAGAAGCCGGCGGGAGCCCGGTCAACTTCGCGAATGACCTCGACATCCACCGGAACGGCTCCGTGTTCTTCACCGACACGAGCCTGAGATACAGCAGAAAGTGAGCACTGCAGTATTATCCGTGTGTTGCATTCGGTTTTCGTTTCAAGATTTTCTGATTAGAATCAGTCGTGCAGGGATCATCTGAACGTTCTGCTAGAAGGAGAAGGCACCGGCAGGCTGCTCAGATATGACCCAGAATCCAAAGCTGTCCATGTCGTACTGAGCGAGCTGGTCTTCCCAAATGGTGTGCAGGTTTCTGACGACCAGCAGTTCCTCCTCTTCTCCGAAACAACAAATTGCAGGTGAAAAGGAACAGACTTTTTCACAGGTTCTGAAAATTAAAGATCAAACAAGGTTAAGAATTGGTTAACGTTGCACGCATATGCTGTTCTAGGATAATGCGGTACTGGCTGGAAGGGCCAAGGGCCGGGCAGGTGGAGGTGTTCGCCGACCTACCGGGGTTCCCCGATAACGTGCGGCTGAGCAGCGGCGGCGGCGGTGGGCGGTTCTGGGTGGCGATCGACTGCTGCAGGACGGCGGCGCAGGAGGTGTTCGCCAAGCGGCCATGGCTGCGGACGCTCTACTTCAAGCTGCCCCTGACGATGCGGACGCTGGGGAAGATGGTCAGCATGCGGATGTACACCCTCGTCGCGCTCCTCGACGGCGAAGGGAACGTCGTCGAGGTGCTCGAGGACCGGGGCGGCGAGGTGATGCGGCTGGTGAGCGAGGTGAGGGAGGTCGGGCGCAAGCTTTGGATAGGGACCGTGGCTCACAACCACATCGCCACGATCCCTTACCCGTTGGAAGAGCAGAGTAACGGCGGCGGCAGCAGCAGCGTGCTTGGTGATTGATAGGTTGGTGATTGATAGGCTGGTTTTTACAGGTGTACTAGTTGATGTATTGTTTGTGTTTGCCAGGCCATCATAAAAGTGCCTGATGATCTATGGGACTTGATGGCAAATGTTGGGCAAATTGTGATCGAATAAGATTAGTACTAGAGTTATCGTGTAATAAGGACATGGATTACCATGGAGTATTCATGTTACGATGTCCCTGAGGCTGAGAGTCACAGTGATGGTACTAGGCCCCTTATCAGAATGGGTCTGCTCATTTTCGGCTTTGATCGTGGTGCGCGTTTACATGTAACTTCTTTTTACTTTAAAAACCTTTTAAATACAATATTTTAATAATAGATCCTATCAAATTTTATTTTTAAATCCGAACCTTTTTGACCACGCTGAGAATACCGACGTTGCCAAATAACTTTACCCCGTCACATGCATTGGCGTGGCAAAACATGCCACGTTGATAAAAAATACCACGTCATTTTTCTGTCACGCCACTTAAGTTGGCGTGGCAAGATATGTTGCAGCGCCATGCTGCCTGGCGTTGCAAAGTTCAGCACTAGTTACACTGATGTTTGCATAATTAATGCATGCACAAACTGTTAATGGATTAAACAAAGCCTTCTACGATTAGTCAAGTGCATGCATGTTACTACGAGAGGCATGTGAATTGGACTTTTGCATGTAACTGCAAAATTTCTCTTATTTTACACATGTCCTAACATTATTTCAACTCAAACACCCAACCATGAAGACATATTTGATCTTTCAAAGAGGAGACGGTGTCTGAACAGGCGGATGCCATCCTCTTACCCGATAGCAGCGGAACAAAGAAGAGGCGTTGGCCTTCGCTAACCAAGTCCATTGGGCCCGGGAAGCTAGTACAAATGAATGACTCCGAGGTGAGACCCTAACCACTGGCTTGTCTGACAACCGTGGTAGCTTTCTTGGTCTAACCTTTTCTCTTCTGCAAACAACGTTCGGTGCAAAGCCCGCCTCCGCCAAGAAGGTGATGTTGCTGAAGAGGCAAAAAGTCAGATAAGCATAACGCCAGTTTCCTGATGTTGTACTTATTCATCGGACACTGTTTGTAGTAACAAAATTTCCTTTGTACGCAGCCCATCCCCCTTGATCTTGAGAGGCCTGAGAAGAAGTGAGCTCTCAATCAGCCCCCTCAGCTGCCGTTCTACCGATGCCTCCCCCACCGGCTAGTGCTCTCATGGCCTCGGGGCCGTCCTCATCAAGCTTGTCGGCTGATCAAGGTGAGTGCCCGAGATACCATTGCGGAGCTTGGACGGCTTGGGAGAGTCGCTTCCACTGCCGACGACCACATCATCGTGTTGGAAGCTCAACTGAAGGAAGAACGAGCCGACAACACCAAGTTGCGGGAGGTGGTGGTGGGAAATGAATGAAAACGCCAAGGTCTTGAGTGTGAGCTCGCGGAGTCGAGAGGCAACCTGGCCTCTCTCCGTCAAGCCCTGCACGAAAACCACGGGCGTCTTGACTTGGTGGCCAAGGGCCTGGGGAAAAACATCGACCCCCACCTTCCCCGACGAGACAATGATGATAGGATCTCCGGGCTCGCTCATCACAGCGCTGGAGATCGCCGCCAACGACCACGCTAAGCAGGTGGCGGATGGGGTACGAACCGAACTCAAGTTCGACGCGTGCCACATCCTCGCATGCCTCAAGCTCACTCACCCTGAGAGTAATCTAGAATAGATGATGATAAATGGAGGAGCTGACAAACGCCGCGACGACGCCATGTCAGAGATGGAAGCTTTCGGGGACTCTGTGATCTCCTTTTTTGAAGAGTAATCTATTTTTTGCCCTTTATTGTAATAAATAATGACAAGTGTTTGGTTTGATGTTCGAGACCACTTCCCTTTTGTTGCATCCTACACAGGGCTTTTGTTTTCTTGGAATTCTTGTATTGTAGATTTCTTGAAGTCGACAACAAGGATGTCCAACAAGGCAGACGCTCCTCAAACTTAATCGTCGGACCCAATACGCCCTAGGCTTCATCCACCCCAAGAGGCAATGGACTTGCTCTGGTCGCTGTTACTCCCAATGACGCTTTGATCTCTCATGAGAACCAAATTTTCCTTCTTTATGAGCAATGCCAAAGTACGGAGCGTGCGAAACTATAGGTTACTGCACTTGCACTCAGATCAAAGGGTGCTAATGCTGCTGCTATCCTTTTTAGGCCTTGCAGGTTCTCTCAAAGAGGCAGGATGGTGGGCCGAGTAGTGGAAGACGATGTACAAGAAATAAGAATTGGAACGGGCCTCTGACAACGTCAGTAGGGAACAAAGCGTAGAACTTCTCAAGGGTAGGGAGATATGGATCTCCTCCTATCTAGAGAACATCTTCTATGTCCTACATCGGTTGTGTCAAGAGTTGCGCGTGGAATATCCCTCTCCCGAGAAATCGATATCGGGCTATCTAGGGTGGCTATGGAGTACATGTGAAGGACTCGCCTATACCGCTGAACGTATCGGCAACAGTCTGAAGAGTGAATGTCGTTGGGCTAGTAGGTACGCAGACGGACACATCCTTGCTTGTATCTATGAGTCGTGTCACCAGATGAATCTAAGCTTCTTGTAGGAGGGGTTTTGTCATTCTCGGAGAACTTCTGCCAAGATCGACCAACTAGCATAGTCCCTCGCTCCACTTGCTGAGGATGTGTTTGCCTCGATGCAGTGGCAATGGCCCTCCTGGTAGGTTCAGCCATCGTATTGTCCTGTGAAGCAATAGACTAGACAAGATATTAGTAGACATAGAAACTTTAACATTTTGTTGTAAACTATTGAATGGTGATATTTATTATAACAGTAGAAAAAGTACTTCTTCGCTTGAACTGATCTTGGCGTTGTGAAGTCGGGTACCCTTCCTGGCCCCGAGCTAGTTTTATGAAAATTATAATGTTTCTAAAAAAAGTAGCTTGAATTTTCATACTAGATCATGGTTGAAGTAGCGAATTCCTAGCCCCAGCCGTGAAGTTGGGAGAAACTCCCGAGTACATGGCTAGTAAATACGTTAAAGTTGGTCTCGATTCTGGAGATCGGCAATAATGAAAGGGGGTAGTTTTTATGCCCAGAAATTCATGAACCAGAATTTCAAGCTGAATGTGCATTAAGCCCCTGTCCAGGACCGACCAGGGTACACAGACGATAAAGTGACATACATATTCACGCCTTACAAAACATAATAAAAGTCTTATAAATGCAGTGGAAAGTAAAAACGAGCTTCTCTAAACAACTTGACACTCGCAACGTGGCGACTCCACTCCATTGGTATCCTCGACGGTAGCAACAAAGCCTACTCCTCCGAGTAACCTTCATCCAAGTAGTACTCGAGCTTTAGGGTGGAAAAATAGAGTAAGACTGAGTACTATCCATTGTACTCAATAAGTCATACCAAGAGAAGGTATGATGCAAGTAATTCCAAAGAAGGCTAGGGGTCTTTTGCATAAAGTAGACATTTAAGAGCATTAGTTGAAAGCAATAAAACTGTTGAATTTAATTAAGCAATATTAAACATCACTGTCCAACGCTACACCACATTGCGATAGACCCAACCATCCACCTAAACTATGCCAATTCTATTAAGTCCAGTTATTAATGATGAGGCTAATCACAGTAAATTTGATCTATCACCCATAACCACGGGCACGACTATTCAAATAGTTTTACTCAGTTTAGAGGTGTACAACTGTACCCACAAGACACAACCCCACAACACGTTTTCGTACGCCAACATGCCACTATGGCATGTCGGAAAGGAACTTGTTGACGCCAAAATCCGTACTGCCGCTGTCGTGCCAAAAGATGTGTTAACGTCAGAGCACACGCTGGCCTGGGAGATATGCTTAGCTCCAGTGCAGGTCCTAAAATTGATGAAGTGTGGGCGTGCCGGTCAGTTTGATCCTGCCACTGACAAGATATATAAAGTAGCAAAACATAAAGCATATCAACCGATAGTATGATTTCAGCCGATGCCAATATCAGCCGATGTAGTTCGGGTTTTGATCCATCGATAGTGTGCTGAGCAAACATCTATATAAAGGCGATCGGCTAACGAAAACACGATGATATAATATCATAAACCGATCACATGATAACATAGATATTGATCTGAATATTAAGCACACAACGGCTAGAGAATAATGAATACTCTGTTGTCATCGGCTAAAAACCAACTCATATGCAAGCCGATGCAACATCCATGGGATCGGTTGTAGATATCAATAGCATATAATCTAGGTCTCAAAATATGTTTAGACTAAATGACAAGAATCAATCGGTAGCGTACCAAGACAATATAAATTACTTATGCCTAAACATACCTTAAGACAAAGATTATACATATTCATAGCATAATCGATGTGATGTCCAGATAACTCATCGGCTGAAACCCCGTTGAAACCCTTATTGGCAGCCAACAGGCAGGGTAGAGATTACGGGTCTAGTCATTACTTAGTAGGTCAAACTGAACTGATGCAGTACTAAGTATGAAAAGAAACACAATATCTAGACAATCAAGCCCTTGACCGATTTTCAGGGTGGTGGATGCCTAAGCTAATCTAATCTAATATAACGATTTAGCCGGTACCAGCAGAAACCCTAAAAAGAGAGATAGCCGATAGAGCCAAATCGAGGTACTAGGACTAGATTCAACAGAGACATATGATAAATAATCGTGCAAAGATGTTAACTCGAATCGAAGCAATCCAAGAGGTCGAATGTACGATGCAGCCTTGGACGACGCCGACGTAGCCAAAACGATTGCTCGAGCCGAAGCACCTTGGACTTACCCCTTCGCCGAAAATCGAAGCCGATGCGCCCGCGTCAGTGCCAAGTTCCGCCCGATGATAAAGTAGAACAGATTAGAAAGGTGGCGATGCACCGAATTATATTGATCGAGAGATTGATATTACATGAACCTCGGGCTTACATATTTATACCCATAGGCTAACAAAGATCCTAACAGACTACAAATCCAAACTTTCCTAAAGATAAAAGGAAACAAACTGAGTCCTTATCGGATGCTAACACACTTTCCTAAAGATAAAATAGAAAGCTAACAAACTCTTCCTAATTAATAGATACAAACCACATCTTTCTTGAACTCGGTCTCTTCTGGATAAGATTTTCTCAAACCGAATCTAACAAAAATCCGACTGCTAAGGATGTTGACAATAGAAAACCCACATCGGCTAATGCAGAATTCTAAGCCGATTCTAGCTTTGAGTCGATATGAACACTTAGCCGATGGGGACACCGGGGCTTACCAAATTCTGGTGTTGACAGAACTATGATAAGACCCTTCGCATAACCCTCGCTAACCAAGGCACCACACTTCAGGTTTCGCCCTTACCTTAAAAACCAAGGTAAGCCGCATAGGCCGTTATAGGGTCCATCCAAACTCTATCACGCTCACCATTATCTAGATACGTCGGACAGGGAAAAGCTACACTACAAGCCTGTCACGCCCCGATTTTCGTTCGGGATTAAAAATCGCTAAACAATTCATTTTCTAGAAATTAAATAAAAAGTAAAAGTAAATTAATCAAGTGAAATTGAGAAGGAAATTATCCACGCCCTAAAGTATTTTCTAAAATTTTTCGTGAAATTTTGGAGCTCCAGAAATAATTTTAACAATACAAAGTTTACTTATGCGATTAAATAAAAAGAAAAACAAATTAAAATTCATAATCATGTTCCTGCGCTGTTTTTGGCACATTCCTAGAAAGTGTGCCTCGCATTCCCGCGGCCACCCTTCTCTCTCTCCTCCCCGACGGGCCGGCCCGCTTGGCTCTCCCTTCCAGCGCAAAGTCCTTTCCTTCCTCTCGGCCCAGTCCGTTAGCTCGGTCGTTTCCCTCCCTAGCGCAAAGTCTAGTTCGTCCCCTCCTTCCTCTCAAGTCACGACATGTGGGGCCACTGTTAGTTTCGTCTTTCTCGGAAGACCCGCCACCGATGTTGCCCGTGCTCGCGTCGCCGCCCTTCCCGCATGCGCACCCGCTTCCTCGCGCCTCCCCGCACGTGCGCGCCACGTCGCTGCCCATGCCCGCACGTTTCCCCCCACTCCCGACATGAATAGGCGCCGAATCGCCGCCACCACCCCGTGCCGGCCGTGCCCCACTCCGCCACCTTTTTGGCCGCCTTTGACCTCCTCGCCATCTCCCGTGCCCTTATAAATGCTCCTCGGACCTCCCCCTTGCTTTTCCTGAAGTTTTCTCGAGCCGTTGCGCTTCCCCTCACTCTCCCCGTGTTCTTCCTCTCTCCACCGCTCGCTGCCGAGCGCCGGCCATGCCCTATCGCTACTCTGGTCGTCGCCGCCGCGAGCCAAGGACACCGCCAGCCTCCCCACGTCACGCCGCACTCCCACCGCCACTTTCCCCTAATTCTACTGCCTTCTCCCGTCGATTTGTCATCGTCCTCCTCAACTCCGGCTACCCGGTGAGTGCTCTCTGTCTCCCCTATCTTTTTCCCTCTGTCCGGCCTATTACGTGCCATCGCGCCTCGCCGTCGCGACGCGTCCGCATGCACACGCCGTCCGCCGCTCCTACGTGCTGCCGCCGCTGCCGGTGGCCTTTAGCCCAGGCGCTGCCCGGCGCCACCGTCGCCGCGTGGCCGGCCGAGCCAGCCTCGGCTGCACCGTGCCGCCGGCCAGGTGCCCGGCCGCTCGATGCGCCACGTGGTAGATCGTGGCCATCCGTTCGGCCGCCCGTGTGGATGCCGCATGGTCGCCGCGTCGGCGCCACGTGTGCAACACGTGGTGCACCATCCCGCGTCGTCGTGGACTTGGTCCAGGTGGACCGCCCCGTGGACCGTTGACGCGTGGGACCTACCTGTCAGTGCGCCCCAATGCTGACGCAATAATCCGCTTTTTTCCTTTGATAAAATAAATAATAATTACGCAATAAATCAATTTAATTTCTAAAAATTCATTTAAATGGTCTCAAACTTCTAAAATTCATATATATTCATACGAACTTCAAATTGGGCCATTCAAATTGCAGAATTCATCTAAAATTGAGCTCTACATGCTTGTTTACTTTCCATGTACTTTTAATTTGGTTTTTATTAGGGTTTTTCTCGTTTTTCGTGTCAACATGTAGATTACCATTTTGAAAGTTCGCGCTCATGAGGAAAAGAGTTCAGAAGATTGTTTGAAGAAGCAAAGCAAGTCACACATTCCCCATTGAGCATGTTGTACCTAATTTATGAAATGTTTTACATTTGCAAATAAAGTGCATGTTTTGCTAATTACATGAGAACATGGTTTACCTATCCGTTTGCTTGAGCCATACCTAATTATTATCCGTCCTTTGTAAACCACGGGAGATAATTTGACTAGTTTGTGTCACTTATGTTAACTTTTGCTAGAATTATGTATGCTTAGCCATGCTTAATTACCACTAGCTCATTTAATGGGATAATTAAACTATCAACATTTAGCTTCTAACGAGTTGCGAGCTCGAAATACCTGGCCCTACTTATTTGTCATAATTACCCAACTAATATATGACTTAATAATGGGTTGTGAATGCATGGTTTTGATTGTCACACCCGTGGCAATTAAGGACTAGTTCATGGGAAACCCTGGAAGACTAACAGTGCCTACCACAAGCAAGAATGGACAACTGCTGGACTTGTGGTATAGCTCTTCCCTAGCTGACGCTTCTTGGCGAGGGTGGGTGTGATGGAGTTGGGTCGACCGGGGCATCCAGTTGATCGGCTTCCTGATTCACTGTGGCATAGGGGGTTGCCCACTGCCTTTTGAGGGGTGGAGGTGAAACCCGAGGTGTGTTGCGCTTGGTTAGGAGGAGTTATGCGAATGGTCTTGTCACGATTTCCCCCTTTGCAGTATCGTGGCGATGCTTCGGGGCATGGCAACATGTGTGAAATCATGTCTTGTGGGTAAAGTTGCACATCTCTGATCAAAATAAAACTATTCCAATAGCCGTGCCTGCGGTTATGGGCGATCGACCAGATTCGCCGTGATTAGTCTGACCCTTAATAATTTGACTTAATGAACCGGTTTAGTTCAGGTGGAATGATTGGGCCTGTTCAACGTGGTTTAGTGTTGTCTAGTGGAGAATTATCATTGACTCAATTAATCAACATTTTCCTGTTTTAAACTAGAAAGTTTTACAACCGCTTTTTTGCAAATAGCCACAAGCCTCCCTTTATCTTCCCTTGCACGTCTACATCATTGGCGTGACTTGTTGAGTACGGTGGTTGTACTCAATCTTGCTATTTCCTCCCTTTTCAGAAGTCTAATACTTCTGAGCTAACGACGGTGTTAGAGGACCAAGGCTCATACCCTAGTTGAGTTTTGCCTGTGAAGTGGAGCTGAAGCCCCGCTAGGATCGTCTTTTTCCGTTGCTGCTCTCTTTTCGGTGTGAGGACTAAGTGACTCTTCTGTAAGTATTTATGCTTTATTTACATTTGGATCTGTATATTGATTTGTCATTTTGTGTACCTTTGCTGATGCCTGGACAGGGATTCAATGCAAAAAGTAGTCTGGAAATTTGGGATAAATTTCTGGGCGTGACAAAGACCGGCTGTTGCCCACACTGGCTTGTGGTACGCACGGTAATTCTTACAGGGTTTCCTGTGAACCGGTCCTTAAATGTCATAGACGTGTCTATCAAAACCATATATCTGCAACCCATTATTAGGCATATTTTAGTTGAATTAATACCATAGTGGTACATGTCCATGATTATCCTCATTAATCAAAGATACATGGTAGTAGTGATATTCCCCATAGTGAGCTAGTTGATCCAAGCATAGCTAAACATTTCTTAAGCCAATATCTAGTCATATTAATCCTCAAGCTATCAATGATATAGGGTAAACAAACTAGACTGAGTACAAAAGGAACCATCCCACATGACATTATAAAATAATGCAAATTTAATTGAAAACGAGACTTTTGCAAGTAGGAACAAAAATGTTCAATGAGAAATACATGACTTGCCTTGCTCGAGTGCTGCTGGTACCACTTCACAACTTCAAAGTAAACCAAAGCGTCAGAATTGTTGGAATCTACGTGACAAACGTAGTACATAAGCAAAACAGGCTATAAGTAAACTAAAACAGGAAACAAAACCATTTTTAGTGGATTCTATGTATTTTTATGAATTTATTGCAATTTGAATGGACTTAAATAGAGGACGGATGAATTTGAGAATATTCATTGTGTTTTTTAACGCATTAAAGTACGAGGGCTGGCGTCAACGAGGGGAGCCGGTGCCGGCAAGCCTGCCCCACTTGGCAGTGACAAGGGGATGTGTGCACCACGTGGCGCATACGTGGTGCCGCCGAGTGTCACACCCCGATTTTCGTTTGGGATTAAAAACAATTTAATAATACATTTCTAGAAATTATATTAAAAGTTAAAATAAATTATCAAGTGGAATTAATAAGTAGATTGAATTTTACTTTAAAAATCATGGATGGAAATATTTTTATAATATTCTCCATGCCCTAAAGTACTCTTTGAAATCTTCAGTGAAATTTTAGAGCTCGAGAAATAATTTTAATAATACAAAGTTCATTTATGATATTAAATAAATTGAAAAGAAAATTAAGATTCCCCGATTGTTCTGGGCCGCTTTCGCCCATTCTCCTAAAGTTTGATTCCCTTCCTTCGCGCCACTCCTCTCTCTCTCTTCTCGCCGCCGCTCGCCGACCCCCGCTTCGTCCCTCTCCGCAAAGTCTATTTTGCCTCATCCCGGTTTCCGCTCTCTCCCTCTCTCTGACAGGTGGGACCAACGGCCCCAGCTGTCATCCCTATCCTTCGTCTATACATGGCCAAATGGGATGTGCCTAGCCGGGCCGACTCGAGCACAGGTGTACTGTAGCTCACGCCGGCCCGACATGGCACGCCGGCCTATGGGCCGTGTTGGAACGGCCCATTTGCCCGTGCCGTGCTAGGGCCTGCGTCTCAGCCATGGGCCGGCACGACATGGGCCGGCACGACATGGCCCGTTTATTGTAGCAAATCAATGTAGCAAGCATTGTAGCACTGTACTGCAGCTCGCTTCTGTAGCCCATGGGCCAAAACAGCGCATAAAACAGTGTACAATAGTTCTAACGGCCTACCTCGACCCATGGGCCGTAGCCGGGCCCGTGTCGGCACAGCACGACACGACCATCCTGTGAGTCGTGGTTGGGCCGGGGGAGCGGCACGTGGGTCGGCATGGCACAACACGGCCTGCTATAGGAACCGTGCCTAACGGGTCGTGTCGTAGCGGGCCATGCCTTAGCTGTGCTCGCGTCGGGCCGTGCCGTGCGGCCCATCTAGCCACCTCTACCTCCGTTTGCCTTACCAGGGCGCCGACGGACGAGCTCAAGCCGCCGCCGCCAAACCCTAACCCTAGCGTCGCCCGCCCTGAGCCGTCCGATCGGTCGGATCGGGAGGATCCGCACCGTCCGATCTCGCCCAGAGCCATCGTCGTCCGATCCGATCGCCGCGCTCTGGATGGCTGCCGCGTGTCCGCCCATCGGCTGCCGCCGAACCCTAACCCTAGCCGCGATCCGAACCGTCCGATCCTTCGGATTGGGCAGATCTGGACCGTTCGCTCCCGCGCAAGCAGTCGCCGTTCGATCGCCGCCGCTCCCCGCGGATGCGTGCCGCGTGTCCCCGTGCTCGCCGCCGCCCGCCGTGGACTCGGTCCACCGTGGACCGAGCGTCCGCGCCGCTTGCGTCAGCCACTTGCGTCAGCTGACGTCAGCCCTACCCGCCTGCGCCATGCTTGCGTCACCCAGAGGTTTAATTGCGCAATAAATGTTTTAATCTTTTCTGTTAGTGTAAACATCATAATTAAACTTCTAAAATCCATATATTTTGAATCCGAGCTCCGTTTTAGTCCATTCAAATTTCATTAAATCCAGAAAAATGTCAAGAATCTATTAAAAATACTTTTCAGTGCTGTTTTAGTAGACCTTTTAGGGTGTTTGTTGAGTGCTTTGTTTGTCATGTAGATCCCGAGTTTTCCGGCGAGCCCGTTCTCTTCGAAGTAGTCGCTGAGGTTCCTCAGTCTCTAGAACAAGGCAAGTCATACCTTACATTGACCATATTGTACCTAGTTTATGTAAATATCTCTTTTCTCTCAAATATTGCATATGTTTTAGAATGTCTTTTCATGGGATGATTATACCTATTGTACTCAACCATAGGATTGTTTACCTTATACCATTGATAACTTGGGGTTCAATATGACTAGATGATAGCTTAAGATTTGCTTAGTTATGCTTAGCTCAACTAGCTCACTTAAGGGGATCACACTAATCAAGTATATTACTAGAAGTTAACTCTCAGATGAGGTTAAGTTTTGACTCTATTTCTAATAATATTGAATTATTGAAAATGGTGGGTCGTGAGCACATGGTTGGATTTTGGTTAGCGTGCTCATGACAATTAAGGACCGGTTCTTGGGAAACCCTGGAAGAAGTACCGTGCATACCACAAGCCAGCATGGGTAATGGCTGGGTCTGTAGCATAGCTGTCTCTAGCCGACGTATCCTAGAGAGGGTGGGCGTGATGGAGTTGGGTCGGCCCCGGTTTTAAGGGTTGATCAGCTTCCGGATTCACCGCGGCACTAGAGGGGGCTGCCCATTGCCCGATGGGAGTGGGAACAAAACCTTGGTGTGGTACGATTGGTTAGAGGGGGTTATGTGAAGGGTCCTGTCACAATTCCTTTCCGGGGTACCGTGGTGGTGCACGGGCGCACGGTAACGTGTCGTGGGATTGTGTGTTGTGGGTACAGTTGTACACCTCTGATCAGAGTAAAACTATTCGAATAGTCGTGCCCGCGGTTACGGGCGATCAACCAGATTCACCTTGATTAGTTTCACTTTTACCTGAATGAAATGTTGGAATGTGACTAGTGCAGGTGGATGGATGGGCTTGTTGCAACGTGGTTTTAATGTTGGACAGTGTTTATTTAATACTATTTAATCGTTACTACTGTTTTACTGTCTTCAAATATTATTATTATTTCTGCAAATGCTGTTTATGCAAATTGAGCCTTATCCTTTTCCTTGATATTTATCTTGCATCATGTCCCCTTTTCCGGTGTGATTTGTTGAGTACGGTGGTTGTACTCAGCCTTGCTTCTTTTTCCCCCTTCAGTGCCAGAGGTTGAGATCGAGGTCTCAGGAGGTGTAGGCTTGTTCGACGTCAAGGGTTAGCTGTGGTGTTGGCGTTTCGCTTCGCTCGAGTCAAGTTTAGCTTAAGTCGCTTTATTTTTCCTTTCCGCCGCATTTGTGTAACTCTTTTATATTGTTTCTAAGACGAGGTTTCGTACTATCAATAACGTCGATTTGTGTACCTCGGCTGATGCCTGGACGAGGGTGTAATGCACAAATTAGCTGCGGAAATTCTGGTGGAAATTTCTGGGCGTGACAACTGGGACTACTAGATCAGGCCTTGCCATAGAAGCTCTTGTCGGAAAATCCCGCTGTTGATCGTCGAAACCTTTTAGCACCAAGTCCCATACCTGGCGCGGCACTATCAACGGGCTATACGCTGACCACAGTATTTGTATAATATGGGAATTGTCGGAACCAGGGTATACGTGAGAATAGATCAAGCAAACAGGGAATAAGGATTTATACGGGTTTGGACCGTCAAAAGAGTAACAAACCTACTCCAGTTTATATGTATTTTGGATGAAAATATCTCTAATAGTACAATGGGGAATAGAACAACTAGATGAATCCATCGACTAGGGGTTGTCGGAAATAGCCCGACAAGATCTATTAGGCGAATAAGATGCTAACTTCCTTCGGATTGCTTATGGGCATGGCTTTTTCTATGGCTTATAACTCGGTCCCCTCCCTGAACACGGGTACCTTGTATATATAGAAGAGATTATCTTTTTTTCTCTAAGTAGAACTTGAAGAGATAAAACAGAATATAGGTATAAGGAAACCTTATCTTCCTTGACTAGGATTATGATACCTTCTATCACGGGAAGATAATTTCTCTCTTTATTAGTTGTATCTTCTTAATTAGAGGATATCTTCTTATATACTATCGGGTATATGGTATTGTCGTATTTCATTAACCCATGTATAGGAGGCATGTCATATCCTTGACACTGACAGTCATCCATAATTTTTATTCAAGGATGAGTAAAGGCTAAGTGTGAGGGTGTTGTTGATGGTCCTTAAGTACCAAATTCGACTGTCAATCCTTGCATAAATGCAAATGAAAGAATATAAAATGGAACACTAAACTTAGATGTAGTGGTTATTACTGACCATTTTCACAAGTCTTGGTGAATATTTGTATGCAGGTGAATTATGGACGAAAACCACCTGCCACAAAACAAAATACACCTCCAGATAATCGGGCATGATTACATGGATTGGAGGCCCACAGGTCAATCAAAACCACCTAGAATTGATCCAAAATCAAGGTACAACATGTAGGGGGCCCACCAGACATCCTCCCAGCCGAAGGAGTGCCGGGAGGTGGGCCAAAAGTTCGGCCAAACCACAAGGTCGGCAGAACCGACTTCGGCTCCCCTCGCTAGCTGCTTCCACGTGTAGGCTCCTGATTAGTCCCCAATGGCGGTTATGCATGGTTCCCGGGCTTAAGCAACCTCCAACCGTCATTACAACACTATATAAGGAGGAGAAGTTCTCACTCTCAAGCACGCACAACAAAATAGAGTACAACTCACTTTCATATCTTAGACTTTGCTTTAGTATGTGGGATTGCGAAGAGAGTGAGAGGAAGCTCCAAAAGGAGTGCCCTGAATAATCGGAGTTTTCTCCGAGAATTTTTGGAGGAGTATCGGACTTGTCGGTATTCTTCCATCGGAGTTCTAGAGAAGAGCCAGAATTATCGACATTCTTCTACTTGTACCTTGACGGATATTTTGTTATAAAGTAAGTGTTCAAGATATCCTTTATGATATTTAATTAGTTTGTTTAAGTGAGATATATTCTCATCGATGCGGATTCGCCGCTTAGTTTATAATTAAGTGCTCTAGTACTAGAACTCTGGATAAAGAAAGAAGTTCCTACGTGAGGATAGAGTAGTAATCAATAGTTTAACCGTAGTGTCTAAGTTGACGATTACCTTCGTTTGTTGTGTGCTCCACGAAAAATGAGGTAGGTGACAGGTGGTGACAGCCTTATTTGTCCTTTGTATCCCTCCATGTTTGGATACATCATATAATTCAAGGTCAGACTCAGCCTGGCATACCAAGAAAAGACCAATGCCCAAAGTATTCGATAGAGTTTTATCTTTAACTTAAGTTAGCTAATTAAGTCCATAGAAATCCTCTCTAAGCCTATCTTATCATTAGTTGTTGTTTTTGGATAAAATCTCGTTCAAGATAATACACACACATTTTTCTGTGATTTGATACTCTTATAATAGATGAAGTGATACAACGGTATCCGTGTGCTTATGAATTTATCTGTGATCATATGTCGTATAATGGAAGCCACCAGATTGAAGTAAGTAAATTCTGAGCGAACGTTATTTCTTAGGGAAAAATACTTACTCAACCGTAGGAAGAAATCGGTTAGAATAGTTTTCGCTATCCGGACAATTTTTTTCAAAAACAAATAGTTAGAAACGAAACAAATTTGGATTTATTTTTTCAGAAACAGAAATAACTAACATAAGACTCCTATTCGACGAAAACGGAAAATGGTCGAAAAGGATGATAATTTCCGAATAGTTTCTAGGAAAAAAACCTAGCTATATTACCTTAACTTCAAACACATATTTTAGCACAATTTATTAATTAAATATTTTTATTTTAGAAACTTGGTAACATTTTCTTCTTTCGTTTCAAAATACAACAAATTTTGAAAAGAAAAGTATGTCAGTATGTTAAGATAAAGCAATGTTTGAGCTGAATCCGGTAGGGAGCTGGGCTGGCCAAAAACAGCCGCTATTGGTAAAAACCAACCGACCCGAGCCGCACCGCGTACAAATCGCGAGAGACCTGAGCCACACCGCGGTGACCGCGCACAAATCGAGAGAGGAGGGCACACAAGCAGGACAGCACAGGTCGAGAGGCGGCGAGACCGAGCGAACGCCATGGATCGCGAGTGGGGCTCCAAGCCCGGCAGCGGCGGCGCCGCCTCCGCCCAGAATGAGGCCATCGACCGGCGGGAGCGCCTCCGCCGCCTCGCCCTCGAGACCATCGACCTCGCCAAGGACCCCTACTTCATGCGCAACCACCTCGGCAGGTACTACCCCCGCTAAAACCCTAGCTTTCTCCGTCCGATCTCGCTCCGCCTTTCGTCGATTCGGATTGCTCCGTCGGCCGCGCTAATTCCGCTCCGTTCGTGTCCAGCTACGAGTGCAAGCTGTGCCTGACGCTGCACAACAACGAGGGGAACTACCTGGCTCACACGCAGGGGAAGCGGCACCAGACCAACCTCGCCAAGCGTGCTGCCCGCGAGGCCAAGGACGCACCCGCGCAGCCCCAGCCCAACAAGAGAAAGTTCGCGCCCCGCAAGTCCGGTGAGTAAAAGATCTTCTCGTCTGTTTCCCTCAGGTTTAACGTCCTTCGATTATGCTGTGAATATTAGCACTAAACTGTAGTGAATTTTGACTTGTTTGGTTCTGCCAAGTATGCCTAAATCATATTGTAATGTCTCCTGGTTCGCTCTCAATTGAAAAAAAGACTCAAAATTATGTATGTAGTTGGTAGTTAGTGTGTCTAGAGGCCAAATTGTGTGTGGGGGATTCTGCGAAATCTAATGAAAAGTGTTCCTAAATGATTGAATGATAGAATCTTTTCTTCAAATCAATCTACTGATGGAAGGTCAAACAACTAATTACCAAATTCAGACAAGAGGAGATGACAGTATGACACCTTTAAAAAGCCTTGAAAAATGAAAACTCACCTTGGACATTGGGTTATGCTAATCGTTCTTACTTTACTGATGACCAATTGGAGCCTAAGCATGAATGTTTAGATTAGTTCTGAAAACTTCATGGAGTATAGCAATTTCTAGTCCAGAATGGTGTTTTACTATACTTAAAATTTATAGGAGCTCATAATTTGGCTTACTACTGAGTATGGCTCAATTCTCAAAGATGACCAGTTTCTTATCTGAACCCTTTCATTTGGGGGTACAGTTATGCTATCTTTAAGTCCAGTTATCTCTTGGAAGAATCTAACAAAAAATATTTCTTGGAAACAATTCACATAATTATCTTTCCTTCCTTTTCAGTTAAGATTGGCAGACCTGGATATCAGGTGACTAAGCAGTATGATCCTGACATGAAGCAACACTCGTTTCTTTTTGAGGTCAGTGTTCATTGTGTTTACATTTGTTTGGCACTTGAATTTAATTCATACATGTGTTTGCATGTTAATATTGTGAAGTCCAGAACAAATTTGTTCACTTTCCAATACTCTCTGTATATAGAGATAATTTTGTTTATTTTTATTTTCATGTCATGTAATGTCGGGCATCACAGTTACATACTTATGGAAATGATTTTTTTGTGACTCCAGTTAAGTTAGCTTCCTTTTTTCATCTTTAAGTTCATTGCATAGTTTCTATAGTTTCCTTACTTCCACATTTGCAAACTAGTTTTACATTGTTACCTGGAGTTTCATCTTTTGATGAGGGGGTTTTGAGGACTATCATATTCAAAACGGTGATGGATAGTTGAATAACAGAAGAATAGTTCACCCACAAATTTTGAGGATATATTTTTTAATTATTATGCTTATAACATCAGAACATGTATGTAATTTGTACGCTGGGGCGATAACTTTTGATATTTCTTTTTTAGATTGGTTATCCTGAAATCGAAGAAAATAGCAAGCCAAGGCACCGTTTCATGGCATCATATGAACAGGTAAAGCAATCAACCTGCCTGATTGTTTGGTTTATACTTTGTGGTATGTTGCTTTGTTTGTGTTACTCTCCCCATGTATTAACAGTAACCTAACAGACTGGTTTTTTGTACAGAAAGTTGAATCTTGGGATAAAAAGTATCAGTATCTACTTTTTGCAGCAGAGCCCTATGAAATTATTGGCTTTAAGGTGTGTGTTTTGAATGTTTTGTTGCTAGGATTTCAGATCAACTGGCCATTGAACATTGCTAACAACGTTTGCTGTTGCAGATACCAAGTGCAGAGATCGACAAGTCAGCAGATAAATTCTTCAACTATTGGGATCCAGACAAGAAACAGTACATTGTGAGTAAAATACAGTTTTTCATTGTTTATAATTTAACTATCCTTCATAGCAATCTTGGTTCACAACCTATCTTCGTGTTGTTTGCAACAGCTCCAACTATACTTCAAAACAAGACAACCAGAAGCTAATAAGCCGCCTGCGGCTCCTGGGACTTTGCCAAATGGGTCTGGAGGTCCTGGTGGTCCACCACGCTCACCGCCGCCGCCTCCCCACCACAGGCTCCGCCGCCGCCTCCACCAAATGCACCTATGGGTATGCCCCCAAGGATCCCACCCCCACCTATCGGTGGTACTCAACCTCCCCGCCCCCACCCCCGCTTGCGAATGGACCTCCACGATCAATCCCACCCCCACCTATGACCGGTGGTGCAATGGCTAACTTCACTCCTGGAGCACCTCCTCCACGTCCTCCAATGCAAGGATTTCCTGGGCCGCAGCAGTAGATGACCCAATCGACAACAACTGAGGTCGGGCTACAAATGTTGCAATGCGTGACTAGTTTGCCATAGAATGCCTTTTGACCCAAACTTGTATGTTGTCAAATACATTACATATTTACATGTACTCTTGGACAGTTAGACTACAGTATTGTCGATTTTAAGAAACTTTCCACCTTGATACTTCTATTCAAAGCACTTGGTGTCTGTGCGCGCATTGTTCTCGACTTATGTTGTAAAGCACTTGGTCTCTGTGCGCGCATTGTTCTCGACTTATGTTGTCTGACGTTGCTGGTGTGTGCCCGTGCGGACAGCCGAGCACCGAGCAAGGTGCTATGCAATTGAACGAAGCATACAACATCGATTTAAGTAGCGACAAGTACCTCCTTGATGGGCTGCTATCATGCGAAATTGCTCTTCCTTTGGTCCTTTGATCTCGGTGTGGACCATATAATAGCAATCCATGATTAACATTTTTTTTCATTTATTCATGCAATCATGCAGGCTGGATAAACAGTCGTATAGAAACTGCCAGAGGAAATGTCAACAGAGGCAAGAATGACCAACTGAAACATCAGATATTCAGATCTGTTTGGCAATGTGCCAAATACATCACTCATGCTTGTTGCCTTAATTGCACTTTCCTGTCATTCAAGAGGTAGCAACAAAAAACCCTTGAATGTGAATTTCCTATTGCTAAATCTTAAAATTGTATTCCAAATTCGCTCAACAGGTCATCCTCCTATGTTCCCGCTCATGAAAATCAGACCAACTGCTTGCCATCATCTACTCCGATTAAGGGTAGCTTAGCACAACATTTCCGCGATGCGATCATTAAGGGTAGCTCAGCACAACATTTCCGCGATGCGGTCAACTCCGCTTTTCATGATCCACCTGGCGCAAATCAGTGGCAGCAGGACTAGGAATGAATCCACCAGATGTTGGCCTGGAGATTGAATTCCCAAAGGCTTATGATTCATGAAATAACTAGTAGGCATCACAATATAAAAATCGAACTTCCATGATGTACTTACAGTCCAACAAAGACTTTAAATGCATCATATGTTGCCCATTGAGCTCCAGTAAGAGTACCAACCATAATAATACGGAGTGGAAGGCCACGAGTGAGAAGGCCCCACACTCCTAGAGTTCTTGCAGCCTGGAAGTGCCATGCATTGGTCAGAAACAGTTGAACAAAATCAGTAGAACATTACTTGACAGTAGGTGTAAGAGCCTTCTTATAGAAGTCACTGAGATAGGCTAGCAGCTTACATCTGCCATAGTGGCCCCCTTTGCATTGTTGAGGAAAGACACCAGGTTGTCTGCAGGATGAGAGATAGCTGCACAGAAGACTCCTGCAATATATCCCCCTGCGAAGCTCACTGCTAGCTGGAGTGGCTTACTGCATTCATCTTTTGGCTTTGGAACTGCATGCTTGTATACCAATTCAACAATGGTCTCAAAGCAAGCAAATTTCACCATAGTATCTGGAAAGTTGAAAGAAGTAGTTTAGACACAAGTGAGAATAACAACCTAAAAGGAAACAGCATAAGAATTGCTGGCATCTGTATGTGACTTAGTAGCATCTTACATTTTAGAGTGCACTTTGGACCAGTTTTTATTACCTAAGTTGCGTAATGGACAAGGCAATAGCAAATGTTTTCACATTACACCATGTTTTGTTACCAAAGTTTGCAGTTTGGACTAGTGTACCTAGATGTCAATGACCAATAGCTCCTCCCACCTCAGTTCTTCCTGAGCCTGATCCAGAGAATGCTACCTGCCAGCCCCATTCTTCCCCACGCCGGTGAGGTGCTTTTCTTCCCTATTCCTGTTCTCACCAGTCACCATACCAAGCTCAAGGTGCTTTTCTTCCCCATTCCTCTTCTCACCAGTCACCATGCCAAGCTCAAGGTGGCAGAGAAGGGACAATGGTTGAGCTCAATATGGCACAGGTGTTGGAGCTCAACTGTTCAAAGCTTGCGTGGGGTGGAGTTCTCGAGCTTAGAAAGGACGTTTCCCCACCAGCGAGTGATTTGAGCATGGAGATATCCCTATCTCATTTTTCCTATCGGTAATGAGGCAACGGGTAACATAACATGGGCAGGGACATAGCTCGAGCTCGTTTGATCCTATTCATGGCCACCCTGCTCATATCTTCTTGGCTCTCAGGGGGGAAAAAAAGAGAGGGCAACCCTGGATCTGCCTTATTCTTGGAGAAGAAAGAGAGGAGAAACAGATTGGAAAACTAGAGGAGAAGAACAGGTGCAATGTAAAACAATTTGCAAATAAACCTAGCCCAAAGTGGAAAGGTTTGTTTAGCCCTAATCCAAATTGCAACATGGGAAAAAAGATGTGACCCTATGTGTTTAATTCTAGTTTACCTTAATCTTGTTTTAGATAAATCCCTGTTTGTCTCACGTACCAGAATCCTGGATAAAACCAAGTTTCCTCAAAACTGGAAAATCGTGTTTTCTCAGAAACGACCCCACAATGTTTTTGGTGCCCAGCCAAACAAGATTTCACATAAATCTAGATTCTAGAATAACGTAATAACAACCTAAAATCGTTTTCTTTGGGGAAAACTCGAATTAATAGTTGTTTTCCCCCTAAAAACTTACTTTATTTTCCTCGTCCAAACAACCACTAAAGTTAGTAAGTGCATTGCCTTGCTTTTTTTTAAAAAAAATGGTTTGGTGGATATCTAATTATCTATGCTTTTGCAACGTTGGGTGGTATTGAAATGCATCGGTGACTTTGAGTGGTATATTTCTAAAGTGGGCATATTTTGATATCACCAAACCAATTCCCCATAAACGTGTTGGAAGATTATCTCCTCCCCCACCTTTTATTATCCCGACAAATTGATGTTAAATTTTCCATCCATTTTTTTCAAGAATAGCAAACTGGGAAGCTGAGCAAAACAAATGAGTTATCTAGTATTTACATGTAGCTTAAAGCTACAGCAACCATTTGATTGTTTTCAGTTTTGACAACTTCAGCTGATCTTGACTTCTACTTAGGGCACAATGAATTAAATTCATAGTGTAAATTTGGAGGGATGCCCTGAAGTTGTTACCGTGATAATAGTTGCAATGACAATTTTTCCATAGAGTAGTCACATAAATAAGAAAATATAATATAGTTTGTTCGAGAAAGTGCAACAGACTATGTCTTACAGCATTATTAGGAGAGCAGACTACTAAAATACTTCCTCTCAAAAAAGATTTATAAAATACTACCAGCTTAAGTTACTTTTCTTCTCTCAAAAAATAGCAAAGATGAGTGGCTCATTCAGTAGAATGGGCAATTTGTTATGTTAGAATAGTATCAATTTGTCAACGACGGCTCTTTGTCAGCATGCGACTTCAAGACTTCTCTTCATGGTCAACACTCATGGCACATAATGTTATTGCACATGAAATCTAATATCCTTTCAGTAGGAACACGAGCAAAAACAGTAATCTCACCAGAGGATTTTGCTATAGCCTTGCTGTCAAATGTTAGTTGCTACCTTTTATTTGCCCCATTGCTATGGACCTATGGTCTACATTATGCAGTTCAAAACCTGACATGCAAATACAATAGTGAATGATAACTGCTAACAAGACATTTGACTTACAAGGAACTTGGCGACCCCAGAGAGGAACTAGTCCTTTATAAAGCCTGAAATTTGCACATTGTATTTTAGGATGTCCCGAAATAAACTTTGAACAGAAGTCACAATCTATACAAGAAATGCAGTATCTATACCCAAAGGCACCTTCAGATTGGACAATCTTCGGAAACCCATCAGTCAGGCACCGAGCAAATCCTGGCTGAGTCTGGACTCGAACCTTCACAGCCTCCATGGGGCAGAGAGCTACATCTGCAATCACCTCAGCCGATGCCGATGCGGCAAGGTAGATGAAGGTCTTCCACTTCTCAGCATGCTCGGGGCCAGCAATGTCTGAGTAGCACTTCTTAAAGAACTCGTAGAACCCAAACTTGCAAGCCCCCTGGCTGCTGTACCCAACCAGCGTGGCCATCCAGCCCTTGAAGAATCCACCAAGACCTTGCTCTTGGAGTAGGACACCGAAGCCAGATGAAATGTCCCTGTACTTACCAGGGTCAACCTGCAAGAATGAACATTGCAATTTGCAAACGCGAATTCCATTAGCCATTAGGGGAAGCTAGAGATTCGAGCTACAGTAACACGGCAAAGACCTGCATGTTGCACTTGACGAGGTCGAGGGGAGTGACGGCGAGGTGGGTGAGGCCAGTGCTGAGGAGCCCACCGAGGGCGCAGGTGGCGTAGAACAGCGGCGTGTGCAGCTGCATCGCCGAATCCTCCTTCCTACCCTCCAACCCCACGCCCGCCGCTGTGGCTCCCTCCCCTCTCCGTTTGCGGAACGCCGCCTCCCACCTCCTCCCGAGCCGTTCGGCGTTGACGGCGAGCTCGGCCAGGAGGCGGTCGAGGGGCAGCGGCTCCGGTGAGCAGCCGACCTTGTCGGGGCTCGCCATGCAGGGACAGGGGCAGCAACTGCTGGGAGGAGCACGACAGGAGAGCAGCGTGGGCGGAGACGCGCATGGTCTGGGGAGGGCAAGAGGGGAAGGGGGCGCGTCTCGCCGAAGGCCGCGGGGGCCCGGCCGCGCGCACGCGCCGGCGTCCGCTCGCGAAGCCGAAGCGGCGTGAGAACCGTAGCAGCCGAGTGCGGCGTGACGAGGGCCGCGCCGCTCGGCTCGCTCCGCTGTGCTCCGCGCGGCGGCGGCTTAGCTTCTTTTTATTTCCCCCTTTTCTGTGGGCTGACGACTGACTAGGCGACGCCGCGAGATTCGGGTGCGGAATTGCGGATGGGGTGGGGCGGTGTCGCTCGACGGGACGAGCGGCACGGGACAGAAAGCCCACGGCCTCCGCTGGGCGTTAGGCACGAGCTGTGCTGTGCCTGTCGTGAGCTTGGCACATTCGAGGCTGGGAATTTTCTCCGGGAGGAAAAGGTGCGGTGGATACTAGAGACAAGTTGGGAAGCGAGATGTGCGACGATTATCTATCTGGTTATCTCCGTTTTTGACATGTCGTGCAACGCACCAACGCCTGCTGCCCGGCACCCCTCGTACGATTTAGGATGCATCAGAAATTCAGAACCAAAGGGTTGCAGATACAACCGGGTGCGAATCACGTGGTGATGGCACTGTTGGGGAAATTTAACTATTTGTCATTCTTCAAATACAACTCTTACTGTTGTTCCTAATCTTTTGCCGCTGAGAGGACATCCATTTTGCCCAAACCTTCGCCATCATCTCTTCTTTTGTTGGGTCTTGGATGCAACTGGCCCAACAAGGAGGGGGAACTACGAGGCACTGTCACTACCACCATCAGAGACACTATCACTGTCGTTATTGGTGAGGGGTTCAGAAAATGAGGAAAACATGGACGCAATTGACTCGGATCCGCCATCCCTACTTATGTCCACATCGTCAGTAGCCGCATAGGACAATGACAACGTGTGCGTTGAGCGTCATGGCCGGCTTGACGTTGCCCACGTCTGGTGCCATGGCAGAGGCCACAAACGGCGCTTGCCCCGAACGTCATGGCCTCCGCTGGCAAGTGTTGTTGCATGGCCATGAAGGCAGAAGCGATCACACAGAGAGATTAGGCGGTGGTGGTGGTTTGCCCTCCTTGTCGAGTTGTCGCCGCCACTGGTTCTTTCTCTCAATGAGAAGAGAGGAGCGCTGAAGGGGAAGGTACGGACAAAATAGATATTTCACGTTCCTTCGATGGCAAGAGTGACAAATGGTTAGATTTCATGCATTACATGGATCTACAATGCAATTTTTTGTGCTTCGATTTTCCACAAGGAGACCTATTTGGTTCAACTAACGATCGAAGCACGGGCGAACCCAGGATTGGCCCAAGGCCCGCCCCAACAACCTCGGGCCATGGGTCCGCTCCTACATTGAAGTGACGCATCATCGTCTCTAAACTAAACTCTAGGCCTTATTGAAAGTCCATGTGCTTGCTCGACGCATCCCTCCTTCCCTCCTCTTCAACTGAGAGCAAAACTAACTTGTCAGGCTCAATATATGTGCCAATATGCCGCTATATTTTGCACTTTTAAGACCAGAGTATCCTTTCACTGGCACCACTTGTTGAAGGGTTCCTAAGAGCAAGTGCTATAATTATTCATGTGTTGCCTCTAAAAATGTCACATAGGATTAAGTGATGAGGTGAAAAAAATAAGGAGAAAGATGATGAGCCACCTCTAAATCAAGAGATAACCTCCATATAAACTTCAAGAAGGATGTGAGAGTACTAGTAATATTGGTATTGAAAGTGCATCTAGCCCCCTAAGTGAGTTTTGATGGTTAATGACAAAGTGGTTAAGAGACTAATGCGTCCAAGTGAGATGAGTGCAGGTAATTAGTCCCTAAGTGCTTAGATATGCAAAATATGCTCAAAAGAAACCCTCCAACAATAATTCCAAAGTGGCGAGAAGATTCAACGCCTTATTTAAAATTTCTTTTTCCTTCAATCTTGAGTTTTAGGAAAACCGTACTATTTAAGAGGGGTTTGAAATAATAGCCTGAGATGATCTAAGTGCTTCAAGTCATATTCTTGAAGAGTGAGATCTTTTTCTAGTCTTTTCAAAAATTTCCCTTTTCACGACACAGAGTCCTCATCGGAAGTTCCGAGGTTCTTGACCGAAACTTCCGGACACCTTTGCTAGCTCAATTCCTAAGTGTTGGCCAAAAGTTTCAAGGGTCCCAAACCGGAACTTTCAGACAACCTCTGCAGTTCAAATGTGAGTAATGGCTAGGTAACGTCATCACTAACCTATAAATATCACACACCCTCTCCAGCTCACTTTTGACAATCCAACTTTCGTTTTCCTATTCCCTAGCCTCTCCCATGTTATTCTAGACCACTCCAACTCAATTCTTGAGCCTAGGAAGAAAATTTGTGAGAAGATTGAGTGATTTGAGGGTTTTTCTGAGAGTGAGAGAGCTAGGATGACTTGAGCACGGGGTGATTTTTGCAGGGCTGTGGTTTGATGCTTATTACTCTTGAAGAATGATCTCCTAGATGGTTAGGCGTCTTTCGCGAGTATCCGGTGATTTGTGGATTGACTCGAGAAGGTTTGTGAAGATCTTTCTCACCTCCGTAAGGAAACGAGATATGAATAGTGAAAATCCGAGCTGAGCTTTAGGAAGTTGTCTTGGTAGAGCAATCCTCGTTTGTGGTGCTTGCTAGAGAGTCAAGTTTGGGATCTATGTGGTCACTTGATCTCTAGCGAAGAACCTAGAGACGTCGGGTTGGAAACCGGAGACTTCTTTCTAGGGCTTTAGTTGGTGAGGCAAGGGGTTAATTGAGACCCAGCTCTTCGGAGCTCCTCAATGGAGAGTAGGATTATTTGAATCCAAACTTCGGGAAAAAAATCCTTGTCTCAATTGTGCATGCCCTTTACTTTCTGTTGAGTACTTTTGAATCCAATTTATTCCTCCTTGTCACCTGCAATTAGACTAGTCTTGAAAGTCACTTAGGCTCGAGATCAAAACCTCGAAGTCCCAGGACACCGGAAGTTCCGGATCAGAACACTGAAAGTTCCGGTCAACCTGAGCTGATCGAAAGTTCTGGAGTTCCAGCTCGGAAATTCCAATGCCTATTTGTTTTAACCGCTGTGATTTTTAAGTAACTTTCAGGAACGCCTATTCGCCCCTCTCTAGGTGATATCTATGGGCTTTCAGGTATTTGTGTATTAGAGGTGACATAGTGTATATGGTGGCTCTTAATTTATGAGTGAATGATATGGACAAAATTAGAAATGATAGTCACATCTATTATAGCACTTGCTCTAACATTTAAACCAACAGGAGAAGACAACTTTGACCACTAGTTAAAGACATGCAAGAAACGAGTGGACGTCCACCCGGGAGATTAGAATCTATCTCCCTTTAGGTGGGGAACTCTTTTAAGTTATAACAAAATTAACAAACTTGAATGTGAATATATATATATACCAGTCAGAGTTTAATTTGTTCTTTTTGTTATAACTTATAAAAATTGAATTCGAACTTGCATGTTTGTGGAATGATATATTACATATTAATTTATATTGTCATTTTTAAAAAAATTGCATGACCATTTAGATTGTCTACAAGAAATGGGTGGTTCTACACCCGTAAGATTAGAATCTATCTCCCACTTTAGCCGGGCAAATACTTTTAGCCAGGCTAACTGAGATGATTAATAAGGGCAATATATCATTTTTACATCTCTCCTTAACTAATTTGAATATCTTCAGAAGTAGCTTTATTTTGGAACAGAGAGAATATATTGCTTCCCACTGAGGACACGGGCATCTCCGTATGTTGTTTTATCTTTGAATATTGTTTCTGAGTTTACTAATTTATTGTGTCTCTATTGACGCAAAATATATCACGACACACGAAGGTCTTAAAGATTTTCTTAGTTTTAATGCAGGTACTGTTAATCGGGTTCAGGGCATGCCGGTTGATCCTACAGCTAACAAGATAGATAAATAGATCGTATAAGATCAAGCAGCCGATCGGTTAATGTGCCTAGCCAATGCCAATGGACTTTTATCACATCGGCTTAACCAATGGAACTTAAGCAATCTAATAAACAATAAGATTTATGCTATCATCTGTTGAAATTAAACTATGTATAATCATCAATAAACCATTTTTTTTATCAAAGATAATATTGATAGATCGGACCAAACCGATATAGTATAAGATTGAAGTTGATAAAAAGAGATTTAACTAGTGAACATACCAGTTTGAGTATGAGAAGATGTAACTCAGAGTTTTCAATGATATAATATTGTCGGTGATATGGGCCCGGGGGTATGTCGCAGGCGTGGCATTTAAGAAAAAGGAAGGTGTCCCTGTCCATCAAGGAGCGCCAAAGTTATGCCCTGAAAGGCTAGGCAAGTCTCGGCCACGGGCGGCCACGTGGCCGTCCCAGAAGGGGCTGGCCCGGAGGCTGCCCGGAGGCCATCATACTCCCAAACGGCGGGGTCCGGGATCTCCCGGACCCCCATGGTCGAAAGGGTCCGGGATCACCTGGACCCCCATCCTCCATCCCGCACCTCTCAGAGAGAGGGGCGAATCCAACTACCAACCAACTCATTTAATGCTCAAATAGGGGAAAGCTGAGCGCCTGCCTCGCCGTATTCAATGCGATGTGAGGCGCGGCTGTTAGTTGCTCCCATCATCACCCCTTTTTTCCTATTACGAGGCAAAAGGGGCTAAAAGTCCTTGACTAAGACCGCGGTATGGCCGCGGTCCCGCTCCGCGCACGCCCCCCTCATGCCCTGTCCAGTCACGTTTAATGCACTGGGCGGCTGCGTGGGAGAGAGAGTGCGAGCGCAGGAAGCACGGTGCCTACACCTCCCTATGGAATGGGCCGTCGACCGATGGGACCCATCGAAGGGGGTAGGCAAACCATCATCACGTCAGCGGCATGGCTACCACGACGACCACCCTTTTTCCGCCCTCCATGACGCAGTAAACAGGGAGGAGTAGGAATGGGATGGCTTCTCCGACAAGACAAGATAAAAACTACTCCCCCACGTGAAGTAGAGGGAAAAGTTAGGACTGCTGTGGTGTTCCCTTGTTCTATAAAAGGAGACCCAAGTCCTTCATAAAAGAGGTTCCGATCCGAGAAAAGGGGTTCCGTTCACATTCTGAAAAATAGGTTGAGTCCCTCCGACTAGCCTGCAGAAATCTCCCATCCACCACAAAGTCTAAGGGAGAGGAACACTCTCATTGTTCTTGGCAACCTGCCCTATATACTACATACACACAGGAGTAGGGTATTACACCGCGCTGGTGGCCTGAACCTGTATAAACCCCCGCCTCATCTGCATTACTTCATCTTTTATACGAGTTTGGACCAGGATACACCGCTCCCCGTGCCGAACCAAAAAGGGGGGTCCCAGGATCCCTGCGTGTCGATCTACGACATCGACAACTGGCGCACCAGGTAGGGGGAGCGCGCAGTGTTTTGGTTTAAACTCCCGTTTTCCTCCCATTTTCTGGCGGGAATTCCCTCTCCCCGTCTCAGCCATGGTCCACGGTCGCGCCCTACGCTCCGCGTCAGGCTCGCTCGCTACGCGCGAGCGTGGCCTGGCCAACGAGGCAGCGGAGGAGGTCGATGCGGGCAGGCACAACCCCAACTTTCGCCACCTTCGCTCGAGGGGGGAGGACCTTTGTCTCCCTCACCACCGTTGGTGGCGACGGTGGCAGCTGCGCCCGCGCCATCCCCTCTGCCCCCCGCTGAAGCAGCGGTTGGAGGCGGAGGGGCCCGTGCATCCTACAGGACCGACAACGCTCCTGTGGGACACGGACCACGCCTAGCGGGCGTACGGCGAGCCCCGCCGAGGCGATGTCCATCGCCGCCGGAGTTTGGCACTCCCGAGGGTGCCCCGCAGGCGACGAAGCTCTTTGCGCCACCCTCCGCCACCCAGGCGAGGGTCCAACGCCAAAAGGTGGCTTGACGACGTGGCGAAGCTCGTAGGTACGGCCCAGCGCCAGCTGGCTGCTGACCTCGCTTCCTCCAGCCGCCAACCGCGCGGCTCGCACGTTGCGGTAAGCTCTTCCTCTCGGCGACGGGCCCGAAGGGCAGCAGCAGCCGTGAGGGTGGAGGAGAACCTCTCGGCGGCGGTCCAACCGGAGCCGCCCCGGGATCTGTTGTACGCGGGGCGCGACGCCCGCCTCCGCATCGAGCAGCGCCGAGACGAGCGCCGCTTAGGGCGGGTGTCGGACTGCGCCTCCTCGTCGGGAGGCGCCACCTCACGGCGAGCGGCCACAGCGGCCCCGCCGCAGATGGAGCTCCACGACGGACGGTGAGCGGCCGTAATGGCCCAGCCGCAACCGGGGAGCTCCGCGATGCCCAACGAGGCCCCGCAGCCACTGTCGCCCCCTCTGGCTGGCAATGGCTGCCAGGCCTTTGTTGCCGACCTCCGTAACGTGCGCTGGCCTAACAAGTTTAGGCCGGCCCTTACGGAGAAGTACGACGGCTCGGTTAACCCCACCGAGTTCCTCCAGATCTACACCACGGCCATTGAGGCCGCCGGAGGAGACGAGCGTGTCATGGCCAACTTCTTTCCCATGGCGCTCAAAGGCCAGGCCCGTTCCTGGCTGATGAACTTGCCGGCCCGGTCAGTCACCTCTTGGGACGACCTGTGCCGCCAGTTCACCTCCAACTTCTAGGGCACGTACCCGCGCCCGGGAGTGGAGGCGGACCTCCACATGGTCCGGCGAGGGGAGGACGAGTCCCTGCGCAAATACATTCAGCGTTTTTGCTAGGTACGCAACACCATACCTTCCATCGCCGACCATGCAGTAATCTTCGCCTTCCGGAGTGGCGTATGCCATGACGTCATGTTGGAGAAGATCGAATCCAAGGCTCCCCGGACCACCACGGAGCTCTTCGAGCTCGCAGACCGGGTGGCCCGCAAGGAGGAGGCCCGGGTTTGGAATCCTAGGAATCCTACCCCGGCCCCCACCGGCGCTGCCCCCTCCGCGTCCCGTGAAGAGCGGCGCGAGCGGCGACGGAAGTGCCGGCCATCGCGTGGCGACGAGGAGGGCCACGTCCTCGCCACCAACGGAGCCGAGAAGCCCTTGCGGAAGGGCAAGCCCGTGGGTAACCGCAGGCGGTCCCCGGACCCTCGCCCCCAGGGCCGGGCCGGAGACAAATGGTGCATGGTGCACCAAACCTCCCACCACGACCTCTCTGAGTGCCGTTCGGTCAAAAATCTGGCCGAGCGAGTGCAGAAGTATGAGCGGGAGCGGAGGGAGAACGAGAAGGAGATCCGCCACAAGGACAAGGCACGGCGGAGCGCCCGAGCAATCGGCGAGAGGAGGCCAGGGATACGGCCCCCGCCGGGAACGACGACGATGACCTGGGCTACCAAGATCCCCAACACGTCGTCGCCACCATCGACGGCGGCGCGGGCGCCCTAATGTCCCATCGGAGCTTCAAGTCCATGAGACGCGAGCTCCTCGCAGCCGTGCCGTCTCACGAGGCGGCCCGGAGATCGCACTGGGCAGAGGTGCCCATCACCTTTGACCAGACCGACCACCCAGGGAGTGTCGCGCGTAGCGGTCATTTAGCCCTCGTGACCTCCCCCACCATCTGCAACGTCAAGGTCATCCGAGTCTTAATTAACGGAGGTGTGGCCCTCAACGTGCTATCCCCAAAGGCCTTTGAGGCAATCAAGGCCCCGGGAATGGTGCTCGGACCTTCTCACCCCATCATTGGGGTGACGCCCGGGAAGGTGTGGCCTCTCGGGCAGATCGCTCTGCCGGTCACCTTCGGGCCCCCCACTAATTTCCGCACCGAGCGGATCGACTTCGATGTGGCGAATCTCAATCTGCCCTACAACGCCGCGCTTGGGAGGCCGGCGTTGGTGAAGTTCATGGCGGCTACACATTACGCCTACCGCCAGCTCAAGATGCCGGGCCCCGAAGGCCCCATCACCATCCACGCTGACGTCAAAACCGCGGTAGACTGCGCGGAGGCGCGCGTGGACAACATTACGGCGGCCGACCGCGTTGAACCCGGGGACCCCCAAGGGGAGTCGTCGGGCTCCCGGGCCCCGAAGCAACGCATCACCTCTGCCGATGAGGTGGTGATTAAGTCCATCCGTTTGGGCGATGACCCGTCCAAGACCGCCAACATTGGTGGCGGCTTGGACCCCAAATAGGAAGACGCGCTCGTCTCCTTCCTGCGGGCGAATACCGACGTGTTTGCTTGGAAGCCGACGGATATGCCCGGAGTTCCCAGGGAGGTGATCGAGCACCGACTCGCAGTACGGCCGGACGCGCACCCGGTCCGGCAAAGGGTGAGGCGACAGGCCCCGGAGCGGCAGGCGTTCATCCGCGAAGAGGTGGCACGGCTCCAGGAGGCCGGCTTCATCCGGGAGGTGCTGCATCCGGAATGGTTGGCGAACCCGGTGGTCGTCCCGAAGGCCAACCACAAGCTGCGCATGTGCATCGACTACACCGACCTCAACAAGGCATGTCCCAAAGACCACTATCCTCTACCCCGAATAGACCAGATAGTCGACTCCACTGCGGGGTGCGACCTTTTATGCTTCCTAGATGCATACTCTGGCTATCATCAATTTCGCATGGTTGTAGAGGATGAGGAGAAAACTTCATTTATCACTCCTGTGGGTACTTTTTGCTACATGTCTATGCCCTTTGGTTTAAAAAATGCCATGTCCACCTTTCAACATGGTATCCGCATCACGTTAAAGGACCAAATAGGGCGCAACGTTGACGCATATGTCGATGATCTCGTAATCAAATCTCGGGACCAAAGAACTTTGCTCCTGGATTTGGCCGAGACATTCAATAACCTCCGGTCCTCCCGCATGGCGAACCCGAAAAATACGTGTTTGGGGTACCGGCGGGCAAGCTATTAGGATTCTTGGTCTCGCCCGAGGAATCGAGGCCAACCCCACTAAAATAAAGGCAATAGAGGAAATGCGCCCCCCTAAAAAGCTCAAGGACGTGCAGAGGCTCACTGGTTGTGTAGGCGCCTTGAGTCGCTTCATATCCAGGTTAGGAGAGCGGGCGCTTCCTTTATTCAAGTTGTTAAAATGAACCGGCCCCTTCACTTGGACGGACGAGGCGGAGAAAGCCTTGGGCGAGCTCAAGCGCTACCTCTCCTCGCCGCCCGTCTTGGTGGCTCCTCGGGAAGGGAGCCCCTCCTTTTATATTTGGCGGCGACCCCCAAGTGATTAGTGCGGCCTTGGTTGTGGAGCGCGACGATGAGCTAGTCTCTCAGTCGCCCCCAGCCCTGTCAAAACCGGAGGCAGGAGACCTCGGAACAGAGTTGGCCGAGGAAGCTCCCGAACCCGGAGGTGGCCCTTGGCCCCCCGAGCCTCAGGGAGCCGCCCGGCCCCCTAGTCCGGGAGCACCCGAAGCCCCCTCCACCCAGAGTGGCCTTGACGGCCCCGGTGGAGGCGATGGCTCGGGAGACCCAGACACCGGGATGACCCGCCCCGAAGCACCTGTGGCAGGAAGCCCCGGAACGGAGTTGGCCGAGGAAGCGCCCGAACCTGGAGGTGGCCCTTGGCCCCCCGAGCCTCAGGGAGCCGCCCGACCCCCTAGTCCGGGAGCGCCCGAAGCCCCCTCCACCCAGAGTGGCCTTGAGGGCCCCGGAGGAGGCGATGGCTCGGAGGCCCCGGACACCGAGGTAACCCGCCCAGGTGTACCCGAACCAGCCGCCCCTAGCAAGGTAGCCAAGGCCCGCACCAAGGTGCAGCGGCCGGTCTACTTCGTCAGCGAGGCACTACGGGACGCGAAGACGCGTTACCCGCAGGCCCAGAAAATGCTATACGCTCTACTTATGGCCTCCAGGAAGTTGCGTCATTATTTCCAGGCGCACCGGGTAACGGTGGTCACGTCCTACCCTCTCGGACAAATCCTGTATAACCGAGAGGGCACGGGACGGGTAGTCAAATGGGCCATCGAGTTGTCGGAATTCGACCTACACTTCGAAGCCCGGCACGCAATCAAGAGCCAAGCTTTGGCTGATTTCGTGGCGGAATGGACACCAACGGCCGAAAGCGATCCACCCCCGGGGAAACCCGAGAGCGCGGAGGATCGCGGTCAAGGAACCACGCACTGGGTGATGAAGTTTGACGGTTCACTCACCTTGCACGGAGCCGGAGCAGGCGTGGTGCTAACTTCCCCAACGGGCAACGTGCTTCGGTACATCGTCCGGATCGTTTTCGAGCAACCAACAACATGGCCGAATATGAGGGGCTCCTGGCGGGGTTACGAGCAGCAGCAGGCGTGGGCATCCGCCGTCTACTGGTCCTTGGAGATTCCCAACTGGTGGTAAACCAGGTCTCCAAGGAATACCAATGCACCGACCCTCAAATGGAGGCCTATGTCAAGAAAGTACAGCGTATGGAGCGCCATTTCGATGGCCTCGAGCTACGCCACATTCCCAGAAGAGACAACTCCCTGGCGGACGAGCTATCAAGGATCGCGTCCGCGTGAGCCCCAGCCCCGCCAGGTGCCTTTGAGGAAAGTTTCACGAGCCGTCGGCGCGCCCGAACCGCCCGGAGGCGAGGAATCGGCCGGTCCCGACGCCTGGACTCGGCGGGCCAGCCACGGCCACGGCCCGGCGGACCGACATCACGCGCCAGGTGGCTTGGATTTTGGAAATCCGAGCGTACCTAGAAGACGCGTCATTGCCCGAGCAATGCGAGGAAGGCGAACGCATCGCCCGGACCTCCAAGAGGTATGCGTTGGTAGAAGGGACACTCTACCGACGCGGTGCCAACGGTGTGCTCATGAAATGCATTGCTCGGGAACAGGGTCTCGAGCTCCTTGCCGAGATCCATGAAGGTGAATGCGGCGCACATTCAGTCTCCCGAACCTTGGTGGGAAAAGCATTTCGCCTGGGATTCTATTGGCCCACCGCGCTGGAGGATGCAACAGACCTCGTGCGGCGGTGCCGAGCATGTCAATTCCACGCCAAGCAGACGCACCTGCCGGCCCAGGCACTTCAAACCATCCCGCTCTCATAGCCATTTGCGATCTGGGGGCTGGACATCCTGGGCCCGTTCAAGCAGGCGCGGGGCGGGTGCAAGTTCCTATATGTCGCCATCGACAAGTTCACCAAGTGGCCAGAGGCCTATCCAGTCGGCGTCATTGACAAGCATTCAGCTGTGCGGTTCATGAGAGGCATCACGGCAAGGTTCGGGGTCCCCAACAGGCTCATCACCGATAATGGCACCCAGTTCACGAGTGAGCTGTTCGGCGAGTATTGCGACGACATGGGCATCAAGCTCTGTTTCGCCTCGCCCGCCCACCCCCAAAGCAACGGTCAGGCCGAGCGTGCAAACGCAGAAATATTAAAGGGCCTCAAGACCAAGACCTACAATGTGCTAAAAAAACATGAGGACTCGTGGACTGACGAGCTGGCCGCGGTCCTTTGGGCCAATCGGACAACCCCGAGCCGCGCCACCGGGGAAACACCTTTCTTCTTGGTGTATGGAGCCGAGGCCGTCCCCGCCCTCCGAGCTCACCACAGGATCGCCCGAGCCACATTATACACCGAAGCGGATCAAGAGCGAGGCGTCGAGACGACTGGATTACCTAGAGGAGAGGCGGCGCCGGGCAGCGCTTCGCGCGGCCCGCTACCAACAGAGCCTCCGCCGCTACCACCAAAGCAAAGTCAGCCCCCGAGCGCTGCAAGTCAATGATCTGGTCTTGCGCCGTGTGCAAGCGCGCGCAGGGCTAAGCAAGTTGTCCCCGATGTGGGAGGGGCCATACAAGATTATCGGCACCCGCGTCGGGAGTAGTCCGCCTAGCCACGGAGGACGACACTCCGTTGCCGAACCCGTGGAATATTTCCCACCTGCGCAGGTTCTACCCATAAGCCGCATGGTGTGCTGAGACATACATGGAAGTTCATCCACTGCCCCCGGTGGCACGAGCAATGCGTTTGTTATTACATTTCATATGTTTCCCTTGCAAATACCTGTTGCAGTGTGTTTTTCCCCATGTGCTCTGGATGCGGCTTTCCAATAAGTTCCTCGGCCTTGCCCGCCTTAGCCTGAGAGCCCTAAGGATGTCGAGGGTACAACGATGCTGCATACTATCACGCCTGGGGGCAGTCAACGCCTGAGGGTTTGGGTGCGAACGACACACGCCTGTCCCGGCCCCCCGTTGCCGCTGCCCTCGCTGGCCTTTTTATGCCTTCGCTCCTACCCGGAACCCCGAGAAAGCCACCAGCCAACGGCCAGTGCATGATGCCCGAACCCAGAACAGCCCCCCAGCGGCATGGGACAAATCACGGGGGAGAACAACACTACTGCATTATCGCAATGACTAAGTCTTAAGCTATCAATTGCAGGGAAGCTAACATATAGGGGCTCGGGCCAACCAACCGCCACTACGTGCGCGCTAATTTGGCAGGGGGCTCCCAACATACACATACATGAATCATCAAAAGCAGCCACGATGAGCTGTCGCAGCGCAAGTAAAGGCAAGTTCGCTAACTTTATAAACAATGCATAAATATCTCTTTACATAAATACAGATACAAGCCGAAGCAAGGAGGCCCTAGGTGGCCGGTGGGTCGCTGGGAGCATCCGCCGAGGAGTCTGCATCCGGCGAGTCCTCGCGGAGGGCGAGCTGGAAGGCCGCCGGGGTGCCGTCGAAGCCCATCATGATGGAGTCGACGGCGTCTTGGACGCGGCGGCGGGCGGCCTCCTCGGTGCCTTCGGGGAAGTCCTCGGTGGGGATATAGGGGTCAAAGTTGGGGTCGCAGGCTTGGTAGCTCGCCAGGATGAGTGACGCGACCTGGCGGGATAAGTCATACGATGACTCCTTCGCCACGTCGTCGACCTCCTCCGGCACCCTCTGTATCCCCGCGGCCAGATCGTCAATGTATGTGGCCAATCCCCCCAAAGTAGGGATGCTGGGGGGTACGGTTCACCCCTACCCCGCGAGCCGCCTCCCGAAGGCGCCCGACGAACGAGGACAGGCCCTGGACCCCCAGGCGCAAGACGCGCTCCAGCTCCGCGGTCCGCCGGTGCGCCTCCTCCAGTTTCGGCCCCGGCCCCCGTAGCTGCGCCTGCGCGTCCATGATCATCTGCTCCCGGGTGGCCAGCTCCTGCTCCCAGCGCTCCAGCTCGTCCTGCCGGCGGCCCGAGGCGGCGGCGAGCAGCTGCTCGCGGTCCCACACGCCCTTCAGGCATCGGGAGGCCTCCTCCTGGGCTTCCACCACCGCCGCCTCTCGACCCCCGACGGCAACCTCGCGCTCGACGACGGCCTTCTCCTGGGCCAGCACATTGGCCTCCCGCGCGGCGGAGTCTTCGTCCGCCCTGGCGACGGCGGCCTCCCGGCTCTCGACCGCCCGCCACACCGCCTCAAGGGCCCTCTCCTGCTCCGCCAGGCCGGCCTCGCGGGCCTGGAGGTCAGCATCGGCGCCGGCAGCGGTGGCCTCAGCGTCGCACAAGGTGCGCTCGCGCTCGTCGAGGCCCTGGGCGCGCTCCCTGAGGTCGCGGAGGAACTGCCCGACGGTGGTGCGCACCCTCTCCTCAGCGGCCGTGACGACCTGCTCACGGAGGTCGGCGGCGTGCCGCTCAGCAACGGTGTCTTCAAACACCTGACTAAGCTCCTCCTGGCACCGCTCGATCTCCGCCAGCTCCCGCCTGCGGATGAGGCCCTCCGCCCTCGCCGTGGCCGCCGGCTCCCGACGGCCCTCCTCGACCTCGGCCTCCCGCCGCGCCACCTCGACCTCCTGGCGGCCAAGGCCTCACTGGGCAGCCCTCCGGGAGATGGCGTTGGCCGCCTCCGCCACGGCGACGACCTCTCTCACCCGCTCCTGCGACCGGACGAGGGGCTCCATATCCAAGGCGGCCACGAACCGGACTGGCGCCCGGACTCAGTCGGAGCCGGCCCGGATCGGCCGCTGTGCGGCCGAGCCGCCGAATATCCCCGCGGCGGCGCTGCCCGCTTCTTGCCTTGGGGACTCGCGGCCGGCCTACGCCGGCAGGATTAACGGCAGCCGGCGGGGAGATGGCGCCGCCGAGTGTGGCGCGGGCGAGGGCTGCTGTGGCGGCGACGATGGTTTCAGCGGAGGGGACCCCTGAGGTTGCTCTCCGTCGCCCTCCGCTGCCCCCTCTGCGCCGGCGTCGCCCACGGCTTGCCCTTCATGGGCGGCCGGCGCTCCAGCCACTGGGTGGGCCCCCTCCCCAGATCCCGCTGGATCCGGGACCGAGCCCGAAGGGGGCGACCCGGACCTTGGGGGCTCGGGCGCCTGGGACCTCTCCTGAGCGCCCTCCCCCGAGCCCGAGGCAGAACCGCCCTTGGGGACAACCCTTGGGCGAAAATGCCTGTGCTCGCGGCTGAAAGCAAAACAAAATCGCAACAAGAAATCAAGAAACAGAGACAAAAGTGCAAGACCCTGATAGGCATCCACACATCAGCGAGGCGTACCTGCGGGCAGGGTTGAAGTCCCAAGAGATCCCCGAGATAGCCCGCTTCTTCTTCGCGGGCGGCCGGAGGACTCGCCGGCTCTCACCCGCCGCGTCCCCTCACGCCGGAGCCCCGCGGACAGACCCCGCCGCCGGTGTGCTCGCCGGGATGTGCGGCGGGCCTCCGCCGCCGCCAGCGCACTCACTGGGATGCACCCCGGCCTCCCCGCCGTCGTTGTCGCCGCCGTTGTGGCCGGCCCAGCCCTCGGCGTAGCGGCCCCCGGGGGTAGGCCCACCGCCCGCGAACCCCCTGGCCTGCAGGGGGTGCGGCGCGCTCCGCTCTGCCGCCTCGTGGTGGAGATGGAGGAGGAGAGGGGTCCTCCTATGGCCTCTTCCTCTTCCCTTTGGGATCCGGGGCCCCCGGATCGCTTCGGCCCGAAACCCTGCGACTCAACCGCCCAATCGGGATGTGGTCATCGGGGTCGTCGTCGTCACCTCCGCCTTCGCCCCTGAGCAGCCCCGTGTAGCCTCCGCACGGCCGACGACGAGCCCACGCCGTCGCCGCCACCTGCAGCAGTGCGGATCTTCGGGCACGCAGAGTCCTGACACAGCGGCACCAACCCGGGCGGGAGCTGCGCCAAGTCCATCTCCGTGATGCCGAGGCAGCGACAAACCAGGGTCCGGAGATCCCTCTCGTCCCAGTCGAAGACGGCGCCCACGAAGGTCCGCATGTTGTCGTTGGGGCCCGTGTACATGTAGGCGGGGCGCGGCCTCTCCTGCAACAGCACTATGCGCCTCATCAGGAAATCGCGGAAGACCGCGTGGCTGGACAGGCCCCCCCGCCAAAGGTAGCTGATCCGGTCCAGCACCCCGTCCAGCTCCCTCCCGGCTCGTGGGCGTGCCCCCCGTTCCTCGGCTCACCGGGATCCCCGTCGGCGGGGAGAAGCGGGGTGGTCGCCCGGCGTGGTGTAGAACTAGAACGCCCTCCAATTCTCCCACTGGAGCGAGGATGGATGCCGATGAAGGGAGTTCCGACCGCCCTGTCGTTCCGTGGCTGGATCGCCACGTACCCAACCGCGCCGGGGGAACCAGCCCGGCATACCCGGAAGAATTGCTGGAGGAGGTGAAGAGAAGGCCTCACCCCCACGAACATCTCGCAGGTGTGGGCGAACACGGCGAGATAGAAGACGGCGTTGGGGGTGAGGTGGTGCAGCCGGAGGTCGTAGAACTCTAGGACATCGAGGAAGAAGCGGGAGAAGGGCAGCACCAGCCCGACTATGGCGAAGGAGGCAAAGAACACCATCCTATGGGGAGGCCGCTCCTCCGAAATGTCGCCGCCGCTGCGCGTGCCGCTCGACAAGAACTTATTGAAGAGGCTGCGAGCCTCCGCAGTGCGCACCAAGGACTTGGGGAGCACACTCCCCGGCTCCAGAAGGGAATCGTGACCCATTGCGGGGGTGGATGCGGAAGAAGAGAAGGGGAAAGCTGAAGGTGGAAGAAAGGAAACGGAAGGAGCAGGAGGTGCTAGGTAGACGAAGGGCGAATGGCAATGAGAGGAGATGGCAGTGGAAAGCGTAGAAACTGATTTCCTTCTATGCGGATCTGGTTTTATAAGCTACCACCGCCCCCTCGGATTCTACGGCATTAAATTCGCCCCACTACCACACGAAGCGCCCCCTCGTCTCCGCGCCCTTTCGGTTTTGGCATCCCCTTGGATTCCCGCGCCATTCGGATTTCGTGCCGCCTGGGGTTCCGCGCCCGCCAGGCACACTACGCGGGACGGAGAGTGCTAGGCGGTTTGAATGGGCCCCCATGCGCGCGGCCCAAACAAACTCGCCCCCCGTCCAAGGAAGGGCTTAGCCAGGTGCGACATCAGTCGTCGCGTATCGGCCACCTGCCGTAGCGAAAGCGCCCAAATACCCGAGCCCACACGCTCAAGGAAATGGCGTCAATCGCGCCCGAGCCCGACTCGGCCCCGGTCAACGCCGGGGGCTACTGTCGGTGATATGGACCCGGGGGTATGTCGCAGGCGTGGCATTTAAGAAAAAGGAAGGTGCCCTTGTCCATCAAGGAGCGCCAAAGTTATGCCCTGAAAGGCTAGGCAAGTCTCGGCCACGGGCGGCCACGTGGCCGTCCCCTGAAGGGTGGCCGGAGGCTGCCGGAGGCCATCATACTCCCAAACGACGGGGTCCGGATCTCCGTCGGTCGAAAGGTCCGGATCACCGGACCCCCATCCTCCATCCCGCACCTCTCGAGAGAGGGCGAATCCAACTACCAACCAACTCATTTAATGCTCAAATAGAGGAAAGCGAGCGCCGCCCGCCGCCGCATTCAATGCGATGTGAGGCGCGGCTGTCAGTTGCTCCCATCATCACCCCTTTTTGCCTATTACGAGGCAAAATTGGCTAAAAGTCCTTGACTAAGACCGTGGTATGGCCGCGGTCCCGCTCCGCGCACGTCCCCCTCACGCCCTGTCCAGTCACGTTTAATGCACTGGGCGGCTGCGTGGGAGAGAGAGTGCAAGCGTAAGAAGCACGGTGCCTACACCTCCCTATGGAATGGGTCGTCGACCAGTGGGACCCATCGAAGGGGGTAGGCAAACCATCATCACGTCAGCGGCATGGCTACCACGACGACCACCCTTTTTCCGCCCTCCATGACGTAGTAAACAGGGAGGAGTAGGAATGGGATGGCTTCTCTGACAAGACAAGATAAAAACTACTCCCCCACGTGGAGTAGAGGGAAAAGTTAGGACTGCTGTGGTGTTCCTTTGTTCTATAAAAGGAGACCCAAGTCCTTCATAAAAGGGGTTCCGATCCGAGAAAAGGGGTTCCGTTCACGTTCTGAAAAATAGGTTGAGTCCCTCCGACTAGCCTGCAGAAATCTCCCATCCAGCACAAAGCCTAAGGGAGAGGAACACTCTCATTGTTCTTGGCAACCTGCCCCATATACTACATACACACAGGAGTAGGGTATTACACCGCGCTGGTGGCCTGAACCTGTATAAACCCCCGCCTCATCTGCATTACTTCATCTTTTATACGAGTTTGGACCAGGATACACCGCTCCTCGTGCCGAACCAAAAAGGGGGGTCCCCAGGATCCCTGCGTGTCGATCTACGACATCGACAAATATAATATGAACTAATCGACCAAAACTGATATAACATGATAGATATAAGTCCGATGGTTAAAACATACATCGGTTGAAGGTCTGATATAAGTAAATTAAAATATATATCGGCTAACGAACCAATACATTTGATAGCTGAAGCCCACAACAATTGTAACTCATCGGCTAGAACTCCGATGAACGTTGCATAAAACCTATCGGCTTACTATAATTAAACTTATTAACAACAATCCGATAGATCTGACCTAACCGAGATAGTATAATATCAAATATAATAAGAAAAATATATTTAGTCGATATATCTACACAAAAATGATGGATATATCGAATAATCTAAAACAACAATGTGATTAGAGAAACATCAACTTAGTCAGAATATTGGACCTAACCGATAAAATCCTAATTAAACCGATACAACTTTAAACAATGATGCAATTAAAGACAGAATCAATATATCTGATAGACAATGTTTGCATCAACTTGAATAGAATATTAGACCTAACCGAGAAAGTTCTAGCCACATCAATACAAGCGAAGTTGACGGAACTTACTTCCTCATCGAAGATCAAAATGATGCAGCCCAACTCAAAACTAAAAACTTGCCAAAATAATAGGTGATGATGTGCCAAAAGTAATTGTATTGATATGTGAAGATAGTTTACAAAGACCCTACGTGTACATATTTATTCCATTGGGTTAATACAAGTCATAATCGGACACGAGATAAGACTTCTTAACAAGAAAAGGAAAATAACTAATTTTGCCTATTTATAAGATATATTAAAAACATGAAACTGCCTTGACGTGGTCTTCATAGTTCCTCTTTGAATTCAGCTTGATATGGATAAACTTCCATCTATCAATCAACTTATTTTCTTAATCAAATCTACCAAAGAAACGCACCAAATTTTGGTGTTAACAGTCTCCCGTTATAATTGCCCATGTTTCCTCTCATTGCTTTGGTACGGGCTCTTATCATCTTTGCTTGTTGGCTTATCACAAGAACTGAATTTTGAATTGTGAAAAAATGATTTTGGAGTTTTTGGGGTTGTTCACTTTGTTGTCCAAATCAACCGTACCAATTTTTGGCACATTTTGACATTATCAAATTTTAATAGCATTAGCTTTGTTTGATTTGATGCCTTTGCCAATTTTGATAGAGCTTTAAGAGTAGAAACTTCAATAATTATCAAAATTTGGTGAGGTTGTAATGGTTGAAGCGTGTTTAGTTTGATGTCCTACCAAAATTTGGTAAGTTTGAAAGTAGCAACAAACTAAACATGCCATTTATTTCATCTAGTCTATTTTTTAGTGTCGGTTTTTAAACCGCTAATAACGTAGATATAAAAGTTTCTTTCATAAATTATTTTTAATTGATTTGTTTATTTTTTAGGTTTATCCACCGTAGCACAACCAATTAGAAAGTATCATTTTGTTCGTAGTGTGGGTGTATTTTTTTAACAAAGTCAAGATGTTGGCAACAAGTTCAGAATTTAAGTTCTACCGTTGATATATAAGCATAATAATACAAGAGCTTCTCTAGCGGAGAGGAGTGGCATCCCCTTGGGATTCGACTAGAGAGCGGGTGCACGGAAATGAGAAGATGCTCGTGCAAAAGAAATTGAGGAAGGCATGTGGTTTTTTAAGAAAGGTTTGGACCGATCAGAAGCGTAACACCCTACTCTTGTGATTTTGGTGGAGCTCTTTGTTGAAAAGTTTTCAAGGTGTTGGTACACTCCTCTTCTAAGGCTAGGGAGTTTATTTCTCTTTGTCTGGAGGAGGATGTGGTGATGATGGAGATTTTCCAAGATCGACTCTAATCAAGAGTTCCCTCCTTTTTTTAGTGACTTTGATCCTTCTTTTATAATTGTAAGGGGATACCACGGTAGCCTGTTTATTATAGAGGGCTTCGGTATAGGGGTTAGGTATCGTTAGTCTTGTTGCCTCTTGGTGATTGGGTCCGATCGTCATGCCGTACGCCAGTTGTTGGAAGAAAGAGTGGGATGACCGTTGGCTAAACGTGCGGCATGACAGTCAACAGTGTCGCCTGACATCCCACGCCTTTCCATATAGGGGTGATGAAGGCTTGTCATAGGGTTGGCATATGTTGTCTTCTCGCGCACTATCTCGGTCGCACATCAGGTTATTATACGTCACATCACATTAAATCGAGGCTTAACTGGGTTGATCTGCTGCTGCTACCCCGGCTACTCGGGGGGCAGATGACAGATGTGCCTCGAGTACCGCCCACGAGGCCGATCTCAGGGGCGAATGTGTCCTGAGCATCACCTAAGGTGGGCCATACCCCAGGGATAAAATGTGCCCCGAGCACCGTTCATGGGGGACCACGTCTAGGAGCGAATATGTCCCTAGGAGCCATGCTCGAGGGTTGATGTGCCTCGAGCACAATCCACGGGGGACCGTGCTCAGGGCAGATGATAGATATGCCCCAAACACCGTCCACGAGGGTCGATCCCAAAAACGAATATGCCCCGAGCACTGTCTATGAGGGGCTGCGTCCAAAGACGAATGTGCCCTGAGCATCGTTCATGGGGATCGTGCTGGAGACGGATGTGTCCCGAGCATCGTTCACGAAGGGCCGCGCCGGTGACGAGGACCTTTTCATTTCTCCGACACCTACGTAGATGTTTTGTACAGTATCAAAATGCTAGCCAATCGCGTTCGCAAAAAATGCTAGCCAATCTCTCGAATGGGAATGACCAACACTGCAACACACACGTACTAAGAGTTAGCAACTCAACGTCTTGCGAGTGACAGTTTTGACACACCAACGAAGCTCAACTAACACAGCAGCTACAATTTTTTACATCTGAATTCTGCGGCATCCAAGCTAATTAAGCTCTAGATGACTCAAACCAGAGCGTAAGCTGGCTCGACAAGGAACGAATCAATATAGTCAAACTCGGCCCGTGCGAAGCCACCGGTGGCCGGCGCCATCCCGACGACGGGTTGGCACACTCCCTCCGGCGGCGAGGACGGCACCGGCAGCGGCGGCGGCGCCCACACGGACGCCGACATCAGCCGCCGGGCCTTCCACCCGAGCACGATCTTGTTGGGACCGGTCTCCTCCACCGTGTACCCGTCGTTGAACAGGCCGAGCAGCAGCCTCGCCTGGCTGTGGTTGAAGCAACTGAGGGGCACGGCGGTGAACCCGCTCCCGCGCATCCACTCCCCCCACCCGTATCTCCCCTCACCGTCGACGCCGCGGTACGCGCGGCTCACGGCGCCAGCGATGTTGGGGGCGAGGATGACACGCTCCACGAGGCCGCGCACCCGGCTCTGCGTCGGGAACCCGGCCTCGAGGGAGTCCCACACCGCGGAGTAGCGGTGCAGCTCCTCCATGAACCGCCGCACGAAGCTGCCAGCCGCCGCGGCGTCGCCCACCGAGTCGCCATCGTCCTCCTTCTCCGCTTCGCCTTCCTCCTCGACCACCGTGACCAGCTTGGCACCGAGCGCGGCCATGCCGGACAGGAAAGACGCCATCGAGCCGGTGGGGCGTCTGATGGTCGAGGTGGCCGCAGCTTGGTGGAGAACACAGTTGGCGACGAGCGTCTCACCCTTGACCATCCGGACCGTCGCCGGCCGGAATCTCTCGTCGGAGTCCAGGCGGCACTGCCCGAAGGAGAAGGGTTGCCCGATGGACGCCGCGAACGCTGACAGGCGCCGTCCGGCCTCCTGGACGGCCCGGGCGCCGCCTCCTCCGCTGCGGGAGACGGCGGTGATGCGCAGGTGCGGCGCCGGCACGCCGTCGGGGCGGGAAGTCATGGCCTGCATCAGCGACGCCCACTGGATTCCCTCGGCGATGTCGTAGTCGACAATGTGCACGCGCCGGTCGCCGGACACCGCCTCGAGGATCGCCTGGTTCGCGGTGAAGTGGCCGAACTTCATGTACGGCGACATGTCCTGCAGCATCTGGAACGCCGTCAGCACGTCGCTCGTGTGGTGGTGCGACGCCGCCGCCGCGGCGGCGGCGGCCGCCTGCCGGCCGGCCCCTCCGACGGGGTGGGAGCCGTCGAGGAGCCCCTGGAGCGCGTCGGTGAAGTGCGCGGCGAGGCGCTCCATGTTGGACGCGGCGGCGTTGGCGCCGGCGGTGTGTGAGACCATCTCCTTGAGCCGAACCAATATCACCCGGGCCAGCTCCCGACTCTTGTGCGGGCCGGAGAGCGCCTCGGCGGCCGCCATGAGCAGGTGGAGCAGCCGGAGACCCTTCTCGGGGCAGTCCTGCGGCAGGTCGTCGAACACCGGCGAGCCAGGGTTCGTGGTGGTGCTGCTGCTCGGGTTGGAGCCATTGCTGTAGCAGTAAAGCTCGTCACGGAACATATCCGCGTGGTGGAGTCCGGCGTGGCCGTCGCCGTCGTCGCCGACCACGCCGACGAGCGTGTCGTCGCAGAGCATGGACTCGATGAGGCCGTGCAGGTCCTGGCCGCCGTCGTCGGAGCAGCAGAAGTTGCCCCAGTCGGCGACCGGGGACAGCTCGCCCCACGCGTACATCCCCGTGCCGTCGTCGAGGGAGGACGCGGAGGAGGTGGTCGTGGAGCCGCAGCCGGAGAACTCGAAGTCCCCGGCCACGTCCTCCATGGTCACCTCCATGGCCTTACTCCTCTCCTACCCCGCGTCGTGCGTGCTGCCTCTGCTTTGTTTTGCCGGGAAATGTTTTGGCGCGATGGAACAACAGGGGAAGCAGAGATCTTGCCAAGTACGGCTGGGCACTGGGCACCGAGCGGGTTATTTATAGACGGAGGCTTGAGCCATTCTGGGCACTGGCCCCGCGCCGGAACGGCACTGTGCTAGCTGAAATGGGAATTAAGCCGGCACTGGTAGTAAGTACTACAAGTAGTAGCGAACAAAGGGAGAGCAATTGGGTCTAAAATATTGCGTAGGATCAATGGGCTTCGTTTTTCTTGTTAAAGGGATGAAAATGATCGAAATTGGTATTATTTTTTATTTTACGGAAACGATTGAAAACGATCAGGAAATTTACATGTTTATGAATTAAAATATTTAGTGTCAAGTTTACTGTGACACTAACAAAAGTTAAAAAACTAAATTTTAAAATCGGTAACCATCCATAAAAATATCATTATTATATTAGTTTTACGAAAACGAAATCGGTACGGTCCAAAAATTTTATCCCGTTTTCATCCTTTAAACCGTACAAATCGGCGAAGTTTCTATGTTTCACCAGAGTAATTGAGTAAAACACGTAGGTTTCTCAGTAGATGGATGAAACAATGCGTTTGACTGTATCATCGCCACTCTTCTAACTTGGTGGATATATTATCAGGTTAGTAAATTCTGAGCGTCAACAAAAGTATCAAAACAATTAGGAAATCTTTTGTAGTTCTTGTTTTCCTCGTCGTCACAATGTGAGTTGTCTCTTTAAGGATCAAATTAACCATCCTAGATAAGTTGATCCATCACATCTCATGAGGGCATTAGCTGGCCAATAATTCATGTACCTTTTACTAACTGAGCTGGTCATAGTTCCTTTACACAATTACTTGTACATTAGACATCCTCGAGCACAAGAACCACCGATATATGTTTCTGTGTGCTACCATTCTGTCAACATCGGACTGTTCGTGCGGTTTAGCCAGGTTTTGGCATCACTAAGCAATAATTTATTACTAGTTTTCACGTTGTTTTTGCTCATGTCCATGATACCTTCTCGTTCTTGTCTTCGCTGTTGGACAGAACCAAATGGTTTGTCTCACATGGTTTTTGGTTGCATCTGTGCAGTAGTGAGTTGTAGGTTACAATTGAACCAAGAAGATTCTCCCAAGCAAACTTGAGTAGTGAAGCTTTGTAAGTGAGCACTAATTTGTTCTTAGTCATGTCTCGCTTGATGGATTGATGGAATATTAAGAAGTGGACGACACACTAAGCTAACTAAATAAACATAAGTTAGCCTTTTCAAAAATTTTGAGGGAAATAAATGGATCATTGAAAATCTCTTAAATGTATCTGGTTTTTTTCTAACAACAAGTGGCTGTGGTTTTATTATTACGGTTTCTATTTTATTCCTATCAAAAATTGCCAAAAGCTTATTCCATTTTCAAATATGGTCTGGGTTGTTTTTGTTATTTCCTATTGTATAGGCTTAATATGGTCTCCTTATGTTTAGCATGTAGTAATAGGATTTAAACGTTCGGAAAAATGTAGTAATAGGATGTAATCGTTCGAAAAAAATAAGGCACGATCACTTTTGTCCATATCATGCATGCATACATGCAATTAACTAGCATATGTCACTTCTCTAAATTCCGTTTTTTAATCCTTCACCTATAAGAGAACATCACCAACAGTCCCCCAAATTTTATCTCCTAAATTGGATGGATAGGGGATCACCCATTCAAATAGAGCATTTATACCTCTTTTATCTACAACAGATCATCCAAATCTCTCACCCAAACATAAAATTTAAAATTTATGTGAGAGTCCCCTCCATTTAAGTGATGGAAGAGTCTTCTTCATTTGGGTGACCAGAAGTCCAATTTGGGTGGTTATTTATTTTAGATAATAGTTTGGGTGATTTGTTGGACCATAATTTTTCATAAAAACACTCAAATTTGGTATAAAGTATCATTTGGATGAGCTGTTGACGATGCTCTAATATCTTTAATCTCATTGGATTCATTATAATATTTATTAGGACGATTCAAATAAAAATATGATAATAATTATTTCTTGATTTTTGGGTTAGTGATAGTCATATTTTATAAATATTTTAGGATAAAGGAAGTACCATTGATATGTGTTTACACACATCTCTTATGTAATCAAGAAAAAAGATGCTGTAAATGTTGATGGATATTTTTAACCATTTATACATGACAAATTTTATGGTGAAATATACCAACAGTATATACTAACAGCATAAATAATACAAGGTGTAGATTAATATACCTACCAACTTAAATTGATTGTAGTATAAAATTTAAAAAGGTACATTTTGATTGTAGTATAAAATTAAAAAGGATAAATTTGTCTTTCTATATTTTTGCGTAGAAACAATTCCGTAAATACATGGTGTATAGCATAGGGAGCTCGATCCTATTCCCTATTCCCATCATTGTATGCTCACACGGGCCACATCGAGACGCCACCAGGCACCGTAAGTCTAAGTGCGCCCCGTCGCCGCCAGCCACCGCAAGAATGTTGCACCGTTGCATAGAGATCGATGCAATTTCTTCACACTGCCTTCTCTCCTCTCCTTCTCTTCTCACCTTTCAACCCACCCCAAAACCCTAGCTAGCTAGCTCCTCTACTTGGAGGCAGCGGACATGCACACCTAGCTTCTCGTCCTCCACCACCCGCCCACATGAGACTCTACGTAGAAAATTCCTAATGTGCCATTGTAAATGTTGCTAGTATCAGGACGGATCCAGGACGGGGCTATGCCCTAGGCTGAAATATTCATTCAAGCCCAAAACAGTCTGATCTTGTTTTCTGAATCTTCTTTTCTCTAATTAAGATTATAGTTTTTACACTAAACATCACATACGTTAAAGAGGCTACGTGAGCTCGCCTCGAGCTATAGCCTGGGCAGCCCAGGCCCTAGATCCATCCTTGGCTAGTATATACTATACTTTTTTTTTGAAAAAGGTCTGTTTTTTTAAGAAAAAGGTCAAGCTTTGCCATTTACACCTGGTGTGTTCAATGAATCAAGGTTGAATTTCCTCCAATGTTATTAGGTGTTCTCTCCGATAATAAATATTTGAGTTTTGGATAATATTTAGTTAAGCTTTTAAAACTTGGATCATTTGTGCGAAATCTTTCACCTGTGCACTTCATTTTTTTTCACTCCCAAAAATTGTTTGAGTCCTTCACCTTTCCGGAGGAAACAAAGACGCTCTGGTGTTTGCAATTGGCTAACTTCAATTTGACAACTTGACCTCCAACTTGCTGGGCCATGGAACACTTCCTTACTATGGCATACTAATCATGTACTGCTTACTCGTAAGCAATTATTGATGGGTATGTCTGCTAATTGTTTCCCAAGCAACTTTGTCCAAGACCATTGGAGCATGCAAATCTACCTAGAGCATGCCGCCACCATGTTGGCATATCATATGTTTTTTCCACTTGCCATCACCCATACTTAATTTGGAACGATCTAGCACAATAATATGCCAAAACACCAAGTAACTAACTTAATACTTGAATTCCATGGATCATGGGAAAGAGTCAGTACTGGCCGGCAGTCTAGCTAGCTAGTTAGCCACTAGCATCTCTCCACGAAGCCAAATCTGAAACGAGATGAAAATTTTCTGCCATGAACTCGAACTCCCCGTACTGACATGTGGCTAGCTCCATGCATGGGCAGAGCTGCATGAGCGGCCAGTGGTTAAACGGCAAGTGCTCCGGCCGTCGCCGTCCGTACTCACGACGACGACCGACCGAGTACTAGGCCATCGACCGAGACACCTACGTTGAAAAAAGAAAAGGATTTTTAAGTCCCTACCATGTACTAGGACAAGGCGGCAGGAAGGATAGCTAGCTTGAGTGCAGCAAGAACTGAGGAGATAAAAATTTACGTTGCTGCAGAGCTCACGGCCACTTGCCATCCTCGAGTGGCGATTGGCGCGCCGGCCGGCGACAGCGACCGGCCGCCGGCGAGACGTACCGGGAGCGAGCCCCCTTCGACGGAAGCAATTATTGCGAGCAAGCGAGCGAGCGATTGGGTCGCCAAAAAGAGTGACGCTGTCCTGTTGCGGCCTGATGGCTGATGGCCATCTTTGCTTCGGTCGCGGATGCAGCTGTGAATTGTTAATCTGCAGCTGATTGGCAAGCAATAAAGAAATGCCTGGTGTTCTTGGCTGCTTCTACTCGTCTGACTAAGCCTGAAACTGAAACTGTTAAATTTATTTTGCTGATGTTAACTGGTTTTATGATAGTTTTTCTGCGGCCGCTTATTGCCGTCGTCATGTGGCTCGTAGGATTAAATCATAATTTCCCAGTGAACCGATCAGCGAACCATTGGAGATTTTTTTTTCCTGAAGAAAGTGTATCGGCTGGTGCTACCTGAACTGGCTGACTATGGTCAGTGTTGCTAAAGGCTAGGGTGAAATGTGCCGATAGAGATGGCCAACAGTAACTGTACTCTGACATTTAAATAGCACACGATCTCAACTTCAATGTAGCTTACTTATAGGCAACTTGTGTTAGCACCATCAGGTTGCTTAGCTCTGTTGCCAAGGCCGGCGCTGAAAGTCAACTGTTTCCATATTCAGAGCGTGGAGTTACCAATCTCCTATTTCTATGGACCATTTGGGAGAAAGAAAGTGAAACAGGATGGCCAGTGATGGTGTCCAAATGGCTTCCACATAGATGAACCGATTGGCTGGTGCAATGAGCTTCTAACTCTATTGATTTAAGATCCATGGAAAATTTCGAAAAGAGAAGAAAATCCAAAGGAACCTATTATATCACTATTAAGACCACCTCTGGAATGAAGAAATTTTATAGGATTTTTGGAGAAATTGAACTAATTCATGTACAATGAGCATAAGAAATGACAAAAAAAGACTCATCATATCTATACTACTTATAAAAAAATAGTGATGGTGGTTGTTCTGTCATCACCCCTACCAACTCTCAATTTTTTAAAGAAAAAAATAACATGTGAGACTAGATAATCTACATGTCAACCACTCTCACCAACTCTATAAAGGAAAATAAATAGTGTAGGACCAAAGGATCTACATGCTAACGATGATAATAACAAATTAATGGTAATATTCTTTAATTAATTGAAATCCTGTTGCAATGCACAGGCAATATACTAGTTTGTTATAAAACACAGAAATTATCACACTAATCAGAGAAAAAAGAAAATAAATCCATAATTTGATTATGATGGGTGTAGATTATAATAATGTAATTAGACCGATATAGTTATATACAAAATGTAATTTTATTTATGAACGAAAGTATCTAATTCAATTCTAACTAGCTCCGCACAAAATTGTGTAAAAAACCGCTAGTTATAGCAATATCTCCTTGTCATCACGAATTTCTATAGTTAAACAAATCATTTTATGGTCGGTGTAATAAACCCCATATTGCTGTTGCTACAGTGTTGAGGTGACTATTAACCATTCAATCCTTTATGTTTTCTTAAAAGAACGGATAGACTTCTCAAATTAATAGATTCGTTTTTTAAGTTTTATAAGAGAGGGCGTTGTTAACTTTTAAAATAGCATTTGATCATTTGTCTTATTTAAAAAATAGTGAAATATGTTAAGTTTTCTTTAAAGTTTGTTATAAAATATGTCACAACAAAATAAAAAAAGATTTAAAGGGAGAGACGTCCCTCTAAATATTTTTAAAAAAGAAATTGTGAGCATGTGGCGTACTGAATACGAGATTTTGGGATTGTAACCACACATCCCTTCCTATTATACTATTAAGTACATCACAATCACAACAAAATAAATAATATTTATATAAATTGTTTTGAATACGACAAATGAACATCATATAAATAAAAGTTAACGATGTCGTCTAAGAAAACGAAAAATGAAAAGAGTGTTTAATTTGAAGAACAGGGCATGTTGCAGTTCATAACTCCGCCACTTGCCCAGTTGGCTCGAGATCTAGTTCCACTTCCAGCTCGGTCGGCCAACCCGACGGCACTACAATAACAAGAAAAGTTTTCAGATAGCTCCCAGTTCACGAACATGATCACCACGCTGAAGACCGAACCCTTCTTCTGTCTCTTCTGAACAATGCATCCCAAAACCCCGGTATATTCTTAGTATAAACTTCAGGCATATGCTTAGGCATAACCTCCTGATAACATCACCCTTTGTTGCTTCCCGTAACACAATTACACCCTAACAACCCAGCTAACGACTGCAATAAAGTTGGGGTTTGTCGTGTCCTGGATGTTTAGGTTATCAGAGAATCAAATGGTGATAACGTTAACGTGCTGGACGGTGCCATCATCAAGAGGTTAGTTATTCTGATGAAGTACTACTAGTCCAGCCGAAAAAGAATGTTTTCAAGTGATGTTGCGTGATGGCCGATGGTTCAGTAAGCAAGCTGCATGATTGACTGTGGTTGGGTAAGCGACCTAGCAAAACAATGGGCTCCAACTAAGTTACTCCAATCTTGCTAAATTTGCTATCTCAGGATTTCCTTACCATCCGTTACTGTGCAATAACTGTAAAGGCCCGCTAAACCCACCAAGTTTAGAAATATTTTTAAAAAATAAAGTTTATGATAAAATTTCTTTGGTGTATCTATTGTTTACCGCGGTTTTTGGGCATTCTGGCTGGGACCTGGGACCACAGTTTGGTGAGGTAAACCCTCTTAACCTATAAGACCAGTTTGGCATGTGTAGCTTCCTCAGTTCTAATCTTCTGTCCATGATTGCTTGCATCTTCCTTAGATTCCAATTTCCAGAGCTGATTCAAGCAGTGCTACAGCCTAGAAGCATGATAAAAAATGCGAACACGTGTTTCATACCTAAAACTTGAATGCAGGATCCAGACATTGGTATGCCTTCCACTGCTGATTAGTGATTACTTTCTTCATTAAAAAAATAAACTCGGATGTGATATATTTTAGTATTATGAATTCTCTATTTAGATTTACAGTAAAATGTGTTACATGTTAATACTAAATTATTTTATTTTGAGACAGAAAAATACTGAACAAAAGAAGGTGGAGCCAATTTTGATGAGACCATAAATAGAGTACCCCTGGAGCTTGTGCTACTCTTCTGAGACTTCATCCTGGTCAAAGCACAGAGCATCTTATACACACATTTCTCAAATCTGAAAGGTTTTCCAAACGGAATCTCAACGTTGTTATCATGCAAAGTAGTACAACGTCTCATTAGTTTAGACATTAGGTGTGGTCGGGGGCCCTAATCACCAATCATGGACTTGTTTTTTAATCCCTCCACCATCAATAGTGGGAAGCAATGTATATTGTATTGTATTGTATTGTGAAGAGTTCTTGGACTTTCATGCAGCAGCAAGTTCGCCACCAAAAAGTTCCTGAGTGTCTGTACTCAAACTCTTCTGGAGCTCTAGGCCGTCTTCATTCTTTAGGTTTTGGTTTAGGTCTCCATCACGACGAAAATGGTGGTTGCAGTTGGAACTTTGGAAGCCAATTAAGAACCAAAGTACTTAATGTCTAAACAAGCTGACATAACGCAGCTGGAAAGATGCCATTGATTACCAGCTTGAAACAATAGCAGATTAGAAGAATTTTATTTCTAAAGGAAAGGAACTCCAGGTTTCAGACTACATAGAAGTACTAGGAGTACAAGTAATCAAGTATGGCAATGGCAGGTTTAAGGTCAAGCCAATCAGAACGTTTCTGATGATTCCTTCTAAAAACTTAAGTACAACTCTCATCAGCAGGGACAGATCTAGCGATGGGGTTAAGAGGCTTTAGCCCCCATATCCTCGTCGGAGCAGTGGAGCCCTCTTAGCCTCTTCATTAATTTTTAGGTTCATATATGCTGTAAGAAAGAGCTGAAGGTAAAAGAAGATGATTTCAGCATTTTCATATTATTAGATTCGACACTGCTCATCTTGTCGAACTGAAAAAACTGAGTATCTTATATTCATATTAGATATATTAGATATGAGGAATTGAAAAGAAATCAATCACCACTTACCCATTGGAAGCATTTCAGTTTCTCAGGTTTGGGTTTTCCTGTTGGTGAAGCCACATATGACGCAATAGTTTCCAAACCCAAAGCTATTAGGCAGCAGGAGTTCAAGCAAGCAGTACCATCAGAAAGTATTTTACGAATCAAAGTACATTTATAATGATCTTAAAAAATGTAAAGCGAGTATAGCACAACGAACAGTAGAATAGTTAACAAGTGCCTAGCTTGGATGTTTCGATTTATGACCCAAGAGATTCTTGCTCGTCATTAGTTTAAAAATAATGGTATTATTTATAAGCAAAGGCAAGCCATTGAGTCTGGCTAGCTCCAATAGTTGAGCAGGAGTAGTTGGAAATTTGTAGTCACTATACACTGCTGATGTACTGATGTTGCATGCTACTTCGCGAGGAAACAAGCATAAATTAATGACAAATTAGGTTGTTAATTCTCACTTGACGACACGCCAACAACCTTTTTTCGTCCTCCAACTAACATCAAGCTAGCGGGAGCGTTTCTTTATTTCTTTACATAAATATCGATGGACGGTCGATCGGTGAAAGATGATCAGGGCGTCTATCAAAAGAATACGATGGTCGACTCAAAGATAATACGAGCCAAAGATTTTAAACATGTTTGACCCTCTCGGAGGATTAATAAACCTACGTCATGTATTCTATATTTTTTATTGGGGTTGTGTATGAATCAGAGTACAATAGCGTGAGTTCTTGAGCTCTAGAGATATGGATCTGGCCTCCCAAGAATCGCTCCCTCACGCCCATGTGACCTGCCCTTTTATAGCTCAAGGAAGCAGTTGCAAGAGAACTTGAGGGCCAAAAAAGCTAAGACTAAAAACTAAAAAACAAATACAAATATTATCTGAAAAGTATATGGATATCTCCTGGGTCATACGCGCCATGGGTGTCTCATGCTCTATCTTGCATTGGGATCCGTCCTCCGTATGTACCTTATGCGTAGTCCTATTAGGTGACGTCATTTTCTGCCGGGTTATCCCCTTGTCTTCTCTGCGATTTTTGCGAAGTAAGCCTTCCTCCCGAAGAGATTTGGGGTCGAACTAATGAGTCGAAGTCGGGATAGAACGCTGAAGTCGAAACAGAGGGAAGGTTGGGGCGGCAGACCCCATAGAGAGGTCAGCTTCTGACCCTCTTCCAAAAACTACCAGTCTAACTTCAGCTGATCTTAACTTCGTTCTGTGAGCTACCCGGAGCGAGGGCCTATACAATTCATAATATAATTCAAATTTCCCAGTCTCACTTAAGAGTGCCAAGGTACCAAACTCTTTTGATCTTTTCCCTGTTCACATCGTGCCAGGCATGGTAAGATGCGATCACACGTTGTAGGCACAGCGAAGCATTAACAGGTTCTCGTCATGTGCTATATGATTAGCTATGCTCCGCTCAGATAGAAACAGAATCTTATACATATAGGATACTATATAGTGAACAAAAACTAACATGTAATGTGGTCTGCTTTATAGTTATAGGTAGAACCAACAGCTTAACATGTGTTGAATCACATCACTAAAAAATTTTGACCGTTGGATCATTCCGTTGGAGGGCTGGAAGTCTTATAGCCTATAATTTCATCAGAATTGTAATTATGAGACATCTGTGCAGCTTCAACTCTCAATTGGAAGAGATTTCCCAGTCTGTCATGCAACTGAAAAATCTAGTACTTCATTTTTTATCTGTTCCTCTTTTATTTAGCGTGTATATCTTTTTAAAATCACTTATCAATACATCGCCCTCCCGCTGCAACAGAAAGGGTATCATCTAGTTAATGAGTTGTTTGAGACCATTTCAGTAATTCAGCATAAGTTGGTACGTTAACAGGTCTGTAATATCATTGTCAGTGGCAAATGCAATACTGAACTTTGGAGGTGCCGGTGCGATGGAAATAACACAAACATAACATAGAGACTAGATATAAAATAAATATGAAATACATACTTCCTTCGTTTCATATTAGCGTTTTTGTCTTTTTATCAAACTTTTAAAATTTAACTAAGTTTATAGAAAATTTTAGCAACATCTGCAACACCAAATTTGTTTTATTAAAACCTATATTTAATATATTTTAATAATATGTTTATTTTGTGTTTAAAGTAGTGCTCTGTTTTTTATAAAATATGTCAAATTTAAAAATATTTGAGTAGGAAAAAAGTCAAAGTGATTTATAATATGAAGCAAATGTAAGCAAATGTAGTAGATAAATATATTATTTATGCAGGTATCTATTTGTAAAATCAAAAGAAAAGCTAATGATCTTGTACTTATCCATCTTTTCTTTCATCTTGCAAACATTTAATCTATAGAATTGAATATAGTGGATATGGCCAACAAAAGGTAGGCTCAAGCGCATTTTGCACTACCATTGGGATCGCCTTATATGCTAGACATAAGCTTGTTTATGAAGAGGAAACCAAATTCGGAGCGATGGTGAAGTTATGTGTGTATTACCCCTAGTGTACTTAATAGCGGTTGTAGTGGCTATAAAATCGATAGCGGAGTCAAAGCATATCGTGATGACGTAGGGTACACAATAGAGGATTGGACTACAGTGCCAAAAATAGCCTGACGATAAAGGAAATACGGCTAATAGTGGGTAGCAAGTGCAACAGTGGCTGCACAAAGGACTGAAATATTAGTTTTGCAATTTGAAACTATGCTGTTCTATTTACACTTGTTGAAACTTGGTTAAATATTTTTATATAAGAATTATAATCTAAACATCAACTATGTTTTAATTTAAAATACCATATCCCGTGCATATATTGATTGCACATATGTCTAATCTGATCTCTTATATAGTGTTTTAGACTTATTGTCACTATTTTATTGTGATAAAAGGAGTCACAAACTCATGATATTTACATAATTAGCTTTAAGAAATTTGGGTGTTTTTACACTGTTGTTGGAATGTATCGTCCATTATAACACCCGCAATCCACTACGTCAAGTTGCCAACATCAATCCACTACTACCGGCTAAAGCATGTAGTCAAACCTCAAATTCTTAAACTGTCAAGAGATAAAAAAAATCTTAAGATTTAAAATGTGAAACTTATACTACTCGTAGTAGATTTGTCATGAAAAGCTCATTTATATAGTTGCATATTTAATATTTTAAATATATAATTTGTGAAAGTAATAATGAAACATGTGCATTAAAGATTCTGCCTGTTTTCAAAATGGCATTCTTTTGACAATATAAAGGTAGTAACTTTATTGCTCCATAGTATGGTTTGCCCTGTGTTTATAATTACTAGCAAAGCCTCCGTGCGTTGTAACGGATAAAATCCATGTTAATGCTAAATTTTAATGATGTGTTAAACAACGACGATCTCCATATATAATTGTGTGGTTCCAAAAAATACCACTAAGGTTCAAGTTTTTTGAAAACCTCTCGCGCCGTCCTCCCTAGGGACGGCTCGGGAGGCGACGGCCGGCCACCCCTCATGCCTCCTTCCTCCTCCTCTGCCTCACCGCCGCCCGAGCGGCCACCGGCAAAGGTGCGCGACCACAAAGACGAAGGGGCTTCTCGTCAGCTGCGAGCTCGGGTGGTCGGGGGAGTTGCCTAGGGCGACAGCAGCAGCGGTGACGGATCTAGCAACGGCGACCGCAAGGATGGCGACGGCAGCAACCGCTCCTGCTGGATCTGGCGGCGGGGACGGTGCCCGGGAGGTAGCGCCGCAAGGTGGACGAGGAAGCCCTCGCACTCAGCGCGCCCATGGCCGTCTCCTCCATGGCTTTCTTCATTGAGCGGCGGCGACGGCGGTGACAAATCTGGCGATGGCGACCACAAGGACAGCGACGACGACGACCGCTCCGACCGGATCTGGCGGCGGGGACGGCGGATGATGGCGGGAACAGTGTCCGGGAGGGCAACGCCGCAAGGTGGATGAGGAAGCCCTCGCGGCCGGCATGCCCATGGTCGTCTCCTTCGCGGCTTTTTCTTCACCGACCTCTACGGCAGCGACGACAGTGGCGTCATCACCGGCTATGAGACCTCCATAGCTTCGCCGGCTACGAGACCTCCATCGCGGCCACCGCCAAGGATGACGACGACGACACGCCCGATCCGGTCAACCACGCGCCGCAGCCTCGCCTCATACTCGGGCCACGCCGTTGCCGCATCCTCGAGGCCCCTCCCCGGCGCGGCTGATGAGGAGGATGATGGGCTCCCCTCCCCCGTCTTCTCCCTTCCCTCACGGCAGCGTCGGGGCCGGTGCCGGTGCCCCCTTCCTTCTCCCTCCCGTGGTGGCTGTGTTGGGGCGGGTGGCGGCATGGCAACCTGCCCGAGGGTGCGAGAGACCGCGGCAGGTGACGGGATGTGGTGGCGGTGGTGGATGGCGGTGTGGTAGCGGCGCGGGGATGGTGACGGTGTTGCGACGGCGGTGGCGAGACCACAAAAGAAGAAAGGAAAAAAGAAGCAAAAAGGAGAGAGAGAAGAAAAAGGGAGATAAAGAGAAAAAGAGAAAAAGGAAAAAGAAAGAAAACAAAATAAAAAAGGAAAAAATGAAAATGAAAAAAGAAAAAAGAGATAAAAGAAAGAAAAATAGAGGAAGAAGCTGTCACATACCCAAATCCAGGGTCAGGAGAAATTTTTGTCCAAACCAAAAGAAAGTGAAGGTTCTCAATTTTGTGAACCAAAAATTTTCTTTTCAAACTTAGGTGAAGTATTTCAACAAGTGGCATGATTAAAATTTGAGAACAAAAGAAAACCTTTTCATTTATAACTTAGAAGGTGGATACAAGAATACATGTGCATGTGCATGTGCATATGCATAAAACCTATTTTGACAATAAGTCTCTTTGTGCATCTGGATTTTGAACTCTCATTTCATCATAAGGTCATCTCCTCATCTCAAGAAAATTTATTATGAACCCTATAACCAAATTAGATGCATATACATGGAGGGAACACTTAAACAAAGAAAGGTTACCCAAAATTTTCTAAAATAATCCATACAAGATAAACACATGGAAAAATTCATGTAGGTGCCAAATAATATATGAAACTCAAAATAATTTTGTAACAATTTAATAACTAGGTTTGATGCCCCAAACAAATTAGACAAAACAGCCCAATAGTAGGCTAGTTATGATTTTTAATCGGCTAAAACCATACATCACCCAAAAGTGGATTAAAATGCAAAAAATATACATGTGAGATAATTTATTCAAATAATAAATTAATTATTGTAATGAAATATAATTTTTATAGAATTTTTCTCCTCTATCTAGGCCTTCTAAAAATTCAAACAAGTTTCCAATTACCCCATATTTGTTTAATTTCTGAGAGCAATTTACAACTGATTTTTGTGTGCAACCAAAGAAAATGGAATCTAGGTATAATACTCTACCTCCAAAAAAATTGCACTAATTTATCTAGTCCAAACATTAAATTCTGAAGCTACAAAGTTGGGGAGAGAAAATAATCTGAAAATTCATCAAAATTCGATTGTACTCCATTTTCTACCCATCCCTCTCATTCCCACCTAGTGTACCACGGCATGGACCCACTAGACAGCCTCTCAGGCTAACTCTCGCCCTCTCTCTCACCCTCACTTAACCGGGAACACGGGGGAGCACGAGCCGACCGCGCTCTAGATGCCGGCGACGCGTGTGCCCGACGTGTCAACACGCCACGCCTCTCCTCTTGTCCCCAAAACTCTCCAGATCGCTTCGCCTCCCCTCACTCATCACTCAAGTGCCAAAGGAACCAAGGGAGAGAGGGGTCCAACTCCCTTTTCCCCCTCTTCTTCATTGCCAGCCGCGGGAAAGACGAAGACCACCGTCGCTAAGGAGTCATGGTCATGACCTCTTCTGTCGTGTTTCATGATCTCCTCACCATGCCGAAACTTTTTCCTTTTGACCACATTTGATCTTGTTCAACACAGTCACGGGAACACAACCTCGCCCACGAGAGTCCCGGAGTGTGCACCGAGCACCGTCGCCATGACCTTGTCATCGTCTCGACCGACTCCGACCACTCCGAGGCAAGCCGACGCGCCGCGAGTACCGCCTCGACCTCCTCTTCAAGACGCCTCAAGTACCCCAGCCGAAGACGTCCTGGACGCGGAGAACAAGCCCCTTCTTCCTCGACGCTGATCTGAACCCGCCGTCATTGCCATCATCGATTATCTTCTCTCCGGTGAGCCATTGTCCAATTCCTTGCGCATAAACCATCCCTAGAACTTCCCTAACACGAGAGACATACATGCATGGCAGTTCGTTGGATGAATTGGGTTGTCACCGTGCAACTAGAGTAGAACGCCACCGCCGAAGCGTTCCTTCCACCGCCGCCACTGTTCCAGGCGTCGCCAGCCCACGAGCGACCACGGGTAAGTTTCTAGGGACCTTATAGACCCTCATGCATGCACTGGTTTACTCTAATCTGAGCCACAACTTGACATGCACTTGCATGCCGAGAGCTACCGCCGCTCGTACTGTTGTTGCCATGGTTCCTGGTCACCATTGAGCGCGAGATCACCACCATTAGCTTCGTGATCTTCATCCACACCTTTTTCCTTTTGGTCGCATCCTCTGAATCGTCGTCATTCGCCGTCGGTGAGGCTGGGAAGGAACTCCGGCCGGTGGGCTCTGCTCCGTCTTGCCTCTTCCCGGTCTTAGTGCCAGTGATGAGTGGGCCCCACGTCATTAGGCGCCAAGGACTTTGCTTAGTAAGAGCTTAAATCTTGTAAGGTTTATCTGGTAAATATACTCTGAATGACATGTGGACCCAAGGATTCATATGTAATTATAACAAAACACAGGGACTCTTAACAAACTTGGTTTTAAATGAGTTTTGGACTATGAGTTTTTTCATGACTCAAGAGGCTTTCTACAAAACAGCCAATCCCTAACAATGGACCCAACTGTTTTAAAATTCTAGAAAATACTGAATAAAATGACCAAATCATTTTCTAATTAATGAAAAATATGCAAAGCTTGTAAAATCTACATAAAATTAAATATAACTTATTTTGGAATGACATATATTTCTATGAACTCACAAAATGATGAACTTTAATATAAAAGTATAAAACTTGGCACGACAGTGCAAAATGTTATCTCTAAAATCAAACAAGTAAAATCACACATAAAACATGTACAAACTTGTAAAATACATTGAAAATTTAATTTGACATATTTTGGGATAAACTAAAATTCTACAGATCCACCAACTTGCATTTTTATTTAGGAAAAAAATAAGAACATCTAGTTACTTAGTACCAAATGCCTCTAAGACGATTGACATCAAAATTAGGTCATTTAGATGAGCTGAACTTTAGATATTTATATAAAATTCATTTTAACTCCTTTTGAGTAAACTCAAGTTCAATATAGCCACCAAACCATATGTTTTCAAAGTATAAAATAAAAATATATGCTTACTATGTAATAAAACCTCTTAAATATTTAAATAAGGAATAAATAACTTAATTCACACTACAACTTGTAAAATTGGTATAAAATTCAATTTTAATCCTTTTTGAGTGAACCAAGTTTTTATAGGACCAACAACTAATGAACTTCCATTAGGAAAAATAATACATGGTCATTTATATGCCAAATATATGAGTAAACCTTACAAAGATAATCTAGATGCTATTAATAGTAATTAAGTACTACATATATGTATATATAAACACACACACACACACACATATATATAAGCACTTTAGCCCCAATAAAATTAAACTAAAACCTATTATACCAGAGAAGCCTTAGGATCATCCTCATTCACCAAGAACTTGAGGCACTTAGTTCTGGAAATAAGCTCTAGGTTAATAAAAGGGCATTTTTAATCCAGATTAGAGCACCCCTAGTTTATAAATTAAGGACCATGAGCTTATGAACTAAAAATGGTTTAGCCAATCTAAATTTGTCCTTTCATTAACCTAAATATAAAAGTACCAATGCTCTGAACCTATAATTTTTAAGTTATGTGCATATAGAACGTTATAGACCAAGAACACGTAATAACTTGTTTAATACATAGGAAAGTCATGTTAACTCTAAAAATTATGAAACCAAATGTGTTAGTATTAGACAACAAGCCTTTTCACCCCTGTGAAGTCAAAGTTAACAAAAATCAAATTATGGAAACATCTTAGAGCAACACCTAAGTAAATGCTACCCTATACCGAGTAAACTTCTAAAATCAATAACTCCCAAATGGAATAAGATAAATTAGTAATTTTTTCATATAAATTTATTTTAGACAAGAACCTACTCAATGTGCACAAATCATGCAATTTAGAATATTTTGGATTTTCGCCTATTTTTTGGTGTTAAATTGCATGTCGTGCATTTTATTTAGATGATTGCATAAATGGAGAAGGACTGAATTAGGTGCTAACATTCCTCCAGATCAAGGCAAGTTCTTCCCCTCCTTTCCTTTGAACACATTAAATCCCATGTTTTGATGGATGAAAATATTTGTTTGCAAAGTTGCATATGAACTTAGACTATATCGATATTTAAAACTTGGATATGGTAGTTATGTCCTAATTGTTGTATCTACTACCTTGAATAATTGTACTCCTTGCTGATTGTACCCCTATAAATGGTTAGAGTACATTCCTTGTGCTCAAATGGGTTTATATATGCTTTACGCAACTACTTGCTTAGCCTTGCTTACAAATATGAAAATACTCGTTCATCTATATTTAATATGTAAATTTTGTTAAAGTGAACCCTTGCTGAAATGGGTTTAATATGATGAGTATTTGTGAACCAAAATGGGTAAAAATGTGATTTTGACTTGGGCGGCAAATGTGGCATGCAATCGATGTATTTGTATGCCGATAGGGAGAGATGTTTGCCCGAGTCCGTAAGGACCTAACTTGTGTCACCAACTTAAAGTTATCCGTACACCCATATGTGTTAGTATGGGATGATCTAAGCTGAACAATCTACTGAGCACCTATGCCTTGCACTAAGGTAGGCCGGAGTGTATGGGTTCGGATAACCCAGAGAAACTTCCTATTTACCCCTGACGTGATAGTTTAGGCGATTAAGTCTGTCCAATACAACGATGTTGTGCCACGTGGGTGGGTTCCTGTCGTGTCCGTCACCACGGCGTCAAGTTTAAGGCGGGGCCACACTACATGACGGTTCTAGGTTATATTCTAGTATGTCTAGGATGGAGGAACACAAATCGTGCTGGTGCAAGGTTAGGGATTAAGTAGTGTAAAGGCTTTGTTATGACCTCTAGATCACACTCAACATGAAGAGTGTGGTATATTTTTGCAAACTCAAAACAAACTAGAGTGTTCATATCATGTGGGTAAAGTTGTACAAACTCTGCAAAGTTCTCTAAAACTAATCGATTAGCCATGCTCGCGGTCAAGAGCGCTTTTGTGAAGTGTCATGAGTATAAAATCTATATTTACAAAAAATATGGACATGTAACTTGTTTTGAAAATGACAAATTGTGTTGAGTTGTGTGGGAATGATGATATATTGTGACTTGTTATCGTGGAGGGCAACGAGATATTGATTATGATGGAATCATGATGAAGCAAATGGTGAAACTTACAATTTGTTTTGTTAATTGAATTGTCAACTCTTTTACAAAGGTACTTGTGAAATAAAACTTATTTTATGCTGAAATTGAACTACATATAAAGCCCTCCTTTGACCATATGCTTTACATGTAGTGTGCTAGGTTTGAATTGTGCTTGCCAGTACATTAACTTGTTTAATGTACTGACTCTTGCCACTGGAATATCCACTTTGCTTGCAGGTATTGAATTAATCCTTGAGTGATGCGGGTTACGATTTGCTTCTCCTAGAATTTGAACTTAACGGTGTAAACCCCTAGTCGATGTACTTGTGATTGGGTAGACAAGCTTTCGCTGTTCTCTGATTTAGTTATATCTATTCCGGTCATCCTATGTAATAATTGAGTAGAGGTAAATATTTAATTTCATTTCATCTTAAATGTACTTGCTATGTATATCCATGCTTGAGATGAAAGTGTGAATCTAGTGCACATCCTGAAAACTAGATTCACATGAGTAAGAGTTAGGGATATTTGATATGTTGTAGATCTTTAGCCAATTTGTTAAGTCTCCTGAATGTGTAACACATCCGGTCGCCGCCTTCGAGTGGTTTGACGGACACATCTCAGGCTGAAGTTAACTGGCAGGCTAAAGGCCCAGCAATGTCTCTGATATCCTTCTCTCGGAGCGTCGAACGTCTCATTGTGTTTGAAGGAAAATATGGGCTATGCTATACATTCCTTCAAATATAATAAGAGGTTCGAGTGCGTCCCGACAGAAGCGCGCCTGGGTTCGGCAGGCACGTGCTTGAATCTGGCGCCCGCGTGGCCGAAGGCGACAAGTCTGTGTTGGCACTTGGAGAGGGCGGAGTCCGGATGCTGCAACATCAAGAGGTTGTCGAAAGGGTGCACGGAGGGGAGACGTGGCCGACAGCGAAGGTGACCCGCGAGGTGTGGCCTGTGCGGAGGCCGGCATGACACGGCGAGGCGTGGCCGGCTCACGGCTGCGACACAAGGTGGCGCAGAGAGGCCCGACCTTCGGTGGTGGAGGCCGGTGGCCGGAGTATCACGAGAAAGTGCGATCGTTGGAGGTGGAGGCTAGTGCGACACGACGAGGCGAGGTCGGTGGCGGCACACGGAGGCTGGCCGACAGGGGGACGCCGGTGCAGTGGTGGGCAATGATAGACTTGGAGGCACGGGTGCGATGGCATGGCGAGGGGAGGCACAACGGCAGCCCAGTATCTTGGGAAGCCTCAGCCCATGGCAACCTCTCTGGCGTGTGGAGAGCTTAATGAGGGTTGACGAGGTCAGGTCAACTTTCTGTGGCGGCTCAGCTGTTCGATGGAGATCGGGATGAGCAGGGCAACTTCTCTCTTGCTATGACGGCGACAAAGAAACAGAGCCAGGAATGAGGAGTGTAGTAGCGGGTGTGGCATAGCCCCCGTGAAGAGGAGTGCAGTAGCGGTCGTGGCATGGCCCCTGCGAGCAGTGAGGTGGTGTCCAACAATGGATGTGGTGAGGCCCCCGCACGTTGAGTCCTATGAGAGATCCAAATCTAATGGTTTTCACCCCGTCGGACGGGGTTTAGCATTGCAACGGCACAGCGGTGATGGGTACCGCATGGCGGGGACCCTTTCGGTGCAGTGTGATCTGTCTTCCCTAATGTCCAGTTTATTGGGAGCTCTGCTGTAAGGTTTCGACGACCAGTTGTGTGTAGGTTTGGTGGGAGCCGTCGTATAAGGTTTTGATCTGTCGGTTGCGTGGTGTGAATGGTTTTAGATAGGGTTGTTGTAGAGGCTAAGTTGAGCGTTTGTTCATGTTGATGTCCTAATCCAACCGGACGAGTCTATGGTCTCCCAGGGTTATAGTATTTATTTTTTCTGCTATATCAATGAAACACGCGTTATCTTATGTGTTTCGTTAAAAAATATACCACTAAACTTCGTTTCAAAAATATACCACTAAACTAATGAAAAAGTTCTCACGGATAAGCAAAAGGAGATTAAGAGCAGGGTGCCAGTCAGATCGAATCAGATCGTGTGACTTTTGTGTATGTTTCATCAAAATAAATGTAAGTAGTACCTAAACACACAACAGCATGCATGCAATACTATGCCTGCACAAACACGAAAATTGTTCAAAAATAGCCTCTTTCAGTATACAGAACATCGCCATATATATCAATAATACAATAATCATGATTTGTACAGGTAAGGTTTGTGTCTACAATCTTCCAGTTTCACATGTTCTTTTCATACCTGGACCAAGATGAACGAGTGTATAATTGGTTCTTTCCTGATCAAAGCCTCCACAAGGGCTGACTTCAACCGTTATCACAAAAACCAACTTGACTGGAACACAACAGCTGACGTGCATCTCCTCCTGTCTACGTTGAACATGATGAGACCAGGCTGCAAGAGATGGCCTTCTTCCCTTGGTTGAAATTCAGAAATCCTTCCGACTGAAGATGTTCTGCATGCCTTCATTGCCTCTCCGCAAGCTCATTCCCCAGTGTGGTCATCTTTCGAACTTTTTGACAATGTGAGGCCAATCTCAATAACCATGGGTTCACCTTCTTGACCTCGATCCAGGCCTCAATTCTTGAGTCCTAATCAATATTCTGTTCGAAATCAATACATCCACCAGCAGTAGGTTTGCTTCTTAGAAATTAGACTGGCCAGGTTGCAGACATGGTTAACTTCAATTCGTTTAGCATCTTACATGAAATTTGCCCAAATCCAGTAAAAACTGAAAAATATACTGGCATCATCTCAGTTATTTGGCTTCCTAGCTGCTGAAATCAACTCAGTAAAAAAACTCAAAGTTCTTTAGCCACAGTATTAGGCCGGCAGCATGGTTATGTCGTTTAATCAGCATAGGTTGCCTCATTCAACAACTGAAGTTGGCAAACCAGTGCTCCTTTCAATATTACCTGACTGTGCATGCAGTACAAAAATTATTGTGGTACCAGTTCATGTAGAAAATTACCTCTTGGAGATTTGGATCAGTTGAAAAATCATCACACCTCGTTTCTAATGGTATAGCAGCAACAGACAGGTCGTTGATATTTGCCAAAGTACATCACAAGGTGTGGGGCACCGACGGCGTCTACGGCCAGGAACAGATATGGCCAACATTGCTGCGCGTATGCGGTGGTGTTCACCTCGGTCTCCGCCGGCTCTGCCTCCTTCGCCTCAATCTTGGCCGGTGCACGCGTGACGGCAGCGGCTGTGGTTTCCGGCCGGCAAGGGCGTCGTCATGGGGGAGGGCGATTCCCTGCTGCCTGAGGCTTTGCCAGAGACGACGACAGAGAAGCGCTGCAGCCAGAAGGGCGAACCGCCGAAGACAGGATGGAAATCGACCGAGAGAAATTAGGAGAGTTTGAAGCGCCTGCTGTTCCACTGACTTTGTGGTCTTCGCAGAACCACCACCATGACTGATGTTTTACGTAGTATAGATGTCTATCTTTTAGCTCACTAATATTTTGGCAAGTTACATTAGCGATAAACAAAACAAAAACTCGTCATGCCGGCCTTTTAGTTCCTTCTTCTCGCGTATTACCTTCCTCTTAAAATAAATTTACTTTTCACCAATCCCACTTATACTAATACAAAACAAAAAAACTAGAATACTTTTACTTTATCAAATCTCAATACAACTATTTTTCACTTTATCTTTTCTCAATACAATTATTTCTTATTTTCACAAACTTCAATGCAACGATCTATTTATCTATTATCCATTATATTATTAAGACAACCTTAAAAGGAAACATCATGTTCGTTTTAAGCCTAAAAATTACCATGTTAATTGTAGAAAAAACAAAATCTAAACCGTTAGATCGTTGCGGGTCTGATTACAACAATTAACATTGATAGCTATAAATATATATGTAGTCGGGCTACTGGCTCACTGAGTCGCTATCAGGTCATGTAGCCAAATGATGTGGGAGTAACACACATTGACTCATTGAGAAACTATAATATCTTTCTTATTGAGAAGCGATAATATCTTTCACATTTTAAGTTATATGTTACTCCATTACAAAATGTTATATATTACACTTAAAATCTATATGTGAAATCATTCATTCAATTCATAAAGAGAGTTACAGGTGACTAAAGTGACTAAGGAGTGAGGCATAACACCATATCACTCTAGAGACATAGAAATTCTTCTCCAGAACCATATAGCCCAGACCATCCTACGGGTGGGCCTACTTACTCATACCACTATATTTATACCTTCGTCCACGATTCGTATAAAAGGGTTAACTCAAAAATAATATAGTTGGAGAGACGAGTCATTATAATTTTATTTCACCCTTACAATTAGTAATATGATACTAAACATACACATACATAACACTGCTCTTATGGGCCACACCGGCCATATCCTAATGTCACTACTTGAAAAAAAACTGATTCCGACTTTAAGTTAAATGGCATCTATGACTGGACATGAAACAGATTCCGACTTTAAGTTCTAAATGGCATCTATGACTGTACATGAGAATTGTATATGTCAAAGGAAACACGAACTGGTTAATTAACTAGGATTTAACTTCCAAAGAAAATCAATAACAACAAGGCTTTTAACTTGGTTTTCTTTCCACATAAAAGCATATAGGAAAAACTATTGTGCAAAATATTGGAGCGAAATAATATAGATTCATAAGGATGAAAATGTACTATTTGGATGCACGTTGAACCAGGATAGGGATATGTGAGGAAGAAAAGGTTGAAACAAGTTAAATAAAGAATTAAAAAATCAAAGATAGAAAAAGGCCATACAACAAATGGGATATGTTTTCTACTGTACATGCACGTGTTTGCTTTTCCACTCGGATGTACCCAAATCAGCTAGCATCCTGTTTAATTCTAGACTAGAAATGAATTATGACTTATTAACATGTGAAAGATAATGTAAGCCATTAGTAATATAAAGATATCATCGATTACATTTGCACAAATTATATCACTTGATACTTAAAAAGGAAATCTACCCATGCAAATACATAGGTTGCCCCAGGTAGAAATTATGACATTAATTGAAGAAAATTAGAACATCAATAATATTAGATCATAGTGTAGGATAATACCTAAAGCTAAGCTAACTAGAGAGGGTGAACATTTGGTATATCAAAAAGTAAACTTTTAGCGAAAATAAAAGTTGTCCTCTAATTTCGATGTAGATCGGTTTGACCGAAATTGTTGCATCGGTCTGACCGCCTGAATACCTCTGCTCTTACCGGTGGTATAGACCCGGTCTGACCGTCGGATGTTGCTGAATCTCTAAAGTCGTCCTCCACCGTGTGTCGGTCTGACCGTCGTACTCCTATCGGTCTGACCGGTTAGATGTCGTCGGTCTAACCATCGGTGTTCCTCCGGTTGGACCACCGCACCCGAAAAAACACAACGAATAACTCTCAAAGTGGATTAAAAATATATTACTTCTCTCTGTGTTTACAAAGTGTAACAACAGCACTCACAAAATTTTGACAAAACTCGAAACCCTAACTTTCTCGCAACTCAATTCTCTCTAAAACGCACACCGGGAGGCTACACCCTCCATCGCAATCCAACTCATACAAGAAGTTCTAATCTACTAGGAAATCTTCCCATACAAGAAACGAACATTACAAACTCCAATTATAACAAATTTGGACTCCATCCAAAATATAACTCCGCATCCCATACGCATACAATATCTCCATCGTATGCCATATGAAATCTTTACCAACCACATGCATCAATCTTTAGCCTAAGTATCCGGCATGATTTTGACCGTCCAAACATCACCTTATCTCTAAGTTTACTCCCAATCCATCACCGACAATACTCTCATGAGGCATAAAAATTACCTACACATGAATCAAACAAAAAACCATATCCAAGCACAAGCTATCTCCAACTTGACTCATTGTTAGCACACAACAGTATTACATACGCATAGTATCTATCTATAAGCCATAAACACATAATAAACACAGATATCCAATGAAACAACCCGAAACCGAAACCAACACATAGTCGGCCGGTCAGACCTCAGGCTGACCGATCTGACCGCACGAAGACCTCCGGTCTGACCGGCAACACAAGCCCGGTCTAACCGGACACAAAACAGCAGTCCCTGTTCATCGTTTGAAAATTCTAATTATCTCTAAAACCACTTTATCAATAATCTTCAAATATCAAAATCATAATCATAGATGTCAATTGTTCATCACCTTAGAAAAATCAAACACATTTTCAGATTATAATGATCTCGAAGATATATAAAGAGTTCAAAGAAGAATTACGTCTCTATTTGATATGTAAAGAAAGTCAAAGATGTTTTCTATTTTGATTACTAAAATTGCAAAACCTAAGAGTATTTTCGAACAGCTCTAGAAAGGTCACGTGTCTAAACAAAATATTGAACGCATACATGCTCAACATCAGAATTATAGAAACAAAATATTCAACAAATTGCATGAGCATCCCTCGGTGATAAATACGAGGAACCACCAAAGAACAAGCCGACGGGCGGCAAAGGAGTAGTGTGGCTGTGGCTAGCAGAACTTTTGAAAAGTGTAAAACAGAATCTCGGCGAGATAAAGTTTGATTATTTTTTTTTAAGTCCCAAGAGCCACAAATAGAAGGAAAGACGGTCAGGCAAATGAAGGGGAGGAAAAGTACACAGCTGCATGGGTTCAATTTTTTTAAGCTCTCAATTGAAAATGCAACAATGATAAGATTCAATTTTTTTGAGATCTCAAGATAACGAATCAATTACTTAACAAATTTTAAACCATGTTCAATGTGCACAACAGAAATTCTCAAATTAATCGAAAAAAAATTTAAGTAGAAATATAATTTAGAAATAACTAAATTTAAAATAAAAAATAAATATTGAAAAAAGAGTGAACGCACCATGATATTTAATTAAAATTCACACTAAACATAAAATAAATTCCGAAATTAGATTTTTAAATACAAAATTTGAATATACTTAAAAATATCATTAAACTTTAAATAAATTGTAACAAAAATTAAATAAATGAAGACCGCATATCAAGAAGAGTACGTAGCAATAAATATTTAAAATTAAGCTTAATTAAAAATCAAAATAAAAATAAAGTAAATTCTAAAAATAGAATTCAATACTAATTTCAAATAAACTTTAAAAAATCTTGAGAATTCAAAATAAAAATATAATAAAAATAAACAAGTAAAGGTCAAGAAAAGTCCATAAAACAATCTTTAAATATCCAAAAGTAAAAAAAAATAAGATATCAAGAAAAATCCATAGAAAATACAATATTTAGATATCCAAAGGTAAAGATCTGAAAAGATTATACAAATAAGACATACACATACATAGTATAAAATAACATTTAAGGGGAAATAGAAAAAATAGAATCCATTAGGAAATACATTTATAAATAACTACAATTCAAAATAAACATAAATAAATATCGAGAGAAGTGTCCATCTAAGACACAATACGAGATTAAATAAAAAAGTTCGATCTATCCATTAAAAAATAAAAATAATAAAGAAGTAGAGTGACGTGGTGGACAGAACTTATATAAACTAAAAAAAGGCACCCAATGATGATTAGTTCCTGTGTTTAAAATCTCAATCACAATAAAGAGGATCTCAATTTAAGGGGCACCGGTAGATTGTAAAAGAAGGTGATGACGTTTGATGAGACCTTTGAAAACTATAAAAACCTAGTGAGATAATAAACTTTCAAAATCATAAAGTCCTCACTAAACTTTCAAAATCATAAAGTCCAAGGAGAATGAATGGAAGCCATGAGAGGCTGGACAAGTAGAGGAAGGTAAACGAGTAGGAAGTAGTGGCCGGCATAAATTTTAAAAACTATAAAATTAAAACATACGATAATAAGTTTTTAGTTTTTAAAATTTTAAGACAACAAAAAATTATTTAACAAAATTCAAAAAGATTCATGTGTAAAAATATTAGATAATTTTATATGAGTGATAGTCACGTGATTGCGTGGGTCTTATTTTAAAAAATAAACTTATTTTAGAAATAAAGTTAATGTGAAATGGAGGTAATAGATCAGAGAATGAGATGCATCTAGTACAAGTTTTCTCTTTTTCTTTCCCAAAAGTTCTGACGGACACAGGTCGTCTCGTCTCTCGTCAGGCACCAGCCACCTGGGTAGTACCGGCGACAGACGTGCGCGACCGAATTGGGCCTTTTCGGTGCGCTTACGCTACAAGGCTGATAGGAAAAGGTCCATTTTGCCTTCCTTATGTATAGTCTGAGTTTAGTTCACGTTGCTATAAAGACATTTTCAATTATTGAAATCGAATCAATTTACGTCTCTGAACGGTTTTGACGGTGGTTTCTTTCTACATGGCTTTGACTGGGTCCTTTTGTGTCACGTGACGTTCATCTGGCATGGCACTAAGCATGTTTTACCCCTCGATTATTGTCTAAATCTAAAATTAACTATTCATTAAGGAGCATATGGTACGGAGTAGAATTTATACCATCAGTTATCAAAACAAGATAAAAAATATTCTAAGATACTCTTGATTTTTAATACATGTTTTTAATACATGACATATATGTTTGACCATTTTAAAATTTAAGAAGGTGGATTTTTTTAATGTTGCCAAAAAAATCATAAAATTGTTGAAAAGAAAACAACAAGATAGAAGAAGCGGAAACCAAGACCCCATCTCCGACTAATTATGACATATCTACACTTGTCCTTGAGCACGACCCTCCATGGGCTGTGTTAGGGGGTATTGTTTATGGGTGTGGCCCCTCGTGGGCTGTATTTGAGGCAAATCCGTCAGTTTTTTGGTGCGGCCTCTCGTTGGCTGATCTCGGACTACATCCGCCTCTAGATGCGACGCCCATGGATTATGCTTGGAGCGATATCGAGACCTACAAAGATATATATCTTTAAGGCGCTGAACCAGGTGCATACAATTATTGACAACTCCTCCAAGCCATATTCATCATGAACTCTTTTATCATCGATATCTTCGAGAAACTCTTCCAATCCAATAAGAAATCTACATTTAGCAACGAGAGTGGTCGAGTGCTCCAAGGTGTGTAAGCACCTAGGTGCCTGGGCACAAAGTATGCCCTAGACGCACGGGGTGACTGGAGCACTCCTCTCTCGGGCTCTCCTTGGAGCACTCGTCCCCATTTAAAGACAGTTGTCACGTCCAATAACCAACAGACTGTTTTCATCATCTGCCCTAAGGCGCACGTCAAAGCAAGAAGCAAGGGGGCATAAAAAGACACCATTCTACGTTCTAACAACTGACATACAATAGGTCCAAACACACACATAAACTCTTGTACTGAGGCTTATTCGTAAAAGACAGATCATTGTGGTATTTTTTTCAACTATAAAAGGAAGAACTGTGGCCACTTGAAAGAAAAAGGAAGGGATTTTCAAGTATAAAAAGAAGGACCGTGGCCACTTGAAAGAAAAGGGGAGGAAGTGAGCGATATGGAGAATAAGGCCCTGTTTGGGACTGCTCCACGAACTCTGCTCCACAAACTCCACCGTGGAGCAGCTCCACAAAAAACTGGAGTTTGTGGAGTACCTCTTTATGTGCTCTCACAACTCTCCCTTTTTTTCTGGAGCTGCGTGAGTGGAGCTGAACCTGTTTGGCTAAAAAACATGGAGCAGAGTTAAAAAACAGAGAGCAGAGCAGTCCCAAACAGGCCCTAAGACCCTGTTTGGCACAGCTCCAACTCTTAAATTTAACTCTAAGAGTTGGATCTCGGAGTGAAGTTGTGGAGCCTGCCTAAACCCAGCTCCAACTCTCTGGTCAATTCATGTGAGAATCTCCAACTTCACTTTTATTTTTAGTGAAGCCTAAAACCATTTTGGTTGAGCTTCAACTCTAAAAGAGGTGAAGCTGGAGCTATGCCAAACATGCCTAAGCCGGTTCACCTTCTCCCATCTAAGAACATTACCAACGGATCCCCTCCTCAATCCCCAATCCTGATTTTTTTGAGATTTTAGTAAAAGAAACTGCTCCAACTAATCCCCTACTCTGCTGCTGAGCTTTTGGAGTTCCCATCCCCGTAATACTCGCTCTGGTCATTTGCGGGAGAGCGAGGGCCCGCGATTCCACTCCCAATATCGCATTCCCGCCGCTGCTTTCTTGTTCCCGCGGCAGGAACGAAATGTTTCTGTCCAGTTCTTGGCGACCTCGCCCGCCGGCGGCGCATGGTGACCCGGCGATGGCCACATCTTCCCCGCAAATGAGCGTATCGGCGGCGACGACGACGTGGCGTATCTTCAAGCATCCACACCTTCGCTATTCGTTCCGACGGGGGCTCGTTCACTCGCGGCGGTGGCGGCGATCGGTGCGCATCCGGCCGCCACACCTGGCTCCTGCACCACGCCCGCCACGACGGTGTCTTCTGCTGCCTCTGCTCCTCCTATGTCCTGCTCTATCACCCAGCCGCCTTCTGCTCCGCCTGTCTCTTCCTCCTCCCTCCCGCCTCCGCCTCCGCCCAGGAGTCCCGCCTCGATCCCATCGTCTCCCCACCGCCGCTTGCTCCAGCTGCGGCCTCTTCGTGTATGGTTGGCGCCTCCGCGGCACGGTCACCAGCCGTTGACCAGCGACCTACAGGCGACAAAGGGATCCTTAACCTGAGGTCGAAGAAGAGAGCAGGTTGGTCTGCAGGCTTCTTTCGAGCATGATTTGACCGAAGTTGATCTAGAAATTTGAAGGTATTGATCCTTAATCCTCCATGCTTGTTCATGACATTGGTGTATGTATGAATTAGTGTGCTAGATCTGTCAGGCGAGAATGAGCTTGATGGTTGCTGGTGTCCCCGGCAGTAGCTTTTGTGTTTAGCTGAACCTTTTTTCCATAAGTAAATTTTCAGTGCTATGAAATTTCCAGCGATGACTCTGTGATGGAATGATGTAGCTGATGAAACTAAGTTGGGACTTTTTTTATAGTGTAGCTAGCAAGTAGTACACTAGCAATGACATTACACTCGAATTAGATGAACTACAAAGAGATGTGCTTATCAAGGCAAAGCCAAGGAAATAATTTTCGTCTTCCACTCATCAAGAAAAATGCAGTGTCCATATTCAGGCAATCAGGCAGCTGAACATAAGATTGGTGTGCAGGTTGATTTTTCTGGAAAATAGTATCTAGAATTCATATATGAATTTATCAGAAGCTGAAAACATGAGACGAGAAATAATTGTTTAGTGTTATGGAAGTTAATAAAACCATGGCTTCTTGCTATAGATCTGTAACTTTAAATTATGACAAACAGCTATACCGTTTCATGTCTATGTTTTCTTGTTACCTCAAGATTTAGATAGAACATTTTGCCAAATTTTGGCCTGGAAAACAAAACATTCAGCATGTCATTTTTATTTTTACTTGCCTTTCCATTCAGACTACAGAAGTTGATCCAGTGGCGAACCCAAAAATTTCTAGTAGCTTGGGCGAATCCATAAGTGCCTGCGGTCGAGGAGATTAAGGGCAAGCGAGAAACGCATGAGCAAAAGAAACAAACTAGGTTAAGGGATCGATAGAGGGCAGCTGGCTGTAGTAAACAAATGGGTCTCATGGAGTAGTAACCAACTATTGCAACCCATGGGTCGAGAGCTTGCCTGTTTTTTCTTTTTCTTGTATGACAAATGTTGAGCCTGCTTTCTTCTTAAGGCCAACATACAAATGAGCCTTGCGGTTGAGCCCGGGCAGGGACCTAGGGTCGTCGGGCCCTAGGCTCGCCAAGTTGATCTGATGCCATATTTCTCTTGAAGATATAACCAGCATTTAGGAAAGTGCAATAATTTAGAGTTTCAAATTTAGTTCATTTCTGTCCAGCGAACATAAATATACAGGTTGTTGAGATGTAATCTGGTTCTGATTGTCGCTTGAGATATGACTTCCATTAGGCATGTGCTGCTATTGATCTTGCTGCTGTGTTGTTTGGCATTTTAGTCCAGGGACTAAAGATTAGTCTCTGGACTAAAAATTTTAGTCCCATCCTGTTTGGTTGCAGAGACTAAAAGGGACTAAAGCTCATTAATTATTGCGGGAGAGAGAGAAGGGCATTCATGGGAAAATAAAATTTGAGTCCTAATTAGTACCTCTAAGAGGGACTAATGGACTAATGGTATTTTAGTTCCTTTTAGTCTCTTTTATTTGGGAGTTTAGGACTAAAAACGACTAAAATGAAGGGACTAATGTTTTTAGTCTCTCAACCAAACAGGCCTATATGTTACTGCAAACAGTTGGAGCTGCTATTGATTGCTTCAATTTCGTGAGCTGCCTGATGCACCTGATCGTGCTGCTGTGCTATTGCTCTGTTGCTGCTGTTTTTTCGTGATGGTTGATGACTTCACTGTGCTGAAAAGTGCTGCTGAAAACTACTCCTAGTTAAGGTTGTTTGCTGATGAAAAATGCTGCTACTTGTCGCTGGAATAGTGCTGATGGTGGCTGCTGAAAACAGCTGCTGGTTCCTGCTGCTTGGTTCCTGATGGCGCAGGGGGGATCGGCGTCGGGACAGGAGCACGTGGGGAAGATCGGCATCGGGGCAGGGGGCGCGATCGTGATCCGTGCAGGAGCAGGAGAAAAAGGGGATTTATGTTGGTAGTTTATGGCCGGTTTGGTTTATAAATAAATATTTTAAAGTATTAAATATATATTATTTACTAAAGACAAATTTCTAATTACGACGATACGATACAATAAACATTTGTTAATTATGAATTAGTTAGCTAATAGATTTGTCTCGTAAATTATCTTTCGATTCTTTAATTATTTTACTTAAATTAATATGTAAACTGACGGAGACTAATTTTAGTCTTTTAACCAAACACCTTTTAATAGAGGGTCCACTTTTTAGCAGTAGGAAATCAATTTGTCTTTTTCTTGAAGAGATGAGTATTTTCACTTCTTATATTCAGTTTAGAAAACCCAATAACAGAATTTTGGAGATGGATTATTATCAATCTGTTGGTGATGCTAGTAGGGGCTTCACAGCGGAAGATTATTAGACCTTTTGAATTCATCCTGAACCCATATCCTTAATCCAACGGCGCGCAAAAGCACAATTGACGTGGGACCTTCTTCCCTGCCATGGTGTTCTTTCCTCACCGGCACGCATGCTAACAATCCGTGTCACTGACACAATGGACCCACATCTCGCGAAAACTTCGGGTCCTCGAGTCAATGGCCAATAAAGGACGCAAGGCCCGCGAGGCCGCGACCCTCTCGCCGCTCGCTCCACGCGGAAGGAAGAAGGTTCGCGAATCCCCTTCTCCCTTCGGCTTCCTGTTCTTAGTTCTTCTCGCCCCGAACGAAAATCTTATCAAAATAGTTTCCATCGCAGGGGCTGGCTAGGGCGATCCGGCCGGCGCGACCATGGCTTACGTCGAGAGAGGTAATCCGGTTTCCCCTATTCGGTGGATGCTGTGAGATCTGCGCATATAACCTGTTTTAATCTGTGATTTGTGCTTGCGAATTCGTTCGCCTTGCCTGTTTTGTCAAATAACCCAGTCTGGATTTTTCATGTAATCATATCTCGGTAGGAGATTTAGATATGTGGTTACATGCAGTTGTGTGCAGATTCTGATGGTAGAGTAACGAGTGCAGCTGGTATGTTCTCGCAAATCTAGATAAGTATCCACGGCTAGGGCGATGTTTTAATTGCTTAATATCGACCAACCTGGAAAGCGGTGATAAGTTGATGGATGAAGTTAAAGTTGATACATCTGTACTATAGTGGTGGTGTCTATTTCCACATCACCCCTACCACTAATATCTAGACCCCACAATCTAGGGGCTGTTTGCTTCCGCTGGCTGCTGCAGCGGTTGCGGCTGTGCTACCGCAGCGGCTGCAGCAGCCATCACTACCGATCAGCCTCCTATATACTATTACGCAACCTTTCAACAGGTCATTCCCCATTTTACTATTGGCTCCTCCAAATTTCAAAATTGGCTACTTAAAAAATCATAGTATTACTAAAACTAAATAAGTGCTTATTAATTGATTTAATAAGCTAGAAACTCAATTTGTTTTTCGTTGCAACGCACGGGCTCTAGGCTAGTCAAAAATAAAAATTTAAAATGGCTGCTCTGGAATGTGCCTTGGATTACGTTTCCTGGACCCTTTACCATCTTAGGGTTTCACTTTCTTACCTCTTAAACTTCCATTCACTTCCATAGAATGGAGACGCTTGAGGGCTACTGTTTCTCATTTGTGAGATATATCTCTCAACCCGGATACATCTTGTGTTAAGAGATATCAAGGAAAAAGTAGGTCTCAGTATTGAATAATTACCAGCCTTTTCAAGGAAAAAAAAGCTGACTACTTACCAGGTTTTCTACATTACCAATCATTCGAATGAGGTTGTGCATGAAATGTTGAGCTAATGTCTACTGTTGTGACTAGAGAGTAAATCATCATTTCCATGTGTCGATAGTGTGGTAGCAACTGCATAAATGCATAGTTGTATATGATGTAATATAACAAAGTGCATGCTGCATAGCAAGGTATCTTGTTTTCAATACACAGTCCATGCAACTTGTGTAACTAAGCATTTCAATTAGCATAAACACAGTTATTAGGGCAGTTTTTTTCAAAGGTGGAATGATTTGATTTCTGTTGGCCCTGATTTTTTCTAACGTTATTCAATCAGTCCTTCTCAATCATTTAGGAACTGCATTTGTTCACTATTTAGTACCATTCTGGATCATTTAGGAACAGCATTCATGCACTTTTAGTACCCTTCTGGGTCATTTAGGAACAGCATCCATGCACTTTTTAGTACTCTGGTCACTTAGGAACAGCGTATTATAAATGGTTTTTGGACTAAAGAGAATTTTGGCTGTTGGGACTATTGGAATATTCACCTACACTAGATATATTGAGCAAAATACAACTATAGGTTTGATTCTATTAACTTGGTGGTGAGATTTTTACCCTGAGAAAATGGGGAGCTCTTTCTTTTATAGGTTCAAGGGATGGAATCATGCAACCAGATGTCGGCTAAGGATAATACTGGCCTGAATAGGCAACCTATCAAGATTATTTTATATGTTCAATTAGAACAAAGTGTAGGCTTTCTGCCTAAAATCTTGAAGAATTAAGATAGAAAAATATGCTTGGTAAAAAGAATTTACAAGTTAGTGTTTTGAGATGTCCAAAGCTGTGGGGGGAACTTGGATGCGTAGTGGGGGCATTGGAGTGGAACATGTATTCTCATTTTGGGATCTGTAGCCCTTTAACCTTGATTTGTTATAATATACCGTGGGACTAATTTGGTCCCCTTGAACTGGTGTACACCATATCTTTATATTTCAATGCACACAATCAGTAAGGACATGGGGGTTATGCAAGAAGTTATGGGAAATTGGTAGCTGTAAGGAAGCAACTAGTGAGTAATGGCTGGTTTACCTTTTACTACTGTCTATATTCAGTTTATTTAGTGTGAATTCAATTTTATAAATCTTTGTGTGTTTCTCACTTCTGGACTTCTTAACTTATGCACTTAACACATCATTTACGCCTCCTTCATGGAACTAGTAAGAATAACTCTTTGGCTTTCATGGATTCTGTGTAGCATACAGCATTAACTGATTTGTTGAATTTGTTCAATCTCCTGATGTTGGTTCTTTAATGATTATGTGCTGACCACATTCTTATTTTTCCTAAACGATAAACATTTTCTATCATTGGCTGACCATTAAACAAGCAAACTCATGTTATTGTTTATGTATCTTGCAGGTGTTGTGAAAGACAAACGGACAATTTGGCGGCTAAGCATAATTCCTGACTTCTTCAGGGCTATTGTGAATTTCATCAGAATGTTCTTCCTTACAATGTTCTCGGTATGTTATTGGAATCAATTACATCGCTAAATTTACCTTTTGTTCCATGTGCTTCCAAAATGGACATGGTCACAACTCAGAAAGATTGTAATATTTCCGCACTTCCATCTTTCAGATTGAAAAAACAGACAGCTATAGGAAAGGGTATGGCTCTGGTAAGAAATGGGATGGTGGGCCTGGTGGGGGAGGTCCTGGTGGTGGCTCTGGGAGGGGCCCATATGGGGGCGGCGGTGGAGGTGGCCCCCGAGGTCCTCGCACGCTATCTGACATCCGATCTAACGATCAGAGTAAGTGCTGAGTGAACTTCCAGTTTGTACTTTGTACTGGCCTTTTTCAGCACATCTAAGACTAACCAACCTCACAAATTCCAGATTCTCTGCCTGCTTGTGGATCCTGCTGCGGTTAACCTGTACATCTGTCATTGTGACTGCTGAACTATGGATGTGGACGACTCTAGATCCTTTTGATGTCATTTTTTAGGAGCAAGTCTGAATTCTGAAAGTTTTAGAACGTATATAATCTTCGCTGGTTAAGCAGGATATAAGAACACTTGTTACACATGTTTCATCTTCTGCTGAGAAAAACCATCTATGCATCGTGACATTGTCAAGACACGAGTGTAATATATGTACCCAGCACATATTATTTGGCTTGTTTCCGACGTGAACTCCATGTTGCATTCATCTGTTCACTAAATTTGTAATAATGGTGAGTTTATGCGTGTTTTTAGTCAGCACAATGATGAATTGTCTGATGTGTCCTTCAATGGATCGGCACGAATTCGTGAAGCCAATGCCAGATAATACTGCGTCTCGCGTTCCAGAGGCTTATGCTTGCGGGGTTGTGCCGGTGCAAAACTGTGAAAATGCTGTTTATGAGAACTTCTATACGTGTTCTTCGTTAGGCCCAGTTTTTTATTACATATTTATGGATTATGACAGACAAGCTTCTACACTGTGCATTTTTTTTTAAAAAAAAACTTTGTGCATGTCAGTTTCTTTAAATAGTTTTGAAAATAACTTTTCAATTTTGTCATTGTTAGTTCATTTATTTGTTTTCTTGAATATCGTTCCAGTCAGATAATCTATCATTTATTCATTTAGACCAATCAACTTTTCAATAGTGTGCTTCGTGCTGTAAATTTGCTGCGGCGTTTGGGCAGCGTAGCCTTCACATTAACATCTGGCCATGTGGGCGGGGTGGATAAAAATAACCGTGATCGAAGAATCGAAGAACCGAATTGACTGAGACCAAAATCAAATCGAAAAGAACAAAATCAAAAAATGTATAAACTATAGACTTCGGTTTTGGGTCTCGGTTATCCGAACTAACTGAAGGGACTGAAGTAAACAAGCTCAGCCCGATTGTCTTCGCTCTTCATCGTGTAAACAATCCAATTGTACTCTTCATCGTGCAAACAATCTAATTGTCTTAATTATTGATATTTATAAACTATATGTTGTTTGTACTTGTTTAATTATTGCTTTGCTTGCAGCCACTTTCATATAAAAATAATATTATATTATTTAGTGAACTGACTATTTTTTAAATGTGATATGTCTTTAAAAATTTCGGTTCTGATCAATGATCAAACCGAACTAACAAAAAGATCGAAGTCCAAAGGGCTCGGTCCTGACCTTTTAATGACCGAATTTACTTTCTGAACATCGAAGTTTACCGAAGAACCGAGACCGAACGGCCACCCCTAACACTAGTACTAGGTACTGTACTACTGTTGAAGTTTTGATGATGATGAGCGTAGCACAGTAGCACGTCTCCTCCATGGTGTGTAAGTGGCTTTGCGCTTCCTGTATGCTGATCACCCCGTTGGGCACTGTTCGAATGAACTTGCTACTGCTGCTGCTAGTTCATCCTTGCAAGGCCATACGTGCCAAAGAACATATGATCCATGAACATATCAACAAACTTTGCAGCAAAGGTAAGGGGCCATTACGGAACATTTCTTCCAAAAAGGAACTTGTCCATGAACTGAACATATCAGCAAAGTTTAGGGGCTCATAAGGAACATTTAAGCCCAAAATTCCAAAAACATAAAGAACATGAGAGAGTTAACAATCTGTAATTGACATGTGGGATCCACGGACCGTGACCCCACATGTCAGCCGCGTAAACAACTCTCGATGAGCCAAAATCTTAGTAACTGTAGACCCCGTCTCGCCTTCTCTCTCCTCTCTTCCCTCTACCTCCCCTGCTTCCCTTTCCTCTCCCCTTTCCCCTCTCTCCCTCCCTCCGCCTTCCTCCCCGTCCTCGGCCATGGCGTTCTTCTCCCACCACCACCTCCAGCAGCCGCATCCTCCGGCTCCTCCTCCTCCTCCGCAGCAACCGGTGCCTCCTTCCTTCAGGTAAGCGACCTCAATTCCATTCTCTATGCGTTCATTGGTTCGATTCGCGCTAAAATTCCCCGCCGGATTCCGCGCTTCATTGCAGGAACGCGTTGCCGGTGCCGGTAGATGGGCAGATCCCGGCGCCTCTGCCCTTCTTCAACCCGCCACCCGCCTTCCAGGACCAGCCCGCGCAGCCACCACGTGAGTTTCCAACCTCCCGCCCCCCCGCGGCGAAGAACCCTCTTGTTTTCGCCTGTTGAAATTCCGCTTCGATTGGCGCTAATAGCATAGGGCTTTTGCCCCGTACTGTGTAGTGGTGGACGCGATGGGGCTTACGGCCGCGGCGGGGCTAGGGTGGAGGCAGCCTAGGGAGCAGGAGCTTCTAGGAGAGAACTCCCAGATGTCGTCCATCGATTTCCTGCAGACGGGCTCCGCGGTGTCCACTGGGCTGGCGCTCTCTCTGGAGGACAGACGCCATGGCGGCGGCAGCGGTGCTGGGGCTGGGAACTCCTCCGGTGATTCGCCGTTGCTCCTGCTGCCGATGTTGGATGATGACATCTCTCGCGAGGTTCAGCGGCTTGATGCAGATATGGACCGCTTCATCAAGGCCCAGGTCAGGCAATCGTAACCCTTTTTCTTTGTGGGATTAGCTAATACGATAATGAACTAATGATATTACTTTACCAGCATTTGGGGAATGCAATTCTATGTGTTACTTGTATGAGGTATTCATGATCATTTTGTTAGGGAAAACTAGTGAAGCATCACTGTTTCAGGCTGTATAGTTTTTGCAGGTTAAGGGCACACGCATATAGCCTCTTTTCTTTGCTAATGTTAGGGGTTTCTGCCTATGCTATTGACACTATGCTGATCGTTATGAGCGATATCTCTACATGAGCAGATCATCTTTTTTTTCAAGGAATTCCTTCAGTACTACACCTGAATAAAACCGTGTAAATTTTAATAAAAAGGTGAACACTATGCGATGTTTGGTTTACAACCTAGATATCACTGTGCTAGATGGGCCTATGCAGGCCTAGCAACTCTATTGGGCTTCCATCCTTTATTTAACCAAAATGATTGTCCTGAAGTTACTGTCTTTGAACCCTCAAGTGTTACATATTACATGGTAGTACAGCTAACCTATCAGTATACACATGGGACTGCTAGGTGACTCCTAATAAGCCATGGTGTTAGACAAAATGGAATGGAAAGATAGAATTTCTGGTAGAAATGAATCTTGACGTCCTTTGTCTTAGTTAATATGATCTGCCTGCTACATTACTGTAGGACCTGTTGCTTAAAGACAAAACTGCGATGCATTTTCACTTGATGAAATAATTAACAAGAAGGTTCTATCCGTGTACCATCTGTCTTCTTAGTTCCTTCTTTCTTCAGTTGATTGGATAAATTTCAGTTGTCTATTCTTGATTTGCTTCCATCAGTTGAACTTTTAAAGTATTGTTTTACCTGCAAAATGGACCTGATCTTCAATGTTGGTCAGATCATTCATTTAACCTTTGGACACTAAACTGTATTATTTAATGTACATTGGATTTCTTAGCCCATTCCAAATACATTTATAGTAAGCTAGTGATTTCAGTTAATTTCTAGGTACCAGAATGTATATCTTGCTTAGCATGTTTTAATAATCAAAGTGGGGAGAAAGGGAAAGAGGGCATGGGCAATATTATATATAAAGCAAAAAGGGAGAACTTTCATTGCATGTGCTTCAGCTGAGTTGTCAGCCTTCTTTTTGGTAATGACTTGATATAAGTTACTATTGACTTGTGGATTATATGATATCTCTCTACATTCTTTTATTCCGCATATATGGTGCTGGCGATATGAACCCCCCATCCTTGTTCCTCAAAAGAAATCAGAGGAAGCAAAGGAGTTAGTGAAATGTGATAAGAAAAAGATACACTTGGCGGTATGTTCCCAAATAGGACTATGCATTGGATGGATGGTTTGCTTAAATACAGTTACAATTAGTGATGTAACCTTATGTTTAATATTTCACAATATTTTGGTGTGCTAACTAAATTTGTCAAATTGGCAGAGCGAGCGGCTTAGGCAGTCCATATTGGAGAAAGTTCAGGCTAAGCAATTTGAGGCGCTGGCCTCTGTTGAGGATAAGATACTTAGGAAAATACGGGATAAAGAGGCAGAAGTGGAGAACATTAACAAAAGGAACTCTGAACTTGAGGACCAGATTAAACAGTTGGCGGTGGAAGTTGGTGCGTGGCAGCAAAGGGCCAAGTACAATGAGAGCATGATCAACGCACTGAAGTACAACTTGGAACAGGTATGTGCCCATCAAAGCAAGGATTTCAAAGAAGGTTGTGGTGATAGCGAGGTGGATGACACGGCATCCTGTTGCAATGGTGGTGCCGCCAATTTGCAACTAATGTCGAAGGAGAATGGACACTCCAAGGATTTGACTGCATGTAGAGTCTGCAAGTCAAGCGAGGCTTGCATGCTATTGTTGCCTTGTCGGCATCTTTGCCTTTGCAAGGAGTGCGAAAGCAAGCTGAGCTTCTGCCCGCTATGCCAGTCTTCGAAAATACTTGGCATGGAGATATATATGTAGAGTAGAATTTATGTATTACTCGACTCGTCCCAGATACTGCTGTGTTTATACAACAGTCTATTGTTAAACTGTACCACTAGTATGGACCAACATGAGATGCCACTGAATCGAAAAGACCACCATTTATGGTGGATGTACTACTGCAAATGTTACTTTAGAAGTGCAAGCTTTGGACTTTTGATTATGCTGTACTGTTTGTTTCTTTAGCCCTTAGGCTAATCTGAGAGCTAAATATTAAATATTAGCTTTTTAATTAACCCTCTAAAAATTAAATTAAATTAAATTAAATTAGCTCCTTGAGGAGTTTGGATTCATGAGCTAATTTGTCTTTAATGTTTATTTCCTAATCATTGGTCGAACTATCCTATTTAATATATGTATTTGAACAAAAATTTAATCATGTGCATATGTTGCTACCTGCATATGTGCTAATTAACCTGATAGTTGTATTGGTAATTAATAGTTGTATTGGTAATTAACTAGTTCTAACAGTTCCAGGAGCAACTTGTTTCATTTCCAAGCAATATAATCTGAAGCATCACCATAATCTTGAGTAAAACAAGATGCATAATAGCCTTTCCATAATAAATCAAAACAGATGCATAAAAGCTCTTCAAATACAAAGAAAAAGTTGTTAACTGGAACAATGATGAACAGAAAAAGCATATTCGTGTTTTCTTGCTTAGTAACAATCAAATGGTGGATTCTTGAAGAGGTGGAGCATCTCTTGAAATAAGTTGAATGGTGAATTCTTCAAAAACTAGTTTGAATAGTCTGCAGTTTAAACATGTACTTAATTATGAAGTAGCACACTTAGTGAAAGAGAGGTATTTTGTTAACAGTGCAGATACAAAGCTTCAATAACAACATAATCAGAATTAAAAAGTACAAAACAACATGAAACTATATACATCATCACAAGTAATCGATTACCATCTGAATCAGCTGGATCGAACTAATAATGCAAAATTTCTGACACGAACGCAGACATAGCAGTGAAATTCCGCAACTGGAATCAGCCAACGAGAGAAGCAATGGAGGCATGCACCTGCACCACTTGGCCGTGGCGCAGACGAGCTCGTCGCCGTTGGGGTGCTCGGCGATGCCACGCGGCGCGTCGCCCGACTCCTCTCCGAGCACCGTCCTCGTCTACGGCACAAAGAAACCCCCCACAACTACGCCCTCGGATTCAAACCGGCGAACCAATCTTTGGAATCCTTGAAGCTCGGAGGAGAGGGAGATTCCGTACCAGGGGTTCGGAGAGGGAGCACTCCTTGGTGTCGAACCCGAGCACCTCAACGGCATGCCACCCCATCTCCCGACCCTGGCCGCCCATACGCCGCGAAGACCCGCGTCGCCTTCTCCTCCCGACGCCGGATCCACGCCGTGCACACCACCTTCCTGTCGTCGCCTGCCATGGTTGGGTTCGTTCACCTCGCCGATGGCTGGTCACGTTTGAATTTGGGAGGGTTTTAAAAGGGGAGCGGTGGAGGCGGCAACCGGTGGGAGAGGAAGGGGGCGGCGGCGAGGGAGAGGACCGAGCGGTGCGGCGGGAGAAAATGGTGACAACGCTTTGGGAGAGGAAGGGGGCGGTGCGGTGGCATTGTGGGAAAGGACCGAGCACGGTGAAAATGCTTTTTTCGTTGGAGGAGACGCTCAACGCGTGAAAAGTGGTGGAGTCCCTATGAAATTAGCCCAAATAAACATCTCTTGAAGGGGCTAATTTTGTAAGAGGGGTTAATTCACTTTAGTCTAAAATTAGCCCCCTGTTTGTGTTTGAATTTTTAGGGGCTAATTAGGGTTAAAAAGTGAGGGGCTAAAAATTAACCACCGGATCCAAACATGGTCTTATTTTAGTGGTAGTGGTTTTTTTTCATCCGTCAAAATGACACGTACGGCTTGATCTAGTGAAAAGTACGAGGTCACATCCCAGTGGCGAATGTATATTATGTCTCCTCGGTGCAAATGCACCACCTTGATTTTTGTTTTCACCTTATAGTAATCAAGTTTTGGCCCTATATGCACCCCCCAAAGCCCAATAGGCTGTACCACCCACAGCCCAGCAAGCAGCAGCCCAGCAGCTAACGTGGATTAAGGAAACCATGATCAATCTTCCATTGCTAAAACGAGTCCGTGTCTTCGTCGCTTCGTTTTCCATCGCCGCCAGCGTTCACGACTAAAATGATCCGCGTCGTTTCATCTAGCTTGCTTCGTCCCTCTCCCAGCCTCCCTCTCATGGTCAGTTGATCACGGCCTCACGCATCCAGAGCAGGAGCCGGCGACGGCGAGGACGCGAGCTCCGTTCTGATCCGAGCAGACGAGACGACAAAGCACAGCTCCCCAATCCCCTTCACGGCTGCACGGCATCATCCAACAAGTAAGAAAAATATTTTAAGGTAAGATTAGATGTCGTTCCATGTTTTCTTTTTCACATCGTGCAATAGTGCAGACTTGCAATACTTGCAATACTTGTCGTTCCATGTTTACTATTTAGATTGCAGAGTTGCAATAGTGCAGTACATATACATATTTACGCTTCTTTTATATGTGTCAATGTCAGGCTAATAGATAGAACGATTTTTCAAAAGAAAAGCACCAGAACCTAGCACTGCCAATAACCTCCGGAATTCTTATTTGAATGATATTAATTGGGAGGAGGAGATCAAATTTGATCCAGGATTAAGGAAACAAATTGATGATTACCATCCTAATCAAAGAGAGAGAGAGAGAGAAAAGGAAGTACTTGGAGAATAGGCCTTGCCAGCCTCGTACACTTGATTTTCCAGTGACATATATTGGAGGAGCTCTGAGAAGGTTTGTTCCAGAATGGTTTGATGAGTTTGATTGGCTTGAATACAGTGAGTCCAAAGATAGAGCATATTGTTTTTGTTGTTTCTTATTTAGAGATAAGAAGGATGCTGGTTATAATGCATTTGTTAAAGATGGTTGGAACACTTTTCATAAAAAAGAAAGGCTAAGAATTCATGTAGGAGATGTCGGTGGCGCACACTATAACGCAATGAAGAAGTGTGATGATCTGCTACAAAGAAATCAGCATATTGATGTTGCTTTTCATAGTGTGAGTGAATCTAGTAAGAAGAATTATTTTACTAGGTTGAATGGGTCTATTGATGTTGCCGAATATTATTGCTGCAAGGATTGGCTTTCCGAGGCCACGATGAGTCCAAGGAGTCTTTAAATAAAGGGAACTTCAGAGAATTTCGTAATTTTGCAACTGAGCAAAATCCACCTTAAGAAAGGCAATAGGCACAAGTAGATCGGATAACGTCTTCGATTGCTCCCGAAATACAAAGGGATATTGTGCATTGTTTTGCAAAGGAAGTGCTACATTCTATTCTAAAAGAAATTGGAGATGACGTTTTTTCCTTACTAGTTGATGAGTCAAGAGATGTTTCTTGGAAAGAGCAAATGGTTGTTGTCTTGAGATATGTTGATAAATGTGGAATTGTCAAAGAGAGATTTGTTGGTCTTGTTCATGTGACTGAAACAACATCTGCCCATCTCAAGTCTGCTATTGATGCACTATTGACTAATCTTAAGTTAAGATTAAAGCAAGTCCGAGGCCAAGGATATGATGGTGCTAGCAATATGAGAGGTGAGTTCAATGGCTTGCAGTCTTTGATAATGAGATAAAATAGTTCAGCTTATTATGTGCATTGTTTTGCCCACCAACTCCAGTTAGTACTTGTGGCTATCGTTAGGAAGCCTAAAGGGGTTAGTGAATTTTTAATAGGATTTCCATGTTACCGAATGTGGTGGGTGGATCATCCAAGAGAAGGGACATGATTAGAGATATTAATCTTCAAGAAATTAGCAAGGCACTAGGATGTGGGCAACTTGAAACTGGGACTGGGTTGAATCAAGAGCAAAATCTTCAAAGACTTAGGGATACTCGTTGGAGTTCCCATTATAAGTCTCTCAAAAGTTTGGTTGGCATGTTTTCTACCATAGTCAAGGTGCTAGAAATTGTGGAAAAGGATAACAGGGAATGGAAACTTAGAGACCAAGCATCAAATCTTCTAGAGTACTTCCAGTCTTTTGACTTTGTCTGCTATTTGCATCTTATCTTGACTATATTGGGAATCACAAACATCTTGTCATTGGCACAACGCAAGGATCAGGACATAGTAAATGCTATTAAATGTGTGGGAGCAACTAGAGCCCAACTAGATGAGCTTAGAACAGAAAAGTGGGAAAAATTATTAGATGAGGTGTATGAATTTTGTGACAAGAATGATATTTCCAAATTGGAAATGGAAGATGAATATATTGATCCCAAGAAGCGGAGGCATAAATCTGAAATTACAAACAAACATTACTATCAAGTTGATTGTTTCAATGATGTTATTGATTGGCTACTTCAAGAGCTTGACAACCGCTTCAATGAAACAAGCTCTCAGTTGCTTATTTGCTCGGCTTCTTTTAGTCCAAGAGACTCATTTCATGATTTTAATTTGGAGAATTTGATGAGCCTTGCAAAGCTTTATCCACATGATTTTGATTCTGGGGATTTGAGGGATCTTAGCCACCATCTTGGCGTCTACATATCGATGTGAAAGATGATAATAGGTTCTCTAACCTTCGACGTTTCGAGCTTTCTCGAAAATGGTGGAGACTAGAAAACATAAACGATATCCATTAGTTTATCGACTATTGAAGCTTGTATTAGTGTTGCTGTTGCAACCGCTACGCTTGAGAGGATTTTCTCTCGATATGAAGATTGTGAAGACAAATTTGCGCAATCGCATTGGTGATGAATATATGAGTAATTCCCTTATTTGCTATGTGGAGAAAGAAGAGATGTTGAAAGTCACGAATAATGCCGTGGTTCGTCGTTTTATGAAAATGCAAGGACGTAGATTTTAAGATGAAGATTAAAGGTAATTGATTATATTTAATTTCATTTGTTCATTATTTTGTTGAAACAAAATGAAATTTGATCCACAAGTCATTTGTTTTCTTTTTTAGGCCCTCAAACTGTCGAAGATGTTCGGGACTTGAAATTAAACGGTGTATTTTGTCCCATGCAGACGTTTTTGACCATCGTAATGATACTTCTTTTGTAAACATCTTTATCACTTATTTGAGTTGCACCACCTACTATTTTGTTCTAGCTTCGCCACTGTCACATCCACGTGTGCTGCGTTAGAATCTGTTTTAGATTAACTTTTGACACGTAACACGAAAAAGTTATTAGCGTATGAGTATTTGAGTTTTAATTATTATAAACTTAAAAATAGATTTAGCAACATTTATAAGAAAAGATTTAAAAAATGTCCTAACGAAAAACGATGTAAAATCTTAATTTAACGAGAAAAGAACATGAGAACACTACCGCATGGTGTTAGTGTTATAAATGGATTATTCGAGGATGAAAGTCGATGGATTATCTATTGGATTATTTAGAAAAAATTAAGTATTATATATTATGAACCTAACGAATAACTTATGGTCTTAGCAATACATTAGCAGCAACTTAGAAGAAAGTTTTCTGAAAATTCGTATTTTTAAACATTGGTAAATAATTGACTATAATAATCCGGTAAATAAGCATAAAAGAACGTGCCTATTCACTTAGTTAGTTGACGTCATGTGTTCTCTGTGCTTATAATTCCCCGTATATATGGCTTACGCTTGCTACAGGTCCAACAATAAACATGTAAATCAAGTATCGTTTATCTTCTATGGTGGAACTGTTCTTCTTGACAGTACGCTCGAGAGTGATTGATGCAGAACTTGGAGGAGTACCATGATAATATTAACACGCCGAGTCATACCAAGCTGTGTTGCTTGAGAAATACTCCTTGCATTTTTTTAGGGTGAAAATTTGGCCGTTCCAGAGGACAGTTGCCCTTTGCTCTCCACATGGAGTCATGGAAGCATAAAGGTCCTACTTTTTTCACCCAAGGGAGGTCTTGCAATTTAGCAAAATGTATATACTAAATAGTCGGGATATGTGCTTTTGTTAACCAGAAACATTTCAAACAAAGTTGCGTGAAATGTAAAGCAGCCTCGGTTATATCAATTTCAGTAGGTTCTTTGGGAGTTCTGGTATAACCGGAACAACTTTAAGCTTGTGTTCTTTTTAGGTGGAGTGGCATGAAAGTACAACGATGCAACCCAAGTTTACAAATGCATTGTACATACATTTCAAATTTAGTTGCCGTACACGCATAGCAAACATTGGATCCACACTTTACATCTAATCACCTGCTAACTGCTATCTTCGGCAATCTCCGGCCGGATTACGGACATTATGACTTGGTGGTTAGCAAAAATCTCCCTCACCTCAAGAAGTATCTTTCAAGTCTAGCAAATCGATTGTTCTCACCGGGTCTCTGTTGTTTCGATTATTTCATGGCTTGATGGGGACTCCATTGGTGAGGAAACGCCAGACCTGTTCTGGCTACAGATATATCAAATCCAGTTGACAATGCCTTGCCAGGGCCATATACAAAGCCGTGGCCGGTAGCTTCTTGCAACAAATGAAGCTTCACCATATCGACAATAATCTATAAAAAGAACTTCAACGCCTACTACAAATTATTGAACGAAATGGGCCTCGTAGCTGTCAAGCTCTAATCATTATATTAAAAAAACAATGTAAAAGTATTATTTTGATTTTAAAAAACATTCCTTGTTCCTCCAAAAATGCCAGCAGCTCAGAAGCCTGTGGTACGGCGTACTCCCACCTTTGTCCAGCGGTGTTGACGCCTCCCAAATCCAAATTAACGGTCCCCAACTCCCAACGATGCTGCCGGACCACGCCAACGCACCAACTCGCTCGCCACGATGAATGCTCCGCTGCCTGCCTCGCTCGATATCTCCCTTACCAGCAACCACCACCAGTCCACTCCACAGTCTCCAGTCCGTCCACTCCACCACGGCGCCACCACCGTCCGACCGTGCGAGACGGACACCACGATAGAGCCGAGAGCGACACGGCCACGCCGTTGCGTGCGTGTATGTGGCTCGAAATCGCGAGATATCCACGTGAGGTTGCGCTGCGAGCCGCGAGCGGTCGGCGGGGGCATGCCAGCCAGCTAAGCCGATGAACCGATCCCTCCCCCAACGCCGCCACCCCTCGTACCCAAAGCAGCATCCACCATCGTCATCATAACCATCATCTCCTCTACATAGCCCACAACCGCCGGGCCGCCGTTCCTCTCTCCTCTTCCACCAAGCCACCCTGGTCCCACCCGTCCGCGGCTCCCCCTCAAAATCCCCCAACCCCGTGCGTACCCGTGCCCTGCGCCCCCGCCCGCCCGCCCGTCCGCGTGCCGGATTTCGCCGTAAATCGGCAGCGTTTCCCCGTGCGGGGGCAGCGGCGGCGGCGTTGTTGGATGGCGCTGTCCGCGTCGGCGGCGGCGTCGGCCGGGCGGGGGCGCGGGCGGAGAAGGTGCGGAGGATCTTCGAGCGGTTCGATGCCAACGGGGACGGGGGCTGGACCGCGACGAGATGGCGGCGCTCGTCGTCGCCGTCAACCCGCGGGTGAAGTTCAGCGAGGACCAGATCTCCGTCATCCTCGACGAGGTGTTCCGCACCTACGCCGAGTTCATACTCCCCGGGGGCGGGGCCTCTCCCTGCCGGGGCTGCTCCGCACCTACGACGACGGCGCCGGGGACGTCGACCGCGACTTCCTCGCGCTGTCCCTGCCCCCGCTCGAGTCCGGGGCGTCGTCCCCCGAGATCGCCGCGGGGACGCCGCCGCCGCCTCGTCCCCGCCCTCCGGCGCTGCCGCCGCCGCGTCGCTCCTAGACGACCACATCAAGCCGCTTGGAGCTGCCGGTGCGGCGCCCTCGTCCAGCTCACGCGCCGCGGCGGCCGCGCCGGCGTGGGCGACGTCGCCCAGCCACGGGATTGCGTTCGACTCCTCTTGGGCGCTCCTCGACGACCTGGAGATACTAGTGAAGCGCCTCCGCTCCAAGCAGCTGCGGAGAACATCCTCCATCGACACGATCAACGGCAGCGGCGGCGCGGGGAACAACAATTTCGATTCCTTCTCTGAGGCCGGGTGGTCAAGGGAGATCTCCGGCCAGGCGGATTCGGCTTCGACCGCCGCGCCGTGGGACGAGACGAGTCGTGACTACCTCACCTTCGTCAAGGAGCTTGCTGTACTCCGCACGCGCGCGGACGCCTCCCGCTCACGCGAGGAGGCCTTCGACAATCACATGGTCATCGGCAGGGCGCTCTCCGAGCACCGCCTCTTCCGGGACGCGCTTAACAGCTTCCGCCGCGCCTGCGAGCTGCAGCCCACTGACGTCCGCCCCCACTTCCGCGCGGGGAACTGCCTCTACGCCCTTGGCCGCCACTCGGAGGCCAAGGAAGAGTACCTCCTGGCCCTTGAGGCCGCGGAGGCAGGTGGCTCCCAGTCTGCGGACATCCTCCCGCAGATCCATGTCAACCTTGGGATTGCTATGGAGGCGGAGGGGATGGTGCTTGGTGCCTGTGAGCACTACCGAGAGGCTGCCATACTGTGTCCATCCCATGCCCGGGCGCTGAAGCTTCTCGGGAGTGCGCTCTTTGGCGTTGGTGAGTACCGTGCAGCCGAGAAGGCGCTTGAGGAGGCCATCTTCTTGAAGCCAGACTATGCTGATGCACATTGTGATCTTGGGTCAGCCCTGCACGCGATTGGGGATGATGACCGTGCGGTTCAGGAGTTTCAAAAGGCAATTGATCTCAAACCTGGGCATGTTGATGCCTTGTACAATCTTGGTGGATTGAATATGGATGCAGGGCGCTTTGTGCGGGCTGCAGAGATGTATACTCGTGTGCTGAGCATCCGACCGAACCATTGGCGTGCTCAGCTAAACAAGGCGGTTGCCTTGCTTGGCCAGGGGGAGTCTGAGGAGGCCAAGAAGGCACTCAAGGAGGCATTTAAGATGACACAAAGGGTAGAGGTGTATGATGCCATATCTCATCTGAAGACACTGCAGAAGAAGAAACCAAAGCTTCCCAAAGGAAAAGATGATGGTCAAGGAGAGGAGGCCTTCGTTGTAGTGGAGCCATCCAAGTTCAAGAGGGTTGGAAGAAAGACCACCTTGCGCCAGGACCTTGCTAATGCCCTTGATATAAGGGCCTTTGAGAGAACGACAAAACTTGGCCGCTGCGACACGGAGCTTCTGAGGAAAGAGATGAATGAGACTGATGTCCCCATATCCTACTCAGGCACTGGCAACCCAGAGAAGTCAATACGGAAAGCAGCTCTCGAGGTTATTCTCCGCAGGCTCCTATCTTTCCTCAAGCCAGATACCTTCCAGGGTTCTGTGAAGGCGATTAACGAAAGAATCCTCTCCGTCCTTGACGCCTCTGGTACTGGCCGTGTTGACCTTGGGATGTTCTTTGCTATCATCGCCCCAATTTGTTCTGGTCCTGTGGATAAGCGCAAACGGGTTGTCTTTGATGCACTTCTTTGGCGTCCGGCAAGTGAAGGAAGCAGGGGTCAGATTAGGAGAAGCGATGCACTGTCCTACATCAAACTTCTTCGCGCCGTTTATATACCCACCCATGGGGCTAGTGACATGCTTGAAATGCATGGGGAGTCTGACCCAACTATGGTATCATACACGGAGTTCCTTGAAATGTTCAATGATCCTGATTGGGGATTTGGAATCCTAAGCACATTGGTGAAGCTTGAGGACAGTGATCACATTCGTCATGGCCGCCACACCTGCTCCATTTGTCGATATCCTATCATTGGTTCCCGATTCAAGGAGACAAAGCACTCCTTTAGCTTGTGCAACCGATGCTACAGTGAAGGGAAGGTTCCATCAGCATTCAAGTTGGATGAGTACAGGTTCAAAGAATATGGTAATGAGTCTGAGGCTCTTATCGATAAGTGCATGTGCTTCAATTTACATTCTAAGAAGCTCGAAGCTGATACTTGATCATTCGATCTTTGGTGTCAATTGCTCGAGCATGAATCTGTGTATCCCCTTTCTAGGTGCAAAGATCTCTAGATAGTCTCATGCCCTCTTGTAAACTAAGGTGCTGTTTTGTTCGGAGTTTTCTGAATGTGTTCCGACTACTTGAAAATCCTAATCAATTAGCTATTGTTCGTCCAAGTGTATGGGAGTGAGAACATGTGAATTCCAAACACATTGTTGTTACAATCCCCAATGCTCTTGTTTAATAGAGATCCTTGCTGATACCAACGAGTTTTCATTTGAACAGAACAATTTTGGGTTCTTTTGTTCTCTAATCATACTTGTATAATTTATAGCTTAGCTGCAGGAACAAAAAGTAAAATCACTCTGTACATTCTGTTTTCAACTTCTTTCTAAGTTGGTATAACAAGGATCATGTTCTAAGGCAGTCATCACGATGGCCACGCTCATCATTTCGTTCTGAATCGCTTGCATGACACCACTTGAGCTCATTGATTCTTTTCTGATGGTGGTTGCCGAATTCTACACCCTATCTTATACGGCTCATATATTGATCAAGCTGAGACAGATCGGACGAAGGGAGGACAGGCTGGATTATCTGGGTACGCGTATGATATTCATATATGCAGGCCTACCTTCATTTTGAGCATCCATTCGAATATTTATCAGACCACCTCTGTTCCTTTTTCCTAGCAGGTTGAATTATGGAAAGTGTTTCTCTGACTCCATTTGACTGCTCTTCAGGTTATCGTGCTTTGCTCTCACTCCGTCTTCAGGTTATTGTTTCAGCATTCTTGTGCTTTGCTTTCACTCCGTACTGCTGAATGCTGAATAATAATCCAATCCGTGTCATATGCGTCTCAATTCACTTTGTTGCCTTCAAGCATCCCAGTTCTTGCCGCAACCCTCTCAAGTAAAAGTGTGATATCGATCTTCGCTGTCAAGGCAGTTTTTTAATAGACATTCTTGCTCCTCGCGTGCTTTCCTTCTCGTCAGAAAGTGCCCTGTTGCGCTGGTACCATGTTGTCCAAGTAGGTCTTCCCGTCAAACTCAAACCCAGCATGAGGTGATGAGGTCCACACCCCAGTGACTCCTTCTTATACTATTGTCTTCCCTCTTTTTCTCCCTTGTTTCCCCGCGGCCAACTGGAAAAGCTGCAGCTCCCTCCGTGGCACAGCGAGGTGCGGCGTCACGTGGGCAGTGCGGACGGCACTGTTAATTTCTTTTATAACGTTGATCATTCATTTTATTTTTAAAAAATATAAATATTTTTTTTATATATGACTAGTTTTATCGTCAAAGAAGATATAATATTAACTTATATTTTCATATAATTTTACTATTTTTTTAATAAAACAAATGGCGTCGTACGGACTGAGGAAGTATCAGTTAGCGGCGGACAGTGGTGAGGTGTGGCAGCGCGTCGCGCTCATGATCTCCTGCCTGCAACGGTGCGGCCGGCGGTGGCAATCTGCGATTTTGCGAGCCACGGGCACGGCAGCGCTCACACGGGGCTGCTCATGTGAGAAACGCACCGGCCGCGGGTCGCCGTCTTTGGCATGCCATATGCCATGGGCTCTCGGCTATGGCGCGTCCAACCCTTCTCGGGTTGTTCAGAGGAGTACGTCGGCCGTAGGTCTGGGGTGTTATTCGCTGTAGGCAAGCTCAGCTAGAGGGAACGCACCGAGCGAACACGATAGCTTAATGATGTATCGGCGGTTGGTATTCTTCATGAAATGATGCATACGGCAGTTGGCAGTCTTCAGGAAAATGATGCATATACGGCAGCTGGCCAGTCTTCAGGATTCAGTAAAATGATGCTTACGGTTTCATACTTAAGATCTCAGAAGATGACATCTTAAAGGGTATGTGGCACAATGAGCTTGCTCAACAGTTGACTTTTACAGTTCGAAGTCTTCCAAAAGATTGGACCTGTAATAATTTAGCACACAGATCCAAACCCAAAATTGAGAAAACCCAATGCTGTCCAAAAAAATGTTTGCAGCCGCATGAAACTCTTCACGCCACATGACATCATTGAGATGAAAGCCAGAATTACTCCTGGTAAAAAAAATCAATTTATTCCCTTGAATTAGAACTAAACCTAATCACGGTCAAAGTATACAAAAACATTGTACAGAGGGGTCTGTAAGCATTGGGAGAAGCTACAGAAAACGACCTCTCATGCCTTTTTCTAATAACAAGAAAGACGGACAAAAATTATGAAGGGATCTTCAAGTAAGTTGCTAGCTATACCCGTTATGTATAGAACCTGCTCCGTTCTTGGTCTAGCCATTTCTGACACCACAGGGCAATATACAGAGGCAATTCTTTCTTATCTATGCTCCAAGCTTGCCAAGACCAAAACAATTTAGTACCGAAAGCAGGAACAGAAAAGTATCAGCAATGGAATGGCACACATCACGGTTGTCAAAGAATCGCTCCATCACTCTTCATCCTCAGAATCTGCATTATGACAACATCCAATAATTTTAATGATAAGATGCAGAAAAACCTGAGCAATTAGAATTCCTGGTTCACTGAATGTTTGATTTTGTATGTTCTTGTAACGGAAGGGAGCTCCTAACATGTGCACCACAGCAACTTGCAACAGGGTGATCTAATCAACATGTGATGTGTTCATCACATATTGCCAATGTTCATGTGAAAAAATTGAAAGCCAGTGTTTATATTTCAATATGCCATTTGGATCTGCCCTATTGATGCAGATTCTCTTATTTTTATTTATGGATGAAAAAAGGTAAAACATAAAAGAATGAATGTAGATCACCAATGAGTTATTAAACCAAAGGTTTTCTTACCTGATCGAACATCCTCTCCAACCTGTCCTTTATTGTTCAATTGTTTCATTATCATTAAACATATGAGTTTCCACCAGTAAATATGGAACACAAGTAATGTGAGGAGCATTGTGTTGAAAATGTAATACAATGTTGTTGGGAATTTCTCCAGCTTCCTCAAAGATATGATGGACTGATAGCTGCACATTGCAAGAAAAAAGATGCAAAACTGTAAGTTAAAACCTTATTAGGTAAAAGGAACACAAGATATTATGTCGAGAAGTACAAACAGACCTTGATGTTTTGATTATCCAAAATGGGAAGTAAATCAGTCGTAACAGAAGCCAGGAGAGAGCAAAAAGGCCAAAAAACAAGCTAGCCCCTAGCTCCTTTTCTGTGTATTTGCACAGTTTGGCGGTCTCAAGAAACACATCACTCGCGTCATGCAAAGCCAGAATAACTGTCCCAATTCGAAAAAACCTACAATACAAAAAAAGATTTAATTGTCTTAGAGACATGTTGAAATATTGCTCTTATGTAATAGTGCAAAAGGCAATAAATATGTTGTTTAAAAGCTCAGAATCAACAGAAACAAGGTGGACAGGAAAAAAATGAACATGTATAATGAAGCAAAGTGGTTTCAAAACATCAATGTATTGTTAGATGGCATAGCTGTGCTGCAAGCAAGAAGGGTAGCTGATATGTCAACACTACAAACTTTGTGTTTATATCTTATGTGTTTTCAGATAATCTTACTGTTCTTCGATTTATCCAAGGAATCAAACCACTGGATTGCTTTTATGTCTGTGTTTTTTTCAGGATAATTTTACTTTTGTTCGAACCAACAGGACTAACTCAGTCACAGAAAGATTTGGATAATTGCTGTAGTCCAGTTTACATCAGAACATAAGAGAATGAAGTTATTGAAGTGCAAATCTAGCAAATATTTCATCAAAGGGGCTTGAAAGAAATTACCCGGTCAGATATGCATATCCGATCAGAACAGATGTTACAACATGATGAGACATCATCACAGCAAAATCTTTTCTGCGAGTCTCCCAGGCAACGAGAGCAAAAATGCTGTAGATATAAAATCCACACTGGCACATGTAGAAAAGCATCAATGAGGACCTGCAAGAAAAAGAGGAAAATGGAGGTAAATCACTTAACTCCAAAGAAGAGGTTTATGAGAACTCTAATCCTGGGTCATTTTGGTCAGCATAGGGATGAAAACAGGGGTTTGGTATTTCTACAAGTCCATGATTATATAGTAATTAAAATGGCTCGGAATATGAGTTTCACGTACAAAACAGAAAGAGCAACAATTAAAGGGTGCTGACAGCAACAGTTTATGTTTTTTCCCAGCTTCCTTCCTTCTACAGTACACTAGCAATGTATCAGGATTAGAGCGCATGTCATACAGGTATGCTCATAGATATGCAGAATGTATAAGAATAGTTTACACTCACGTCATGTATTGATTTGGCCAGCCATCGAAGTATTGCATTGTATCTAAGGACCAGGGTTCCTGCTTTATTATCAAGAGGACCCATGCTTGAACAGAACCATAGTATGTCAGCTTCCAAATGGACTCGGAGAACTTGACAATCTTTGCTTGCCTGGCCTCATCATTCATCAGCTTAGAAGCCTTGCTATTGAAACAGTAAGCTGCCAGTGGCTGAAATGAAACATACATAGGGACTATATGTAAGGTGTAAATTCTCAAGTGCAACTGACAGTTACTCTGGAATTTCAAAAGCATAATTTGTACAGGCAATTAGGAAAACTGTGGACAGAAATGAAAAAAAACATACAGGAACTAAAGCTGTGGTTATATAAGTGCTTAGCTATATAACTACCACTTTATCTGCAATTGTACATATTTTTAGCTAAAACCTGTTATAAGGCTTTCCGAAATTCAAACAAAAAAGAAGCCAATAAGTAGCCAAACAACATACGGATTTTTCCGAAATTCAAACAAAAAAAAGCCAATAGGTAGCGAAACAACATAAGGATTTTACACTTGGATCCAAAATTGAAGGTAAAAACTAAGAGCGATGTTTTATCATGTACAAGCCTTATGTGAGTATCAACTCCCTTTATCCAAAAGATTGTCAGAGTGTACTTCAACCACTATAAGACACCATAAGAACCAAGAGTAGCAGACAAGCTCATGTCTTTAAAGTAAAGTACAGCCCAAATGCCAACCGCGTTGATCATAAATAGCGGCCATAGCCTATCGATAACACAATTAATGACATATTTCCATTTTGGAAAAAAGCCAAACACTTCACATACGCATCGTCGATACATCAAATTGGCCGGATCAAACTGATCGGGTACGGGTACGGCCATCAAGGCTCGCGGTGCCAGCGAGATGGACGAGCACGCTGCCACCCAGCGCCTCGCGTCACCCCACGGAGAGCATTGGAGAAACCGAGTAGGAAAGAGATCTCGCGGAACCCGGCACGAATCTGAACGAGGCGAGAGGGCCGGGAGCTGATTCGGTTTACCTTGTAGACGAAGCGGTCGAGGAAGAAGCGGGCGCAGAGGAAGCCGACGGAGAATACGAGCGTGAGGGGGAAGAAGGACGACGCCTCCGGGCCCCGGATCGCCATCGCCGACAACCCAACAGAGCAGCCCCCTCGCCGCCGCACAACCACCACGGCGACGCGCCGACCGGCTCCGCGGCGGGGCGCCCCCTCTCGTGCGCGCGCACCCCGATAATGTCAAGGGTTCGGCGGTTGGGGAGGCGAAGGGAGGGGGAGCGGAGCGGAAGGATGCCCAGGCGGCACGCGCTGCTCCTGTTCCCTTCCTATTTCTACCTCTCGCGCAGGGCGAGACGGGACGGGTTTGGCTTGGACACGATGGAGGGGAGGAGAGGGAGATCGAGGGAGAGGAGGACGATGTGGTGGTGGGGTGGGGCGCGTGCGACTGTTCCTCCGTCGCGTATGCGTGTTGGAATAATGGGATCTCTCGCTCTGCATCTCGGCTGATTCGGTTTTAATTAGGGGCAGATGGGAACTCCCTCGATCTAGTTATGGTTTGGATTAAATTGGAAGGTCTCCCTCCCAACATCCAAAGAATGTTGGAATTGGCACTGTTAGTATAATCTTTTCAACCATATAAAAAATGTGTCATCGTTCGAATCACAATTAACTATTTTGTTTTTGCTTTGCGCCTTTCAACCCCAAATTTCCACATATACTCCAGACATGAATTCTATGATCTTGGTGATATCTTCGGTCAAAATATTATAGGTTTGTTTGTCTTTTGATCAATGGCGTGACAGGCATCCATTTGGTTTTAATTAACGTTAGTTTGAACTCCCTTTCTCTGCACGATAAATCATCGGTACACTCTATTAGTAAAGTAAGCGCGATGTACTACAATACTTTACCGGCAGCAATTGTGGGAGGAAGGCCTAGGAGATGGAGGGAGGTCACTAGTGTCGAAATTGTGGAGTTAGGTCATTAGTGCCGAAATTGTAACCGATGGCCCAACCTCCAACGTCTATGAAAGTCAGCACTAGTGTCGGTTTTTAATATTAACTGACATCGATGTTTATCATGTGTTAGTTTTTTTTATGATAACTAGCCCTATTATATATTTCTAAAATACATGAAAAAATTATGTAGTAGCAAATGAAATGTATATTTTTCAAGTCCACCATCTCTTGAATTCACTCAAGTACATTCATTTATTCAATTCAAGAATAGAAAACAAAATTAAAATTTTCATTCATGGCCGATCTGAACCAACAAAATTATCATCAATTAACCAGAACACCCATCCACATCAAACCATCATCGTCTTCATCAATTAATAATCATACATCTCTCAAAAAAACCAAGAACACCACAACAAAAATACTTAGGTGTTGTTTGGTTACGATACGTCCCCGTCACATCGAATGCCTGACGCTATTTTAAAATATTAAATATAGATTATTTATAAAATTTATTCGTAATCAAAGGCTAATTCGTGAGAGATTTGACGATGTAATGTTACAGTAAACATTTGTTAATTTTGGATTAATTAGGCTTAATAGATTCATTTTACGAATTAGTTTTTGATTTTATAATTATTTTTATAATTAGTTTATGCTTAATCCTTTAAATTGATGTCCAAACATCCAATGTGACACGGACTTTAGTTCCTCCATCCAAACCCCCTTACTAAAAATATCCATCCAAACAACCCCACACTAAGACTAGTTATCTCGCTAAAATGGTTAGCATTTTCAAAAGTACACTAGCGGAAAAGAGGCTTTAGTCCCGGTTTGTAACTCCCGTTGTCCCGGTTCTCGAACCGGGACTATGAAACCGGGACTAAAGGTGACTCGCGCCACGTGGTCGGCTCCACCATTTTAGTCCCGTTGATAACATCAACCGGACTAAAGCATTTTTTCTTTTTCTTAATAATTTCATCCTGCTGTTTGTTTATATGTATTTTTTTGTTGTTTTTTTGCTGAAATCAAATTCACATATCAAATTAACATTCTCAAATCTCCTCCACATCACAAATTCACATCACAAATCGAGTAATGAACATCACAAAAATCGAGTATAGAATATCACATTATCACATGTCAAATTTCGAACATCACAAAAATCTCAAAAAAAATGCACAGCGCCGGAGAGGACGAGGGGACGTCGCTCTTGTCGCCGCTCCTAGAGAGGACGAGGAAATGGAGGAGGCACTGCCGTCACCTTCGAGTCGCTGCCATCTCTGAGCCGTCGCACCGCAACCACCTCCGAGCCGTTGCCATCTTTGAGCCGCCACGCCGCAGCAACCTCCAAGCCGTCGGGCCACCGCCATCTTCAAGCCGCTACCACCTCCTCTCCCACCACTATCGCCAGAGCGGGAGAGAGCTGAGAGAGGGAGAGAGAGCTGAGGGAGGAGAAAACAGCTAAGTGTTTAATCGGTGGAGAAGACGATGCGCGCGGGATATATATAGCCCCGAATCTTTAGTCCCGGTTGGTGCCACTAATCGGGACTAAAGATATATTAGTCCGTTAATGGCATCAACCGGGACTGAAGATCCAATTTTTAGTCCCGGTTGGTGCCATAAATCGAAACTAAAGATAATTTCCCGATATTTCTAATTCATCTTTAGTCCTGGTTGGTGTCACCAACCAGAGTAAAGATAATTTTTCGCTATTTTCCAAATTTATTTGGCCTCGGCTAGGGATAAAAATTAAATAATCCATTAAATAGGATCAAATTAATTTCATTAAATATAGGTTTAAAACAATAATAAGTAATGCATTAAAATTTAATCAAATATAGGTAATCCTAGACATTGCACCTCTCTATGTGTGTCTCTAGATATTGTTTCTCTTTTGCCCCTCTCTGTTTTTCCTTTTCATCTGCTATTGATCAAGATAGAAAAAATTTGAATTTTTTATTTTTAATATTTTTTATTAACTTAGGAGCACACAAGAGGTAACCACAGAAAATTTGAGCCTAAACAAGCGAAAGAAGTGGTGGTGAAAATTCGAACACGCGCTCGAATCGATAAAAAGCTTCTAGGCTTGAAAAGGCAACCTTCGATCCGTTTTTGAGGAAAATAAAATCGCCGAACGCGCAAAGCGGTGAACGAACGCATCTAAAATTTTTTTATCAATTTTCATATATGGAATGTCTCGATCAGAGTCCGTATGTGAAAGGTCGTTTTAAAAATCGACTCCGAATTAGAGGACGAAACGGGAACAATATACACAAAACTTGTTACACGCGCACAAAACCGAATTAGGGGACGAATTAGGGTTTGAATGTTCTTATCAATATTATAGATCCTTTCGATTTGTATATTATTACCAAAACAATTTCACAAAAATATTTGTATATTGAGAATCATTAGTTAATAGCAATATGGCGATTTGTAATTACAATGTAATGATTAAATTAAAGCTTCCTTCTATGTTCAATCACCCACCCTCATACAACACCACATCTTTGAAATTACAGATTCTCTCAAATTAATTTCAGACCATTTGAATTATGTAGCAAAATTTGTATATTTTTATTAGGTTTAGTTAAAAAAAATAAACACCTTCACTTTAGTCTTGGTTGGTGTTACCAACTGGGACTAAAAACCATTTAGATCTTTAGTCCTGGTTTGTAACACCAATAAATCGAGACTAATGGCCACCGACCTGACACATTCTGACAAGAATCTAACCACGACTAAAGATGATCTTTAGTCCACGAACTGGGACTAAGGGTCCTAGAGAATCGGTGCCTTTTTAAACCAGGACTAAAAATGATCTTTAGTCTTTGGTACAATTGCAACCGGGACTATTATGGATTTTGACATATTAACCAAAAATCATTTCTTCAGTAATGATACTATTTTCATTCCTTACACAACTTTGTTTAAGCTATTTATTGACTTTATATTATATGATACTTGTTAATCTATGAATTAATTTATCAGCTAATAGCCGAAATGTTGAACTGAACGGCCTAGCTGCTTACTTCATTAGATGTAAAGCTGTACTTGCCTTCAAATTGTTTTATTTTCTTTTTTTAAGGGAAAATAGCATGATAGTGCCTTTTTAATTAACAGAGTAGGAGAAAAATACAACCATAGGGCAAAAGAAAAAGAAAAGAGAAACAAAAAACAGTCATCCACACACCAAACAGTTCCAGCATACAGACCCAGGAGAAGGCTAGCATCGGATCAGCCGCCGCTAAGCGTGACCGACCGTCGCTAGGCCAACAAAGGGGCTGCAGACGAGATCGCCCAAGACCCACCCTTATAACTGACACGAAGTTTTGCTCTATCTACATCTTTTGGGTTGAGGGAGAGAGGGTGAGAGAGAAGAAGGAACCGATCTCCCTCCTAGGCCCTCCGATGTGGCCATCATGCCGAAACTAGGGCGTCGACACAAAGGACGTGAATCTAGAATGAGCTTAACCAGAAGTTTGGGAGGTTTTGGCAAGAGGCTACCTAGACAACGTCTCCAAGGAGAGAAGCGACGGAGCACCGCCACCGCCATCCGTCGAGGTCTCCAAGAGAACCAAGATTGGGTTTTCACCCGACCGCTCGCTAGAGGGGATGAGACGGCACGACAACACCCTCGGGGGGGTAGTGACGCTCGAGCGACACCGTTGTCGGCCCGTGCAAGGTCGGGCTGGGTTTTCACCCGTCGTACTGCCACCTTCCTATCCACAACTATCGCTCCAGTGCTCCACCACTCACTAAACCTCTGCCGACACGTAGACACCACTGCACCGGCGCTCTCCGCCAGCTAGCCTCCATGTGTCGCCACCGACCGCCCCTCCTTGCGCCACTACCACGAGACGGCCACACCTCTCTGTGTCACGTCGGCCTCCGCACCAGCCACCGGTCTCCTTCGCTACCTGCCGCATCACCGCACGAGTCCCCATCGACGTCGGTTGTTCTTCCCACACCGGCGGTGCCACCTCGACTACCGGCCGAACGCGCTCGTCCTCGCCGACTACCCACTGTCGGGGTTGGGCCTCTTGATGACGACGGGGGTGCCGTGTGGCGGCTCGCCGGGGAGGTTGGAGGGCGACAGCGCGCCCGGCCGGGTCGGGCTCCACGCGGAGCGTGGCCGTGTACCAGCAGAACCCCTTGATGGTCTCCACCACCTCGTAGCTGTACCGCCACGCGGCCAGGTCGAACTCGACCAGCCTCTCCTTGGACCACCCGGCTGCCGCCGCCGCCGCCTCGCCCTCGTCCTCGCCGGTTGCCGCCGTCGCCTTGTTCACTGGCCCAGCGCAGAAGCGGGCATACCTGGACTGGCCCTCGGCGCCCTCCAACCTCCAGCACATGCTCGAGCCCGCCTTGGTGGGGACGGCAGCAGCGACGGGCGGGGAGGTCGGAACCGACGCCGACACCACCACCTCCACTCGTCTCTTGCTCCCGTGTTGTCGGGGACGAGGCGCGGCGAATCCACTCGCGCGAAGCGGCGTCCGCGGGTGGCCGGATCGGGGCGACGGCGCGGATCCGGGGACGCCGACGTCGGAACCGGGGACGTCGACGTCGGATCTGACGTTGCCCACGCCGTGGCCGCGACTCCTCCCTTCGCGCTGAGAAACGCCGCCACGAAGAGGCCCCGCCGTAGCCTTCCTAGCTCGCCCACCGGCTTGCCGACGACAAGCTCCGGCGGCGGCGAGGAGGGGAAGGAGGGGAGGGGGCGGCGGCGGTGCTCGAAGGTTTTCGCCCCTCGCGTCACCCGCTTTTTTGGGAACTCTTTTTATTATCGTTTCATTTTCTTATGTCACATGTTATCTTATCATAAGCAAATTAGACCTACTTATTAGTGAGGCAATATAAAACCTTCACAAAATATTCAAATGACTAAAAAGTAATATTATTCATTCTTATCAGATCCATTCGAGATACATTGACTGCAACAAACACTTTCTTTACATAAATACCAACAAATAAACGTTGGACTTAGTTGTGCACCTAGGCATCACTATCTACCGGCCACCAGCTTGTCTATCTGACCTTTCCTCGGTACACAGATGCTTTGTCTAACATTTTTTTAAGTGTGACAATGATACAAGTAGTTGATTAATTTTGTGTTTTTCTGAAGATGGGATTGGGAGGGAAAATACGGAAAAAGAGACAACGATTGTCGTATCTAGGGGTGGGCGCCCAACCGATCGGTCTGACCGAACCGATCGGTTTTTGGTGTTTGGTTAGTTCTGTCTTCGGAAAGTTAGTACCGAACTCAGAGTTTAAAAAGTCAGGACCGAGCATTTCGGTTTTTGTTAATTTGGTTCGGTCTTCGGTCAGGAACGAAATTTTTAGGACAGGTAACATTTCAAAAAAATTACCTAGTTTACTAAACAACATGATGTCATTTTTTAATATAAAAATGGTTGCAAGTAACAATTAAATAAATTCAAACAAACATAAAACTTACAAGTGTCAATAATTAAAAGTTTCAAATAACAATTGATAAATAACAAATGAGTCAATATACAGGAGACCGAACTTTAGTCACTTCGGTTAGTTCGGGTAACCGATGTTCAAAGACCGAAGTTTATTTGGTTATTTTGGTTATTGTATTTTTAAGACCGAAATTTAGTTTGGTTTTTTTGTTTCGGTCTCAATTCAGTTTGGTTCTTTGTTTTTGATTATTTTTACTCACCCCTAGTCGTACCAACTCAGTACTTAGAGAGAGAAAGCAAGAAAATCCCAAATGCATGATCGCACAAATTCAGCTTATAGAAGTCATGGAGGCTGCATGTCCAAATTATACACGTGGCGTGAAATTTTGTCCAACTAAACTACTCAAGTATGCTTCCAGTATTTTTCAGCTTACATAATTTTAGTTTGAGGGCGTCACATCACACTTAGGCTGCTACACTTCGTTCCAACAGCACACTCTAGAACACTGCATGCTTAACAACACACATCCATATATATCAGTGGTTACCTTTGAAGAAAACGGTTAGTTAGCGCGTGAGCATCGAATTGATTAACTGATCCCTTTATAATGCTCATTCCCTTCTATAACCTTGATAAATTAGAGCACATGCAACAGCTTTCTAATATCCTCTAAAATCTTTATTTTTTAAGTAATTTGAACGAAATTTATCTTCTAATAGATTACCTATTTCATTTAAAAAAATTGATTCCCTTTACTATCATTTTTGTTCTTCACAAGTTCACAAATAGCTAACGTAGTCTGGCGCTCAATATCAGTTTCGCGCCATTGCGCTTCTTCTCGCATGCACGTTTTTGTTGTCACGCGTCTGGCCCTGCTCGTCCCCAACTGATGCATCCTTCCCCGCCTCCTCTACCACCACCGCCCCTCCTCGTACATGGCGGCCGCATCCTCCACTGCCGCAATCTCTCCCCGTCGCCTCCTCGTACCGATGCCGTTGCGTTCCTCCCCCTCCCTTCCCTTCCCGCCACCGCATCCTTCCCCATCGCCGCATCCTACAACGCCGTAGAAATCAGGCCCAAAGCAATTTTAAATTTAAAGAAAATCAGATTTTAAGAATTCTGTTGGATGAGAGATGTTGTATTAGAAATTAAATTTTTTAGGAATGACTAAAAATATAATTATTAAGAATTTATTTAGTCATTCTGTTGCATGTGCTCTTAGGCCCGTTAAAACAGACGTAACATATATGTGCTAACACTACAGTAATATAATCAATCACTCTTTTTTAAATTCAAACATACATATAAACCATAAAAAAGAGCTAATCTCGAATAACCTACATGCATGCAAGCCAGAAAAAAAAACAAATCTCGAATAACTTCTCGTAATTAAACTATGTCTGCATGCACATAATAAAAATAGGAAATAATATGAAATAAAGAAGTGGACTCGATTTTTATTCGTTGGATTACGAGTAAGTAAAAGAAAAATATTAGATCTGAACCGTTGGTAAGGTGCATTATAAGTGATGAAGTGACACAAATAGAGATTGATTAATTCAAATTCTTCTTTGGTCGATCGATAAGCATGGATATAATGGAAACAATAAACTATTAATTAGTTATAATCTTAGCGGATCTATACTAATTAACAATGAAACAAACTAATTATATATAATAAACACTAATCGTATAAGTTAATTACTAATCAGTAGCAAAATATATTAATTACCACCAATCGATTTCTAATAATAGGAATGGCAATGGGGCGGGTTTGGTTGGGCATCCAAAACCAAAACCCGAACCTAAACCCCAAAACCAAAACCAATTCGGATGAAAATCCATTATCAAAACCGAAACACACGGATACCCAAAACCTGACGGATTAACTGAAACCCAAAATTATTAGCTGAAACCCGAATTTTTAACCGAAACCCAAAATTAATTCTCATAACAGATAACAGATTCTGAATCGTTTTTCCTTAATTGTTTCTTTTACATTTTGAAAAATTGCCCATATGATCATGTGTACATTAAATCATTAATTATAACAGATCATAGCTATGCTATAAAATTATAGATCATATGAATATCAAAATATATAATATATATGACTAAGATGATACAACAATAATACAATTTAAAGTCTAAATAAATAAAATACAATATATAGACAACTTGAAACATTTAGAGTCTAAATAAATAAATTTGGAGTAAAAAATCCAAAGTCTAAAGTCCAAACAACGAGAGATGCAGCTGCTCTCACTTCAACTGTGACCACTGTCTGTCATACGGTGCAGAAAGAGAAGAATAAACAAATTATGAATAGAAAGAACATATTTTGAGAAAAAAAAGGTTTAGGGTTTTGTAAAATCAGGTACAAGATTTTTTATTTAGCTCCCTTGCTGCTCCACTATGTCATATTCAATAAAAAGGCCTCCATACTGCTCCACGGTGTAGGAGGCTCCAAGATCGTCGTCGGCGAGGAGGGAGATAATTGATTAGTGGGTGAAAACTAAAAAAGGCGAAAAGGAGAAAGGGATGGCGGAACGGAAGAGACTGACAAGAGAGAGACTCGTCAGCGAGGAGGGAGCGAGTGGGTGAAGCGAGGGGCAGTGGGGGACGGATCGAAAGAGAGACAGAGAGGATGAGGAGAGATCGAACTAAGGCGGCTAGAGTTCTTCCACTTACTTGAGAAAGGGAGAGAATGTCACGGGGAGTCGGAGATAGTCGGATAGAGATTAGAGAGAGATTGAGTATTCGGGTAATGGGCTGTATCGCTGTCCGCTGATTTGCTGTATCTGTATGTTTTCGGTTCGAGTTTGGGTATCTGCAGGTTAAAATTAAAAACTGCACCAAACCCGTAATATTTTAGGTATCCGAAACCACAAAACCACGGACGAAAAACATGCACCAGATCAAAATCCGAAAACCCAAAACCGCGGATACCCAAACCGACATCCTAAGATCATCTAACATCTAAGAATAACATTCTCTCAGTAGCTCTATCCACCATTAAATCAATCAAACATGTCTTTGGTGGAGTTTTTTTTAAAACGAGAGAAAATTATGAATGATGGATAAATGTGTGCACGCTTCCAACCTCTTAAACGGTAAAGAACTTTCTTCATTTTTTCTGAGAGAACATTTTAAAACAACATTTTAATATAATACTGTAATAGTCAACTCATTCGTTCGTGACCTCGATTAATTGTCACAAACTTATCATAAGCACATTCATACGGGCACTATCCCCTTTGAAATACTAGCACGTGTTGCCTTCTAGACCAAACAACTGTACCGGAAGCATTTCCACACACACCATTACTCGTCGGAACTTTTGACCGGCGCTGAAGAAAACATATCCCCGCAATCAATGACCATAATCCTCCCCTCCCCTGCCCTGAACGGTTTGCACGGAGGACCCGGACAGCTAGACGCGCAGGGACGCGGTCGACGACTCGGCACACACATCCGCCCGGTTCCAGCCGCGTCCGCGTGGACGCGCACGGGGCGAGGCCGCGAGCGAGCGAGCGAGCGCGCATCCAAGCCGTCGTTTCCCCCGCGCCGCGCGCATCCGTTCTGTGCGCGCTCTCCTCTGCGCTCTGCGCCCGCACCCACGCGGTCACCGCGCACCGTGTGTGTGTGTGGTGTGTACGTACCGGAGCGAGTACGCAACCGCCCAATGGAAATGGAATTCGCGCCGCATGATGCCTCTCGCGCTGCCCCGCCCGGTGGTTGGTTTGGTTACTTTGCTCGGACGAGAGAGTCGTGGACTTCGAGCGGGGTTGGGTCTGCGCGTCTGACCGCGTGGCGTTGCTCACACAGACGAGCGAAAAGCGAGAGACAGGTGGGTGGGGAGAGAGAGAGAGAGAGAGAGGGAGAGAGACGCCGGTTTCCGCCGCCTCTGCTCCTCCTCGTTCTTCCTCGGGGTGGTTGCGTCGGTCCACCTGGAGGCGTCGACGCCGCCACGCCGGCGGGGCAACACTGCCGCAGCACAGGGGTCAGGGGAGGGGGCGGCGGGGGAGGAGAAGCTTGGGCACAAGGAGACTAGAGCAGCGACGCCTCCTTTCCTTTTCTCCGATCCATCAGGTGAACTAGCCATGCCTCTGAACTTCTCCCTTTCCCCTTCTTCCTCCGGCTGCTTCATCGGCTCCTTACCTTGGTGGTGACTAGAACTGCGTGTAGATTGGCAAGATTTTTTTTTTGTAATTTTTTTGCATGTTTTTTCTCGTGATTCTAGGGGAAGCTTCTCCCATCTCGTTGACTATTGCGCAGGAATATTCGAACGGAGTGAGGTTTTCTATTGCTAATCGTGAACTGAGTTGGGTAATCTGGTCTTCGTGACAGTTCTGAGCACGAATTGGAACTGGCTTCGCATCGAGGTTCCAATAAGGTCACCGGATTTGGCGCATGGGGGTTTCCATCAGCTGCTTGTGGGGTGGCTCCGAGTCGAGGGGAAACCAAAATGGTTCTGCTGCGGTGACGTCTCCTCGTTCAGGTATATTTCACTCACTCGGTTCCAGATCATGAGCTAGCTAATATTGTTAGAATTTTAATGCTGCTTGCATTCCAAGTTCTGCATTTGCATTTAGGAAAAACCAGTGTTGTTTTACATGAAAATGGCGATTAAATTACTACCTATCATCTTCTGCCATGTGCACATGTTGCTCCAGGATATACATGGTTATGGATGTGTCCAACAATCATTCGTTGGACAGTCTACAGAGAGGACTTTCTTTTTCTTTAAGTTACTGAAGCATTCAAAGAGATGAAATGATGAGAAATTCATTTTTTTAATAATAGGAGGAACATCTGAATATTTTCTGGCTTTTCATACTAGGAAAGTGTTGTTGGCAAGTTTCTCTTTTTGAGACAAAAGAAAGGCTCACACACCAAAACTCACACAATATATGCTCCATGAATATAATCACCACTCAAGATAATGCATCAGAAAGAAACAGCTCTTGATGTTCTTATGTCTTTCTTTATGCAGTACCATTGCAACCAAGTTTTGAGTGAGCCACTTTCCTGCATTAGGGCTTAGGCGTCCTGTTGGAAACTATACTGTGAAAAAGAAAACATTAGGCAACAATCATGTAAAAAGGTATGCATTATAATTAAGGGTAAATTGGATCCGTGCCATTGCAAACGTGCCTATTCAGATAAATGCCATTACAATTCGTCTATTCGTAGCTGTGCCATTGGAATTTTACAAAATTGGACCGTGCCACTACCGTGACGTTTTCCATTCATCTCCTTCCTTTTCCGTCACTCTCTCCTTCCTTCTCTTCTTTTCTTCTCCTCTCCTTCTTCTTCCCTGTCGGCCGGTAGCTCTTCTCCTCTCCCGAGCATGGATGTGTGTGTGTGTGGTGGGGGGGGTGCGCTGAGGGTGACAAGCCACAGCTGTCCGCGGCGACGAGAGGGCGAGGTGACGCCGGTGGCAAGAGGAGAAGGCGGCAATGGCGGGTAGCGAGCCATGGTGGTCCTCATGTGGCGAGAGGGCGAGGCGACGCCGGCGGTGGCCGCCTCACCCTCTCGCCACCTCGTGGGCATGAAGCCGTCGGCGAGCCCAATCTCCCCAAGCAGACTCCCCCATCCCGCCGGTGAGCCCAAGATACTCCTTGCCGATTTCATGGGCATTGCCAACGAGGAGGAACTGGATTGGCGGAAGAGCTCGTCGACGATGAGGGAAGGAGATGCCATGGCCGCCTCAACCTCTCGCCGCTGCTGCGCACAGCCATGGCCTGCCACCGCCGGCGTCGCCTCACCCTCTCGCCGCCCGCGGACAGCCGTGGCTCGCCACCTGCCATCACCACCTTTCCCTCTCGCTGCCCCCACACTTCCATGCCCGGGAGAGGAGAAGAGCGACCGGCCGATGGGGAAGAAGAAGGAGAGGAGAAGAAAAGAGAAGGAAGGAGAGCATGACGGAAAAGGAAGGAGATGGATGAAAAACGTGACGGCAGTGGCACGGTCCCAATTTTGTAAAATTCCAGTGGCACGACTATGAACAAACGAATTGTAATGACATTTATCTGAATAGACACATTTGCAATGGCACGGATCCAATTTACCCTATAACTAATCATGCATATATGAGGATATTGGTCTTAATCTTAGAGCAGTCAACCTTAATGGCCACTATCATGTGTCAGTGAACTAATACACATACTTTTTTTATTAATTCTCTTTCCTATTTTTCTAAACAAACATTGATGATATCACCTCTGGAAGAAATGCAGGTCAAGTAATATCAAGAGCTGGAAGTAATGTACGAGTCTTCTCCCTAAAGGAGTTGAAGCTTGCCACTCGAAACTTTCACATGATGAACTGCATTGGCCGTGGGGGTTTTGGAGCAGTATATAAGGTGAGAAATGGACTCGCTTTGTGCATCATATTTTCCTGTCTTCTTACTTTATGGCCTTTTCTTTTATCATCACCTGCTAGTTTGACTGTAGGAATTCTCTTTTGATATTTTTCTAATGATACATTTTATCAGTATGCAAGTATATAATGAATAACAACTAACAAGAGTCTCCTTCACTTAGGGAAACCTGAGAGATGGCACTCAAATTGCAATTAAAAAGCTGTCAGCTGAATCAAAGCAAGGGGCAAATGAGTTCTTGACAGAGATAAATGTCATATCCAATGTCAGGCACCCCAACCTTGTAAAGCTAATTGGTTGTTGTGTTGAAGGGACTAACAGACTACTAGTGTATGAATATGCAGAGAACAATAGCTTGGCACATGCTTTACTTGGTAAGTTCAATAAATCAATACTGACATATTGATCAAGTAAAGTCCAGCCATTGTATTAAATTTACTTTTGTGATCAGGACCAAGGAGTAGGTGTATTCCGTTAAACTGGCAAAAAAGAGCAGCTATTTGTATCGGAACTGCTTCTGGCCTTGCATTTCTTCATGAGGAAGCACAGCCACGCATTGTTCACCGTGATATCAAGGCCAGCAACATTTTACTTGATAAGAAACTACTTCCTAAAATTGGAGATTTTGGACTGGCCAAGCTTTTTCCTGACACCATTACTCACATTAGCACACGTGTTGCAGGAACAATGTAAGTACATGTAAATCTTTTGATTATTTACCTGCTCTTGTAATGGATCTATGCACATTCCATGTAGATTTTTTCCAGAATAATCAGCTCAGTGTGTGGATTTTAGTTATGGATTTTTCCAGGCGGTTTTGTCAGCTTATTATTGTTGCTTCTATTTCTAGTGACCCAAGTTGACCTGTCATTGTCAAATCACTTAATTACAGCTTGCTTAGTCTGTAATAGGATCATTTTACTTATCGTTTGGGATGTCATTTCTTCTGCAGGGGTTACTTAGCACCAGAGTATGCCTTGTTGGGACAGTTAACCAAGAAAGCAGATATATATAGTTTTGGGGTCCTTGTTCTTGAAGTGATAAGCGGTGAAAGCAGTAGCAAATCGACTTGGGGGCAAGATATGAATGTCCTTGTGGAATGGGTAACACACTTTTCTCTCTTTCTCTCCTCACCAGAGCACTAGTTTTGCAGCAATTGTAATGCCCACATCAACTCATGATAGCAGTAGTATTATTCATTGATTCATGACAGTACCAGCTTTTCCTTATGACATACATCTACGTGGTCTTGTTCATCTGAAAAAAAATTAAAGCTTTGATGTGGTTAAAAATTTAAATGGCAGACATGGAAGCTTCGAGAACAAGGAAGGCTTTTGGAAATTGTTGATCCAGAACTGGAAGAATACTCAGAGGAGGAAGTGCTTCGTTTCATCAAGGTAGCACTTATGTGCACCCAGGCCACGTCCCAGCAGAGGCCATCCATGAAACAGGTGGTGGATATGCTATCTAACCCAACAGAAATCAGTCTGGAGAACTTAGTCGCACCAGGTGTGCTGAAAGAACCCCTCCATCATTCAAGTAGTTCTGGTTTGACACTGGACACAACCTCAAATAGAAGCACCAAACCCAATCCAGTTGAATCCTATAGCACACAGACCAGAGACATGAACAGCTATCAGTTGAGCACGATTGAGGTGTCGCCTAGGTGATACGGTACACTGCGCGCTTCCTTGCCAGATTCAGAGGGGCTCCCACGTTGTCAGATTTTGCTGCGCTGACTGCTGAGTGCTGACAGAGTTTTACTTGAAAATGAGAAAGTGAACAGGATATGCTTAAAGCCCTGATCCATATGCATCCGGATTGAGGAAATACACAGGATAGGATGGGCTTGCTGTAGGTTGCTGTTGTACAGAACGTGTAGTTATACGTTGGCAAAGGATATCACATGTTTATATACTTGCGTAGGGATGCATTGCAAGAGTAGTGATGTCTTAAGACACCCAAAAGAACATCACCATTCGAAGACGTGGTGAAGAACAGGGTGAAGAGTTGTCACGTGATGATCATATTTTAAGGCTTATTTGGATAGGCATGGATTAGGTTTAATCCCTCTATTCTGATGGAGAATGGGTTCATTATCTCTGCTTATCTAAAGGAATTAAACCTAAACCCCACCTATCGAGACAGGCCTTTGATGACATAATCTTTTACCTTCTTTTTACCTCTTATTGGCCCAATTTTTCTTACATCGTGGCTAGTGCAAAAATATGTGATTTGAGACAAATAGTTAGTTTCTGGAAATCCTTTAGACACTGATTTTTTGTTCTTTTTTGTTCTCATATATGAAGTGATCATCTGGACTCTGGACTGGACTGTGTATCCATTTGTGATAATATTTTAGTGTTGTTGTATTGAATTTTCAAGAGCAATTATTGGATTCCTGATTTCCTTCAATCTAACTCAGCGGGGAATGTGCGTGTGATTAAATATCAGGACTATTGAGCTTACAAAATCTTGGTCACAAGGTGTGAATTACCATCACACTTCTTGCTTCTTGGGATCTAAATGTTTGATAATTCTGACATAGAATGTTTTGTGAGAGTGTCCATTCGGCATTCGCTTTTGGTTTCTTGTGTTCTCCAACTTGCTTTCTGCTGTATATATACTCTGTAGCTGCACGGGATTATTATATAATGTTGGTCATTAGTATTGTTCTCCTGCTGTCTCTTTTTTTTCTGTAAGGGTTTTTCATACTAAATGTATTAAGTATCTTTGGCTTTGTGCCGGGTTTAAACCAATCTTTATCTAAAGGCATCCAAAATATTCAAAATATAGTCTTTGTTTAGCTGTACATCTTAATCAGCACATTTTGTGAATGATTATCAAATGATTCAAAGTATACATTTCGCACATAACTCTACATGAATTGAGTGCAACTGTGTTTCTGTACCGTGCATATTAGTTATATACTCCTTCCCTTCATACTATGGGCTTGTTTGCGGAGCTTTTAGCAGCCGAGCTTTCCCAGAATCAGGAGATCCTTTAAACAGTCTAGGAATCAGGAGATCCTTTAAACAGTCTTTTTTTCAAATTTTAGTCTAGCTTTTTTTTCAAATTCTGAAAAGCTGTAGGTATAGTTTCTAAAAAACAAAAACAAAAAGCTGATAAATCCAATTTTTTTAAGATTCTCAGAAGCTAGTTACAAACCGTTTCTCAACTCAATTCAAAATCTAAGCTCCTCAAACAGGCCTTATAAGTCGCTTTACTTTTTTTCATCGAACTTTTTTAAGTTTATAAAAAATATAAAAATATTTTCAACATAAAACAAACATATTATCAAAAATATATTAATGTCATATTTAATAAAATTAATTTAATATTATGGATGTTGCTATTTTTCTAAACTTTGATCGAACATAAAAAAATTTATAAAAAAAATTAACGACTTATAATACGAATCGAATCGAAGAGAGTAATATAACAAAACTGCAAACTAACTGAAGATGATTGGGAGAAGAACTAGCATAGCCGGGCACCAAGAGGACTACAATACCCCCTGTTGACCCTTGCTTAATTTATCGAGGGCGCACTATACATGCCTCCAACTAAAAAACAATCTAAAAGCATATACCTTTCTAATGAACACAGCTAATAATAGCTCACGACCATAACCTCCAGTTTATTCGATTCACATGACAACATAGGCTTCTCTCAACTCACTGATGATACCTTTCTTGATAAACATGCAGCGAGAGGAACCACGAACAAGAACTAACAAAAACAAAATCTCATGAGTGACTCTATTCTTTGTCTACGAAAGCTGATTCAGCGAGATCGATGGCTCGAGCCAGGGCGGCTGCCTTGTTCTCGCATTCACGTTGCTCGTCGTCTGGGCTGCTATCAGCGACGATGCCAGCACCAGCCTGAAGGTGAGCGACCCACTCCCGGCGCCTCTCGGTGTCTTTGTATGAGTACATCGTGTTGTGGCTTGGCGCTGTTGAGAATACAATGGTGCGGAGTGCGAGAGCGATAAGCATGTCTCCGTCAAATGATATTCCTCCTAGGCCGCCACTGTATGGCCCTCGTCTTGTGACCTCTAGCTCATCTATCAGCTCCATGGCTTTCACCTGGTTATGTCGGATGGAATTTTGTTAGACAATGGTTTGTTCCAAAAAGGATTATGGAGCACTGATGGGTCCACTTGGTATGGAGAGTAGTAAATGAGATGGATTTATTACTATATGCAAAAAGGATGAGTAATGTGATTGAAGTCAACAGAGCGAAAAAGGGAAAAAGTTCTAACATAATTCTATGCAGTTGAAAACTTCAAAGAGACTACCAAGAGTCTACACTGTCTCAACCATATGGCTTGTATTGTGAAAATACAAATATGTTAACAATCTCTACTGACATGAGTGCGGAACCAAAATGATGTACATAAAGTACAAATTTGGGAAACATGCTTAAAAAAAGACAGAATGGAGGTTGGACAGCACATCACTAGATCCAAATAAGGAGATTGTAGGCAACACACCTTTGGTGCTCCACTAACTGTTCCAACAGGCAACGCAGCTCGCAGGGCATCCCAACTTTGGAGATGATCATCCAACTCTCCACTCACCTGTCAATCATTCGAACAAAATTTATGCATTGTTTTTCAGTGTAAGTACGGAGACGCTCGGGAAACCAGAAGAGCACTCCATAGTACCAAGACACAATTCATACTTTCATAGAAACCACAAGAGTGTGTGTGTGTGAGAGAGAGAGAGAGAGAGAGAGACTATAGCCAGAAACCAACTCATTATTGTAACCATTGCTCGTTACACAATATATCGTATCAACCCTAGAAAAGATAGTAGATATGCCTTTTGGAAAATAGTGAAGATCAGTCATTTGTGGTGCTACTGCAAGCTTGCACTTTCATGTCTATTAGATAAGGCACATTGGAAAACATAGAGGTGTCAAAATTGCAGAAACAGTTGGTTGTTTATAAAACAAGCCAATAAATTACTTAGAAACAGCATATCCATTTTGTCGCAACAGGTAATACATCCGATAGTGTTATGCATACTGAGTTAAAATTCTACATTTTCTTAGCATAAAAGGACATTTGTCGAATGCTGAAGGAAATAATACTGACGCAATATTGCCACGGTATATAATGAATACAGAACCATTATTTCACACAATAGAAGAAGAGCCTAACCGTGGAACTGATGTGCATAACATGGGAGTAGCGTTCAATGTTCATTAATTTCTCCACCTTCACAGATCCAGGTTTGGAGACCTGCCAAGTAGAAAGTAATCATAAGAAAAGTTGCTAACATATTCCTTTTTATTGTCTGAAATGACTAGAATTGCATCCTAACAAATCTGTCAAATTAATGCAACCATGTCTCAGCCATGGAAAAAAAAGAACACAAACCTTTCCGACATCATTCCTTCCCAAATCTACAAGCATAATATGTTCAGCACACTGTTTTTCATCACTTAATAGTTGTTGCTCTTGCATTTCATCTTCCTTCTCTGTCTTGCCCCTTCGAACAGTCCCGGCAAGTGGGCGGTTAATAATTTTACCCTGAAAAAGATAAAAAAGGATGTATGTTAATGAAAAGAAAAAATGTAGTCCAACTATTATCAGTAGGAGAGTTCACATACCTTCCTGACACGAGTAAGAATTTCTGGACTAGATGCTACCAGGACACAGCCTCTTGCCTAAGAGATCATAATAGTATATTATTATACATAAGAGTGTTTAGTATTATCTTATACAAATTTTAGAAACAGATACCAGTCAAAATAAGCGCATAGTGTAAATATACCTGTACATATGCCATATATGGACTTGGGTTCACAATTCGTAAAGCTCGATAGACTTCAAATGGATTGGCATATGTTCGCCTCTCAAACCTCTGGCTTAAAACAATCTGGAAAATATCACCAGCCATAATATGCTCCTTAGCCTGCATAACAGCATTCTTGTACTCATCACTTGTCATGGTTGATTTGTTCAAAGGTGTACCAAACTGCCGAGTGTGTAACTTTACAAATCCTGGAGAAAGCTTGGGTCTGGAGTGTAAATGAAATAAGATATAGAAGCTGTGAGCACCAAAGCAAAATTAGCAAAACACAGGATTGAAGGAATTGGCACAGGTTAGCTTACACATTTGAATTGTGCACTTTAGATAGCAACAGGTTCAGCCGGGACTTGCCATCTTGGTATGCATCCTCGGTGGTTGCATGCCGATCAAGATTTACCCAATGGATGACATATACTTTCTGCAGCAAATACATGAAACAAAGTATTTGAAATGGATATAGGCTTTCCGCAAGTTGTAACTCATGGTCTCACATTTGCAGCAAGTTTAAATTCTGGAACTACCAATGTACAAGTTATTTTATGTCATAAGTTGGGAAGTACTGAACATGAACAAACAGGATGAGTTCCATGGTTTCTGCTATTGCGGGCAACCAAAGAGAAGAAGCACAGGTTTGCAATTTGGCTTCAAATTTAGTGTAGGAAATAGTGTGTTACATATTACTAGCAAAATATCCGTGCATTGCAACGCATTCTAAAAATATATCTAAAGTTCTTGAGTTGAAATTATATTTTTGTTGAAAAAACATATATAATTTGCAAGCAAACATCGAACCAAAAAAAAAAAAACCACATGCACAAAGATATATATATTTATCCAGAGACCCCACCAAATCTAAGGGATGGAAGATTCACCGCCACAACTAGGTTCTTTTATAAAGAGATTTTTTCTTTTGTTACTGAAAGAGATGCTCCTACTGATAATCTGATAGTGATGAAGACAATCCAAAGTATAGTTGACAAAAGAGGTTGATTCTATGATAATCCATCTCCTAGGCAATAAAGAAAATATGAATTGCCCATAATGAGGTGCAGGAAATGACACTGTAGAATAAGCACCTTCTCAACATTGTCGAAGACGAGAACGTCATCATAAAGCCCAAGGTGAACATCAGGAAGGTTCCTATCGTCCTGGGGAGCACCGGAGAACGGCAGCTTCTTCTTTTCAACATAACGGACCGTGTCATAGGAAAAGAACCCGACCCATCCACCTATCACAGACAAAGAAACCAAATGCAATTGTTCACATTTCATAACCAACAAAATCAAATATTCCCCATTTCTTCTCCCTATGTTTGATTTTGGTAGCTCACCGGTGAAGGAATCTGGGAGCTGATCGATCTGCTGCGGGTGCCATCCTTCCATCATGCTCCTGGGGATCTGCATAGGATCATCCACGACCTGCTCCGTCACCTTGCCCTTCTCGTGGTCCATGATTGTGACCTTGTGCTCCTTTGCCACGATCTCCATCACTGGGTGGGCTCCCACCATGCTATAGCGACCCTTCGTAGTTCGAACCAATCAAGATACCAGTGTTATTTGCCAAAGGATAAGAATCGATAAGGGAGCAGATTGGAAGGTAGAAGAACATGGGGGAGGTGAGACGGCCGTACGACGTTGGTGGTGCCCTCGGGCCCCTGCTCGACGGACTCGAAGAGGAAGCTGGGCGTCTCCATGTTGTCCTCGGGGACGAGGCAGCGGTAGGCCAGCACGGGGGTGAGGTGGTCGGAGACGATGCACTCCCACATGGGCACCAGGTTGCCCTTCCCACTCCCCCGCTCCGCCGCCTCGAAGAAGCGCACCCTGTCCTCCGCCGCCGCCCGCGCCGCCGCGCTCCCGTTGATCACCGCGCTCGCCTCTGGCTTCCCCGCGGAGCACCTCACGCCGCCGCGCCTACTCCTCCTCCCTCCTGCCGCTACCGCCGCCCTCGCTCTAACCGGGGCCGCCGCCGCCACCGCCGCCGGAGTGGCGGGGCGGGCGGCGAGGCGCGAGGGCGTGAACGTGGCGGCGGCGATGGACTCCATTGCGATAGGCTTCCACACCACCGTCAACTCCACTCCCCCACTACGATTTGGAGCACGCGAATGGGAAGGCGCGTATATAAGGAGGATTCAGCGAGGCGACCCCAAAAGAGTTCCGATTCTTGAATTCTCGGATTGAGACAGGCCGAAGTGGTAATCGGTTTTTACCAAAACAGAGTGGGATTTTTTCTTCCTCCAGTCGCGAGGAAGGTTGTGGGCTTGTGGCCGGCGGCGGCTAGCGAGCTGGGTTTTGGGTTTACTCTTCCTCGATGGGAAGAGACCGAGAGAGGGAGATGAGATGCGAGTGCCCCTAGACTTTGAAGAAAAAAAACCACGCTCTCACTATACGTGACAAAGATTAAGAGCAATATTAAGTATGCACCATAGGATAGGATGAGAAAATTATTAACATATCATTAATTAAATTTTAATTATTTTAAACTTAAAATAATTTTATTATAGTAGTTTGTATATAAAATTTTTTATACGACATACATCGTTTAACGCTTTAAAAACGTAAGAATAATACTTTGATGAAATTGGTATATTAACGAGAAACAGTAACAGTGGACAAAATCTGATGTCATTTGTCTCGTTAGAGACGTTTGGAGCAAATCAGCATAGTCACGGATGAAACTAGGTTGTTGTATAAAAATATGCATAATCTTTGTTTAAAAAATTTATATAAAAATTGATTTTTTATTTGTGTTGATATTTTTAATATATTAAAAAGATAACATGTGTGCAGATGGCTAGGCATATTAAATTATTGAAGACTAATTTTTATGTAAAATTATGTATTATTAAGATTAATAGATATATAATATCTGTTAAAAGATGTTATAACGTTTGTTTCGATTGGGATAAGAAAAAAACAGATTCCAGCTGAAATTTTAATTGCTTTTATAGATTTTAAATTTAAAATAGTAAATTCGATAAAAAAAATCAATCTAAATTTAGCAAAAACGATCGCGGTCGGAATCCGTGCGTTTGTTTCGTTGGATACAGCAAGTCAGCAACACAGCATACCCACGTGTTCCCACCATTCCACCAACTACTCCCAAGTAAACCAGTCCATTCAACTTCAAAACAAACTACAGCGCCGGGGAAGTGGCGGAGTCTGTCGCGTCGGTCGCGCGGGGACGGCGATGGGCACGGCCCCGCGGAGCTGAACAGACCGGACCGGATCACTCACGCGGTCACGTATTTGCCGGTGCGTCGCACGTTGCTCACGCATAGTACGCACCATAGTGCACTGTGCACCGCTGTAGCCTGTAGCTGCAGGGAGGACGAGCGTGATATTAGGCTGTCTAAGGTACGCAAAACTGAATAACTTATTAACATATAATAATTAATTAAGTATTAGATGAAAAATTAAAATTTAGATTAGTATGATTTTTAAAATAATATTTTATAAAATTTTTTACAAAGAAACTAATCTGTTTAAAAACGGCTTCGAAAGTCACTTGATTATTCGTTTTGCATCTATTATCATTGTATTTCTAAACGATATTTTTCTAAAACTTTATATAAAAATTACTTTAAAAACATATTGAATTATTTTTTATTAAATATTTAATTAATTGTGTGTTCCGCTATCTCGTTTACCGTGACTAACACAGCCACCATGACCATCTCGTCGCGCGTTCGTGCTCACAGTCGCCTCACCCCATGACCGTGCCACCGTGCGCGAAGCTGCGCGGAAACGTCTCGCGCTCGCGCGCCCGCGGCCCCACGGCGACGGCACGGTAGGTGGGTCTCCATCTCTCCCGCGCGTGTCCGTTTCGTCTCGTTGTGTGCCACCCGCGCTCTCGGTCTCTTTCTCCCCGCGAGATAAACAAGACGGTGACGGGGAAGAAAGCGATGACAGATGTGGGGGCACGATTTGCACGACGAGGGGAGGTGTGAGAGTGCAACGTGCTCCTCAGCATCGGCGACACCGATTTCGCCTTTGAGGTTTGCGGGTGTTTTGGAAATCGGTGGTGGCTGCCTGGCTGGTGACCATCGACCAAGAACAGTCAAACCGACGGCCGGGCCGTGCGGGCCGAACCCCGTCAACGTCAGCCGGCGACAACGGTCTCGAGACGGTACTGAACAACTCCGACTCTTCCACCCGCAAAAACCAAATGAAATTTTCAACTGAGCTCTTCCCCAGATCAGTAAATAAAGCCTCGGATTGGATCTTCCTTGTACTACAAAACTGACACTACTGAACAAATAGTACTCATTTGTTCCAAATTCTTATATTATTTTAGATAGTTTAATGAAGGATAAGATTTAAAAAAATATTATAGTGTCTCTTATTAAATGATTTGTTTAGAGAGATGAAGTGATATAACGATAAAATAAAGAGAAATTTAAATGGTTGGTAGAGTGATAAATTTTAAATCATAGAAAGATAACTATTTTAAAAATGGAAGTATTAAATCTAGTTGGGAGCATATAAAAAAGGGCGTGATGTTCTTTGATCGAGCCCGTACTTTGCGTCCGGTGGCCACTTTGAACCGGCGTCTCTTTTATCCTTTTGGCGTGCAGGGGTTGTTCACTACCCATCCCATTAGCCAGCAGATGTGTTACCGGAAAATCTCAATAAATCAAGGGTCAGTTTCATACAGCAAGGGGACATGAAAAATGTAAAGATCAACAAATCTAAACTGTTCAAGATTGATCCGGACACAAACAAAAGGAAAGAAACTCACCATTGACCCGGACGTAAACAAAAGCAAGGAAACAGAGGGTTATTGTTTGCTGGTTTTCTTCACGGTTGGAAAGGCAATCCGTCAATCATGCTATAAAGAAAGGATTTTGTCCTTTTTTCAGCTTATTCGCCTCCATCATTTTATTTGCTCCACCATCAAAATTTATGTTTTATAAAAATAAAATCTTCTACTTACTTCATACTTTCATAGAAACTTACAAAACATATGTACTACAAATCTAAACAAATAATTTATACGAGTCTAATACAAAAGATCTGTTTAGATTCGTCGTATATGTCTCATCCGATACTATATTGTTATATTTTATATTTTGGGATAAAAAAAGTACAACTTAGGGCTTAAAACTATTTGTTAAATTTGTTTCTAAAATATTTAAGTTATCCCTATGATCAACTAGATAATTCGTAGCCCGCTCAGTAATCTAAACGGATTCAGCTGGCCCATAATCAAGCCCAAACTAATGCCCATTGACAGTCCATCCACGTAGGAAGGCCCAGTCTAAATAGGCTGAACTCCCAGTCTAAATAGGCCCATTAAAATAAGACCCAATGCCCAAGTGTGGTAGCCTCAAAGCCCACGAGAATTAAAAGCACAGAGTAATTTGATTTTTTTTCAAGTTTTAGTTTTTAACTATTTTAAAAAATAAATTATCGTTTTCGTAGGGCGAGACATATAAATTATTTTATGCTAGGCAAAAAATGTGATGTGTGTGACAGCCTCAAAATTCCAAACTTTTAAAATCCTATAAATTGACGTAGAATTTTTTTCAAATAAAATTTATTATGTATTCTATTTTAAAACATTCAAAAGTTTCAAAAAAGTTATTTGTATTCTTTATTCTCCTTATTTTAATTTAAAAGTCCCAAATTTTATAAATTTTTATTCTTCTTTTTGAAAAATCTCAATTCAATTCTTAATTTAAGGAAAATTTCAAAAAAAAAATAAATTTAAATCAGTTTCAAATTCTAAATTAAATTATTTCTAAATTTTCTTTAATTTTTATTTAAAAATCAACATTTATTAAACTCTTATTTTCTATTTTTGAAAAACTCCCATTTGACTTTCAAACTAAGAAAAATACTCAAAAATGGAAATTAATTGATTTTAAACCCTAAAGTAAAAATCTTTCCAAAATTTCCCAAAATTTTCCTTTCCCTTTTATTTCCTTTTTCTTTACTTTTTCCTTTTCCATTTTCCTTCTTCTTCTTTTTCTCTCCTCCTTTCCTTCTTCCCTCCTTCCTCCCTTGCCTCATCGACCGCATGTGCCTCCTGTTTTTCCCTCCTCACGCCATGGGTGCCCTACTCACCGAAACACACAACCGACATTGATCATTCTTATCCCTGTGCACAAATGGCAACACAAGATTGGAGCAAGCACCTCATCATACCAATCCGCAACGAACCGACATCAGTAAACCACCATTGTCGTCATCTTCACATCGACCTATATCTTCTATAAATAGACCATGTGTTGATAGAAAATTCGATTTCCACGCACTGGCCTGAGAGATTTGCTTTACTCTAGTGCAGGTCCAAATTGGTCGCCTCTGGTAAATTGAGGGCGTGCCAGTTGATTTGATCCTGTAACCAACAAGAAACAAGAAATAGGCATTAAGTTGAAATTAGATCCTATCAGATCGGCTGAAGACATCAATAAACATATAATTGTTATTTCAAAGCACATTTATACTAAGTGATTGGGATATATCGGTAGCATACCGAGACAATATAAATCACTTAGGCTTAAATGTACATTAGGATAATAATTATTTGCATTGACAATTTAACCGATACTGCAGATCTAATATGAATCGGCTAATACTCCAATACATTTTATAAAAAGATATCAATCTAATCTAAATACGCTAAATCTAGATCAATCAGCTGTCAATGTAACTTGACAGATTGATATCGGTTTAGGGCATTTAAACAGATTGAGATCTTAATATGAAAGGCAGTTTTAATATATCTAATAGCAATTAAAACTAAAAGATAACTAAAACAGGTAAGGCTGGCTGGAACTCCAGCACTGTCTCTAATAATAAACATTAAACTAAACAGATCTTGATAGTTCTAAGAGCGACTTAACAGGTCGATTAGATGCAACATTAAATACAAAAACAAATAACATATATGTGTGAGTTAATGTGAACCCCTCGAGATGGTAAACATGACATATAATCTAATTCAACCCCTAGATCAAGCCCCATCGGCTGCTATCTTCAGAGAGAAACCAGCCGATTGTGGAATAGATCTAGGCATTGCTCTAGATTATAGGCCACGTATGATAAATTACGTAGTTTATAACATCGAAACTAGAGTATCATGACGATGGAAGCGCTAGTCCCTACAATACAAACCACTAATGACAAGGGATTACCTTGTTCGGAGATCGAAGCCGATGCAGCCCGAGCAAGAGCAAGAACTCGTCGAAAATAAAAGGGTGGCGATGCGCCGAAGTTGATTGATCGTGTGTTGTTTGATATATTTTACAGAGAGCCTTCGGGTCTTATTTATACCCAGGCATAACGACATCCGTGTAGGACATGGTTTCTACCTTATCTACTATTTACAGTATGACAATATCTCGGGACGCAGTCCCACGCCGCATTACAAAAGGAATACCAAATAACTTCCTAATTTACAAATACAATTGCCATTACAAGACCTTATCCATAGATGGCAATATTTTTAACGCACAATTTGGAGACCGAATCCAATACTTTATCTTCAAGTTTCCTCTCGAGACTGGCTCCACTTCTATCTCAACTCGGAATCTGCTATCGGTTATCCTGGTCCGATTCGGACTTAGCCGACAGACTCCACAGCCGATTCAGACTCAGCCGACACAGCCTCTGTTTCTCCGCAGATTGCGTTCCTGACCCGATTCCGCTTCAATCTTGGCTCTGAACTCGGGGATTTGGTTACCAAATTTGGTCGTTAACACATGCCCCCAGGTCCGTGATATGATAGTATCGCGGATTTGACGCTGTCTCAAACTCCCGCACAACTCTAGGTTGAATCTGTTTCGGCTGTCACAAAAAACTCTTTAAATAATGTCCGCCTTGCGTCGAACCAAGCCACGCTGTCACTTTTGCATCCTCAAGCCCTAGCCAAAAAAAACTTTCTGCCTCCTCGGCGACCCCGTCGGAAATCGAAGCGCGACCTCACCGGCGAACCCTTCCGCGATGGCGATCCCCACCATTGATGGCGTCTTCAAGCACTCGCTCCGACGCGGCTCAGGCAGAGTACCCTGAGGTAAGTTCCATCGGCTGTAACCCCTTATTCCTTGCGATTTGGCTTTTTACCTTCTGTAATCTTGTTCTTCTATCCTTTAATTTGTAGTACCTCGCTCACCAAATCACCATCCCAGACCTTCTTAGTCCAAATCAGTTCTTATTAGGGCCGATCGGCAACTTAGACCCCAGTGAATTCATTAATGCCGAAACAAACCGGATCCCCTTTAGGTTTTCCTCCCCTGATCTAGCCTATTGGTCTGACGCCTTCAAGTCTTGGCCTTCAACGGACAAATCCTGGCCAGCCTGGTATCTAAGGATGTGGACCCCGATTTTGAGTCGGGAACCTTTCGTGTTCATAGTACCATTTCCCTGGATCAAGTAGTTGGTACCCACGAATGCAAGATCGGATAATCAAGTGCACATGCACGAATAGTCTTACAATACCATTATTACATAAATAGGCCCGAAGGCATTGTTCATCCCACAGGACCTTATGGTCCGAATACAACATAAAAACGAGTTTAGATAAGGCGCGGAAAGAGGCGGCGGCTTGTCCATTGCCACAGCAACGACCGGGACTAAGGTCTAATATGCGCCGTCGGTTCCTTCGCCCTCCGGTAGTACGCGTAGGGGTCTTCGGCTCTTCATTTCCATCACTGGAGGTTTGTGCGTATAGCAAGGGTGAGTACCAACCGTACTCAGCAAGTCAACACAGAATTGATGCATATGGTAGGGTTATTCAAAGAACACGGCTAGAGTTATTTTTGCGTAAGGCCGTTTCACAATTCTTTTCACAAGCCTACCGACTAGCCAAAAACCAAGTTTTAATTTCATAGTTCATTAATCCGGCGACGGTTCTGTCTACCATCCATCGTGATTCCAAGGATGGCTTCCCGTCTCCGATTCGTCATGATTTTCTGGGAGTCCACCCCTTCTCGCATTCTCGAGAAGTTGATCCACCACAAATGAAACCATCATGCAAACCCATCCCAAGTATTTTTAAGTTCAAAGTCTAGCCAAGCGAAAGTCTTGTCACGATGCTCAATATCCGCGAGCACGGCTATTCGAATAGATTGATTCATTCACACTGCAAGTGGATGTACACTTTACCCGTACTCCGCGACAGCCCAACAAATGAGCCTACGTCTCAACACATGAGACGGCCACGGCAAAGCCTTTCGATAACCTCACTTTGGCGCACCCGCTCCATGAACTTATGCCCTCATGCACTCTAGCCGTCCTTTTCTAGCAGTGAGAGGAGTTCTGGCGCACCCGGGGTAAGGGAAGACATTTCCAATCTTTAAGTTTAATTAACGTAGTTTAATTTCACCATTTATAACAAAGGCCGCAGCCTCATTCTCATCCCATAACCACATCATAGAGAACCATCTATGCAAGGATACGCTCCGCTCGGCTACCTAGTCGCTAGGTCTATACCCATTCGAGAAGTACGGTTGTACCGGCTCGTTTCCGCTATCTCATGGCTCGGTCCTTAACTGACCAGGTCGGCACTTGCCTTTTCCGAATCCACCCAAATCATCCGCCGCCCCGTCTAAAACATTTGTATAGCACTTTCAATTTCCACCAAACTTAGTTCATCATGGCCATGTGGCGCTCATGTCTCCACATGCCGAATCTCAACTACCTTCCCTAAGGTAGTTGCCCAAGCACAAAGCTTTTTCATAAAGTCATGAGTATGCATGGTCTAAGTTTAGCGGGGCTAGCGGTTTACCGAAGTTATGCTTCGGTTATTTGTATCACATTGCGAGTTACAAGGAGTAATTCTAAAGGTAAACAATAGCAAGGTATGGCATAACAAGTATAGGCAACCCGTAAAGCATGCATGTTTAGAGTTTAAAATAACATCATTTCGCAAAGGGGATCAATATGTTCAAAGGGTGTGAAGACTTGCCTTGCTCGCACACTTGAGGGGTGGGGTCTTCAGCGAGGTCGTTGCGGTTTCTTCAGCGCTACCCGTACGTGCGAAAGATTAATTGAATTCAGTTAGAATTCAACAAAATACCGAGAGATCGAAAAGAACCATAAAAGCCATGAAAACAACTCCAAAAGTTTTGCCGAAAATTTCTACTCGAGTTAGAACAAAGGTTGCGAGGAAAATCCGGGTTTTGGAATCGAGTTGATGACCTATGGTTTTCGCAAGTCGGCGATCGCAATAAATTTGGAAATTACACGTTTGAAAATATCAGCGAAGAAAATTCGTGCTCGAAATTTGAGGGTTTGAGTACAAAAGCGAAACCTATTTCGATGGCGGAAAGAATTAAACGGAATCCGGATTGAAAACGATGCGAATGGAAATTTTGGAAAACGCCCGATTCCGATTTTCAAACATTGCACCGAGAAAACATGCGAGAAAATAATTTATTTTTGCCCAAAATTTTACTCAAATCATTCCAAAATATTTTTCCAAATTTTCCAAAATTTTTCCTAATTTTTCCCTATTTTTCTTTTTTTTTTTTTTTTTTCTTTTCTCTATTCACTGTGCACTGTTTCATGCCCGCGGTGCTCGATCGGTGCGCGAGGAAAACAGAGGCGGCGGAGAGAGGGACAAAGCGGCGCAGTGGGGGACTTACTGCACGCGCGCTGGGGAGGAGCAAGGGGCTCGGGACCGGCTGCGCACGGCGGCGACGGCTAAACGGCGGCGGCTTTTGGCGGTGGCGCTCGGAACGGCGAGATCACGGTGGCGGTGCGGTGGAATCGGCGGGCGCGGCCCTTTATAGGCTGGCGCGCGCGCGGCGCGAGAGGAGAGGGGGACGGCTCGGGCATGCGCGGCGCGGCGCGACACGCGCGCAGCTGTGGCCGGCACGGCGGGCGAGACGCGGCGGCGAGGGCGCACGGCGCGGCGGGGTCCGGAGCGGCGGCGCGCGCGAGGTAGGGGCCGGAGCGCGGCTTCGGCCGCGTGGCGAGCGGGCGCGCGGCGCGGGGGTGGCTGGCGACGGCGGGCGCAGCGCGCGGGCGGCGGCGCGGCGGCTGGCGCGCGCTGGGCGGCTGCGGCGCGGCGCGGCGCGCGGGCGCTGCGGCGCGGCGGCGTGCGCGGCGACGGCGGCGCGCGGCGCGGCCGGCCTGACGGCGTCGAGCATCTTGTGACCAATGAACAGTGCGATCCGTTAATTTCCCGATTTTCTATTTTCTTTTCCCATTTTCCATTTTCTTTCCTTCTAAAAATTCCAAAATAAATCCTAATATTGTAAAAATAATTTTTAACTCTATATTTTAAACTTTTTCTTGACTTTTATTTTCCACAATTATTTTTCATACTTATTTAAATTCTTTTTCCAAATTTTCATAATTCACTCATTTTTAACAAAATCAAATTCCCACATTTCGGTACGCCTCCCGAAAATTTTACTATTTATTTTGTATTTTAATTTATCTTATCCCAACCAAAATTTTTATTTTATATTACTCGAAATGCGTTTTCACAAATCCGCACTTTTTCCTGATTCTTTTAAAACCCCGGTGCGACTTCCGCACCGACATTTTGTCAACTCCGAAAACTCCAAATATGCCAAAAAGGGAATTGACCACGACTAAATTTATGCAACCGAGTGGCAAATAAGAAACAACAAACCCGAGAAATAGCAATAAACCAAGGTTTTTGAAAGTTCCGATTTTTACGCTCCGATTTCGGTTCTCCGATTTTCGGATGTCACAAACCTACCCCTAACAATAAATCTCGTCCCCGAGATTTCTTACCGTTGCCGAGTAGGTGTGGGTATTCCGTCCTCGGAACTCTTCGCTTCCCTGTAGCCTCTTCTTCCGTGTGATTGCTCCATTGTACCTTGTACATGCGCCATGACTTGGTCCGTGTCTTCTTTTCCGCCTCGTCTAGTATCTTGATTGGATGTTCCGGGTAGGTAAGATCACTGTGGACATGGATGGCTTCTAAAGGAGCTTGCTCTTCGGTACCCGCAAACATTTCTTCACTGCGATACGTGGAACACTGGGTGGACATCGGAGAGATTCTGGCAGTTCCAATTGGTAAGCCACTTCTCCTCTCCTAGCGCTTATCAAGAATGGGCCCACGTATCGTGGTGCGAGTTTCCCTTGACTTTGAATCTCCGAGTTCCCCGTAGTGGTGAGACTTTTAGATACACGTAGTCACCTTCCTTAAATTCCAATTCTCTTCGACGGGTGTCCGCGTAGCTCTTTTGTCGTGATTGAGCCGCTTGTAGTCGGTCCCGGATCGCGAACCTTTTCCTCCGCCTCCTTGATTATGTCAGGCCCGAATACGGTTCGTTCACCGGTTTCGACCACATTAGTGGGGTTCGACATCGGCGACCAAATAAAGCTTCGTTTGGCGACATCTTCAAACCGGCTTGGTAGCTATTGTTGTAGGAGAACTCGGCGTACGGCAAACATTTCTCCCAATCCTTGGTGAAATCCAACGCACGAGCTCTCGCATGTCTTCTAGCACTTGATTTGTCCTCTCGCCCGCCCGTCGCCCGCGGGTGGTAAGCGGTACTAAAGGCAAGGTGACGCCGAGTGCTTCGTGAACCTTGCTCCGAAATGAGATGTAAATTGGGTACCACGATCCGATATAATCCTTTTTGGTACACCGTGGAGACACACAATCCTACTCATATATAATTCCGCTAGCTTGGCACCGTTGTAGTTAGTTTTCACAGAATAAATGGAGCCTTGGTGAGCCGATCTACTATTACCCAAATGGAATCGTAACCACGCTAGCCTTAGGTAGTCCTACTATGAAATCCATGCCTATCTCGTCCCATTTCCATTCGGAATCTTGAGTGGCTGCAGCAAGCCACTGGCGTTGATGTTCGGCTTTCACCCTTTGGCACACATCGCACACGGCTACGTATTCGGCTACATCCCTCTTCATATTAGGCCACCGCATTCTCCTTTCAAATCCCGGTACATTTTTGTGCTCCTGGATGCAACGAATATGCCGATTCGTGGGCTTCCTTTAAGATCAATCCCCTCAAACCGCCTCGTTCGTGCACAGATTCTTTTCTTGTACCACAAGATTCCCTTGTCATCTACCGAAAACTCCCGAGCGCGTCCAATGCGCCATGCGTTCCTTGATTCCCCGGGTTTCCTCATTCCCTCTTTGGGCTTCCTCTATTTGAGTTCTCGTAGGGGCTGGATTTCCAGTGAGTTCACTTCTCCGTGAGGGATCAGTGTGCATTGAGTTTAGCCATTTCTTCTTGAAGTTCGCTGGCCATATCTCCCAATCTCATGTGGTTGCATTGGGCTTTACGACTCAGCGCATCGGCCACTACATTTGCCTTGCCGGGATGATAGTGGATTCCTAGATCGTAATCCTTGATCAATTCCAGCCATCGCCCGTCGTAGGTTAAGATCAGCCGAGTAAAGAAGTATTTTAAGCTCTTGTGATCGGTATACACACCACGTGGTTCCCGATCGATAGTGTCTCCAGATCTTCAATGCGTGTACCACCGCGGCTAATTCCGTGTCATGTGTGGGGTAATTCTTTCGTGGGGTCGTAATCGCCGAGAGGCATACGCTACGACCTTTCCATCCGCATCAATACTCCTCCCAATCCTTGCCGGGATGCATCACAAGACATCACGAAGTCCTTCCGTTGTCGGGTAAGGTCAAGATTGGGGCAAGTGGTTAACTTTTCTTTTAATTGGTCGAAGGCTTTTTGGCACTTCTCATTCCATTCAAACTTCTTTTCCTTCTTCGAAGTTGAGTCATAGGTCGGGCTACGTTGAAAACCCTTCGATAAACCGTCGGTAATAACCGGCCAAGCCCAAAACTCCGAACTTCCGTCACCGACTTGGGTGCCTTCCATTCCATAACGGCTTCGACCTTGGTGGGGTCTCGCTACTCCTCCGCTGAAACCACGTGGCCGAGAAAAGCGACTTCCTTGAGCCGTAACTCGCATTTGCTGAACTTGGCATACAGCCGGTGCTCTCGTAGCTTTTCCAAGCACTCAATCGTAGATGCTCCGCGTGTTCCTCATCGTTCTTGGAGTAGATAAGTATATCGTCGATGAACACCACTACGAATTTGTCCAGGTACTCCATGAATACCTTGTTCATCAGTTCATAAAGTACGCAGGGGCATTGGTCAATCCAAAGGACATCACCGTGAACTCGTATAAGCCGTATCGTGTAGAGAATGCCGTCTTAGGAATATCTCCGGCTCTAATCTTCAACCGATGATATCCCGACCGTAGATCAATCTTGAGAACACCCGCGCACCCTTAAGTTGATCGAATAGGTCATCGATTCGAGGTAGCGGGTACTTGTTCTTGATAGTGACTTCGTTCAGCGATCGATAGTCCACACACATTCTCATGCTCCCATCCTTCTTCTTGACGAAGAGCACCGGAGCTCCCGGGAGAAGAGTCGGGCGAACGAATCCCTTCTCTTGTAGTTCCTTTATTTGCTTCTTGAGCTCCTCCAACTCATTGGCCGGCATTCGATAAGGCCTCTTGGATATGGGGGCAAGTGTGCATTAGATCAATGATAAACTCTATGTCGCGATCCGGGGCATTCCGGCAATTCCTGGGAACACGTCCGGTATTCTTGTACTACCGGCATTCCGTCTAGAGGTAGCATGGTGAACACTCCCGCAGCTTGTTCGCATAGCTTTGGGTTTTGATCCATAGTTATGCTCATCGTGATCCCACGGGGTGGATACCGTGACTTCCCTTCGACCAGCCTATGATTCCATTATTTTTGGTCAACCAATCCATTCCGAGTATGACATCTATGGTTTGGGGCGATAACACCATAAGGTTTGAGAGAAACACCACGTCTCTAATCCGTATGGGCACATTAATGCAGGCATGGGGTACGGTTATGTCTCCCCGTGTGAGTGTACCAACATAGGCCTCTTAAGTGCTACTTGGTGTAGGTGGTGTTGTTTGCTTACTTGGGAAGATATGAATGAATGCGAGGCTCCGAATCGAATAAAACTTTAATCGGTGTAGAGTTGATAGAGAACATACCCATCAATACGCTCCGGTCCTCCCGTGCTTCTTCCGCCCTCACATGATTCACTTGGCCACGTCGAAACCCGGTGGCGCCTCGTTGGGTAGCGGGGTCCCGAATGACCTCGTCCCGCCGCAGGGGGGGTTCCTGACGGGTGTTGCATTGGCGCTAGTGCGAACAGGGTGTTGCGTGGTTTTGGGCAGCTATTGGAGTAATGCCCGTATTCTCCGCAGCTTGAAACCTCACATTCCTTCTTCCTGAGCGGCTAGGGTTGGTGTGGGTGTACGAAGCCGTGGTGTAGCCGACTGTTGACATGGTCTAAGCGAGAGGACGTCCGCTTGCCGGACATTTGGCTTCCATCCGCACGGGGTGGCTCCCTTGGGGCGTTGTGGCGTTCCCGAAATGGGCGAGCCATAGCGAGCCTCCTCTTGCGGTTATTGTCTACCACCTTTTGGTCATGCTCAAGTCGGACGACCTTGTTGATGAGGCTTTGGAACCGGTGTGATCCCGCCCGATCATTGGTCCCCGCCCGTCATTTAGTCCCTCAATGAATTTGTCTATCTTTTCTTCTTCGTCCGCTGTGTCACCGGTGGCGTAACGGCAAGCCGGGTAAACTTGTTCGATACTCCCGTACCGAGGTGTTCCCTTGACGCAGCTCGCGGAACTCGTTCTTCTTCATCCTCATTCGCAGCTGGCACGAAATTCTCACGAACGCAGCCGTGAATTCCTCCCATGTTGGCTCGCCGTCTTCGCTCGTGTCTCCTTGTAGGTGTCCCACCGCCACTCGCGGACCCTCCAACCGGTTAGTAGCGAAGACAACTCTATCCGCTTCTCGGACTCGACGAGGGTTAGCTTCTTCTCTATCACTCTTAGCCAATCTTCGCGTCCATAGGTTCCTCGGCCGTGGAAAAGTGGGCGGCTTAGCTCTCATGAATTCTCCTGCACCTGATCCTCCTCGACCTCCTTGATTATTGGCAATCGCTTGGAGTAGTGTGTCTGCATAGCCATGACCTCCGCGGTGGAGGGGTTAGGTTCTCGCGGTTCTCGTGGGTTGTCTGCGGCCTTCGGCGATGTGCCATCTCGAAGAAGAGAGATGAATCAAGAGATCGGACTAGTTTATGTCATAGTACACGGGAATTTTTCTTCAAGCTCCTTCGAATGATCTTCCATCAACGAGTGGTGAAATAATAAGCATACGAATCAATACGTCTCAAGGCGATGCCTAGGTTCATCATATTACATAAAGGGTACATGGACTGTACACACACAGTCCTCCATGCCGGATGGCGATAATAATTATATCGTTCAACTAGATCAACTAATTAAGGGTAAATAGGAAGTGCGCCGGCCGGAAGGTCCTTCCGCCTAGTCATCCAACCATCCGCAAGAGCCGGCGCCGGAAGTGGGTGGTCCGCGTCGAAGCAAACCGAAGTCCCCACGGCTCGGAGGTGGTGGCCTTGGAGTCACGCCGAATCTTCCGACTCGGTGGCCGCGTACTCTGCGAGCAGCGGCGGGTGAGGGGCCTCCCGTGTGAGTCAAGCGACGAGGGGAAACTTCCTCCTCCATTGAGTCGGTGTCGCTAGACTCCCATTTGATCTCCATGGGCTCGCCTCGGACTCCGTATCGGTGCAGATCTGGATGGGGTTACCCTCTCCGATCCCGGCTCGGATGGTACGGCACGGAGCTCCGGTGGGTCCCATGGATGTAGCAAGAAGTGGGGTCGACTGGTAGGGTGCGGGCTCGTGCTCAACATGAAAGCTTGCCCCATCATAGCTTGAAAAGTATCAAAGCTTGCCGGAGTCATGTGGTAATGGTGGTCGGGCAGGGCGGGATGTGATGGTACGTGCTCGGTGGAAGTACTGCAGCGTAGACGGACGAGTGCGCACTGCTCCTCTAGCCGGTTGATCTCGCGCTTGCTTTTCCCGAGCTGCTCTTCCAGCTCCACGAGCCTCCCCTCGGGCCATATAGCGGTCCGAGAGTTGCTCATACGAGCACCATTGGCTCGCAACTGTGTTCGCAGAAGATGCTTATCTCGGTCTCCACGCCTTGGTGGTCGTCGACCGATCATTGAGGCGTGATCGCGATCGTTGATTTCGAGCGGGGCCTCCTCGTAAGCCGCTCGTCGTTGTCTCGCCCAACGCGATAAACGCGTGACCATCGGGTTGTAGCAGCAGGGGGTAGCTTCCACGGTGCACCGGGTTGCCCTCTTCGCGGTAAGGATGATGCACGAACTCGTCATTGTGAGTTCGGCACGGTGTTCCGCATTAAGGCGAAGGAAGGCCTCGCGAGCCGCATCCCGAATAGCCGCTTCGCTAGGTCCCGTGGTAGCGAGTGTGGAAGCGTAGGATGTTTCACTCCCCATGCGGGCTTCTATGGATACGGCCGCCTCCCGTGCTGGATACATCTCTGAGCCATGTCTCTTGGTGTGATAAGTGGGCGGTTCCGTATCTCAAGCACCATAGTAGAGACGGAGTTGTACCACGAACCCCTCGTCTCGCGGGATAGTGACTTCCCTGTGTTCCGTCGTGGTTTGACATCTCGCTTACGGCAACTTAGGGTTAGCGAGAGGGAGCTATCATAATCATTTGGTAAAAAGAAATACGGATGTAGAAAAGATATATTTGCATTTTCGGAAATAATAGTTTAAAACTGATCCTACCGTAGGGATATTTCCCTTTAGCCATCTAGTTAGGGTAGGGCGCCATTTGGTCTTAGCCTACGGTCGCATGGCTCGATACCAGCTCTGTGGACCCCGATTTTGAGTCGGGAACCTTTCGTGTTCATAGTACCATTTCCCTGGATCAAGTAGTTGGTACCCACGAATGCAAGATCGATAATCAAGTGCACATGCACGAATAGTCTTACAATACCATTATTACATAAATAGGCCCGAAGGCATTGTTCATCCCACAGACCTTATGGTCCGAATACAACATAAAAACAGAGTTTAGATAAGGCGCGGAAAGAGGCGCGCTTGTCCATTGCCACAGCAACGACCGGGACTAAGGTCTAATATGCGCCGTCGTTCCTTCGCCCTCCGGTAGTACGCGTAGGGGTCTTCGGCTCTTCATTTCCATCACTGGAGGTTTGTGCGTATAGCAAGGGTGAGTACCAACCGTACTCAGCAAGTCAACACGAATTGATGCATATGGTAGGGTTATTCAAAGAACACGGCTAGAGTTATTTTTGCGTAAGGCCGTTTTCACAATTCTTTTCACAAGCCTACCGACTAGCCAAAAACCAAGTTTTAATTTCATAGTTCATTAATCCGGCGACGGTTCTGTCTACCATCCATCGTGATTCCAAGGATGGCTTCCCGTCTCCGATTCGTCATGATTTTCTGGGAGTCCACCCCTTCTCGCATTCTCGAGAAGTTGATCCACCAACAAATGAAACCATCATGCAAACCCATCCCAAGTATTTTTAAGTTCAAAGTCTAGCCAAGCGAAAGTCTTGTCACGATGCTCAATATCCGCGAGCACGGCTATTCGAATAGATTGATTCATTCACACCGCGTGGATGTACACTTTACCCGTACTCCGACGGCCAACAAATGAGCCTACGTCTCAACACATGAGACGGCCACGGCAAAGCCTTTCGATAACCTCACTTTGGCGCACTCCGCTCCATGAACTTATGCCCTCATGCACTCTAGCCGTCCTTTTCTAGCGGTGAGAGGAGTTCGGCGCACCCGGGTAAGGGAAGACATTTCCAATCTTTAAGTTTAATTAACAGTAGTTTAATTTCACCATTTATAACAAAGGCCGCAGCCTCATTCTCATCCCATAACCACATCATAGAGAACCATCTATGCAAGGATACCGCCTCCGCTCGGCTACCTAGTCAGCCTAGGTCTATACCCATTCGAGAAGTACGGTTGTACGGCTCGTTTCCGGCTATCTCATGGCTCGGTCCTTAATTGACCAGTGGTCGGCACTTGCCTTTTCCGGAATCCACCCAAATCATCCGGCCGCCCCGTCTAAAACATTTGTATAGCACTTTCAATTTCCACCAAACTTAGTTCATCATGGCCATGTGGCGCTCATGTCTCCACATGTCGAATCTCAACTACCTTCCCTAAGGTAGTTGCCCAAGCACAAAGCTTTTTCATAAAGTCATGAGTATGCATGGTCTAAGTTTAGCAGGTATAAGCACCGAAGTTATGCTTCGGTTATTTGTATCACATTGCGAGTTACAAGGAGTAATTCTAAAGGTAAACAATAGCAAGGTATGGCATAACAAGTATAGGCAACCCGGTAAAGCATGCATGTTTAGAGTTTAAAATAACATCATTTCGCAAAGGGGATCAATATGTTCAAAGGGTGTGAAGACTTGCCTTGCTCGCACACTTGAGGGGTGGGGTCTTGCGAGGTCGTTGCCGGTTTCTTCAGCGCTACCCGTACGTGCGAAAGATTAATTGAATTCAGTTAGAATTCAACAAAATACCGAGAGATCGAAAAGAACCATAAAAGCCATGAAAACAACTCCAAAAGTTTTGCCGAAAATTTCTACTCGAGTTAGAACAAAGGTTGCGAGGAAAATCCGGGTTTTGGAATCGAGTTGATGACCTATGGTTTTCGCAAGTCGGCGATCGCAATAAATTTGGAAATTACGTTTGAAAATATCAGCGAAGAAAATTCGTGCTCGAAATTTGAGGGTTTGAGTACAAAAGCGAAACCTATTTCGATGGCGGAAAGAATTAAACGGAATCCGGATTGAAAAACGATGCGAATGGAAATTTTGGAAAACGCCCGATTCCGATTTTCAAACATTGCACCGAGAAAACATGCGAGAAAATAATTTATTTTTGCCCAAAATTTTACTCAAATCATTCCAAAATATTTTTCCAAATTTTCCAAAATTTTTCCTAATTTTCCCTATTTTTCTTTTTTTTTTTTTTTTCTTTTTCTTTTCTCTATTCACGTGCACCGTTTCATGCCCGCTGTGTGCTCGATCGGTGCGAGGAAAACAGAGGCGGCGGCAGAGAGGGACAAAGCGGCGCAGTGGGGGACTTACCGCGACGGCGCTCGGGGAGGAGCAAGGGGCTCGGGGACCGGCTTGCGCACGGCGGCGACCGCTAAACGGCGGCGGCTTTTGGCGGTGGCGCTCGGGAACGGCGAGATCACGGTGGCGGTGCGGTGGAACGGCGGCGCGGCCCTTTATAGGCGCGGCGCGGCGCGGGCGCGAGAGGAGAGGGGGGGCGGGCATGCGCGGGAGCGCGCGCGCGACACGCGGCGCAGCTCGGGGCCGGGTACGGCGGGCGAGACGCGGCGGCGAGGGCGCACGGCGCGGCGGGGTCCGGAGCGGCGTGCGCGCGCGAGGTAGGGGCCGGAGCGCGGCTTCGGCCGCGTGGCGCGGCGCGCGGCGCGGGGGGTGGCCGAGCGAGCGGGCGCGGCGCGGCGCGCGCGGCGCGGCAGGCGGCTCGGCGCGGCGCCGGCGCGCGCGCGCGCGGGCGCGGCGCGCGCTGGCGGGCGGCGCGGCGCGCGCGCGCCGGGGCATGACGGCGTCGAGCATCTTGTGACCAATGAACAAGTGCGATCTGTTAATTTCCCGATTTTCTATTTTCTTTTCCCATTTTCCATTTTCTTTCCTTCTAAAAATTCCAAAATAAATCCTAATATTGTAAAAATAATTTTTAACTCTATATTTTAAACTTTTTCTTGACTTTTATTTTCCACAATTATTTTTCATACTTATTTAAATTCTTTTTCCAAATTTTCATAATTCACTCATTTTTAACAAAATCAAATTCCCACATTTTGTACGCCTCCCGAAAATTTTACTATTTATTTTGTATTTTAATTTATCTTATCCCAACCAAAATTTTTATTTTATATTACTCGAAATGCGTTTTCACAAATCCGCACTTTTTCCGGATTCTTTTAAAACCCCGTGCGACTTCCGCACCGACATTTTGTCAACTCCGAAAACTCCAAATATGCCAAAAGGGAATTGACCACGACTAAATTTATGCAACCGAGTGGCAAATAAGAAACAACAAACCCGAGAAATAGCAATAAACCAAGGTTTTTGAAAGTTCCGATTTTTACGCTCCGATTTCGGTTCTCCGATTTTCGGGATGTCACAGGATGTCATCTAGGCAGCAAACCCATTGGACCGAGCTAGGTATAAGCCAGTGCCTAGCTTTGACAATAGCCGACATGCCCAAGGATGAGCCCCTCCTATCGGCCGCAACTTACTTCTGGTCAGATCGCTGAATGCGTTCTTATTCAGACAAGGGTCGATGACACCAACTCTCTTGGATGTGGTAATGATCACAGGGCTGGACATAACCTCCACAGTCGACCCAACCAGCCTCAACATCAAATGCACTTATAATTTCAAGACCAAGAGCATAGGAGGCTGGAGTGGCTTTATTTCGATGAATATGAAAGATGGTCCGATCTCTAAGAGAGAACATGCAGCTTTCCTCCTGATGTGGTCGGAAAAATTTGTATTCTCCGGATCAAGCTGCGGGCCGACTAGCAACTAGCAGTACGTAGGCGAAGCCCTGGTGAGCAAGAAGCAGATCCCCTTAGAAAAATACCTGCTCGGCTATTTGTACCAGATGTTAAGCGACGCATCGGCTAGGTGGCTTCCAAGCGTGTCAATAGGGAGGGCCCCGGTGGCTACCGCAACTATGGTTAAATCTCGCACTTCTCGTGTCGCGAGAAAGGCCGCTCCACTAGAAGCTGATTTCCCCGATCGAGCCACGGTTCAAAGATGACGAAGAGGTGACCACCCGCCGATGTCTGTCATTTGGGGAAGCAGCGTCAAGTTATCCTGTATCCAAGCTGACAGCCGATCATTTCAAAATTTGGTTCGACAATCTGTATAGCGGCTTCCCAAGCAGCTCGAGGATATGGTTTGCCTACTAAGATTCATCTTCGGCTAGATGAGCTCAACTCTGAAGAATATGAAAAGCCGAGGGAGATTTATATATCGGCCATAACACCTTGCATCCTCCCCGTCGGCATCCACCAAGGGTGCAACATCCAGAAGTCATACGAGTTTTATCATCCGATGGTGGCTGCGAGACAACTTGGCATGGGCCAACTTCCGATCGACCTTTATTATTCGGATAAGATCCAAGCCAGAGGCAAAATCGAAGGAGACATCATGATGCATCGGCTGCTCAACATCCCCGGTCCCCCTCTGGGCAGCGTTGACAATATTGACTTGGCGATGACGAGGACAACTGTCTTTAGCCGATGGTGGAATAAGTGGAAGGTGCACTTGTTTCACCAATCGGCTTTGATGTATTTGATAATCGTCGATCCGGAGATGACCCCATCGGTAAGCATCTTCTCTTTTTAGTCTCTTTCGGCCATTACTCGTATATTTGACTAACCATGCCTCATTCTTTTGCAGACAACCGATGTCTCTCTCCCACACGCAAGCAACACGGGAGTAGCAATTCTCTATGCTCCTGGCGTGCTGTCCGGCGGCTGCAGGCTGGCCCCATCAATCATCGGCTTCCACGCGCCGAAGGTAACAACCTTCTTCCTGGCCAAACTCGTGAGCCGTTGCATCGGCAGAAGAGGGCGAAGTCGTCGACTGTTTCTACCCTGGCTGCAGAGAAAAAGAAATGGGCTTCGAAGAAGCCGAAACCAACTCCATCCGACGACTTGCCTCCAATCGATCCAGATGTGGATGCAATCCTTGAAGAAGAAGTCCGGGATGAGGAGATGGACCAAGCTGTCGATGCTCCCGCAGCCGAAACGAGCTCTTCAAATAAATATGCCCGGACTCCATCGGTTGAACAAACCGTCGAAAAGACTCCGAGCCCTCCAAAGCGCGTTCCTCGTTCCCAACCGGTAAACACATTTCATTATTTGATCTCATCACCTTTTTCAAGTTTATGCTTCATCGGCTTTTTGTGTTTGTAGGCGAAGAAACTGGCTGCCAAGAAGAAGACGACTCCTTCTCCCTCGGTAAATTCTACCATCCTTAATTTTTTCTTATCAACACAACCGATTTCTGACGTGTTTTTTTAGCCTCCTCGTGCTCCAACACCTGCCCCCACGTATCGAGCGAACACATTCCAGCGGCTGCATGTGGTGGTGATGCCAAAGATGAGACTACCTCAGTCCCGGTTGTCCAAGTAAGTTCTGTCCAACTTCATAAATCGGCTTACAAGTTTTGTTGATCTTCTAACTGTCTCCTGTCCTGCAGACCGTAGCCTATCTTCTGGACTTCAACCTTTTAGAGTTTCTGGACCCTGATGAGGATGCCGACAAGGCCATGGTGCTGTCGAATGAGGACCTATGGGCTACCCTGTCGGACTTAGCCAAGCGGCTAGAGTGCTCTCTCGACTTTTTGGTCACCGACTGCGGTTCCATCAGAAGTCGGTTCGAAGACATCCAAGATCGGCTGCCAGATCAGCTAGCCGATATTATCGCACCGGCCACCTTCATGGAGGCGCATCGGCACAAGTTTGAACGAGCCAAGCAAAGAATAGCCGATCGCCGAGAGAACCAAGCGCTAGAGGCCAACATCAGAGCCAGCCAACAACAAATCACCGGTGAGAAAGCCAAGTTTGATGCCGAGCCGATTGCTAAGCTCGATCGGCTTCGCAAGCGTCGGGAAGAATTGGCAGCTGAACTTGCTAAGGTTGAAGCCGACATCCTGGCAAAAGAACAGCGTGTGGCCGGCTTGCCGTAAGAGATTGAAGACCAACGAGCGAAGATCAAGGCGGCCGTGTCACATTTATGTGAAGCCGGTCCTAGGGAACGATGCGATCGACACCAAGGCCATCAAAGAAATAGACGAAGTTCGTCGCAAGGCGATATCGGCCATCACCGACTTTCTCTCCCGTTGAACCAAATGTAACATCTAGCTAGGCTTCTGTAACTTAAACTCGCAGCTCCTTTGTAACCGGCTTGCCGATATTATTTATGGTCAATCATATGCATACTTGCCGATCACATCTTGAATGCTTCAAAAACTTCAAAAATTTGCTAAGTTTGATTTCTGATAGTATATATGTATGCCCCCTTAATTTTGTTGATGATGTCTTTAGCATTAACAAAATTATCAAACCGAATATCGTGCCGCTGTCGGCTAAGCTGAACCGTATAGAAAAGTTAGGGTAAAAACTTAGCACAAAAAACTACCTAAAGGCGATGCGCATTCCTCTCAACGCATCGGCTAACATGAATCAACAAAACCTTAACCGAATCATGAGTTGATCCAAACACTGGGGTAATATTTTTTCAAATACTTGCCATTGAGAGCCCTTCCAAACACTTCTCCATCCGATCCTTCTAACATGTAGGCTCCTTTAGAGACGCATCTATGGATCTTGAAAGACACTTCCCAGTTAGGTGACCACTTGCCAAATTTGTTGTCCCTTGATCCGATCGGCAATATTAACTTCCAAACGAGCTCGCCCTCTTCAAAAGACTTAGGCACAACTTTCTTATTATAATGACAGGCTACTCGCTCCTTGTCCCTGGTCACTTTTTCCAAGGCACGCATCCTTGATAGAACTAGGTCTTCTGATTCATCCATCATTAAGTTATAATAGTCATCGGTTGTCAGCTGGTCTTGTAGTTGAATCCTTCTTGAGCCGATGATGTTTTCCCATGGCAGAACTGCTTCGTGTCCGTAGACCAGTTTATATGGAGGCACCTGGATCGATCCGTGGCAGGCCATTTGATAAGCCCAAAGTGATTCGGCTAATTGGTTATGCCATTGCTTCGGATACTCTGCGATCTTTCTTTTTATCAGCTTGATTAAACTCTTGTTTGATGCCTCTGCTTGCCCGTTGACCTGAGCATAATATGGTGAGAAATTGAGTAACTTAATCCCCATGCCGTCGGCAAACTGAACAAACTCGTCTGAGATAAAAATAGATCCCTGATCTGTAGTTATTGTTTGAGGGAGGCCGAATCGGTATATGATGTTCCATGACAAACTCGATTGCATCCCCGGAGTCAACTTTCTTCAAAGAAATTGCTTTCACCCACTTTATAAAATAATCGGTTGCCACCAATATAAACTTATGTTCTTTGCTTGAGGGTGGATTGATCTGGCCGATCATGTCGATTTCCTAACCTCTGAACGACCAAGGCTTGATGATAGGGTTCATAGCCGATGCTGGTGCTCTTTGGATAGCTCCAAACTTTTGACAGTCTTGGCATTCTTTGTAATACTTGAAATAATCTTTCAGCATGATCGGCCAAAAGTATCCTGCTCTTCGAAGTAGCTATTTCATCTTGTGAGCCGATTGATGCGTACCGCAAATCCCTTCGTGCACTTCTCCGATGGCCACTTTGGCTTGATTGACACTTAGACATTTGAGCAGCACTCCATCAATTGTCTGATAATATAGGTCTTCATAAAGCAAAACATATCTCAAAGCCTTGTAGCGCAATTTTCTTGAAGCCAACTGGAAAGGATTTTGCAGGTAGTTGTAGACTTCAAACCTCCAGTCATTGGCCTGTAGCCTGATGCCCCCTGAGCTAGAGTGTTGGCTTCTATGTTTTGTTCCCGGGGGATATACTTTAATATCACTAGCCGAAAGCTGTTCATCAATTCTCGACACTTTTGAAAGTAGACCATCAGTGTGTCGTTCTTGTATTCATATTCTCCTGACAACTGGCTGATGACCAACAGTGAATCTCTCATTATTTCTATGGCGTCAGCTTCAACCTCTTTGAGTAGTTGTAGTCCTTTAAGCACGGCTTCATATTCGGCTTGGTTATTTGCGGCGTGGGGCGTGATTGAAAAAGCAAACTCGAAGCTTGCCCCCTTTAGAGAAATTATTAGCAAGCCGATTCTGCATTCATTGGCGCAAACCGAGCCATCGAATGTTAAAGTCCAAGGCATGATTTCCACTGAGCCGATTGAATCATCTATGTGTTCAACTATGAAATCGGCTATGGCTTGTTATTTTACTGCCTTGGGTGCCTGATAGCGTAGATCAAATTTTGTTAAGACAAATATCCACTTCCCTACCTGTCCTTTTAGCACTGGAGCCGATAGCATGTATTTTACTACGTCGGCTTTGCAACCACGATGCACTCGTTGGATAATAGATAATGCCTCAACTTTGTGCATAAAAAATACATGCAAAGACATAATTTTTCCATAGGTGAATACCTTGTTTCAGCGTCCAGAAGCCGTCGGCTGAGGTAAAATACAACCTTTTATTTCCCTTCGACCTCCTGAATCAAAACTGAGCCGATGGACATCTCGTCGGCTAACAGATACAACATGAATAGTATCCCTTTTTGGGGAGAAATCAAGACTGGAGGTGAGCTTAAATAATCTTTGATATTGTCCAACGCTTTCTGCTGCTTTGCCCCCGAGGTGAATGCTTGATCGGCTTTCAGCCGAAGCAATGGTGTGAATAGCTCCATCTTTTCGGACAAATTGGCTATGAATCACCTGATAAAATTGATTTTTGCCGATCAGAGACTGCAAATCCTTCTTGTTCTTCAGAGGCTGAATGATCTTTATTGCATTAACGCTCCTTGGTGTGACTTCAATTCCCCTCTTGTGAACAAGAAATCCTAAAAATTACCCGACCGATATGCCGAACGCACACTTTAAAGGGTTCATCTTCAGGTCATATTTTCTCGTTCTCTCTAAAACCTGTCTTAGATCGGCTATATAGTCTTCTATTTCCCTGGATTTAACGACAACGTCATCAATGTAAATTTCCACCAGGGAGCCGATCATATCATGGAAAATCTAGTTCATGGCCCTTTGATACGTAGCCCCAGCGTTTTACAAGCCGAACGTCATGACGACCCATTCATACAGGCCGATTGCCCTTGGACATCTGAAAGCTGTCTTGTGAATGTCTTCTTCGACCATGAATATCTGGTTGTAACCTGCGTTGCCATCCATAAAACTTATGATTTTGTGGCCAACGGCAGCGTCCACTAGCAGATCGGCTATAGCCATCGGGTACTCGTCCTTGGGGGTAGCCTTGTTCAAATCCCTGAAGTCGATACATACTCTAAGCTTGCTGTTTTTCTTTAGAACTGGAACTCTGTTGGAAACCCACTCTGCATATCGGCAGGGCCAAATAAATCCGCCATCGTACAACCGAGTGATTTCTGCTTTGATCGCATCATACATATCGGCTTTAAACCTCCTGGGAGGCTGCTTGTACTGCCGATACCTAGGCTTTATAGGTAGCCAATGCACGACAGTGGATAAGACCAGGCATCTCACAATAATTCCAAGCAAAACAGTCTTTTTCCTTTAATAAATCGATAAGCCTGGACCTAAAATGAGAAGACAAATTTTTGCTAATGTATGTCGGCCTAGGCCTATCTCCTGTTCCTATGTCAACTTCTTCTAGCTCGTCGATCGACATAAAACCTTGCCCAAGTTTGCCGTTATTGTCGTCCACGGTGTCCTCGCTGTAGACGCTCGAGCCCTCCACGACGCCTTCAAAGTAGTAGTTGAGGCTCGTCGTCTCCTGTGGGCTGTATATCGGAATCGGACACCTTTAGAAAATCGGCTTGCCAGATTTTGCCGGACAGGCAATCAATACCATCGACTTCTCAGAGTGACAAATCGGCATTAGCAACGTTAACTGACCTGTCGGCTGGCACGATCTCTATCTTGTCGCCTTGCCAGTGGATCAGACTTTGGTGCATTGTAGAAGGGATACAACAGTTAGCGTGAATCCAATCCCTTCCTAGTAGCAGGCTATATGACCCCTTCCCGTCGATGACGAAAAACGTAATGGGCATGGTCTTGTTGTCGACGGTCAGCTCAACGTTTAAAACTCCCTTGGCCTCTGAAGGGTTGCCGCCAAAGTCTTTGAGAATCATGTTCGTCTTGATCAGGTCTTCGACTCATTTCCCCAGCTTCCTAAAAGTTGCATAGGGTATTAGGTTGATAGCAGCCCCTCCATCGATCAACATTTTAGACATCGGCTTACTATTGACGAATCCTTTAACGTATAGTGGCTTCAAGTGCCATTTTTGGTCCTCTCTGGTTTGTCGAAGACAGGTTGTTCTGGGGACAAAACTAGTCTAGCCATGGTCTCCTCGATGTTGTCTGCATCGGCCTCAGTGGCCTCAAACTCGGCCGGCAATACGAATACCATGTTGACTGATGCAACAGCTTTTCCTTTTCCTTTGGCCACGCTTCTTGCTTGATCGGCTGGGCTCTCATCGGCTGAGGTGGTCTTTTCCTTGGGTCGCCATTGCTTCCTGCCCTACCGACGTTGCTGGTGCTGAATCATCTGTTGGACCTCTTCCTCCTGCCCTTCGCTTCTCAGCCTTTGTATTCTTCTTTTTTGCATCTTGGTGAACAGGTCAGAGGGACACCATTGTGGTTTAGCCGGTTGTTCTTCGTCGGCTTCGTCTTCTTCCTCATCCTCGCATTTGAAGAAGTCTTGATGAATCGGCCCCAGCCGATCGTGCACAGGCAGCCTTCTCTGGTTGAGCTGCACGACCTTGGGAACGAATCAGACAGGATTTTGCATTCGGGAGTCCCTGTACATGTTCTCTCGAAATTCGCTACACGGCGGGCAGTCTTTGATTGTGGGCAGTCTCATGCCCGATTCCCAGCAAAATTGGAAGAATTCACAGCGCCAATGCGGGTCGTAGTCGCTGTGGCGTCTGACATATCGCAATCCTACCCACTCAGATTCTCTTTGGTACGGCCTGTCGTGCCGGTTTTCTTTTTCTTGTTGCACTCGCAGTTGGAACCGACGTTGGCTATCCATTCGTACCGGCTGGCGATCAGCCGATCGGCCAGTGGTATGCACCATGTTGACTGGTGCAGCTTTGTCCCCAATTGGCTTCGGCTCGGCCTTGACTAATTTTAATGTTTTGGCTAAGCTGTACGTCACTCTGTGTTGCCGATCAACTTGCCTGTGGTCGGCCTGAACCATGTTCACCGGGAAAGGATTGCCATCAACTTTCATCAGCTTAGCCGATTCTGCGAACTTTATTTTCCCGGCTTCAATGGCCGATTGGATGTGCTGCCTGAACACCTTGCAGTCGTTGGTGCTGTGAGAGATGGTGTTATGCCATTTACAGTACTTCTTCTTCTTGAGTTCTTCAGCCGATGGGATGACGTGGTTGGCCGGAAGCTGAATTTGTTTTTCCTTCAGCAACAGGTCAAAGATCCTATCAGCTTTGGTTATATCGAAGTCATACTTCTCCTCCTTAGCCGTTTTCAAAAGCCATTGACAGACTATGGCCTTTTTGTTTCTTGTCCACTCGGCTGCCGCTACTTCAACGTCGCTGTCGCTTGATTCTGAGTCTGTTTCGCAAACGACATGAGTAATCTTTTTGACGGCCTTCCTTGATTCTTGAAATCTTTGCTCGTAGGTCGTCACCTTTTGGGCCAAGTGGGCCAAGCTATCAAAGTCCTGAGCCGAAAATCTTTCGCGGATTGGCGACAGAAGGCCATGAAACGCCAAATCGGCTAGCTGGGAGTTTGATACAACCAGACTGTAGCATCAGTTCCTCATTTCTCTGAAACGTTGAATGTAGTCATGGACCGATTCCTCGTGCTTCTGTCTGATGCTGGTTAAGTCCGACAGCTTCATCTCATGGTTGTCAGAGTAGAAATAGCTATGAAATTGTTTCTCAAGATCGGCCCAGCTCTGTATTGAGTTGTATGGCAACGATGAAAACCAGGTGAAGGCCGATCCTGATAACGACAGCGGGAACAGGCGAACCCTGAGTGCGTCTATAGCCGATGCTTCCCCGCATTGAGCCAGGAATCGGCTGACGTGCTCATAGGTAGACACATTGTCTTGCCCAGAGAACTTGGAGAAGTCTGGCACATTGTACCGGTTTGGCAGTGGCACCCTCTCGAAGTGCTCTGGGTATGGGTACCGGTACATATGGCCGGAGTCCTTTGGCTTGAGGACGAACTGATCACGCATCACATCGGCAATCAGATCGGCCCAAGGCCTGTTGTCTTGAGCTTGGGGTATCGGCTCGTATTGTTCATATGGTATGGGTCCTTGCCGATACTGAAGTGGCGGTGGCGTCTGTGGCCGATACTGCTAATCATATTGGCCTCTCGGATGTTGGTATTGCAAGTGATTCGCAGCGGGAGGTGGCCGGAACACGATCGGCGGTGACTGCTCAGGAAGTAGCTGATTGCCGACATGACTGATGTGGGGCCGGGGAAACACTGCCAATCGACTCATTGGGCATGATTGGCCGCCGATTGGTGTTGAACATATTGTCCACATGCTCCTGCGTCACTGTCGGGCCACCACGGCCCTGATGTTGAGGTTGCTATCGGACCAGGACCCTGGGATGTGGCTCTGAAGTCGATGCCTACGCGTTTGGTTGAATCAGAGCTCCCCCTTGAGGATTCGGCTGTCCTAGTGAAGGGATTGGCAAGCCTTGAGTTGACAGCGTCCTATAACCCGGGAATTGGCCGTCAGTGAAATAGGTTGGCCCCCTTGGCAGTTGCTCGACTATCTTCGAGTCGACCACAGTGGCTATCATATTGTTGAGGGTATTGACCAGTATGCCACTTTGGTTGACGAGGGCGTGATGGACAGCCAAGTCGATTCGGTCCTGTAGAGTGTGAAGTCCCGAATCATCTTGTTCTTGTTTAACGTCCTCCATTTTCTTCTTCCCTTTCCTGTCCTCCTCGGAGGACATGTTGAGGTCTTTGAGCTTGAATTTGAACTTTTGGAGGACGACCCCAGATCTGGTCTGGGTAAAGGATTGCAGGTAATTGGCCTGCAGCTGCTCAACCATTTGTTTATAGTCGGCTAGTTGCTTAGCCGACAGTTGTTCGATTGTTACCGGGATGATGTTTTCCTCGCTGACTCCTGAGTTCTTGACGCCAGACATTGTGTCAATCTTGAAAGTCTGCACTTGGTCCCACCGAGCGTGCCAAAAGCGTGTTGATGAGAAATTCGATTCGCACGCACTGGCATGAGAGATTAGCTTTACTCTAGTGCAAGTCCAAATTGGTCGCCCTCTGGTGAATTGAGGGCGTGTCAGTTGGTTTGATCCTGTAACCAACAAGTAACAAGAAATATGCATTAAGTTGAAATTAGATCCTACCGGATCGACTGAAGACATTAATAAATATATAATTGTTATTCCAAAGCATATTTATACTAAGTGATTGGGATAGATCGGTAGCATACCGAGACAGTATAAATCACTTAGGCTTAAATATACATTAGGATAATAATTATTTGCATTGACAATTTAGCCGATACTGCAGATCTAATATGAATCGGCTAATACTCCGATACATTTTATAAAAAGATATCAATCTAATCTAAATACGCTAAACCTAGATTAATCGGCTGTCAATGTAACTTGACAGATTGATATCGGTTTAGGACATTTAAACAGATTGAGATCTTAATATAAAAGACAGTTTTAGTATATGTAATAGCAATTAAAACTAAAAGATAACTAAAACAGGTAAGGCTGGCTGAAACTCCAGCGCTGTCTCTAATAATAAACATTAAAGTAAAAAGATATTGATAGTTCAAAGAGCGGCTTAACAGGTTGATTAGATGTAGCATTAAGTACAAAAAGAAATAACAGATCTGTGTGAGTTAATGTGAACCCCTCGAGACGGTAAACACGACATATAATCTAATTTAACCCCTGGATCTAGCCCCATCGGCTGCTGTCTTCAGAGAGAAATCTAGGCATTGCTCTAAATTATAGGTCGCGTATGATAAATTCCGTAGTTTATAACATCGAAACTAGAGTATCATGACGATGAAAGCACTAGTCCCTACAATACAAACCACTAATGACAAGGGATTACCTTGTTCGGAGATCGAAGCTGATGCAGCCCAAGCAAGAGCAAGAACTCGTCGAAAATAAAAGGGTGGCGATGCACCGAAGTTGATTGATCGTGTGTTGTTTGATATATTTTACAAAGAGCCTTCGGGTCTTATTTATACCTAGGCATAATGACATCCGTATAGAACACGGTTTCTATCTTATCTACTATTTACAGTACGACAATATCTCGGGACGCAGTTCCACGCTGCATTACAAAAGGAATACCTAATAACTTCCTAATTTATAGATACTGTCGTTACAGGACCTTATCCATAGATAACAATATCTTTAACGCACAATTTGGAGACCGAATCCAATACTTTATCTTCAAGTTTCCTCTCGGGACTGGCTCCACTTCTATCTCAACTCGAAATCGGCTATCGGCTATCCTGGTCCGATTCGGACTTAGCCGACGAGCTCCACAGCCGATTCGGACTCAGCCGACACAGCCTCTATTTCTCCGCAGATTGCGTTCATGACCCGATTCCGCTTCAATCTTGGCTCTGAACTCGGGGATTTGGGTACCAAATTTGGTCGTTAACACCATGACAGATTAAAACTTGTATAAAAAATTCCTCCTTATCTCCTCTACAACAATACCCCCAAGGTTCCCCAAATCATCACACACTGTATCACTTGAATCTTGAAGAAATCCGACGGAAAGTCATGAAGAACCCTAGCTAGCCGCGCGCACCAATTTTCAAAATTCGTCATAATCAATCGGTTCTTCCCAAATTGAAGGTACCCTCGCACTCTCCATATCGAGAACTTTATTTTCCCTAACCTCCCCGGGTTCTAAAGTCATTGGAAATTGCCACGGGCAAGGCCGCCGGAATTCCTCTGTTTTGGCCGCCACCATGCACGTGGTTAGCCTCCCTCAGCGCAAACCCGACCAAGCCATCACTTTAGCTAGCTTCCTCATGCTTCATAATTGCTCACAAGCCTCTTAGTTTACCCAGACTAGCACCGGAACACCCAGACGTCAAGCGTCGCCGCCACCGCCAATAGGCCGTCGTCGCCAACCCGTGTCGTCGCCTCTCTAGCCCGGCCGACCTCAAAAACGAGACCCCCGTGGCTAGTAGATAGTGATGAGCCCCTTGACCCTTGAAGTCTGGCCGCCGTTTGCCCCAACCTTATCAGCCACGAGCCCTAGTAGTAAAGAAACAGAGAAGAGAGAGAAGGGAATGGAGAAGGGAGAAGCACAGTAGAAGGGAAAAGAGAAAAGAAAAGAAAAGAGAGAGAGAAAGAGAGAAGAAAAATAAAGAGAAAAGAAAAAGAGAAAGTGGGAAGAAAAAGAAGATTAGAAGGAAATAAATAAACTCTAGAAAATTAATGCATTCCCTAGTTGATCAATAAAATCTTTTATTCCTTTCAAACTTCAAAATTTCTCCTATTTCTTTTAAATTAATTTTCTTTTAGAATAACTTTAACTTTTAATGTTTATAAATCATTTTATTAAACCAAACCCAAATTCTAACTTTTAGGATTTGACAAATAACTCTAGGAAAATAGTTTGACCCCTTTGACTCCTCCTAAACTTCAATTTGTAATTTTAAAAACACGTCTTTTTTCTTCTTAAACTTATTTATTCTTCTTTTTAAAATATTTGAGATATTGCTTTCAATTCCTTTTATTTTTATTCAATCTCTAAACTTTAAAATCTAACAAATAATCTCCTTATTTAAAACTTTAAACATTATCTATTTTTCTTTCCTCTTTAAAATATTTTAAATACTCTCTTTATATTTTATTCTATTCAAACTTAAAATTTTAAATTTCAAAATCTAACAAATAACCTTTACTTCAAAACTTCAAAAATCAGCCTTTAAACTTTTTCTAAAAAATTTACATTTATTTGAGGTTTATTTAAAGTTGTTCGATTGATTTATTTTATCATTTGTCGATAGATCGCGACGTCGAATTTGCGAGAATATTGAACTCATCATCGACATAAACGCCCTCGCTATTATTTAAGGAGAAGAAAGATTTGAGACCATTGGTCTAAAAGGCAAGTCAAACTATTCTTTATCATCTATAGTATTTGAAAATAATGAATTACATGTTGTTAAAATATATTTAGTTTAAAATATTTTGGGAATGGGTTAGATAGCTATAATTTATCATTCTATATAGTCCTACATGTTTTCTAGATTTTAGATTTTAATATTTTATGTATCTTAGTTCATACCAAACTGCTCTACTCCGCTCTGGAGCGCTGGAAACCGGTGGACGAAAAGAAGATCATTCCATGCATTAGAAATACTGTATTATTTTATGTACAGAGGAGGAGAGGTTTATTATTTCATATTAATAGATATACTCTCCTTCTCCTTAGGAAACATGTTGATAATCTGAGCTAGGTATAAAATTGTTAACATAAATACTTCATGTCATGGTTATAATTTTATATTTTAGAATGGGAAAACAACCCATTATTTTATATGATAGTTAAATGAAATTCCTATCAATTTATAAGATATGAATGGTTTTGGCTGTATGCAAGAAAACTTAAAAACTCTTGTGTCAGAATAAAGACATAGTTTTGCTCATCCAATGGACCGGTTATACCGACATGGTATTTATATAATTCTCTTCAATCTCCCTGGGGACTCAGGAGATTTATTAATACGCATAACAACATTGGAGATTTGTAGTGTTGGTAAAGTCTCATTGGTGGACAGCTATGTAAACAACGGATAACAACGTCGATACTAACCAGATCGGTATCATCTGTTAAGATAGCATCGTAGGTTTCACCAAGCCGGGGCAAGTGTGTGACGAACAACTATTAAATAGGGGTGAAGACACCAATTACTGGTTAGAATTGGTGCTCCTATTAAGATAGCCCGTCGGTCTCGTTCACACATCATAAAAGGTTAGAACTATATAAATGTTATGTTACCCTTAGTCTGTATAGTATGGCTAACTACAGTTAATTCTCGGGTAAAGCTGGACAGACGCAGCAGAGTTTATTGTATTCGAATACGCCGTACTTCCGATTAATGGAGTTGTGTCTATGGGTGAATCTAGTTTGATGGCATAAGCAATTTTCTAAAGTGCCATGCTAAAATTTGACAATCGTATGTAAATAATTATAAAAAAAGGATAGAACCTAGGTTCATGTTAACATTAGGCTTAGGTTATTTTCTTTTAGGACATCATGTATATTTATTTATGCATAACATGGAATTGCATTAAGATTAGGCTTATATTATATCATGTATATTCATATAGTATAAAATTATGTTAAGGCTAGGATTATATTATTCCTTTTAGAATATCTTGCATATTTATAGGAAAGGGGTAGAATATAGGATTAGTCTAAAGTTAAGTTTATAATTCATGTTCTTAAATGTTTACATAGAATATTTTAAAAAGAAGAATATGATATATCTTCATGCTAAGGATAAAATTATAATTTAGATTTCTTTCTAGACATCTTGCATACTTATCCATGTGACATTAAGTTCAGTTTGACTTGCTGAGTACCATTGGTACTCACACTTGCATGCATAACATCTTGAGGAAATCTCAAAGCTAAAGAAAAATACGAACTCTAGGTCAACTATACACTCGGGCTATCCCTATGAAAGTGTCGCGTCTTTTTGTATTGTATAACTTGTACTTGTACATTATTAATTTGTAAAATTATACGGAGTTCATGTATCTGAACTACTTGACACATAACCAGACTTCTTGAAGGTTATGTGGTTTTGTGGAGTTGACCTCTTCGAAAGAGACCCACAACATGACAGACAATGGAAGGGGCACTCCGTGAAAATTTTGTAGATAACCCTTTTCTCGCTCTCCTGAGCGATTTATTGCTAGGTGAGGGTCGTTTATAAAATTCCCTAATAGATTATTCGCGTTAATTTAGGCCCTTTTGTAGGCAGCACCCTAATCGTGTTTTGTAGGCTGAGGACATTTTGCACGCGTCCCCTCCCGGCAATAAATCGCCCTACAAGAGAGCGAGAAGGGGCCGCCTATAAAATTATCACGACACGCTCCTCCTGTCGTTCGCCACATCATATTTCTCATCTTACGATAGGGTGATTTATATGTCCCGTCCCATCGTAGGGTGGAAGGAGTATATTTCTACAGAACTTTGAAACAGTAATTTATTTTTTAGATCTAAAAAAATAAAAATTCAGAGCAATTACACATGCCAATCGAGAGAACATAGCAAAACTACAAAAAGGTCAATGTACCATTGAACCATATTCATCAGTCGACAGTTGACGCAGGACCAACACCAACAGTAGTAGCAGGTACATAAGAACATGCCAACCAAGCTACATAACTTACGACCATGGTGTGCAGCACTGCAGAGTGTGGTAGACCCACTCGACTCAACGTCGTGGACATCACTGTTGGATGATGCGTGGAGTGGTCGATCCGATCCATCCATAGGCAGGCGATGTGCAGTGGCACCCAGCTCCATGCATTGCCGATCGAGTACAGTACACTCATAGCCCGATGCAGCCAAAAGGCCCAGAACCCAACCGGTCGGGGGCGGACAGATCAACGAGCAGCGAGCCATGCGTTTTGCCGCTATAATTGAGCCGAGAACGAGATCTCACCGTTCGCGCCGCGGTGACCACAGGCCACAGCTCAACGTACCTAACGAGAGAAAAAAAACAAGGGCTATACACTAGTACGGTATGCAGGCTGGCCGCCTCGTGCCGCTGCCGCAGCTAGCGACTGTAGATGATGACGAAGCATGGGAGTACCGCGCGGGGGTTGAACACGAGCAGCTCGACGTCGTCGGCGGCGGCGGCGGAGGAGGAGGTTGGCAGTAGGGGCACCATGGAGTCGTAGGCCACCTTGTCGTCCGCGGCGCCGCGGCCGACGCGTCCGGCCACGACGCGGCACACCAGCATGGCGCGGCGCACCTGGAGGAACGCGAACTCGCGCTCCACGTCGTCGGGAAGCGACGCGTGCGCGGCCCGCCCGGAGGAGTAGGTGGCGATGCCGTCCACGTCGGCCTGCTTCCCGGCGAATCCGTGGCGAAGGATGCTGCAGGTGCAGCAGTAGGGGCTCCCGCACACGCCCGCGCCCAGGGTGCAGAGCATGGTGGAGCAGTAGAACCTCAGCCGCTCGTTGCCGTCCGCGATGCACCGCTCCTCCACCGATGACGCGCCGGCGCCAGCGCATCGGCGGGCGGCGCGGGCGCGGACGAGGTCGCGGTACTCCTCGAAGCGGGTGAGCGCGCGGGGGTTGTGGTGGATCCTGAGGATGCGGCGCACTGACGGTGGCTCGCCGGCACCGGACACGGCCGGTTTCCACCCGGCGAGGAAGATCATGCGGATGATGTTCATGCTGGAGTCGAGGCTGGAGAGCTCGGAGAGGGAGTGCTTCATCGCCTGGTGGAGCTCCAGCTGCTGCGGCTTGCTCAGCACCTCGCCGCACACCTTGCACGGGAACACGTCGCCGCGGGCGGCGAACGACCTGGTCGACGACTGCCTGGTGGTCGCCTGAGGGATCTGCCTGTTGCGCGGCGAGGACGGCACCACGGGAGTAATGCTGAGAGACTGCGGCGAGAGCGGGGACAGGAACGGCGATGCGCACGGCGACGACGGCGTGGACAGCACCACCGACGACGCCTGGCGCTGAGGCAGGCACGACGACGACTGCGCGACCGGCGACGACACGGTCGTCGTCACCGCCTCGTCTTCCTCCTCCGCGGCTGGAGCAGCGCCGTTCTTGGCTCCGGACGAGTAGGAGAAGATGCGGTGGAGGTAGAAGCGGACGCTGGTGGCGAGAGACGACACCTGCCTCCGCCTGGTCCTGGCCCTCTCGTCACCCACCGTAGAGGACGACACCGACGGGGAGAACGCGAGCGGCGATATCTTCCTCCTCTTGCTGCCACTGCCGCCGCCGCCCCTCCCATCGGCCCCATGCCCAGTGTCATCTTCCTCCAGCGCCTGCGAGGAAGATCCCGTCGAGAAGCAGCAACCGGCATGGCCAATGTGGATGAACAGGAGGAAGAAAAGCGACACGAAACCACGGAGAAAGGAGCTGCACCTGCCACCGCCCGCCATCCCCGTATCTCTATCACCGACTCAGATCATATGGTGGCGCGACCGCGCGAGCAAAGCAAACAATGCGCGCGAGCGCGACGAGAGAGAGCTCAGGTGACTCAGTGAGGAAGGAACTAATTCTCCGGTGGGCGAGTGGAAGCCAGTACAGGAGGGGAGGCGACGAAGGCGAAAAGGAAGGGAGGGAGGGAAAAGGGAGCGCAACGTGGGCTATGTAGCGCGCGTTTGTGTTGCCACAAAGGACGGGAGGGCAAAAGGCGATCCGGCGACAGCAACAGGGTGGCCTGGTACGCAGTAATCAGCACTTCACCAGCAACCCCCAGCACGCACCGCAGTCTGGTGCTGCTGCCACTCTACAACCCTCCCAGCACCATGCGTAGTTGCATTGAATATATTGCAGGAGAGAGTGAGTTTGTGAGAATGACAGAGCTGGACGTGCTATCTATAGAGACCAGCTTGGCGATTGGGGCTAGCCGGTGGAATGACTGAACTGGGTCGTGTAGGTTTGGAGGGCGCTATCATTGATCATAAGCTCTAACCCTGACCATTGTGTCTCCTCTCCCATCTCAACAATTATTCATCAGGTCTCATGCCGCCGCATTATCATCCATGATGCATGCTGTACAGGGCCGGTCCAGGATAAAACTAGCAGTTTTTTTACTCTGCCCAACGGACTCCTCGTCAACTGGGAAGCATGCGCCATACGGCCGTTCTGGCTGCCAAACCCCAAAGAGATAAACCAAGCAGCAGCAGGCGGCAGCTGAGCTGCGTTGAGACAAGCGACAGAGGCCGGGACAAGATACGCCTGTGCCTGCCTACGCTCCCAAACAAGGGCAAAACGTGCCGGCAGCGGCGGTCTGACCGTGCAGATCCCCTTGCCTGCTGCTCCGTCCTCCGTGCACTTCTATCATACCCACGACAAACCAAGCTGGATTTGGCATAAAATACATGCATTTTGAGGTGGACGCACAAGTCAGATGTCGATGTGGATCCTATCTTACGATTCTTACCTTATCCACCATCCACGCTCATCTGCCATAATGGAGGTTCTGAACTTCCGATGTGCCTCAAGTCTCAACACAGCTAGTAAAACAGATAGGAAGCCACAATCATCAGCACCGGATAATCATCTACTACATCCAGGCTCAACGTACTCATCAGGTTTCTGGAATCCGAGAAGCTACAAAGCTAGTGCTGCGTCCCAAATCTGCGTCTTGCACAAGGAACGAATGATGCTGGCTGCCCGGCGCACAAAGACAGACCAGCGCTCTTGAGATTCGCTGTCATCACGATGTCATGGACGTGACTACTGTACCGTTGTCTGTGTTTCTTTTCCTAAATGAAATATGAGCTCATGCTTTATGGTACAACTCGCCATGTTCTGAACCAAAAAGGAACACTTGAGCCCATGCAGACAAACAGTGCAAGGAGACACCAGATTATGTGTTCCAGGACTCCATCATGAAACGCAAAAAGGTGGTCATGGGACTAGAGTGCATGAACTTTATTAATGAACCATACTTAGTCATGGGAACTTAAGATGAACTCTTTAACTTCCTACTCAAAGTCTACAAGCATAATACGAAGATAATAAAGATGGAAGTACGGTACGGAATGAATTGAAGTACAAATAACAAGCCCAGAACAGTAAACATGCGAACTGCTAATTTATGATGTGACGCGATATCTAGTGGCCCATGAAACTAAATATAAAATAAATGTCACAACTACCCATCAAACCCGTTCGGCATACTACACATCTATAGCGTACAACCCTTAGCCGTCAAACCTCATAGATTCCAGCAAATATAGCGTGGAGAAGCTGCGTGGACAAATAACGAGCTGTAAATTAACATCAAATAAGTGCAGCAAAGAAGCACTAACATGTTCATGCTCTAATGACGTCACAATTTGTTTTTTTTAACTGTGGCTACTACCTAGTGCAAAGAGAGTACTGGTGCATCACATAATATTCGAACATGACCAATCAAGATTAACCAACGACTCCCATTGTCATATGCTGATACTAATATATATAAAAAAACACCTATTTAATATCATGCATTAAAAAAAACACCTCTTCCAGACAACACACCTCTAAAGTTCAAAGAAGACAATATGACGCTTTGAAAATATATATATATACACCATCATTCTTCACATAACACTTTTTTTTGGTGGAGATTGCAATAACTTTTTTTGAGAGGACATAACGCAATAATTGATATTGATAAAGTGTGCATGCTCATCCGATTCTTTCCTTGCGCTACTCTAAGGGTTATCTGAGACAAGTTCTCTCGACATATGACACATCCACTTTACCAACTAAAACTGTACTGAATGTAAACACAAATAAACAGCACTTTTGTTCCTTAAAACATACCTATGATGTTGCAACTTGTAACATATTGTTATGTGAAATGAAGCTTCAAATTCGGGCAAGGTTTATCACAAAAACTGTCCTAGTTCAGGTTTCTTCACCAAAAAAAAAGTTCAAACGCCATGACCTGCTGAATCAGACATGGAGCAAAAACACAATAACTGTTTAAAAAGAGATGATGCTTCATAGAAAAGAATTATGATGCTAGATGTCACTTGGTTAGAGAGAAAGTGGAGAAAGAGAGGATACACTAGAGCTCTAAAAGAAAATATAAGATGAGGTCCATATTTGTTTTTCTTATACTAGCAAAATACCCGTGCATTGCAATGAATTTCAAAAGATATATATGAAGTTCTTGACTTGGAAATTATATTTGTCAAACATAATTTGCCAGCAAATATCCAACAAAAAACCAAGCCACACACACAAATATATTTATCTAGCCTTAGAAGATCCCACCAGCTCTATGTGATGGCATTCACCACCACCGCTAGGCTCTTTCATATAGTAGAGAGAACTGGGAACACAGGAAAACCCCATAAGAAATTTGATAGTTCTATTCTAATGTTCTAAAGATCCTCGTGGAAAAAGAAAGTCCTAAGAATCAGAATACCAATCCTAATATTGTGAAAATTCTACAACAAAAAGGACCTTCGATAATAATTCATTTATATCAACACATAATGTTCAGAATATAAGCATCTCGGCCAACAGCATAGATTATTGGTACGTATTGAATTTTGGCAAGCCAACATAAAATAGAGTATGACATATGCTCAAGCATATTTGACCAACAAAAGATTGGTACACAAAAATCAAGGTCAAGTCAGCACAGGAATTTAAACTTCAAAAGAACCTACCCATTAGCTGGTAGTATGTTCTACTATTAGCTTCCAGAGAGATGTTATCAGCTATATCAAATTATCAATGCATTTTTAGGAGGGTGATATGAAATTAAGAATGATAAGTTGGTCCTATGTCATGCTCTTTCCGTCAGGATAATTAAAGAGTAAGCTGCATAAGAACACCTCATAGCATTGAGGATGCTAAGGTTTGCTTGAAACTAACTTGTATAAAGCTGGGCTCTTCAAGCCAAGGGATTAGGAAAACGGATATGAAATAAGCTTACTAACATCCGAGGCATTTGATCACCACAAAATACAGATGCAGAAGCAAGAATTTTAACTTTACCGCATCATGACTCGGAGGAATTTTCAGTACTGAATTTGGGCATGAACTGAGCAAAGAGAACATGAATGTATGGTAGAAAATGCACATGCACTTTTAATAGAACCTCCCGAATTGCCACAGGTCAATCATGTTCAGACAAGCAAACTGCTAAGAGATAGAGAGATAGCACCAGACAGCTGGGAGGTCTCCCACACCTCCACGCCTTGCATTTCTTCTCTGGTCACAAATAAGCGGTCTCCACCCCCTTCCATGATGTGTATCATACCACGCTCAGCATCTTCTTCCGTATCCACATAGCAACTTCTAAAACATTTCTCATTTATTCCTTCACTGTTGAGTTTTTCCTTTGCTCTCGGTTGCTCCGCCAAGTTGCCTGTGCCATTGATCTGTTCTTCAAGTCGAGACCAAACCTCCAATCCATCCTTCCGGCTGATAAACACCTGAGACTTGTAGCAATGCAGAACACTGCCATGGCCCCCTCCACTCCCTCTAGGTCCTGATGACATATAAACCCAAGGGTCTTTACCAAGGCATCTCAAGTCAGCGGCTCCAATATCTCCTGACTTTGAGCACACCTTGTATAGCATATGTTGCTTAACATCCACATCCACATCTGCAAATGGATCCCCAAACCGGCTGCTTCTTCCAGCTCCCCCTGGCTCACTTGTCTCCCACACCACATCCCCAGAACGAATGTCCCACAACCTCATGTACCCAGAGTAACCAAATGCCCCTGAGCTCACAGATGCCGCAAATACCAGCCCAAGCTCCTGCAGGTGCACTACTCGGCCTGGCGCCGACGACTTAGCTGCACTGCCAGTTTGCCGGCCAATCTCTTGAATGGGCTTTAGAGTTACAGGGTCAAACGCCAGGATGCAGTTCTCCCGATGTGGGCACTCGAATGTAGCTAAGATCGGCGAATTCTTATCAGTGGCATCAGCAGGAGGACGGGCGGCAATAGCAATCACCTTGGCCTTTTGGACGCGGAGGTCGGTGGGGTCTGACCATTGAACGGAGGCGACGTGCCGACCTTCGAGGAGGTCGTACACATGTAGCCCCGGGGAGAGGCTGGACCCGGCAACAACGAGGCCAGGAGGCAGCTGCCGGAGGGAGGTGATGCGGTGGAGATGGGTCCGGAAAGTGGTGAGGTGCTCCAGCGCAGGGGAGTAGTGGGAGAGCAGGCCGGCGCCATGGGCGAGGCAGAGCGAGCCATCGTGGCGCGGGGCAAGCGCGGTGGGGAAGGGCTCGGAGGGCGGGGAGAGCGTGGAGGCGAGAGAGGCGGAGAAGCCGAGGAAGGGCGGGGGGGAGAGGGCGGCGAGGAGCTGGTCGTGGAGGCCGTAGAAGTGGGCTTCGTCGAGGAGGACTCCGGCGGGGAAAGCGGGCGCGGCGGAGGGGGCGTGGATGGCGGATAGGATCGCGGACAGCAACGCGGGGTCGCGGTCCACGAAGATTGGGGAGGGCTCGAGAGAGAGGGAGATGGGGAGGGAGCTTGCCTCCAAGGCGAAGAGCTTGCCGCCCACGTTGAGCTGTTTCCCCGTCACGCGCCTGCCGCCGCCGTCGCCGGCTCCCATTGATGCTTTTGCTCTCACGGTCTCTCACCAGTCGCTGACGATGCCCGTCGGGGCGACGACTTTTCTGACTCCGGGGCAAAGGATTAGGACGGGGATATACATGGATTTGGGCTTGGGCCAGCCCAGTACGGCTAACGTCAGCTCAACGACCTCTAGCAACTAACCTCATTTTCTTTCTTTTCTTTCGAGAGGAAAGCATATAGAGGTTAGTTTTGCTTTCATACTCCTCCATGTTGGTGTTTTTACCATGAGTTATTCACTAGTTCATGGAATGATAACTTCGCAATTTGTAAAACTTGATATCAGGAATTTATACTCACGATTTTAGTCATTTGACATGCCTTTCTAATTTAGAGTTCCTTATGTCCATCCAATAGCCTAATATAATCAACATAATGTACATGGGGTAAACATATAGCGAAACATCGATTTTATAACGAAGTGCAGGGGGCCAAACGGACCTAGCTAGAGCAGATCTCGAACTTTCACTGGTCGTTTTACAGCATTTGTGAAGCCCTGCAAATGAAAAAAAAAACATCTTAGTGACATTGCCCAAGAAAGACGAGTCCAAACTTAACGACAATTGAGTAAGCGGTACAGAAATAAAAAGGGAATACAGAGGAACTCAAACGCCACAGCAGTATGCCTACCATTATGTTTAATTTTACGACATAATTGTGCACGATCTGTTCATAAACAGGGCTCTGAGCAAGTAAAAATAGTCACTTCGAGCATCAAATGATTGTCTAGTACTGTAAGTATATAGATTTAACAACAATGTAGATAAGATAACGTAATGAACTTCAGTAATAACGGGAAAGGTGACAATAGCAGTTTATTGTTACTCATTATTTGGCACTAACTGCAGGTCATGAGGGTTTCTTAGCCAGGTTGGCCGAAAGACACGGCCAAACAAATTTTATTAAGATTAGGGAAGAGGTCATGTGGGTTTCCAATGTCACGGGATTGTATTCCTTACAGTAATGAGCGCACAAAGATTGTTAAAGATAGATCCAAACAGTGGCATCACGATGAATAACACAAGGAGCATACCTCGTTGTATTTGAAGATCAGTGGACGCGAGTCTCTTAGAGTTGTTGCTACTTGTTGCCCTGCGTCATTTCGAGCTTTTGCATCCACTGTTCTCTCTTTTCTAAACCTGTGTTTTTTGTCTCAACAAGAAAATATAAGCCCTTATGATCACTGTCTTGCAATAATTATTGCATCTTGATGTCTAATGAAATGGTCAGTGTTAGATTACCTATCAAAGAAATTAATTCCATGGTTGGAGTGCTTCTTTGCAGGTGCAGGATCTTTACAACTCATACTAGATGCTGAGCTTAATTGCATCTTAAGTGTAGTCGGGTTGCTCTTGGATATACTATTGGTAGAAACCAATGCAGATTTTTTCTCACTTGCGGAAACTTCATTTCTCTTATCTCCTTCATTGGCTTGGTTCAACAATTTGCCAGCACTATCTTTGATGATCTTTTGCTTCTCTACCTGCAAAGCAACAACGTACATTGGTCAGAGAATAAACTCTTCTTTTAATGTGAAATTTCCCAACATGAAAGGCTTCTGGCAATAGAGATTTATATTGAGAATACAAATCAGAAGATTCAGAACGATAATATAATAAAGTTCAAGTAGCAAATCATGGAGAACCGATACTGAAGCTCAGTCTCCCAATGAAAAGGAAGTAATCAATATATATACAAAGGAAGATTTCTGCTGCATCCACAGGTTCTGAAGCTCCGAGTACAAGTTAATGCCAATTAGGTGTTTGTAAATTTCAAAAGTCAAAACCAGCGCAACTGCTGGGACATAGTTCTCCTACTATAGCTTGTAATAACTAGGCAAGTAGCTTTCATTTCAACAGCTCTGGCCCTTAGAACTTTGGCAGAAAATACAATTCAAAGTCGTATAGTTAAAATCACTTTGTTCAATAGATTATTACCACCAGCACAAGATGCTAATACTTCCAGGTTCAATATAGTTTGCCAAGCAATTATAAATAACAGATGGCTATATATTCAGATAAGTGTTGCTTAGAAGCAATGATTTTTAGCTTGCAAATCAGTTAGAAGTTAGTTAAGACAAATTAGTATTGTAAAGGTAGCAAGCACTAAGCAGGAGAAATAAATACAGGAATCCACTCATAGAAGTTAGAAATGCCACTGACCTCATGCACCAAGACTTGTTTCATGGCCAAAGAGAGACCAATATGCTCAGATTGATATTCCTAACATGAAAAGATCTGTCATTTACAGTGAGAAGAGAAAGGGAGGACAAAATAGAACAGAAGTTTCAAAAAGAACCTTGAAGTTTATAATATCATTGATTGGAGGATCAAGAGAAAGTGAAGGAACATCAGGAGACACCATAGATCCACTTATCCTTTCTTGATGCTCTAACTTTGTGTTTTTGTATGTAATTGAGTAAGAAACCATAGTATCAACTAGCTGCACAAGTTCATCCTTTTCTCTCTCTGATAGTAAATTCAGTGCCACCTGAACAAATCTTATAATGTCAGCATTCAGCAACCTAACAGAGATGATAATATATACAAAAATACTAATAGAAAGTTGTGGTTCTGCTTTCTTGCAAAGCCTCTTACAACTCATTAGTTCCAAACTAAGATCTAACTCACTTTTTAGTGGTTAAATCGCTTGGTTAGATTGGCTATGGTATTCACTCCATCCTTCATTTGTGGGTGTATTGCAGGATGTTTTGGGTTAATGGCATCCTTTATTTTAATTCTTGATCTTACAACTCAAATGAAATTAAACAGAAAAACTGTTCCATATCAATTATTAGCACACCTTAGTAAGAACTTACAGGTCTCAAACTCGATGGAGAAATAATATGTAAGAATGGAGAAGCAATGTCCTCCACAAAAGATTCTACTGACAGGTGCCTAGAAATTAGCGGTGACATTTGGTTTTGCCAGGTCTTCAGTTTATCCTTCTTTTCCAAAAGCATTGTTCGGCACCTGAAAAATATATCCACCTTAACCCCTGCTAATGGATAGCTCATAGCTCTATTGATGCGCAAGAAATACCTCTGCAAAGCTTTTGGCCATTCAATATTTGGCTTCTCAACTTGAGCAACCAGTTGGCTTATAGTGATGGCAACAGGAGGCTGATATACTGAAGTACAGAGTCAAACTATCTAAGTTAGTCAAGTATTTATACAAAGAAAATGCAATAAAAAAATTGGACGCTACCATGAAGTGACATCTGCTGAGTCCGATAAACATAGTGCATCAAAGAATCCGAAACTCCAAGTATATCGAGACATTTCACCTGTAAGGTCATTTGGAGTTAGACAAGTACACAGATATATTTACAGAAGCAGAAAATAAAAAATAAAACTCCCGTAATACAACTAGAATCATAATTTCATGCACACACCGTCTTTTGCAACATCGGGTCATGATAAGAAAGTTTCAGAAAGTTCTCATGAATCCCATCCATAGTAACATCATAGTCACCACTGCACACATAACGTCATGTGGATAAGTGAACCAATTCTAAGAAACAAAGCATGAAATCAACCGCAGAAAACATACCGGTTAGATATGAGTGAGAAGAGAGAATCGATATCCTTGCCTCTGCTAAAATTACTATCAACCTTTTCAATCCGCTTGAGTTTTTTCTTTTGAAGAACCTGTGAAGCAACTAAATTAGTTAAACTAATAAATGGCACAGTGACCATTTTTTTTGCTGTTCTTTTTAGTAGAAATGTTGTTTGAGTTGTGAATTATGTTCAACACTTAATTAAACATCATTACTGAAACTTTTCAACGACATAATAATTCCCTTGTAGCACTGAAAGTATACACAGAAAAGAAAAGGTGTTACAGGAAGACAAGATCAAACCTGCTTCCATACGTCAATGATGCTTTTTGACATGTCCTTCCGTCCAATAACTTGTGAATCGAATCCTGACTGCCCCATGACACATTGTTGAGAAAAGGCCATTATCCATTAAATAACAGGTGAGGCTGTTTCAATCTATTCACTTACAATGTTTAGTGCCTCTTTTTTCTTGTTCAAAAATTGAAGTGTGTTCAGGCATGACCGGATATCACATTCTGCAGGGAGGCTTTGTTCAATTAGTCTAATCTATATGGAAACAAACACTCATCTCATGAATAACAAATCTAGACTGGTGTTACTGCTTTCCATTTCCCCATCCAGGCATTGAGAAATAAATAATATAAGCAAAAAGAATGCATGACAACAAATAGGTAAAAGAATTGATGCCGCTTGCCATATCAAAGACTAAAAGTTAAATTAAGATTATGCATGCTTTATATTGATGAATGATGGAATGTGCAATTACTTATAACATTGCTTCAAAAAATTTTCTTACAGCAACTCAGAATCAAGATCAGCTTTTCTAAGCCTGCAGTGGATTAGTGCACATTCAATGCAAGTTTTTGAATGATACTTGTAGGCTTCTTTCTTATATTTATAGACCCAACTGTTTTTGTAAACCTTACTTATTTTGCAAAACTACTTAGATTTATGGTGAATGAAGTACCTACAGTGCATGGTTCATTGATATATAATAATTAGTTTAATCACAAGGACTATGCATAGGTATAAAGTGTCCTGCTGCTACAGTAGCACAGTGCTGCATTATACATGTTACCCATAACACAACTGGCTGCGTTCAGCAGCTGCCAATTGGGAGAAAAATTCCCTTGATATCCGCGCGCACGTTTCCCGAACTACTAAATGGTGTATTTTTTGCAAAAAAATATGTGAGTTGATTTAAAAATCATATTAATCTATTTTTAAAATTTTAAATAATTAATACTCAATTAATCATGCATTAATGGCTCACCTCGTTTTGCGTATCTTATCAATCTTTTCTTTTCTTCCCTCTCAAAAACACCCTAATACTAGATCAGCATTACCATATTCAGTAAAACGAAACTAGGCATAGACTGGGTCACTCTATAGTATGTATAGATCAATCTTCTACATAACAAAATTTATCATATGAAATATAACACAATTGTCCTACTATTTTTATTTGATTTTCCTATATTATGTATTAAAATCAATTAAATAGCTGTATCCAAAATGTATATAACTAAAGGATTTATATGCTGACACACTTTGTGTGGAACCTGATTTTCCTGCTTTTACTTACGTTACTAGTAACTACAGTGTACGCACTTGACTCTCACAATGGTGAATGGAGCAAAAGAAACCGTACCGGTATACTCTGCTAATGCAGAAAGGGCAATTGGACTTGTCTTGAACCGTTCCTTTTTGCAAATGTACTTGAGCCTAAAACCCAAAAAGGATATGTTTATTGACAACATGGACCATAATAACAATAACATATCTTGTGGCTACATAAACAAAAAGTTTCTGTGTTGTGAGATGTAACTACAGTATTTTACATAAGTACCTGTTGACAACACGACTAATCGTTGGCTGAACAAACATATGAACCCTGTAAATTTAAGCAAGTTCTCATAAGAAATGCTTAGATGATTTAACAACGGCACAGAATTACAGTAAAAAAACACAAGAATTATTACTTGGCTACTTGGCGAAGTTGTCTCAGAGCTGGAGCATAAAGATCATTGCATATACAAATTACCTGTAAATAAATGCATTATTATTTAACATAATGTTAAGGCGCTAAAATAATGCCAAGCAACGGATTCATTGCTTACAGGTCTCATTAGTTTTGGTATTTTATGACCTTTCCTTGAGGACTTTCGTACTTGAGTATCTTCAGCGTTAGTGCTGCTGTTAGAACTGTTGTTCTTTTCAGCGTTGATCTGCAAAAAAGAATCAATTATCAATGAACTACAGTAACATGTGATGCTAGAATTGATGCAGCATTTATCATCAGCATAACACAATGCAAATCAAAAAAATTGTAGCCCCCCACCCCCACCCCAATAATAATAATAATAATAATAATAATAATAATAATAAGTAAATAACCCAAAAATATAATAAAATAGAAATAGGGAAAGCGAGAAAAGGTAGCAAAATGACAAACATAATTTCATGGTGTTGAAAGTGTGGATTATGTGCTACCATCTTTAAAATAACCTCCACTGCACCTTTGCCATCACCAAGTGCTCCATCAATTTCATCAATTACCTACACAAGAGAGCAGAGGTCAACAGGATACAACGGAAGTAATTTATTTATCTGACAGCATGATTCAACTCACCAGACACTTGGGTTTCGAATCTGACATGATTGAGTTCATCTGAATGACATCAAGAATTTTCGGTTCAATGGATGAAGCAGAACGATCATCACTCGCATTTATCTGCATGTAGTGCTTGATGTAAGTAGTGTATAAATTTAACCAAGATAAAGGGCCCAGCAGTCTAATACTCAACTAGCCAATAAACCATAACTAACAAGAGGATGATGAAGTTCAAAAAAAATGTTTTTAAAGGTTCCAGTTTTCCAGTTCATAAAATATCAAAAGCATATGAAACGAAAAAAAATCAAGTCATGACTAGATGGCATGTACAAAACAGTAGACAACGTGGAAGGATATCAACAGATATGTTTGATGTAGTACCAGATAAAAGGTGTGTATACTCCTTATGTGTGACCAAACAGGCAAACATAACAGATTATACACCACCATGTTGAAGAACCAAAAAGAACTATACAAAGGACAGGAAATCACACAACCAGACCTCCACAACATGGTAGCCACAATGTTTAGCTGCAACATGGGCAAGCGTTGTCTTGCCAAGCCCAGGTGGACCACATAGGAGTAACACCTGCAACATCAAAATGTTAACTAATTGCACTAGCCAGCAACTTCTTGGTAGAAACATATCCTGCAATCAAAGATATCACAAAAGACATACAAAACAGTGCTAATAAGCCACCTTTTGTTCTGGTGCATTATCAGTTGTGGACCTCTTGTTAAAGGAGCTTGTCAAATCCTCTGAGTTGATGCCATGTGCATTTTGGAGCATGTTGTCTTGACTCGTATCAGGACCTCCCTTACTCTTGGAGAAGAAATTTCTGTTACTTGAATTCTTTTGAATAGCAGAAGAATGTCGGCGTAGGGCAGACAAAACATCATCACTTGTAGCACGAACATGGGATCCAAACACACAGGAGTCCCACTGTTTTAGCCACAGAAGTACCTGAATGACATGCATCCGTACATGTCAAGTAAAAGAGACTGGAAGCCTGACACCAAATAGCAAAATCTCTATGGCAGAAGGAGATTATTGCAGCAAAGGCTTTATTTATAAGCATATATCTTAAGAGAGTTGAATAGACATTTACCTCCCTGTTTGTGTGTTCATCACTTAACAGCTCTGTGAAAGAATTTGGTGAGTATTTTTCCACCCAAAGTTGCTCTGTAACTAGCGGAGTCACTGGGCAACTCTCAAGATTTTGTGTTTCTGCGCTTTCCTGCAACGCCTTCATAATAATTGCAAAATATGGATCAGTAAGATATACTGTATTTAGCTTATGACCTACAGCTTCCTGCAATCAACATGGTACTAGATGCGGATGAAAGAAACGCTTGGCCAGGCCTTTACTTGGGTCAGAAGCAAAAATTGGTTATTAACTTGCTTAGGCACATGTACTAAGACAGTAGACTTGTCAGTTCTCAATGATTAGTGCAGTTTTGCAAAAAAAAAAATAGGGTTATGGTTTCTGAGACTGCGCATGGATTCTCCAGTTACAAAGTCAATAAGATTTTAAAGAACACTGCATATTCTCAATTTGTAGGGATGATCTACGATATTAAGTATTTACACCAAAAAACCACAGAACAGTACTAGCAACTCCTAGTAGCAGTCAACACTCGACACCATTAGCTAAATTTCCCACTGTTTCCCAAATACCAGTACCATTTAGTTCACTATTTGTACTATATAGACGCCACCTACCTAACTATAATATGTTATGGTAAAACAATCCATTTGTACCATATATTGAGTATAAACCAATGTTAGTTATCATTACTTAAAGAGTACTTTACTTTTTTATTAAAAAAACTACTATCAATAATCTCAGATACACATGTACCTTTGCTAGAGCCTCTTGCTCAGCACGACTTGTCAGCGAATGAAAGGATTCTGAGAGAAGACCTGCAGAAGGACAAATGACAAAAGCAATTTAATGGTCTATCAAAAATCTTAGTCAAGTGCGTGTTGGTTCTCAGGAGATATTTGAAAGCGCAAAATAGAAGTACAAGTACTTAGTAACTGACCCTTATAGTCGAAATTTGACTTGGATTTGCGAGTCCTTTGTCTAATACCCCCAATTCCTCCACCATCCAAGCCGTCTGTTGCAACCTTCGCATAAACCCTCTCTCCATTGGGCGCGGTGACAGACATACAGTCCCCCCGGATGTCCGACGCGAACCGCGAGATTGTCTTCTCGGCGACGACTTCAGCGACAGGAGGCGGCGAGTACCGCAGCCAGTCCTCGTCGCCCGAATCCTCCCGGTCCACATTCCTCCGCTTACTCTTCCCCTCCTCCTGCTCCGGCGGAGGCGGAGGCGGAGGCCGCTTCAAATTGCCTTCCGACACTTCATCTTCACACACATTTGGCCAACCGCATCAGCATGTCGAAACAAATACTCTCGAGGCCTAGGTTACCATCTACCGTGAGGGAGACTGTGCACGCACCTGCAGATTTTGCGGGGGCAGTGTTGGCCTCCTGCGGGGAAACCCGCGGCTGGTCCGCGCCGCCGGCGGCAGGGAGGAACCCCTCGTCCTCGGGGTCGTCGAAGTAGGCGTACTCCTCTTCCTCCTCCGGGAGGAGCCCGTGGCTCTCCATCCACTCGAGCTCCTCCGGATCTGGCATATCTATGTCCGCCTCCATCGCCGCCGCAGCACCGACCAGAAGGGGAGGGAGTTAAGCGGCGGCGAAGTGGCGGGGAATGGGAATTGGGGTTGGGGTGTTTGGCGCCTTCCGGCGAGTGGTTTTCTCGGTCCCCCGCGCGCGCCGGGGGGGAGTGGGTGGCTCGGCCCAGGTTGTGACGGCCCAATAACGTCTTCCAAGTCCACTGGATTGGTGATGGGCTTCTGAATATTTTGGCGAGATTGGGCTTTTCAGTAATTTTCTTTTAAAAAAATTAAATTGACACATGTAATTATAATCCCTATCTATAATCTATATCTATAATTATCCATAAAATAAATAGTATTTTCACCTAAAATTTAGTTATGCCTGGCTATTTTGTAGAAAACCCCTTGAGTTTTTTTCGAAATTAACCCACAATCCGCCTAGCTATTTTAAAAAAAACAGTTATATATACGATAGAGTTTATCTTAACTACTTAAAAAATCTATAACTTTTCGATCATCAAATCATTTTTTCATCCAAATCTATAAAATTTTTGATCCGTATAACCTCTCGCTCCATTATTGTCTCGCTTTTCTTACCTCCAGCAGGCGAACCTGACTCACGCGCCTCCTGCCTCGCCGTGTATTGCCCTAAGCGGCGACCGAGCACACGCTGCACGCGTGAGCTAGCGCGTCGCCGTCGAACAAGGGAGAGAAGCGCCTTTGAGGCAGGATGCCTCCCTGACGTCCTCCTATCGCCGGCGGCCTAAGGCATGGCCGAGCGTTGTCACCTTCCGCATGAGGATGGGAGGAAGACAACATCATGTAACTTTTGCCGATTTTATATTTTATATTTATGGTAAATCACAGACATATCATAGATGCTACATCAAGCCCATTGGCTGTAATGTTTGACCGTAGTCAATTGGGATAAGTAAATTACAAGGAGATGCAATGGTTCACATGTCTCTTGATGATAACATGCAACTTATTATATTCATTAATATACTTTTCTAACTAATAATATCCGAGTCATAAATATTTTGAACTTTTACCAAATTTCTAATCGGTTCAAAGTATCAGTAAGTCAATATCTATTTTCATTATATTTTTGACTTAATTTGGTGAAATTAAATTAACTTATACTAAATCTGATACTATTTCTTAATCAAGATCCAGTGGTACACAAAGTTGAAGACAACCTTACTTTTAAAGTTATATATATAACTATCTATGAAGCAAGTAGTGTTTCTATCCAAAATTTTCGTCCATCTGGTTATTTTGCAGAAAACCCCTTGAGTGTTTATAAAATTAACCCGCAGTCCCAATGCTGAAAAGAAAGGGAGGGCTTGCATGAAAAAAAAATCTCCTGTGTCCTTCTCTTCTATCCTCATCCGCGCCGCTCTCTCCTGTCGCCGTTCGGAGCTCCCGCGCCGCCGCCTGAACCTTCGCCCTTTACCTGCTTTCTTCCCTGCGTCGTCGTTCCGTTGCAACACACGAACATTTTGCTAGTCATAATATAATTACATATAGCTATAACTTTCAAAAATCCTTCAATAACAAGTTGTTTTCGTGAAAAGGAGATCATGAGACCGAATCATCTTACATGTACACTGTAACTTTTTTCTTTTTATTTACATGGATTTTAAACAAATCTAATGGTTTAAAATTATGTAAAAGTTATATACATGTTATTTTAAAGTTATATACAAATTATAACTTAATTACATCATGATTATTTAATTACATCATTATACTATAATTATATTTATTATTTTTTAGAAAAACTAATTGTTGATAAATACATAGCAAAATTGTTTCGGTTTGAACCTTGGATGACGCCGAAAGGCGAAAGCTCATCGGCTGACAGCAATGGTGAAACAAAGATTTGCAGTAGTCCCACTTTGCCTTTCCTGCTACGGCGATGCTCTGCTAATCTGCGAAAAATGCAACCGACCAAACAAAGTTTTTCCAGCTCGGACTGCATGCGCATGCGATTCTTTGATTGTGTCGGGCTGTCAACTGGGCTGTTTATTCTCTTTTTGATAGTCTTGATTTGTTGTGTTGATTTGTTGTGGACTTGTGGACTCAGGGTCGTTTGAATCATCTTTTAGTCTCTATCACATTGACACATTAAATTAAATGATTAGCTGTTATTTTGATATTAAATATAGATTATTTATAAAATTTATTTATAATGAATATATTATTTACGAGATGAATCTTATGAGCCTAATTTATATTATGATTTAAGTAAATATTTACTAAGTATGATGTAGTTAGGTTTAATAGATTTGTCTTATAAATTATCCTCGATTCTATAATTATTTAATTAGTTCACTTATAGTTCTTCAAAATTGATGTTCAAATATCCATCCCTTCAGTGCAACTTGTTCAGTTCTCGTTGTCGACGAAGTGGAAGTTGCAAAATCCATGTTTTTGTCCCTTCATGTTGCTTGATGCCTGCTGGGAAATTCCGGGTTTCAGGCACCCGTGTTCACCTCCATTTCTTGCCAGACTATTGATGTGGAGTTGCAGTTGCAGGATTCATATAGCCAAGCTCAACCGTGCAAGACATCCGTGTTTAACATCACCGAAAAAAATGCAGCAGCATCGATGGTACAAAAATGCTAGAGCAAGTTGCAACCCAGCTCGTCACTCTTTCTTTATTCTTCAGATCTTGAATCCTGGTTTGCACCACTAATTTTCCACCCACGAAGCGATGTGGAGACGAGAGAATTGCTTCGACGACAATAGAAGAGAGAAAAGCAACCAAAAGAAACAGCATCCGCGGTTAAGCAATCTTGCACGCCATTCCTGAATATATAAACCCGATCTTTTCTGTGCTGTTTGTCTTGATTTCTACGAAAGCTCAATGCAAGCCTGTCGTTGGCTGAGAATTTGAGAAGTGGAGATGCTTGCTGCACCTAAACTGGAAGCATTCTGCTGGGCCCAACTGTACCGTCCTGACCATGGTGTCTGTCTACAGCTTGTAGTAGGACAGCGCAGGAGCCACGAGACTGCACGATCTGCTGTTCCAGATAAAGACGTGATGAATGCAGATGCTCCTTTGTCTTGGACCAGCTCGCCGTCGTCACCAACCCATGAGAACGGGGACATTAACCTTCTCCACATTTTTATTCTCTGCAATCAAGTCAGCACTCAGCACACGATGGGATCACGGCCGGCGCCGGTATGTCGATCAGTAGTCTCATGTCCCACTACGACGGTGACCGCGGCACTAGCTTTCTTCTTTTCTTCGGTGTTCAACACAAGGATCTTCAACCTCCCACACCTTCCAGATGAAAATGAAGTGGATTCGGACCGATAATAGCAACGCCTAGATTCTAAAAACACACGACCGAGTTGCTCTCACCCGCACCAATAATGCCACATGCAGATGATACCACACCGGGAATTTCTGCTGCTCTCTCGGTGTCACGAAAGCGGCCGGGCGGTCGGGCGGACCAGAGGGGTAAACCGTGGTGGCAGTAGAGAACCATATAGATGGATGAATGGATCCGAGTGAACTTAGCAGGATACATAAAATCGCAGGTCACGTGAGAAATCCATGACTCCATGCGCGTTCCAAACCAACGGGATATTATTACTGTGTGCAGATGCGGTTGGGCCAAAGGTTAGATTGGCTACTTTCTTAATTTTCATTAGCATATTTTTAAACTAATAAGTTGTAGGGTTGGTAGAGAATTATATATATATTATAATTAGTACTTAATTATAGAGTAAATTTCATCAACCCCACCTACTACGATTTGAATTACACAAAACCACATAAATTTTGACATATGACACACTTAACATATCCAAAAGTTTCACAAAATCAAGTTTCACAAAATCAGGATATTGATCGTATTCACTTTAATCTATCATACTTTTCTACAATCACATCTCAAGTTTCACAAAATCACGATATTGATCGTTTTCACTTTGATCTATCATACTTTTCTATAATCACATCTTAAATTTATAAGAATTTTATCCATCGTATAAATGTTACATTTATTTTTTAAAATTTTGATATAATAGTATACCAAAATGGTTAACGGTATGTTTTTCTGAAACAAAGTGTTATATGTTACGCGCCAAAATTCTCGTGATTTTATGTAATTTAGACCAAAGTTATATATCATGTGTCAAAATTTAAATGATTGTGTAACTTAGATCGTTTTATAAAATTTACTTTTAATTATATGCTAACAATATTTTTTTGGGTGCGACTAGTTAGCCGTTTCTATTCTCGGTTTAGACGGTTGGCGCAGAAGAATTGAGAGTTTGAGACCGTGGGAGCATGATGCGGTGAATTGCTGATCGTGAGTTCGTGACAGTAATTTACAGGTGCCTTGTCAGCTAGCTGCTTTGGTATCTTAACGCCCACCGCATCAGCGCCCTACCTACCCATTTTCCAGTTCCAACTCTCATTTAGTTTTACGGGACATGCGAGTAGATCTGACTAATACGAGGTGAAAATAGATGCTTTGCTTGGATAACTTTGTTAATCACCGTAGCCGAGCTGCGTCAAACTCCATTTCCGAAAAAGAAGATAGCTCCATCATACAACCGTATGTGGCCAGTAGGCGGTGGCGTGTTGCCAACACATCCTGGTTTGATGACGCCGGCAAGTTGTTTGTATATGATTATACATAGTTATATCTAAAATTTAATCTAGATATAGATATACTTAAGTATGAAATATATATCTACATTTAACAATACGTGTATAAACATTCATCATTTATCTAATTATTTTAGATAGTAATATATATATTAAAAAGACGGTATTATATTTATCGTGTGAGTATGCCTGCACCTATCTGCACCTATATAGTACAATAGGCAGAAAGTTTCACATCCATGATCCGTCGTGTGTGAAAAAGTGTTTGCCATTAAAAGAAAATATAGCACAATTTGTTTCTCCATAAAAAAGAGATAGCCATCAAGTACTTCACCTTGCTCTTGCTGATCGTATATCTCAATGATATTTAGCTTGGGGCGTGCTCTATACTACATGTTCTCAATTTCTACCCTCTTAATTTCAACACGCATGCTATCGGAACCGTTAACGATGTGTTTTTAGGAAATGTGAAATGCATAAAGGGCCATCCAACTTGTTTAGATATAGAGCTGGATAGCTCTGGCTCGTTAGTATAACGAGCTGGTTCGGCTCGACTCGTTATACTAACGAGCCAGTAGGCTGGCTTGGCTTGGCTCGTAAGCAGCTCGTTTAGCTCGCGAGCCATATTAATATAGTATAATTTGTATACGATTACATGTCTATATTTTTTCGAGTTCATCAAGCATGTAAATATATTATAGAAAAAGTGAAAGTAACATATTAAATCCATAATTAACATAATAACATTTATCCATTGACAATCATCCATGCAGATACAAAAGTAATGATGCAACTAGATTATATATTATTACTATTATAATCCAAAGCATTAGGTCCATATTGACTATCACAAAATTTATTGATTTATTTTCACATCAACAACCGAAGAAAGAACTGAGAAAGAGACAGCTGGCTCAAGTGCTCTGGCTCATTAAGGCTCGCGAGCTAGCTCGTTATCTCTAATAAGCTTTAAAGCTAGCTCAGCTCGTTAGAAAATTTAAACAAGTCAAGCCGAGCCGAACCAAGCTTGTCACGAGCCGAGCGAGCTAACGAGCCACGAGCTTCCTGTCCATCCCTATTTAGATATGTCATGTAGGTTACTCTATTTTTAAAACACATTTGGGTCATTAATATGAGTTAAGTGTGTCATTTGTCAATCTAACTATCCACACGAGTGTATCTTCTATACATGACATGTCGTATAGGATTAAAAAATTGTATATAGAAATATGCAGAAAACGTTTTGGGTACTTTTTATTTTCTCACGACACTACCAATTGGAAATACATGAAATTAGTAGTGAAAATGCATCTAGCTCCTAAGTGGGTTTTGGTGGTTAATGACAAAATGGTTAAGAGACTAATGTATTTTTAATTGAGATATGTAGGTAATTAGTCCCAAAGAGCTTATGTGCGCAAAGTATGCACAAAGGAAACCCCCAACAACAAATACAAAGCGGCGAGAGGATTTAATGCTTTATTTAAATTTTTATTTCCATTTACTCTTGAGTTTTAGAAAAATCGTACTATCAAGAGGGGTTTCAAATGGTTGCGTGAGAAGATTTAAGTGCTTAAAGGCAAAATCCTTAGGGGAGAGATTCTCTATAGCCAAAAACTCGAAATTTGCCCTAATCATGATAGTGAGTTCTGACTGATAGTTCCGGGCCCTCTGACCGGAACATCCGAGTGTTTTCTCCAACCGATTTTCTTAAGTGCTGAATGGAAGTTCCACAGTCCTTGACCGAAACTTCCGGACACCTCTATAGTTCAAAATGTGAGTAACGACTATATGACGTGATCACAAACTTATAAATATCTCACGCCTTCCACAGCTCACTTTGGGAAATCTCACTTTCATTTTTCTGTCCCATAGCCTCTTCCATGGTGTTCTTGACCACTCCACCTTGTTCTTGAGCCTAGCAGGTAAATTTGTGAGAGAATTGAGGGTCTTGGAGAGGTTTGGTGAGGGTGAGAGGACTCGTATGACTTGAGCACCTGGTGATTCTTGTTGGGCTGCCGGTTGATGCTTATTACTCTTGGAGGGTGACCTCCTAGACGGTTAGGTGTCTCCCACGAGTATCCGTCGATTGTGGATTGACCCAGAAAAGTTTGTGAGGGTTTTTCTCACCTCCGATAGGAATCGGATGATTTTCATGAACGCCTATTCACCCTTCTTTAGGCGACATCTACAGGCTTTCAAGTAGAACCATATCATTTCACTCGTGTCTGTTATTTTTCTATTTCTCAGTCCTCTCTTGCTTGTCATCAAACTCTAGCAACTTTCATTCTCCATGTTTTTTTACTCAATTACATTAATCGGTTTGCACATTTTCATAAGTAATTTTTTTAATTCCAGGTAACATGCCATGTGTAAGGTATGCTCACATGTATAGTTAGATGAGCACATAACTCACTTAACTCACATTAGTGACCTCAGTATGTATTTTAAAAACTGAGTGAAATATATGACACACTTAAACGAGTTGAATGACTCCCTATACATTTTACTCAAAAAATTCTATAGGTAAACTGTTTTTAAAATCATATTAATATATTTTTTAAGTTTTTATAGCTATTACTTAATTAATCGTGCGCTATGAACCACCTCGTTTTACGTGCATGGAAAAGAAGTTCCTAACCTTCTCTCTTGAACATACCCTTAAGCAGTGGGCAGTCGCAATTGCCATCAGACGATCATCATGATAAAGAAAAACAATTTATCAGTAAAACCTATATATTTATATTTATGTACTTAGTGGAGCTAATGTAAATATAAACTAAGATTAAAAAAACTCAAGATCAGCTCTATAATTAAAATTTAAAATTTTAGTTCTGGTTGCGTGTGACAAAAAATGGTGAATGATAGGAGGCCACAACCCCATTCTTTTCATTAGATTTTGCCAGATTCACGGATTATTTGCTCTATGCTTTTAGGAGTATAGGTTTTCTAAGAAAAAAATACTAATGTATTACTTAGATCACTTGTTCTAATATATTAGCTAAGTCGTTTATTAAATATTTAACTATATCATATAATCAAGTAGTTAGATCGTACCAATAATCAAGTGGATGACTATCACGGGTTCTATATGAATGTGATTCATGGAATATTGATATTAAAAAAATAGCACGAGATGGATAGGGAGGGAACAATTTTCACCGAACTTCGGATCACAAAGATCCCACATCTCTATCGAGGGACTCTGAGACGTCGGATCTTGATTGATTCCAAGCCTCATCAGGTGACCATGGAGATTGAGCTTGGTATCCACTCAAAATGTACTCTTTTCCTTGCGAAGGTACAACAACGCCTTCACAAACTTTCTAGGATGTCCATCGGTGTTGGATACTTGCGGGTAACATCCAACTGGCTAGGACAAAAACCTCCAAGAGTAATAAACTCGAAGACGAAGGTCGTGCATCGATCCACAAGTGCTCAAACTGAGCGTTCTTAGAAACTCAAACCCGCAAGAAATCCACTCCGATCTCAATTTCAAAATTAAAGGTGATATGCCTTGAGCTATCTCGTGCATTTAGCTTTAATTTGTGGGGCCAACAAGCCTTTAGAGAATCATCCTTCAGGACTAATACATGTGTTTAACACTTAAGTAGCTCATCAATATCATTAATTTTGTTGAAGGTAGGTCATTGTCACGTCCGAAAATTTATCCCAAATTTTCAGACTATCTTGTGCATTAAATCCCTGTCCAGAAATCAACCAGGGTACACAAAACAACAGACGACAAATTAGTACACGGATCCAAACGTAAAATAAAGCGTAAAAAATACTTAAAAAAGACACTTAGTCCTCAATCCCAAAAACAACGACAAGTGTAAAAAGCGATCCTAGCGGGCTTCGGCTCCACTCCACATGCAAACTCAACTAGGGTATGAGCCTTAGTCCTCTAACATCATCTTCAGCTCAGAAACACTACACTTCTGGAAGAAGAAAAACAGCAAGACTGAGTACAACCACCGTACTCAACAAGCCACACCAATGAATGTAGACGTGCAAAGGAAAGATAAAGGGAGCTAGGAGCTAACTTATAGAAAAGCGGTTGGAAACTTTATCGTTTAAAAATAGTAAAATAGTTGAGTGTTTAAAACAATATTGAATCTTCACTGAACAATATTGTCTCACATTGAACAGGCCCAACCATTTCACCTAAACTAATCCATATTAATAGGTCAAATTATTAAGGGTGAGACTAATCATGGTGAATCTGGTTGATCACCCATAACCGCGGGCACGACTATTCGAATAGTTTTACTCTGATCAGAGGTGCACAACTTTACCCACAAAACACGATTCCACATATGTTACCATGCCCCGAAGTATCGCCATGATACTGCAAAGGGAAAAATCGTGACAAGACCTTTCGCATAACTTTCCCTAACCAATCATACCATACCAAGGTTTCGCCCTCACCCCTTGAAAGGCAGTGGGTAGCCCCTCGAGTGCCGCGGTGAATTCGAAAGGCGATCAACCGGTTAAACCCCGACCGACCAAACTCCATCACGCCCACCCTCGCCAGGGAACGTCGGCTAGAGAAAAGCTACACTACGAGTCCAGCAGTTGCTCATTCTTGCTTGTGGTAAGCAGTATTAGTCTTTTATGATTTCTCATGAACCGGTCCTTAGTTATCATGTGTCGATGTCGTAGATCGACACGCAGGGATCCGGAGGACCCCCTTTTTTGGTTCGGCACGGGGAGCGGTGTATCCTGATTTAAACTCGCAGAAAGAATGAGGTAATGCAGGTGTGACGTGAAGAGGAGGTTAAAATTGCAGAGACACGGGGGTTATACAGGTTCGGGCCACCGGCGTGGTGTAATGCCCTACTCCTGTTTGTATGTAGTATATGGGGCAAGTTGCCAAGAACAATGAGAATGTTCCTCTCCCTTAGACTCAGTGGTGGATGAGAGATTTCTGCGGGCTAGCTGGAGAGGCAGAACCTGGAGGAGAACCTCTTTTTTCAGAACCCCCTCTATGACGGACTTGGGTATCCTTTTATAGGATAAGGGAATACCACAATAGCCCTAGCCTCTCTCTCCTCCACTCCATGTGAGGGAGTAGTTTTTATCTTGTCTTGTCGAAGAAGCCATTCCATTCCTACTCCTTCCTGTTTGCCATGTCATGGAAAGCGAAAAAGGAGTAGTCTTCATGGTAGCCATGCCGCTGACGTGATGATGGTTTGCCTACTCGGTCCAACGGGGCCCACTGGTTAGAGACCCATCTCGCGGGTAGGCGCTGGCGCTGTGCCTCGTGCGCTCGCACTCTCTCCCCCATGCAGCCGCCCAATACATTAAATGCGACTGAACAGGGCGTGAGGGGGCGTGCGCGGAGTGGGTGCGCAATCATACCGCGGTCTTAGTCAAAGACTTTTAGCCCCCTTTGCGTGGTGATAGGCTAAAAAGGGGTGATTATGGGTGCGACTGACAGCCGCGCCTCATATCGCATTGAATGCGGCGAGGCAGGCGCTCAACTCCCCTCCATTTGAGCATTAAATGGGTTGGTTGGTAGTTGGATTCGCCCCTCTCTCAGAGAGGTGCGGGATGAAGGATGGGGGTCCGGGTGATCCCGGACCCTACCGACCAGGGGTCCGGGAGATCCCGGACCCCGCCATTTGGGAGTATGGTGGCCTCCGGGCAGCCTTCGGGGCCAGCCCCTTCTGGGGCGGCCACATGGCCGCCCGTGGCCGAGACTTGCCTAGCCTTTCAGGGCATAACTTTGACGCTCCTTGATGGACAAGGGCGCCTTTCTTTTTCTTAAATGCCATGCCCCCGACATACCCCCGGGCCCATATCACCGACAGTAGCCCCCGACGTTGACCGGGGCCAAGTCGGGCTCGGGCGCGGTTGACGCCATTTTCTTAGCGTGTGGGCCCGGGCATTTGGGTGCTTTTGCTATGGGCGGTGTGCCGTACGCGACAACCGATGTCGCACCGGCCAAGCTTTTCCTTAGGACGGGGGTGAGTTTGTTTGGGCCACGCGCACGGGGGCCCATTCAAACCGCCTGGCACTCTCCGTCCCGCGTAGTGCGCCTGGCGGGTGCGGAACCCCGGGCGGCACGAAATCCAAACGGCGCGGGAACCCAAGGGGATGCGAAAATCAAAAGGGCGCGGAGCCGAGAGGGCGCTTCACGTGGTAGTGGGGCGAATTTAATGCCGTGGAATCCGAGGGGGCGGTGATTGCTTATAAAACCAGACCCGTATGAAGGGGGATCGGTTTCTACGCTTTCCACTACCATCACCTCTCACAGCCATTTCGCCCTTCGTCTACCCAGTGCCCTTGGCCCCGTCTACTCCCTTCTCTCTTCGTGCTTCTGCATCCACCCTCGCGATGGGTCGTGACTCGCCTCTGGAGCCGAGGAGTGTGCTCCCCAAGTCTTTAGTTCGCACTGCGGAGGCTCGCAGCCTCTTCAACAAGTTCTTGTCGAGCGGCACGCGTAGCGGCGGTGATGTCCCGGAGGAGCGGCCTCCCACGAAGATGGTGTTCTTCGCCTCCTTCGCCATGGTCGGGCTGGTGCCGCCCTTCTCCCGCTTCTTCCTCGACGTCCTGGAGTTCTACGACCTCCGGCTGCACCACCTCACCCCCAACGCCATCTTCTACCTCGCCGTGTTCGCCCATACCTGCGAGATGTTCGTGGGGGTGAGGCCTTCTCTTCACCTCTTCCAGCAGTTCTTCCGGGTATGCCGGGCTGGCTCCCCCGGCGCGGTCGGGTACGTGGCGATCCAGCCACGGAACGACAGGGCGGTCGGCACTCCCTTCATCGACATCCACCCCCGCTCCAGGTGGGAGAACTGGAGGGCGTTCTGGTTCTACACCAGCTTGGGCGACCACCCCCGCCTCTCCCTGCCGACGGGGATCCCGGTGAACCAGAGGAACTGGGGGGCGCGCCCACGAGCTGGGAGGGAGCTAGACGGGGTGCTGGACCGGATCAGCTACCTTCAACGGGGGGGCCTGTCCAGCCACGCGGTCTTCCGTGATTTCCTGATGAGGCGCATAGCGCCGCTGCAGGAGAGGCCGCGCCCCGCCTACATGTACCTGGGCCCCAACGACGCCATGCGGACCCACGTGGGCGCCGCCTTCGACTGGGATGAGAGGGACCTCGGGACCCTGGTTCGCCGCAGCCTCGGCGACACGGAGATGGACCTGCCGCAGCTCCCGCCCGGGATGGTGCCGCTGTGCCAGGACTCTGTGCGCCCGGAGATCCTGCACCTGTTGCAGGTGGTGGGCGACGGCGTGGGCTCGTCGTCGGCCACACCGGAGGCTGCACCGGAGGCTGCTCCGAGGGACGGAGGCGGAGACGACGCCGACGACCACATCCCGATCGGGCGGTTGAACCGCCGGGGTCCGGGCCAAAGCGACCGGGGGGCCCCGGACCTAAAGAGGAAGAGGAAGAGGCAGAGGAGGACTCCTCTCCTCCCCCATCTCCACCACGTGGCGGCGGAGCGGAGCGCGCTGCACCCCCCTCCCGCAGACAAGGGGGCTCGCGGGCGGTGGGCCTATCCCCGGGGGCCACCGCGCCGAGGGCCAGGCCGGCCACAACGGCGACGACAACGATGGCGGGGGAGGCCCGGGGCGCGTCCCCGGCGAGTACACCGGTGGCGGGAGGCCCGGGCGCATCTCCGGCGAGTACGCCGGCGGCGGGTCCGTCCGCGGGACTCCAAAGATCGGGGACACGGCGAGAAAGAGCCCGGCGAGTCCTCCGGGCCTCCCCGTGAAGAAGAAGCGGCTATCTCGGGGATCTCCGGGACTTCAACCCCGCCCGCAGTACGCCTTGCCGATACGTGGGTGCCTATTGGGGTCTTACATTTTTATCTTTGTTTCATGATTTCCTTGTTGTGTTTTTGGTTTCGCTCCACCGCGAGCACGTGCATTTTCGTCCAAGGGTTGTACCCAAGGGCGGTTCGCCTCGGGCTCGGGGACAACGCGCAGAGAGGCTCGGGCAGCCAAGCCCCTGTGTCCGGGTCACCCCTACGGGTTCGGTCCCGGATCCGGCGTGCTCGGGAGGGCCCACCCAAAGGCTGGAGCGTCGGTCGCCCATGAAGGGCAAGCCACGGCGGCGCCGGCACGGGAGGGCAGCGGAAGGCGGCGAAGAGCAGCCCCAGGGGTCCCCTCTGCGGCAACCATCGCCGCCGCCACAATAGCCCTCGCCCGCGCCGCACTCGGCGACGCCGTCGCCCCCGGCTACCGTTAATCCCGCGACGCAGGCCGCCGCGAGCCCCCAAGGCAAGGGCGGGCGGCGCCGGCCACGGGATCCTCGGCGCTCGCCTACGCAGGGCCGATCCGGGCCGAGTCCCGACTTTGAGTTTGGGGGCGCCCGATCCGGTTCGTGGCCGCCCGGACACGAGCCTCTCGTCCGGTCGCAGGAGCGGCGAGGGAGGTCGTCTCCAGGGCGCTGGAGGAGGCCAACGCTATCTCCCTGGAGGGGCTCTGTAACACCCTGAGGTGTTTTCCCCTTTTAAAAATCCAAAAGAAAAATCGTAAAAGAAAATTGTTGGAATTAACCGGAGAGAATTAATAATTTTAAAACCCAAATGTTAAACGGAAATGGTATGGTAGGATTTTTCCTAAATTCTACATGTCAAAATACGCTAACATGATTTTTAATGGAATTTTCAGAGCACAAGAAATAATTTTAAACCAATTAAAATCAAAATCGGAATTAATAAATCCTGGGAAAATCAGTTTCTCTCTTCTCCGTCCTTTCTCGCTCTTTTTCCGGCTGTGGGCCGTCGGCCCGAGCCGACGGCCCAATCCCTCCCCGCGCGCGGCCCGTCCTTTTTCCGCCCGCGCGTCCCTCTCCCTCTCCCCCTCGCGGGCCGACAGAAGGCCGTAGCCCGTTTAACTCTTGCGCCGCGAACAAGTCCAGTTCGCCTCCCTCTTACCCCTGGACGCCGACAGGTGGGGCCTACCTGTCAGGCCGTCGTCCCCGACCTCGGCCGCCTCGGCGCCATTTCCGCCGCCTCCTCCGCTTGGATCTCGCGCACCCGTTTTCCCCGCGCTCCGGGATCCCACCGCCTTAACTCCCCACCGTGCCCGCCGACATTCAAAGCCCCGGCCGCCGCTCCCGCGCGCCCTAATGGCCGGATTCCATCCCCGGCCATTACTTCCCCCAAATCACGCCGACGAGAAATTCCACCCTTATCCGGTCGCCACCGACCTCCCCATCCCCTATTTAAGCACCCCTTCGTCCTTCCCGAGCTCCCCACGCTCTCACCCAAGACTCTCTTGCACTCGTTTGCCCCCACACCGTGCGCCTTCGCTTCGGACCTCGCCGTCGAGCCGCGGCCGTGTTTTCCCGCCGCTCCGAGGTGTCCCGAGTTCCGCTGACTCCTCCCTCCTCGTCGCCGGTGCCAGCGCCGCTTCGGCCACCCTTCCCCGAGTGGTTCCGCCGCCTCCCTCACTGTCTGCGCCATCGTCCCCTTCAACTCTGGTCACACCGCGGTGAGCACCCCTCCCTCTTTCCCCTCTTGGCCGAGTGCGCGCCGCCGTTCTCGAGTGCTCACGGCTTCGCCCACGCGTGAGCCACGGTATTTCGCCGCCCGCACCGCCGCCCGAATGGCGCCGGTCGGTCTCCGGCTACCGTGCGCCATCGCCGGCCGATCGCGCCGCCCGAACCCCTTCCCGACCGGCCCGATCGCGCCGCCCGAATCCCTTCCCGACCGTCCGATCACGCGCCGAACCCCTTCCCGGCCGTCCGATCCGCCTCGCAGATCGGGCCGTCCGTCCCCGCCCTCGTGGCACACCGCGTGGTCGCCGCGTCAGCGCCACGTGCACGCCACGTGGTGCACCGCTCTCCCTCTCGGCCCGTGGACTCGGTCCACCATGAACGGGTGCTCCCGCGGCTGATGACGCCATCGCTGACATCAGCCCTAGCGCTGACGCAATTCCAGGATTTATTGCGCAATAAATTATTAAGAATTTTCCTGTTTTAGTAAAAACACAGATAATCTTCTAAAAATCATATCTTTTCAATCCGACCCCCGTTTTAGCCCATTCAAATTTCATTAAACTCACAAAAATGCCAAGAATCCATTAAAAATGGTTTTGTTCCCTGTTTTAGTAGATTTTGGCCTGTTTTGTTAAAGTGCTTGTTTGCCGTGTAGATCCCGGTAGTCCCTCCGTCCCGGTTTACTTTGAAGTCGTCGCGGAAGTCCCCCAAACCGAAGAGCAAGGCAAGTCATGCCATATTATTGATCATATTGCTCCCATTTTGCTAAAACACCTGTTTTACTCTATGAAATTGCATGTACTTTATATTGTCATTTCATGGGAAATAATACACCTTATGCATAGTTTATGTCTTAGGTTTGACACCCCAAACCCTTTGATCAAACTTGGGAAAATAATGTGATTAGATTTCAGGACTAGGTTATGCTTAGCCTGGCTTAGACTCACTAGCTCACTAAATGGGTCATTTTTTCACTTAATGTATCTCTTCCAGCCTTATGTTCGGAGGATTAATGACTATAGATTCAGGTGAACCGGACTAATAACTAAAATATGACAAATGGTGGGCTGTGGGCGCTATGGTTTTGGCTAGCGGCGCACATAGCAATTAAGGACCGGTTCACGGGACCCCTCGGGAGAATGACCGTGCAAACCACAAGCCGAAATGGGTAAGGTAGGTCCCGTAGTGTAGCCTCTCCTAGCTGACGAACCCATCGGCAAGGGTGAGTAGGATGGAGTTTCAGTCGGCCCCGGTATAAGGGTTGCTGGGCTGCTGGATTCACCGAGGCACTCGGGGGGGCTGCCCACTCCCAGGGTCCGGGAGTGGGGGCAAAACCTTGGTGGGGTTCGTTTGGTTAGAAGGGGGGTTATACGAAAGGTCCTATCACAGTTCCCTTTTCGGGGTACCACGGTGGTATTCTGGCGCACGGGAAACCGTGTTGTGGGGCTGTCTTGTGGGTACAGTTGTACACCTCTGATCAGAGTAAATCTATTCGAATAGCCGTGCCCGTGGTGATGGGGCGATCGACCGAGCTCTCCGTGATTAGTCTCACACTTTTACACCCTAAGTTTTGGAACATGACTAGTATAGGTGGATGGTTTGGGCCTATCGCAACGTGGGGATAACGTTGGACAGTGTTGGAGTCAAAATGTTTTAATTACCCAAATTTACTGTTGCTTTGACTGTGTTCAAAATTCGTATGGTTTGGAAAAACTCCTGCCGTTTGCGCAAAAGCAAACCTTAGCCAGACCTTTGTCTCCCCTGCATTCATCTTCCCCTCTTCCGGCGTGACTTGTTGAGTACGTGGAAGTACTCATCTTTGCTTCTTCACCAGAACCTGAGCCAGAGGTTGAAGACGAAGATGAAGTGGAGTAGGCTGCCTGTGGAGTGGTCGAAGCCGCGTGGCCAGCGTCAAGCTTAGGCTTAGGCCCTTTTTCTTTTTCCGCTGCTCTTTTGTAATCTTTTTGTATTGTTTCTAAGACGTGGAACTGTAATATCAACAATTGTCGTATGTGTACCCTGGCTGGTCCTGGACAGGGATTTTAATACACATATAGCTTTGGAAATTCGGGTCTGAATTTCTGGGCGTGACAAGTTGGTATCAGAGCCAATTTCCAGATCGTAGGAAAAGCCAAACGGAAAAACCTTAGGAGCCCTCTGAATCTTTTCATATGCATAAGCTCTGGCTTTTGAAAATGGTTTCGAGAAAATGGGTCTTGTTTTCTCGGGATTGGGAAAAAATTTTTAGTTTCTCTCATAGCATTTTGAAAACTTGGTCAAGTCTAAGTGACAGGATTCTAGAGTTAAAATTTGGAAAAATCATTTGATCTCTTATTTAGCCGCCATGTTGAGATATTCTAAGGGGTCAATGTCCTAAGTCAAGATAGGAGGGAACGGTCGCCAATTTTATATTATAACTAAGCATCTATTTTTCAGCATCATTTAGGGGATGTCCTTAGAAGTTTTACTTAGCCTCATAAAAATGTTTCTCAAAAACCCTCTTTTTTTCGTTTACTTTACTTGAGTCCTTTATCGTTTGTCTAACTTGGGTTTGAGCATGCATTGATCCCCTACCTTGTCTTCTCTAGATGGCAGGTCGTCCAGTCGCCCACAACGGTCAGGGTCTGAAAGGGTTCGTCGCGGAGCTGCCAAGAATAGCCTTGGCAATGGGCTATCCGGATGCACCTGAGTACACTGTCGTCTCACCATTCGGCAGTGAGTTGCCTCACCAAGTCTGCCTGGAGGTGCACGGGTTTGTCGACACCAATATCCCAAACATGGTGGTCACGGCGTCAGGAGGAACAGATGAGCATGCCTGCCAAGAGGCGGCTTATCTAATGCTAGCTCGGATGAGGGAGATGCATGACTACCATCTCCGCCACTCTGCCTACCGGTACCATCCTCGGCGGGGAACTTCGTCAGCAATCAACACCTTTCAAGAGACAGAAGGGGAGAACGACACCACCTTCTCCCACATGAGGACGGTGATTGAAGGACTGGATAAGATGCATGCGGAGCTTCACATGGCGGCAAAGGCTCTGAACGACCAGAAGATCTTAAAGATCAAAAGTTTGAAGGATGAGGTGGATCGACTCAAGAGAGAGATCGCCAGTCTGAAGGGGCTTCCACCTCCCAACATCCTTCGGATAAGGATCACGCCGCGGAAGAACACCAAGGCTCTGGTGCGGATGCAGCTAGCACCCAGGGTTCCACCTCCTGCACCACCGCCTTCCCCAGTCCCCGTCCCAGTACCAGATCCTGCTCTTGCTCTGGTCCCTGCCCCAAGCGGAGGAGGAGGATGGATCTCGATGTCCAGTAGCAGCAAGGGCAGTAGCAGTGGCAGCTCCAAGAGTCCCGGATGGAAAGGCGAGTTAGCCAGCTCTCGAAGCCGCTCGAAGGAAGACGGGAACTCCCTTGGAAGTGGTTTCGACTCCTCCGACCGTGGAAGCCGTTCCGACCCTTAGAGCGCCGCCACCCTTAGTCTCCCGTTTTCCTAGTTTTTCCTGTTTGCTTAGTTGCTGTGTGATAGGAGTGCTGTGTGTGGGTAGTGGTCAACCTGTATCAAGTGTGGATATGGGTTATCCAATTCAGGATGTTGGGTGTGTTTTAAGTGTTTTAAGTCAAGAACAGATCAAAACAAGTAATAAAGATCCACTTCTCTGTCCAATTTGTTTTACTCCTTCTCCCCGCCTTGTTTGTTCCGCTTCTTCGATGGTGAACACCGGAATGGTAGCAACAACAATGAGTCGCCTCGAACAACACCCGTGCTAATACCAACAACCCACCTTCTCCCCGAGAACATCACTTTGGCACAAGTCCTAGCCAACTGGACCCGGATGATGGCTGCAATGATGCAAGCAAATGCAACAAGAAGATTAGCGATGCGATTGCAAATGATGCAACAGCTTTCAACAAGCAGAACCAAAGAAGAAGACAACCATTTCGCACCACCACCTCCCCTCAAAACAAGCCGTCGATTTTCTTCGAGTCCGACTTCCAACTTTCTCCAAGACCACCAACCCCATGGAGGCTAATGACTGGATCATAGCCATAGAAAAGAAGTTGGACCTTCTTCGTCACGACGGGAAAGGGTGTCTTTCGCCACTCACCAACTTCAAGGTCCCGCCTCACCGGTGGGACAATTTCTTGGTCACCCGTCGGGCGGACGCACCGCAGTTACTTGGGCGAGTTTTGCCACCAATTCGGAAGGCTCACATCCCGGAGGGATAGTAGCCGAAAAAAAGGGAGTTCGATCCTTGGAGCAAGGCACCCGAACCGTCACCGAGTATCGCACGAATTTAATCGCTTAGCGTGATATGCTCCGGAAGACGTGTGTACTGACGCCGAGCATCAAGAGAAGTTCTTGGCTGGGCTGGACGATGAGTTGACGGACAAACTCATCTCCGGTGAGTATGCCGACTTCGAGAAGTTGGTCGACAAAGCCATCCGTCAAGAAGACCAACGCAATAAAATGCTCGAAAATGGAAAGCTACCCGTTTAGGCCACATCCCCCAGAAGGGAATCCCCAACGGCCGCGTTTCACTCGGGTGATCGAATGGACCTACCACTCGATCGTTCGTCAAGCATCGCTCGTACCATCCCGGAAATTTCCAACCGCGGAAGCCGTCCCGGGAGCGCAGCGGAATCCGGCCTCGCGTCCGCCACCACGCAGTCCAAGCCAATGCCACCAAAGAAGGACTCGGGATTCAAATCGGGTAACTGTTTCAACTGTGGAGAACCTGGACATTTCGCAGACAAATGCCCAAGACCAAAACACGCGCCCAGGTCTATCCAAGCAAGAGTGAATCATGCTTCAGCAGAGGAGGCACAGGACGCACCGGATGTCATACTGGGTATGTTCCCTGTGAACTCCTTTAATGCATCAGTCCTGTTTGATTCGGGTGCAACCCATTCTTTCATATCAAAAGCATTTGTGGGGAAACATGGGTTGTCGGTGTTAAAACTTAAGATACTCATGCGGGTCCAAACACCCGAGAACCATTTGGACACCGCCCACTTTTGCCCTTCAGTGGCAACACAAATCCAAGGATTCCCCTTTCTAGCCAATCTTATCCTTCTAGAATCAAAAGGCCTGGATGTCATCCTTGGGATGGACTGGTTGACCCGTCATAGAGGGATGATCGATTGTGCAAGCCGCACGATCTCCTTGACCAATGACGAAGGGAAGAAAGTGATTTACCGCTCCCCTAAACCACTAAGGGTAGTGGCAAGCCTGAATCGGATTTCGGCTAAGGAGAAGCCCGAAGAGAAAGGAAAGGATCAGGCAAAGTTAGAACATATTCTTGTGGTTTGTGAGTACCCGGAAGTCTTCCCGGAAGACCTAACCACAATGTCACCTGAAAGAGAAATAGACTTTCGGATTGACCTAGTCCCTGGCACTGCTCCGATCCACAAGAGACCCTATAGAATGGGAGCCAATGAGTTGGCAGAGGTCAAGAAGCAAGTAGATGAACAGTTACAGAAATGTTATATCCTGCCAAGCACATCGCCCCTGGGGTGCACCAGTCATTTTTGTGGAGAAAAAGGATAAGACCAAAAGGATATGCATCGACTATCGCGCACTCAACGAGGTCACTATTAAGAATAAATACCCTCTCCCTAGGATTGACGACCTGTTCGATCAATTAAAGGGAGCAAAGGTGTTCTCCAAGATAGACCTGCGGTCGCTATCATCGCCTAAGAATCCGAGAAGAAGATATTCCCAAGACGCCTTCGTCACTCGGTGCGGTCGTACGAGTGCACGGTCATGTCCTTCGGACTTACAAATGCCCCACCTTTTTCATGAATTTGATGAACAAAGTGTTCATGGAATTCCTAGACAAGTTCGTCGTGGTGTTCATCGATGACATCTTGATCTATTCGCAATCGGAAGAGAAACATGAGCACCATCTCCGGTTGGTACTTGAAAAGTTAAGAGACCACCAACTCTGTGCTAAGTTTAGCAAATGTGCTTTCTGGTTGAAGGAAGTGCAATTCCTCGGCCATATCATGAATGCCCAAGGAGTCGCAGTGGACCCTTCCAATGTAGAAGCTGTGACCAAATGGACTCCACCTAAAACCGTCACCCAAATCAGAAGTTTTCTAGGACTTGCGGGTTATTATCGTCGGTTCATCGAAAACTTCTCCAGAATTGCCAAGCCTTTGACGCAGTTGTTAAAGAAGGATGAAAAGTTTATATGGACTGCCGAGCACAACCAGAGTTTTGAAACACTCAAGAGAAAACTGGTGTCAGCACCCGTGTTGATCTTGCCAGATTAAACCAAGGATTTCCAAGTCTATTGCGACGCATCTCACCAGGGGTTAGGCTGTGTGTTGATGCAAGATGGAAAGGTGGTCGCGTATGCTTTCCGCCAATTGAGACCTCATGAGTCTAATTACCCAACACATGACTTGGAGCTAGCAACAGTCGTCCATGCTCTGAAAATATGGCGACATTACCTCGTCGGTAATCGCTGTGAAGTATATACGGATCATAAGAGCATGAAATACATCTTCACCCAACCGGATTTGAACCTCCGTCAACGACGATGGTTGGAGTTGATCAAGGATTATGATCTCAGTATACACTACCATCCCGGCAAAGCTAACGTGGTAGCTGATGCTCTGAGCCGAAAGAGTTATTGCAACTCTATTCACATAGAAGGGAGATGTGAACAGCTACTACAAGATTTAGAGCACCTCAACTTGCAAATTGTTGAACTCAGATTTGTGGCCGCTCTTGAGGCCCAACCCACACTCTTAGATCAAATTCGCATAGCTCAAGCCTCGGATCCGGACATAGTTGAGTTTAAGAAGAATATGAGAGTGGGAAAAGCTCGTGACTTCACGGAAGACGAGCATGGAACCATATGGATGGGCAACAGGATATGTGTGCCAGAAGATAAGGAATTGAGAAAGTTAATCCTTACTGAAGCACATCATAGTCAGTACTCTATCCATCCGGAAAGTACCAAAATGTACCAGGATCTTAAGGAGAAGTTCTCATGGGTTAGCATGAAAAGAGAAATAGCAGAGTTCGTGGCACTATGCAACGTATGTCAGCGAGTAAAGGCAGAACACCAGAGGCCTGCTGGATTATTACAGCCACTCCAAATTCCAGAATGGAAGTGGGAGGAAATCAGGATGGATTTCATCACCGGTTTACCCCGGACATCATCAGGACACGATTCTATCTGGGTTATAGTCGACCGCCTCACTAAAGTGACTCATTTTATCCCAGTGCTTACCACCTATACGGGCAGAAGGTTAGCAGAGTTGTACCTTGCAAGGATTGTGTGTCTTCATGGTGTTCCTAAGAAGATAGTATCTGATCGTGGTAGCTAGTTCACCTCCAAGTTTTGGCAAAAACTACAAGAGGAACTCGGTACCCGGTTGAATTTTAGCATGGCTTATCACCCGCAAACCGATGGTCAGACGAAACGTGTAAACCAGGTTTTGGAAGATATGCTGCGAGCTTGTGCTCTGGATTTCGGAGGAGCTTGGGATAAGAGCCTGCCCTATGCAGAGTTCTCTTATAATAACAGTTATCAGGCTAGTTTACAAATGACACCTTTTGAAGCACTATATGGACGAAAGTTTCGAACCCCGCTTTTCTGGGATCAGACCGGCGAACGTTAGTTGTTCGGGACCGAAGTATTAAGTGATGCCGAAGAGAAAGTCAGAATCATAAGAGAAAGGCTGAAAGTGGCACAGTCTCGTCAGAAGAGTTACGCAGACAACCACCGTAGAGAGCTAGTTTTTAAAGTCGGAGACTATGTATATCTTCGTGTCACCCCACTTTGGGGAGTGCACCGATTCCAAACCAAAGTCAAGTTGGCACCACGCTATGTGGGACCATATCGGATTCAAGAGCGACGAGGTGGAGTGGCATACCAACTCGAGCTGCCACCCACCATGGCAGGAATCCACGACGTTTTCCATGTCTCCCAACTCAAGAAGTGTTTGAGAGTTCCCGAAGAACAAGCTAGTCCAGATCAGATTGAAATCCAGGAAGATCTGACTTATGTGGAGAAACCAGCACGGATACTTGAAACCAGTGAACGGAGGACCTGGAACAAGGTCATCAGGTTCTGCCGAGTTCAGCGGAAGTCCCCCGAACCAAAGAGCAAGGCAAGTCATGCTATATTATTGATCATATTGCTCCCATTTTGCTAAAACATCTGTTTTACTCTATGAAATTGCATGTACTTTATATTGTCATTTCATAGAAAATAATACACCTTATGCTTAGTTTATGCCTTAGGTTTGACACCCCAAACCCTTTGATCAAACTTGGAAAAATAATGTGATTAGATTTCAGGACTAGGTTATGCTTAGCCTGGCTTAGACTCACTAGCTCAATAAATGGGTCATTTTCTCACTTAATGTATCTCTTCCGGCCTTATGTTCGGAGGATTAATGACTATAGATTCAGGTGAACCGGACTAATAACTAAAATATGACAAATGGTGGGCTGTGGGCGCTATGGTTTTGGCTAGCGGCGCGCATAGCAATTAAGGACCGGTTCACGGGACCCCTCGGGAGAATGACCGTGCAAACCACAAGCCGAAATGGGTAAGGTAGGTCCCGTAGTGTAGCCTCTCCTAGCTGACGAACCCATCGGCAAGGGTGAGCGGGATGGAGTTTTAGTCGGCCCGGTATAAGGGTTCTTTGGGCTGCCGGATTCACCGAGGCACTCGGGCTGCCCACTCCCGTGTCCGGAGTGGGGCGAAACCTTGGTGGGGTTCGTTTGGTTAGAAGGGGGGTTATACGAAAGGTCCTATCACAGTTCCCTTTTCGGGGTACCACGGTGATATTCCGGCGCACGGGAAACCGTGTTGTGGGGCTGTGTCTTGTGGGTATAGTTGTGCACCTCTGATCAGAGTAAATCTATTCGAATAGCCGTGCCCGCGGTGATGGGGCGATCGACCGAGCTCTCCGTGATTAGTCTCACACTTTTACACCCTAAGTTTTGGAACATGACTAGTATAGGTGGATGGTTTGGGCCTGTCGCAACGTGGGGATAACATTGGACAGTGTTGGAGTCAAAATGTTTTAATTACCCAATTTTACTGCTTTGATGTGTTCAAAATTCGTATGGTTTGGAAAACTCCCGCCGTTTGCGCAAAAGCAAACCTTAGCGGACCTTTGTCTCCCCGCATTCATTCTTCCCCTCTTCCGTCGTGACTTGTTGAGTACGTGGAAGTACTCATCCTTGCTTCTTCACCAGAACCTGAGCCAGAGGTTGAAGACGAAGATGAAGTGGAGTAGGCTTTGTCCTGCACTCTGGAAGCTGCCTGTGGAGTGGTCGAAGCCGCGTGGCCAGCGTCAAGCTTAGGTTTAGGCCCTTTTTCTTTTTCCGCTGCTCTTTTGTAATCTTTTTGTATTGTTTCTAAGACGTGGAACTGTAATATCAACAATTGTCGTATGTGTACCTTGGCTGGTCCTGGACAGGGATTTTAATACACATATAGCTTTGGAAATTCGGGTCTGAATTTCTGGGCGTGACAGGCTCCGGTCCCAGGTGCAGGCCTTGGCCACCAGGGAGGTCGAGGTGGCGCGGCGGGAGGCCGAGGTCGAGGAGGGTCGCAAGGAGCTGGCGGCCACGGCGAGGGCGGAGGGCCTCATCCGCAGGCGGGAGCTGGCAGAGATAGAGCGACGCCAGGAGGAGCTCAGCCAAGTGTTTGAAGACACCGTCGCTGAGCGGCACGCCGCCGACCTCCGTGAGCAGGTCGCCGCCGCTGCTGAAGAGAGGGTGTGCACCACCGCCGGGCAGCTCCTCCGCGACCTCAAGGAGCGCACGCAGGGCCTTGACGAGCGCGAGCGCACCCTGTGCGACGTTGAGGCCATCGCCGTCAGCACCGATGCTGACCTTCAAGCCCGCGAGGCCGGCCTGGCGGAGCGGGAGAGGGCCCTTGAGGCGGCGTGGCGGGCGGTTGAGAGCCGGGAGGCCGCCGTCGCCAGGGCCGAGGAAGACTCCGCCGCGCGGGAGGCCAACGTGCTGGCCCAGGAGAAGGCCGTCGCCGAGCGCGAGGTCGCCGTGGGGGGGCGAGAGGCGGCGGTGCTGGAAGCCCACAAGGAGGCCTCCTGATGCCTCAAGGGCATGTGGGATCGCGAGCAGCTACTTGCCACCGCCTCGGGCCGTCGGCAGGATGAGCTGGAGCGATGGGAGCAGAGCCGGCCACCCGGGAGCAGTGGTCATGGACGCGCAGCGCACTGCGGGGCCGGGGCGGAATCGGAGGAGACGCGCCGCAGATCGCGGAGCCGGAGCGCGTCTTGCGCCGGGGGTCCAGGCCCGCCTCGTCTCGTCGGGCGGCTTCGGACGCGGCTCGCGGGGTGGGGGTCAACCGTACCCCCCTAGCGTTCCTACCTTGGGGGGATTGGCCACGCATATTGATGATCTGACCGAGGGGATACATAGGGTGCCGGAGGAGGTCGACGAGGTGGCAAAGGAGTCATCATATGACTTATCCCGCCAGGTTGCGACACTTATCCTGGCAAGTTACCAAGCCCACGACCCCAACTTCGACCCCTACATCCCCACTGAGGACTTCCCCGAAGGCACCGAGGAGGCCGCTCGCCGCCGCGTCCAGGACGCCGTCGAGTCCATCATGATGGGCTTCGATGGCACCCCGGCGGCCTTCCAGCTCGCCCTCCGCGAGGACTCGCCGGATGAAGACTCCCCGGCGGATGCCCCCAGCGACCCACCGGCCACTTAGGGCTCTCTTGCTCCCTCGCGGCTTGTATCTGTATCTGTGTAAAAAGATATTTGTAGTATTGTCTATAAAGTTAGCGGACTTGCCTTAACTTATGTTGATTTTGCGTTGTAACAGCTCATCGTGGCTGCTTTTGATGACTCATGTATGTGTATGTTGGGAGCCCCCGGCCAACTTAGCGCGCACGTAGTGGCGGTTGGTTGGCCCGAGCCCCTGTTTATTTGCTTTCCTGCAATTGATAGTTCAACTCTTAGTTATTGGGAGAATGCGGTAGTGTTGTCCTCCCCCGTGATTTGTCCCATGTAGCTGGGGGGCTGTTCCGGGTTCGGGCAGCATGCACTGGCCGTTGGCTGGTGCCTTCGTCGGGTTCCGGTAGGAGCGAAGGCATAAAAAGGCCCGCGAGGGCAAGGCAAGGGGCCGGGACAGCGTGTTAGTTCGCACCCGAACCCCTGTGCGTTGATCGCCCTGCGCGGTAGTATGTAGCATCGTTGTACCCTCGACACCCTTAGGGCTCTCAGCCGAGGCGGGCAAGGCCAAGGAACTATTGGAAAGCCGCATCCACAAAGCACATGCTCGAGCACATGGGGGAAAACACACTGCAGCAGGTATTTTGCAAGGGAAACATATGGAATGTAATAACAAACATATTGCTCATGCCACTGGGGGCAGAGGATGAACTTCCATGCATGTCTCAGCGCACCATGCGGCTTATGGGTAGAACCTGCGCAGGTGGGAAATATTCCACGGGTTCGGCAACGGAGTGTCGTCCTCTGTGGCTAGGCGAACTACTCCGGGGCGCGGGGTGCTGATAACCTTGTATGGCCCCTCCCACATCAGGGATAACTTGCTTAGCCCTGCGCGCGTTTGCACACGGCGCAGGACCAGATCATTGACTTGCAGCACTCGAGGGCTGACTTTGCTTTGATGGTAGCGGCGGAGGCTCTGTTGGTAGTGGGCCGCGCGGAGCGCTGCCCGGCGCCTTCTTTCCTCCAGGTAATCAGAATCGTCACGACGCATTTACTCTTGATCCGCTTCGGTGTATAATGTGGCTCAGGGCAATCCCAGGGTGAGCTCGGAGAGCAAGACCGCCTCGGCTCCATACACCAAGAAGAAAGGTGTTTCCCCAGTGGCGCGGCTCGGGGTTGTCCGGTTGGCCCAAAGGACCGCAGGCAGCTCGTCAGTCCACGAATCCCTATGCTTTTTGAGCACATTGTAGGTCTTAGTCTTGAGGCCTTTTAGTATTTCTGCGTTTGCACGCTCGGCCTGACCGTTGCTTTGGGGGTGGGCGGGCGAGGCGAAACAGAGCTTGATGCCCATGTCGTCGCAATACTCACCGAACAGCTCACTCGTGAACTGGGAGCCGTTGTCGGTGATGAGCCTGTTGGGGACCCCGAACCTTGCCGTGATGTCTCTCATGAACCGCACAGCTTGTCGATGACGCTGACTGGATAGGCCTCTGGCCACTTGGTGAATTTGTCGATGGCGACATACAGGAACTTGCATCCGTCCCGCGCCTGCTTGAACGGGCCCAGGATGTCCAGCCCCTAGACCGCAAACGGCCATGATTGTGGGATGGTCTGAAGGGCCTGGGCCGGCAGGTGCGTCTGCTTGGCATGGAATTGACATGCACAGCACCGCCGCACGAGGTCTTTTGCGTTCTCCAGCGCGGTGGGCCAATAGAATCCTTGGCGAAACGCCTTTCCCACCAAGGTTCGGGAGGCTGAGTGTGCCCCACATTCGCCTTCATGGATCTCGGCCAAGAGCTCGAGACCCTGTTCCCAAGCAATGCATTTCATGAGCACTCTGTTGGCGCCGCGTCGGTAGAGTGTCCCTTCTATCAACACGTACCTCTTGGAGGTTCGGGCAATGCGTTCGCTTTCCTCGCGTCGCTCGGGCAATGACGCGTCTTGCAGGTACGCTCGGATTTCCGAAATCCAAGCCACCTGGCGCGTGATGTTGGTCCCGGCAGGCAAGCCGTGGCTGGCCCGCCAGATTCGGGCGTCGGGACCGCCGATTCCGCCTCTCGGGGCGGTTCGGGGTGCGTCGACGCTCGTGAGACTTTCCTCAAATGCACTGGCGGGTGGGCTCGCGCGGACGCGATCCTAGATAGCTCGTCCGCCAGGGAGTTGTCCCTTCTGGAAATATGGCGTAGCTCAAGGCCATCGAAATGGCGCTCCATACGCCGTACTTCCTTGGCATAGGCTTCCATTTGGGCGTCGGTGCATTGGTACTCCTTGGAAACCTGGTTTACAACCAGTCGGGAATCTCCGAGGACCAGCAGACAGTGGATGCCCACGCCTGCTGCCACTCGCAACCCCGCTAGAAGCCCTTCATACTCGGCCATGTTGTTGGTTGCCCGGAAGTCGATCCGGACGATGTATCGAAGAACGTCGCCCGCTGTGAAAGTTAGCACCACGCCCGCTCCGGCTCCGTGCAAGGTGAGTGAACCGTCAAAGTTCATCACCCAGTGTGCGGCTCCATGATCACGATCCTCCGCACTCTCGGGTTCCCGGAGAGGATCGCTTCGGCCGTTGGCGTCCACTCCGCCACGAAATCAGCCAAGGCTTGGCTCTTGATTGCGTGCGGGCTTCGAAGTGCAGATCAAACTCCGACAACTCAATGGCCCATTTGACTACCCGTCCGGTGCCCTCTCGGTTATGCAGGATTTGTCCCAGAGGGTAGGACGTGACCACCGTTACCCGGTGCGCCTAGAAATAATGGCACAGCTTCCGGGAGGCCATGAGTACGGCGTAGAGCATTTTCTGGGCCTATGGGTAACGTGTCTTCGCGTCCCGTAGCGCCTCGCTGACAAAGTAGATCGGCCACTTGCACCTTGGTGCGGGCCTTGTCTACTTTCTTAGGGCGGCGGTTCGGGTACACCGGGCGGGTCACCTCGGTGTCAGGGCTTCGAGCCGTCGCCCCCACCGGGGCCCTCAGGGCCACTGCGGGTGGAGGGGGCTTCGGGTGCCCTTGGACTAGGGGGCCGGGTGGCTCCCTGAAGCTCCGGGGGCCAAGGGCCACCTCCGAGTTCGGGGGCCTCCTTGGCCAACTCCGTTCCGGGACTTCCTGCCACGAGTGCTTCGGGGCGGGTCATCTCGGTGTCCGGGGCTTCCGGGCCGTCGCCTCCACAGAGGCCCTCAGGGCCACTCTGGCTGGGGGGCTTCGGGTGCTCCCGGACTAGGGGGTCGGGCGGCCCCCTGAAGCTCGGGGGGCCAAGGGCCACCTCCGGGCTTGGGCGCTTCCTCGGCCAGCTCCGTTCCGAGGTCTCCTGCCTCCGGGTTTGACAGGGTTGGGGGCAACCCAGAGCCTAGCTCGTCGTCGCGCTCCACAACCAAGGCCACACTAATCACTTGGGGGTCGCCGCCAAATATAAGAGGAGGGGCTCCTTCCCGGGGCCACCAGACGGGTGGCGTGGAGAGGTAGCGCTTAAGCTCGCTCAAGGCTTCCTCTGCTTCGTCCGTCCAAGTGAAGGGGCCAGTTCGTTTTAACAACTTAAATAGAGGAAGCGCCCGCTCTCCTAATCTGGATATGAAACGGCTCAGGGCAGCTACACAACCAGTGAGTCTCTGCACGTCCTTGAGCTTCCTAGGGGGGCGCATATCCTCTATTGCCTTTATTTTGGTGGGGTTGGCCTCGATGCCTCGGGCAGAGACCAAGAACCCTAACAGCTTGCCCGCCGGTACCCCGAACACGCATTTTTCTTGGTTCAGTTTCATGCGGGAGGACCGGAGGTTATTGAATGTCTCGGCCAAATCCGGGAGCAAAGTTCTTTGGTCCCGAGATTTGACTACGAGATCATCGACGTACGCCTCAACATTGCGCCCTATTTGGTCCTTCAACGTGGTGCGGACACCACGTTGAAAGGTGGACATGGCATTTTTTTAAACATAAGGGCATAGACATGTAGCAAAAAGTACCCACATGAGTGATAAATACAGTTTTCTCCTCATCCTCTACAGCCATGCGAAATTGATGATAGCCAGAATACGCATCTAGGAAGCATAAAAGGTCGCACCCCACAATGGAGTCGACTATCTGGTCTATTCGGGGTAGAGGATAGGGGTCTTTGGGACATGCCTTGTTGAGGTCGGTGTAGTCGATGCACATGCGCAGCTTGTGGTTGGCCTTCGAGACAACCACCGGGTTTGCCAACCACTCCGGATGCAGCACCTCCCTGATGAAGCCGGCCTCCTGGAGCCGTGCCACCTCCTCACGGATGAACGCCCGCCGCTCGGGCTCGCCTCACCTTCGTCGGACGGGCGCGCGTCCGGCCGTCCGCAAGTCGATGCTCGATCACCTCCAGGGACCCGGGCATATCCGACGGCTTAAGCAAACACGTCGGCATTTGCCCGCAGAAAGGAGACGAGCGCGTCTTCCTATTTGGGGTCCAAGTTGCCACCAATGTTGGCGGTCTTGGACGGGTCGTCACCCAAACAGATAGATTTAATCACCACCTCGTCGGCAGAGGTGATGCGTTGCTTCGGGGCCCGGGAACCCGATGACTCCCCTTGGGGGTTCTCGGGTTCAACGCGGTCGGCCGCCGTGATGTCGTCCACGCGCGCTTCCGCGTAGTCTAGCGCGGTTTTGACATCGGCGTGGACGGTGATGGGGCCTCCGGGGCCTGGCATTTTGAGCTGGCGGTAGGCATAATGTGTAGCCGGCATGAACTTCACCAACGCTGGCCTCCCGAGCACGGCGTTGTAGGGCAGATTAAGATCCACCACATCAAAGTCAATCCGCTCAGTGCGGAAGTTAGCGGGGGCTCCAAAGGTGACCGGCAGAGTGATCTGCCCGAGGGGCCACACCTTTCCGGGCGTCACCCCAATGATGGGGTGAGAAGGCCCGAGTACCATTCCCGGGGCCTTGATTGCCTCAAAAGCCTTCGGGGAGAGCACGTTGAGGGCCGCACCTCCGTCAATTAAGACTCGGGCGACCTTGACGTTGCAGATGGTGGGGGAGGTCACGAGGGCCAAATGGCCGCTACATGCGACACTCCCTGGGTGGTCGGTCTGGTCAAAGGTGATGGGCACCTCTGCCCAGCGCGATCTCCGGGCCGCCTCGTGAGACGACACGGCTGCAAGAAGCTCGCGTCTCATGGACTTGAAGCTCCGGCGGGATACCTGGGCGCCACAGCACCGCCGTCGATGGTGGCGACGACGTGTTGGGAATCCTGGTAGCCCAGGTTGTCATCGCCGTCCTCGGCAGGGCCCGCATCCTTGGCCTCCTCTCGCCGGTGGTCCGGACGCTCTGTCGGAGCCTTGCCCTTGCGACGGATCTCCTTCTCGTTCTCCCTCCGCTCCTGCTCATACTTCTGCACTCGCTCGGCCAGATTTTTGACCGAACGGCACTCAGAGAGGTCGTGGTGGGAGGTCTGGTGCACCATTTGCCTCCGGCCCGGCCCTGGGGGCGAGGGTCCGGGGACCGCCTGCGGTTACCCGCGGGCTTGCCCTTCCTCGAGGGCTTCTCGGCTCCGGTGGCGAGGACGTGGCCCTCCTCACCACTGCGCGATGGCCTGCGCTTCCGTCGCCGTTCGCGCCGCTCTTCACGGGACGCGGAGGGGGCAGTGCCGGTGGAGGCCGGGGTAGGATTCCAAGGATTCCAAACCCGAGCCTCCTCCTTGCGGGCCACTCGGTCTGCGAGCTCGAAGAGCTCCGTGGTAGTCCGGGGGGCCTTGGATTCGATCTTCTCCAACATGACGTCGTGGCATACGCCACTGCGGAAGGCGAAAATCACTACATGGTCAGCGATGGAGGGGATGGTGTTGCGTACCTGCAAAAACGCTGAATGTATTTGCGCAGGGACTCGTCCTCCCCTTGTCGGACCATGTGAAGGTATGCCTCCACCCCCGGGCGCGGGTATGTGCCCTGGAAGTTGGAGGTGAACTGGCGGCACAGGTCGTCCCAAGAGGTGACTGATCGGACAGGCAGGTTCATTAGCCAGGAGCGAGCCTGACCCTTGAGCGCCATGGGAAAGAAGTTAGCTATGACACACTCGTCACCTCCAGCAGCCTCAATGGCTGTGGTGTAGATCTGGAGGAACTCGGTGGGATTGACCGAGCCGTCGTATTTCTCCGTAAGGGCTGGCCTAAACTTGCTAGGCCAGCGCACGTTACGGAGGTCAGCGATAAAGGCCTGGCAGCCGTTGCCGGCCATAGGGGGCGACATCAGCTGCGGGGCCTCCTTGGGCGCCGCGGAGCTCCCTGCTTGCGGCTGGGCCATTACGACTGCTCGCCGCCCGCCGAGGGGCTCCATTTGCGGTGGGGCCGCTGCGGCCGCCCGTCGAGTGGTGGCGTCTCCCGACGAGGAGGCAGAGTCCGACGCTCGTCTCGGCGCTGCTCGATGCGGAGGCGACGTCGCACCACCGCGTACGGCGGGTCCCGGGCGGTTCGGTTGGGCGCGCGAGAGGCTCCTCCGCCCTTGCAGCAGCCGCCGCCCTTCGAGCCCGTCGCCGGGAGGAAGAGCTTTCCGCGGCGTGTGAACCATGCGGTTGGCGGTGGAGGAAGCGAGGTCGGCGGCCGGTGGCGCGGGCCGTGCCTACGAGCTTCGCCACGTCGTCGAACCACCTCTTGGCGTTGGATCCCTCGCCAGGGGTGACCGGGGGGTGGCGCAAAAGAGCTTCTGCCGCCTGCAGGGCACCCTCAGGAGTGCCAAACTCCAGGCGGCGATGGACGTCGCCTCGGCGGGGCTCGCCGGTACGCCCGCTAGGGCGCGGTCTGGGTCCCGTAGGGGCGTTGTCAGCCCTGTGGGATGCATGGGCCCCTTCGCCCTCAACCGCCGCTTCGGCGGGGGCAAAGGGATGGCACGAGCGCTTGCCGCCGTCGCCACCGGCGGTGGTGAGGGAGAAAAGATCCTTCCCCTCGAGCGGAGGTGGCGGAAGTTGGGGCTGTGCCTGCCCGCATCGACTTCTTCCGCCGCCTCGTTGGCCAGGTCACGCTCGCGCGTAGCGAGTGAGCCTGACGCGGAGCGTAGGACGCGGCCGTGGACCATGGCGGGGTCGGCGAGAGAGGATTCCCGCCAGAAAATAAGAGGAGTGTAGGAGTTTAAATCAAAGTGCAGTGCGCTCCCCTACCTGGCGCGCCAGCTGTCGATGTCGTAGATCGACACGCAGGGATCCGGAGGACCCCCTTTTTTGGTTCGGCACGGGGAGCGGTATATCCTGATTTAAACTCGTAGAAAGAATGAGATAATGCAGTTGTGGCGGGAAGAGGAGGTTAAAATTGCAGAGACACGGGGGTTATACAGGTTCGGGCCACCGGCGTGGTGTAATGCCCTACTCCTGTTTGTAGGTAGTATATGGGGCAAGTTGCCAAGAACAATGAGAATGTTCCTCTCCCTTAGACTCAGTGGTGGATGAGAGATTTCTGCGGGCTAGCTGGAGAGGCAGAACCTGGAGCAGAACCTTTTTTTCCAGAACCCTCTCTATGACGGACTTGGGTCTCCTTTTATAGGATAAGGGAACACCACAGTAGCCCTAGCCTCTCTCTCCTCCACTCCACGTGAGGGAGTAGTTTTTATCTTGTCTTGTCGAAGAAGCCATTCCATTCCTACTCCTTCCTGTTTGCCGCGTCATGGAAAGCGAAAAAGGAGTAGTCGTCGTGGTAGCCATGCCGCTGACGTGATGATGGTTTGCCTACTCGGTCCAACGGGGCCCACTGGTCAGAGACCCATCTCGCGGGTAGGCGCTGGCGCTGTGCCTCCTGCGCTCGCACTCTCTCTCCCATGCAGCCGCCCAATACATTAAATGCGACTGGACAGGGCGTGAGGGGGGCGTGCACGGAGTGGGTGCGCGATCATACCGCGGTCTTAGTCAAAGACTTTTAGCCCCCTTTGCATGGTGATAGGCAAAAAAGGGGTGATGATGGGTGCGACTGACAGCCGCGCCTCATATCGCATTGAATGCGGCGAGGCAGGCGCTCAGCTCCCCTCCATTTGAGCACTAAATGGGTTGGTTGGTAGTTGGATTCGCCCCTTTCTCAGAGAGGTGCAGGATGAAGGATGGGGGTCCGGGTGATCCGGACCCTACCGACAGGGGGTCCGGGAGATCCCGGACCCCGCCGTTTGGGAGTATGGTGGCCTCCGGGCAGCCTCCGGCCGGCCCCGCGGGCGGCCACGTGGCCGCCCATGGTCGAGACTCGCCTAGCCTTTCAGGGCATAACTTTGACGCTCCTTGATGGACAAGGACGCCTTCCTTTTTCTTAAATGCCATGCCCCCGACATACCCCCGGGCCCATATCACCGACATCATGGGTGCGACATTCAAAACCATGCACCCACAGCCCATCATTAAAATCATATTTTAGTTGAGATAATTATGATCAATAAGACATGACCACGTGTTACGAGGTTGCAGCTCATCAGAGACTAAAGTAATCAATGTAATTATCCTATTTAGTGACCTAGTGGTAATTAAGCATGGCTAAGCAGATAATTCTAGAAAAAATCAATATCAATGACTAAAGCTAATAAAATTATCACCCAAAATTGACAAAGGAATAGATAACAAGTAATATGGCACAAGCAAACAGATAGGTATTTTCATCATTCCATGTAATTAGCAAAACAATGCACTTTATTTACAAATATTAAAATATTTATAAAATAGATTCAATATGCTTCAAGGAAAATGTGACTTGCCTTCTTCAAACAATCTTCTGAACTCTTTTTCATGCGAGCACAAACTCTGAAAATGACAAAATCTATACGCTAGCACGTAAAACGAGGAAAAATACTAATAAAAACCAAGTAAACTGTCATGCCCAAAAATTCAGACCCGAATTTTCGAAGCTATATGTGTATTAAAATCCCCGTCCAGGACCAGTCAGGGTACACATACGACAATTGTTGATATTACAGCTCCACGTCTTAGAAAGATTACAAAAAGATTACAAAAGAGGAGCGGAAAAAAAAGGGGCATAAGCCTAAGCTTGACGTTGGTCACGTGGCTTCGACCACTCCACAAGCAACTTCCAAAGTGTAGCACAAAGCCTACTCAACTTCGTCTTCTTCTTCAGCTTCTTGCTCAAATTCTGGTGAAGAGGCAAGGATGAGTACTTCTACGTACTCAGCAAGTCACACCGGAAGAGGGAGAGAAATGAATGCAGGGAAGACAAGGGTTTGGCTAAGGTTTGCTTTTGCGCAAACGGCAAGGGTTTTCCAAACAATAAGGATTTTGAGCACAGTCAAAACAACAGTAATCCGAGTAATTAAGGCATATTGAATCCAACACTGTCCAACGTTATTTCCACGTTGTGACAGGCCCAACCCATCCACCTATACTAGTCATGTTTTATTAATAAGGGTTTTAAAGGTGTGAGACTAATCACGGTGAGCTCGGTTGATCTCCCCATTACCGCGGGCACGGCTATTCGAACAGTTTTACTCTCATCAGAGGGATGCAACTGTACCCATAAGACACAACCCCACAACACGGTCTCCCGTGCGCCGGAATACCAACATGGTACCCCGGAAAGGAAACTGTGATAGGACCTTTCGTATAACGCCCCACTAACCAAGCGAACCCCACCAAGGTTTCGCCCCTACTCCCGGACCCTGGGATGTGGGCAGCCTCCTGAGTGCCTCGGTGAATCCGGCAGCCCAGCAACCCTTATACCGGGGCCGACTGAAACTCCATCCCGCTCACCCTTGCCGATGGGTTCGTCAGCTAGGAGAGGCTACACTACAGGACCCACCTTACCCATTTTGGCTTGTGGTTTGCACGGTCATTCTCCCGAGGGGTCCCGTGAACCGGTCCTTAATTGCCATGGGCGCCACTAACCAAAACCATAGCGCTCACAGCCTACCATTTGTCACATTTTAGTTATTAATCCGGTTCACCAAGATCTTTAATTATTAATCCTCCGAACAGAAGTCCAGGAGAGACATATTAAGTGAGAATGACCCATTTAGTGAGCTAGTGAATCTAAGCCAGGCTAAGCACAACCCAGTCCTGAATCTAATCATAATATTTTTCCAAGTTTAGTCAAAGGGTTTGGAGTGTCAAACCTAAGGCATAAACTAAATATATGGTGTACTATTTCCCATGAAATGACATTATAAAATACATGCAATTTAATAGATTAAAACATGTGTTTTAGCAAAATAGGAGCAATATGATCAATAATATAGCATGACATGCCTTGCTCTTCGACTTGGGGGACTTCATCAACGACTTCGAAGTAAACCGGAATGATGGAACTACCGGGGTCTACATGACAAACAAGCAATTCAATAAAACAGGCTAAAAAGCTACTGAAATAGGAAACAAAACTGTTTTTAATGGACTCTTGGTATTTTTATGAATTTAATGAAATTTGAATGGGCTAAAACGGAGGTCGGATTGAAAAGATATGATTTTTAGAAGTTTTCTGGGTTTTTTAATAAAACAGAAAAATCCTTAATTGATTTTTTGCGCAATAAAGCCCGGGAGGCGTCGGCGGCTAGGGTTGACGCGGCAACGAGGGCTGGCGTCGCGCCGGTCGCGAAGCGCCGGTCCACGGGCGGACGGGCGGTGCACCACGTGGCGTGCCACGCTGGCGAGCGGGAACGAACGGTGCTGATCGGCCGAAGCCGATCGGACGGCCGAGAGGAAAGGCGCGGGGCGCGGTTGGCCGACGACGGCGGCCGGTGGCCGGTGGCCGGAGGCCGGCCGGGGCCATTCGGCGGCGGCGCAGGGCGGCGGAGTGTCGCGGCTCACGCGCGGGCGTGAGCCACGCGCACCCGATAGGGCGCACGAGTTCGACCGAGAGGGAAAAGAGGGCAGCTCACCGTGGGTACCGCCGGGGTTGGAGAAGACGACGACGACGACGACGGGATTGGTAGCGAACGGGCACGGGAGGGGTGGCCGAGGTGGCGCGGGCACCGACGACGAAGAAGGCGTCGGTGGGGCTCGGGTGCCTCGGGACGGCGAAAATGCGGCCGAAGACCGGCGGCGAGGTTCGGAGTTTGTGCGCATGGTGCCGGAGCGAGAGAGAGAGGGGAGCTTGGGTGAGGGCGTGGGGAGGACGGCGAGGCCACGGGAATGCTTTTATAGGGATGGGGAGGTCGGCGATCGGATAAGGGCGTAATTGCTCGCGGAGGGAAATTTGGGGAAGTAATGGCCGGCGATTAACTCCGGCCATTAGGGCGTGCGGAGCGGCGGCGGGGTTTAAAGGTCGGCGGGACCGGCGGGAGTTAAGGCGGCGGGATCCGGGGCGGGAGGCGGCGCGTGAGATCCGAGCGGAGAGGGCGACGGAAATGGCGTCGGGCGGCGGAGGTAGGGGACGACGGCCGACAGGTGGACCCCACCTGTCGGCGTCCGGGTAAAGGGGAGGCAAAACCGACTTATTCCGGCGCAAGAGTTAAACAGTCGTGGCCTTCGAGCCCACGAGGAGAGAGGGAGAGAGGCGCGGGCGGGAACGGTTGGGCCGTCGGCCGGCACACACGGGGAGGATGGGCCGTCGGCTCGGCCGACGGCCCACGACCGATTGGGCGGGAAAAGGACGGAAGGAGAGAGAAAAGAAATTTCCCGGATTTATTAATTCGATTTTGATTTTAATTTGTTAAAAATTATTTCTAGTGCTCTCAAAATTTCACTAAAAATCATGTTAGTGTATTTTGACATGGAGAATTTAAGAAAAATCCTACCATGCCATTTTCATTTAGAATTTCGTGTTTTAAAATTATTTGTTCTCTCCAGAGTTAATTCGAACGATTTTATTTTACGATTTTCTCTTGGATTTTTAAAAAGGGAACAACACCTTAGGGTGTTACAAACCTACCCCCTTAAACGGAATCTCAACCCCGAGATTCAGAGGTACTGGCGAACAGATTGGGATGAGCGGCCTTTAGCTCATCTTCTCTTTCCCAGGTGGCTTCTTCTTCAGAGTGATGAGTCCATTGAACTCGACAGAACCTGGTAACCTTGTTCTGGGTTCTTCGCTCACTGGTTTCGAGGATACATGTTGGTTTCTCCACATAAGTCAGATCTTCCTAGATTTCGATCTGATCTAGACTGGTCTGTTCTTCCAGTACTGTAGACCCCCGTTTTTGAGGACGGGGATCATTCGTGTTCATAGTACCTTATCCCTGGATCGAGTAGTTCGGTACCCACGAATACAGTTCTGAATTACCAGGTGCAAAGTGCACGAATAGTCTTACATTGAAATTATTACAATAATAGGCCCGAAGGCAATATCCAATACATATAGACCTACCGGTCCGGATACAACCAAAAACAGAAATTAGATAAGATAGCAGACGGAAGGCAGCAGCATGCCGATTGCCACAGGCAACGACTGGGGACTAAGACCTGTTGCGCTCCATTGTCTTCATTCCTTCTAGTAGTATGTGTACGGGTCTTCCTCATCTCCTTCATCTGGAGGTTTGTGCGTATAGCAAGGGTGAGTACCCAACGTACTCAGCAAGCCAACACGGAATGATGCACATGATAGGGTCATTCGAAGGATGGCTATGGTTTATTTGCGCAAAGCCAATTTTCACAAATCATTTCACAAGCCTAACATCTAGCCAGGTCAGGTTTTAGGTCCATAGTATATTAAGTCGGCGACGGTTCTGTCCACCATCCATTGTGATCCCAAGGATGGCTTCCCGCCTCCGATTCGTCATGGTTTTCTGGGGTGCCTTCCCCCTTCTCCCAGATAGAGAAGTTGGTTTCCCAGCACATAAAATCATTATGCAATCCCACCCATCATTTTAAAATTTATGAGTCTAGCCACGGGAAACACTTGTCACATCGCTCATTAACCGCGAGCACGGCTATTCGAATAGATTGATTAACTCACACTGCAGTGGATGTACACTTTACCCGTACTCCGCAACTACTCATTGAATGAGCTTACATCCCTCTATATGGGACGGTCACGGCAAAGCCTTTCGATAACCTCACTTTGCGTGATCCGCTCCATGAACTTAAGCCCTCATGCACTCTAGCCGTCATTTCCTAGCGGTGAGAGGAGTTCGGCGTTCCGGGTAAGAGAAAGAATTGCTATATCCTTGAACTTTCCATCTTCATGTCCTTTTCTTCATGTCTTCATTTCTTCATGTTGATCGTATGCCCGATCTTCGCCAGTACCAACCGGTACATCCTCGCTGGAAGGCCCTTAACTATCGTCCAGGCACCCACCAGTGGTGCACCCCCACCGGCAAGCCCTTACCTCAACGCCAACACCTGAACCTACTATGCAAGGATACCGCCTCCGCTCGGATATTTAATTAGCTAGGTCTATACCCATTCGAGAAGTACGGTTGTGCGGCTCGTTCTAAGTTGTAGTCTCATGGCTCGGTCCTTAACTCGACGGGGACGGTACTAGCCTTTTCCGGAATCCACCCAAATCCATCCATCCGCCCCAGTCTAAAAACATTGGTTTGTATTTTCATTTTTCATTAAAGCCATTTCCAACATGATCAAGGCAACGTGGCGCTCATGTCTCCACTTGCCGTGTCTCAACCATCTTCCCAAGATAGTTGCCCAAGCACGAGGCTTATTTGTAAAATCATGAGTATGCAAGAATCTAGTATAAGCGTGGCTAAGCATTTTACCGAAGATAACCTCCGGTTGTATCACATCGAAGGTTACAAAGAATATTTCTAAGGGTCTTCAATATCAAGGCAGGATATATCAAAAATAGGTACTCATTTGTATATAGCATGCAATTTGTAATTGAAAACAACATCATTTCACAAAGTAGGATCAATATGTTCAAAGGGATGTGTTGACTTGCCTTGCTCGCACACTTGTTGGTTGGGGTCTTCTGTGTACTCAACGCCTTCCTCGGACGCTAATCGTACGTGCGAGAAATCAAATTTGAATTTGATTAGAATTCAAATAGAATCCAGTAAGATCCAAAAGAAAACCAAGTAAATCGCAATAGCGGCTCCTAACACTAGGCTATGACTCTATGCGAACCTAGGCTCGAGTTTCGACGAAATCCGGGTTAGAGCGAAAGGGTTATAAGGATTTGAAGTTTTGTATTGAATCTGCTTTTGTTAAGAAGGGAGCGATATTTATTTTAATATGCTTAAAGTTTGAGAAATACTAGAGTTGATGATTCAATTAACAAATAGAAGTTATTACCATTCAATTTCATCAAGTTATTCTCGGGTCGAGAAGTCCTAGGGTTTATAATAATTGAATCCGAAAATAACTAGTTAACTCTAGATTTTAATTTCAGAAAATCCATATGATAAAATTAGTGCTTAATACAAATTTTAGGTGACAATTATATTCCCAATGTTTGGAACCATATTGGTTACTTTAGATTTCGGGGAAACCTATGATAATGTTAAATAACAAGTCATGATAATATCTTAACTATAGCTATGTTAAATAATATTGATGAATTTCCTAATAATTCAAAGTTTAGATAAAAGTTACACTTAGGTCATAAATTAGTCTCATAATTATCCCCTAAATAATTTAATTAAAAATCATACCTTACCATCATGGTTATAAAAATACTTTAGGTTGATTAATTATATTTTGTTGTGATTACTAATTTGAGCAAATAAATTTAGGGTTTTTGGAAAAGATTGTGAAATAATAGATTTTTAATAATTTTTTTTAAGCAACCTTTGTAGAAATTATTCCAAAATAAATTTATATTTATACCAACTCTACTCTTTCAAATCTTATTCCCCTATATTTTTATTATTTTCCCAATTTTTTTCTTATTTCCTTTACTTCCCTTTACACTCTTCCTTCTCTGTTCATCAAACCTCTAGGCTCTCACTGACGTGTGGGTCGACCCAGCCCTTCTCCCTTCCCTCTGACATACGGGCCCACGAAAGGAAGAAGGGAAAAAGAAAGAAAGCCGAAAACTAGCGCGCACGGGGGTTCGAACGCGCGACCGAGCGAGTGCACGCGGCTCGGCTCAACCACGCGTACCGAGCCAATGTCGTTCACTCTCGCTCCTTTGTTGTTTTTGTTTCTCATTGCACTGTTCTTCTTTTTCCTCGCGATGCCGCAAAACTCCCGAGCGAATGACGGCGAGGGTGACCGGGCTAGGGGTGCTAGGCTACCTTTAACCATCTATGAGCTATGCTTGTTGCGTTACAAGGGTTAGCCGAGGCTATGGGGTGACGAGATGGGCGGGCGACGACCGTCGTTTCATGGCGGCGATGTCACCTCGTCGCCGGCACGCTCCGGTTACGGGACGGCCACGGAGAGGGGTCGCTGAGCACCAGTGAGGTCTAGGGGAGCTAATGGTGGCATTTTCTCGGTCGGGGAGGTAGTGTAGAGTGCTAGCGACGTGCGCGCGACGGCGGTCGAGGCAGGGCGCATACGGCGGGGCTTGCGGCGGCGGGCTCCGTAGCGGGTCGGCTCGGGCAAGCGAGGGAAAAGGTAGAGCTGAGTGCGGGGAGCATGATCGTACCTTCGGATTGCGCGGAACTCGGCGGTGCGCGCGAATTTCGGAGAAATGGCCCGGCGGCTCGGTGGCGAGCTCCACGGCCGAACCGGTTCTTCGCAAAATTAGAGCAATGTGGTGGGGATTTTTGGGGAAACAGGGGAAAAGCACGAAGGGGTGATGATGAAGGATTTGTGTGTTTGAAGCTCGGCTTGGGGAGGCTTCTTATAGCCGATCGACGGGAGGGAAAAGACGACGCGACCGCGACCATGGCTCGGTGTCAGCGGTATGGTGCGCGTGCGTGTCCAACGAAACGTGCGGGGTTCCCCAGTGTTGTCGAGGGCGGTTCGGCGCATGCGTTGTACAACGGGAACGGCGAGAGAGCAGCCGGGCATCGGCGAACGGCGGGCGGCCACGCGGCGGGCGGCTGACGCGCTGCGCGTGCGCGCGCACGTCGCGGCGAACGTGGCTGACGCGCGACATGGTACGGTGACGCTGAGCACGGCGTGGCGAGCGGCGGCCCGGCGAGCGGGTGCGCGCGTGCATGTACGGGCGGCATGGCGAGCGACGTGGCGAGCGGCGTGGCGTAGGACGTGGGTGACGCGGCGACGACGGCGCCATGGCTCGGCGCGACCGTAACGGCGAAGCGTGTGCGTGGAAGGGCGCGCCGGCGAGAACGTGCATGGGCCCCTGTACGGCGAGTGACGTGCGGCAGCGGCGCGCGGTGGCGAGCGGCGGTCCGGGTCCGGGTACGGCGTCGAACACTTGGCGCGCAATGAATAGTGACTTTTCACATTTTCCCGAATTAATTTCCTAATTTCCCAATTTTATTTCCTTTCACCTCCAAAATTCAAAATAAAATATAACACACCTAAAAAAAATAAGTTGTAAAATATATGTTCACCCTTTTCACCCACTTTTATTATTTTACAAATATATTTTACATATCTAATTTAATTCTTTTCCTCAATTCGAGAAAATGCGATTTTGATTCAAATTAATTTCTAGATTTCATATAGATACCCCAAAATATTTTATTACTCTTTTTTTTCACTAATTAATATTAATCAATTACCTAAATAATGTTTTTCTCCCAATTCTAAACTCCAAAAATTTTCTCCCAGCAGAAATTCGAATCGTTTGGTTTTTCACAAACACCGAGATGAATCGCTCGCGTATAAATTTATGCAACCAAGCTGGCAAATAAGAAGCGAAAACCTCGATCAAGAAGCAACAATCAAAAGGTTTTTGTAAGTTCCGATTTTTACGTTCCGATTTCGGTTCTCCGATTTTCAGGATGTTACAGGTACTCTCTGACATTTCTTGAGCTGGGAGATGTGGAAAACGTCATGGATTCCCGCCATGGTGGGTGGCAATTCGAGTTGGTATGCTACTTCACCTCGTCGCTCTTGAATCCGATATGGTCCCACATAGCGTGGTGCCATTTCCATTTAGATTTTCGTGTTTTAAAATTATTTGTTCTCTCCAGCTAATTCCAACGATTTTCTTTTACGATTTTATCTTGGATTTTTAAAAAGGGAAAACACCTCAGGGTGTTACATAAAAAGTAAATAAACATGTAGAGCTCAATTTTAGATGAATTTTACAATTTAAATGACCCAGTTTGGAGTTCGTATGGATTAGATATAAATTTTAGAAGTTTTGGACCATTTAAATAAATTCTGGAAATTAAAATAATTTATTGTGTAATTTCTAATTAACTTTACAAAGGAAAAAGGGCTCGGATGATGTCAGCGGCCTAGGGTTGACATCAGCGACTATGAGGGCTGACATCAGTGTGGCAGCGACACGGTCCACGGTCGGTCCATTGTGGACTTCCATTAGTGGACCTCCATGGCTGGCGTGCCATGTGGCGTTGACGAGGCGCCAACGTGGCAGTCACGTGGCTCCACGCGGGCAGCTGGGAAGGGACGGCCCCGATCTGCCCCGAGGCAGATCGAATGGCTGAGGAGCGGCGCAGGACGCGGTGCTGCCACGGCGCGGCAAAGCGGCAACGCACACGCCCCGATGGTCGCCGGTGACGGCCATTGGCGCGACGACGAGTGTGAAGAGCGGCGGAGGAGAAACGGGGAGGGAAAAAAGGGCTTACTGAGTGCGCATGAAAGGACGGTGATGCAGATGAACGACAGCGAGTGGGGACGACGGCCGACGCTCAGTTGCATGGCGGCACGGCGCTCCGATGGCTCCGGAGGCACGGAGGAGGCGAGGCGCGGAGGCGTGACGGAGCCGAAGGCGCAACGGCGCGGCTCGGGGAACGGCGGCCGGAGGCGAAAAAGGACGACAGCGGCTCGAGAACACGGCGGTGGGACGCTCCGGCGACGGCCCGAAGGCCGGGAGTGGCGACCGAGATGCGGGGTGGTGCGGCGAAGCCGGGATGGGCTCGGCGTACGACGGCGACGCTTGGAATGTAAATTTATAAAGAACCCAAAGATTACCTTAGTAAGACAAATTTTAAAAAGAATATATATATCTATATCTATAACTATCTATAAAACAAGTAGTGTTTCTACTCAAATTTTGTTTTGCCTGGCTATTTTACAGAAAATCCCTTGAGTTTTTCCAAAATTAACTCGCAGTCCACCTGGCTATTTAAAAAAACCCAGTTAAAGAAGAAAAAAGTGTTATTTTGCAGAAAACCCCTTGAGTGTTTATAAAATTAACATGCAGTCCCAATGCTGAAAAGAAAAGGGGGACATGGATGAAAAAAGACCTCATGCGTCCCTCTTTTCCGTCCTCATCCACGCCGCGTCTGTGGCGGTACTGCGCCCTCCTCCCCGTCGTCGCTCGGAGCTCCGCCAGCCGCTGGACCTTCGCCCTCACTTTGCTTCCCTACGTCGTCGTCTGTTGCAACGCATGAGCATTTTGCTTGTGTTTGTGTGTGTGTGTGTATATATACACTAGCGAAATGCCGTGCGTTGCAACGGGACGACGATGCGAGAGGAAGCGGACGGAGGACGAAGGTCCAGGCGACGACGCGGAGCTCCGAGTGGCGACGGAGGGGGGCACAGCGCGGCGTGGATGGGGACGAGAAGAGGGACGCGGAGGTCTTTTTCATCCAAGCCCTCTCTTTCTTTTCAACATTGGGACTGCAGGTTAATTTTATAAATGATCAGGGTTTCGCAAAGTAACCCTTTTTTCTTCTTTAACTGTTTTTTTTAAAATAACCAGACAGACTGTGGGTTAATTTTGAAAAAACTCAAGGGATTTTCTACAAAATAGCGAGGCAAAACAAAATTTAGGTAGAAACATTACTTGCTTTATAGATAGTTATATATATATAAAGAGTAGTAATTGTGCCTGTGCGTTGCAACGGGTGAAGTCATGACGCGACGCGAATGGGGACGGGAGGAAGGAGCGTAGGCGCGACGCGAGAGCTTCGAGTAGCGATGGGAGGGAGAAGCGCATGAGCGACGTGGATAGGGACGGGAGGGAGGGGCGACGCGGGGCGTGGCGCTGATAGGGACGAGAGGGAGGGGCGCAGGGAGAGAGGGGCGCAGGAGGTCTTTTTTATCCAAGCTCTCTCTTTCTTTTCAACAATGAACTACGGGTTAATTTCGAAAAAATTTAAGGAGTTTTACGTAAAATAGTTAGATAAAAGCAAAATTTTGGGTGAAACGCTACATGCTTTATAGATAGTTATAGTTATAGATTATTGTCCATTCATTCCATTAGGACGAGTGTTTGTCTATCAATTATAATTATTGTCATTACTCATCTAAAACCCATCACGAGACACTTTAGTCCATGACGGATGAAGTTCTTCTCCATAATGATCTGTAATGGAGCTGTTTGTTTCTAACTGTCAACACGTTACACATGGTTGTCGTGTTATGTTGTGTGGTCTGAACTGTGTTCTCCTCATGTCTCCTTCGGAATGGAGGGAAAGGAAAAGATTTAAGTTCGTTTGGGTTACTCAAGTTTTAAGTTCAAACCAGCACTGGTATCGCATGAATTCCACAGAAATTTTCAACGAGAATGGAGAATCACGTGAGGAATGTGAAAGGCTCAAAGAGAAAAAAGCACATGCGGCACGAACGGCCCACCGGACCCGGACCGGGCACATGCGCGGCCACTGGCAGGCGGGGACTACCGCTGGCTGCGGGCCAGAGCTAGGCTGGACTGGCCGGACGGGAATCGCGTCCCGTCTCGCACCTGGCATCAGCATCGGCCGGCGACCACACACATCGCCGCACCGCGCGATCCCCATCCATCCTCCGTAGTACTACGTGCCAGGGAAAGATTCGGCCGGTGGAGCGGAGGCACGCAGGCTGCAGGCAGACGCAGACCACCGGAGTCAGGCTCAGCCACGCCCCACGCCACGCCGACCGATCCGAGTGGGCGAGCCCGAGAAAAAACCACGGCCGGGGAAAAGCATAGTAGTAATAATATACTGTCCCTCTCCTCGCCCTAGTGCCCTCGGTTGATTTTTGATTTGCACGCCACCACCGCCAGTCCACCACCGCGGCGCACGGGAGGAGGAGGAGGCCCGATTCGATTCCATTCGCCCGTTCTCTCGTCTTATTTTTCTTCCCCCCACCACGGCATTTTTTTCTCTCCCACGGCCGCCAGCCACTGCCAGTCAACAAGCTGCACCTGGCTTCCTCTCCTCGTCGCCGTCACCGTCGCCTGTCCCGTCGCGTGCCGTCGTGGTGGTGGTGGTGGGCGGGCGGCCGGGCGCCGCGCGCGTCCCCGTGACGCTGCTTCCCCGCGCCGCTGCCTCCGCCTCCACGCCGCGTGGGCGCGAAGGCGGGGCTTGGAGTTGGAGGAGGAAGGAGAGGGGGCACGGCACGAGTGGCAGTAGTGCAAGGCAAGCAGGTCCCGTGTATAATTCGGGCGGCGGCGGCGAGTTGGATCGGGGAATCGGCGACGCGGGCCAGAGGAGGAGGATGGGGCAGGCGGCGGAGGCGCAGCCGCTACTGCTGCAGGGGGACCAGGTGGACGCCGATTGGGGCTGCAGGCCGCACCGCATTGTTCTCTTCGTCGAGCCGTCGCCCTTCGCGTCAGTGCTCTCCCCTCTCTTAGTCTTGGCCACGAAACTACTGAAAGTGGCTAGTCAGATCGTCGTTCTAGCTTAGATCAGATCGAGATATCAAACCTGCCTTTCTTTCGATCTACAAAACTGCAAAGTCAATGGTTTTGCTCGTTGTTGTTTCGCAGCTACATCTCTGGGTACAAGAATCGCTTCCAGAACTTCATCAAGCATCTGCGAGAAATGGGCGATGAGGTATATGATCTTTTACTTCATCTAGGTGCTGGCTGCTTGTGTCTTGTGTGTATTCTGACTGCTGGCTCCTTGTGTGTGTAGGACGTGTATGTGTCTGCCTTATACTTGTTGTACCTTGGAATTGACTTGTTGCTCTTTTGAAACAGGTGTTGGTGGTGACCACGCACAAGGGAGCTCCCGAGGAGTTCCATGGAGCTAAAGTCATTGGTTCGTGGAGGTAATCCAATACAAACTACTTTTACCTTCCATTTTTGCATTCGGTCCACTTGAGGAACACCAAACACCAACTACAAGAATTACTTTCCTGAAAGCACAAAATTTGCTCTCACTGCGAAATAGGGCCTTACTCGCATGCTGAAGCAAAAGGAAACAATGCAAGCGAAGTTCATCTAGTCAACTAGCATGCTGATTTGGAACATGTGCTTTTTGTGAGGTGAAATTGGTGACGCTGCACTTGTTTTGCAATATTTTGTCTGGTCAAGACGTCAAGTATCTATGTTGTAATGGCACTAGAATTCTTCCTGTTGATATTTCTTCTATTTGCATGCACTTAATTGCGTAAATTTTTATTTCTCAGTTTTCCGTGTCCGTTATACCAAAATGTTCCACTCTCACTGGCGTTGAGCCCTAGGATATTTTCCGCGGTGGCTAAATTTAAGCCAGACATAATCCATGCTACTTCACCTGGAATTATGGTAATCATTAAAAACTCAATAGGTATCATTGTCCTTTCTTTTTGTAGTTTTCTCAGTACCATATATCATGGTTTCAGGTTTTTGGCGCTCGCTTTATCGCAAAGATGCTTTCAGTCCCAATGGTGATGTCATATCATACCCATCTTCCAGCGTGAGTTTCTCCTCTTAAAATCATGAATACTTCTGCAATATGAGTCCTTCTGCATGCATAATATTGTTACAAGCAGATCTTACAGCCTCTAAATTAGGGACCAGATATAGTACTGTAGGGCAAGACCATCATAATCCAGTGATTTCCCTGGCAGAGACATTACTTTTGAAATTTTGAAAAGAAAAAGAAAAACACATGGCTATGTCATGCAATTGGAGGATTAAAAAAACTTGGATGCATATGCGTGGAATCAACAGGCAAAAATGCTGCCTCCGCCAATGTTGATCAAAACATCCAACCGAGGCACACCATTACATCACTAACTCTTTCTGTTGCAAATTATAATACCTGGTGTTGATTCTTGAGCTGAATTCTTGTTATGACTTTCAGGTATATACCGAGATACAATTTAAATTGGTTACTTGGACCCACATGGAGTCTTATAAGTAAGCCTAACATCATCACTCATTTTGTTCTTCATAAAAGAAAGAATCTGACAGCAAAAATAGAACTGTTCTTTCTCATTAAATTTGTGCTGACACTCTTATTTTGTTTTGAAGGATGTCTTCATAGGTCTGCAGATCTTACTCTAGTTCCATCAGTAGCTATTGCTGAGGACTTTGAAACTGCGAAAGTAGTATCAGGTTAAACAATTACGATAAATCTATATTTCTGCATTTCATTCCTTCATCCATCCTAACCATAGTTTCCTTGTCTCTTCAGCAAACAGAGTTCGGCTTTGGAACAAAGGTGTTGATTCTGAAAGTTTTCATCCTAAATTTCGGAGGCATGAAATGCGCATTAAATTGAGGTTTGACCTATTTCTGTAATATTCAATAGCAATATGTGAAAAAAATTGTGCATAGCTAACTTATTTTCCTTTTCTCTCTTGTTAGTGGTGGTGAACCAGAAAAACCACTCATAATACATGTGGGTCGTTTCGGGCGTGAAAAGAATTTGGATTTTCTGAAAAGGTAGGCTTTTTGGCTTGTACATTTCACTGTTTGTCAGTATAAAATAAACTGTAAATGCATTTGAAGAATATAGATGGGAAAAAATGGAGAAAAGAGGAACCTCCTCAACTAACAATGGATTATTTCATAACATCCAAGTGGTGTACTTTACATCCACAATGTTTTTAGTTATAATCATCTAGGAACTACAGTGAAAACATCTGTGGCATCTTGTTTTCTTCGGCATGGCCATTTTCATTAGTTGTCCCTGAGTTAGCATAACTTGCAATCGTCTTAGCCTTTTAGCTTGAAGCATGCTTGTAATATGACTTACGTGGTCCTGTTTATGACTTTAACCAAGTAACCATTTCAAGTTCGTCACATGTATCATAGATCACTTATCTGTATGTCGCATGTTCACTACATGGTGGTTCTTTTGTCATGTCATCAGAACTTTGCTTATTTGGTGACAATACAGGGTTATGGAAAGGCTCCCAGGAGTAAGAATTGCTTTTGTCGGTGATGGACCATACAGGTGCATTCCTCAATGTTAAATATTTTTCGTTATCAACAAGACTCATACATGATAACATATATTTTGAAATGACACTATTTGGAGCACTTTAGTTTTATCTTTTGCATATGCCTGGTATTATATGTACACTCATAGTTACCAACTTATAAGCAGTATGAGTTTACTGTTGGATGAATTCTGATAAGGCAAATCTGTTCACAAGTTGTGATTTAGCATTATATTTTTTATTTGATGTATTGCACGCACGGTTTGGTACGAGTATTTGTGTCTGCAAAAGGTCAGAGGTCCTATGTGTAGGACCTTCTAGACAGTAAATGAAGGTTTCACGTACAATAGCAATACATTTATACCAAATGATAACTGAGCGGTTTGTTTTTAGTGAGCAAATTACAGCTGTAGGTGCCTGGCCATCTGTTTGATCCCTGTTCCTTCTTGAATTTTGGAGAAACTTATGCGGTCTGTTTAATCTTGGCAGGGCTGAGCTGGAAAGAATGTTCACTGGCATGCCTGCAGTATTCACTGGAATGCTCCAAGGTGAGGAGCTCTCACAAGCATATGCCAGTGGTGACTTATTTGCAATGCCTTCAGAATCCGAGACACTTGGGCAAGTAGTGCTGGAGTCCATGGCTTCTGGAGTCCCAGTTGTCGCTGCTCGTGCTGGAGGTATACCTGATATAATACCCAAGGACAAGGAGGGTAAGACCAGTTTCTTGTTTACACCCGGGGATCTCGACGAGTGTGTGAGGAAGATCGAACAACTCCTTTCATCAAAGGTTCTGAGAGAATCCATTGGAAGGGCTGCTAGGGAGGAGATGGAGAAGTGTGACTGGAGAGCAGCCTCGAAGACAATACGCAATGAGCACTATTGTACCGCAACGTTGTACTGGAGGAAGAAAACGGGCAGGACTAACTAGGTTATTCAGGAACCGTTCACCGCCCTCTCCACCTAGTTACTGTTAATAACCAAAGAGTTTGTACATTGTACCCAACAGCTCGCAAGTTTGTGCGGCTAGCTGCATTCATATGTGTTCACAATTATGGGATGGCCACTGACCAAAAGCTTGTATGCAAGTCATGTACATTAGACAGCTCTTTGAGATTGGCTATTACTATCGAAGTGCTAACTGCTAATTTAGAATACTGGAGTTGCCTGCTGTGTCTCTAGAGTGAAAGTTGAATTGTGTTGCTGTTATTGTGAGCTGCTACTGCCAACTCTGGTAGATTGCTACCCTTGCTTTTTGCACAATGCCATAGCTAAAGCATTTACCTGAGGCGTAAAACCTCTAGACTACAGCATTTTTCTTGCCAACTGTGGCCATTTCTATCAGCCAGATAGCACATGCCTATCTAATACGATACCTGTGTGGTGCAGCAATACAAGCACAAAGGGTAAGGAAGTCAAACAGCAAGAAATACATCCTGATGTAAATATGTATTGTCAATTCCAACAAGGCTGCAGAACTTAAAACAAAGCTACAACTTTACAGTTTACAAGATGAATCAACAAATTGAGCGCGCCAAAATGCGGACTTAATGGGGTTTCCACAGAACATATACAACTATTGCAGCAAAACTACACTAACACTATCAACACAATCCCCTCCACCACAAAAATGGTGATATCCATGCAAACAGCGCAAACAACATGTTTTCATTGACAATTAATTAATCAACAACAACACAATATTACTCCGCCAAGAAAAAGGTGGTGGTTTTCATGCACAACGGCATAAGAAATATGTAATTGTGCACAACCGATGTCTCAGCAAGCAGGTTTTCTGTCTCCGTTCATTACTTGTTTGCATTTGACTTGCATGATCGATTACACAGAAAGGCCATGGACCGTGACAGTAGCAGAAAATCATCAGCTGTATGCTTGGAGAATTGGACCTTCCATTTACTGACTGGCCCTGTCCATTATGCTCACCAACAAAATGGCAAGTTTTCAGAGGAATTGCAGCTGTAGATGCTTGTGATCTCACTATAAAATCAGTCTTGAAGTATGGGTAACAACTGCAAGTCAGATAAGCGAAGCTATTGCTGTAGAATTTTGACATTTGAAGAGGTTCGGTTATTCATCTTGCAACACTATCATGACTTCTCCACCTTGACTGAGAATGCCGTCTAGAAATGCAATTAGTTTTTCTTTGTCCTGAAAAACCTTAGGTGAAGAAAAATCACTATCCAAATTAAACCAAGTACCATTAACGCATCGAATTGCCACCCAATGCCGGCCAGTCCAAAGCCCTCTCAACCTCCTGACGGGTACATTGATCATCAGACCAACCAATGCATCTGCATCCAGATCGATTGAAGAAGCCCCTTTCCGATGATCATGCCAGACTACCTTCTTCTTTCTAGCTTCTAATGCTGTGATGAGTACATTTACATCATAGTTCCCGGTGAATACATTGTGGTGAGGCTTAAAAATCAATGAAAGAGGAGTCCAGTGCTCCTTATTTGGATCAATAAGAACAAGATTTCCAGCGATCCCATCCAACTCAGCTCGGGTGAAAGATTCTTTTTCCTGAACCATATAAAGCATAATTGACGGTTAAAAATCGGTACAACTGTTAAGCAGGTAGGATGACACTGCCTTTTCTGATTTGCTCATAAACGGTTGAGCAGGTAGGAATTGAAAAACACTTGCATATAATGCTCATGCAATCATATAGACTCCTTGATTGCAAGTATAAATTGCTCTCAGATTCACATAAGCAGCAATTTCACATGGCGTGAAGAAAATCAACAGGACATAAAGATTTATCTCTACTAAGCTACCAGCTGAAATTTATGATTGATGAGAGCTTTAATTTGTTATGGTGGAACAAAAGCGTGCTAGACGAATTGAAATAGATATAAATGTGATGCACAGTTGATGAATTCATGGAAAACATTGTCCAATCCGTCGAACCGGTGCAACAAATAACACTGAGAGTGACCGACTTAAGTATGCTGTAGCTTTCAGATGCGAAGGAGCACTATTCCAGTTTTTCTGTATCCAAGATATCGTGATATTTCACTAGCACACAAGTTTTGATAACATCGATTCACGTGAAAAAATGCACATCATGGCCAACAGATTGGAGCACAACGTTCAATTGCTAACAACTTCCTCACTAATGTCGATTAGTAATATAAGCCACAAAATAAGGAAATCATATGAAAAGGAATGGAAGTTATGCGAAATTCTCAAGAAAAAAAAGTAGAGACGGTAGATAGAACTTCTTTTTTAGAACCCAACAGGATAATACCGGAGGGGGGAGAGACGACGGACGAGCTACCTGCATAAGGTTGTTGAGGGCGTGGAGGAGGCAGAACTGCAGCCGTTGCCTTTCGTGATACACCTTGCTGCTGCTGCTGCTGCCGCCGCCGCCGCCTACCATCGCACTTGATCCCTCCTCGTCTTGTGTTGCTTCCGATTTGGGTCCCGATTCCATGCGGAGATGGTGCAGGAAGGAGAAGGGAGGGTTTGGGTTCGAAGAGAAGATTCCTTCCCTTCGCTCTCGCCGGTCGCCGCCGCCGCCGCGTCGATACCCCCGGCAGGAACCTCGGGGTCGCCCTCTCTCTCTTTTCTAACGCAACAGCAGAACTGGAGATTCACGGAGTCCCGGAGTCAGGGACACGCCACGTCTTATGGTCTTTACTACTCCGCGAATACAATTTTAAAAACAAATTTCTCTTCCTATTTGTTATTACTCCCTCCGTCCCAAAATTCGGTAGGATTTGAAGAACATGTCACTTTAATTGAAACCATATCTTCGTTGTGCCATTGGCAATTTTACGCCTCTCTGTTTCGTCATTACTCCGTTGCCGCTCAACTGCTCATCCCTATTAATCTTTTGTCATTACTTCGTTAGTCCTCATCTCTATTGCCAGTGGTTGATTGGCGTATTTGCCCGAAATAATGGTTAAGGGCCAATTCGGATTGGAGGAATTTCACAGTAAATATTGTAAAATTTCTCCGTTCCAAGGGAGCCCTAAGAGCTTATTGGAAGAGGCACAACATAAACGTTAAGGCCTATTAAAACACATGGATTTTATAGAAAAATTAAAGAAATCAGCATAATTTTCATAATAAATGGAAAACCCTGCAACGTCTCAGCTCTCAAACCAGGCCTTGCAAAGGATTTTTGTTCGGTACCACGAGGTCACAATCGTAAGGTCTTCCCGGCGCTAGTACTACACTGGTACAATACGACAGTGCGACGGCAAGGAGGTGAGAATTGATGGACGATCCAACAAGAAATCAAGGGCAGCAGCATATTCCAATTTCCAACTTGCAGGAACTCATGTTAACAGTAAATCTATTTACATCGCTGTCCAGTCTTCTCCTATGAAGTGTACAGACTGCGCCATCTTCATAACGCGCCAAGCCGTGAGATATTCTGCAAAATCCATTTGTGCTCTTTTCATCTGAACTAAAACCTAAGGAGAAGAAGAGGGGAAAAAAAACCCCCACCGTTTCACGGTTGAAAGAACTCGTCGATTTAATATAGTCAAATCTAATCTAAGTTTTAACTACTCGTTATCGTACACGCTCCATCTCTGTGGAATTAAACCGTGTTTTGAACGTAAGATGACCAATTTAATAAGAGTCGAAGTAGTCTGAATTTTGTAGGGGAAGAACCGAAGAAGCAGTGCCGTAAAGGCAAAAGAAACAAGAAACACGGCCTGAGTCGACTCGACCACGCCCCTCGTCCGTCTTCCTCCCCAAAACTTCAGCAAAGCAACGAGTCTTCTCAGATTATTTAATTCTCGCGTCGTCGGACCACGCCGCCGCGGGGATCTGCCGGCTGGAGAGGAGCGAGGGGGAGGCGGGCTCTGCGGAGATGTCGGACGCGCTGATCAACGGCGTCGCTGGCGCCGGCGGTGGGATCATCGCCCAGCTCCTCACCTACCCGCTCCAAACCGTACGCACCATCTCTCCTCGTGCTTGGATTGCTAGATTGTTTGTTCGTGGCCTGGCCCTCGCGGCTGGTTCTTTAAAACGGAGGGTTTGGGGGCGCAGGTGAACGCGCGGCAGCAGACGGAGTGCGACCCCTCCAAGCCGGCGTTCAAGGACGGCGCCGTCCGCCAGATGTGCTTGGTGCTTCTCCTTCCCCCAAATTCCCTTCTCGTGTTCACGCGAGCTGACGAGCAATCTAACCCGCCGATCCGAGTCTAATGCTACCGCGATCTCTGGTTCTTCTGTTCTGTGGTAGGTGGTGAAGCATGAGGGGTGGGAGCGGCTGTACGGCGGCCTCATGCCTTCGCTTGTCGGCACCGCGGCCTCCCAGGTTGCTTTCGTTTTGCTCATAGATTTACCAATTCCCCTGCCTTGGTTGGAGAATTAACTGTACGAGCTTCTGAATCGAATTGTTTTGTCTTTAGGGTGTCTACTACTACTTCTACCAGATATTCCGGAGCAGGGCGGAGGCCGCGGCCCTCCAGCGATCCAGGAGAGGAGTTGGTGATGGATCCGTCGGGATGCTCCAATCCCTCACTGTCGCTGCACTTTCTGGGTAATCTTATTTTGCTTGTGCGTCTGCCATTGGCTTATGCATTGCGTTGTCATTATCTCGATATAATAGTTGTGAGCTCATTCTTGTTCTTAATGGTTTACTTATGATGAACAACCTTCGATGCTGTTGTTTTTTTGAGCAGATGTGTTAATGTACTTCTCACAAACCCAATTTGGGTAGTTGTTACACGAATGCAAGTAAGTAATGCACATTATTGCAGTAATGCAGTGTTATTTCTCAGTGACTACTTTTAGTGTAAGAAATTCAGTGTCACATCCTGATGAAGTATGATTCATTCTTGTCTGCAGACTCACCGGAAGGCAAACAAACTGCAGAGTCCTCTGGATTTGACGTGTATTCCTGACAAGACCCTACAAGCTCCCGCTGTTGAAAACATACCTCACAAAACTATCCATGTTGTAAGTAACTTTGATCATTTCTCTTTTAGGATGAGATACTTTATTCTTGCAATTACATGCTGCTGATTACTGGATCCAAGACTAAAATCTGTTCTTACTTACATGGAAAAAAGGCCTCATCCCTGTTCCTAAACTGTTAGCTTAGCTTAATTCTTTTGTCCCTAAACTCCGGATAAAACCCATCCTTCAACTCTGAAAACCAAGTAAAACTTGTCCTCCTGCGTACTTCATAGTCAATATGCAAGTGCTAATGATTTAGACTTAGTTTGAGGCATGGTTGATTGACTCCGTGTGGCTGCAGATTCAGGACCTTTACAAAGAAGCCGGATTTTTGGGCTTCTGGAAAGGTGTTGTGCCAGCTCTTATTATGGTAAGTCTTATGTCGCATTTTCTTTTGCTAAGTTATTTCTTTTTTACAAATTCTTGTTTCCATGTTTCATCTGTCATCAGGTTAGCAATCCTGCAATCCAATTCATGTTGTACGAGACTCTTTTGAAGAAGTTGAAAAAGAGACGTGCCTCTAATCTGAAGGGAGCTGATGGACTGACCGCTCTTGAAGTAAGCTTTTGGCTTTTCTGGTGACTGGGACCAATGTACAGATTTATTAGGATATAAACAATTTACATCATGCTAACTTGCTGCACTGGGGCCTGAATTGACCAATAACGCTGACTTGAAAGTTTGTCTTCCAGTAATGATGTTGCATGTCTTAACTTCATTTACCATGATGATTTTCTGAAAACACTAGTATTTCTTATATGCTCCTAATACTAGTATTTCTTTGTTAGTTAGCTATGTTATAGACCCTTTTTATCTCACGCTGTAAAATCCTTGTCAGATTTTCCTTCTTGGCGCTGTTGCAAAACTGGGTGCGACTGTTGTTACATATCCTCTTCTAGTTGTGAAGGTGATTATTTGAAAACCAGCTACAGCAGCAGCTGTTTCCCTGCATAATTGAGCAGACATGTCAAGTTAAACCATTTCCTTTTCAACAGGCAAGACTTCAGGTGAAGCAAATAATTGACGATGACAAGAGGCACCGCTACAAAGGTACATCGTTGGTCTTCATTCTTTGAACTTCATTTTATTCTTTAATGAGTAATGTTGGTCCATATCCTGTTTCTGTTAGTGTTCACTTCTCTTGTGGTAATAATATTTACTGTTCTCTGACTTTGTTACCAAATTCGCTATGCAAATTTTCTTGCTTTCAGGCACATTTGATGCGATCACAAAGATGATACGTTATGAAGGTTTATCAGGGATATATAAAGGAATGAGCACAAAAATCATACAAAGTGTTTTTGCTTCTGCCCTCCTTTTTATGATTAAGGAGGAACTGGTGAAGGGTGCTCGATTATTGGTAACCGGTAACACCAGCCTTGTCAAGAAGTTACCATCAAAGCCATTAAGATGATCTAGGTATTTGTACAAGAGTTAGTTCCCTACTTATACCACAACTGTTTCCATAAAGCGATGGACAGAGTTGCCAAGCGCCTCTGTTAGGAGATATCAAGTTATCTGTGATCGACTGTAGGTTCTCCAAAAGGAGATTATAGTTGTAGTCTATACAATTACCACTGTGATTCTTGTAGGAACCAATAATTATGGTATATATTGGGTAGGCTATCTGTGTTGCTCGTGTAAAGTATACTGTTATGGAAGATTGAAACACTGGAAAATAAGTTCCTTTTCAAGAAAAGAAAATAAGTTGGCAATGAGAATCGCACGCGCCAGATATCTGTTCAAATTTCTTGAGTTTCTTTAGCTTGTTTCTTAGAGCCAACTGAGAAGAGGATCGCAATCGTTCAAACTTCGCATGTGTTTAGACCAAAAGTTTAAAAAAAATTGGAATTTCTGTCCATTTTTAGCATAACCGTGTCTATAAGCCTGACGAGGTGCGCCCCATATGTCAATGTGATATTCAGGCAACTGTTTTGATACACAAGTGCAACTGAGCAATCGGACCCGACAACAATGACGTGGAATTTAATTTGAGTATTTCAAACTCATTTTGGTGAAACTAATACTGCCTCGAGGGTTTTTCTTTAACAATATCTAATTGTTTTTTTATGAAGAGATGCTTCCTCTGAAATCCAAACACAGTCGTGTGCGTACGGCTTATCTTACTGGTCTGGCGCGACCAACTAGCTGAGACTTTAACGAGAGTGTGGCCGGTCGGGTGGGGTGGATAAGGAGATAGAGAAGCGACCGCTCCGCAGCTGCAGCGGCAAAGCCTCCCCGTCGTCCAGCCCACGCAGCGCACCGCAGCGAAGCCGCCGCAATGGCCGCCTCCTCCGTGGCCTCGACTCTCCTCCTCTCGCTGTCCTCCTCCTCCTCGCCCTTCCTCTCCTCCGCCTCCGCCTCCTTCCTCCCATCCTCTACCTCCTCCCCGCGCGTCGCCGTGGCGGCCGGCAAGCAGAAGGCGGCTGTCTCCGTCCTCCGCGCGCTGCGCGCCGAGGCGGCCACCCTCCCGGTGCTCTCCTTCACCGGGGAGAAGGTCGGGGAGGTCGCCCTCGACCTCAAGTCGGCCCCGCCCTCCACCGCCCGCGCCATCGTGCACCGCGCCATCATCACCGACCGCCAGAACAAGCGCCGCGGCACGGCCTCCACGCTCACCCGCGGCGAGGTCAGGGGAGGCGGCAGGAAGCCCTACCAGCAGAAGAAGACGGGGAAGGCGCGGCGCGGGTCGATGCGCACGCCGCTCCGCCCCGGAGGCGGTGTCATATTCGGCCCCAAGCCCCGAGACTGGTCCATCAAGATCAACCGCAAGGAGAAGCGCCTCGCCATCTCCACCGCGCTCGCTAGTGCCGCCGTGGCCGACGATGCATTCGTCGTGGAGGAGTTCGACGAGGAGTTCGCCGCGGGTCCCAAGACCAGGGACTTCGTGGCAGCGCTTCAGCGGTGGGGGCTCGACCCCAAGGAGAAGGCCATGTTCTTCGCCACGGATTTTGCAGACAATGTGCGGCTCAGCGGCAGGAACATTGGCTCCCTCAAGATGCTAACCCCCAGGACTCTCAACCTATACGACATCCTCGATGCCCGCAAGCTCTTTTTCACCCCGGCCGCCATTGACTATCTCAACTCCAGGTATGGTGCCACCGTTTTTGATGAATATGAGGATGATACCGATGGCGAGGATGATGGTGAAGAGGAAGTGGTGGAGGAGCAAGAGGAGGAAGGGAGCACAGAGGAGGCTGCTCAAGGTACATACCTATGCATGAACAATTTCCAGGTTTCATTTTATTATTTCTATGCTGGGCATGTGCGAAATGTGTAACTAATGCTATCCAGTGATCCTTTATTTTACATGTTTTAGTTGATAGTTAGGAGAGAAAATGTTCCAATTTAATGGTACATAGTTTTATCTTTTAACTCTTAGCTATGCTCTATTCTAAATATCCTGATCGATGCTATACATGTGCTGGTAAAGATCCTGGCATACGTTTTAAGGGGAAAAACAAGGTACCGTGGCAAAGAAACAGAAAATGTATCCATTTCTGTCTTATGAACACCATTTTAATTATTAAGGATGGAGAAATGCTTTGTGGTCTTGTAGACTTATGGAGCTATTCTTTTTTTGAGATAGTTCTCTTATTCTTACCGGCATATAGAAGGAAAACCATGCTAATGTACATTGTATGGTATTTTTTTTTCTCCTGAAAGATCCAATAAGTCCAGGACATAATTCAATGGTCTATTTTAGAAGCATGCTTAGAGATCCACCTAACCCTGCGCTAGCTCTTGGTAGACCTGCTGTGTCTGTATTACTGTATGTTACTCGTAATTCTGCACCTCCTTAGGGTTTTTATTCGGTGATCAGGAGCAACTCAACAATGTAAATAGAAAATGACTTCACCTAATGGTGGTTAAATTTTAGGCTGAAGGTGGATTAATTCCTAAGCATTAGACTGAAAAATAAGAAGAAATGAGACTGCATGGAATCCATTAAAACCACTGAACCAGAACTCCAGGGATACTGGTACTCTCCTTATAATAGTGTCACAATATGGTGTGCCACTTGAAACATTGTCAGCCAATGGTGCTGTCGCCATTCACTTCAAAGATGTTTGTTAGACCTTAGAACCTTATTAATAAAGCAGTTAAAGCTGAATATGCTGGTTTAAGTTGTGTTAAACACATTTTCTTCATCACTCAAGCACTTGTTTTCTCAAATATTATGCAATAATTACAGGACTATGTAATTATTTAATTGATGTTCAGTTTTCTGTTACATTTTGGTGCTGTCTATTAGAACTTTCTCTTATTTTGAGCATTTCTCAGGAACTTCTTTTTGTATGACTTTCAGATGAGGCTGCAGAGACTGAGGCTGATAGCAATTCCTAGGGAAGGAGGTGTAGATTGGGCTTTTTTTGTTTGTTGGTCTGGTAATTGCTTCCCTGATGCAGAAGCTTTTTGGTTTACTTTTGTTGTAAGTTTATAATGTTTTTTCACTGATGCAGTATATTAGATCTTCAAACTGCACATATATTTCCAAATACACTATTTCAAACTGCACATATATTTCCACTGCATATTTTTCTTGCAATTTTATACAAAAAGTGCTTTCCAAGCTTCAAAAAAGCGATGTTAACCCGCTGGTTACCACTATTTTTCTAACATCTTGAGTCGTGGTATGATTATAAACTCTTGGCTCCTTAAATTGTTGAATTGTTCCTTGTTATGACTAACTTTTTCGCTGGGTGAGCTCTAACAACTGATAAGCCTTTTCAGAGGACTCACTGCATTTTACACCGTGGAAACTAGCCTAGCTTAACTTGGACATGGAGCACTGGAGCAGCATAGCCTGAGTTAGCTGCTCATCTTGAAATTCTAAACCCAGATCAGTCCTAACCAACGGACCATTTTGCTCAGGTTTACTTGTAGATCACCTGAGGGTTTTAGTGAGCCAACCTTCTGCTTATGCCTCACCATAATGATTCCACCACTTTTCTTTCTTGCTTGGGTTGCTGGGCACTTGGTCATGCAAGAAGAATTGCTGGGCTATCCTTCAAGTCCACCCAAACAACTTTTGGACCAGATCATAACCTTTCCAATTGTTCTGACATTGCACTACAAGTGGATTATGGGCTTATGGCCAAAGCTGCGTCTGTACTTCTAGAAAGGTGCAAGCTCTGGTCTTTTGCTACGTCCTACTATTTTACCTGTCATTTTTTAGCTGGTGCTATCGGTAGAATTTACTTATAGTTTGCTCTGTCTTACTCTGCTTTCAACAATAAAAGAAATCATTTGTGAGATTGTGACTGACATAATATTTTGTTCTATCTATGAACCGAAAAGGTAAGAGTCTTGCTTAGGTTGAGCCAGCTTCCTTGACACCATCTTTTAAACTTTCTTTTCTGCGCAAAAAGCTATCCTTATTATATTAGCCCACTATGATAAAAGGCATACAAATTATGGGAGTGGGACCTGAGCACATCATTTCACTCATTTGTTCTTGAGAGTGGTCATTGATTGGTTCTAGTTTGGGAATACTGGATCGATTGACTATAATTGTTTCCGTCCATACATGTTAGGTCTGCATTATGCTCCTTGGAAGGAATCATTAGAAAGAAAACTTGCCACTACATTAAATGTCACTCACCGCATTAAGTTCTGTGCAAATATGCAGCAGAATTCTATTGTGCCACTGGCTGCTCTTGTGCAACTGAATTTACTGGGTGAGATTCTTAAACTAAAAATTTATTACCAGATCATCTCAGTGTCTCCGGACGTAACAGGAAAAACGGTTGATTCAACCTTCAGGTCACTGTTAGGACACGAAAGCACCAGTGGAAGAAATAAGTTAGCATGACGGTAGAAATCTTTGAAATTATCGTCGTTGTCGGTTGCTTTTCGGCGTGTTGGTCTGATCTCCTTTGGAGCTCTTCCATCATCCGTGTCGTAAAGTTTGCACGCGTCGCTGTCGATTAGTCCATCAACAGCTTTGTGGCCAATGGGCCAAGTTACGTTGCTCCGGTTCACAGTGCTTTGTGGTTGTTTGACACTTTGACCCAAAAGCTTTAGTTTATGTGTCTTTTGAGCTATGTTGTTGCATTTCCGTGAAGTTTAACCTCGAAAACGCATCTGGTAAGTTTGGACCCAGGCCTTCCTATCGTATCTTCCAATCGAATGTGCACGATGCAACGGCTCTGAACATCCGGTGCTCGTTCTTTTTAAATGAAAACGGATGAACAGATCAGGGGCGGAGCTCGAGAGAGATTCTAGAGGGGGCCAACTATTATAGAGTGGAATACTAATGTTGGTAATGGCAAAAGTAGAATTTATAAATTTTAAGAGGGCTATTTTATTAAGAAAAATGTATGTCATCCATAGAAAGAAAATGATTTAATAAGCTATTAAACTTATGAAAAAGAATGGACTTCTCAGGATTTAAACAACAAACTTCAGCATATGCCCTAATCAATTGAGCAGAACATACACTGAATACTACTTCCGTTTCAAAATATAAATGATTTTTTCTATATAGTATATAAAAAAATCTTTTATATTTTATACTACTTTCGTTCAAAATATAAATATTTTTTTCTATATAGTACATAGAAAAAATCTCTTATATTTATATTTTCGGACGAAGTACGAAGGTAGTACTGTGTTAAGTATGTATATGTTTGTTGTTAAAGCCAAGGTAGCCAACACCCAGGTTGGCCTTCATGGACCTTAGATAGATGATTGTCTTGTTTATAGGGAATAAGTAAATATTATATATATACTATAAAAGACAATGGTGAAATGGTGATGTTGGTTCTGTAATTCTAAAACCATTACTTTTGTATGTTTTACAAACTAGTTCATGATATTCTTCTATTATTATATAATAGTCTAATATCTGTTTGAATCAATATATATTCATATAAGTATATGCATTTTACCCATATAATATCATGAGTATTTTGTAAACCTAGCAAATCCTATAGGAAGTTTGTTTTATGAATCGTAAAAGCATGACACGAATAATCCATTAGGCCCAATAATTTAAACAGAACCTCGACGAATTTTGGACTGCTGATTTTGAAATTCTTCCTAAGCCCAGATCTGTGCTATACAAAGGTTAGCGGCAGACTAACCTAGAGGTGGATGATGAGCCAGCTTGACTTATTTTGGCTCATTATGTTAACGACTTACTCGTTAACCTTAACCAGCTTAACGGGCTTAACGGGCTTAACGAGTTAAATGTCTAGCCTGGCTTACCTTACAAGCTCGTTAAATAAGCATTAAATATTATCTCATTTATATCACTTTTAAAGTTATAGGTTCATCAATTCATAAAAAAACTACACAAGTAGCTCACAAGCTAAAAGATCGGCTTGGCTTGACTGGTCATGGTTACGAGTCCAAGCTAGTCTGAGCTACGAGCTTCAAACTTGATATCTACACGGAGAGGAGCGGAAGAGCGGAAGGATGTAGCGGGCCAAGGGCAGCCACTGTCTCTTGCTGTTTTCCCCAAATTTTAAACACCATTGAACAAATGACTTTGGATGGTACATAGGAATTGTTTGGTTCATCACCGATATACAACCTTATATTTTGGCAATGACAACAAATGATGGATATCTGAGCTGAAAGAGGAGAGAAGAAGGGATGGAGATGGTTACCGACGCAACGGCAGTAGCTCTCCCCGTACTCCCTCGACGCTATGGCTATGACAACAATGGTGGCAGCGCTTCCCATCCTCCCTCGACCACTACTTGAGACCAAGAATTCTCAATACCACCAACCGCCATGCAGCCTCAACCACCGTGCTCCCTTCTCCCTCCTCTTGCGGTTGCCTCCTTACCACCACAAAATCCATCAGAGTAAAAACCCCAACCTCCCGAGCTCCGTCAACCTCCATCGCCACAAATCCGTTGAGGAACATCGCTAGCACCAGGAACCTTGTGCCTCGACCTCCCCCGCTCCTGGTGGCCTTCTCTGTCACACACACTTCCTCCAACCTAGCCGTCACGCTCTTCTTAAACCGTGCACCGCCCCATCTCCTCGTGCCTCCTCAATACATTCCTCTCCCGCCTGCTCGAAGCGCGCCACAACAGCGTGCCGCTTGACCTCCTCGTGCCTGACCTTCTGGCCTTCACACTTCCCATCCCGTGCAACTGATGCTCCATTGGCGAATCTAGGATAAATATAGAGGTGATGCTAATACATAATGTAAGATTTACTGGAAATTATATTTCCTCAAAAATATGGTCTTAAAAAATCCATGCTTCATTTTGAAAAAAGCATGTTCGTCAAGTTGAATTACACAATTCAATGTGCCATGCACAAATCAATGATGTAACGCTGAAAAAAAAGAAGACGAGCTCCTCGTAGATGACAATATTTGCCTTGTTCTCATTGGTTTGCTAATCATGTTGTGTTTGCCGAAGATAGATGAGGCACGAAACACACCATAGAACTATACGTGAGTTCTCTCATTCTAGCCGCTGTTGGTTTCAATATGTCTTCTTTGACTGCCTCAGTGTTCCCTACTAGCCTTGAGCTTAGGGGAGAATACTTGGGACCGAAAGCTGAAGTTGGGGCTTACGCCTCAACTGTGAATTCGCCCATGTATTGCTCCGCTCCACCTTCCACATTGGGCTGCTCCACCTTGTCTCTAGTCTTTTGCCTCCGGCCTTCATCCTCTGGTCAAAAGAGAAGAGAGAGGGGAGAGAAAATGCCTCTTCCATGTGCTCCCCCTTGAGAAAGAGGACACCATGTGCCGATGCTAGAGGGATGGGATCCTGATTTCTAGCATTTCCGTTAATATATTTGCTAAAAAAATATCAATCCAATTTGGAATAATTATTTTTTTCCAACAAACCAATGAATCGTGCTAGGGCAAGTGGTGCTACCAAAATCAATCAAACCCGCAGGATCCCAGTTGCCCGTTTCAGATGGACCGCCCAGATGTGCGCTGGTGCCATCTGCGCGTTACTGGTTACAAATATAGAGGATCTGCGTCCCTCGCGTCCTGCCTGGCCGTTTCCGTGACGAGACGACGCAAAAGGCCCAACTGCTGTCACGGTCGCGCTGGAAGCCCGGAAAGCGCGCCCGCGCGGGCACGTCGTCGTGGCTTTCCGCCGAAAGCAAGCAACGATCGATCCATCCATCCGCCCCAACGAACTGCCGTTTCTCGCTGGCTCGCTACCTCCAGCCTCCCCTCCCGGCCTCTCCTCCTCGGCCCGGAAGCGCGACACCACCACGTATATGCCGGTATGCACGCTGAAACGGCCACTCCGCGAGCGTTGATTAGCTGACATGCGAGGAGGCCGTTGCCGTTCGTTAACGACAAGATTCTGGATAGTGTCATGGAGTCTTAAATAAAATGATAGCGTCATGGCGCCGAAAGGCGTTGCCCATTGGTTGCCGAGTACAGCTGCGGAATGATTGACCGGGATCGAGCTGAACTTGCCGACCTGTGGTGTGGGCGGTTGTTAGGTGATATTCCATCAGTCATAAATTCTAGGACATTTTTATTTTTCAGAAAAACTAAATGTGATAATTTTTATTAATAATCATAGTATTATGTATGTTATATTATTAAAATTATATTTCAAAATAGTTTCATGTTTAAAAGAAATATTATATATGTCATGTGATGTTAATTTTATATTCATTGGTAACCTGACATTAAATAAATTAATAATAAAATTATATCAATTTTTGGAAAGTAGTCAAACTATATTATTGAATATGATCTTATAATTTAAAATTTAAAGACAGAGAGTAATAGGCAGCCTTATGCAACGAAATTTCATTACGCACTGGGTCAAAGTATTTATTTTTGGTACTGTTATTTTTAGGGCGTATGCTAAATATAGATCCGTCTCACTCGTGCGCACGAGTGTATTGTAAATCTCTCACGAGGAGACACGAGGAGAAGGGAAAACGGGAGAACGTACATGCCACTATGCCAATGGTTCCCACTCGTTCGAGCAATCTAGAAGGAAAAAACTCAACTCGCCTCTCATCGTCTCTCTCCGGCCATGAGGCCCGGGAACAAATGGGAACGTGCTCGTATAACTTCCTCTCCTTTTTCCCCTCCATTCCTCCCCTCCATATATATATACCCCTTTCCTCCATATCCAAGGTCAATTCTACATTTCACATCTTTCATTTTTTTTCCTTCGGAGCTCTCTATTCATCTCTCTGTTTACAGTTTGCTTACCATATGATCGTGATCAGGTTCGTAGCTAGACCAATCTTAATTTATGAGAATGCAACATTGGGTCGTCTGCAAGATGTCCATGTCTCCGACATGTGATTTCTCTATTTGTTTATCTTTTTCAGGTCTTGGAATTCTCTCTATTTACAATTACAATGCTATTGCTCATTCTCCCCGCAACAATTATCAAGGGCTTATTTAGTTGACAATAGAGATATAAAGCAAATAACATTGTTTGTGTTACACGATGTATTGATGAATTAATGAATTAAGTAATGTTGCCCTTCTTTTGGGAATTTATTAATGTTGCCTTGGTGAGATACTACAATACCAATAAAGTTTCTTTAATGTCTAGAGGGCTAGTCACGTGGGAATCTTACAGCATATAGTCCAGAAGGCTAGCCAACGGTGGATACAAAACGAAAAAAATAAACAGTAATACATTTTGCATGTCTCTCCCACGCACATATATTTTTCTAGGTAACATATCTTTTTTTTTATACACAAGTGCGTAGAATTACAGCTATAACATTTTTAAAAACAATTAGCTTTCATATGTTCTAAATTTATTACACATGTCTTCTGTTAAATTTCAAATACAAGTTGAAAAAATTGGTATACAAAGTCAAGGCCTAATAATGACACCTTCATGAATAGGAACACTCCTACAAGCGTCACCAATGTTATATCTAGCTATCAGGTAGATGGTTTTCGTCAAAGTATGGCATTACACCATACCTACTTGATTCAAGTATGGCAAACCAATGAAGTAGAACTAAAATCATGACCACTAGATAAACCATACTACATTCTGAAGACGCTATTATAACTTATTGATATTCCAGCAAGTCGGATTCTACTCAGACGGTAATGAAGAACAAGTATAGCGAAAAGGAGGTAGACTAGCAGTTGGTATTTTTACATATAAAAAATAATAAATATTTCTAGTTAGACCTGATATCAGTACTTTTACATGTAAAAAATAATAAATATTTTATGTTAGTGTTAGTGATATCATTCGAGGCAGCTCGTTGGTACTTTCTACCCATGTATTAGATTGTTGCCATGTAAGATCAAAACTATCATTATTAGAATCCCTCTAAATATAATTTGAGCAAAACTTTCTCTTTTTTCCTATTCCTTTTTCTCCTCATGTCTAAAACTGTGTGATGTTTAGCCCTACTGTTCTTGTACGATAAAAAATTATCCACAATTACATATTCGAATGTAAATTCTTTTTGCCTATGTCCTATAGGACAGTAGACCTGATAGGTGCTCACTCTATTTTTTTTAAAAAATATTTTTGGCTACAAATATATATAACATATATTCATATTCGTGTTAAATGATGCGAAATAAAACATAAACATGGCGTTCCAAAACGATCCATTTGCATATTGGTTGTGTGCTTTTGATTTCTTCTTTTTAAGTTTAATGTTGTAAAACTTACAATGTTAAAAATTATCATTGTATATTCATCAAATAATTCTAACATATTTGCAATGGAGTTTTTTTTAACTTCCCCTTATTTTTAAGACTGGACTAGTTTTTTTTCTAAACAACAAAGACTGAACTAATGAATATAATATGTTGGATTGATTGTGCTTATCAAATATATGGACATACAATATGTTGGATTGATTGTGCTTATCAAATATATGGACAGTATATTCCATTGATGCAATTTTTTTCTGACTACTTTTATCATACCATACAGATAATTCTCAAAACAGAGAGATTTACAAGAACATAATAGCAACATAACGACCATTCAGTCGGAGCTCCAATTATAGCACCAGAGGATTCAGAACCCATAGACGAAAACACTGGTGGTGACCCGCAACCATTGCGAGAAGACCTTGACCACGGACAACATCAGAAATTAGCAACAGCATAACACACACAGGAATGGAAGGAAAGTGAGAAATATCTGCAGTCGCCGTCAGCCTCAGGCCTCAGCCGCCGGCAAACGCACCGCATCAGCAGCCACAGGCGGAGTGTCCCGCTCCCGCCCCGTTGCCACACAGCGTCCGAAGCGTCCGAGTCGCGCGACTCCGCCTCCGCCAGGACAGGAAAAAACCGGAAAAAAAAACCCACATAAAATTTCCCCACTTCCGCTTTTTCCTTGCCTCGCCGCTCGCCCCACCCCACCCCACGCGGCCACGCCCCACCACACCACACCATCTCACCATCCCCCTTTCCCACCCTTCCGTGCGAACCCGCGGCGAGGAACCCAGATCGGGATCGCGACGGATCGGCGGCGGCGGCGATGGGTGGCGAGGCCGGGGAGCGGCGGCTGGGGAGGGCGATGAGCTTCGGGATCCCGGATGTGGCGCTGGGGCTGGTGATGGGGTTCGTGGAGGACCCCTGGGACCGGGACGCCATCTCGCTCGTGTGCCGCCACTGGTGCCGGGTCGACGCGCTCAGCCGCAAGCACGTCACCGTCGCCATGGCGTACTCCACCACGCCAGACCGGCTGTTCAGGCGATTCCCCTGCCTCGAGTCGCTCAAGCTCAAGGCCAAGCCCCGGGCGGCCATGTTCAACCTCATCCCCGAGGACTGGGGCGGCTCCGCCTCACCGTGGATCCGCCAGCTCTCGGCCTCGTTCCACTTCCTCAAGGCGCTCCACCTCCGCAGGATGATCGTGTCCGACGACGACCTCGACGTCCTCGTCCGCGCCAAGGCGCACATGCTCTCCTCGCTCAAGCTTGACCGCTGCTCTGGCTTCTCAACATCCTCTCTCGCCCTCGTCGCCCGCACCTGCAAGTAATTCTTTTTACCCTTCCTTGTTCGCTTAAAAAAATGTAGTTCTAAAAGGGATTTGGGTATGTTTTGCTTGCGGAGGGATAATAGTACTAGAATTGAACTCTGGAGATAATTGTAGCTCATAGGCATTAGGAAATAGTGTGCTCTAACTGTCACACTCTGGTTTTATAATGAGGTGCGAGGATTTAGCTTAGATCCGAGGCTACTTAGTCGAAATGGTTAAGTAGAAATAGGTTACTGCAAGAGTGTGGTAGATTTCTAGATAATTGACCAGCCATATATGTTGTCATTTGCAGGAAACTTGAAACGTTATTCCTGGAGGATAGCTTAATTGCTGAGAAAGAAAATGATGAATGGCTTCGGGAGCTTGCTACCAACAATAATGTCCTTGAGACACTGAATTTCTTTTTGACAGATCTCAGGGCATCCCCAGCATATCTTACCCTCCTCGTGCGCAATTGTCGAAGGCTGAAAGTTTTGAAGATTAGTGAGTGCTTCATGCTTGAGCTGGTTGATTTGTTCCGTACAGCAGAAATATTACAAGACTTTGCCGGTGGTTCCTTTTATGATCAGGGTCAAGCTGCAGAGAGTAGAAATTATGAGAACTACTATTTCCCTCCTTCATTGCACCGCTTGAGTTTGCTCTACATGGGAACAAAAGAGATGCAAGTACTATTTCCATATGGTGCTGCACTCAAGAAGTTGGATCTTCAATTTACACTCCTTTCCACAGAGGATCACTGTCAGCTGGTCCAGCGCTGCCCAAATCTGGAAATTTTAGAGGTATTTCCTTGCAGATTAGTTGCATGTCTTTTTGTTATGTTTCTTGTTTGGAGGTTTTATAGGAATATGTTATTCAACATGGGCTGATATTTTTTTTCTCATGTCAATCAAACAGGTGATGGATGTCATAGGGGATCGGGGATTAGAAGTTGTTTCACAGACCTGCAAGAAATTACAGAGACTTCGAGTAGAGAGAGGAGATGATGATCAAGGAGGTCTTGAGGATGAACATGGTATGGTTACACAGGTGGGGTTGATGGCTGTAGCTCAAGGCTGTCCTCATTTAGAATACTGGGCGGTGCATGTCACTGACATTACAAATGCTGCTCTAGAAGCCATCGGTACATACAGCAGAAATCTTAACGATTTCCGGCTTGTCCTGCTTGATAGAGAAGCAAATATAACAGAATCACCCCTTGACAATGGGGTCCGTGCTTTGTTGAGAGGCTGCACCAAGCTCCGGAGGTTTGCATTTTATGTGAGACCTGGGGTTCTATCAGATGTTGGCCTTGGGTACATTGGTGAATTTAGTAAGACAATCCGTTACATGTTACTTGGGAATGTTGGGGAGTCTGACCAAGGACTGCTGCAACTCTCAACAGGATGCCCAAGCTTGCAGAAATTGGAGCTGAGGGGTTGCTTCTTCAGTGAACGTGCATTGGCTGTTGCTGCTTTACAACTTAAGTCACTGAGATACCTATGGGTGCAAGGTTACAAGGCATCTCCCAATGGCACCGATCTAATGGCAATGGTGCGACCCTTCTGGAACATTGAGATTATTGCTCCCAATCAAGATGAGCTTTGCCCGGATGGTCAGGCACAGATTCTTGCATATTACTCACTTGCAGGAATGAGATCAGATTACCCCCACTCAGTAATTCCCCTCTACCCTTCAGTTTGAGTGTATATGTCTGATGCCGGGTTGTGAAACTCACACTCTAGTATAGGCCGGTATTGTTCTAAATTCTGCAGTTTGCTGCTCCAATTCTGTTTAGCAATGACCACAGAACCAATTACAGAAATGAAAGCAAGATAGCTGTTAGTTCGAGGAACATATTATATCTTGGGACTATGAATTGTGTTGCATATCTGAGGGGTATCACTTCTGCGAAAGCTCAGCTCAATTGCCAGCATGGATATGTAAACTTTTCCATTTTGATTAGGACCGGACACACAATTTTGTAATAATGTTCCTTCATCAATGTTTAGTAGTATTATTTGACTTCTTAGCTTTGTGTCACATTGTTTCTCTTGGAAGATTGCTGCACTGTGTACTAAGTCATTCGCTGTACAATATTTTTATCATCCACACTATTGGCTGTATCCTTGCTGTGACATTTCTATTTCTTCTCTGTTTGGTTTTGCAACGCCCCTTGTTTGGTCTGTATGATGGCGCGCTGGGTGTATATGCTGCTTGCTTTATCCTGTTTAGTGGAAATTTGGAATCATGCGTATCGAGATGTAGTCACATTTCAATAGAAGAAACAATAGACAACCTCACTTTGCTAATCTATGTATGTTTACTCCTAATAGTTTAGTTGATAGGTTCTATGCGTTTTTGGTGCCTAATCATCTTTTAGTTTGGGAGTGTCGGTTTGTAACTGTGTATGCACATGGTCCTACTTTACGTCCTGTTCACCCTTTTTATTTCGAGTATAAATGGTGTTGTCGGTTTACGAATTTGTAAGGTGGACGCAATCTAGCCTATAAACTTGATTCAGTAACTTGATTGCCTACAGTAGCACTAAGCCCAGCCTGAACCACCAACAGTGTCTGCCTACGAAATGACAGAATAACAGAACCTGATACAACACAGTTAATATCAAAATGTGCCACAGATTATAGATCTGGCAACAGAACGAACCACCAACAATATCTGCCTACGAAAGTAGGAAGCATAAACACATAGCAGCATCTGATACATTACGACACAAATAATATGGTACATGGTTCTAAGTTGGAAACTGGTGCAAAGTAAGCTTCACGAGATAGAGACATACACTTAGGCATAGAGAACTTTATTTATCTCTAGAACATCAAGCTTCTCAATTCATTCTGAGCGCTCCCTGGAGACAGACCTTGAGTAGGAACTGCGGCTGTGAGAGTAGCTCTCCCTAGAGTACCTCTTACCCAACGACCGGCTGCGCAACGGTTTCCTTTCACTGTATCTTTCCCTCGGAGAATAGCTCCCTGACCTTTGAGACTCTGGGGAACAGCTGCGGGAGTCGCCCCTCTGAGGTGATACACTGCGAGAATAGCTCCGTCCTCTAGCACTCCGAGAATAGCGTCTGCTGTCATATGGTGAAACAGAACGGTCATAGGAACATGACCTCTCTCTTCTGTAACGGTATGGAGTTCTTAAACGGTAGCAGGAACCATGGTAAGGTGAGTATGACCGACGCCATGAACCACGTGTGTCATAGGGAGAGTATGATCGCCGTCTACCATAAGGAGAGGGGGACCTGCCATACGGAGAGTATGACCGTCTCCTTTCATATGGAGAGTAGGACCTACGCCTCCCATAGGGTGAGTATGATCTTCGCCTGTTGTATGGAGAATATGATCGCCTTCTACCATAAGGAGAATAAGACCGTTCATGCTCAGGTGAGTAGCGTGAACTGTAACGGTCTCTCACAACAGGCGAGTAGCTTGGGGAATACCTCCGTGCTGGTGGCACCGTATAATGAAAAAATAGTCAGCAATCAGTTGTGTTATATCAGGAAAGGGTAGCAATGCTTACTATTTTCCAGAGAAATGAGACCAAACCATCCAGACACAGCAGCAGTTAAGTCAAACTTACCACGTGATGATTTTGTGCCCAGATACCTTCCAGGCGTTGGTGTTCTACCACGTCTTCTCTTAGCCTGTGGAAAGGGGTAACCAAATAAGCCTTTTCATCATTTTGGCATTAAAGAATGATGTAACAAATTAGTGGGAATCTGAACGACACAATTAATATGGAGACTATATAATGTAGGGCATACAACCCTTTGGTTGAGGTAGCATGTTTGGCTGTTAGGTTTATCTTTTGAATTTGTCGTAGAGCAGCAACGGACATCTACCCTGCTGCTGTCAACAAAAGCTTCAAACGGAAGAGCACTCAAATATTCAGCTCAGCAAGCTAAATGAGCATATAAATTTCACTCCAAGTAGAAGTGAAGAAATTCAGTAAATATATTGTGATTATACCTTCTCTACAGTTATCACACGACCTTCCAACACTGAGCGGTCTAGATATTTGATGCAACGATCAGCCTCCTTAACAGTAGACATGGTAACAAATCCAAACCCCCTGGATTCCCTTGTCCAAGGATCAAGAACTATGCTAGCATCAATAACCTGCAATACAGTAAGCAAGACAAAGTAACAATTAGAAAATCGTACACTGTTTTGGTATTTCCCTTTGCAGATACTTTGTAAAGGTTACCTCTCCCTCAGCAGAAAAGTGTTTCTCCAGATCCCGATCCGACACACGAGCAGATAAGCCAGTAACATACAGGTTGTTCCCAGGGTTTTCAACATCACTTGAGTCCACACTCCTAAAGACATTACAAGGATATCACATACTCCTCAGAATAACAGTAGCTTCACCCTCGAATATAGAGTGGAAGGCAGAAACATACTAAGAGCTAAGATAAATGTCATACCTAGAACGACTCCTATACCTTGAATGGCTGCTCTGCCTGGGCGATGTAGAATATGAGTGGGACTCGCATCTATCAATACAAACCAATCAGTAATCACAAGCAGGGCTTCAAAAAATTTGAAAAAAAATAAGTTTGGTAATGCGTACCTTGGTCCTCTGGAGTACGACATCTGCACGATAGACAGATGATTGTATCAATATCCACTGGAAAAACAAATATATACAAAAACATGAGATGACACTTGCAAACGTAAATATAACAAACAATGGGTTCATAACTTTTTGAAGTTGTAACTGATTGATTTATGACACCTTGGTGCCAAGTTGACAATCAATAAGATATTTTGCAAAATAAAATTATTATCCTTCAGAATGAAGAGATGTCCCAGAGTATATAGATGTATGCACACACCAAAAATAAATCCAGAGACCAACATAACGTAATGAATAAGAAACTGCAATGCATGAGATTCTTTGTTTATTTTCACCATGGTAATCATGTACTAGAACTTGTGCAATTGCGCACTAGCAATTGAAGCTTCCAACCATACAGTCCCGAAGATAAATCGACTTCCTAACACTGACCCTAAGTTTCCTCCGAGACATGTAGGGGCACTCTGCAGGTTTCGAACTTTCGATATTAGCGTTTGAAACTACATATACAATGGACAAAAAATGATTATGCCACAAGTCGTACAACAATTTGTTCCTTCATTTCTTCATTTCGTGCCTCTCTAGGAACCCATGTACTAGCCATCTATACCTCTTCTTTTGCAAAGCAAATACACGCAAATCATATCATTTTGACAAATGAGCCGCTATCCTAGTAATAAAGATCGAAAACTCGTGCCATAACGCTTCGAACTACAGCTAGGATTTATCTTTAAAGAGCCAAAAATATACTCGGATGTTTTACGGATCAGAGGGCAAACTATCGCCATACTCGAACAGAGAACGAACGGATTCACCGTCTTTAGCAGAGATAAAACATGAGGAGAATCAGAGGCAGCAATAATACCTTCCTCCGCGCGACACGATCCGAACCCGAGCCGAGAGCGTCTCTCTGCCGGCCTCTCGTTTTCAGTCACGGCGCTGCCTTTCTTCCCGATGGAGCGCGTGCGGTAGGGAATAAATAGAAGTGGGGAGTGGGGAAGGTTCTGGACGGAGGCGGACGCGAAAGTTTCTCAAATCTGGTTGAATCGGTTGCTCGCACGAACTCCACCTTCCTCCTCACGCTTCACAGATGGCGCTTCTTGGAGCCATTGGTTTTTCAGTACCTTTTCTTTTCTTTCTGTTTGTACTAATAAATTCCCTTTAGGAAATTAGAGCATTTCAACTATAAAAAATATAACAAGGTTTTTAAAACCGATGATACAATCCTATCCTTCCCTTTAAATTTTCTATAGAATATAGAAATATTAAGGGTTCCAATCCTTTTATCTCTTATATTTGTATTTTTTTACCTCTGTTGAAAACGTGGGTTCATTAGCCTTCTACTCTTTTTTTATTTTTTGCACGCATGTTATTTCAAACTGCTAAACGTTGTTTTTTAAAAAAAATTATTTAGAGGATATGGACAGCTACCCAATATCCTCTAAAATTCATATTTTAACTAATCTTCTAATAGATTACCTATCTCGTTTAAAAAAATTGATTTCCTTTCCCATTATTTTCGTTCTTCACAAATAGCTAACCAAAGTTTGGCGCCCACGCGTCATTGCGCTTCTTCCTCATGCGTGTTTTTGGTGTCGCGCGCTGGCCCTACTCGTCTCCCGTCGCCACATCCTCCCCCGCCTCCTCTACCACTACCGCCCCTCCTCGACCCTTCCTCATACACCGCTGATCGCATCCTCTACCGCCGCAGCCTCCCTCCCCGTCGTCTCCTCGCACCACGCCGTCGCGCTCCTCCTCCTCCTTCCCTTCCCGCCGCATCCTCTCCCCATTGTCGCATCCTACAACGTCGTCGAAATCAGACCTAAAGCAATTTTAAATTTATAGAAAATCATATTTTAAAAATTTTGTTAGATAAGTGGTGTTGTATTGGAAATTAATTTTTTAGAAATAACTAAAAACATAATTATTAAAAATTTATTTAGTGTATGTGCTCTTATGACCCTTAACATAGGAAAATAAAAATAAGAATGGTTGTTTAAGTGGACTTTAGTTGTTCTAATTATCACAGTTATGAAATGCTATCTCCATCCAAATTCATAAGGCGTATCTAATTAAACTACACAACATATTGCTATGTAAAATGCAAGTAGGACATGGTATAAAGTATAATAATTATATTTACTTTTAGTCACTTTCATATGGTGGTTCTTGTAATTAGTACTCCCTTCGCTTTCAAATTAGTGACACCGACCGCTGTTTAATTTATGCTTTGACAAATTCATATTTTGAAAAAGGTTTGTAAATAATTAAAATAGAAAATATTGGGTGAAAAGTAAGTGAAAACATATAAAAAACACACCTAAAAGTTCTCTAAATTCATAAAAAATACTAAAAATAGATATATACATGAAATATATTCACACAAACTTTCATATCTAAACTCAACTCTACCTGAGAGAATAAAAAATATAAATTAAAAAAATACAAATTCTAGGTGAATAATTACTTATTACTATTTATCCAAAATTTATCATTATCCAAAATTTATCATTGTTGTTACTTTAAATAATGTTGAGTTTGAATTTGAAATTTGATGTGAATGTATTTCATATCTACAGCAATCTTTAATATTTTTTTGAATTTATAAAACTATCATTTTTCAACTTATTTGATGGTTTTCATCCGATATATATCCTACTTATATATACTTATATATCATATCAATTATTAGAGTGCATGATTTCATTAATATAAACACGAAACTCTAATTAGTCGTCTAATTAGTCGTTTCATAGTAGCCTAACCATTACAGTAATTGGTGATCAAAGATGACATTATTTAAAAACAGATGGAATAACCATATGTAACATGAGAGAAACATTGCCGTGAAAGAAAAATAATTAAAAACATATCAATACCGTGCTTTACAGAAAACAGGTAGAGGGAGGCAAAATGAACTTATTTTATCAATCTCCGACTTAACGTGGATGTTCATATTTATGTCTCAGTGATAAGCAAATGTCCGTCGAGAATAAAGCTACTACGGTGACTTTGTGAAGAACATAATATGCCGGTCCAATAATTTCGAGATGGATAAGTGGTGTATTTTATAGGGGTAAATGTAGCGGACGTACTAGTAATTTCAAACCCAAAAAAATTCTGAAAAAAAATCAATATATGTATATACATTATATGTGGGCATGTCTTTTATATGTGTATATACTCAAACTGTACATAATACTTCATTCCCGAGTTATTTTTCTCAGCAAATTCATTCCTCTTAGGCTCTTAGCTCATGCCACTTCTATACATATAACCAATTACCTCAAATCTCTTTTAACTCTAACCCACCAAACGATAGGACATTTGTACTTGTTGAACTTTACACCCCAAAATTTTTGAATGTAAACTTTACATAAAACAAAATGTTATAAAACAAAATGTTAAGTTTCCTGTGTAAAGTTTTGGTTTGTTGACAAAAAAAAAAGACAGATTTGCCCCTATTTAATGACAGATTAGATGACAGATTAGGAACACTAGCTAGTGATGTGTAACAGCAAGAACAGACCCAACTGCCATGGCTGATCAGAAAAAATAGAATGTATTGACGCAAAGGCCCACAAGCAGCCATCCAGTTTACAATTACCATTTACATCACCCAGTTTAGCATCCCTTCCAGAAAAAATACAGAGATCCTTTTAGCATACAAAACTACACTGATATCCTGATTCATCCATATTGCTTAGATTTAAGCACCCCATCAAGCACAACAGGGACCTTAATTCCCTGTTGATACTACAAATTAAATGCATACCAAAGACTGTCACACAACATGTGTTTCTATGTCCATAAAAATGTCTCACAGCAAGACAAATTTTGGTCAGTACAAACTGCACAAAGATCATGCCCAGGTCACTTCACCTGTGCACACACTAGCTAGTGATGTCTAACATACAAATATACATCAGCAGGGCATAAAGAAAAAAAAAACTATGCTTGATATTTCTGTAAAGAAAAAAAACTATGCATCTGCACTGCACTGAACTGCATCTGAATTCTCTTGCAACCACTCAAATTTAGGAGTAATGAAAATTCTCGTCTGCAGTGACTGCTATGACTTATAGCTAATGACAGATATATAAATACTCACTGCAAATTCTCATGTTTGCCACTGCAAATAAGACAATGATCCATAGGCTCCAAAATTCAGGCATTTTTGTTCTTCTACGGCTGTAATGGCAAAAACATTTGGTCAGAAGACTTTACATTGTAAATTTTAACAAACAATGATAGGAAGCATACAGTGTAACATTTCTGATTTCATATGCTCAGGATTGTTACAGGAGTGGATATGGCACAAAATGAACTTCTGGGTGGCTTAACATTGGATATGATACAAAATGAATCAAGGCATAAGGAAGATTTGGATAAAAAATAGACAGCATATACATGATTACAGAACTGAAATTTCATGGGAACTGAAGGTCAAAATCCAAGGGGGGAGGAAAGAACTTCTCATGTCGATTAGAACATCCTTTCTAATACAAATCATCACAATAAATCCAAATAGCACAGGGAGCTCAAATTTGCCGCATTCTGCAGCCGAACCAGGTTCTTGTGCCACACCCGCAATCGTTTCTACCAAATCCTTGCACAATATCACCATCTGAATTGTCAACATCTCCATTCAAGTAATATGCTTATGCCCTCACGAAACTAAGCAATCTTTCCTTAACCTTAAACCTACGCATTCTTAAAAGGGAAGAGGCCCAATTCGACACGCACTCCTCTGCATTTGGTTATGCTTGAGTTCATGGGAAGCAGCAGTGGTAGGTACCTGTTGTTGAGCAGGTTCTTGACGGCGACCTGCATGTACCAGTGGCCCCACCCGAGGTGGGACACCTTCGGCACGCCGGGCTCGCCGCCGCCGCGGGAGGGCACCTCCTGTATGTCCTTGGGTGGCTTGCCGGGGTGCTTGGGGTGGTGAGCATTGGGCGCGACGGTGGTGAGGTGAAGCACGGGGGTAGCCACGGGGACCCCTCGCCGTCGGCGGCGGCGGCGGGAGGCGACGAGGCATAGCAGCGAGAAGAGGACGAGGAGGAGCACGAACGCCGCGCCAACGCCGATGCCGACGAGCTCCCACAGGTGGAGCCCGAACACTACCATGCTCTGGGACAGCTCCGAGTTCGACATGGGAGAGAGAGCTCCTCGCCTTACCTCCACCAAGAAATGGCGGATCTCCGGCGAGCTCTCAACCAAGAAGAGAGGAAGGGGATGGGGATGACGCGCGGCGGATCTGGGGAACGGCGGATCTCGGGATGGGGATGACTGGAGCCGGACGAGGAATGGGGATGGCTTGCCGGCGGCGCAACTTCACAACGGGATGGGGATGGGGATGGCTGTTGCGGTGAGCTGACCGCGGACGAGGGGGAAGGAGGACGTGCGGCGGATGAGGGCGCGCTAGTGACGACCAAATGGATCGTGCTGAGGTGGGCCGGCCCGGACACGTGTGACACTGTAGCGACACGGCACGGTCCAAGAGGCAAACGGGTTGTGCCGGCACGGTACGAGCAACCGTGCCGTCCTTGGGCCGCCGGCCGAACCCGCGGGCTGGCACGGCACGTGTATTGTAGCAGCACGGCACGGACGGCCCGCCCCGCGGCACGATAATGCCCGTGGCGTGGTGGGGGGCGAATCGACGGCTGACGCGTGGCGCAAAAGTGCTGAGGGCGTGCAACGGCTCCCCCGCCGTCCAATACGAGTGCGCCATATGTCCCCTGACGGCTATATGACTCTTTAAATTTGAAATTAGCCATTGTAGAAAAAATTCATAAAAAATTGAAAAAAATTGCAAAAAATCTGAAATTTCGCCCTATAAATAGGGCATGAACCCCAGCCATTTCTCCTCACCCCTCACTTCTCATTTTGTGCTCTCAAGTGCTCTCTTTGCTCTCAAGTGTCTATTTTTTGATTTTGACAAAATTTGCTCAAATTTTGTCAAAAATCAAAATTAGTTTCGTAGTTCAATAGTTTGATCGTAGAAGTTTGAAGAGCTCGCAGTTGGAAAGATGTAAGTAATATTCAAATTTGTGTATTATTTTGTATTGTGTTTGTGAATTCAATAAATATTCTATAATTTATTTATATCGGTTTAAATTTTCAGAATGGATCCGAACTATCCATATCAGTCGTCATTGTTTACTTTGGGTAATTTTGACCCCAACTACATGCCGGGGTTTGAAGATGCCTCCGGATTGGCTCCAACTCCACCATCGTGGAGGAGTGCGGTTCGGAGCAGTGCGGTGGCTTCGGAAGGATTATCTTGGATCGGTGAGCGGAAGTGTTTCGACAGGCACTGGCACAAAAAGATCGAGAACCTCTAGTGTATGACAACACTTCGACGAGATAAAGGAAACAGCCCCGGACGGAAGGGAGGTATCAAAAGCTCGTTGTAGAATATGTAGGCAAATATTATCTGCTCGTGGTTCTACTGGTACAGGTCATCTCAAGCGTCATGCGGAGTCGTGTGCCAAGAAGCAGGGAATACAACTCCGACAACAACAACTTATGCTAAACCCGGATGGTACGGTACGTAGTTGGGAGTACGATCCCATGGTTGCTCGGGAATCTCTTGTCCGGTTAATCGCCAAGCAAGATTTATCCCTGAACATTAGAGAGACTCCTGATTTTGAACAATACATTCAACAATCTCATAACCCTATGTTTAAATCTGTGAGTAGGCAAACAACAACTAGAGATTTAGAGAATGTTTATCAGAAGGATTCAACTGCACTTAAGGAACTATTTAGTACATGTACTTTCTTGGTTAGTGTTACTTCAGATATATGGAGTAGTAGAGCTAGGCAGGATCATCTTAGCGTTGTTGTTCATTTTATTGATGATGATTGGCAATTACAAAAGAGAGTTTTAGGGCTTAGGTTAATAGATGTCTCACATACAGGAGAAAACATACTTGAAAGAATTAGGAAAGTAATTAATGAATTTAATCTTGCTGATAAGATATTTGTTGTCACCCTATATAATGCATCTGCTAATTATAGGGCTATGGAAATATTGCAACCTTTATTTTATGTTTATGCTCAATCTTTTCTACTCCATCAGCATTGTGCATGCCATATAATTAATTTGATTGTTATGATCGGCATGAAGAGGGTTCATAACTACATTGATGTTGTTCGTCAAGCAATCACGTGGTTAACTGCTTTGAACCCGTGGATTGGTGCATGAAAGATGTTTTATCATGCGGCCGGTAAGAGAGCTCGTAAGTTTGCCACCGATGCTGAGCATCGGAGGAATTCAACGTATTTAATGTTAAAAGTTGTTTTACCTTACAGTGAATTACTTACGGATTTTGTTCAATCACGTGGTGGCCCAAGAAACAGTGACGGGTCGCCAGTACAGAATGCTCATGTTTGGGCAATTGTCCAAAAATATAACCAATTTTTAGAAACTTTTTACGATTATACTCTTACTCTGTCACAAGTTTATTATCCAACTTCTAATATAATTTTACACAACATTTTTAAATTTCTTCTTTATTTAAAGAATACGAAAATGATGATGTTCTAAGTGAACCTGTCTTTCACATGAAAAAATATTTTAAATATTGGAAAAATATACCTATGTTGTATGTTTTTCTTTTGTTTTAGATCCTAGGTGTAAATTAAGGGGATTATCGCTATTTTTATCACTTCTTGGTGATCTTGTCACATCTGGGTTTTTCCCTAATTCATTTAAAAATAATTTACCGGAAATAATCGGAATTTCGAAATTAACTGAGTCAACCTATAATTTTAAAATACAATTAATAAATGGAAATGACATGATAGGATTTTTCTTGAATTCTTCATGTCAAAATACGATTTTTTCTTGGATTTTTAGAGCACTCTAAGTATTTTTAATCAATTAAATAAGAAAACAGGAATTTAATTAAGTCCCTTTTTTTTTTTTTTTTTCCTTTTTCTTTTTCTTCCTTTTTTCCGTACGCCGTACGGCCTACCCTTTCCCGCCCGGCGCCCTAACTGGCCGACGGCCCAGCCTCCGCGCGCGCTCCTCCCGGGACGTGGGCGAAGCCCACGGTCCGCCCGCGCCGCGCAAGTCCGGTTCGCTCCGCGCCGCGGCCACCGCAGTGGGCCCCACTGTCGGAGCCGCTTCCCGCGCCCGGCGGCCCAACCGCCGCGCCGCCATACCGCGCCGCCGCCGCTTTGCCCGGCCGTTTCCGCGTGCCTCGCGCCGCGTGGGCCCCACGCCAGCTCCGCCCGTGCCGCGCACCGTGCCCGCACTCCCGCGCACCGCACGCGCGCCGCCCGAAACGCCGCCGTATCTTCTCTCTCCGAGTCCGAGAACTCCGGCGACCTTATCCCCGTTGTTTTCGTGTCCGTTTCGGCCTCCTCTCTCCCCTATAAAACCCCGAGCTCCGCCTCGTTTCCCTTTGATTCGCCGAGGTTTCTAGCCCGTGTCGCCGCCGTTCTCCGTCGTTCATCCGCCAGGTGAGCTCGCCGCCGTCCTCGGGTTCCTTTTTGTTTTTCGGTTGCGTCCTTTTCCTTTCGCGCGCACGCCGCCGCCGTCGGGTTGTCGCCGCCGGTCCGCCGCCGTTCGTCGGCCGTCGCCGCCGCCCGCCGCCGCTCGGATGGTTGTCGCGCGGCGTCCGCCGCCGCCGCCCGCCGCGTCAACCACAACCCCAACCCAGCGTCGCCCGTGCGTCCGATCTTGCGGATCGGACGGATCTATGCCGTCCGTCGCGATGGATCTGCGCCGTCCGTCGTCGCAATCCGGCCGCCCGATCGCGCCACGTCGCCGCCAATCCGGCCGCTCGGATTGCGCCACGTGGCGGCAATCCGCCGCCGCGCCCGTCGCCCGTGCGGGCAGACGCGGCGTCGACCCTAGGGCGCGCCGCCGTGGCGTCATGCGGCGTCGGCCACATGCCGCGCAAGGGTGACGTCACCGGGGACTTAATTGCGCAATAAATAATTTAATCTTTTTGTTTAGTTTAAAAATCGCAATTAAACTTCTAAAATTCATATCTTTTGAATCCGAGCTCCGTTTTAGCCCATTCAAATTTCATTAAATCCGGAAAAATGTCAAGAATCCATTAAAAATACTTTTCAGTGCTGTTTCAGTAGACTTTTTAGGGTGTTTGTTGAGTGCTTTGTTTGTCGTGTAGATCCAGAGTTTTCGGCGAGCCCGTTCTCTTCGAGTAGTCGCCAAGTTCCTCGGTCTCGAGCAAGGCAAGTCATACCTTACATTGACCATATTGTACCTATTTTATGTAAATACCTCTATTTTCATTCAAATACGCATATGTTTTAGAATGTCATTTTATGGGATGATTATACCTATTGTACTCAACTATAGGATTGTTTACAGTATACCATTGATACCTTGGGATCCAATGTGACTAGATGATAGTTTAAGGTTGCTTAGTCATGCTTAGCGCAACTAGCTCACTTAAGGGGTCACACTAATCAAGTTCAATTCTAAAGTGGATCTTAGATGATATTAAGATATGACTTTGGTTTTAATAATATTGAATTATGAAAAAGGTGGGTCGTGAGCACGGGGTTGGTTTTTGGTTAGCGTGCTCATGACGATTAAGGACCGGTTCTCGGGAAACCACGGAAGAAATGCCGTGCATACCACAAGCCGGCATGGGTAATGGTGGGCGTAGCATAGCTCTCTAGTTAACGTATCCCGAGAGAGGGTGAGCGTGATGGAGTTGGGTCGGCCCCGGTTTTAAGGGTTGATCGGCTTGATTCACCGCGGCACTAGAGGGGCTGCCCATTGCCCGATGGGAATGGGGGCGAAACCTTGGTGTGGTACGATTGATTAGAGGGGTTGTGTGAAGGGTCTGTCACAATTCTTTCAGGGCACCGTGGTGGTGCACCGGCGCACGGTAATGTGTTGTGGGATTGTGTCTTGTGGGTACTGATTGTACACCTCGATCGAGTAAAAACTATTCGAATAGCCGTGCCCACGGTTACGGGCGATCGACCAGATTCACCTTGATTAGTCTCATTTACTTTATTCGAATGAAATGTTGGATTATGACTAGTGCGGGTGGATGGATGGGCTGTTGCAACGTGGTTTGGGCGTTGGACGGTGTTTATTTAATTGCTTAAATGTTACTCTTGTTTCTTGTCTTCAAATATCATTACGTATTCGCAAATCTTGTTTATGCAAATTGAGCCCTTGACCTTTTCTTGTTATTTATCTTGCATCATGTCCCCTTTTCGGTGTGACTTGTTGAGTACGGTGGTTGTACTCGGTCTTGCTTCTTTTTCCCCCGGTGCCGGAGGTTGAGAGCGAGGTCTCAGGAGGTGTAGGCTTGTTCTCGTCAAGGTTTAGTTGTGGAGTTGGTGTTCCTCTTCGCTCGTGTCAAGTTTAGCTTAAGTCGGTTTTATTTTCTTTTCATTGCATTTATGTAACTCTTTTATATTGTTTCTAAGACGAGGATTACGTATTATCAATAACGTCGATTTGTGTACCTCGGTGATTCTGGACGTGGATGTAATGCACAAATTAGGCGAATGAAGATCGGTGTGAATTTACGGCGTGACAAGTTGGTATCGAGCCTTCCTATGATGTAGGACAAGCCAAGCTGGAAACCTTAAGAGCCCTCTAATTCTTTTCATGTGCATATGTGTTGAAAGAAAAAGGGGTGTTTTGAAAAATGGAGTCGATCTAGGGTTTAGAAATTGCGAAAATGGGATGTGGTCGTGGGTTTTGAGCATGTTTTGATTTTCCCACTCCTTTGTTTCTATAGATGGCGGGTTCCCCGACGCCGCTGCGGAAAAGGGATGGCAGAGCTTCGTTCTTGAGCGCGCGTATGGCCCTTGCGGTTGGATATCCGGCACCGAGTATACAACGGTTGCGCCTCTCGGTGGCGAGTTGCCATACCGTGTTCGGTTGGAGGTTCACGGGTTTGTGGGAACGTGTCTTCCCAACATGGAGGTCACGGCTTCGGAGGCACGTCGGATCACGCTTGTCAAGAAGCGCCTACGATGTTGGCCGGGATGAGGGGGCTGCATGATGCGACCTTCGCACCTCCTCCTACCGCTATCATCCCCGTCGAGGTAGTTCCTCAGAGGACAATGCATTCAAGTCTACGGCGGAGGAGAATGACACTACCTTCGGTCACATGTGCACCGTGCTCAAAGGACTGGATCGGATGCACTCGACCTACACAAGGCGACCAAGGAGGTGAACGACAAGAAGCTGCGAGGATCGCGCGCTTGCGGGCGAAGTGGTTCGCTGAAGAAGGAAGTAGGCGAGTTGAAGGGACTCCCGCCACCGGTTGGGGTTAGACTCCGCACTACGCCTCGGAAGACCACCACCGCGCTGTCCGTATCCGGCTAGCCCCTCGGATTCCACCGCCTTCTCCGGCTCCACCGCTCCGGTTCAGCGCCGGTTCCGGTTCCTCTGCTGCAGGTCCTGCCCTCACCTTTGCTCCGGCTTCGGCGAATCCGGGCGGAGGTGGCGTGTGGTTGGATCTCCGTCTCCGAGTGACTCAAGCTCGAGATAATTCGGTGAAGACATGGACTCAGAAGAGACTCAAGATTCCTCGGAGGGAAGAGGCGGGATCGGTTGGGCTACGGCAACCGACTCGAGAAGATTCCAAGTCGAGGTGACGCGGGGACTCCGGGAGCCGTTCGGAAGAATGGGGATCTTACGAAGGAAGCGGTTTCGATTCCTCGTCTCGTGGATCGTTCTAGTTGCCCTCCTTAGTTTTTACCGTTTTTCTTAGTTTGTCTTCTTGGTAGTTCTTTGTGTGTTAGGCTGCTTGTGTGTGGGATAGGCGCGATCGATATCAAGTGTGATATGACTGACCAATTAAGGATGTTTGGTGCTTTTCCTTGTTTTTAGTCAAGATCGAACAATGCATTTGAATTCAAATAATAAAGATTAGTGCTAAATCATGCTTTTTCTTCTTTTCTCTCTTTGGTCGGTCGTCTCCTTCGGATGGTGAACACCGGGACCGGCGGGCGGCGAACGGCAACAATGGGCGTCAGTGCCGACAACCACGAGGCTCACGACGCCAATGGCAATGCTCCTCCACCGCCACCCGAGAATCCCACCATTGCTCAAGTGCTCGCTTCACGGACACGAGATGATGGCTGCAATGATGCGCAAATGCAACAACAACACCACGAGATGCAACGCAGATCTTGCAACAAATGCGGCAACGCGCGAAATAATCGGTTGCGCCCCCCACCCCGTCAAGCCGGAGTTCCTTCGTGTCCGACCGCCGACCTTCTCCAGCACCACCAATCCCATGGAGGCTAATGATTGGCTTCATGCCATAGAGAAGAAGTTGGATCTGCTGCGGTGCACGGATCAAGAGAAAGTCTCTTTTGCCACTCATCGATTCTGGTCCCGCTTCGCTTGGTGGGATAACTATTTGGTTACTCGCCGGCGGGAAGCGTGATTCACAGGAAGAGTTTCGTCGCGTTTCGGGACCGCACATATTCTGCGGGAATAGTTGCACAAAAAACGTGAGTTCCGTTCTTCTGGAGCGGGGTAACGGATCGATTGCGAGTATCCGCACGAGTTCAATCGTCTTGCCCGTTATGCCCCGAAGATGTGCGCACGATGCGAAAGGCGGGAAAAGTTTTTGGTGGTTTGGATGATGAACTCACGGACAAGCTTATCTCGGAGAGTATGCTAACTTTGAGAAGCTGGTCGACAAGGCCATTCGACGGGAAGATCGGCGCAACAAGATGATCAAGAAGAGAAAAGCATTCCGAGACACGACCTCCTCAACAACGGGAAATCGAGAGGCGCGTTTCATGCTGGAAGTCGAGTGGACCTACCACCATGATTGTTCGTCGGCATCGACCTTATCACCCGGGAATTTCCAAGCGCGGTAGTGGCGGCGGTCGGCAACGGCGTACTCCGGCCCGCGTCCTCACAGCGCCATCCCGGCAAGATCCACGGCCACCACCTCCAAGGAAGGACTCGGGAGGAAAGCCGAGTCTGTTTCAAGCGTGGTGACCCGGGGCATTTTGCGAGACAAGTGTCCAGAAGCCAAGGCGGCCGGCCAAGGTTCATCCAGGCTCGAGTCAATCATGCGTCCGCCAGGAAGCACGGCAGCTCCCGAAGTTATTGGGTATGTTTCTGTAAACTATACTCCTGCCACAGTATTATTTGATTACGGCGCTACACATTCATTTATCTCAAAGCAATTTGTTGGGGCACATGGGTTGTCGGTAGTGGGACTTAAGATACCTATGAGGGTTCAAACCCCTGGAAACCACTTGGAGACCACTCGATCTTGTCCCTCGGTAGCCATAGAAATCCAAGGATCTATGTTTCTAGCCAACCTTATCCTCCGGTCCAAAGGCCTAGATGTCATTCTTGGGATGGATTGGTTGTCCGAGACATAAGGGAGTAATTGACTGCGCTAGTCGCACCATTACTCTAATTAATACGAAAGGAGAAAGAGTTGTTTTTCGCTCTCCCATGCAAGTCAAGCCCGTAGCAAGTTTGAATCATGTTTCCATAGGGAATCGTCCAGAAATGGCGGCCAAGACCCCTGTGAAGTTAGAGGATATCCCCATCATCGAGAGAATACCACGAAATTTTCCCCGAGGATTTAACTCGATCCGCCAAAAGGAAATTGAATTCGGATTGACCTAGTACCAGGTGCCCCAATACACAAGAGGCCATATAGGATGGGAGCCAACGAGTTGGTGAGGTAAAAGCAAGTGGATGAACAGTTACAAAAAGGATATATTCGCAGAGCACGTCGCCTTGGGGTGCTCAGGTGATTTTGTGGAAAAGAAAGACAAGACCAAGAGAATGTGTGTGGATTATCGAGCCCTCAATGAGGTTACTATCAAGAACAAGTATCCCCTACCACGGATTGATGACTTATTCGATCAACTCAAAGGGGCCAAGGTATTTTCCAAGATAGACTGCGATCGGGCTATCATCGGTTGAGGATTCGGGAAGAGGACATTCCCAAGACCGCCTTCACCACGTACGGGTATGCGAGTGTACGGTCATGTCTTTTGGGTTAACCAATGCACCGGCTTTCTTTATGAATCGATGAACAAGGTGTTTATGGAGTTCTTGGATAAATTCGTGGTGGTGTTCATTGACGACATTTTGGTCTACTCTAAGTCGAGGAGGATCATCGGCAACATCTTCGGACGGTACTCGAAAAGTTGAGAGACCATCAACTCTACGCCAAGTTTAGCAAGTGTGCTTTACGGTTAAAGGAGGTACGGTTCCTCGGTCACATTGTGAATGCCCAAGGAGTAGCCGTGGATCCGGCAAATGTGGAATCGGTTACTAAGTGGATCCCGCCTAAGACGGTTACGCAGATCCGAAGTTTCCTTGGACTTGCGGGTTACTACGCCGCTTCATTGAGAACTTCTCCAAAATCGCCAAGCCAATGACTCAAGCTGTTGAAGAAAGATGAGAAGTTTAAATGGTCGGCGAGAATGCAATAGGAGTTTTGAAGAGCTCAAGAGGAAGTTGGTGTCGCACCGGTGTTGATCTTGCCCGATCCAGCAAAGGACTTCCAAGTTTATTGTGATGCATCTCGCCAAGGGTTGGGATGTGTGTTGATGCAAGAAGGCAAAGTGGTCGCATATGCATCTCGTCAATTGCGCCCACATGAAAACAACTACCCCACTCATGATGCGGAGTTATCCGCAGTGGTTCATGCATTGAAGATCGGCGACACTACCTAATTGGTAATCGTTGTGAAGTGTATACGGATCACAAAAGTCTTAAGTACATTTTCACCCAACTGATTTAAACCTCCGAGAGAAGATGGTTGGGCGATCAAAGATTATGACTTAGGGATACATTACCATTCCGGCAAAGCTAATGTGGTTGCGGATGCACTAAGTCGAAAGAGTTATTGCACCACTCTCAGTGTCGAAAGAATGTGTGACCAGTTGCAGCAGGAATTCGAGAATCTAAATCTACGAGTGGTGGATTTTGGTTTTGTGGCTGCTCTGGAAGCCCAACCCACTCTCATTGATCAAATTCGGGTGCTCGGGCGTCGGATCCCGAAATGGCCGAACTCAAGAAGAACATGAGAGTCGGAAAAGCTCGTGGTTTTCGGAAGACGAACATGGCACAATCTGGATGGGAAAGAGGTGTGTGTGCCGAAGACAAGGACTTGAAAAAGACGATCCTTACGGAAGTTCACCAAACCCAATACTCAATTCACCCTGGCAGTACAAAGATGTATCAAGACCTTAAAGAAAAGTTTTGGTGGGTCGGTATGAGGAGGGAGATAGCTGAGTTTGTTGCACTTTGTGATGTTTGTCGGCGAGTGAAGGCGAACATCAACGCCCGCCGGATGTTGCAACCACTTGATTCCAGTGGAAATGGGAAGAAATTGGGATGGATTTCATCACGGGTTTACCCCGCACAACGTCGAGGATATGACTCGATTTGGGTCGTAGTGGACCGACTCACCAAGGTGGCCCACTTCATACCGGTACATACTACCTACTCGGGAAGAAGTTGGCGAGCTTTATCTCGCAAGGATCATGTGTTTGCATGGCGTGCCTAAGAAGATCGTGTCCAGATAGGGAAGTCGGTTTACTTCCAAGTTACGGAAGAAGTTGCAAGAAGAGCTCGGTACCGTTTGAATTTTAGCACGGCCTATCATCCGCAAACAGACGGCCAAGGCGAGAGAGTGAATCGATTTTGGAAGATATGCTAAGAGCATGCGCGCTCGATTTTGGAAAAGCGTGGGACAAAAGCTTGCCCTATGCGGAATTCTCTTACAACAACGGTTATCGAGCCGCATTCAAATGGCACCGTATGAAGCACTTGTATGGACGGAAATGCCGCACACCCCGTTGCAGGACCGAGAAGGTGAGCGCCAATTGTTTGGCACGGAAGTCATAAGCGAAGCGAGAGGAAAAGGTCCGAGCGATTCGGGAAAGGTTGAAGATTGCGCAGATCCCGACGGAAGAGCTATGCCGATAATCGTCGAAGAGATCTCGCTTTTGAAGCGGGGATTTTGTGTATCTTCGCGTCACACCACTCAGGGAGTACACCGTTTCCAAACCAAAGGTAAGTTGGCACCACGTTTCGTGGGACCATACGGGATTCGGGAACGTCGAGGAGAAGTGGCCTATCAGTGGAGCTTCCTCCAACATGACGGTATTCACGACGTGTTTCATGTGTCCCAGTTGAAGAAGTGTTTAAGGGTACCGAGAAGAACGGGCGAGTCCGGATCGGGTTGAAATCCGGGAGGACTTAACCTATGTAGAGAGACCGGCACGTATTCTTGAGGTCGGTGAGAGAAGGACTCGGAACAAGGTTGTCGGGTTTTGCAAAGTTCAATGGACTCATCACTCCAGGAAGAAGCTACTTGGGAACGAGAAGATGAGCTAAAGGTCGCGCACCCGCACCTCTTCGCGTACCTCGAATCTCGGGGTCGAGATTCCGTTTAAGGGGTAGGTTGTCACATCCTGGGTTTTCCCTAATTCATTTAAAAATAATTTACCGGAAATAATCGGAATTTCGAAATTAACACGGAGTCAACCTATAATTTTAAAATACAATTAATAAATGGAAATGACATGATAGGATTTTTCTTGAATTCTTCATGTCAAAATACGCTAACAGGATTTTCTTGGAATTTTTAGAGCACTCTAAGTATTTTTAATCAATTAAATAAGAAAACAAGAATTTAATTAAGTCCCTTTTTCTTTTTTTCTTTTCCTTTTTCTTTTTCTTCCTTTTTCCGTCGCCCACGCCTCCCTTTCCGCCGGCGCCCTAGCAGGCCGACGACCCGGCTCCGTGCGCGCGCGCTCTCCCGGACGTGGGCGAAGCCCCGGTCCCGCCCGCGCCGCGCAAGTCCGGTTCGCTCTCCTCGCGCCGCGGGCAAGCAGTGGGCCCCACTGTCGGAGCCGCCTTCCCGCGCCGGCCAGCCACCGCCGCCGCCATAGCCGCGCCGGCCTGCTTTCCGGGCCGTTTCCAGCGTGCCTCGCGCCGCGTGGGCCCCAGCGGCTCCGGCCGTGCCGCCGCACCGTGCCGCACTTCCGCGCACCGCAGCCGCCGCCGCCAAGCGGCCGCAGTATCTTCCTCTCTCTCCAGAGTCCGAGAACTCCGGCGACCTTATCCCCGTTGTTTTCGTGCCGTTTCGGTCTCCCTCTCTCCCTATAAAACCCCAGAGCTCCGCCTCGTTTCCCCTTTGATTCGCCGAGGTTTCTAGCCCGTGTCGCCGCCGTTCTCTGTCGTTCATCCGCCGGTGAGCTCGCCGCCGTCCTCGGGTTCCTTTTTGTTTTTCGGTTGCATCCTTTTCCTTTCGCGCGCACGCCGCCGCCCTCGGGTTGTCGCCGCCGGTCCGCTGCCGTTCGTCGGGCCGTCGCCGCCGCCGCCGCCGCTCGGATGGTCGTCGCCGGCGTCCCGCCGCCGCCGCCGCGCCCGTCCAAACCCAACCCTAACCCAGCGTCGCCCGTGCGTCCGATCTTGCGGATCGGACGGATCGTGCCATCCGATCGCGATGGATCTGCGCCGTCCGATCGTCGCAATCCGGCCGCCCGATCGCGCCACGTCGCCGCCAATCCGCCCGCTCGGATTGCGCCACGTGGCGGCAATCCGCCGCCGCGCCCCCGTCGCCCGCGCTGCTGCGGCCGAGCGTCGACGCCCTAGGCGCGCGCCGCCGGACGTCATGCGACGTCAGCCACATGCCGCGCAAGGGTGACGTCACCAGGGACTTAATTGCGCAATAAATAATTTAATCTTTTTTGTTTAGTTTAAAAATCGCAATTAAACTTCTAAAATTCATATCTTTTGAATCCGAGCTCCGTTTTAGCCCATTCAAATTTCATTAAATCCGGAAAAATGTCAAGAATCCATTAAAAATACTTTTCAGTGCTGTTTCAGTAGACTTTTTAGGGTGTTTGTTGAGTGCTTTGTTTGTCGTGTAGATCCAGAGTTTTCCGGCGAGCCCGTTCTCTTGAGTAGTCGCAGAAGTTCCTCGGTCTCGAGCAAGGCAAGTCATACCTTACATTGACCATATTGTACCTATTTTATGTAAATACCTCTATTTTCATTCAAATACTGCATATGTTTTAGAATGTCATTTTATGGGATGATTATACCTATTGTACTCAACTATAGGATTGTTTACCGTATACCATTGATACCTTGGGATCCAATGTGACTAGATGATAGTTTAAGGTTGCTTAGTCATGCTTAGCGCAACTAACTCACTTAAGGGGTCACACTAATCAAGTTCAATTCTAAAGTGGATCTTAGATGATATTAAGATATGACTTTGGTTTTAATAATATTGAATTATGAAAAAGGTGGGTCGTGAGCACGGGGTTGGTTTTGGTTAGCGTGCTCATGACGATTAAGGACCGGTTCTCGGGAAACCTGGAAGAAATGCCGTGCATACCACAAGCCGGCATGGGTAATGGTGGGCTGTAGCATAGCTGTCTCTAGTTAACGTATCCCGAGAGGGTGAGCGTGATGGAGTTGGGTCGGCCCGGTTTTAAGGGTTGATCAGCTTCCGGATTCACCGCGGCACTAGAGGGTGCCCATTGCCCGATGGGAATGGGGCGAAACCTTGGTGTGGTACGATTGATTAGAGGGGTTGTGTGAAGGGTCTGTCACAATTCCTTTCCAGGGCACCGTGGTGGTGCACCGGCGCACGGTAATGTGTTGTGGGATTGTGTCTTGTGGGTACGGTTGTACACCCTCGATCGAGTAAAAACTATTCGAATAGCCGTGCCCACGGTTACGGGCGATCGACCAGATTCACCTTGATTAGTCTCATTTACTTTATTCGAATGAAATGTTAGATTATGACTAGTGCAGGTGGATGGATGGGCTGTTGCAACGTGGTTTGGGCGTTGGACGGTGTTTATTTAATCTTGCTTAAATGTTACTCTTTTTCTTGTCTTCAAATATCATTACGTATTCGCAAATCTTTGTTTATGCAAATTGAGCCCTTGACCTTTCCTTGTTATTTATCTTGCATCATGTCCCTTTTAGGTATGACTTGTTGAGTACGGTGGTTGTACTCGGTCTTGCTTCTTTTCCCCCTTCGGTGCCGAGGTTGAGAGCGAGGTCTCCGAGGAGGTGTAGGCTTGTTCTCGTCAAGGTTTAGCTGTGGAGTTGGTGTTCCGCTTTGCTCGTGTCAAGTTTAGCTTAAGTCGGTTTTATTTTCTTTTCCGCATTTGCATTTATGTAACTCTTTTATATTGTTTCTAAGACGAGGATTACGTATTATCAATAACGTCGATTTGTGTACCTCGGTGATTCTGGACGAGGATGTAATGCACAAATTAGCTGCAGGAATTCTGGTGTGAATTTCTGGGCGTGACAGATACTGTAGGTATAGATTATATTTCTTTTTATACTGAGGTTAGGGGTAAATTATATGAAGTTTTTGGAAGATATGAACTAAAGTATCAGGGAGTTTGACAGCATAGACCCCCTCCTATCCCCACTATAGGTAAGAAGAAGATACAGTGGGGTAGGATTTGGGATGGATCATCTTCAAGCCAAGATGGTGGCAGTTCGTCGGCTACAAATGGAGACGCCTCTTTACATGGTGTGGCCAAAGAGTTGTCCGGTTATTTGGACAGCGATGCTATCCACCACGAAGCACAAGACTTCAACATCCTCGGATGGTGGAATGACCACAAGTTAGCATATCCCGTGCTTTCAAAACTAGCACGGGATGTGTTGACGGTGCCCGTATCGACGGTGTCCTCCGAATCGACCTTCAGTTTATGCGGCCGAATCATCGAAGACCAGAGGACGAATCTGAGCAGCGACCACGTCGAAATGCTATTAAGAGTTAAAGACTGGGAGCTTGCTCGACAACATGCCCAATACACTGCGGACAACCAAGAATTGGCCGCCCAGTTCGAGCAACTCTACCTGGATCCAGACCAACCCCAGTAGAATTTTGTTAGAAGTAGTTCTGACCTTTGAGTTGTACTCTTTTCTTTGTCATGGTTTTTTCAATTTTTTCTATGAGTTTTTACATGACAAATTTTTTAACGAGACAGCATGTATCATTGTATCCTATAATGATATAAACATCAATAAAGGTCATTACTATTTTTAACAAATTCTTTTGCAATACTTTCGTAAATGTGGATTTATCTTTAACATTAGTAAGTCATTACTTTTTTTGAAATTTTTAATTTTTAATTTTTAATTTTTAAACTTATCGCTATTTTTTTTAAAAAAATTTACACTGTGCAAAAGGCCGTGGGCTATCGCGCGTGCGTCTTGGTCTGAGCACGACCAGGGCTCCCCACGTGTCGTGCTTGGGTCGGGGCTAGGCACGTGGGCGGCACGACACGGCCCGTTTTATGAAGCGGCCAAACGGGCCGTCCAGAAACGGACCCGTGCCGTGCTGGGCCGGGCCGCCCGTTTGGCCGTCTCTGGGGCGCGCCGGTCGCCGGATGCACGTTTTTTTGTTGGAGTACTGTGCGCGCGGGGTGAGAAATTTGCTATAATAGGATTCCAAACAAGTGGCTTCGCTATAATAGGACTCCTATCGTTAACATCGCTAAAATAAGACTCCAAATATAAAAACTTTGCTATTATAGGATTATGGTGTATGTCATCTCTTTTTTAAATCAAAATACATGTATTTATTCCTAAAGAGATCATATTGCCCTCCGATTCAACTACGTGCGCGTGGCTTCTGCGGCACTGTATTGGTGTTTTGCCGTCTGCCGCGTTGCTTGCGCTCACCCCGTCCGCCACAACTCTGTTTCGAGTGCTCAAACTTAACTAAACAGATACAAAATGACACTACTCTGTTTCCTATACAGCCACTGAGCCACAAACTCAATCAGATGAAATTCCAGTGCTCTAATTCGAGAGTAAAATAATATCAGTTTATTACTTGAATCCCCAAAAGATATAGAACAAACTACCCGTATGCACCCATGGCTAAACTTGTTCTTAAATCTGAATACCTAAACATGACAAAAAATATTTAAGAAAATTTGAATCCCTAACCATGACAGAAAAAATATTTAAGAACATCTTGACATTTGAACAATTAACAATCGCTATCAATCGACGTAGAAATTCACACATCATCAAATTAAGAAAGCATCGATATATATTAGAAAAAACTACTTCATTATAAAAAATCTACAGAATCCATGTGAGGTAGAGGTAGCACCAACTAAACATTCATGAACTAAATCATAATTTAGTTCCAGATCCAAGTCATATGAAATATGTCATTAGTTTACATCTCATCACACACAAGTAAAATAATCCATTTAAAATAATCCATTTAATTTGTAGCTTTCTTTTTGGAGTCATCTTTTTTGGTGCTGTTGCGTTAGCCATCCTCATGGGACTAGTGGTGTCGTTTTGTGAAAATGTGCCCTCTCCTAATAACATCGCAAGCTTGCTGCACATAAATATACGATACGACAATTAGATGTGTGGAAAGAATTAATGTACGGCAAATGTGTTCATATTTCTTACCTTCTAGTGACCCTTCATGGACTATCCCGTAGGATTTCTTCTCTAGTCAGCCTCTGTGGGGTGCTAGGTTCTGCTGGCGCAACTTTTGTAACATTCTTCCTAGGTTGTCTACGCTTCCTATAAGCAATCAAATAAATTAGTATTATCATTTTCATTCAAGTTTATTGAAAAATTCATGTGTAGTTATTACCTCTTTTTTGCCGTCCATTGAGCGGGCACTTAGCACTAGCTTGCCTATGACCTGTTTCTCCGCATTTTTTGCAAGTTATAGGACCTCTGATCATCTTCTTTCCCTTTCCATTTGTTGGAGCATTGTCATTGTCACATCCATTATGACCTTCACCCCTGTTGGTACCTTCACTATCTTTGGAACCTTTATTTTTGTGGCCGCCTTCCTCCCATCCCTTCATCCTTAGTTTCTTTCGTCTTCCAACAGGTAATTTACCAAGAGGTGCATCAACTAAAAAAGGTAGGTCAACTTGGGGCCATTGTGTTTTGTTTGTCATAGGCTCAATCTCTCTACCATAAGCAGCTCTGAATGTATTCACCGAGTAATAGTGATGCACAAACTGTTCGAGGTCAACTCCCCGTTGGCGGGTTACATAGGCCAATACATGTTGACAAGGCTTACCAGCATGCTGCCATTCAAGACAAGTACATGTCATTTGGTCTAACTTCACAATATGCCTCTCAACTGTGCTGCTATGGTCCCACACCTCTGCACTCCAGTTAGAACATGGTATAATTTTCAAGTGTCCCAGACCTCTAGTGTTTGCCTTTAGCTGATGCATAATAGCTGGAAGTATCCTACCTTCAGGTAGCCTGTATGCAATATTCCTTCTCTTATTCCAAAGTACCATGATTATTTCTCTAACCTTATCAGCAAGGTCAGCAACAGGTAAGTCTTTGTAATCTCTAATCCAGTTATTAAATGACTCAGCAATGTTACTAGTTATGTAGTCACATTTGATTTCAGGATTGAAAGCACACATGTACCATTTTAGCTTGTGATTGGTAAATAACCAATTCACTGCATTTGATGATTCAATCATCATTTTTCCTATATGCTCCAAAAATTTCTCTTCTCTGTAAGCCCTTGCTGCAGGATATATCTGGCCGAACCCTCTAAACCTCTTCTTGAAATTTTTGACAAGATGATAAAAGCATTCTCTTTGCTCTACATTTGGGAATACAACCTTCCTTGCATTCTCCAAGCCCTTGCAAGCATCAGAACAAATAGCTAGGAGTGGAGGATCACCTATAGCCTTCTTTAATTGTTCCATGAACCAAGTCCAGTTTGCTGTTGTTTCATAAGCTATGAAGCCATAAGCAACTGGATACATCCAATTGTGTCCATCAACTGCTACAGCTACGGCCAACTGACCATTCCACCTTCCATTAAGTGTTGTAGCATCTATGCTCAAATGAGGCCTACAACCTTCCAAGAAACCATCGATGCATGGTTTAAGAGCACAGAAAAAACGGTGGAAAAATACCTGACCATCCACCTCAAGCAAATCAATCTCAACTACACTCCCGGGGCACCGCTTCATTACCTCAGCCTTCCACCTAAACAACAGCTCAAAACTATCAGACCATTTCCCATAAACTTCATCAAGAGCTCTTTCTTTACCTCGCCATACAGTATCATATGCAGTTTGACACTTGTGCTCTGTCTGTAATTTCTTTTGCAGTTCCCTAGCACCAATATGCGCATCATCTCTAAGGATACTCACAACCTTGCTAGCTACCCACTTGCAACTAGGAGTTGTAGTTATTTGCCTCACGCTAGACACACATGTATGGTTATCAATTAAGACGGTAACCTGCAAAACAAAAAAACAATGAGATTGATATTATTTTACAAGTAGAACATATGGAATAAAAAATATCCACCTCCACAGTGGCTTGGCCTTTTTGTTTAGTGCCATTTATTCTCCAAGGGCAAGGGCAATCTTCATCTCCCGAACTTGCAAAAAGCCCTATATCTCATCTTATTTGACGTCTCTACTCCTAAATTGAACTCCTTATTGATGGCAAATTGTCGCACTGCCAGCTTGAACTCCTCCATTGTTGGGTACAATGTTTCTACCTTCATTGATGGGTTGTTCTTATCATATGAAATTACCATCTCATCTGGTATGGCATCATTAGTAGGAATGGCTGCACTATCTTCATCTTGCTCAAGCTCATTATCATCCATTCGACAGTCGAAGCCCTGTGCAGGTATATATGATGTGTCCTCCTCTGTGAAGCCTAGAAGCTCACAAATTTGTTTTTCACTCATAACTGCAATACGACCTTCATCATCATGTGTATCGACTATTTGTATGTTAGACCAATCAACTCTATCCATAATTTTGACATGATCTACTTGGGACCTAAACAAATGAAATCAAATTACTAGGAGAGAAATTGAGCACTTGAATTATCACTGCAAAAGACCGGACCAATAAATCATAAGAAATCAAGTGTAGCCAATACCTTTGCACTTCAACAACATGACGGTAGTACTCTATTGCTGAAAGATGAGCAGTTGGCAGCAAGGTTCTGGCTAGGGCTACGGCCCTAGCGTCGGCTTGCGGGGCTTCTGCGTCCAAGCTTGTGCAAGGTGCCGTCGAGGATGGCGAGCCGACCCTAGGGCGTCGGCGTGGTGCCATTGTCGGGGGTGCGCGGCATGCGCGTCCATGCCGGCTGCGCCATGGTACATCTGCATGCACCCGTCATGTCGGGGTTCGCCGTGGCCGGCTGACGTTCCCGGGAACAATCTAAGGTGGGTTCAGGTTCTTGGGTTCTTGGTTCGTTGTCCATGGTTGCGGTTTTCCAGTTCTTGATTTGGTTTGGTGGCCTTGATTCTAGTTCTTGAATTGAGTCCTTGGTTTGATGGCCGACCAGCCCTAGGGCGCCGCCATGGCTGCCCACTGCCAGGGGTGTCGCGTACTTGTTGACGAGAAAAATCAACACGCCGGCACGGGAGATGCGCTTAGCTCCGGTGCGGGTCCTAGAATAGATGAAGCATGGACATGCCAGTCAGTTTGATCCTGCTACTGACAAGTTATGCAAAATAGCAGAACATAAATCATATCGGCCGATAGACCAATACCCAAAAACTAACTGATCGACTAATAAGCCGATAGTGCAATTTCAGCCGACGCCGATGCCAGCCGATGGTGTAAAATGTGTTTGAATCCATCGGCTGTACGCTGAACAAATATTTATATAAAGGCAATCGGCTGACAATAACATGATATATATAACATTGCATGAACCAACCACATGATGAAATAAATACTGAAAAGGTTAAAGCACATATCGTTTGGAAGTCCGATGTCATAAAATCCAAATGATTAAATATTCAACGAGGCCTCCGCTGCAATCGGCTAAATCCAAATTGTATATAATCCTTGTAAGCCGATGCAATATCCAGATAACTCATCGGTTGAAACCCCGATGAAACTCTTAGTGGCAGTCACCAGGCATGCTAGATATACGGTTCTAATCACGACTTAGTAGATCAAACTGATGCAGCACTAAGTATAAAAAGAAAAACAATATCTAGACAATCAAGCCCTTGGCTGATTTTCAGGGTGGTAAATGCCTAAACCAATCTAATCTAGTATAACGATTTAGCCGGTATCGGCAGAAACCCTAGAACGAGAGACAACCGACAGGGCTAAACTAAAATACTAAGATTAGATTAATAAAGACATATAATAAATAGTCAAGCAAGCATGCTAACTAAACCGAAGCAATCCAAGAGATCGAACGTACTGATGCAGCCTTGGACAACGTCGACGTAGTCAATATGATCGCCTGATCCAGCAGAACGTTGGACTTATTCCTTTGCTGGAGGTCGAACCAAATCGATGCAGCCCAGCGCCGGATGCCAAGGTCCGCCGGATGTCGAACGAAGATGAAGAGTAAAAGAGTGGCGATGCGTCGAATTGTATTGATCGAGAGATGATTTACATAAACCAGGGCTTACATATTTATACCAGTAGGATGACAAATATCCTAACAGATTACAAAACAAACTTTCCTAAAGATAAACTAGGAAACTAACAATCTCTTCATAATTAATAGATACAAGCCGTATCCTCCCTGGACTCGGTTTCTTCTGGATAAGATCTTCTCAAACCGAACCTAACAAGAATTCGACTGCTGGAGATATGGATCCTCCATCGGCTGATGGGTCCTCTCAGCCGATCTTGCTTCGAGCCGATACTTAGCCGATAAGGACTTCGGGGCTTACCAAATTTTGGCGTTAATAGTATTGGCAAGGGCCACGTCGGGGACCTTCACCCCGGCGTCCTTGCGGACGAGCTCGCAGAGTTGTGGCGGATGCGGACGCGGAGGAGCGTGAGCAACGCGACGGACGACACGATACCGAAAAACGTGAATACAGCGCCGCAGAAGCCGAAACGTCATGAGGGGCGCCAGATCGGATCTCGTCGCCAGCGCACGCGCACGTAGTTGAATCGGAGGGCAATATGGTCTCTTTAGGGATAAATACATGTATTTTGGGTTAAAAAAGAGATGACATACACCATAATCCTATAATAGCAAAGTTTTTATGTTTGGAGTCCTATGTTAACAATAGGAGTCCTATTATAGCGAAGCCACTTGTTTGGAATCCTATTATAGCAAATTTCTCGCGCGGGGTAGGGTGGGTACTCACTTCTCCCGAGAAAATTTTATACCTTTTTGGGTCTCAGACCACCCAAATCCAAAATCTTTACACCTTAAGTTTACACCTATCTGTGTAATTTTAAAATCCCAAAAAGTGATCAAAATTTCAAATCTTTATATATTTTTACAGCAACTAAACATGGCCTGAATACCTAACCTTCAAATTTTGTGTCCACCACCGATATATGGTTGTATTATGTTTAAAAAAATAGACAGAGGGAGCATGCTATAGCTGTGTTTGTTTGAGTTTTTTGCTTTTCAACTTTTCTGGAAGCTAACTTACTCGCTGATGATCTTTTATTATTAGCTTTTATAATAAATTTTTATCTTCTCAGCACATCAAAAGCTAGCAAATATTCATTTTAATGAGCTTTCCAGTTTTTTATTTTAGCTTTCCAAAAGTCAGCTCGGAAAGCTGATTGTTTGTTTTATTTTTTAGTTTGAAACAAACCGGACCTATGTCGATCACAATAAGTATTTATATATTGTTAAGTTGAATTTGAAAGCTCAGGGGACGATTTTGAATATTTGATCGGCGTGTTCGCAACTCGCAAAATCGGCCCGGGTCGAACCAAGCCCAGCCAACTACGCACGTATAGTACAGTACAGTACACCACATCCCAATTGGCGGTTGGATCGAGCCAGCGCCACGGCCACGCCACTTCACCGCTCCATTTGCCCCCAACCTGACGACCCGACCCGAAAAATCCCTCGAAACAGCAGCACACAAAGAAAGCCTCTTGCTCGCCGGAGAGATCTAACTCCCGCGGCCGCGCGCTCCCCACGCCCGCGGCGGCCATGGCCTCTGGGCAGGACTCCTCCAGCACGACGCTGATGGATCTCATCACCTCGGATCCGTCGGCCGCCCCGGCCGGCGGGGCGTCGTCGCAGCAGTCGTCGTCGTCGACGGCGGCGGGTGGCGCTCTGGGGAGGCCCGCGCCGGCGCCGGCGGATCGCAAGTCGAAGAGGGGGACCCTGAGCCAGATCCAGAACGAGACCATCTCCGCCGCCAAGGCGCTCAACAAGGCCCTCCCGCAGCGCAACAGGAAGAAGAAGGCTAGTCTCCGTTGCCCCTTTCGCGCTCCGCCGTCCTCTACCATCTCTCACACCGGTTCCAGTTCTGACTCTGTTGCCTCTGCTTCTCGTGCAGCCCGTCTCGTACGCGCAGCTGGCAAGGAGCATCCACGAGCTCGCGGCCACATGCGACCAGGTTCGTTCTGCTACTTCGGTTGGATCGAATTGCGTAGTTTGAGCTTGGATCTGTAGGCTTTAGCTGTTCTTGTATCTTCCCTTTTGCAGAAAAGTTCCCAGAGGCAGCTCGTGAATAGTGTATTCCCCAAGCTTGCGGTGTACAATTCCGTGGATCCTTCGGTGGCTCCATCTCTTCTCATGGTAAGTGCGCCGTCCTCTACTGTTTTAGCTCTTGTGATGGCTTCATGTTTCATGTAGACAGCGCAACTACTTGGTAAAAACAGTAACTAGGGCAATTCCCAGCAAATTCAACTATGTTAGCAGCACAATGCATTGTCACTATGGTTTTGAGTCTTTGAGAAGATTGATGCTAACCTTTTCATGTATAAAACAGAGAAAAAAGGTACGAGTACTTAAATATGTGTTGCAACTTGGAACTGAAATCGCACACATAGCATAGTTTATAGCAGTTGGATTAGCCTAATGAGATCTTGTTTACTTCAGTTACCTTTTCTCTTAATCGAGCCTGGTTCTGTATTTACAGCTCCATCAGCAATGCGAGGACAGAAATGTTCTGCGCTATGTATACTATTATCTGGCTCGCATATTGTCAGATAATGGTTCCCAAGGTTTAAGTGCTGCTGGTGGCATACCTACCCCAAATTGGGATGCTCTTGCAGACATTGATGCTGTTGGAGGAGTAACTCGAGCAGATGTTGTACCAAGAATAGTTGATCAGCTCTCAGCTGAATCAACCAGCGATGATGTTGAGTGTATGTTTTTATACTGTGCTCTCAGTATACATCAAAGCTATATTATGCAAAACTTGTATTCCAAACCAACCTCTTGTCACTGTTTTGAATTTTTTTTTCTCATTGGTACTGCTCCCATTTTTCACTGATCACATCCCATGATTAGTTCTACCATATTCTAAGCATGCCACCTCATTTCTGTGAAATAAGTATTATGTTATTTTCTTATGTTTTGCATCTCACTGAGTATTATATTTCTAGTAAACATCTAATCCTGCATAAAAGATACCATATGATCAAATAAGAATCATCACAGTACTATTATGCATGGCTCAGCTAAAACAAGATGCTCTGTAATTTCTTGAACCAAGCATTCTTAGAGCCCCATTGGTTGCCCTAAAAAGTCAAAGGCAAAGCCAAAATTTGACTTTTAAAACCTAATTTTGAAGCTGATTTTAAGATATTTTCAACGTGGTTTCTTTTCTAGCATTGACTTTTAAGTCGTTAAGAACATATATGTGTATATGTATGTATGTATATATATATATAAATAAGTTTTACACACAAATTATTTTCTGGTCACTAATAAGCCGTTACGACTTATAATCGTTTTTTGGGCAACTGATGAGACCCTTAATTCTTATTAAGTTGCATTGAGTGGTTCTTCATAGTGCTAAACTATGGATTCTGGTCTTTGAAGTTCATGCTAGGAGACTTGCTGCTCTGAAGGCCCTTACCTCCTCCTCCACAAGCAATTCTGAGATGTTGGAAAAACTCTATGAAATTGTGTTTGGCATTTTGGAAAAGGTTGATAACTGATATGCTTTTCACATTCAGAGTAGTTCCTCAAAGTTTTATTGCTCTAAGTTCCTTTTTGGCGTCCCTTGCTTTTGGCTAGAAAACTGACTCTTTTCTTCTGTCCATGATGTATTCTGGATCCTTTCAGGTGGCTGATACTAAACAGAAACGAAAGAAAGGTATTTTTACTAAGCAAGGTGGTGATAAGGAGGTACTATTTATATCCAACAACATGCATTTTAATACTTTTATTGTATATGCACTTAACCCTTTTCTGAGAGGCTTATCATATACCTTGCTGATAATGGGAATTAAGAATACCTTCTTGCAACATTGTAGTTAACCTTGTAGTTTTTTTCTAGACTAGATAACAAAGTAGGTGACATCGCTTCCTGTTTATTTTGAGCTGGACTTAAAATTCCTCACTAGTATCAACCCAGGCTGTCTGATGATGCTTTTCTAATTTGCATTTCGTTGCAGTCTATTATACGGAGTAATTTGCAGTATGCTTCTCTAAGTGCCCTGAGAAGGCTTCCACTTGATCCTGGTAATCCGGCATTTCTGCACCGAGCCATCCAAGGGTGAGCGTGACCTTTTTTCCTCTAGAAACCCAAATTTAGGTACTCCTTCCGTTTCAAATTACTTCTCGTTCTAGGTTTGTCCTAAGCTAAACATGTCTATCATTGACCATTAATTCTTAGAAACCTGTGTAGTTTAACAACATGCAAATTATATATTATGAAAGTATTTCTCATGGTGAATCTCAAAATATAAATCTTATGATTTTAAACTATGAGTTTATAGAAAGTAATGGTCAAAGATTAAAATGTTTAACTTAGGACAAACCTAGAACAACAAGTAATTGGAAACGGCGGGAATATATTTTCCACATCTGTTTAATTTACCGGTTATTATTGCTTTTGAAAATAAATGGGGGCACAGAGAATTGTTTTGTGGTATCTTTTATTTGATTACAACAATAGTTTTTCTTATTGGGAGCCTAGTCTAAACTAAGACTAGATCATTGTGATGACATTGCTAATAGTATGGTGAACGAGGATTCTTCAGAGTGTGATCAACAGAGAATGAAGATTCTATATCTGTTGGTTTGTTAATAAAAACTATCTTGAGAGATCTAGAAGGGGATGCTATTTTTGTGTCTACCTTAAACTGCAATACTACACCAGTGGTTTTTTAGACGGATATTAGATTGTGAGAGCCGATGCTCCCTTTAGGCCTTAATAGGGGATGGATATCCAGTGTTCAAACAAGCAAGTGTAAAGACGGAGTTATCAAATGGTAAACTTCATAGAAAAATAATTTCTCCCTACAAAGATTACAAACAACTCCTTAAGCTACATATTTGTATTAGAGTCTTCTTTAAGCATATTCATCATTTCATTGTGTTGTCTGAACATAATTATCAAATGGACACCTAATTTTCTGTCTATCTATTTTTATGACCACTTGATTCTGCTTCTGCAACAAAATTACAAAAGGTTAGCCTAATAAAAAAGTATCATCGAGGAACATGCGGTTGCGTAATTATCATTTTATTCTCATCAGACCTGATACAATTGCAGGGTTGAATTTTCTGACCCAGTTGCAGTAAGACATGCGTTGTCAATAGCCTCTGAAATCGCCATGAGAGATCCGTACTCTGTCGCAATGGCGCTGGGTCAGTTTCCTCACTGCTATAGTTGTTCATCTTTGTTTATTCTTCTTGCAAGCAGACAAAACATGGGCCATTAAATCACTGTGGTTTAGAACATACCCGACTGTAGATTCTCAGTCTCATGTTTGGTTTTTGTTTTGCAGGCAAGAACGCACAGCCTGGTGGTATGTTTTTATCCTTTTCTTCTGTGTTTCATTTGAACTTAACTTGATTATGCATCTGATTTGTGCTTTACAGTTCTAGTTGAACTGACCGAGTTTTTAGAGTTAGAATTTCTAATGATATGAGCTGTATTTTGCGAAGAATCACATAGGTGTTAAATCACATTGATGTATTGTTGTTTGACTTATATTTACTTGTTGATGCACTGGCATAAAATGTAAAATATAAGTAATAGTCTGGGGAAAAGGTAATACAATGACAACAAGAAATGCCATACATGTCATATTCTTTGATCACCACATTTATTTCAGTGGTATTTGAGACCTGGATGACTTAATAGCACAACCTTTTGTTTATTTAGTGTACGATACATGGACTTTTAGAGGCATGAATTAACTACTGGTACAGTAATTGCATAGAAATAGCTTCGGACAACATGTGATTGTTGTGACTGAACTTGCTGTTTTTTTTCTCTTTGAGCTTGTTCTACTTTGATGTACTCATTTTCCTATTATTACACTGTGTCAAATTTAACCAGGAGCTCTTCAGGATATCCTTCATTTGCATGATGTTCTTGCCAGAGTTTACCTTGCAAAGTTGTGTCATTCAATTTCTAGGGCACGTGTATTGGATGGTGAGTGTAATTTGTTTTTGTGCCTGTCTTAAATCAAGATGATTGTGTCATGATTCCAGAGTGAGTGTATTTAATCATGGTTCTGGTCAAATTTTATTTATGCAGAGAGGCCTGACATAAAGTCCCAGTACAGTTCTCTCCTTTACCAACTTCTTCTGGACCCAAGTGACAGGGTCTGTTTTGAGGCCATACTCTGCGTGTTGGGAAAAGTTGACAACACAGAAAGGTACTGATCAGGTTTTCATCAAATTAAATTTCTATATAACTTTGTTTCTCACTTCAGTTTTACTTGTACATCTGTGCTTTTCCATATAAATTACCATATCTTGCAGCACGGAGGAGAGAGCTGGTGGATGGATTCGGTTAACAAGAGAAATTCTCAAATTGCCTGAGGCCCCTTCTGTAGCATCAAAGGGTATTCTGTCAAAATCTGAAAAATCTTCTAAAGCAAGGCGTCCTCAGCCCCTCATTAAACTTGTAATGAGAAGGTTTGTGTCTTCATTCAAATGTTCAAGTAGTCGGTGTCTCTATTATGATTTCCCTGTAATTTTCTCCTTTGTTCTTGGATACCTATTGTTCATTTTTCTTTTGTCAGATTGGAGAGCTCTTTTCGTAGCTTCTCTCGTCCTGTTCTTCATGCTGCTGCAAGAGTAGTCCAGGAAATGGGGAAGAGTAGAGCCGCTGCTTATTCTTTAGGCGCTTATGATGAGGCTGCCAATCTTCAATCTTATTCTGATAACGCCGAGTCTCTCGATTCTGATCTTAATGAGAACTCACAACCTGAAGGTGCAATGATGCTATTGTAGTTTTAATTGTTCTGTTATAAATCAGCGCAAATCATATGCAACTTAAATTTTAATTTTAATTAAAGTAATGGAAGATTGTTCCTTCAAAGCATTCCTTATTGGTTGGCTGGGAAACTAAGAAATTAGCAGCCCATAGCTGTAAATACATCTCTTTTAGAATTAGGCTGGGGAATGCATCTTTCTAAGCATGAAATTTAATTTGTTGCTTACAGTGGTTCACTAGCGCCACCTTCTTTTGTTGGAAATCACACTAAGGGATCTTATGGTGTAGTAATATTCTTTCTACTTTTGTATTAAAATCATGTAACTGTTCATGTTGCAGCTACTCGAAAGGCTAACCCACTATCAAATGGACATGGTGGAATGGACACAATAGCAGGGTTATTAGCATCTCTGATGGAAGTAGTGCGAACAACTGTAGCATGCGAGTGTGTATATGTTCGAGCAATGGTCATCAAAGCTTTGATATGGATGCAAAATCCACATGAGTCTTTTGAAGAACTAAAATCTATTATTGCATGTGAGCTGGCTGATCCAGCCTGGCCTTCTTCACTCCTGAATGATGTCCTATTAACTCTACATGCTAGGTTCAAGGTATTGTTTCACCCTATTTTATCCCTTACTATCAGCTGCATGCCTCAAATATAGGACATATGAGTTTGAAAGCAGATTGACTGTACTATAGTGACTTCAAGTTTCCATAGGTTTTGATGATTTAAAAACATCATTTATGAAAAAAATGAAGACATTGTTTTTTCTTGGACATATTGATTGTAATTTTGTTAACAGGCAACTTTACTTGCGACTAAATTCTGTTTATACTACATTTGGCGCTGTTTTGTTCTCCCATTGTTTATGTGGTCCAATTTTGTTATGTATGCATTTTATAGCTATTAATTTGATTATTATTTATTATTAATTTGTTATCATTTGCTAAATACATGGTTGATTTATTATTCGTTTGTTCTTACATGATAGGCAACTCCTGATATGGCCGTGACTCTACTTGAGATTGCTAGAATTTTTGCTACCAAAGTTCCTGGCAAGATCGATGCTGATGTACTACAACTCCTGTGGAAGGTATATGCCTTTTATCATACACTATGGTTAGATGTTATTGAATCACCAAGGTTTACTTCATGAAAGATACCCCAATTTCTGTGGTCAGTTCGCAAAGCAACAACTACTTTGCCTATATGCATACATAGAGGTGAAAACGGTTCGGATAGTTTCTGGTTTCCGTCCGGAAATTCGGATTCGGAAAGTGTCGGTTGAATAATTTTCAGATAGTGTCGGATACGGAAACGGAAACGGATAATTATTTTCGGAAACGGAAACGAATACGGTAGAGGGATTATCCGGTGGATTTCGGGATCGGTCGGAAACTATTCGGAAAAATTAGCGGATATCTAGCCATGGGCCAGGGCCTAATAGCCAGTAGCCCACGAGCCCATGACCTAGTGCATGAGTGATAAATTGTTTGGTTTATTGTATGTCATCATGTAAATGACTATTTTTTTGTTATTGATGTCTAAATTTAATATGTCTGAGATTTGTAATGATATGATATTGTTGTATATTTTATAAAATTAGTAAGTTGATACGGATGTATGGAATTTTTTACATGTATTGTTTACCTAAAAAATTAAAAATGTTGATATATTTTGAGAAAATATGAAGCTTTCAATCTTCATTGTTTTGCAAAGTTTAGTTTGAGGGGTTTTTATATTCGATCAATTTCCGTTACCGTATTCGTTCCGATTCGTATTTGTTTCGATAGTATTCGATTCTGTTTCCGTATCCGAGGCTTCCGATTCCGAAAAAAATATGAAAACAAATATGGTATAGCTAGTTTCCGACCGTTTTCGATCCGTTTTTACCCCTATGCATACATCACTCAACTTTTTTACTTATTATTTATGACACTTCTGTTTGGATGAGGTTTTTTTAGAATGAAACTATGAACTTCATCAAAATAATAATATTTGGTATCTTTCTAGACATGCCTTGTTGGAGCAGGACCAGATGGGAAACATACAGCTTTGGAAGCTGTGACAATAGTCCTTGATCTGCCACCACCTCAGCCTGGTTCAATGTCTGGATTTGCATCTGTCGATATGGTATCTGCCTCAGATCCAAAATCAGCTATGGCACTGCAAAGATTAGTTCAAGCTGCGGTAAGAACAAAACCTCCACTAGGTTAATTTCTTCATTGAGCATGGAATCACGCTATGTTGATGTCTTGTCCCTTCGGTGGATCAACAGGTTTGGTTTCTAGGTGAAAATGCAAATTATGCTGCTTCTGAATATGCCTGGGAGTCTGCAACACCTCCTGGTACTGCACTAATGATGCTTGATGCTGATAAAATGGTTGCTGCAGCTAGCTCCCGTAATCCTACGCTTGCTAGTGCTTTGACACGTCTGCAAAGGTGTGCATTTAGCGGTAGCTGGGAGGTATGTTCTTCTGAAAAGCTGATGGTATTGCATCATCTTATAACACTGGCATTTTTCTTATCTTGTTTACCTCTGTAGATCCGTATTGCTGCTGTCCAAGCCCTAACCACTATCGCAATAAGGTCTGGTGAACCTTACAGACTGCAGATATATGAGTTTCTTCATGCTTTAGCTCTGGGGGGTGTGCAATCAAACTTTTCAGAATTGCAGCTAAGTAATGGGGAAAACCAAGGTGCTAGTGGTACTGGTCTTGGATCTTTGATAAGCCCAATGCTCAAGGTCCTGGATGAAATGTATAGAGCTCAAGATGATCTTGCTAGGTATGTCACCCCCAAGATTCCATTGGACTGCTTTAGATAGTACTGACCTGACCACTTTGTGTGATCATTTGCAGGGATATCCGTCAGCATGATAATAGTAAACAAGAATGGAGTGACGATGAACTTAAGAAACTTTATGAGACCCATGAGAGGCTTCTTGATTTTGTCTCTTTGTTCTGTTTTGTTCCAAGGGCCAAGTACTTGCCTTTAGGTCCTACCAGGTATGGATTACTTCAATCTTTGGGGTTCTAATCTCCTAAAGCAGTCAAACTATTCCTGGATTCAAAAGGCTACTTCATTGCTAAAACTGCTTAAAGTGACCTATAAAATTCACCACTCACCACATGATGCCTATTCCTAGGACTATTGACTTATTGCTTCACAGCCCATGTCATCTGCTTTCTTGTCATACCACAAAGCACTCTATCACAAAAGGAAGAGCAAATTTTTTAGTAATTTGATAATTTACTTCTAGCTGTTTCTTTTCTTGATCCCCAAAAGGGAAATTGGGTGTAATGGGCGTTTGCCTTTTTTCCTATTATTCTTTCAGACCTTATTTTCTGTGATGCACTATTGTGTTGTAACTACCGCATCCTTAATACCATGTAATGTTGAATCTAATCTACAGTGCCAAACTCATTGACATCTACCGCAACCGGCATAACATTAGCGCTTCTGGTGGCCTAAGTGATCCTGCTGTTGCTACTGGCATATCTGATCTCATGTATGAGTCCAAAGATGTTCCCAAAGAGGCCACTCTTATACAGACTGGTATTGACCCTGATCTGGCTATGGCCTGGGCAGCAGGTTTGGAAGATGATGTTTGGGAAAACAACGCACCAGCTGTGGACAAGGTATGGTTTTTTACTTTGCTTTGTTTTTAATTCATACACGTTTCTGCTTCCTATCAGTTCAAATAAGAAGAGTTGCCTGCGTCCATGTCAGATAGCTTAGTTGCTTAACTGCTTCTGTACAAGCTCTCATTTTCCTGAATTCGAGAACAATTCTTTTTTATTGTTGATGTTCTTTCTTCTCTGATCTTATGCAGGTAAAGGATTTCCTTGCTGGTGCTGGAACTGATGCTCCTGATGTGGATGATGAGGAATACATGAATTCTAGGCCATCAGTCGGTTATGATGATATGTGGGCCAAGACAATTCTTGAAACATATGAAGCAGAGGCAAGTGCTAAAGCATTATCGAGCTACTCGATTTCAGATGTTTTTAATTGATAGAAAATATCAAAATAGTTCAATTTGTTTCTATATATTGCAGGATGATGATGGAAGGTCCTCTGGGGGATCTTCTCCTGAGTCAACCGGTTCTGTAGAAACTTCCATATCGTCCCATTTTGGTGGCATGAACTATCCATCGTTGTTTAGTTCAAAACCATCAGGATATGGGGCTTCGCAACAAACGGTATTCTTTTACTTAGTTTTAGTGTTAAAGTGATCTCCATTATTGGGTTCCACACCTAAAAACTGTCGGAAAAATAATGTACTGAAAACCTCTGAAATCAATTGCATGCATGCTGAGATGGGCATATTTAATTTAATTAAACTTTAAATAAGAAAACAAAAGCTTTTACCTATTCCAGTTACCATCTGGAAATCAAGTCACCAAGCAGTAAACATAGCAATATTGATGTAGGAACTTCACTGCTGCTTCATAACAATAGATTTCCAGGTGGCACCATTTGCTTAGAGTATCGGTTTGCCTTTTGTTTCAGATACGTGAAGAACCACCATCATATTCAACATCAGTTCTACAGAAGCGTGAGTCATTCGAAAACCCGCTTGCTGGGCGTGGAGGTCGAAGTTTTGGATCCCATGAGGACGAAGACAGGAGTTCAGGGAATCCTCAATTTGGGAAAGCACTCTATGACTTCACAGCAGGTGGCGATGACGAGGTATGAAGGCTGAAATTGTCTTGGTTGGCTATAACATAACATCCTGAGCTTCAATGCTTCCTTGATCAGAGCTTGATGGGCATTAGCTGTTGTGATACATAGTTATTTCAGTGAAGCGAACTTCGTGCTTTTCATTTGACACTAGAACTTAATATCTTACTCCCTCCATCCCATAATATAAGACGCGCACACATTTTAGCATGTGTTTGGTTGAAGGGATGGGATGGGTCGGGTTGGGGCGAATCTGTTTTTTAGGGTGTTTGCTTTTTGGATAGGTGAGATGGAATGATCCGGCTTAGCTTCATCCCTCAAAAACTGACGGACCAATCTAACCCACTTACTATCTCATTGACATGTAGGCCATACCCTCCCAACCCTTAAAAAATAGGATCATTCCAATCTGTATGCCGAACAGTCGAACACAGATGGGATTATCCCATCCTAAAAAACTTGGATGAACCTAACCCATCCCACTTCATCCCGAAACCAAACACATGTGTAAGATTTAACTTTTAAAACATTTGATCAACGATCAGTATAATATAAATTGTTATTTATTTGCTGAAAATAATATCATTGGATTGACGTTTGAATTTACTTTCATATGGTTATAATTTTGTTGCTACAAATCTTATACTATATGGGAAATTATAAGCCAAATATTAGTTTTGGAGATCGTGCTGAGTTTGACCATGCCTTATATTATGGGATAGAGGGAGCAATTAATTGAGATAACTTTTTTAATTTATGTTTCGATAACCAGTTTGTAGTAAAAAAGAATACCAAATGAAAGCACAAGTAAATTATTTGAAGTTATTAAGCTGGCTTTTCTTTCTTGTCTTGGAATGCAATCAAAAGAAAGCTTATCCATGTAAATTGTTTTCAGTTGAGTTTAACTGCTGGAGAAGATGTGGAAATCGAATACGAGGTTGATGGTTGGTACTATGTAAGTTCTCTTCTCACTTTCTATTGTTTTTCTTATTCTTTAGTCATGCACAAAAACATTTTAATATTGGTTATTGTTGCGGTATCTTCAGGTAAAGAAAAAGAGACCCGGAAGGGATGGAAAGGTTACAGGTCTGGTCCCCGTTCTGTATGTGAACTCGTGATAGCTGTAAGTCCTGTGACATACTGCTCTCGAAAGCTGATTGGGAGTAAACGGGCATACAAATGGCTTCTGGGGAGGTTCCTGATGTGATCTTTAGTAGTGCACATAACCTTTTTTTGAGCTCCTAGCATTTGACAGGCACATATCCTTGTTGGAGGCCAAATTCAATCATCGTGATGTTAGTAAGACGCAGCGATTTTATTGCTGGTTGTGTTTTCTTTGCTTTATACACCACGATTCCATTCAATTCATTGTTTGTGTAGAGATGTACACGCGCTTCAAGGTTTAACCTTTCGTGTGCTATTCTGGTCCGTCTGTTATGATTGAAAGATGCAGAACTCCTCAAGTTCTCCATCAGTTAGGCATTATTCTGTCAAATTGTTGAGCTGTTGGAGGCTGTAAACTGCTGCAGGCTGTATTTTCCTCCCAACCATTATTTCAGTCTTGTTTATGGTGATTCAGTAGTAGGGTTGTTAATTTGTGTAAATTTTGCCTTGTGTGAAGTATAAATACATGAACACATACGACAATGAAATGGTAATGCGTCGATTACTTTCTTGCTCTGAACACTCACTTCTTTTTTTTTTCTTTTGACAACAGGCTTAAAGCCTAATAAACTAGTCAGTACTTCACTTCTTTAATATGCTCTGTTCTGGTAATTATGGTTTCCTTGATTCCTGTAGTAATTGGTTGCTGAGAAATTCCTGTGTAACACATTTTCGAAATGAGGGCTAACATTGCCGTAATTTTGTTCAATACTTTTACTCAAGTTGGCAGCAACATAAACACTGCAGCGATAGTAAGGCTATGTTTGGAGAAGCTTAAGATTAAGATTCTAAGAAGCAGCTGACTCGTAGCTAAATTATGAGAGCAAGCAGCTGGTTAGTAGCTAGATTTTGGGAGCTTGGAGATTTTAAGATTGAGAAGCATCTGATTCGTAGCAAGCTTTTCAAAATCTGGAGAAGCTGAGAAATCCTGCTGCTGAGCTGAGAAATTCAGCTTCTAATTTTTAGTTTATTTTTCTGGTTTCTATAGCTATACATTCTTATAATCTGGATGAGAATCTAAATTGTTTGGTGAAAGCTGAAATTTTCAGAAGCTACAGTAGCTAGAACTTTTTCAAACATGACTTAAGGCTGCGTTCTCTTCGGCAGGGGTTCGTTTTGATTGGCTGCATGTAAAATAAAAAACAACAATTAATTGAATATTAATTATTAAAAAAATAAAAAAATATATTTGTTTGATTTTTTAAAACACCTATTATATAAAATACATTGTTTTATAGTTTAAAAATCGTGCCAATGAAAAAGAGAAAATGAGAACTAGTTAAACTCAATTGGCTATTTATAGAACGCAACCTAACTGACTAAACTGACTCTTTGATGTTGTAATACAAATCCAATCAAGCGCGGGTTAGAGCCGGCACAGGTCCTCGTAAATAGTGAGATGATACATATGTATCGAAGTAAATATAATATGAAAGTTATTAGTTATTTATTTATATATATAATATGAGAATCAGTCAGTAGCGAATGGAGTATCGCGTTGTCATGCGCGTATTCTTGTGGGTGTGAGCCAGCAATCTCCGATCCAGCAATCTCCGATCTGCGCCATCCTCCCCGATGGAGACCCGCGTCATCAGAATTGACAGACAGGATTTGGTTTTCTTCTACAGAAAAAAAAATATCGCCTTCTCGTGGGTTTACGTACACGTCTCAAAAGCCGCAACCAGGACCAGCACGATACGATGGGGAGAAGCGGCGAGAAGGAGGCGGCGGCGGCGGTGGCGAGCCCTGGGTTCGGCAGCATGGAGGAGTTCTGGGGGTTCTACCTGACCCAGCACTCCAAGCCCGGCACAAGGCGCTGGCACTTCCTCGGCACGCTGGCCGCGCTCGCCTGCGCGCTGCTCGCGGCCGTCTCCGGCCGCGCCGCGCCGCTCCTCGCGGCGCCCGTCCTCGGGTACGGCATGGCGTGGTACAGCCACTTCTTCGTGGAGGGCAACCGGCCGGCCACGTTCGCCCACCCCGTCTGGTCTTTCCTCTGCGACCTCCGCATGTTCGCCCTCATCCTCACCGGCCGCATCGACGCCGAGCTCGCCCGCCTCCGCCTCCAGCCGCCGCGCGACGCCGCGGCTGCTTCTGCACACCGGGACTGATCCGCGCATTCCGCCGTAGTGTTCGCGCTAGCAACATCAATAAGCTTCGTGATCGTGATTTGGCACGCGTACGTTCTTGGACGTGTTGTTGTGTGTATCGTGTAATTTACTTACTTTGGTACTTGGTACTTTTCGGATTGCTCTGGTCGTATTCTTCTCCGATCTGTTTTGGTTCGGGGAAAACGGATTGAATAAGCAGTCTAATCCATAATAATTAGTTAAAAGATTGGTGGCTAAGGTTAGGAGTGGATTTTCTGATAGATATTATTGGTATGTCATATAAATAGTTATGACAAATTTTTAAAAACAAAAAATATTAATATATGATATATCGTTCCACTAACATAGTTAAAAATCAATTTTTATAAGTTAAAAAATAAATTAAATTATAGTTAGTTAATGGTGTATATTTATAGTTAAATTTGTTTTTTACCGTTCAATTTTATCTTATATATTTGTAGGGTGATCTATCACATATTAATCTATCTTATTAAATATTTTATAATTTTTTGAATGACATGTAAATAATGAGTAGATGTTTTTTAAGTTTAAAATAGTTTTCATGCTAAGATTGATTACTTCTTGACAGCCGGCAGCTGGAAATAATTCGATGAGATAACCTTTAACCCAACAATGCTGCTTTTTTATTTCCTGAATACTTGACGCCCCAAACACAAATCTGTGATCGAAGCACAAGTTTTTGGAGTACAACACGACAACACCACAAGAAACTCCTTGCGGAACAACAAAGCTACATGCGTCCTCGGTGAATAACAAGCGTGGCTTCTTATTTGCTGGTGGAATACATCCATCTGGCAGTTGATAGTCATGTAGAGCGCCGCTTAGCTGTCGCTTCTGTTGGGCTTGTCTGACGCCGGATACACCTGAAACCAACAACTGGTGGCTTGCTAACTGACGCTCATGAAACAGAATTTTCAACCAGAATTGCAGAAAAACAGGCATGTATACAGCATTAAGCAACTTACAGTAATCAAGTAAAACAATAAGGGTAGAATCTGCAGAGTTACCGTGTCAGCTGATGGGATCCACTCGTTCGTAGCAGGATTTCCCTTGCATGAAGCATGACGCTCCGTTGCATCCGGGTCATCAGACAGATGAAACGAGGCGCCGGGCGCGGGCTTGTCCATCTTGATGAACCCTGTTCCAGTCTGCAGGATATTGGCAGTTCACGCGTAACAGATCAGGAGTGCTTTGTAATCGAAGTTCATGAATGGAAGTACGAAGGAATCAGGCAGTGACCGTGTGGTGCTGCTTGCCGACGCATCCGAGATCCTTGTAGTACTCCGTTTCCACGAACTCGTCCCCTGCCTTGCCACCCTCGCACTCCAATTTCTGCAGCAGCAAAACACCACGCGACACGTAAAGAAAAGTCTAATAGCTTTCATCAAGGCCGGCACACACGTGGACACATACTATGCAAGTGCGGTTCAGAGTTGGATGGAGACCTCGGTGTGGGCTTCGAGCTGCTGGAACCTGTCGAGCTCGGGGTGGGAGTCATCGGGGACGAGCGCGTCGGTGTAGACGGCGGAGGGCTCGCTGCGGGAGGGCTTGGAGTGGCGCTTGGGCGCCGCCTCATCGTAGTACTCCCGCACCTCGGCCTCCATCGCCGCCTCGCCCTCGGGTGAGAGGTGCGCGTCGCTCCTGGCCGGCCTCGACATCTCCTTGTAACTGTGTAAGCGTCAAGCAGTGGAAGGCGGGTGCCCGGCTATAATGGCGTGGTCCGCGCCGCGGGTGGATGGACGAGATATTTGCGAGGAGAAATATCTGCAGGGAGGTGTCGAGGTTGGTGGGTCGATTGGCTTGGCAGAGAGGTGGACGTGCGCGTGAGAGGCCAGTAAGAAATGGAGAATTGCCCACTGTCTCGCTCGCGGCTCGCCTCTTGGTGGCGTCGCCTGCGGGGTCCCTCGGAGGTAAAAAGTGACACCCCGCGCGACTGGTACACCGTATACGGCGGCGCTGTAAGGACCAACACTGCTGGGTCAAGCTGAAACGTTTTTTTGGCATTTTTAATTTTTTTAAAGATTTACAAAAATAACTTCCGACTTTCGAAAAATACAAATCTCCTCCCGCTCTCTGCAGGAGCGTGAAGGAAAAAACGCCTCCCAGGGCGAAATATCCGGCGTGGCGGGGCAGGCGTGGGGGGCCGTGCGCGCGTGATGGCATATTTGCGAGGCGGGCCCGCCCGTCCTTGGGAAAACGTTTTTCACCGTGCGCGGGGGCGCCTGCAAAAGGCGCCGTACTGGCATTTTTGCGGCGGCCGCCCACCCCCAGCAGAGCGTTTTTCACGTGCACGGGCGTCCGCAAAAGCCGGTCGCCTGGCATTTTGCGGGCGGCCCGCTCGCTGGCAAGCAGCGTTTTTCAGTGCACGGGGCCGCTGCAAAAGCCGGTCGCCTGGCATTTTACGGGCGGCCGCTGCCCACCGATGGCGTTTTTCAGCTTGTGCTTACGGGGCCGCCTACAAAATTGCCACGGCCGCCACAGCAATTTTGCGAGACGGCCCTTCTGCTCTGCAGGGCGTTTTTTACCAGCCGTATATAAGCGACTCTCAATCATTTCGACCTCATTTACACCTTGTTATCTCGGAAGGGCAGCATGTTTCATTTAAATACAAAGATAACGAGGTCATCCAGTGGTGCTAGGTATGCTCATAAGGAAGACATGAGCTTATATACGCTGGGTAAAAACGCGCAGGGAAGGGCCGTGCAAAATTGCCATGGGCGTGCAATTTGGCTGTAGCACAAGTAAAAACGCCCTTGGTAAGGGCGGAAGGGGCCCCGCAAAATGCCGGGCGGCCGGCTTTTGCAGCGGCCCCGTGCACAAGTGAAAACGCCTTCCAGGGCGGGAAGAGCCCGCAAATATGCCACCGCGCAGACGGCCCCCACGCCGTCCGCCACGTCAGATATTTCGCCCTCGGGAGGGCGTTTTTCCTTCACGCCTCCCAGAGGGCGGGAGAGAGATTAGTTTTGTATTTTTCGAAAGTCAAAAGTTATTTTTGTAAATCTTTAAAAAAAATTAAAAATGCCAAAAATTCCAAGCTGAAACGCCTCCTGGCCCAGAAATCCCAGGAAAGTCTCTGCCCGTAACTGGGCCGATGTCCGCTTGGCCCACTGCGATACATCATCTTCTAAACCTATCTACCCTTCTTTCTGCCCCCTCTTGCTCTCCGCTTCTGCTGATGGCTTCAGATTGCGCTCGAATGGCGCGGGCGCAAGCGGCGCGGCCGTGCAATGGTCGGCGCCTCGTTCGCCTTCTCTACTCGATGATATGGCTTATCCTAGTTCGCGCGCATGGCCTTGATACGTCGTGCTGGATGTTGCAGCCACCCTTCTCGCGCGGCTCCGTGACGGCGAGGCCAGGTTCGAGCTCCTCGAGGACTCCGCACCCACGCCCGCGCACGCGCCTGCTCCTGCTCCAGTTTGGCCCGGCCTCAGCTGCTTCGCTAGGGTCGCCACCTCACTGTACGGCTGGTTTCTCTTCTCCTTCTCTGTTGATCTTTGTGTCGCAGTAGGGTTGTGATTTGTCCGCGTATTGCAGGAGGGGCGGGTGGTCGGGGGCGCTGAACAAGGTAGAGCACTACGGGGTCCAGAGGGTCACGGGTGATGGCCGGTGCATGTTTCGGGCGTTGGTAAGTTTGGCCCTGTTCAATTGCGTATTGGCAATTTATCTGGATTCTCAAGGAAACCCTGATGTGTGTCCTCATAGGTGAAAGGAATGGCAAAGAATAAGGGGATTCCATTGACTCCAAGGGAGGAGGTACAAGATGCAGGTAACCTGCAATTATGCTTTCTTCATGGATAAATATTCACAATTGTTTTAGAGACAGTCTGTGCAGCTGAGCTATCTCTAGAGCTTTGAATTTACATTTACGAAAATAACTGCAATCGCTCTGGGGAAAGTATATTTAGATGCTATCGTAATCCTTTGAGTGTTTAATATCTGTTGATACATAAATCAGATTTTAAAATTTTATTTTGCTCAGTGCACTCCTTCTACAACTTAAATAATGCTTATTCAGAAAATAGAACATCCACTACAAAAAAGGGGAAAAACTTGTCAACAAAGGACACATAAAGAGAAAGCTCCTATTATTCTTTTGAGATTCGAGTAGCCCACTTGGCCATCAAATGCATAACTGGACTGCAGGTGCAGTTCTTATCTTTGGCTTCAAAACAACTTTGTTAAAGCATGCATTAATTTAGGATTTCCATATTGTTCGTTCCATGGCAGAAGTTTTAACTCCTGAACGTAACTTCTATAGGAAATTAACCTAGCTACTGTTTGAAACATCAAGTTAGTTAGGCATAATTAGCTGCCTCCTCTGTTCAGACATTTCTAGTTGGCACCTCAAGGGGTCATTGTTTTGGTCGTAGAATGTCTAGCACAGAATTTTTGCATTTAAGAATGCATGTTGTCATGTTCCCTACCGGTTGTCTCCCAGTAAAATTGTCACCATTGGAACTGTCCCAGTAAAATGTTCCCTACCAGATGCCATGTTCCCTACCAGTAATACCACTCCCCTATGTGCCTTTTTTGTGTATGTGACGTGACAAAAAAAGTTAAATCTGGAGTGGCAAAAAGTTAAATATTCTGTCATCCAGGGGGCATTTAACTTTTTGCCAACTTTGGACGAAACAAGTTTAATCCCTATCACAAAGTGACAAATTCCCAGTATATCCCCTCTACCCAGGACCCAGCAGCCTTGTCAGGAATGATTTTTCATGAGCAACTTGACCCTCCAAATATGCCTATGACAATGCCCATCTTTCACCTAATGAACGAAGATTTTGTGCACAGATTTCCATTAAAGTTTGAAGTTTGAAGATGATATATCATTTGAAGTTTGAAGATAATATATTATTTTAATATACTTTTGTGTTGATACCCTTTTTCAATTTCCTAGATGATTTACGGATGGCAGTAAAAGAAGTTATCTGCGATGATGAGACTGAACGACAAAAATATGAAGAGGCAGTTATAGCAATTACTGTGGATGAATCATTGAGGCGGTCAGGTTCTTATGTCCTCAATTCATTTTTATGGCATGACCTGTGATAAAGAGGCTGACTATCCTGATTTTGTAGCTACTGCCATAGGATAAGGCGATCTGATTTCTGGGGTGGAGAGTCAGAACTCTTGGTATGGATTCCATAATTCTAAAGTTAGCATGCATAATTGATATAAACAGCAGCCATACATCATATTAGGAAAAGTGTGTGCATCATGTTTTATGCATCACTCCTCATCTTAAGTGAGCCACAAAATATAATATTGTTTTCTTTGAAGATTCTACCGAAAGTATGTTTACCTGTTTCATAGTAGAGTGTAAGGGCATTTCTTGCTTTGTATGAGTACATGGTTGTTTGATACAAATCTATTCTACATCCGACATATTGATGTTTCAGGTTTTGTCTAAATTGTGCCGGCAGCCAATCATTATTTATATTCCGGAGCATGAGGTAAACCTCTATATACATGGCTAACACATATACATGAATGTGCAACCCAAATATGTAAATATGTTGTGAATTGTGACTTAAAGAAGAGAATATTTCATTATTAAATCTTTCTCTAGATGGTTGCAAATGAATGTTGTATTGGACATTAATATGGGACCATAACCAGCATGTCAAAGAGACATGTGGCATATCATTGAAGGCCATATTGAGGGGTGGCAAACCGTGAATCATACTGTATCTAATAGACTTCATTGCATAAAAAAATAGACGCTAGATATTGGAAAAACCAATGAATTTTAGGACCTACCATCACCATGCAAATTACATCTCGGAATGGTAAAGTAACAAGATGACAGCAAGAATAAGCAATGTGCCAAGATTTACTTGTGCTTCATGATGAATGTGTGATACAGCAAGAATGGTTCTATATTTTTTTCAGTAGTGAAACTAAAATTGGATATGCATGATAGATACACATGAGACCAAAACAACATTACTGAGAATGACATAGAAGAAATTATTTTCCATTGCAATAACATAAATGAACAGATAGCCTGGTCCAAATTACAGAAACCAACAGTTTAGCTCAGAGTCCATCTATGTTTTGTAATCCCTGTATCTGCCCTTCCTGTTCAGCTATCTTTTATATCCCTCATGCCTTGTTTCAGTTCTTGTATCTTTCTTCGAAGCTCAAATTTCACTTGTGAATCCATCTGTACATTCTCCTCTGCGAACCATCTTGGATTTTGACTTGGAACTTCAGTTTCATAACCTCCAATAAGTTTGATGTAATGCTCTGAATCCTAAGAGGTTCAGAATCTAGAT